>JADMNL010000023.1:482150714-483409285 GCA_016271365.2 Neoceratodus forsteri
ATGGTTTCGGTTTGAAAGCAAGCAGACAGAGCTTCCTTAACCAAGTTCGCGCTCAAGATTCCATGCCTTGCATGGAAGTTAACTATTTCACCTCCGGAACAGTTCTAACCTGCGGTCATACTGCTATTGTCATAATATAGCAAGACTCCATTAGGAGAAACAACATTACTAAGATGAGTAATTTTTTCTTCAAGTCCATCTGGGCTGTAGTCCCTTGCTGATTCAGACAGACAATGTCAGTGTCATGCACTACATAAACAAGCAAGTGGGTAGTCACGTTTATCCACCATGCAAGAAAGTGATTAGTGTGGTACTGTGCCTTGTCTCCTGACCTTTAGCTATTGGCCGTGTTTCTGCCAGGGGTCCAGAAACAGTTTGGCAGACAGGCTAAGCAGGTTTCAGTCCCTGACTCATGAATGGGAGCTGTTGAACTCTGTGGTAAACAACCTCTTCACAAGATGGGGTCGTCCCAAGTTGGATCTTTTAATATTCCCACACACATAGAAAATAAATATATTTTGAATATATGTTGTAAAATATATTTGAAATCGTTTTTGAATTTCATCCATAAATAGAGTTTCATAGTAGTTTCCAAATACAGTATATGCATTATATCTCAGATTGTCTGGTTTTGTAATATTTGAGATATATCTGATGCATATATTTCAGATATACCGTAGATACTATTTTTGTGTATTTCATAGATAGTTAATATTCTGTGAATTTGTATTCTCCCATATGGTTGGTTTTGAAATATCTGATTTATTTGCAGAATATATGCGACAGATACATTTAAGATATATCATAAATATATTTCCTGGATATATTTATTATAGGTTCATGATATATATTTGCTGGTATATTTTTAATATTTAATAGATATACTTTTTATGTAGTTGACATATATCTAGAATATTTTTTTAAAATGTATGCATTGTAAAAATATCTCAAAATACCCAAACAATAGATTACTGTAATCCTGATGTCATATATTCTTAACTGTATATTTTAAATTTCTCTTATTAGCAACCATTTAGATAACTGTAAAACACTTATCATTTAATGATGCACCATTACTACAGAGTTACAGAGTATACAATTATACTTACACATAGTACTTACCTCTTAATCTCATTGTTTTGTAAGACTCAAATTGGTATTTATACCACCCCTTTTTGGTTCCTTTTCACGTCGGAGTGAGTTCCAACATGTACTCGTTTTTTACTCTTTATCTTACCCTCTGGTCTGTAAGCTAATGCTGTCAATTCAAAACTATTTTAAAAGTATAAATTACCATGCTTTTGGTTGATAAACTGTGCTTTTGAAATATACAGATTAGTTATGCAAATCTGTACACAGTACCATGGCCAGTATTTGCAAAAATATATTTGACATATATACAAAAATCTGTTTTGCATATATTCTACACATGTATCTTGCAAGCAAACAATATTCATATTTTACAGACAGCAGAAGTTAGACACACATGCACAAAGAGCTCCAGAAGGCACTTCTTGGATTTTCCATCACAAAATTTATTTGTACAGTAAATGAAACATTGTGAAACTAAAGTCAAAAGTAGCAATAGTAAAAAAACAAACACTCCCATTTTGCACTGTTCTTGAAAAAGCATGAGAACAGCATGAAATGCCAGTCCCGTGGGGAGGTCTGACTTTTACTATTGCTACTTTTGGCTTTGGATTTACAACATTTTATATATTTACAGAATATAGTCTATTTATATTTTAAAGGTATATGTAATATATATTCCAGCCATATTTATAAACTACAAAATGTATTTATTTGCTATATAAAACATATATTTAAAATGTATTATCAGTGTGTATGTATAGATATATATATATACATATATATATATATATATATATATATGTATATATGTGATTTTATTCAAATATAGTCTAGATATTAACAAAACATAGTATGGTTCTTTTCCATATGGGTATAATTTAAAACTATGTGTGTGTGTGTGTGTGTGTGTATATATATGTATATATATATATATGTAACCCCTAGATGGCGTTATCCCAGGGGCTACTACCCCTGCCTGATTTGCCACTAACAGGTTGAGGGGCCTGGATCCAATGGCGGGTGCCTCCACCCAGAGGTCAGGGTTTGCAATAGTTAAACTAACTTGGTCACAGCCCTCTGGGACACTGCAACCCCCTTTCTTCCCACTAGTGGCCCACACAATATATCAAATTACCTTCACAGTATACACTTCCCCCAGGTCTGGTTCCGGCACTGGGACCTCCTGTGAAATGAGATACAGTGCAACAATCACAGTACAGTACTTTAACATGACAAATACCTCAGGCAGTATAACTTTGCTGAAACAAGCAGCTCTGATTTATTTAGGGGGATATAACAAGGACTGGAAATCAGGTTAATTAGCTATCACTCTAATAATCTACCTATGGCTCTGTGCAAGGCCTATCCCTATCAGTTACTGTCCCTGGGTACCCAAGCCCTAGTGGCTAGTCCAAACCGTGGCAGCTGGTAGGGGCCCTTTCACACAGAGAAAGGAGAATTAAACAGTCAGCAGTACAGTAATTCCATTTGGATTTAATGTGGCAATTCAACAGGAGGCGACCCTGAATTAGTACTCACGACCTCCAAATAAGATAGGGTCCTTCAATGTCAGCAGGAGCTCACTTGAGGTACACAACCTCTTCACACATCCATATAAAAGAAAGCACTATACCAGGCAGGCTGCATCTGTATCCGATCGCAATTACTGCACAATACCCGGGAGAACACACAGCAGATTCAGTTCCTGACAGACCGAGTGCAATTTTCAGCAATTCTTCCAGTCTTCTACAGGGTGAGCCTGGTTTCTGCTCTTCAGAGATCCTTTGATTCTTTTCACAGGACGGATTCAGTCCTAACAAGCTGTTACACAAGCTGCAGACCGAACTCTGGGCCTTACACACGTTTTTGACTAAAACTGCACACTGAAAAGCACAGGGCTCCTTCCTTCTTCACTGCCAAAACTCAACTGAAACTCCAACCGACAAAACCGGGCACTTCTTTGAGTTCCTCCCAGTTCTTGACTGGATTGGCTGTCACCACAATAGACTGCTGCTGTTGGTCCAAAAAGGCACTGAAGTCTAAACTACATCTCCCAGAGTCACTGCCCTACAATCCTCTTGTGGCTGGCTCAGATTATGAGTCCAAGTTCTGATTGTCCAAGGCACCATTTTAGAGCTAGCTTACCCCACACTGATTGGTCCAGTTCAGCAGTTCAAAACTAGAATGGGGAACTAGCAGACACAGTTCTGACTGCAAAGAAAGCAGGTTAGACAAACTGTAATTTCATTATTACTCTAAATAATTTCTGGCAAACAGTTACATCTTTCAGATAGGTTCCCTTTGCACCCTAGTGACTGCAAAATGAAGTGAATTGGCAGCAGCTTGAGTGGTACTCAATCAAAGAAACACACAGTCCCCCATACAAACTAATTATGTCTGCAAGCAGACAGCTCTTAAAGAGACAGTACCAGAGGTTCTAAAAACACTCACTGATAAATGGCTTAAATGCCAAACACCATTCAGGCTTGGAGCATTCAAGCAAGCTCCTGGAAGTCTTTTGGGAACCCCCATTTGCAGGGGGGTTACATATATATATCTATAGCTATAGATATACATTTAGCTTTTTACAAGGGAAACCAAAAATGAAAATGTATAAGTAACTCAGAATAAATATGTTGGATAGATTCAAAATATGTTTACCTAAAATGCAAAATATATTGAAACTGCAATAATGTGTATGCACAAATGAGTATTTTTGATTTTATTCAATGACATAACATTGAAAGAACAAAAACTTTAATTTTGAAATAGTGCAGCAAAAATATATTTCAAATATATATATCAAAGATGTATCCCAAATATGATGCATCTTGGATCATTCTTTTTTTTTTGCTCATCAAATCTTTATTGACCTTTTATTTTTAGTTCACAATCTACCAAAACTATGAGTAGAAACCTGGACAAACCAGGGTATACAGTCCAAAACTGACTGTATGAACTATGTACAATCAGAAATTTACATACACAGCAGGAATCCATCTCTTGACTGTACAAAAATTCAGTTAGCATTTCTAGTATGAGAAATATAGCTCACAGTCCATTTTAGTCAGGTGCTACAAAAAGGTACAACCCAGACGAATAGATAAAAGGCGATTCAGCACTCTACAAAATGAAAGGAAGAAAGAAAAAAAAGCCAAACAGGAATAGGATACACAATGCCAACACATGTAATATCTTACAGCTTTTATCCTGCGGTGAACATCAACACCTCAAATAATCTTAATTAGAGGTGAAATCCTGCCGTGTCCCCTGGAAAGAGAGAGAGAGAGAGTTCCCATCCCCACTTAGAGCCTGGAAGGCCTGAATCCTAAGCTCTTATAACCCTAGCTTGAATCACATTTTGTCTATACCCTAACCAAAATACTCAATCGAGTCAACGAAGTACATTTTTAACCAATTCTCATTCCAATATACCAAGCTCCTGCTAATCATAGCATGACAGACGGACCTGCATTGATCTCTGCAATGAATAGATTGTTTCTAAAGATGACCATCTCTTAGCATATAACCCTTTTTTCCCCTCCCCACAGAGTTGTCTCTTTACACTACCCAGAGTCCCCACCAAATCTCACACCCACTGTTCATACGTGTAAACTTGATCGTCCTTCCAATGCTGAACCAAAAAGGATTTCACTAATGCCGTCATTAGAGACAGATGGAATTTGGGTAGGACTCCGGATATTTTTGAAAAATCACCCAGAACACAAATCTCCGGAGTTATAAATTCTGTATAGTTCAACAGTGGGTCCATACGCTGCCTAATTTCACCCCACAAAGGTGAGATTTTACAGCATTCCCATATCACATGCAGCAAATCTCCTATTCCTGTCTCACATCTAAAACATCGGTCTGTCTGTCTAAGCTTTCTGTCATATAGTTTTACAGGGGTAAAATATAAATTAGAAACAATAAAAAACTGCATACTCCTGAACTTAGGTATAATTATATACCTATGGTTTTTCCAAATGGAGTCCCAAGCAAGATTCCTAGGAGCCATTACTTTATCCCAATACGACACATGTATGGGTGAGGCTGGACTAAAGAACTCCACTAACCCCCTATAAACCTGGGAGAGAACACTTGACTTCGGATCCACTCCCTTTAGATGATCCCAAGTGAAGGAGCCATCTAGAAACCCTCCATTCCTTTTCATCACTCCCTTCAACAATCAAGTTAGTTGCAATCTTCTAAAAAAGGGCAGCCCTTCCAATGAAGCTGGTAGAATGACCCTTTCGCCTTGGATAAGGTCCCTTACCTTTAGACTCCTCACCTGGTTAGCCCACTGAGCATTTAGCACCTGCCCCCCAATTTCAAATGTGGGATTACCCAGCATCGGTTGATCCCAAGCTTTCATCTGCACTTTCCTCTGTGCAGAGGTAAGGAAGGACCACCACGCACTCGCTGATTTCGCAATCGGATTCCCACCCCCTTTAATGAACTCTTTTTCAAAATTAGCATACAACATTGCTTCCGGCGAGAAACCCCGCTCTTTCAATATTTGCCTCTCCATTTGTAGCCATGTTGGGGTATATATTTCCCCATCCATCTTCCTAACCCAATGAAGCATAAGACCCAGTTGTCCCGCCACATAGTATATGTGGAGATCAGGCATTTTAATCCCACCCTTTGCCTGAGGTAAACGTAGTACTTCATATTTTTTCCTGGGCGGTTTAGTGTTCCATAGAAAATCGGAAAGAAGCTTCCTAATGACCCTAAACCATGTGATATGAATATCGTAAGGGGCAATGTACAATGGGTATAGCAACCTGGGCAGTATGTTCATCTTGATAAGGCCTAGTCTGGCCATAAAGTTCAAAGGGAGCTTATTCCATCTTAGTATGTCCCCTCTTATTGCAGATAACACCCCCTCCATATTCACCTCGGCTCCCTTTTCTCTGTTTGCCGTGATCCAAATGCCCGAGTATTTAATCCCATCTGACTTCCACTGCAAACTTAATGGAGCGAAATCTGCCCTATATACATGCGGGGTCAGGGGGAGAACCTGAGTTTTGGTTAAGTTCAGTTTATAATTTGACACCGCCGAAAATCGCCCAGTTAAAACCCTTACTGTCTCGAAACTTGAAACCGGGTCCTCTAAGTGCAAAAGAATATCATCAGCAAAAACTGAAAATTTAAGTTCTCTCCCCCCTAACCTTACCCCTTTTATATGTTTATCCTCCTTGAAGGCCCTTAGCAGGGGCTCCAGGTAGATGTTGAATAGTATTGGTGATAAAGGGCATCCCTGTCTAGTCCCATTTTTTAACAATATTTCTTGTGAGATATAGCCGTTACACAGTATCCTAGCCGTTGGAGCCACATACAGATTTTTAATACCTCTAAGCAGGCCCTTCGGAAAGCCCATCTTCCGCATCGTGGCGAACAAAAAGCAATGGGAGACCCTATCAAACGCCTTTTCAGCATCTAATGATATTAGAGCTAAAGGTAATTGGAATCCGAGTGCATAACTAAGAATATGATGACGCTTCCTATGGGCATCCTGAGCCCCCCTCCCTGGCATGAATCCCACCTGCTCCTCAGAAATTAAGCTTGGAGCGATGCTCAATATTCTGTTAGCTAAGATTCTCATTAGAATCTTGATATCCTGATTCATTAGAGCTATCGGCCTATAACTATCCACCCGATCCTTGGGTTTATCTGGTTTAGGGATCAGTGATATATATGCCTGATACAGTGACGGATGTGACAACCCCTAAAACTTAGCTGTAAGACCATCTGGTCCCGGAGTTCTACCAGTCGGTAAGGATTGCACCACCCCCAGTATCTCCGAATCCGTTATAGGAGCCGCTAACTCTCTAGTCTGTACTTCATCCAACACCGGGAGAGGTATTCCTTCAAGAAAGGCATTAATTTCCTCCTCTCCGAGTGAGTTTCCCAACCCGTATGGATCAGTAAAATAGGACGCAAATGCGTCTGCCATTTTTTGAGAGTCCGTTAACAATTTCCCCCCATGCCAAATAGAGGTCATTGTTCTGCTTGCTTCCCATTCCCTAACCCTAGCTGCCAGCAAACGACCTGGGACATCCCCCTGCAATAAATATTTAGCCTGAATCCTATCCAGCCAATATTCCACCTTACCATACCAAATATCCACCCATTCCCCTCACAAAGTTTTAAGTTCCAAATCAATTTCCCCTGAGGACCCCTCCAAAGGAGATAACGATTCAATTGCACCCAAAATAAATTCCTCACTTGCCTTCCTCATTCTATTCCTCTGGGCTGCCAAAGCCTGAACTGCCCCTACGTATAGCACTTTACAGGTCGGCCACGCCAATTTTTGGTTTTGTAGAGAGGGTAGTTGATACTGTATAAATCCTCGCAGGGCTTCCTCTAGTTCCTCCTGCACTGTAGTTTCCGAAAGCAGCAAATCATTCAGTCTCCACCTAACTGGTTTGGGGGGGACAGGACTTGGTTCCCACAACAAGGAAATAGGGGAGTGATCCGAAAGGACTCTAGCCCCTGTCGTCATGTCCTTCACTTCCCTAAGTACCTCACTGCTAACCAAAAAAAAATCAACACGCAATTGGGTCTTATGGGCCGCAGAATAAAAAGTCATGATATTACCTCTCTTGGAGTGGGTCCTACTCGGGTCCACCAGGGCTGTCGCCTCCAGCATCCTACTCAAGGCAATCTGTGCCTTGTTCAGGGGCCTACTAGATGGGGGTATCCTATCCTCCAGATTGTTGGCATAAACATTCCAGTCCCCAGCCAAAATAAGCGAATCCGTAGGTATGGCTGCTGTATCCCTTTCAATGGAGGCAAAGAAGTCCGCGTTAGAGGGAGTGGGACCATAAATAGAGGCCAGTGAAATTGCTTTACCAGATAGAATCCCCGAGAGGTATAACCCCCTACCATCTTCCCTTACCAACACCTGTTCCACCTTAAATGCGCAGTTATTTCTTATTAGGATCACCACACCCCCCGATGCCTTTTCTTTACCCTGCCCATACACCTGGCCCACCCATAACCTCTTAAGGCAGCTTAATTCCTCTGTTAGTAAGTGGGTCTCCTGCAAAGCAGCTATGTGAGCTCCCAAGTAATTGATATGTCTCAAAATAACCATTCTTTTACGTCTACCCCTGAGACCTTTAACATTCCATGAAATTATTTTAAAGTGAGTCATTATCCATCATATAATTCATAACAAGTGATCCACTTCACCATGTCCTTTCCATTCTGCCTTCCTCACCTCCCTTTCTTGGACTCTCTCTCTCTCTCTTCCCAACTCCCCAATCCTCCCTCCCCTGCCCCGATCCTTCGATCAACCTCCTAGCATATATCGAGTCATGGATGAACCTCCTCTGTGTCCCTCCTGCCCTCATTCCATAACCCTATCACTACAAGAGCCTGCCCATCACCTAATCTCCCTCTACCTTTCTGCCCCCTTGCTCCATACCACCCTCGTCCTCTCAAACTTCCCCCCTCATTTCTCTGAAACTCCAGACAGGAAAAGAAAAAAAAAAAAAAAAAGGGAAAATCTCTAGCATACTATCGATCATAGGTGGGTCAGTTCTCACTAACAGCTTATCATACTTTAGACTGTTCCCACTGAGTATAGGAAGCTTACAATAATGCTATCCTTATGTATTCCCCTTAGTGGAACATGGTCTTCACTGACCCCCCAAGTTCTTTCCAGGCCTGCGAGTTGTGCCGTTCTTTCTCGGCCAACGTCCTGGATGATCGTGCTGCCTGATTGAAGCTCAGGCGCCCCGAGAAGTGTTTCCTGCCGGTAAAATCAAAAGAGGCTCATTGGGCGGTGTCCGCGGTGACTGGCTCGGCTGAGCAGCTCGAGCAGATGATCACCCTCGAGGAGGAGGCGGCCCAGGCCGCATCTTCCTCCTCCTCAGCCGTGGCATTTATCCCGCTGTCTCTGAGTTCCTCGTACGCGGCTTCATTCAAGGAGCTTTGTCAGTCCCTTCCACGAAGGAGAGGGCCATCGAGACATTCTTCTCGGCCCAAGAAAAGAGTCGAAGGAGTAAGTCCCACCATCAGTGTTCGTGGGAGCGGGAGAGGTCTCCTTCCCCGGACAGCCGACCGTCGACTTCGGTCAAAGTTGCGGCTCAGGCCACTGGCTTCACGGTGTCCCCATCAGGCCAGCCTGCCGAGACTCCCGTCGATGCATTCGAGATTTTTCTCGATCTGTTAGATGGGCTGTCGACTGGTGAAGCCAATAACCCACCTTCACCGGTTCCCCCGGTGGTGACCAAGGATCTGCCTGCGCCTTTGGGGCCACAGTCGCCGGTTAAAGTGCCTGAGCCGAGGGAAGAGCGGGTGTCCCTCGCCCCTTCCCAGACCCACCCTCGGTCCCCCCGAGGGTCTCGATCTCGGACTTCATCTCGGTCAAGCCGTTCCCGCCAACATCGGTGGTCTCGGTCTCGATATCGAAGTAAGCGGTGACACCGTTCCTTCTCGTCCTCTTCCTCGGATGAGGGGAGGCTTCGGTGTAAATTACGTCGGTGCTACGAGGAGCTTATGTGGCCGCAGTTGCTGTTGTCTGGGTCTAAACCGACTCCGGTCCAGACCCCGGCCATCAAGTGGCTGTCGCCTGAACGACCGAAGCAACCACTAGCCCCAGTTGAGTTGCCCGTTCCAGGGCCGGTTGCTCGGCCAAAACCAGCAGCTGCACCGATTGTGGTGGAACCTCCGCCTCCACAACCGAAGTCTGGGGCACCGACCAAGGATTCTCAGTCAGGTCACGGCCTGCCCCACAGGTTGTCGGTCACCCTCACTCCCGACCGTCCTCGGCAGGTAGAGGGTGGCTCAGGGCCAAGGCAGCTCTTTGCAGACTCTTCAGAATCCGACGATGACTCCTCCCTGTCTCTCCAGGCAGGTTGACCTGAGTCCTCCGGGGGCCAGTCATTGGGCGATAGCCATTGTCCTTCTTGGGTCTGCTTCGACTCATCTCAGAGTCCACCGGGATGCAGCTCGAGCCTGTGTCCAAACGGGCCAAGTATCCCCTGACGGAGATACTGGACTGAGAGGATTCCCTCACGGAGGCCTTTCCGGTGGTTGAGGCCATTGTCGGCCCAGCCTTGGAGCTTTGGCAGCGGCCTGCTTCCTGTCCTGTGCCCTCGGCCAGGATGGTCAGGAAGTATGTGGTCCCCACCGGCTCTTTGCCCAGTTTCTCAGAGCACCCCTCTTCCGAGGGGTTAGTCACCGACAGCGTTTTCCGGCGTTCCGGTAACGCTCGGGATGTGGATAAGCCCCCCGACAAAGAGTCCAAAAAGCTGGACTTTGCCATGTGCAAGGTGTACGCTGCATCCTCCCTCGGCCTCCGACAGGCCAGCTCGGCCATGCTGATGGCACACTTCTCCCACGCCCTCTTGGGCTCCCTGGATGAGGTTGTCCCTCATCTCCTGACCAACCTGCAGACCATGGTCTGACAGGTGTGGGACCAGGGTAGGGTGGTGGCAAAACAGCAGCTTCAGACTCCTCTGGACATAAGTGATTCCTGTGCCAGGTCAGTAGCAGCTGCGGTGGCCATGCGCCACAGGGCGTGGTTGAGGATATCCACCTTCACGGTGGATACCCAACACAAGATGGTGGATGTCCCCTTCTTGGGGACAGACATCTTCGGCCCTGGAGTGGAGGGACACCTCCAGCGGATCAAAAAGTCCAATGCCACCCTGGACTCGGTCACCTCCGCCCAGAGGAACAAAGGCCGCCGTCAGCAACAGCAGAAGTCCTTTCGTTCTTTGGCCTCTGCATCTCGACCGGCTCAACAGCACCGGCAACAGGGCCAGCAGGCTCGCGCTTGGCATCCCAAACCCAAGCCGGCTGCTTCCTTCAACAGGAAGCAGGGAGGTAAAGACCCAGGAGGTCCCTCGGCCGGTTCCTCATCCAAGCCTGCCCAGTGATGGGTTGAGGGGTGCCGCCCCCAGCCTCGTCACTCCCCCCGGGTTCCCCCCGTGGGGGGACGGCTCCGCCACTTCCTTTCTGCCTGGTCCGCTATTACCACGGACCGCTGGGTGTTGGAGGTGGTAGGAAAAGGCCTGCCTCTGGAGTTCGAGCAGGCTCCACCCTTTTGAGCCGTCACCCCTCGGGGGGCCACGGGGTCCGCAGCCTCGCTGTCGGCCCACTGAGCCGATATTGTCCTGCTCCTTGAAAAAGAGGTGATCAGGAAGGTGGCGGATCCTCCTCCAGACCTGGGGTTTATGTCCAGGTATTTCCTGGTCCCAAAACAGACGGGGGACTGGCGCCCCATTCTCGACCTGCACGACCTGAACAGGTTCCTAAGGTCTCGGACCTTCAGGATGGTCACTCTGGCTCAGATAATCCCATCCTTGGAACGAGGCATGTGGTTCTATTCCCTGGACCTCCAGGATGTGTTCTTTCACGTCCCGATCCGTCCGTCTCATCAGAGATTCCTCCACTTCAGAGTGGAGGGATCCCAGTACGAGTTCCGGGCCATGCCCTTTGGCCTCTCCCTAGCTCCCAGGGTCTTCACCAAATGCATGGCAGTGATGACAGCATTCCTGTGGTGCCAAAGGGTCCAGGTGTACCCCTACCTGGATGACTGGCTAATTGCAGCCCCCTCCAGAGTGGAGGTGGAGTGGTCCAGAGATCTGGCCCTCCAGGTTTGCTCTCAGATTGGCCTCCTCATCAACGAGGCCAAGTTGGAACTCATACGAAGCAGATGATACTCTTCATCGGGCAGAGCTCGACTCTTGAGCCAGAGCTCTGCTCCCGGCGGTCAGAGCCGAGGTTCTTTCCTCCTTTGCCCAATCATTTCTGGTTGGGCAATTGCGCCCTGCCCTGGACTTCCTGGGCCTCATGGTGGCCTGCACCAGTGTGGTCCATTGGGCCCAGTGGTACATGCATCCCCTTCAATGGGGACTGGCCAGCCAGTGGTCACAACACTGCGATCTGTTGGATCAGCCAGTGACAGTGACCCAGGAGATGTGGAACGCTCTCCAGTGGTGGATCGTTCTGGCACATCTGCAGGAGGGCATCCCGTTCATCCGCCCCGAGCCGACAGTCTCTCTATCGACCGATGCATCTCTGATGGGTTGGGGTGCCCATCTGGGGGAGCACCGAGCGCACGGCCTCTGGTCCCACAGGAGTCCGATGCCATATCAACCTGCTGGAGCTCTGGGCGGTCCACCTAGCTCTCACCGCCTTCGCTCCATTTCTACGGGGTCAGGTGGTTCAGGTCCAGGCGGACAATACCACGACCATGTACTATCTGAACCGCCAGGGCGGTATGCGCTCCATGCTGTTATGCAAGGAAGCTCTCCGAATATGATCCCTCGTGCGCAGCCTGGAGGCGGATCTCCTAGCCATTCATGTGGCAGGAGCCTCCAACACCCTGGCCGATGACCTAAGCTGGATAGGGGCTGCGTCTCACGAGTGGTCTCTCCTGCCGGAGGTAGTACAAGATCTCTTCTCCCACTGGGGCACACCTCAGGTGGACCTGTTTGCCTCCAGGGAGAATGCGAAGCTGAGTCTGTTCCATGCCCGCCCCCCTCAGCAGGGCTCGCTGCAGGGGGATGCCTTCTCGAGGCCGTGGACCCTGGGCCTCTTCTACACCTTTCCCCCATTTCCCTTGATCCACAAGGTGCTTCTCAAGGCGAGGAGGGACAAGGCACAGGTGATTCTGGTAGCTCCAGACTGGCCTTGCCAGTTCTGGTATCCAGATCTCCTCAGCCTCAGCTCCAGGCTCCCGAGGCGGCTTCCAGCCCGCCCAGACCTGATCTCAGTCAACCAGGGGAAGGTATTCCATCCAGACCTTCAATCCCTGCACCTGACAGCCTGGTTCCTGAGCGGCTAGAGTTCCAGGCCTTGGGTCTTTCCGACGAGGTCCTCAACGTCGTTGAGGCATCCTGTAAGGAGTCGACCAGGAAATGCTATGCCTTTAAATGGAAGAGATTCTCCATTTGGTGTCAGGGGAAGGGCTTGGACCCTTCCGCCTGTCCTTGGCAAGCATTCTGGACTACCTGTGGTCCTTTCTCAGCAAGGGCTTGATCGGCGACCCTTAAGGTGCACCTGGCAGCCATCTCTGCTTACCCGGGCGTGGGCGGGAAGCAGTCGTGGCACAGGAGAAGGTGGTCGGGCATTTTTTCAAAGGCCTTGACCACATTTCCCCTTCGGTGCGAGAACCTCCACCTCCATGGGATCTACTGCTGGTATTGGCCAAGCTCATGGGCAAGCCATTCGAACCGATGCACAGGTGTGATATTTCCCACCTGTCATGGAAGACCGCCTTCTTGGTGGATATCACATCAGCCAGAAGGATGGGAGAGCTCCAGGCACTTTTCCATCGAGTCTCCTTATCTGGTCTTCCACAGGGACAAGGTTGTCCTGCGCCCCCACCCGAAATTCCTTCTGAAGGTGGTGTCAGAGTTTCACCTTAACCAGGTGTTGACTCTGCCGGTGTTCTACCCCAATCACACCTCGGAGGCCAAATATAGGCTCCATACTTTGCACCCTAGACGAGCGCCCTGACGAGCTCGCTTATTATAAGGAGCGGATGGCTGAAGTTCGGGCAGAGGTTCGCCAGCTGTTTGTCACCTACACTGAAGCCGCACCTGGCAGACCTGCAGCCAAGCGGACGATAAGCAGGTGGGTCACCTCCTGTATAGAGCTCTGCTATAGGTTGGTGGGCATGGAGCCTCCCAGAGGGATAAGAGCTCATTCTACCCGCCATACCGCTGCATCAGTAGCTGCTTCCAGGGATGTCTCTATCCAGGATATCTGCATGGCTGCTACCTGGAAGTCGGCACATACCTTTATTACCCACTACCACATCGACCTTGAGTCACGCTGGGATGCTGGTTTTGCGGCCTCAGTTCTCCAGTCTCTATTTCCCAAGTAAGTATGGGGGGTGTGCGCCTTGTCTCCCTCCTCCCGGAGAACTGCTAGGAGTCTGCCAATAAGTGTGGATTGAACAACATATCCATGTCCCTAGAAATACAGGTTACTCACCTGTAACAGGAGTTCTAGGAATGGTATATGTTGTTCATCCACACGACCCACCCGACCTCCCCGGCTTCGACGCACAACCTGGCTTCCAGCGGGCTAGATCTGGCATCATGGGGCGGAGCCGAGAGTTTTACCACCCAGGTGGGTGGGAAGAGCCAGCTTGAAGACCTTCCGGCAAGATTTAAAGCGGCAAGGAACCTGCCAATAAGTGTGGATGAACAACATATACCATTCCTAGAACTCCTGTTACAGGTGAGTAACCTGTATTAACTGTAACAGTAGATATTCAAAAGAATCTCCTCCACTGGGCCACAGAGCACCCACCCTCCTTCCTGCTTACTGATGTATTTGCTGGCAGAGATGCCTTGTTGGGGTGTCCATAAGTGCCTTATGCTTACAGTTCTGTATTCTAGTCCCATGCCTCTCTTTGTATGCCTGGTCCTGGTTTGGGCTCCTGCTTCCTACTTGAATATGTACCCTCTGAGCTTGTCTCCAGCAGGGAACTGAGGAGTGATGGAACCACTAACATTTTTATGGGCATCAGTGTTATATGACATGACAGGTGGCCCCTGGCTAGCAAAATTTTCCAAGTGGTCCTGACAACAGTGGCTTATAGTTCCAGAAGTGTGGACCAATGGATGACATTCTCTCAGAGACCTACTCTTATGGTAAGTAACAGTTCTGTTATTACATCTGTGGAGCCAGCAGCTTAGTTTTGCTCCCTGGACCTCCAGGGTGCATGCACATTCCTATCCATCATCAGTGCTACAGAAGGTTCCTCGCTTTCCCATCCGTCAATCCTACAGAAAGTTCCTTTGCTTTCAGGTGGATTGGACCTATATCGGTTCCTACCATCCTGTTCGACTTGTCATTGACACATAGGGTGTTCACCAAGGCCTGGATATTCAGACTGTGCCTGGCAGTGGCACAAGCGTGGGCGCAGCGCAACTGGGATGAGCCGGGTCCAGGAACAGGTGATATTTAATGGTGCTGCACCATAGTGCAGCACCGTTGAATATAGCATGGACAGCACATGGTGCAGTGGCACAGCACACAGTGAGGTGGCACTGCACATGGCGCAGTAGCACTGCGCTAGTGCAAGCCACAGATAAGGAGAACAGGGATGCGCCAGCACAAATGCAGTTGTGCTAGGTGCAGCACCCATGATATTAAGCCGAGGGCATGCAAATGAGGCCATAATATATGCAAGGCACAAATGAGGCCATTTACATGTCATTAAGGCCCCATTTGCATGCTTTGCACAGGGCAGCCTGGTGAATTGCAACTGGCACCCTGCACAGAATGACATGTGTATAGAGGGGGTCCCGGGGCATCCCCCATCCTGGGGCCATGATCACTGGTAAATCAGCAAACCTACAGTCCCTGGTAGTCCAGTGGTGTCCCACCCCTTGCCCCAGCCTGATCACCGGTGCATTCCATAACTTCAGTCCCTGGTGGTCTAGTGGTACCCCCCCTTCCGGTGATGCGATCACCAGTACGTAGATGTACAAAAATCCCTGGTGATCCAGTGGCTTCCCCCACCCGTCCCATCCACACAGGACCCTTGCCCACCCGCCTCCCCCCATCATCGGTGGGTGGTTGCAACCTGCCCGCATACTGCCCGTCGCCCGTTGAATGACAAGTACAGTATGGGCTTGCAGGGCATACTGATGAAGTCATTCACATATTTGGGACTGTCTAGTACGGTATGCCCTGCAAGCCCATACTAACCTGTCAGTCGGCGGCGGCAAACGCTATCGGGCAGGTTGCAAGCCCGCCGATGATGGGCGGGGTGGACAAGGGGTCCTGTGTGTGTGGGAGGGGTGTCACAGGATCACCAGGGAGTTTTGTACATGTATTTACCAGCGATCGCGTCACTGGGAGGGAGGAGGGTACCATTAGACCACCAGGGAATATTTCTACGTCTACATACCGGCGATCGTGGCAACGGGGGGGTACCACTAGACTACCAGGGAGATATGGGTGCTTGTAAACAGTGTTCTGGGTGGGCAGGTGGCCACCCACAGCTGGCGGCTGCTGTGTTGCGCCCTTCAATACAGCAGCCCACCTGTGGGTGGCCAGGAGTTGTTCCACCAATTCACAGGCTCATCTTTGAGCCCCCCCATGTGGCACAATGCAGGGTTGTGCCAGCATATGCGCCGCACATCCAGGGCTGAATATCGGGATGTGCCGCATATGCATGGGCATGCACCCTGCATCTGCGCTGCATACATTAACATTGCGCCCCGGCGCATCGGGATTTGTGCTGTGCCTGGCAGCCTTTTCAATATCCCACTGGGGCGCAGTGCGGGGTTTTGCCGGCACAACTCTGTTGCACCATGCGCAACCCCTTTGAATATCCGGGCCCAAGAGACTGTTTGTCATCACTGCCCTCCTCAGACACAGGGGGAGAGAAAGGTGTTTCCAATGTCAATTACTAGCTCATCAGGGGCAACACAATGTTGGATGTGAAATGGTCCAGAAACCTGTTCATCCAAATGTTTTATTACCTTGACCTGTTGGTCAATGCGACCAAGTTTGAGCTGACCCTGAGGCTAAAAAACGTATTTGTTGGCATGGAGCTGGACTCCCTCTAAGCAAAATCATATCTGCCTCTGGACAAGGCAGAGAACCTCTCTTTCTTTGCCTGATCATTTTGGGTTGGTCAGTCAGACCTGGCCTGGAATTTCCTTCTTCTGGGTTTCCTGGCCTCTACCATGGCCATGATGGTCCAGCAGGGCCAGACTGACCAAATCTGATTAGATTCCAAGGCGCCAAGAACTGGGCAGAGTAATCATTTGCATAGATTTTAACAAGCATTTGTCAATGCCGAATGTTTGCTTGCTGGCATTGGCATTGCTAGTGCAGGAGTTAGAGAGATGCATAATAGGAATGGCAGTATTAAACTAATACCAACCCCCACCGTCATCATGCAGAGACTGAAAGGCGTTGGGGGTGTGCCTTTGGGTCATCGGCCATAATGCTTATGCCATTCCACCTCACCCCACCCTGCAGACACTGACTGGTGTCGCGGTGTGCTCTGGGGTCTTCAGCCCTTATGCTCAACTCATTTCATAAGGAAATAAGCTGAGATGGGTGCAGCATAAGAAAATGGGGTGAACTTTAGGGCCAAATACCCCAAGGCACACCTTGATGCCTTTCAATGGCTGTAGGGTGGGGGTGGAATTCTGTAAGCATTACGGCTGACGAACCCAAGTCACACCTTTGACGCCAGTCACTCTCTACAGGGTGGATGTTGTGGTTGAAAACCTTAATGCACCAGGCGTTTGTTGGTATTTTCACTCCAGATTTTTGAAATGGGATTTTTGGGACCCCACCACATGAACAGTGGCATTATCATTTCATTACTCAATCCTGAAAGGTGATTTTGCACACCACTGATGCCATTTGGTGCCACAGGTGTGGAAACACATTTTGGAGAGGATGTAAAAAATGACAGCTGTACTGTTCATGAGATGGTGTGGAAAAATGGCAATGTTGAAAATCTGGAGTGAAAATATGAAAAATTCACGAAGTTACGAGCTTGTGTAGAAACTGTACAACGCACTCCCGTAACGTGGTCACTTTTTGGAATTTTTTACACCAAATGTTTAACATGGGTTTTATGGGACCTCCCCTCATGAAGAGTGGCACTGTGATTTTTTTTTAATCAATCCCGAAAGTTGATTTCGCACAGCAACGTGCCATTCTACGCCACAGATGCAAAAACACATTTCGGGCAGGATGTGAAAAATGACAGTTGTACTGTCTCCCATTCAAATGTTTTGGCCCATCCCTTTAACTCATACAGTATGTAAGTCTCTCCTTAGGTAAAACTTTCACAACCGGGTTGTGCCACATTTCAGCAATTGGCTGCTGCCAACATACCCACGTATTTTGTATGCACTTCCTCAAAGGAGGAGTAGAATACGCACTATTCTTGTATAAGGGTCCCATTCATCTCATTCCATGTACTGTAGAAACATAGAATTTGTTAGCAGAAAAAGGACTGGTAGACCCATCTAGTTTGCCATATTTCCCTATTGCTACTCCTTGGACCCTATTCGGCCTCAGGTGTCCCTCTCTGCTCCCTTTCCTCTGTCTTATTATGCCCATGTGTCTATCCCATACATGCTTGAAGACCCCCACTGTCCTGGCCCCCATCACCTCCTCTGGCAGGCTGTTGGAGGCATCCATCACTCCCTTTTAAGAAGAAGCATTTCCTCACATCACTTTTAAACTTCCCCAATTCAATCACACATGGCTCTTCATTTTCTTTTGTCCTTCCTTCCCCCTACATTGTCCTCCCTGCCTGATTCCACCCTTCACCATACTCTTGTCCCTGGTACTGCTGCCCCGTCCTGCTGCCCACCCTCCTTAGCCCAGTTCTCAGCCTTAGATCTGTCTTCCATTCTTCCAGCCCTGTCCTCCCTCCTTGTACCTACGCCTCTCTACTTCCAAGGAATTTATCTCCTTGGGTGTCTCCTCTCTGCTGCTCCATTTTCAGGAGGGGGTGCTTTCACTAGAGGAGGGAACTCCACAGGTAATGCAAGGACAGGGCTAAGAGCCCACCTGTGAAGACTGCTGAAGCAAAAAAGGTTATGAAAAATAAAAGTGCTGTGGTATGTTTATCTCTCACACTCTCTCACACTCTGTAACAAGAGCAGCCAAACTACTACAGTAAATCCAATAAGTGCAAGTAATATTCAGAGGGTTGTACCTCAAGTTCAAGCACCACCTTCCATCATAAAACCCACAGGGAGTCAATGAAAATTCAAATCAGAAAGTTTTATTCATAACAGTGCTAAGACCTCCTACCAATTGATCAGGGACACTGGTGTCCCTGATCTATTAGTAAGAGGTCTTGGCACTATTACAAATAAAACTTTTTAAATTTGAATATTCATTGCCTCCCTGTGTGTTTTATGATGGATGGTGGTGCTCGAATTTGAGGTATGATTCAGTTATTTTTCTGAGCACACCCAGCCGTGGGATGGCTTTTACCCTGTTAAATAATATGCAGATGGTCTCTTACCTGGGTACTAGGGAGCCTGAAGCAGGATTCTTGAAGGGACAATGTCTGTCAGACCTGTAAAATAAAATGTAGGAAAGGGATCACAAAGGATCTGTAGTTCTTAGAAAATAAATGGGGAAGATTAGATGGGTTAGACATGGAGTTATACTTATCTGATGGGGAAGGAGTCAGCATCCTCTCAGACGTTAAAATAAAGAGAAAAAATAGGTTTATATGGAGAAAATACAGTAGCAAAAGCAAAGAAATACAAAAAGGTATAGGACCACACTGTAGTAAAAAAGGGAGCTTTAGATAAAAAAGTTCTTGTTAGGGCACAGTAGGAAGATGGAGATGTAGAGAAAAATAAAATTAGTAAACCAATAGGAAAAGAGAAGAGAAAATGTTGCTTGGGTAGTCTCTCTGAAAAACCACTGATCATCACCTACATGGCCTAGTTGCCAGTAATTCTAAGTGGTAGCCTGGGTTGGTTACGGATGAGGTTTTTGGGTTAATGGCCTAGAATTATTAAAATGATAACACTGACAGTCCAGGGGCTAGGGTTGTCCCAGTGAGATTTATATAATACCCTCAGCTGCTTTCCCTGGTGACCAGTGGCCAATGTATTAAAGTAAGAATCTTTTCCATGGGGTCTAGTGTGTGGGGATCCCTGGGCTCCAATCCCCAATATTGTTTACGTAAGCAGTGAGGTACAGTCTCTGGGCCTTTTCCCTGGGAACCTTTTTGGCATTTCTGCTGTCAGTGAAACATAGGGCCTCTTCGACCTAGCCCTGCCAAGATTTCTGAGGCTTTGGGGTGTGGGTCTGCTCGACAGCTGGCTTCTGGGTGGCCTGCTGTGAGCCTCCCCCATCTGTCTGTCCTGCACATCACATGTCTCTGCTGGTGAGACCAAAGCTATATGCACTGCCTTCCCCAGTGGCCACCTCAGTGTCATGGTCTGGTGCTGTCCGGTGCCGGTGAGCAGGGTGGCTTCAGCTGTGACATCTGGTCCTCATTCTCAGTGGTAGGGCCACTGCTATATGCACAGCCTTCCCCAGTGTACACTTTGGCATCATGGCCTGGTACTGATCTCAGTGCTGGTGAAGGGGGTGGCGCCAATCATAATATCGGGTTCTCATCCCTGATGGTGGTCACCAGTGCCAATGCTATACCCTCGGTTTTCTCCAGTGGACACCTTGGTGTTGCAATCTGGTGCCAGCCTAGCTCTTGGCAACAGTTATGATACCAGTGAGCAGTGTGGCACTGGCTGTATATCAGGTCTCCTCCTGACACTATTCATGGTGAGTGGGACTGATACAGGGGCTAAGCACTGCTAAGATACAGTTCCAAATGTTTTGCGCTGTCGAGCAGGGTAAATCAAGCTGGTGCACACTATGAAATGGGCGGCTTACCCCGAAACTCAGCAAAAATCCAAAAAGTAGTGGCACACAAACCACAGACTGTTTCCAAAGTACAATCTAAGTGATTTATTGTACCACAAGATGCTCAGTATATAATGCAGTACAAAATACAATACCACAAGTCTTAGTCGTAAATGTAGACAAATAAATGTTGCATCTCAATAACAGCAAGAGAAGAGTGAGAGAGTGGCCCTTTGCTGTTATTGAGATGCAGCAACATTTATTTGTCTACATTTACAACTGGGACTTATGGTATTGTACTATGTATTGCATTATACGCTGAGTATATTTGAGGTGTAATAAATCACTTTGCTTGCACTTTGGAAACAGTCTGCAGTTTGTGTGCCACTAACTTTTTGTTTTTGCTATGCAGCGTCAGCTGGCCAGGGTAGTGTTGGTCCTTTCCCCTTGGTAGTCCTCATGACACCATGAAGAGGGATGACAGACAGCCCCCCTTCCCGGCCATGGTGTTAGTCCGGGGCTCAACATGAGGTGCAATGCCTGTTATGGAGTCACCCTAGAGCTGTACCTGGTTCCAGTGCCGTTTCCTCACCTGCTTCGGCACTGGTTGCACTACCACCTGTAGTCACCCAAGAGATGGTAGTGTAGCGGAAGCTGGCATCCACCATCCCTGGAGGTGGTGGGCATCCTGTGGTACACTCAATACACTCCCTGGCTGGCTCTTGATGAATCATGCCAATTTCCTAACTAGCAACTAATTAGCAGGCTGGCTTTCCTAGGGCATGATATCTTAATATTTACTCTTTCATTTTGTCGTTATTTTTTTCTCTCTCTCTCTGCTCTCCCCCTTAGCCACCAAACCCTAGAGGTTCTCAGACTTTCTGGCCTTGAGATCACCCACAACTCAGCTTAAGCTGCTGCACAGGACTGGAATAGAGCCATGCCAGGTCACTGATGTGGAATCTGTGAGGGGTCAGAGAATCATCCTGCCACCCAATGTGTTTTTCTGTTTTTTTTTTTTTACCTTTTCATTATCCCCCTCCTCCCAAAGCCAGCCTTGACCCTTCTGAGAGCCCCATGCAGCCCCAACCCATCAACCCAGCCATCCCCTAGGACATACCTGTCTCTTCGAGTGGTACCCTGTGGTATCCCCTTCCGATGGTGGAGATCTTCAGGCTGTGACAGGTGCTTCAGAAATGCTACAGTGGTGAATCTAGGTTGGCGGTGTGTGGAGCCTGCAGGCTGCATAAAGCAGTTATGGTGCTTGTCTGCATTTTCTGCTTTTCTTCCTAACTATCCCCCTCCACCAAAGAGATACTGGCTTAGACAGGCATGCAAGCACAAGGTAGGTACATCAATCCATCAAACAGCTGTCCCCTAACTTGCTTGCTGCACATCGCCCTAAGTTACCCAGGTGTGGAGAGGGTCACATAACAGTTGTAATCCACCCTCCCTTCCTCCCCGGAGAAGAGCATCCTATGGAATGCTCTATCCTCTTCCCCTGGATGGCTCTCCCAGGGTCATTCCCAAACCTGGATCACTGGCATTGCAAGCAGTAGGTGAGCCGACAGCCAGGGTGATTGTCCATTTTTCGTATATTCACCCATGGATTTTTCCATTTTTCTCCTCAGTCCCCTGGCTGCTGCGGCATTTTTGAGTGTATGTATGGTGGCATGCACACCCTGCTGCAGATCTGCAGTCTCCACCATTCAAAGCCTCTGCACTACCACTGAGCCTCCACACAGTGGCAGCCAAAATACAAGATGGCTTGGCCACCCCTCCCAGGAGGTAAGTGCAGTCCCTGGGACGCTCTGTCTTCTCCCCCCTTGGTTGTCCAACAGTAACCTGAGGTCATATCAGAACCTGGGTCATGAGCATGACGGCAGGTAAGACACAAGCACATCAGTGCTCTGTGCCAAATGGGGTGGGCAAAATATATAATATTCTAAAAAACACTAGCATGTATGCGATACACTTTTGTCATTCTTGCATAATAAACAGGATTGCATTTTGTCTGTGTGTCTGGTGTATTTAGTACCAATGTAACTTATCTAGCAGCCCATGCATATTAGCATGGCCTCATTGGGAAGCAGGAAGGATATGTAGGGTCCCCACTGCCTTTCAGATTTTTTGGCTCATCCCTTTACTGTAACTCAAACACAAGTTTCTCCATGGGTAAGACTTTCAAAACCAGGTTGTGACAGATTTCAGAAGTTGGCTGCTGCCAACAGACCCATATATTTTGTATGCATTTCCTCGTAAGGATGAGTAAAATGCACACTACTGTTGTATAAGACTCCCAATCATCTCCCTGCACATACTCTAGAAACATAAAAATGTAGAATTTGTCGCACAAAAGAACCGGTGTTGGGCTGCCCTATTTCCCTGTTCCCCATACCCTATTCAATCTCAGGTGTCACTCCGTCCTCTTTTTCTTCTATTGATTATGCCCATGTGTCTATTCCACATTTGCTTGAAGCCCCCTGACCATTGTCTTTACCCCCACAACCTACTCTGGCAAGCCATTCCAAGATTCCACCACTCTTTCTGAGAAATATTTCCTCATATCACTCTTAACCCCCCCCCGCTTCAGTGCATGCCCTCATGTTCTTGTGCTCCTCCTCTGAAAAACACTCCCCTTGTGCACCTTGTTTACCCCCATGAGGTACTTAAAGGTTTCAGTCATGTTCTGTCTTGCTCTCCTCTCCTCCATGCCATCCCCACCTCCAACGTATTTACTGAGGCAGTCACCAATTTCCTTAAAATTTGCCTTCCTGAAGTCTACTGCCTTGTCCTATTGTGGTTTTCTCTCGCTCAAGCTGTATGCCAAACCGCACCGTACCCTGCCTCTAACCTGACCCCAAAAAACCTCCAGCCCTTCCTTCTCCCCCTGTACTTCCATGGACGTTATGCCTTCCCTCACATATATATATATACACAACCCCCGCCCTTTTCTCCCTGACCTGTCCTTCCAGAACATGGTGTACCCTGGAATGGACACATCCCAACTGCGATTGACAGCACACCATGATTCTGTTATGGCCACTATATCCAAGCCTATATCCACAATGGTTGCCTCAAGTCTGGAATTTTATTTCCAATGCTCCTTGCTTTAGCACACATGGCTCTCCATTCCTTTTGTCCTTCCCTCCCCCTACACTGCCCTCCCTCTTGATTTCATCTCCCTTCTACTGTTCCTGGTACTGTCCCCCCTTTTTTGTCCTCTTTCTGCCCACCCTTGTTAGCTCTACTCTCAGCATTAGATCCATTTCGTGACCCTCCCATCCTTTCCTCCCCTTGTCCCTATGCCTTTCTATCCCTGGGAATTTATTTCCACTAGGCTTCTATTCTTTGCTGCTCCATTTTCTGGGGGGCATTCAGATCCAGTTTGAAAATCCTGCATACAGAATTCATCTTGAGATTTTGGAGGGAGTGACACACACACACACACACACACACACACACACACACACACACACACACACAAAAGAGAATTCACATAGGGACTATAGTACAGTACCCCCCCCCCCCCACTATGAGCCATCAAATGCCTGGATGGCAACAAAGTGATAGGGACTTCACTGTCCATATATACACACACACAGCCAAATATTGACATTATCACATGCACCACTTTCCACTGCCCATCCACCTACAAACTATTGGCTGTCAGCAAAATGCTGAGGACTGTGATACACACACACACACACACACACACACACACACACACACACACACAGTTGAACAGAAATAGCTACTGACCATAGTACTGCCCACCTTGAAAAACAGCAGCAGTTCAAGTATAAGACAAACATTGTGTGTACATCATACACTGCAAACACACAGACAAAATGTTTTCCATGGCAGATATTGACAATAGCGCCCATCATTACAGTCAGAAAGGTATTGGTTATCTATAAGTCATTGCAGATTATATATCCTACACATTCACACACCCATCTTTGGCAACTGTTGAGCATACCTCCCACTTGACAGTCAGCAAATGTTCATGCAATAAACAATTGCTGCAGTGTGAGGTCAGCCCAGTGGCATGGATGGCTGAGGTGTTGTGCGCCTTACCATACTGTGCCGGCGACCAGAGTTTGGAAACATACTCAGGTTGCCTGGAGTCAGCCGGAGGGGGAGAGGACTGAGAATCTCTCAGACAGCTCTCCTGTCCTCTCCAGTGTTGGAAAGGCATGCTGACTTATCCCTTGGTTGCCGTGAGGTGGAGGCCTGGGGGTAACATCGAAGGGAGGGAGCCACGGTTCCATAGCATGAGTGTGCCTCAATGCACACACGCTTACATGCCACCATGGCAAGGGACCTAAGGGGAGAAAATGGAAAAAAAAAATGTCACTGCAGGCTTCATGACATAAGGGGGTAGAGGAGAGATGGGGGGGGGGCAATAATGGGATACATCCTTGAAGTATCAAAGGCTAGCACAAGAACAGTATCTTAAAAAAAAAAACAGGTTTAAGAGATCATTATGGTTCTGCACTAGGGTCAGGATGGAAGCAGGGCCAAAAATAAGGCCGTCTATAAATACAAGGAAAAGCAGTCACATGATGGCTGCCTAGGAGTGAACAGCACCTGCTCCCTTGCTCCTCTCCTCAACCATGAACCACTGCCTACCTGACACCTGATTTTCAACAGTAAATACCAGAATTAGTAATTGGAACACCGTGGGAAGCTGATTAGCCTGCTGAAAATGGAGGTTTATATGAAAAAAGCTCCTCTGCGCGCTCTCCGCGGCCTACCCCTGAAAAAGACAAGGCCGCAAAAAGACCCAAACAGCTAGCCTTCCGGCTCTAGCAAAAATACAGCGGGCAGTGCCGCACTGACCAAGGAAAGATTCCTTGACATCATGAACCCAATTCAGGAGACAATTTCCACCATATCGTCGGATCTCCGACAAATGCACTTGGCAATGGATTCCCTTTCGATGAGTATCGGCGATAATGAAACCAGATTTACCTCTGTTGAAAACTGGCAGGGGAGGGTCGAAAAGGACAATACTAGTATTAGATACCAAATGAAAAAGTTGGAAGAAAAACTTGATGATCTCGAAGGGCGCAGCCGGTGCAACAATCCGATCATTATTGGCCTGCCCGAAGCAGAAGAGGGCAAAAACCCAATTGTGTTTGTCAAGAAATTCTGTGCTAAAATGGCGGGGCCATCACCTAACGCTGCTTCCTACATTATCGAGTGGGCTCACAGGTCCTTACGCCCTCCCCCGCCACCTGGTGCTTCCCCGAGACCCTTGATTTTTAAAATGTTGAATTATCAAGACAAGTAACATATCCTCAATAAGGTCAAAGAGATTAGCGAATTGCAGTGGGAAGGGCATAAAATCAGGCTCACCCAGGACCTGCCTCAGTCAGTCCGAGAGAAATGATGAGATTTCCACCCGATTGTCTCCAGATCGATTGAGGCTGGCAAACCCTTCAGGATGAGGTAACTGGCTGTGTTACAGGTTCAGCACAGATACAAATGGATGTCTTACGGCTCGCTGGAGCAAGCTACTGCAGAATTAAAGTCCCTACTTCTCAATTTGTTTAAGTGACTGGTGCTCATTCCAACTGTTCTCTTTTTTGGTGACTAATATGGGCTGTTGTGCAGTACAAGCCATGGGCTACTGGACTGCTTCAAGTCTCTGATGGTGCTACGATTAGCGGTGGAGCAATAGCAGTATGTTTGTCCCTGAGACTCGTCCTTCCCAGTTATTTGTTTTAGTGAGCGAGCATATAAGAGTAATGTTTAGCCCATTATTTTTGATTGTGTGCCTGAAACTGTCCTGCGTTTGATGTCCACACTGTCAGAAGTGAAAGAAAAGTCTTTTTTCCCCAGGCTAATTTGCCTCGTAAGGCCTTTGCACTGGGTCATGAACAGACTGGAGGCTTATGCATTCCTGCTTTTCTTTGGTCTCTACCAAACTGCTGGTTATTTGGGCCCCTCTCCCCTCTTTTTCCCCTCCATATTTAACTGATGTCTGTTTAACCAATGCTTGAACTAGATGTTGAGGGGCTCCTTCATTTTTTTCTTTTTGTCTTTTTGGCACCAAGTGTGGACTGTTACTCATTTCCCGAGTATTCCTATACCAGATTTCCTGTTGTTTACAAATTTAGTCTTAGAATTTCTCTATGTTATGTAGGCAGAAAGATTCTAGTGTTATTTTTACTGGGAGTGCTGGGGGAGGGGGGGCGAAGTAGGGTATCTTTTCAGGCAGCATTTTGTTAACATCGCCTGACAAAATATATTAGGTAGATCAGTTCGTTTGGAACTGGGGGTTAGTATTGTGGGGGATTTAATGTGTTGGCGTTTGTTGGGGGGTTGGGTGGGATGGGTCTCAATCTGGTCGGGGTTTTGTTTCTGGACTAGTATTTTGCGAGTTGAAGATGTATGGAGTGGGCAAGTGTGCGCAGGACTTTTTCTCTGCTTTGAGTCCTTTTTTTTTTAAAGATCCAGACTAAATCTTATTTAACTTTTAGCACTGTGTTGCCTAACAATCACTCTGGCATATTGAACCATTATGGCAGGACCCTATAAGCTTGTAAGTTGGAACATTAAAGGGGGCCTAGACAGAAAGAAACGTTTGATTATCCTAAGACACCTTGCCTATCTAAAGGTAGAAATTGCCTGTTTACAAGAAACCCATTTGCAGAGGGAAAATATAGCCCTTTTTAAGAGACAGTGGGTGGGGCAAGTTTTTGGTACTGGAGTTTCTTCCAAGGGGGGGTACTGTGATCTTGATTGCCAAGTCTGTTCCCTTTCACATGACCCAAGAAACATGGGAGCCACTAGGGTGTTATATTTTGCTTAAGGGCTCTTTGGAATCCTCCCCAGTGTTAATAGGTTCCGTTTATGGCCCGAACGTGGACTCTCCCCTGTTTTTTACCCAGTTGCTTTCTTCAGTCTCCCTTGATCCCCCAATATTAACTTTTTTGGGGGGAACTGGAACCTGGTCCCCTGAACAGATTTAGACCGTTCAGATAGGAAATGTCTGGGGTTATCCCCAGCTCAACGGGCCTTATGCGACCTCATGTCAGGTGCGAACCTAATTGATGTCTGGCGGACTTTGCATCCCTCAGACAGACAATACTTCTATTACTCCCCGCCACATGGCACATTCTCCTAAATAGACTACTGGCTTTTAAGTCTGTTTTGTCTACCAGGCATCATAGAGGTGTCTATTCATTCTAGAGTACTATTGGATCATGCCCCAGTCAGCTTTCTATATTTATTGGGCCCTGGTAACAAGTGAGACTCTCTATGGCGTTTGAAAACTCAACTGCTCCAAATTCCTGACACCCTGACCCATATTCAAAATCACATATCTGCATTTTTAGACACAAATAGAGGTTCAGTAAGCAGAGTGGACACCTTATGGGCTGCACTTAAATGTGTCCTCCGTGGCAAATTTATTCGCATTTCATCCATCACAGCTCGGAAGAACAGGATTCTTCTGAACACTCTTCTGGATGAGATTCGCCATTGGGAATCTTCCCTTTGGCATTCTTCCCCTGAGGCAGATTGTGTGGAGCTTCACCGACTACAGTCACAGTTTTCAGACTTGATGGCACAGAAGGCAGAGTTGTCCATACATCGCACAAAATTGCGATACTTGGAGTCTGGGGGAAAAATCAGGAAAACTCTTTGCCCTTAGACTGAGACATGCTGACTCAGTAAAATTAATCTCGTGTCTTCGAGCATCACCCAATGATCCCATTGTTTCCCACCCTAGAGGCATCATCAATAATTTTGGGGATTACTACAAACAGCTTTACTCATTGGGGGACTCTCCTTCTGTGTCACCTCAAGATATCATGGATTACCTCCAGTCGGTTGCTTTCCCCAAATTGCCTCAATACCTCACAGAACAGCTTGGTATCCCAATTTCCCTTGCAGAGGTTCAGCATGCCATCAAACAGTTGCCTTTAGATAAAGCCCTCGGACCGGATGGTCTGCCAAATAACTTATATAAAACTTGTCTCCCACAATTTGCCCCATTACTCACGGAAGTATTTAACTCTTGGTTTGTTCACGGTATTCAGGATCCTGAGTTTCAAACAGCCTTGATCACCCTGATCCCAAAATCAGGTAAAGACCCATTATGCCTGGGGAGTTATCGTCCAGTTTCCCTTTTAAATTCTGATATTAAGATCCTAGCCAAAATCCTGGCCAATCGCCTCTCCTCGATTATGGGAGGAGTCATTGGTAGAGAACAGGTGTGTTTTATGTCTGGGAGAGTGTCCAGTGGTCAAACGAGGAAGCTCTTGCACCTCCTCTCGGCATCCAGGGAGTCTGAGATCCCATCGGTCTTAATCTTTCTGGATGCTGAGAAAGCTTTTGATCAAGTATCTTGGCAATTTCTGTTTGCTTCCCTGCAACAATCTGGAGTCCCGGATGACTTTATTAAATGGGTCAAAGTTCTGTATACTTTTCCCACAGCCAGGGTCTAGTGCAGTGGATGCCTGTCAGACCCTTTCCCATTGTACAGACGCACAAGGCAGGGATGCCCCCCCTCTCTCCCCTGCTTTTTAACTTCTACCTGGAGCCCTTGAGTAGGAAACTCATTGTCTCTCCAGGGGTTAAGGGTATTCAGATAGAAGGTAAGAGATGCACGGTATCAACCTATGCAGATGATCTCCTTTTACACATTGAGGACCCTGTGGAGTCCATAACTGCCATAACATGGGAGTTGGATGCTTTCTCTGCCGTCTCATATTATAAATTGAATCAGTCCAAAACAACGATTTTTCCTCTTAATCAGCATGCCACGAAAGCCAGCTGTAGTGGATTCGGTCTATCCTGGGAACCCCAAAGTCTCACCTATCTGGGGATACATATCACCAGGGGATGTATCATCCATGGTCAAACAGAATTTCTCCAATTTAAGAAAGATAATACAGACGGATTTAGATCAGTCAGGAAGTTTGCCTTTATCCATGTGGGGCCATATTAATGTGATTAAAATGAACATCTTGCCTTGGCTACTTTACGCTTTAGGAATGCTGGGCTTTTATTTTCCCAAAACTTGGTTTCTGAGACTGCAGAGAATGTTCAACTCCTTGATTTGGAAAGGTAAAAAAGTGCGGAGAGCGTACTTCAAGTTAACGACTCCCAAACTGCAGGGTGGTTTAGCTTTACCATCTCTCTTTGCTTACTATAGTGCCCAACATATCAGTAAAATAGCTCTTTGGTCATCAGTGGGCTCCCAAGGGATGGAAGACAAATATCTTCCCGTCTGGTTAGACATAGAGCGGAATCTGGCATATAAGTCTACCAGTTCACTCTCTGCTTTAGCCTACCTGACTTATTCCCACCTTCCACTTTCGCTTTGAACTTCCCTGGTAGGATGGTCCCTGAAAGTTTTGCAATAATTACAAAGGTCCCTATCTGAGAATTGGTGTCACTCCCCTGATCAACCTATATGTAACAATCTCCATTTCCAGATTGGTCATCGGGCCATCTCCCCCTCCTTTCTCCCTCAATTGAAGGACGCCACCCTGGCAGACTTTCTTTCAGGAGAGGGCTTTATCCCTTTCTCCACTCTTCAAACTCATTTTTGATTAGGTGCCAAGGAGGTATTTAAGTATTGGCAATGCAGGAAAGCAATTTCCACCTTTCTGGGTCCTCAAGTCCTGAGCTTGGAGCCGCTAGAGAAACGAACGTTGATCTTTCAGGCAGCAGTTCAACTGCATGCAATATCCCAAACTTACAAACAGCTCCTTGAGGTAGATTCCAGTCTTCTGTCTGGAGTCTGTTATTACTAGGTCCATGCACTCTCCCTTTCAGCAGAACCAGAGTTCTGGCAGATAGTGTGGAGATCGACTTATAAGTACATCAAACAAGATAGGTTACAATTAACCCAATTCAATATTATGCATAACTTATACTATACGCCACTTAAGACACAAGATGGGTTTTCTCTTACTCCTGAATATACCCACTGCAAACGAGCAATTGGCTCCTTACACCATCTATTGTGGGATTGTCCTCGTAACCAGGCTTTTTGGAATTCCATTAGGCAGGTCCTCGACCCGCTTCTTTGTCTCAACCCACTATTTACCCCGGAATGTTGCTTGTTGTCAATTTTCCCTCCCGGGACTCCACAGATAAGAAAAGCCCACTTAACCCATTGGCCTCGGTAGCCAAATTAGTTATGCTGAGACACTGGACAGAAGAATCTCTTCCTTCAACTATGGAATGGTATCGAGAGATTTTATTTGCCATACAACTGGAGAAACATATTGCATCCATGCGCCATAGGCTCCACATATATCAGAAAGTCTGGGAACCCCTGTTAGCTCTACTCTCCCTATGGCAAACGTAGGTTAAGGTGGACTCTTTACAACATTGTATTATTTCAACATTAGTATTGCGCAGCTTGGTGGGTTGGGGGGAAAGGGGTTGTGGGGTAGAGTTATTGTATATGTATTGTTTGTCATTATCGTTATGCAGCTTCCATCTTCTGTACTTACCGCACTATGTGCTGCTTGTTTTGTGTTTGAAACTCAATAAAGTATATTGAATTAAAAAAAATACAAGGAAAAGCAGGGGGAGGCAGAATGGGAGGATTATCTACAGAAAAATAGGGAGACAAAGAGGGCCATTAGGGAGGCGAAAGCAGACATAGGCTGTGTATCACGGAGGGGGTCAAGAATGGAAAAAAACAGTTTCTTTAGATATATCAGTGAAAAAAGGAAAGAAGGGGGTAATTCCGCTGCTAGTTGGGGGGGGGTAGGGTGATAGAGGAGGATGAGCAAAGGCTGCCGTCCTGAATGACTACTTTTACTCAGTATTCACAGATGAGGACTGTGGGTCCATGCCACAAAGTGGCATCAGAGAGTTTGCTAAGGGTGTCACGGAAGTGAGGCAGCCAGTACTTACTAGGGAAAGGGTCCTGAAAGATCTGGTAGTCCTTAAGCTAGATAAGGCCCCAGGACCAGATGGGTTACATCCGAGGATACTTAGGGAATTAGCAGCAATACTTAGGAAATTAGCAGCAGAACTTGTTGAACCACAGGCTGGGCTGTTCAACAGCTCATTTAGGTCCATGGAAGTTACAAGGGATTAGAGAATGGCAGACGATGTACTGCTTCATTGGGGGGGGGGGATAAGGCGCAACCAGGAAACCACAGGTCTGTCAGTCTGACCTCCATCATGGAGAAGTTGATGGAATCACTAATCAAAGAGGACCTTGTGGACTACCTGGAGAGCAGCGGAGTCCAGGATAGTAAACAACATGGTTTTGTGATGGGATGGTCTTGTCAGACTACCCTGATTTTTTTTTTTTTTCACTAGGCATCCAAAGAAGTAGTCAAGGGCCGTGCTGTGGATCTGCTGTACTTTGACTGCAACAAGGCTTTTGATTCAGTACTGCACAAAAGGTTGCTCAAAAAGATGGAAGACCTGGGTGTAGCTAACACTAGTGAACTGGGTGGGTAGTTGGCCAGAAGGGAGGCAGCAGAGCATGGTGGTCAACGTGGTTAAATCAGAGGAAAGGGAGGTTATGAGTTTGGTTCCACAGGGATCTTTCCTGGGTCTGGTCCTCTCCAACATGTTCATTATTTAGTCAGTTATTTATTTATTTATTTATTTATTTTATTTAATAACATTTGGAATTACAGCTGTTTGAGTCTTAGACACCTTTACAAAGGCTCCATGTCAAACAACAATAAGGACATACAAATAGTATTAAGCAGTACAGTGTTCAGGTAATAGAAACAAGAGAGAAAACAAGTAATGGAAGTTACGCATACAAAAATTATACAATATTATAAGTACAGTGATCGTGGAAGAAAGATAATGCACAAAAACACACAGATGGGGATACTGAAACAATAGTCTTTGGGAGAGGAGGACCCAGCGTTATCCATAATATGCATCATATTTAGATAATTAATGGTTTCCCTTTTTTCCCATAGGGGAACCGTGGTGTAATTTGCCGTAATGAAGGAGTGTTCATCACGGCAAACACGCGCACGGTTTCTCTCACTGTGCGCATGCGCCAGCCGCACCTCCTCGCTTCACCAACATCTCTTGATCACGGAAGTGCTAACGGAACAGCAAACCACCGCCCGGACTAGGCGGTAAATAGGGAAAACAAACTGAAAATCTGTCTGAACATTTTAAATTAACCCATCCCTCAGGGCTGCGCACCAGATAAAAAATGTAATTACAAATCAAACTTCCTACTGCGACCCCGCTGTTCAACCTAACAGGACCGGGGATGCACAGCAACATTTTATTTTATACAATTGATGAGGTGAAAAAAGGAAAACCCAGCAATTATATAAAATAAAATATAATAAGGAATCATGTTAAACTGAGTTTACAGAGTTATCTTGTCATAAACCTCTCGAGCTTCGCCTCCTCGGGTTTATGTAGCATCTAACCCTCGGTGTGTGTGAACTTCTCGTAACACACCCCAACCCATACTTTATTCTATACGTAGTGCATGAATACACATTTTGTTTTCCATATATACTGTATCATAACATTTATGAGGTAGATTTAAACCACATTAGTGACATTGGTGAGGGAATCCAGGGCAGGTTGTATCTCAACTTAGAAAATTTTAAGTGTCTACTTTCTCATTTGCAAATTATAGTACATAACCACTGCTCCCTGTACTCATCGTTAGGCTGGACTTCCCTTCACTATAGAAAGAATAGACATGCCACCCTATGGGCCTTCAGAGTGGTGACCAACAAGCTCCCCTCATATGTCTCAGATTGTATTCCCTGGAGTGTGTTAGGCACCTACGCTCTAAGGAGCTATTCCCTAATTGCCATCCAAGTTCCAAGGGTTAAAACTCGTTTTGGCAAAGCTGCTGTAAGCTTCTCTTTACCCACATTGTGGAATGATTTACAAAGGAACTTGAAGCTGAGCTGCCCTATTAGCCTGAATATCTTCAAGACGCTCTATGATCACTACATGAAAGCACCTTGCAAATGTTTTCCTCACCGCTAGCCCACTAATTCCGCAACTCCCCCTTTCCATCCTGATGCTCGCCATGTTTCTATCCCTGGCTCTCACTCTTTCCCTATTAACTCTTCTTGCTGCACCCACCCTTCCCTGTACACTCCAGCCTGGCTAAAGTCCCACCCCATCCATAGTAGTGTCCCAATTATCTACCCCTACTCCGTCATTATCATAATAAACAAGTACACGACAGCCATCGTCACTTTCTGTGGATTTAGCTCAATTTTTTCCCCAGTCGTCAGTAATATATCCCTCCTCTTCTTTACCTCTCTAACCTGCCATCCCATACACGGTCTCTTTCCCCTATAGGTGTAGTTGCCAGCTGCCTCACTCAAAAGATCTCTGCTTATAACCCCTGTATGCCTATGGTTGATTGTACATCTGCTGACTTCTTCAATTGTAAAATAATGCTGGTTTTTTTTTATTTATTTCAACCTTGTACTGTACTGTATACACTGTATATATTTTTTCTTCTTTGTATATTATTGCTTTTTGTATACCTGCTTCTGTACTGTACTTTGATGTATTCATGACCAGGTCCACCTTGCAAATTAGTCTAGCTCAATGATGCCGGCCTGGATAAATAAAGATTTTGATTGATTGATTGAAAATGAGCTTACAAAAATGAAGCGTCCTGGCTGGCTGAAAGCCATGGTCTGGCATGCACTTATTTTTCAATACAGCCCCATGAAAAACAAATGGCAATATGGAGTTCCCCATCACTTAAGGTATCAATGGGCACCCTGAACTGTCAAACTTGCCAGTCGCCATTTTTTCCCTGCTCGCTAAGCGAGCTGTAAACTAGTGGCTGGACCAATCCTCCCTCCTTTTTTTCCCATGGCAACGTCTTCAAATAAATAACTAAATGAGCACTGTTTGTGTCTTTCTATGGTGACTAAGATGCAATCCCATTCAGATCATTACAGTGCACCATGTTTTGTTTGCCGCTGCCTGGCACCATCCTGCCCTGAATACGACTGAACTTTAACCAATAAAAAAACATTATTTTAAATTACAACTTACCAGTAGTGCTGTGCAGAATTTTCAAATTCCAGCAGAATGAAATTCTGTGGAATATTCAAAATTCCGATGAAATTCTGCAGAATTCCGCTGGAAATGGAATGGCGGAATTCCGCAACATAAAATAGTTGTGGAATGATTTCCTGTGGCAAAATCACTGTTCTATTCCATGGATCTCAGTGTTTTCCGTGGAAATTGTTGTGGAATAATTTTTCGCAGAAAAATACTGATATTCCGCGGATCACAGTAGGTGGAATTCCACAGGTGAACAAGTGAAATTCTGGCGGAAATTCTGCCCACGGAATGGTCATCCCACACTATTTCTGCCAGCGGAATTCAGCATTCCGCACAACACTACTTCCCAGTTGTTCAAGAATTAATTTATCTGAAATGAAAATTAATGAAATCAAGTGGCTGATGACATACTCTTTGAAATGATAGCAGGATAACTTTCTCACTCTCACCTGCAGTCTGAACAATTGCCTCCCTGACCATGCTCCATCTTCCAAACTGCAACTTCCAGTGTTAAGAGGCAGCAGGACAGAAAAGGATATAGTCTGTCAAATGACAATGAAACAAAAAGAAAGTGTAGAGAGAGAACAAAACTGTTGCATGACGATGGGTGGGGGTGTTCAACTGAAAAAACAGAAACAGTCTGCTGTGGGGGTGGTAACTACATGCAACCAGCTTTCTGTTTTTTTTTAAACTACAGAATCTGCAGTAGGACAAAAGGCCATTGTTCTAAAGAAGGTGGAGGAACTATTTAATTACAAAACTTATTTAAAAATAATTTTTTATTAACAATTTGGTTATCAAACATTTTTTTTTTACAGTGCCCATTTTCCAAGCACAATAACACCCTCCAAGGTGGAGAGTATTGGGAAATACCGGACCTTTCATGGGAATAAGACCCTCTGCCTGCAGCGTCGGGACTCATCATGCACCTGGACAGTCCTGTATTTCCCAATACTTGGACACTGTCTGTGCACACTTCTCTGCTTTGCATTTCCCAATACTTCCCACCCTGTTGGTTATTATCACTTACACAGATGACACAAAATTATGTGGGAGGGTGAACAGTGATGAGGGAATTAAGGATATACAGAGGGACCTACAAAAACTGGAGGTGTTGTCAAAGATCTTGCAGTTAAAATTTAATGCCAAAAAGTGCAAGGTAATTCACCTAGGGAAAAGGAACTCCAAGACGGAGTACTGGACGGGTAGTGTGAGATTTAACACTACAGAAGAGGAACAGGATCTAGGAGTTATCAGTGACTCCCTTAAACGAGCCAGTGCAACAAGGTCTATATCAAAGCTAACTAGGTGCTGGGATGTATTAGGAGGAGTACTGATAGCAGAAGAAAAATAGGTACTATTTCCCATTTACAGATCCCTGATGAGGCCTCACCTGGAGTACTGTGTCCAGTTCTGGAGCCCTCACCTCAGAAAGGACAAGAATGGGTTGGAAACAGTGCAGCACAGGGTAATATAAATGATTCAGGGCCAGCAGGGCAGATCCTTTGAAGAGCACCCCAAGGAACTAAATATGTACTCACTGGAAACAGAAGGGAGATGGGAGATACCACAGAGACCTTCAAGTTCCGTAAAGGAATTAACAAGGTAAACTGTGGGGAATTATTTACCCTGAATACCAACTCAAGATCACGTGATCATGAGTGGAAATTAGCAGGAGGGCGGTTCGGAAGGGACGTGAGGAAGTACTTCTTTAAGTAAAAGGTGGTGGGTGGAACCTTGGAACAGTCTATCAGCTGATGTGGTGGCTGCAAACACAGTCAGGGGATTCAAGCAGGCATGGGATAGAATGAAGGGAATACTGGTCACCCAGGGCAACAAGACCAGGGGGGAGGAGAATGGGGATAGGACAGGGAGGATTATTACCCTAGAGGAACAATAGGTTCCAGGAAAGGTTGCATGGATTATAGGGAATATCTGTAGACTGAATGGACTTCTGGTCTTTTTCTGCCACCATGGTCTGTTCTCTCTGTTTCTAAATGTCTGGCCTTTTGTATTTTGAATTTGGAATTTTGATATTCAAAATTTGGAATTGTGGTATTCAACGTCAAACATTCGAATTTTGAAATCCTCATGCCAGATGCAGACCCAGAATCCGATTCTGATTCTGCATCCAAATTTATGTTAAAGATTTTACAACCCCCCATATAGACTTGAAGGAGCCTTTTAGTGAGCCAGAAAAATGCCCTCCTCCACCCTTGTCTTGCCTCCCATGCTAAGCTACCTTAATGTGATGACCTTCTGGTGTGGTACCCAAGTGCAGTGTTTCCTGCTGTGTGCTGGAGGACGGAGGAGGCAGTGAGGGTCTGGCTTCTACTTAACCCATAAATGTCTTTCAAACAATCTCCCCTCCAGAGCAATGCATCATGTACCCAGCAAACAAAGCACAACACCTTTGCCCACCAAGTCTCCCTCAGTAACCCCAGCCCCCCCAACCCCTAGTCTTGGCTCCTGTACTAAACCAATCTATCCAGAAGAGAGACTATCAGAGTGCAGAGTCCTCCTCCACTCCCCAATCCGGACTAGGACCTGTAGGCTGTTTGTCAGTGTGACAGACCTGGAGTGGGAGGGGGAGAAATTGTATCAATCAGACCTGGTCTGTCTCAGAGTCAGCAATAGCAGGTGCAGAACACTGTGGATTGGGGCAGGAGTGGGGAATTCTGCCTTCTGTGAGTATCTCTTCTGGATGGATTGGTTCAGTTTGGGATTCTGGACTGGGGTCTGTGTTATTAGGGGAAGATCTTGGCAGTGGGCAGTGGCGTCATACTGTGTTGCTGGGTATGTGATGGGTTGATGGGGAGGGGGATCATTTAAAAGAAACTTATGGATGAAGCTGAAGCTGGACCCTCACTGACTCCGCTGTTTTCCAGCCCACAGCAGGCAGCACCACACCTGGGGACCCAACCAGCAGATCAGCACATTAAGGTAAGGTAGCTTGCCAGGTGTGACAAGGGTGGGGGAGGGCTTCTTTTCTGGCCGACTAATGGGTTCCTTCAAGTCTGTACTGGGTGAATGGAGGTTTTCTTGTGTAGTGATATGTAAGGATGCAGAATTAGAGTGTCTTGTCCTAAAGCTATTGCCTTAGCTAGCATCGTAACTGGAGTCAGAATAAGAAGTTCTGATTATGCAACATATACACAACAGAATGGAATCATCAGCTTCCAAGCAACTCTAGTATCGGAGCTACCTGACAAAAATGGCTTTGTTTGTCTTGTGGTGTAGTGTGGGCTAACATGGCACACCCCAATCTTTTCACCTACTACATCAGGAAAGCACTCTGTAAAAATGTATGGCTTTTTTGTATTATTGCGCTGTATATGCATATGTGTGTCTATGTGTGTATACAGCATGTGCATGGGGGAAGGGATCCAGTGTTGTGTCTCGGAAAAGCACAGAAACTTGAGTGCCCAGGTCAAGAGTCGGAGGGGCAGCCGAGAAACAGCACAGTCGGCAGCACACCTAGTAGCTGGTAATACAAATGAAACCAAACTGTACAAAAGGTCACAGTTTATTGCAGAACCAAAAAACCATGGAAGTGTGCCACTAGCCCCGGTGCTTCAGGTGAAATATAGGACAATTCAAGTTATTATAGAGTCTACCTGTGCATCAAATGTTTGGCTAAAGTTGGCTAAGAAGTCACTCTGCACTGTTTATGGACTTCCTATCGAACTTGGAGATCACTTACTTTCTATAGATGATATTCAGTACATCTCAAATTGACCTCACTTGTCAGCCCTTGGTTCTTCCAAACACTGCTTGATCAACTTTGTATAGACTATGGCACCTACTGCTAGCATTTTATCTGCAACTCACACTACGTGGTTATTCCTGATGCACTGTTACATTATTGTAGTGCTGTAACCCTCCTACCAATTTGAGGTTTACCTTAATGCCTTCTTGGGTTCTTTCCAGGCCCACTGCCAGGCTGACGTCCTGTAGAGGTAATAGATCCAAGGTGATCTGTTTGTTTCTCTTGCTTTATGTGTGAGTGCCATGTTGTACTTCATGCCTGTCTCTTTAAGAATCTAGCTAGTAAGCGTATGGTAGATGGTCTGGGCTGGGTATGAATGTTTTAAGGCTTGCAACCAGCCAGCCGCCACTTTGATTTGCCCCACTCTGCAGTCGATAATAGAGCAGCGGGAGCTTGAACTGGAACCGTACTTATTTACCTCTACTGTACTGTTGTATTTGAATTAGAGAGTTTGTTTAGCCTGCTTTCCTTGCAGCTTTGCCTCTCAGAATGGGGGCCACCATGTTAGGTCCAGGACTTTCAGTAAGTGGACCAATAGGACTCTGGGGACCTCAAAGGGTCCTGAGCCAAGGTGTCTCGTGGGAAGGAAAGACTGCATTTTTTGTAGTTTTTAGGTTGGCGCCTAAACTGAACTGAAGGGGGCACCCAGACTGTGACTGACAGCTCCCCCAGCCAACCAGCACTCTGGAAACTAAGGGAAATCCCCAGAACTGTTAGAGACAGTGGTTCAGTTGTAGTTAGAACTTAGAGTGAGCAGCTCGAGCTCTCAAGGAGCGGCTCGCACATGGAGCATAGGGGAATTGGTTGGACGAGGCCTGACTTGCCTTCCTGCCACTGTTCTCCTTATTGGACTGCCTGATTGCATAATCGGACTGACCCAAATTGTGACTGAAACTGTGGCAAAAGTCCAGAGACATTTAAAAAACATTGCTTGAGATTTGAACCGAAGGTAGGCTCCTGTGAAGCGATCTGCCCAGAAGTGGCAAAGAGACTGATCTCAGATCGAGAGGTTTGCTCAGTAAGTTAGCTGCAATAGCAACCAGACTGTATTCAACCTCCTAGAAGAAGTTAATGTTGTTCTTGTTTTATGCACTGAATATTCCTTGTGGGTTGAGGCTTGCCTGCCCGTGACCAGATCATTACACCCACTGGAGGCTTTACCAGTAAAACAAATTGAACTTTGCCAAGGGTTCATCCCACTTGGGCATATGCCAATCTCGGCCCAAGTCAAACATCCCTGCACCAGAGACTGTTCATTGGCGAGAGACTGGCTTTGGGGATCCAGCCCCTGCGCAGAACCAACTTGCAGGTTGCGGCCACCTGGAAGGAAAGGCTATGAAGAGAAGGTGCATCGTGATGGCCCTGCTTCCCCATGCTCATCTGTGATCTGCACGAGGTCTCCATATTGCCAGCAACATCACAGTCAACTGGTAGCGTGAGTAAACTCAGGATAGCTCCCTGCAACAAGTCACTAAATTATCTGTGGTACCACCTGATTGCCTTAGTAATTATCTATGTTACAAGAGACTGGGCCAACTGGCCAGGATTACAAATAATCAAATTTTTGTTGTGCATGCTAATTGCCTTTTCTCTTCATCAAGGACCCCAACAACAGCTGCAATGCTGGCCACCCCGGGAAACGCATCTGGCTTGCCAGTATTCCATCTTGGGTATCCAGTGTTGTAGAATTAATTATTTGGGACTAAAAAGTGCATGCCAAGAACCTAAATTCAATCAGTATAGTAATCATTTAACTAAATTCACGCCCCTTCCTTGTTCACATCCCCTCAATAAATCTGATTGTTGTTTCACATTTCACCTGGCTTATGAGCATATTATTAGTTGGGTTACACAACTGGAAGTGTGCAGTGGCTTTGCTAACTTTGCCTTTACAGGGGTTTCCAGGGCATTTGCTGATGGCCAGACCCTGGTGGTAAGTGTGAAGGGTGTGTGCATATTATTAATGCTAATTGCTGACTGTGTATTAATTGCTGTTAAAGGTACAAATCCACTAGGAGGGTTGGTAGGTGGTTATAGCTTCCCAAAGGGCTATAACAGATTAGGCAGATATCCCCACAATTGTTACTCTGGGTGGAGGCACCTTAATAATGAATCCTGGCCCCTCAACCTGTGGTCAGAAATACAGGCAGGGGTAATAACCTTAGGCATAGCACCACCTAGGGGTTACATCTTGGAAGCATCACTGGGATTAGCACTCTGTCATGGCCGAAACACAAAATTTCAGTAAATTGTAAACTGAGTACCAAACTTGAAATGGGGAGCCTCGCTACAGCTAAGTTGAATATTCCCCCCACAAGCTGGTTGTGCACCGCATGATGAGGTGGAGCGAGGCAGAAGGGATTGATCCTCACCATGCATTATTGTTTCTGGATATTCCCATGGGGACCACTAATGCTACCATAGAGGAAACCATGGATAAAGTTAAGTGTTTTGGGGAAAATTTCAGTGAGAGGGCGGGACGCTGTCCTGCTTGAACAGACCATAATGGCCCTCATTGCATGTAGCATTCCTATAGACCAAGAGAAAGTACCCCCTGTCATTATGTCAGAGGGATCCCCGACGGGGTGGAGGGTCATCCATGTGCATAGTGGTCCGCCTTCTCCTGGGGGGTTTCCCAAAGTGGAAGGATTCAAGGAGAAATTCTCAAAGCTATTAGCCACTGTGGGTCAGACTGTTGAGAATTTTTCAACGGGCCCTGGAGGATTACACAGAAACATAGAAACATAGAAGTTGACAGCAGATAAGGACCGCAAGGCCCATCCAGTCTGCCCATTTTTTCTACCATATGAATGTGCCATAGGCCTTTACTGCGTCAATGGCCTATCTAGTCATACTCATCTGTATTGCTCCCTTATGCCTATCCCATGCATGTTTGAAGCCCCGCACTGTATTAATATCCACCAGTTCCTGAGGTAGGCTGTTCCATGCATCCACCACCCTTTCTGTGAAAAAGAGCTTCCTCACATTACCCCTTAATCGGCCTCCCTCTAATCTCATGCTGTCCTCTTGTCCTGCTATTTTTCTTATATTGAAACATTAGACTTTTTCACCTTGTTAATGCCCTTAAGATATTTGAATGTTTCAATCATATCCTCCTCACATTCCCTCATTGACTGGGTAATTACCAACAAAGAGGACAGAATCACCCAGGCAGGTACCTTGTCCAAATCCCTGAACGATCACTCCCCATCTTTGCCATCTGGTACTTTAAGGCCTCCCGCCCCTCCCACACAACTACCTAACTTTTCATAACTTCAACTGCCCTGACACATCCCTCCTCCACAGGGATCTCAAGGCCATCAACTGGCAAAGCCTCTATGCCCACACTGATGTCGATGCGGCAGTTGACTACTTCATCAGTGCTCTCCTATGCTTATAGGATCGACACTTCCCAATCACCACCAGAGGAGGCAGAAGTGGGTGCACAAGCTGGGTAACTCCCAAACTCCTCACCATCATGAAGGAGAGGGACCTAAAGTGGGCTGCCAACAAACTGAGCCCCTCCCCTACACTGTGGAATGAATACTGCCACCTGTACAACCATTGTAAATACATGGTCAGAACCCTAAAAAGGGACTATCACCACAATCTACAGAGGGACAGCCTCCGCAACTCTAGGAAATTCTTGGATGTAATAGACTCCCTCCTGCACCCCTGCACAAGTACCCCCAACATTCATCTAAACTCCCCTTCTGGACTACTCACTGACGTGGCCAAAGCACTCAATTCTCACTTCACTGACCTATCTGCCCTTCTCAGCAAACTCACTCACCCCAAACCCAGTACCCCCTCACCTCCCCCCACTCCCTCTCCCCCTCCACACACCCCTACTATCCCTACCCTCTCCCCTGGCCCCACTACTCCACCCCTGCCCCAGATCTAACATTGCCCCCAGCCCCTTCCTCTCTGTCCCTTCTTCTCCACCTCTTCCCCTTCTACTTTAAGACTATCTCCCCAGGGACACCACAAAGCTACTACGGAGTCTACCCAACCGAGGCAGCCCTGGTACCGATGGCATCTGCTCAGTTTTCCTAAAACTAGTCTCCCCTGTAATTGCCTGGCCACTTACCTTTATTTTCAGCCTAGCCCTGTCCACCTCTACCATGCCTCTCACCTGGAAGCCTGCTAAGGTGGTTCCTATCTTCAGAGCGGGGGAACCCCACATCAGCTATCTGTATATCTCAATCAACATAATCTCCTATGCACCCAGCAAAATGGCTTCCATAAGCATCATAGTACTGCAGTGGCTCTGGCTCTGTTCACCAAATACATCCTCACCAGCATGGATCGCAGCTGTGCAACAGGTGTGGTCTTTGTCAACCTATAGAAAGCCTTCATTATGGTAAACCACACCCTCCTCCACCACTCTAAACTGCAAGCTATTGGATGCTCTGATGAAACCACTAAATGGTTTCAGAGCTACCTCTTTAACTGCTCCCAATCTGTCTGTATCAGCTTGGTTACTTCTCCAGCCATGTCTGTATCCACTGTGTCCCACAGGCATTCATCCTGGGCCCCCTACTCTTCTCTATCTTCATCAACACCCTCCCCCTCTGATTGCCTCAACTAACCCTGTTAAACCCTGTCAATCCAGTTATATTTTATAAATAATATGTACTGCCATATATCTGCTTTTTGAATACTGTTATTGCTCATCCTTATTTTAGTGACATAATTAAAAGGATAGGTTTGTATTATTTTACATGCAGCTATAAGCCTGTATTTTAATTAATAAAATCATTTGAGAGGTTTCAATTAGTAGGAACACCTGTGGGAATAATCTCTCCATATTTGTTTAAGCTTGAGCCAGCATTTTTAATTAGTGAAACACTTGTGGAGTATTAAGAAAGCACATAGAGAGTGAGGCTGATTTATTCGATTCAATTAAAGCCCACAAGCTAGCTGAAGCTTAAAGGGTGGATGTGTGAGCCGTGTTAGTTGAATGAAGCACTACAAACGGTTGGTAGCTAGCAGCGAGTTGTAAGCCGCGAGTAGGCATTAGATACGTGATGAAGCGCGGTTGGAGAAAACTGATATTACACGCCAGATATGGCAAACTAAGGGATTCTTAACTTGGGTAGTGTAAAACGAGTTTTTTGGTGGTATTCCTGAGTTATTTGTTGCGTGTTATCTGCAATAGCGGTGAATTTCTGATAATTTTAAAAGTAATAAAGAATTGGAAAAGTTGAGCAGAAAGCTATGCAGAGAGGAATAAAAGATCCAAAATGACTGTCAGTAGCTGCTGAGTGTGGATGTTTAGTGGAGAGAATATCAACAGTGCAAGTAAGTGTTAGAAAGTGTTGCTGTGGATTTAATTTTTTGGTTTTTGCACTTTGAGCAGTCTTTGGTGCAGCAGTTGTTCTTTGTTCTGAATATTATTGGCACATGGTACTGAAGATTTTATTCTTCTTTTTACCCCTTTTGTTTTTTATATGAAGGAAAAGGAAGATTTTTTGTTGTCTGACCCTCTGAATTTGGGAGGTATAAACAGGAACGTGTACCTCGACAGGACTCAAGAGGGATAATACAGTCCAGTCTGTTTTAAAAGAGGCTCAGCGTAAGAAGTTAATTCTTTAAGTCAGCCTGCTATTTGGAGTGCGTCATGCCTTCCTGGACTCTCTGAAATTGGACTTTCTTTTGCTGACCCATATTGTATGTATTTTGTTATGCTTGGACAATTGTGTATTTTGGAAGAGCTTATATTGTTTTAGGATTGCAACTGGGTTGCAATTAATTTGCAATTAGGTTGCAACTGAGTAGCATTTAAGGTTCAGCTCAGACTTTGATTGTAGCCTGAGTTATAAGTCCTGGGAGTTGGTTGTAGAGGGCTGTAGCACAGGTTGTTAGACATTTAAAGGATGAATGCTGTGGCAAAAAATTGTAGAAAAAAGATAGAAAGAAAAGTGAAGGTAAAAAGAAAGAGCTAATACAAAAAGCTAAGAAAAAGTGGATTTGAACAACATGACACAATTTTTAAATCGACAAGAACAACATATATAAAGAGGAAATAAGAGGATAGTAAGGAAGAAGTTTGATCCCAAAATGACGTCATCCCCAGTAATAACACAGAATGAGGTGGTTTATGAATGTACCCATCCCCTAATGAAGTTTATTAGGAATATGGAAGAAGAGACAGAAAAGGTGAAAATAACTAAGGGTGAAAATAAAACAAGTATTACTGGCCCTGAATTACATATTTCTGATTTGGTCAACATGGAGGGGAGTATAGGGAAAGATGCTCATAATGCTGGTAATAATGACAATGCTGATGTTAATATTGATTTAGTGACTAATGATATTTTGCCAACTAATGAAGGGAAACCAAGTCCAAGGAATGAAAGTATGACTAATGAGCCAATTTGTTTAATACACCCAATTAATAGAATGGAAAAGCAGATTGGTAAGATAGGCACTTACTTAGAAAAGTATGAATCTTTTTTGACACCATATATTAGAGATTGCAATATTTATGCTTCAGTAAGTCATGAAACAGGAAAGCAAGCCCCGCTTATATGGGAGAAAGAAACACAAGATAGGGCTGCTTGATGAAGAGGAGGGGGGAAGCCCCTGCCATATTGATAATATTGAAATGGAAGGTGGAGAGGGGAATGATTTAGTGCTCAAAACTCTTTTGGACTTAAAAAAGGAACAACATTTTAGTAATGTTCAACTCTTGGAACTGGTTACCCTTTTTCGTGTTTTTCTGGATTTATATGTAAACAATAATAAATGTGAATGTGGGGGAAAAGGTAAAAAGCAAGAATCTGATGATAATTGCTTAACCAAAGAAGAGATGGCTGTAAATAAAAGCTGTAATTGGTCCAGTGTATTAACTAATGTGGAACATACAGTAAATATAAAGGGACAAAAGATATCTATGGCAATAAAAACAATAACGGGGGAACTTGCTGAAAATGAGATAAAATCGATCTTTTAGTTAAAGATCTAAATCAAAGGAAAAGACAAACTGAGGAAACTAATGAATTACAGAAAGGAAATAAGGAAGAAAGGAATAAGATCTATGTCAGATAGGAGGAAAGCACAGTCAAAGGGGAAAGTAGTAAGACAGGATGGATTGAGAGAGTAAAAAAAAGGATGACAAGAAAAACATGGTTAAGGAAAGGAAGACTGAGTTAACACCAGAGAAAAAGGTAAGATTTAGGGAAAGGTTTGAAAAGGAAAAACAAGTTAAAAGTGATGAGTCAGAAGAAGAACAAAATAATGATAGAATAGCTAAAGGTTATTTGTTACCCACAATATTTGTGCATGGGTTGCCAAAATCAAGAAATGAGAATAACTACACATTGAAACTAGCAGTTTATAATGTGCTTAAAGACATATTAGGGCATAAAGTGAATTGGCAAGATTTGAAGTCAACTTATCGATGTAAAGTTAGTCCAGCTAAAGGCTGGATCTGTGTAGTACTTAAAGATGGGGATAAAAGGAGAAAGATACTGACAAATAAAGATAAATTTATAGAAATAGGGATTTCTCTTGACGTTACTATAAGGAAAAGTAAAAAAATACAGACAAAACAGGAAGGAAAGAATGGTAAAGGGACAGTGTGTGATGACAAAAGGAAAAATAAGGATGCAAATAGTTAGAAACAACCAAGGATAACAGCATATATGACACCAGTTGAGATAGTACATAATATAGGAAATGAGGAAGAAGAAGTATTTAATAAAACAGGCAGGAGACAACTGAGGAGCAGGATTAATAGCTCAGATATATTAGAGCTAGATGAACAAACAGAAAAGAGTGATACTCTGGAAGTGGTAGACTCAGTAAGCTTTGTTAGTAGCAAAAGCACACTGAGCTTACAGGAAGTGACAAACTGACCAGAGCTGGATAATGTATGTAAAAATTTTATAAAACTGCTTTGCTGGAATGTGGTGGGACTGAAAGAGAAATTATTAGATAAAGAATGCCATGTATGGTTGAAAACATTTTCTATACTATTACTACAAGACACCTGGCTGAAAAGGGGGGAAATTATATCATTGAATGGCTTTTCCTTATGGTCAGTAGCTGCTACAAGGTAAAAAGATTTGGACGCCTAAAAGATGGTCTAATGATTCTGTTAGATGTTTTGTTGAAATGTAGAGTAATAAAGGTTAGTGTTGTCTCTGATTATTTTATGTATATTATCATAGCAAATGAGAAGTGTATGTGGGCACTCTTTAATATCTATATTCCTCCCAAATTAAAATGACAAGAATATAAATCTGTATTGAATGTGATAGGAAACAGCGTAGGGTCAGTCAAAGGAAGACTGATAGGCTCTAAGATAATAATAGAAAGGGATGATCTTCCCTTGTCAATCTTCACCATTCATTACTTCCTGGGTGTAAGCCGGCGCACACGTCCGGGAAACTTTTTTTTTTTTTTTTTAAAGCCTTTTGACGCCCGCCCTCGAGAGCGGCGTCATGCGCCATGCGCCGAGGGGTACGTTAGTAGCGATCAATTCTCCTCCAACTCAGTTCTGTTTCTCCCGCCGCCGTAGGCAGCACCTGTTCAGCGGTAGCTAACCGGGGTGCGCGATCAGACTTCCTTTTTTCTACACTGACGCCACGGTAAGACTGTTCTTTTTCTTTCCTTTGTACAGCCACGTGTATTTCCGACTGTGTTTAATCTTGTTTATTTCACTTATGTCCGGTTCTGAGCTGAAATGCTCTTTCTAAGACGGCCGTGCCCCTATGCTGCCGGGTGCTCCTGCGGCCGGCATTTCTCCGCCTGACCGGCACGGCGCTGGTCTTCGCGTTGCCTGGGACAACCATATGGATTAGGTCGGCGCTTGTTTTCTCGATGGACCGTCGCGTCCTCGAAGTCCGCGTACAAGCTCGGCAAGGCCCGCGCCTCGACTGGGACGGCGTCATGGAATCTCGGGCGAGATCCTTAGGCCTTTCCCCGGTCCTCCTCGGCCTATACGGTCCGAGGAGGAGGGGTCTCCTTCCTTCTTGCCGAGGGGAGGCCCTTCCGGTGTTGGGGAGCATCAGAGTTCCCGGGCCGCAGCGCTGACACCGCTCGGCAGTCACTCTTCGAGGTGCAGGCTCCCCGGTGTCGAGGCCCTTGGCTGGGCCCGCTCGGTGGACTCACGCCGCCGCTGGCGCTGTTTGATCCCGCGCTGTTGCGTGCCGGTGATCGAGCGGTGCTGCTTCCCGGCGCCAGCCAGATCCCGCGCCGCAGTGCCGGTGATCGAGCGCGCTGCTCGCGGGCGCCGCGATCCGGCGCCGCTTCGCGCCGGTGATCAGGGGCGGTGCTGCTGGCGGTGCTGCTTGGGTTTGGCGCCGTTTCATGGAGCCGATGAGTTTGGCGGCGCTGCCGACGGTGCTGGCCATTTCCCGACGCCGGCTGGCGCGGGGCGGCCTTCCCTCCTCTGGGCGGTGCGGGTCTGCCGGAGCCACTGGGGTGTGGGTTGGGCCTTCATGCTGCCGGGCGTGCTGGGCGAGCGGTGTCGCACTCGGTAATCAGGGCTGCTCAAGGCCCCATGGCCTCGGGGACCCTGGGTGGCCAGCATCGAGGTCCTGTTGGTCTGCCCTCCTCGGAGGATGATGACTCAGATGTGGACCCATCCTGGCATCCCATTCTTCGGAATCTGGGTCCTCGGTGGCTAGGGGTACCAGGCGGCGCAGCGGGCCCCTCCCTCTGTCCCCCTTGCCGTCGTCTCCTGAGGGTTCCTCGGCTGGGGGTGGCCGAGAGTCCCGGGGGGCAGACGTGGGGGTGATGGAGGGGGAGGCTCCCCTCTCTGGAGGTCCGGTGACAGCTACCCCCCGGGGTGCTGTTACCTCCTCTGGGGTTAGGGGAACGTTGCAGTCGGGGAGGAGGGCCCTCTCGGAATCCGAGGGGTTGAGGGGCAGGCGTCCTGCTGCTCGGTCTTCTTTGGCCACCTCAGGGGGGGTGGCCAGGAGCCGTAGCGCAGAGCCCCGCCCCTCCCCCCAGGGTTCTAGGGTGTCCTCTGGCGGCGTTTGTGGACTGCCCTTCTGGATCCATGCAGTCCCGGCGTCGTCACAGGGGAGTTTCTCCCCCAGGGCTCTTCCAGGTTCCGCTTCCCCAGAGTTCCGCTCTGCGGCCTGGTTTGATATCCGGGATCCCTCCTACTAGAGCTCCCTTCCCCGGATTCCAGAGCCCTCGCAGAGAGCAGTTGCCTCCTCGGAGGTGCCCCTCTCCCATCTCTCTGCCTTCACCACCCCCGCTCCCAGGCCATGTCGGTCCTACGGGTCCGTTATCCTGGGAGCAGTTCAGGGGTTCTGCGGCGGCCTTCCCCTCATATGTTAGTTACATGCATGAGCGGGTCTTTCGACTCTCCCCACCGCCGCAGGAACTCTGGACATTCCAGTTCCCCATCATCCTCGCCTCCCTCCTCTGAGGAGAGGAACCCTGCTCATCTGTCCTCCGATGCTGATTTCACAGAATATCAGCGCTTCTCTCGAGGATGGTGAGGGATTCGGATTTCTACGCCTGGAGAGACAATCGAACGGGTGACGGGTGAATTCCTTGGTGATTCAGTGCCCAGCATCTGGTGGTACCTTCCTGGCCTATCCTTCCAGGAGGCGTCTATCCGGTCCTGGCAGTTCCTGCCGTTTCTTCCCAGCCCCGCGGACTGCCAGCGTGGGTATTGTGCCCCTCTGAGTCTCTAGGTTCCTTCCCAACCCGTCCTCAGGTTTGGTATACCTGGATACTCCTTCTGGGCGCCCGTTGCCTGGCGCCGCGACCGCCCACAGTTCGGACTCTCTCCAGTTCGACCGTTGGGGCGAAGAGAGTGTTCTCTTCTTCGCATGCGAGTGCATGTATTGCATCACATCAGGCTCACCACGCTGCCTACAACCGGCATCTGTGGTCGATGATGTCCCAGCTGCTGGCATCTATGCCTGACACGGAGCAAACCAGACAAGCCGTTGCCCTCTCCGGTGTAGGCCTGGAGCTGGCAAGACACCAAGGGGCATCTTATGACACCAATGAGGTGGCTTCCAGGCTTGCGGGACAGCGATCTGCATCAGGCGGACGGCATGGCTTCGCCTCCAGGTTGTCACCCCTGGCCCGGCGTAGGGTGATGCGCTCCGCCTTCCGGGGGAACCGTCTTTTCTCATCCAGAGCTAGGAGGCTTTTACAGGGGCTCCCTCCGTCTCCTCGTCCTCGGGAGGCACCTCCTAGCTCTTCTCCCACTTAGGCTTTCTGAATAAGCCAGGGTCTTCTCCTTCTGTTTCTCACCAGCAGAAGGCTGGGGGTCTTGTTCCCTCAGGGTATGGCCTCTTCCCCCTCCTGGGGAAGAGGAGCTTAATACTCACCAGGAAGTAATGAATGGTGAAGATTGACAAGGGAAGATAGGAAAATTACGATCTACCGTAATTCTTGATCTTCTGTATCTTCACCATTCATTACTTACGCCTCGCCCCACCATCCCCCAGTGGCCTCTTCCTGTGGCTTTCTCCACCTCCCATCTCCTTCCTCTCTCTGCATTATATAAATATAGGAAAATTGCTTCATTTTCCAAAAAAAACAAAAGAAAAAAAAAAATTCTTCTGGGGGTTTAAAATCCAGAAAATTATTTACTCTAAGATTCATGGGCCATCTCGGATTGCATTGGCGATCAGACTGCACAACTATCTCTTGCTATTCTTATGGCAAGATACCTCTGGGGTTGTTTGGCCTGGCTCAGGCTATTCAGTTTGATCCTGCAATCCCGTGTTCAGGTAGTTGCCCTGAAATCTAATCCCCCTCTATTCTTGCCTTGCAGAGCAGAGGAACGAGTACGTCTGTTCCTTTCTCTTCTAAAAAAAAAAAAAAATAAATAAATGCTGAGGGAACTCTCCACTGCTATAGGCATCTTGGTATCTGGGTCATGCATCTAGTTAAAAAAAAAAAAAATTTTTTTCTATCTGTAAAAAAAAAAAAGGAATAGGAGAAATCAAACAAGAAGGCAAATGAGAAGGTAGGCTATCCTTCTCGCTGGTTTGCTAAGTGGTTTCTCCCTTTAAGTGTCCTCCTGGACAATTTTTACAGTAGAGCTCTGCTGACCATATCCAATCTTAGCCAGCCTAAGCCTTGGCCGGCCTTAGCCAGTCAGTCTGAGTCCCGTTTTATCTTGGAACGCCTGAAAGGCTTACATTTTCCATTTCTAAACCCCTGAGCAGCGCCTCATGCTGCTGGGGTTTTATTCTTCCCTCCTCGGCTGCCCTCCAGTTAAAGGCCTTCCCGCGCGAGCCCGAGGTGAGTGTCAAGAACAATGGCATGTTGAAGATGAGGACTATGCCTCCTGAGTCTGTCTAGCGGGTTCGGTGAACCTTCTTCAGCTCTATCTCCGGGATTCTTGCTTCCCTTTAGTCGAGCCTTCAGCTACAAGCTAACTATGCTCGTTGGGCATTCTGGTCCTTCAACATCCCATCTCTCTCTTTCTTTCTTCTTCTCTTCTATTTTCTCATTTCCTTACTCATCTCTCCTCCTAGAGTCGCCCAGGTAAGGAGGCCCTGCACTCCCTAGGCTAGGGATGTTCTTATCTCCTCTGTCCTTCCTCCATCGGCTTATTCCTTTTTCAGTTCATTCTTCCTTGCTTTTGCTATCCTCGGCTATCTTGCCTCGCTATCTATATTTTCTGCTTTCATTTTGCCTCTCCGGCTCACAGAACTGAGTTGGAGGAGGAGTCGGTCACATTAACGCCACCCGCGATGACGATGACGCCGCTCGAGGGCGGCATTAGGCAACTTTTAAAAAAAAAAAAAAGCTCGCTGACGGTGCGCGCCTCCGGCTTACACCCAGGAAGTAATGAATGGTGAAGATACAAGAGAAGATCAAGAATTACGGTAGGTACGTAATTTTCCTTTACTGCTCATGTGAGGAATATGATAGAAGAACAGTCTCAGGATTGGTGTTTTGATGATGCCGTGAACATACCAGTAAGAAGCTCTAGAGATAAGGCTGTGACTAACAAAGGCAAGAGTGTTATACAATTTTGCTAGAGGTACAGCCTTAGATTGTTAAATGGGAGAGCTAAAGATGACTGGAAGGGAGAATTTTCATTTTTGACAAAAAATGGAGGGAGTGTCCTAGATTTATGCATGGTCGAAGCTTTTCATTATAATTTAGTAGAGCTGTTTAAAGTAGTGAGATTTTGGGGTAGTGACCATTTCCTTCTTGTATGTAATTTAAATATAAACTGGGAAGTAAGAAAAAAAGATATGAGTAGAACATCAAGCGTACATGCATATGTGTATTATGTACGGTAAAAGGATCAAATGGAACAGATTTACAAAACAGATAATGGACAATTTATTTAGTACTGGACAAGTATAAAGTATAGTAAATAAAATTACATCTAATAATACAGGGAGAGGGGAAGGTAGGATTGAGATGTATGATGAATTAATAACTATTATTGTTGACACTTTAAGTAAACAGAAAAGTTCAAAAAAGCTACTAGATGTAGGAGCAAAACATCCATGGTATGATAAAGACTGTCTCATATTAAGGAATGAAATTAAGAAAGTGGGTAAAATAAGAATAAAACAACCATCGGTAGGCATTTTGAAGGCTTTTAAGCTGCTGAAAATTGACTATAGATTTGTATTAAGGGAGAAAAAAGCAAATGATAAAAATAGACTTTGGGAAGAACTGCAAGCTAGTATAGTGAATAAAGATACAAAGTCGTTCTGGACTTTAGTTGTCTAGGGGTGTAATGAAGATAATGTGCAATATAATAGCGTAGGTATGATCCCTGAAGACTCCTGGATTAAACATTTGAATAATATCTATGATTCAGGGAATAGAGAGTGTAATGCGAATAAGGTGGTTAAAGAAAGTCTAAAGACTATGGTGAATAATGCCACTTTTGTCTTTGGTGTTGAGGAAGTTAAAAATGCAATATATGTACAAAAAAAGAACAAGGCTGCTGGAGGAGTTGGTGTCCCTGCAGAGTTATTACATAATACTTTAGAACTATGGGCTAGCATTCTTACACAAGTTTTCAATGATATAACTACTTCCCTCGTGTTATTCCAAGCTTGGAATAAGGGAATAATTGTACCCCTTTTTAAAAAAGGAGTTAAACAGGACCCAAAATGTTACAGTCCTATAACTTTGCTGCCTGTAACACAGAAAGTATATTCCAGACTGATTTTAGAAAAGTTGCTCACTTGGGTAGAAGAAACTGAATGTATATCAAAATGTCAGTGTGGTTTTAGGAAAGAGTGTGGAACCATGGATTTGGTGTTCACACTCAATCATCTAATTGATAACTATGTGAGGAAAAAAAAAAGAGCTTTGTATGTTGGCTTCATAGATATCAAATCAGCGTTTGACCAAGTAAATAGAAGCAAATTGTGGGATATTTTGGACAGCTTGAAAATTGACCAACATTTGCTTGCTATTTTAAAAACTTTGCATACAAATACCATAGCAAATATTAGGTATGGCCGAGATGGGGTGGTGTCCAAGGAAATCAAAATTTTTTGTGATGTGAAACAGGGCTGCCTGTTGGCACTGCTTCAGTTTAATTTATGTAAGAAACATTGATAAGTAACATCAAGTTGATACCTTTGTGTCTAACATAAATAATGTATTAATTCAAGTACTTTTATATGCAGATGATGCGATAGTGATTTCACAAAAGCGTTTAGGATTACAAAAAGCAATATTAAATATTATGGAGTCGTTGAGGTCCCTAGATTTGGAACTGAATGTGAGCAAATCAAAAATCATGGTGTTTTGACAAAAGAATGTGAATGGCAGTAAAAACTGGGTAATAGGAAACATTAAAATTGAGGAAGTAACAGAGTACAGATACCTTGGGTTAATCATTGACAAAAAAAGCATCCTGGATACAGCACTTATCTGAGGTTAAGTCCAATGCATACAAAATCTCTAGTGCAATTAAAAGTTTTGCTCATAAATTTGCAGATGTAAGGCCCCGACCCCTGTCTTTTTGCAAAACGACAGGTGGTATGCTGTTGAAGCTGACAGCAGTACCTGGTGGGGACTGGGTTCGGGGAGGACTAGGTTACTCGGCACAAGGGGCCTAGGTTTGGCTACTCTGCACAGGGGCACCTAAGTAAATCCGAACACAGGAAGTAATAACTGTAATGTCCAACACCAGGAATGGGATTCTGAAGTGTGGCTTTTATTCACATCCAAACTGAACAAACAAAGCATAGACGGACCCCCATGGGGCTACATTCCTGGTAATGCAGATAAGAGCAACAGAATACTTCTTCAGTATTTCAGCCCTCAGGCTCTGAACCCACCAGGCACACAGCCCGGACTTGTACGCAGCTTTGGGTACACAGCCCGACTTGTACACTATTTGGGTTTTTCCCGGCCCGGCTCCCCTGCCGGCCTCTTGATTGCGGTCCATATGGCAGTGAACCGAATTTTTAGTTGGTGGCTCCCCAAACCACCTTAGAGCCTTCGACTCCTTAAGGGAAATTTTCGTTCCATCCCACATCTGGGTACTTCCCTCATCACTGGCCAAGTGCATGAGGCAAAGTAGAAATCCACAGAGCAAATCTGTAGAGGTGGACCTGGTTACTAAAGGTGGGGGGGTTCTCCCACCTCCAGCTCCCACAATCCATACCCGGCCATTTCTCTGGACATTAAACAACTCTTTTTGAAAGCTTGGCAATGTAGATTAAATGGTAGATGTACAGCACATCTCCTCTACATGTCTTGACATTCACCTTGTGCTGGACTTGAACATACTTTTACTTTGGCTAAGCCTATTCCTCTAGGCCTCCCACTACTTCAGCAGTCCAATCCCCACTTTAATACAGTTCAGGTGAAACATGGGCCCTTTGGAAAGAGCAGAACTCACCCTTTGGTTGCAGGTGTCCCACAGGCAAATCTTGAAAGCTTCTTGTGCCACAACACATTTCAGAAAAATAGGCAGCTTCTTCTCTAGCAGTAGCCAGGGGTTTGCCCCTGGAATAGCAGGCAAATCTTCCACCCCCATCCCCTCAGGGATGGGGCACAGAGACCAGTATCAGCGGTCTCCACCACTTCGAGAACAGCTTACTGTGTTCCTCTTTAGGCGGAAACACACACCTTTCCCTAGAAGTAGCTCTATTTCAGAGCTTAGACTCCAAGAGCCTGTGCACAGCTACTGTGCTCCTCTCTTCTTTCCTGCTCACACAACACTCTGCTTTCCAATGTTTAAAAAACTCCCAACATTCTAATCTAACTCCCATCTGCAGATTCCAATGTGGCTCATGCAGCTGCGATAGTTCTATGGTGATGTCATCCCTCAGTCTCAGCTGAGACTGAGAACAGAGTGAGACAGTGTGAAATCCATTTAACTGGAGTTTCACAAGCTGCCTTCCCTGCCTACCACTAGATCTTACTGGGATTCTAGTAACCCTGGGTAACAGGGGGGTTACACAGATAAATAATTTGCAGCTTTAAAGAAAACATTTGATACTACGTGTATATGCCAGCTACTTTATGGGAGCGAAATATGGGGGCTTTACTTGGACAAACAGAATGTAGAGATGATGCAGAACTCATTATTGAGAACAACTTTGAATTTACCTAGAGATTGTCCTATTAGTTTCATAAGAATAGAAACAGGGTCATTACCCATAAAAATAAAAATTTTGATCCGTGATACAAAATGGTTAGGAAAAATATTGAAAATAAAGGAGGATAGGCTCCCAAAGATGTGCTGGAGTGATTTTTTTAAACAAACTTGTAAATGGGCTAAATGTTGGCTGGTTTGCAAGGTTGAACAATGTGCTAACAAAGGTTGGCTTTGTGGAAATTTGAAACGGGAAAGTGGTTAATAGCACTTACTCATTTGTGAATGAGGTAGTTGCAAGGCTAAAAGATATTGCAATGCAAGAAGATATGGGTAGAATACATGAGATTAATTTGCTGGGGTTATACTCTAGTATTAAAATAAATTGGAGCACTGAGAGGTATCTGACAAAATGTGAAAATTTTAAACATAGGAATTTGTTATGTATGATAAGATTGGCCACCTTTGGCAACACAATTTTCAACCTACGTAACAAACTTTATGGAATGAGTATAAAAAAAATGTAAATGTGTTACCAAAAAGGATTTAGAAATTGTGCATGCACTATCTGAATGTGCAATATGGCAAGAAAAAAGAATGAAATGTTACTCTGTTAATTGATCGACAGGGTGAAGATTTATTAAGATACTGTTACGTATGAATGATATCAAGTATACGTATGGGTTAGCAAGATTTTTTTATACTAAAACATGATTTAGGCGTAATAAGATTTATATTGTAAGTACCTGTATATGGTCTGATAATCAAGTAGTGTTTATGTCTCTGTTTACTTATATTTATAATGTGACTTTTGGATGTAACAAGTGTGTGTTTTATACAATCCTTTTAACCAATAAAAGAATCTGAATCTGAATCTCTGATTGCCTCAACTGCAACGCTCTCCTTTATGCAGACGACCTAGTCATCTTCCATAGTGAGAAATCCCTTCCTTGAATATCCTCTGTCCTTACCCAGAACTACAGTGCTGCCCACAGCTGGTTCTCCTCCAACTGTATACTTGTCAATGGCAAAAAAAACAAGGCCATGCTATTTGCATCCAGGCCGCTCCTAACCAGATCCACCACCAAAAATTCCCCCTTCTTATCCTCTCGCCTGACAGTCCTCCCCTTGAAAATGTCTCCTTCTTTAAATATCTGAGAGTCACTCTTGAACCTGCTCTTTCCTTCACAGACCATAGCAGCACTGTTATTAATAAGATAAACCAGAAACTTGGGGCTGCCTTCCGCATTAAGCCATACCTGTCCAACGAAGCTCGCCTAGCTTTAGTCAGAGGAAACCTTCTCCCAATATTGGATTACTGCTCCCCCATTTACTCTCATGTCTCTGCCACCCTCAGGACTAGACTCTTGTCGATCTACAACAGTATTAGTTGCTTTGCATTGTCCGCCCCTTTCACCAAACATCACTGTGACCGGTACTGTTCCCTTGGGTGGCTCTCTTTACAGGGCAGCTTTGAATTAATCCTAGGCTGCTTTGTGAACACCATCTTAAGACACATCGATGTTTCCCATCTCTCCAACTTCTTTAAGCCCGTACCTCACCCAGATGCCTCCGTTTCTCCACTGTTCCTCCTCTTGAGGTACCGTACACCATGACCAAAATGGGAGGGAACGCCCTATCGATGACTGCCCCCACTTTCTGGAATGGGCTACCTGGGTCTCTTAGATCCTCCAATGACCACACTGCCTTTAAACTAAACATCAAATCTTGGCTACTCACCAAACACTGCTGTAACTGTATGCACAGACGATCCCCCCTACCCTCCTGACTACCCTAAAGTTACCCTACTTTTCTCCTTTCTTCTTCTCTGCCATCATTTGACTGCTAGTCAATGCTCTGGGGCTGGTGGGGAGAGTGGGGCGGATGGGGTGGGTTAGCTGGATTTCGTCCTAATGCTGCAATTATGTGCCTAATCCTATGGTGATTATCCTTGTTGCATCATTGTTGTACTTATCCTTACTTATGTTGTATTATTTTCTTAAACAACTGGTGTACTTAATTTACCCTACTGCACTGTAGTGCTACTCTCATTGTGATGTATTACCATTTTTGTGTATATCATTTATTATGTTCCTCTTGCCTCTTGGCCCGGGTTGTGCCTGAAAGCGGTCCCATGGACCAGTGCACCTACCCAGTTATCAGTCATGTCCTTGTGCAGGTGCGACCTCCAGTATTGCACACAGTACTCCAGATGGGGCCTAACCAATGTCTTGTAAAGAGGGATTATTACCTCCCTCTTACGACTTGTGATGCCCCAACTAATACACCCCAATATCCCTCTAGCCTTACCTACTGCTTTAGTGGTCTGCTTGGATGATTTCAGATCATCTGTGATGATGATGCTCAAGTCTCTTTCTTCCCTTGTGATTGCCAGCAACTCCCCTCCCAACCTATGGGTAGCTTCAGCATTTCTCTTCCCTATGTGCATAATCTTGCACTTCTTTGCGTTAAATCCCAGTTGCCACTGTTCTGACCATTTTGCCAGTTTGTCCAGATTTCTTCTCATTCTGCCCACCCCATCTGGATCATCTACTCTGTTACAGATCTTGGTGTCATCTGCAAACAAGCAAACCTTGCCCTCTAGTCCATCTGCAATGTGACTGATGAAGTTATTGAAGTGGACTGGTCCCAGGACTGATCGCTGAGGTACCCCCACTTGTGACTTGCATCTCTTCTGACTGTATTCCGTTTACCACCACTCTCTGTTTTCTGCCCACCAACCAGTTTGCCACCCAGTTGACCAACCTCTGACCCACCCAGAGCCAACCCAGCTTATTAATCAATCTTCTATGTGGAACAGTATCGAAAGCTTTGCTGAAGTCAAGGTAGACGACATCAGCTGCACCCCCTTTGTCCACCACTCTGGTTACCCAGCCAAAGAAATCTATGAGATTAGTTGGACATGACCTTCCTGTTGTAAACCCATGCTGTCTTGGATCCTGTGCTTCTATGGATTTCGGGTGTTGCACTATCCTTTCCTTAAGGAGTGCCTCCATAATCTTGCCCACTACTGAGGTAAGACTGACTGGTCTGTAGTTCCCTGCCTCCTCCCTGCTGCCACTCTTGTGGAGCAGGATCACATGAGCTGTTCTCCAATCTTCCAGGACCTCTCCTGTGCTCATAGACTCACTAAACAGTTCTGCTAATGGCTCTGCTAGTTCCACCCTTAGCTCCTTTAGTACCCTGGGATGTATGCCATCAGGTCCCATTGCCTTGTCCACCCTGAGCTTAGCGAGCTCTTGTAGGACCCTTTCTCTTTTGAAGGGACTTGTGCACACCTCCCTCCCTCCCCTCTGTGTCCATGGTGCTAAGCTGTGGGTCCTGCCCTATCTTTTCCTCAGTAAATACTGAGCAGTAGTGTCTATTTAGGACAGATGCTTTTCCTTAGTCCTCCTCCTCCACATACTCCTTCTTATCTCCTTTGATCTTAACAAAACCCTCACTGGATTTTCTCCTTTCACTAATGTATCTCTAGAAAGTCTTGTCCCCTTCTTTTACTGTCCGTGCTAGTGTTTCCTCACTTTGAACCTTTGACTGCCTTACTGCCTTCCCTTAGGGAAGTTTGGTATGCCTCCCTATCTTCATCCCACTGCGTTCGCTTATATTTCCTGAAGGCCAACCTTTTGGCTCTGATCTTTTCTGCTACTGTTTTTTGGATTCTGGGGGGGGTTACTCCCATACACTCTCCCCAGCCTCCCCACCCTTGCCTATGCCATCACCCATTGCAGTGACCCCTATAGTGGTACCCTCTGTACACCAGGACTCCTATTGCAGGCTCAGGGTGTTTTCAGGTGCCATCCTTGTCCCCGTGGGGGAAGATGATTTGGAATCCTGGATGGACTGTGCCACCCCACTGGTCCAAGAGTGGCAATGCGCTGAGGGGGAGAAATGTAAGAGATTCATGGAAAGTTTAAGGGGCCCTACACTTGAAGCCAGCTGGTTTCTCTGGTCCACCAACCCGCAGGCTTCTGCTGTTGAGTACTTTTTTGCTTTAGAAGGAGTGTTTGGTAGCACCAAATCAGGAGAGGATTTGATGTGGAAGTTTAAGTCCACCAAGCAGTGAAAGAATGAGCGACTGTCTGCTTTTGTGACTCGTGTAGAGCGGACCTCGCAAAGAGCGCACCAAAAGGGAGGCATCCCGACTAGTGAGCTAAATTGAGTGATATAAGAACACATCCTTATGTCTGTCCATTGTTCAAGTGTGCTTATGTTGAAGTTAAAATTTCAGGATTGCAAAGACAATCCTCTTGAATACTGTTGGCTAATGAAAGAAATTAGGGAAGCTGAGAATGAAGATGATAACTGGGACCCATATGCTGGTGTTGCACGCAGTGTCCTTATCTTGGACAGATCCCCTGAGAAAGAGGTCACCTTAGAGTCACAGCAGATCAGTGAACTGTTAAAGGAACTCAAATAACTGAAAACCAGCAGCCAAGCTGCGGCTGACTTGGCTAAAACTCATGGCTCCTGCCTCTCCAATACTGAGACCACTTGCGAGACTCAGTCTGCCAGTATGGGGGCCAGTACCCATGCTGCTGTATGCCGACCTGACAGTACCACAACAGAGGAGATGAGGGAGTTATGGGCTATGATGCGAGACCTTATTTATGTTTCATACCTGTCTGCCCTCTGGAGGAGCTATGGGGGAGCGGAGCCTTATTCTAAGCCGAAGGAACGGTATAGGCCCTCAACCACTATAAGCCCCACAAGGATTCAACTCATCTTGCTGAACATAGAACTAAAGTGTTTTATTATCGGTGTGGAGAAGATGGGCACACTAAATGATCTTGCAGTGCTCCTGAAGATGTACGGCGAGTCACTGCCAAATTGCTCAACCAGGTCCAACAAAGCAACATAAAGCCTCAGCATGGCCATCATGCAAATCCTTTTCATCGAGACCGCTGTGAGCAAACCTGCTAAACCTGCTCCTCCAGAATGGTCAGAGATGGTGGGTCCTTCCATGGAGACTACAGTGCATATTAATGGCATTCTGACCCGAGCCATACTAGACAGCGCATCTCGGGTCACTATTGTGTTTAAAGAATGGTACGACCAGCACCTGTCTGATCTCCCATTACAGCCCCTCGAAGGACTTCATGTTTGGGGTTTAAGCAACAAATCTTACCCATACCTTGTTTATGTATGACTGTGGCTGTCTTTCCCTACTACTGTTGCTGGCGTGGATGAATCGGTAGAGACATTGGCTTTGGTATGCCCATTGACTGGAATATGTGATGACATCCCCTTCTTAATTGGCACCAATGCTCACATGTTTGGCAGATTAGCCCAGCTGTGCCAGGAGAAGCAAGCAAGGAGGACTGGATGAGCCTTACACAATCCTTCCATGGTGCAGAGAGTGTATGACCTACAGATGCAGGCTAAGGAGGTCAACAAGGATGACCCAGTGGGAGTTGTATGGAAAAATAAAACAGCACCTCTTGTATTGCCACCCAATGCTCAGTGTACCATTAGTGGAGAAGTGCAAATGAAAAAAAGATGTCGCTAACCATATCCTCAGGTTAGATGCCCCAGAGGAGGAGAAAGTTGCCAGATGGACTCCTAGTTAAGCCTAGTATCCTGCCTGCCCGAGCTCATGCCTACACCCGGCGAGTGGTGGTCAAAATTCAAAATGTGTCTGACTGGGATATTAGAGTCAACCGAGGTTGCACCCTGGCTACTGTATATTGCGCAGATACTGCCGTGTTGAAGGATAAAGTTAGTAGAAAAGTGACCCAGCAAAGCAGAGTGTTTTTGTTGAAAGAGTGGGATGTCGGATGCATCACTGGTGTGGAACACTGTATCAGGCTCCATGATGAGAGGCCATTTCGAGAAAGATCATGCCAATTGGCTCCAGCGGACATTGACTATTAAACGCCACCTCCAAGAGATGTTAGCAGCTGGAGTTATACAGGAGTCACGTAGCCCTTGTGCATCTCCCATTGTGGTAGTCTGAAAGAAGAATGGCTCAGTGAGGACATGTGTGGACTACCTGACACTTAACTGAAGAACCATGCTGGACCAATATACAATGCCTTGCATCCAGGATGCTCTTGATTGTCTTAATGGGAGCCAGTGGTTTTCCATCCTAGACCTCAGGAATGGGTATTAACAGATTCCAATGGCACCGGAAGATAGAGAGAAAACTGCATTTATCTGTTCCTAGAGTTTTTATGAATTCTTGTGCATGCTCCAGGGCATCTCTGGAGCACCAGCCACCTTCCAAAGGTTAATGGAGCGAGCTGTAGGAGACATGAACTTGCTTGAATGCTTAGTTTATCTGGATGATGGCATTGTGTTTGGCAAAACACTTGAAGAGCACAAGACTTGCTTGTTCAAGGTCCTGGACCAGTTAGAAGACAAATGTAAATTTTTCCAGCAATCTGTAAAATATGTAGGCCACATTGTGTCTTCTGAGGGCATTCAAACTGATCCAAGCAAAGTGGAAGCCTTGACTACCTGTCCACAACCTAACAATCTCAAAGCACTGTAAAGATTCTTGGGTTTCTGTGGGTACTATCACCGGTTTGTAAAAGATTACACCAAAGTCATTTGCCCTCTGCTAAATCTGACTCAATGGTACCCACCTACAAATCAGAAACATAAAAAAAGTGCTGTAAAGAAGGGAGACGAGACCTATTTTAAGACTAATGAACCATTCGGGGCCTGGCGGACCAGTGAATGTGATGCAGCTTTTTATGACATTATTCATCAGCTTACACATGCCCCAGTACTTTCTTATGCAGATCCAACTAAGCTGTATGTGTTACACACAGATGCCAGCTTAAAGGGACTTGGAGCCATACTTTACCAGGAGTATGAGGAAGGATTACACCCAGTGGCGTTTGCCAACAGAAGTCTGACACCCTCTGAGAAAAATTACCCGATCCACAAACTTGAATTTCTTGCATTGAAATGGGTGATAGATCAGTTTTACAAATACCTTTACAGTGCAAAAATTCTGGTAAAGACTGACAATAACCCCCTCACGTATGTCCAAACCTCTGCCAAGTTCGATGCCACTGGACACTGTTGGTTATCAGCACTTTCAACATATGATTATTCAGTGGAGTACCATCCAGGTCTGAATCACATTGATGTTGATGCCCTATCCAGGAGGCCAGCCTCAAACGCTGGGTGGGTGAGGATGTCCGAACAATCTGTTAAAGCACTCTGCCATAAATTTGACAAAGGTGAATACCTATCCTCTGAAACCATAGATTGCCTGGTTGATTGTCTGGGTCCGCCTGAAACCTGTGTTCCTGCAGCCTATTGCGGTTTCGCAACATTAGATCCAAGTACCCTGCCTCAGCTTACTCCAGCTGATATCCAGAGGGAGCAGTATAACAACCTCATGGTTAAGCTTGTGTTGGATGCCATAAATGCTGAAAAAAGTGTTTCCAAACTTCGCTCTAAAGACCACAGAACTGCTTTGTTATTCCGAGATGGGTCTAGGCTTAAGCTGTGCAACAAGCTACTTTACCGAGAGACCATACATGGACAAGACCAAGTTATCAAACAACAGCTAGTGCTGCCTTCTGCATTTAAAAGTGTGGTTTTATGTGCTCTCCATGATCAAATGGGACATTTGGGTTACGACAGAACTTCAGATTTAGCCCGATTCTATTGGCCCAAGATGGGTGCTGACACTGATGCCCATATCAAAACCTGTAGCCACTGCCTTCAAAGAAAAGCTCAGCCTCAGAGAGCAGCGCTGTTAGTTAATATCTCCACCAGTGCGCCCATGGAGCTCATATGAATCAACTTCTTGTGCTTCTAGCCTGATTTAAAAAAAAAAAAAAAAAGAAAAAAACATTGGCAACATGCTGATTGTGACTGCACATTTTACTCGTTACGCCCAAGCCTACCCAACAAAGGACCAGAAAGCAGCCACTTCTCCATCCTCTACGATGCCCCACAGTTGATCCATTCCGACCAGGGGAGAGATTTTGAAAGATGTCTAATTAAAGAGATGCTCTCACTGGAAGAAAATCAAGAACCACCCCCTATCATCCTCAAGGAGATCCACAGCCGAAAGGTTTAATAGAACATTATTGGACATGCTGGGCACCCTTCATCCCAAAGATAATCCGAGATGGAGTCAACAAACAAGTACTTTGGTTCATGCATATAATTGTACTCGTAATGATGCAACTGTTTTTTTCTCCATACCAGCTGATGTTAGGCCGAGAAGCAAGGTTACCTGTTGACATTTGTTTTGGCATATCACCTGGTGGAGTCCAAGCAGAGAACTATCTCCAGTATGTACAAAAACTCAAAACTCAGCTTAATCACACCTATCAGCTGGCCCACACGATGGCTACCAAGAGAAACTAAGCCAATAAAGAAAGACATGACAAGCGTGTTAAGGCTCAAGAGTTGTAACGTGGGGATCATGTTCTATTAAGAAACTTGGGGTTGCACGGAAAATGCAAAATAGCCAATAGGTGGCATCATACCCCGCACATTGTTGTCAGCAAGATGGAGGACCTGCCAGTTTGCAAAGTGCGTCCAGAGAATGACCCACAAGCTGTAAATACAATGCACAGGAATCACCTTTTGCCCATTGGACAGATCATCTTAGACTCTGTACTTCAAAATAATGATCCCACTGGGCCTGTGACCTGGTCTGTAGCTAGAAAGAAGCAAGTAAGCTCACCTTCTACTGTTTTACCACCAAAGCCTTCAACAAGCAATGCTCTCATCAATAATGACAATCATTCTGAGTCTGATGATAGTGAATGTGGGGCTACCTATAAACCCTCTTTTGAACTAATCCAGCTATTCCAAGGAAATCCTTTGTGTAACATGGGAGATGAGACTGGATCTTCTGGACTGTCTAGTTATCCAGCCCTGTCAACTACCCCTGCACCCCCTGATAGTGAAGTTCAAAGTATAACTTCTGAAGTAGCAGATTCATTATTTCAAACAACTTGAAGTCTTGCTGTATTCTGACTATCTGCAGTTAGCTCCAGCCTTTAAATTGCCCTGGAGAACACAGGGTTAATTTTTTATGCAGTGCATAGAACGTTGAACTTGAGCTCAGTTGAAGTCTCTGTCTGCAGCCCTTTGAAACCCAGCCGTCAGATTTTTTACTCCACCTCACTGAACAGTCACTCTGGAGATTTCTTCTTCAGCTCGGTTCGAAAGTTGGTTAAAATGTCCATTGAAGTTGTCCGTTTTAAGCCGAATTTATTCCGCATAGTTGGTTCAGTCTCTGTCTGCGGTACCGTGAGTGCTAGATATGTTTTTGTCTGAATTCTATGTGGAAATTGTAAAGTTGTTTGATCGGTTCGGCTGAACCAATCACTTATAGTGAATTCTTGTATTTTACTTTAGAGTGTGGTTACCGGTCCTTATCGGTTGTAAAAACGTGTTTTGAACGTCTTTTTAAAATACCCATGACACGGTTAGGAACCGATAAGGGAGTCTTGCCTGGCGGTTGCCATAAAAAGGGTAAGTTTGGTTAGGTTGGCCATGTCTGAGAAACCCAAGAAGAAAACCGGGCCCACTGGGTTTCAGCACTGCAGTGAGTGCGGGGAGATCTTTGCTAAGGCCGATCCCCACACCACCTGTGTTTATTGTCTGGGGTTTGAACACCTTGATACAGACTGCCAAATTTGTACAAATTTTCCTACGTCTACCCTTGAGAGGAGATTAGGTAGACTTAGGGAAAAGGAGGCAGAGAAGTCCGCTGACCCGGATGGCCAGCCCGGTTCGGTTTCGACCGAACCAGAAGGAGTGCCCTCTGACCAGGGCGATACTTCTTCGGGCAAGAGGAGAGCTGATCCTGAGGGGTCGGTTCCTACAAAAAGGAAATGCAAAGAGAAATCGACCGGTTCGGATCCAGAGGTTCATGTTCCGACAGCCGAGGAAATAGCCAGAGCGATTCGGATTGTGGAATCGCTTTGCCCGGTTCTGACCGATCTGACACTTTTTGGCAGGGGTTCGGTTCGGTCGGTTCCCCTGGTTCAAGATTATGCCCCTGAAGACTTTTATGAACCGGAGTTTGAGGAGGAGGGGGAGTTCGAAGATGATGGTGATGATGGTGAAAGTCTGGATGTGCCTGTGGAACCAGACATCTCCCCAGACAGACCTTCTGGTGTTTCCCCTCCTAGGCTTGAATTCCTCCCACTATCTGTTTTACAGAAAAGTGGCTGAAACCCTCCAGCTTCCTATGGAGGAGGCAATGGAGGATCAAGAGGAGCCTGATTATGTGGAAATGATGGACATCCCAGAGTCCAGAAGACTGTCTATTCCCCTTCACAAATCATTTGGGAAGCAGACACAGAAAATCCTAAAGTCTCCCAATTCTGTACCTCCTGGCAACAGAAGGATGGACAAAGAGGTATGCACTATCAGGCTCAGATACAGAGTTTTTATACCAACAGTGCAGCCATTTGTTTATTTGTACATTAGTTTGAAAAAACCTTTGAGCCATGGGCTCATTTACAAAGGTACCTCGTCGAAGAAGACAAACACAATACAACAGTATGTTACAACAATGAGATATACAACAGATTGGTTTAAGCACAATACAACAATATATTACAACAATGGGATATACAACAGATTGGTTTAAACAGGTATGTTTCAACAATGGGCATACAGTAAATTGCTAAAGCCAGGCTAACTTCTATTATTGGATGCTGCCATTCAGGTGGCTTTGTCATAGCACATGAGCAAGACCAAACTAGTAACAATCACAGCTTCGAGTATTAAGTAGGTGATTTCGGAGGGAGGTTTTAAAACAGGAGATTGAAGGAGCATCAGAGATAGAGGGGGGAAGTGTATTGAACCAGGATGGGGCTCTGTAGCAATAGGCCCTTTGACCATGCGAGGTCCTAGCCCTGGGAATTGATAGGGTGGTTTTGCCGGAGGTTCGGGTTTGTACTAGGGATTTTGCATGGTGGATGGAGGCTGTCAAACCTGGTGGGGATAGCCCAAGGAGAGTTTTTTTTTGTTATGATACAGATTTGATATCTAAGGTGTTCATCTAGGTCAAGCAGCATGGCCTTTGCATATATCTGGCAAGTGTGCATTAACCTAGGGACCCCTGAAATTAGCCTACAGGCCTTGTTTAGTGTAATGCGAATTTTGTTGAGAGAGGTCTGATCAGCAGCACCATACACCGGCAGCCCATAATCCACAAGGGACAGTATGGATGACGTGACCGCGAGTCGGAGGGCCTCAGGGGGGAGACAGTTTTTATACCAGTGTAAGATGTCCAGCCGAATATTTGCAGCTGAGGCAAGGGCTGAGATGTGATCATGGAAGGAGAGAGCAGGGTCAAAATAGATCCCAAGGTACTTATAGGAGTAGACTTGTTCGAGTGGGAACTTGATGCTAGAGAGAACGTGGAGTTTGAAGTTGCTGGATTTGTTTTGTGGGTGGGCGAAGATCATGGTTTTTGGTTTTTTGAGATTTATCACCAGTCTATGTTCCTTGAACCAACCTTCTGCTTCATTATATGATCTTTGCAAGGAGTCCTGGAGGGCGATAGGGTTGCGATCAGAGGCAAAGATGACAGCATCATCTGCATACAGTAAAATATTTCCATTACAGGAACCTGGTAGGGTGTTGAGGTATAGTGAGAAGAGTAAGGGTCCAAGAATGGAGCCCTGGGGAACACCAGAGCGGATGGGACAGATGTCGGAGAGAGTCCTGCTAATTTGAACACGTTGGGAGAGGGCTGACAGATAGCTAGTGCACCAGGAGACAGGCCCAGTGGCAAATCCAGAGTGACTGAGGGCATCCAGAAGGAAGGGATGGGAGACAGTGTCGAATGCTTTTGATAGGTCTACAAACACTGCGCCAGCCAGAGAGCCCGAGTCCAGGGAGGTGTGGAGAAAATTTGAGAACTCTAGAAGGGCAGTACTGGTACTATGACCAGCACGGAAACCGTGCTGTTCAGGGCAGAGAATGTTGTAGCTGGTAAGGTAATCTGTGATTTGCGAGGCCACCACTTTTTCCAGGGCTTTGGAGAGAGGAGAGAGAATGGAGATAGGCTGGTAGTTTCTGACCAGGGATCTGTCTCCAGCTTTATGAATGGGTGTGACTGTGGTAATCTTCCAAGCCAACGGAAATTGCCCCAGGCAGAGGGATTAATTAAGGAGGCTGGTGATTGGGGCGAGGACCAGATCAAGTACCCAGCGAAGGATACAGGGATCCAGGGTGTCACTGCCAGGACTATTGCTCTTAAGGGCATTGATTAGGTGAGGTCTGAGTTCTTGGGCAGAGACTCGGCGTAGGTGAAAGTAAGGGCGTGTAAGGACTGGGGCAGGTAGATGGGGGGAAGGTCGAAAAAATCTCCAGAGAGGACTGGGCTAAGATCTGTGAAAGAGGTATTGAGGCAGTTAGCTATAAGGGCTGGGTGGAGATAGTGCCATTGCTATTGATCTGGGAGGGTGGGGGGAGCGCAGTTCCATTTAACTGTTTGATATTGTCCCAGAAGGTTATGGCATTCCACCAGGAGGAGGTGAGTGAGGACTGATAGTGATCAGTCTTGGCCTTTCTGATGGCCCAGGTGCACTTGTTTCTAGCAGCAGCATATGCCTGTCTATCGCTGGGCTGGCCAGTTTCAATAGCCCAGTGCCATAAGTTATCCCTGTGCTTAAGTTGTTGGAGCAGGGCGGGGGTCACCAGGGAGCATTCTGCACTTTGGAATGGCAGGCTGTCAGTGGGCGAAGATGTGTGAGCTTTTGTAAGGTTTGGGTAAGAAGGTTAGTGCCGTATCGATGTCAGGGGCATACTGTATAGGAGACAAATCAATTTGGGACAGAAATTCCTTGAGGTTTTTCAGACCACCAGGTTTCAGGCGCCGCCATAGTGTGGTCTGTGCTGTGGGTTTGGATACTGAGGTAGTCCAGCGAAAAAGTATGAGGGAGTGATTGCTAAGTGAGTCAGGAAGGACTTGGATATTGATCCGTTTCGGGTGATTGGAGAGGACATCGAGTAGAGTACTGGTGCATCTCTTTGGATTAGACCTGGTGGGATGGGTAACGAGTTGAGTCATATCGAGTGCTGCAAAGGAGTCACGGGTAGAGGAGGAAGAGAGGCTAAGCCAATTAATGTTTAGATCGCCCACTAGTATTTGGTCAGAGGAGTGGTGTTGCGAAGTGAGGTATTCCGTTAGTGAGGCCAGATCCAGTGTTTGCTTTTTAGAGGGTATGTAGGCTGTGGTTAGATAGAATTGGCTCCTTGAGGAGTCTGGGGTCAGTTTTAGGGTTAGCGCCTGCACCCTGAAATCAAGAACAGGTGCTGGGAGGGCAAGTCCAGTAAAGGAGTCTTTAGTGTAGGTAGTACAGCCACCACCCCATGTTCCAGCCCAGTCTTCCCGGTAGAGGGAGTATCCTGGGAGGGAGACAAAGGAGTCAGGGGTGAATTTTGACAGCCAGGTCTCAACCAGGGTGATGACATCTGGTTTATGGGATGAGACCCAGCATTGGAGTGAGTCGAATTTTTTCAAGAGGCTACAGATATTCATAGAGGCAATGCACAGCCCGTGAGGGCCTGTAGCTGAGCTATTGTGAACTTGGCCAGGGTTGGGATGTATGTTACCTGACTGGAGTAGTAGCATAACTACAACTCTGGCCAGGTGGCGGAGAAATGTATTTTTGTGACAGACACGAGAGAAGGGGGAAGGGAGTTGTAGAACACATGGGGTAGGCAGTGTAACACAGGCTGGGAAGGCTAGCATGATAAGCCTCCCATGGGAGTTTGAGGTGGGAGCTTGGAGGAAGCTGGGGGTGGGCAGGGGTGCAGAAACACCAGTGGGGCAGGTAAAGAGTGCTGGCTCAGATACAAGGAGGGGTGTAGTACCAGAGCACAAGGGGGCAACAGATTAGCATGTCTGCAATAGCACTGAGTTTGATGGGTAGGACAGTGGCATCAGGCAGAGGATGAGAGCAAGGCTTGTCAATAGGCGAAGGGCATGCATAATGCTAAGGAGCTAGAAGGTAATGGTAGAACGAAGTGGAAAGATGCTTGTCTGTAAACGTTGGTGCCACTTTGGTTCAGTGGTAGCGACACCGTCTCTGGTGTACAGGGTACCAGGTTCAAGACTCTCCCAAGGTATTAGGAGAATGGACCTGGGTAGGAGTCAGAATCCAAGGTCTGGGGGTCGGGAACGGGCAGTGGTTGGGCCTGAGAAAAGGGTGCTTAGTAGCGACTCCTAGTGGTTGGCAGTTGCGAACTGGAGGGGAGGGTAGAGGGTCCAAGAGGATGGTAATTACAGGTTGGAAGAGCAGGTAGAAAAACGCAGGGTAGTAGCAGCCAGGGGGAAGGCAAGGAGAGTTGCTGTAGCTAGGTAAAGGTGAACCAGCAAGTGGAGAACGAAAGGCTATCAGGGCAGGGAATTATAAAGAGGGAGTACTGAGTCCCTCTAGTGGCCAGCAGTTATAACCTGCAAATGGCAAAGTGGGGACTTAGTTAAATGACCAACAGGAAGTGACATCAACAGGCATTGCCTATAAAGGAAATGCCAAGCCAGGGTGGGTGGGGCAGTGCGTGTCGACTGGCTATCCCCCCTCACAAGGGTGCTTCTGTTGGAGGTGATTTATTACCTTCGCGTGGTCCGTACGCTCCAGGAGGGAGCGCTCCAGCCGAGGAGCCATGTTGAGGTAGTGCAGGCTGCTGCCTGTGACAAGGCAAATATTCCCTTGGCTTTACACCCTCCAGACAAAGACTCCAGGAAGATGGATGCCATGGCAAAGAAGCAGTACATGGCATCTTCCTTGGGACTCAAGGAGGTGAACTATATGGCCTAGACAGCCAGGTACCAGAAGTCCAGGTGGGACACTATACTGGCAGTGGCTAAACAGGCCTCCCCCAGCTGGCCAAGGAGCTGGAGAAGGTGGCTGCTGATGGGATTGAGGCATCAAAGGTACAATTTCATGCTGCTGTGGACTCCAGTGATGTGTCATCAAGAGTCATGGCTACATCTGTGGCTCTTCAGAGGACGGTTTGGCTCAGATGTACTAGCCTCTCACAGGACACCCAGGCTAAGGCCATGGATTTTCCTGTGGTGGGTAATTCTCCATTTGGGGAGCAGACAGAGAATTACATGAAGAAAATGGATGAGCACAGGACCACTTATAGGAGTGCTCAGGCCAAGGAGAGGCAGGCAACTCCTCAAAGGCAGCAATCTAGGGACAGGGGCAGGCCTTTTCATAGGCCTTTTTACCAAGCACAGGCCTCTTCTCCCTTTTCACAGAGGGGGGTTCTTCAGAGGGAGAGGAAGAAGGGGGGATGAGTAGGGCTGCATCCACTCCTCAGCCTAAGGCCCCTGCCAAGCAGACACCCTGATGGGTCTTCCCGGGTCAACTCTTCTATTCCTGTAGGGGGCAGGCTGGCTTACTTTGTCCAGGACTGGATGTCTATTACCTCAGACAAGTGAGTCCTAGAAGTAGTAAGCCAGGGACTGGTTCTCAGCTTCAAAAAATTTCCAAGGATGAGAGCCAGATCTTTTCCACCTGCAGGTCTCTCCGAGACACTTTCCCTAGAGGCAGAGGTTTCATCTCTTCTGGCTTCAAGAGCCATAGAGAGAGTTCCTACCCTACACTGGGGCAAAAGTCTGTACTCTAGGTACTTTCTTACCCCAGTAAAGACAGGAGTGACAACCCATCCTAGATCGAAGATACCTGAACAAACATCTTTTAAAACCAAAGTTCAAGATGGTGACTCTGGGAATAATTCTTCCCTGTCTAAGGCCAGGGGACTGGTTAGCCTCCCTGGACCTCAAAGATGCCTGTTTTCACATTCCCATCAGGTGCTCCCACAGAAAGTACCTCAGGTTCAAGTTGTCCTCAGGCCATTATCAGTTCAAAGCAATGCCCTTTGGTCTAACATCAGCTCCAAGGGTTTTCACAAAGTGCCTGGCAGTAGTTGTTGCCTTTCTAAGAAGGCAAAAGAGTTCCGGTTTTCCATATCTGGACAATTGGCTCATAGTGGGTCAGTATTCAGACCAAGTAAAGTCAGATCTGCAAGTGACCCAGCAAGTGCTAACTTCTCTAGGATTTCTTCTCAACCTTCCCAAGTCAGTTCTCGAACCAGTGCAGCTTCTTACCTTTATAGGGGCAGAGCTGGCTACTGTCAAAGCAAGAGCCTTTCTTCCCCTGGAAAGGGCAAGAGTTCTTATAGAACTGGCTTCTTCCTTCAGCCTTCAGGTTTCCTGACCAGCAAGGCACTTCCTTCAGCTCTTGGGCCACATGGCAGCTTCTACAGCAGTGGTCCAAAGGGCAAGGTTTCAGATGAGGGACATTCAGTTCCATCTGAGGGCCTTTTTGGTCCCAAAGGAAGGATCCTCTTACCAAACTGATTCCAGTGACTCGGACTCTGATCCAAGCTCTTCAATGGTGGCAGGATCAGGGCAATTTAAGGCAAGGGTTCCCATTTGTCACTCAATCTCATTTGGTGGTCCTTACTACGGATGCTTCCCTTCTGGGCTGGGGAGCCCATCTGGGGGCTCTCACTGCCCAGGGACTGTGGTCCCTTCAAGAATCCCTTCTTCTTATCAATCTCCTGGAACTCAGGGCAGTTTTTCTGGCCCTGCAAGCTTTCTCTCAGTCAGTGCAGAACAAGGTGGTTCAGGTCAGGACAGACAACACCACCACCATGTGGTACATCAACAAGCAGGGGTGCACTCAGTCCACGGCCTTGTGCACGGAAGCCATGAAAGTGTGGTCCCAGGCTTATTCCCTGCAGACCTCTCTGATAGCAGTTCACCTTCCAGGGAAGGACAGTGTGCGAGCAGATGCACTGAGCAGGATTTCCCAGGGCCATCATGAATGGTCCCTGGACTTTCTGGTGTTGAAAGTGATTTTTTCAAGGTGGTGCACTCCAGAGATAGATCTCTTTGCAGCCCCAGACAATCACCAACTTCCTCTCTTTTGTTGCAGACCCCCAGTCTTGGGTTCAGTCCCTCTGGATGCTCTGATTCTGAACTGGGAAGGGAAATTTCTGTATGCCTTCCCTTCCTTTCCTCTACTGTTCAAAATTCTAGTCAAGATAAGGTCAAAACCTTGCAAAGTGATCCTGATTGCTCCAGACTGGGCCAGACAGCCTTGGTACTCCCTGTTGCTGTCTCTAGCAGTCCATCTTCCTCTGTCTCTCCCCAGGAATTACAACCTGTTAACCTCCTCTCGGGAGGATTTGGTACCCCAACCTTCGGTCTCTCAATCTCAAGGCATGGCTCTTGAAGAGTTAGAGTATGCAGATTTGCATCTGCCTCAAGGGGTCCTGGATATTCTCAAAGCCTCTCAAAAGCCCGCCACCAGAAAGACCTATAACTCCAAATGGAAGAGATTCAGCATTTGGTGTTCCAAGAAGCATATTTCTCCAGAGACTGCTGAATTGCCTACAGTTCTGGATTATATGGTCCGTCTGAATGGCCTAGGCCTCGTACCAGCTACTCTCAAGGTACACTTGTCAGCTGTTTCTGCTTTTCTGTCAGTGGGGAAGTCTTCCTCACTATCATCCCATCCTGTGTTCTGTAAATTTTTCAAGGGATTGCTTCATACCAGTCCCCCCTTTAGGGATCTTGCCCCTGCCTGGGACTTAAACGTTTGCATTGCTCAACTTATGCAACCTCCTTTTGAACCTATGTCCTCAGCAGAGCTTAAGTACTTGACTTGGAAAACTGTGTTTTTGGTAGCCATTATCTCTGCCAAATGTATCAGTGAATTGCAAGCCCTGTCAGTGGAACCTGATTTTATCTCCTTTCATAGGGATAAAGTGGTCCTTAGAACCAATAGAAGGTTCTTACCCAAAGTGGTTTCAGACTTCCACTTGAATCAGTCTGTGTCTCTTCCTGTCTTCTTCACTGATCATTCTTCCTCAGGAGAGAGGAGGCTACACAGTCTAGATGTTAAAAGGGCCCTTAGCTACTACATAGAGCGTACCAAGGGTCACAGGTTTGATTCCCTCCAGTTGTTCCTTACTTTTGGAGAAGTGGGAAAGGGCAAACCTGTCACCAAGAGAACTATTGCCAGGTGGATTGTGTCTTATATACAATTCTGTTATGAGAAACTGGGAAAGATTCCACCCTCAGGCCTGAGGGCTTACTCCACAAGAGGTACAGCTGCTTCCCTGGCTGCTGTCAGGGATATTCCTCTCTTAGAAATTTGTCCAGCAGCCACCTGGAAAACAGTACATACCTTTACCAAGCATTACTCTCTGGATATCCAGGCTTGGAGTGATGCTCGGTTTGGCACAGCAGTACTTCAGAGCCTATTCCCAAAGTAGGTTCTCGCCTTCCTCCATGGAGGTACTGCTTGGTAGTCTGCAGATAGTCAGAATACAGCAAGACTTCATGTTGTTTGAAGAAATAAATTACTCACCTTAGTAATTGCGTTTCTTCTAATGGAGTCTTGCTATATTCTGACCTCCCTTCCTGTCTCCCCTCTCAGAACCTGGTTTTTGGGAAGTGGGTGGGCAGGTGCAGTGTTGCATGCCAGAGGTGCTTCTTACATACCCTTCCCTTTTTGTTTGGGTGTTTTTTTGTATTTATCTTTATTTGGATTGGTTTTTGGTTTTGGATTTCCTGACTTGAGTCTTCCTTGGGAATCCAAAATTCTTTGTTGTCAGTTGGCTAGTAAAAGTTTTACAATTTCCACATAGTGTAGTTAGTGAGCTTTTGCTCGTAAGAATCTGACGCTTGGGTTTCAAAGGGCTGCAGACAGAGACTTCAACCGAGCTCGAGCTCAACGTTCTATGCACTGCATAGAAAATTAACCCTATGTTCTCCGGGGCAGTTTAAAGGCTGGAGATAACTGCAGATAGTCAGAATACAGCAAGACTCCATTAGAAGAAACATAATTACTAAGGAGAGTATTTTTTTCATCTCGTAGAACTGTCTGACTCCCAAGAGGTAAACCTTGACCCCAAAAGTGAAAGCCAGAATGGTGAAATGCCAGATGAACCTGAAGTAGCTAAAACTGATAACTCTGATATCATGTTGGACGATAGTGCTGCTTCGAATGTTGATTCTGAAAGTATCAGCAATGTGTTACTTGACTTAAATTCTATACAATTTCCTCTCAATGATGAACTGGAGTCTACAGAACCAGTAAATGCAAGTGCTACTTCTAGTTCTGAGCAAGCTGTGAGTGCAGGGGTACCCCTTTTGTCAGAAGCTGCTATATTGCTGGACAATGAGCTGGGAGTCATGAACCCAAATGCTAATTTTGAAAGGGCTGAACCTGTACCTGCTTTACCTTGAAGATCTGGAAGAGTTAAGCCTGTAGTACATCTTAGTTATGATTCCCCAGGAAGGCTTGTAGACCTCCCCATGAATGTAGTCCATAAAGGGGGTTTACATTACAGCCAGTTCCCTTCCTAAACTAGGTTACACTGCAACCTCTAAGCTAATAGTAAAGCCGTCCAGTCAATACTCTAGTGAACCCATTACACAGAGCCCAAAGTTAGCTGATAGGGTCAGATCCCCCATCCTTGTGGGTTAGTGTGAAGGAAGTAGTACATACAAGGGTAATGTGAATGGCTACTTGAATAAGTTTACTAAGAAAGTAACGTGTTTAAAGTAAAATGTAAAATGCTTAAGCAGTATTATTGCATATGAATGAAGCTTGCTTATTACAAAGATGCATCCAGTATGAAAAAGCTATGTAATATGTATATAATAGTTTATGGTTGCAACCTGTGCATATTCAGTTATAGTATAATCCATAGTAGAAATGTTTATAAAGTATAGACTTAATGTGGATGCCAGGTTTTTCCGGGCAGGGAAGAATGTAACCCCCCCTACCAATTTGGGGTTTACCTGAATGTCTTCCTGGGTTCTTTCCAGGCCCACTGCCAGGCTGATGTCCTGTAAAGGTAATAGATCCAAGGTGATCTGTTTGCTTCTGTTGCATTTTGTGTGAGTGCCATGCTGTACCTCCGTGCCTGTCCCTTTAAGAATCTAGCCAGAAGGCATATGGTGGATGGTCTGGGCTGTGTCAAGTGTTTTAAGGCTTGTGACTGGCCAGCCACTGCTTTGATTTACCTCACTCTGCAGTCGATAATAGAGCAGCGGGAGCTTGAACTGGAACTGTACTTATTTACCTCTATTGTACTGTTGTATTTGAATTAGAGAGTTTGTTTAACCTGCTTTTCTTGCAGCTTTGCCTCTCAGAATGAGGGCCACCATGTTAGGGCCGGGACTTTCAGTAAGTGAACCAATAGGACTCTGGGGACCTCAAAGGGTCTTGAGCCAAGGTGCCTCATGGTAAGGAAGGACTAGTTTTTTGGTTGGTGCCCAAACTGAACTGAAGGGGACACCCATACTGCGACTGACAGCCCCCTCAGCCAACCAGCACTCTGGAAACCAAGAGAAATCCCAAGAACTGTTGAGACAGTGGTTCAGTTGTAGTTAGAGCATAAAGAGTGAGCAGCTTGAGCTCTCAAGGAGCTGCTCCCACATGGAGCATAGGGGAATCAGTGGGATGAGGCCCGGCTTGCCTCCCTGCCACTGTTCTCCTTGTTGGACTGCCTGATTGCAGTAATCGGACTGACCTTTTTTTTTAAAAAATAAAGTTAAAGTTTGATTGACCTGAATTGTGACTGAAACTGCAGCAGAAGCCCAGAGATGTTTAAAAAGCACTGCTTGAGATTTGGACCGAAGTTAGGCTCCTGTAAAGCGATCGGCCCAGAAGTGGTAAAGAGACTGCAATAGCAACCGGACTGTATCTGACCTGCTAGAAAAAGTTAATGCTGTACTTTTTGAATGTACTGAATGTTCATCGTGGGTTGAAGCTTGCCTGCCTGTGACCAGATTGTTACACCCACTGGAGGCTTCACCAGCAAAACAAACAACTTTGTCAAGTGTTCATCCTGCCTTGGGCCTATACCAATCTCAGCCCAAGCCGACCATCCTTGTAGCAGAGATTGTTCATCTGCGAGAGACCGGTTTGGGGAATCCAGCCTCTGTGCAGAACTAACTCGCAGGTTGCAGTCTGGTGGAGGGAAAGGCAGTGAATAGAAGGTGTGTTGTGATGGCCCTGCTTCCCCATGCTCATCTGTGATCTACATGAGGTCTTCTTGTTGCCAGCAACATCACAGCCAACTGGTAGCATGAGTAAACCCAGGGTAACTCCCTGCAACAAGTCACTAAATTATCTGTGGTACCACCTGATTGCCTTAGTAATTATCTGTGTTACAAGAGACTAGGCCGACCGGCCAGGATTACAAATAATCAAATCTTTGTTGTGCATGCTAACTGCCTTTTCTCTCCATCAAGGGCCCCGACAACAGCTGCAGTGCTGGCCACCCCAGGCAACACCTTTGGCTAGCCAGTATTCAATCCTGGGTACCCAGTGTTGTAGAGTTAATTATTTGGGACTAAAAAAGTACATGTCAAGAACCTAAACTCAATCAGTATAGTAATCATTTAACAAAATCCATGCGCCTTCCTTGTTCATGTCCCCTCAATAAATCTGATTGTTGTTTCACATTTAACCTGGCTTATAAGCATATTAATTATGTAACCCCCTTGTTCCCAGAGGTTACTAGAATCCCATTTAGAATCAGTGGCAGGCAGAGAAGTCAGCTTGTGAAATACTAGGTAAATGGGTTTCACACTGTCACACTGTTTTCAGCCTCGGCTGAGCTGGAGTGATGATGTAATCTTAGAACTCTCGCCAGAGGCATAAGCCACACTCTGTCAAGCAGTTGTCAGCTAGAGTAGAATGTTCAGTAGTCTTGGAGTGTGAGTTCCAGGAGGAGGCAGCAGCTTGCTGTGCAGCTCCTCAGTCAGCTCTGTTATAGAGCTACCTCTATTGTTTTGGGTAGTTTGTTCTCACCCTAGAAGAAGAACACTGAAGACAGTGTCTGAAGTGGTGGAGATCTTGCTAAATGGGTTTTCCTTTGCCCCATCCCACGAGGGATGGGGGCCATCTTCAGGGTTCAGGGGCAATCCCATCAATCCATTCTGTCTGGTGAAGCTGCCTTGGACATCATTTGTTGTGAGTACAATTTTTCTTCTGAGTAAGCCCAGGAGGGGCACCTGATATACCTTGGGGTGAATTTCTCTGACAAAGGGACTCTGTCACCTAGACTTTTGAGTGTTTTAAAAGTGTCTGCCTATATTGGAGTCAAGTATGTGACCATCCAAGTACAGAACTTTTAATTTCTGACACCTCAGAGGTGTGTGTGTGTGTGTGTAGTATGTTAAGTGTGAAATACATTTCAAGACAGCATCTACAATATTCTACAGTTGTGTGGTGTTATTAACTAGAAGAATGGCTGAGTATAAACTTGGAAGCAAAAGGTGGGAGACCCCCCCATCTGGAGTGACCTTATTTACCTCTCCGGGTTCAGTTTGGGCACCAGTACTTTTTCATTTAGTGCACCTGGCTAATGCCTATGGAAGTAGTTACCCCTGGATATGGGTTGTTTTCTCTTAGTTTACCCCAGTATGGCGGGTTCTGAAAGTTCCTGAACCTGGATGTGCTCCTTTGTGGTCATGTGTACCACCTTCATTCCTCATGAAATATGGGAAAGTGTCCTAGTACTGTCCGTGTGTGCCAAGTCGATGGGAAATGTACCTGTTCTGGTCATGTCTGCCAATCTCCATTTCAGAATCAGAGTGTTTGCTGTTTTGTGTTATTTCAGCCTATGCTAAATGGGAATGTCAGGAATTTCTGTACCCTGGAGAATCTGCATTACCAGTATGTGTAGCCGTGTTGGGGTCCATCTTTGCTTTGTGATTATTCCTACTTTGTTACATGAATAAAAGCCACACTCTAGAATCCCAACCTGGTTTGGACAGTATTGTTATTGCTTCCTTGCGTCTGGATTTACTTGGGTACCCCTGACCAGAAGAGCAAACCTAGCATAATTGTGAGCAAACATTTTCTCTCAGGGACCTGGGTTGCTGGCCATGGTAATTGGTCCCCCCAGGTGTATGCCATGTAGTCACACTTGGGTTTGACTTTTCTAGTGCAACAGTCGGGTCACCTAGCCTAATGGTGGCCATTTCTCTGTTTTCCAAATCTGTGTACTTATGTAACTTATGTACTTATGTAAACCACCATCCCTCTCGTTTGCCCCTAGACTTCTGTGGTGAGACGAGCAGCCCTGCTAGTTAAAGAAGGGGGGACCCTGGGGGGGGTTACAATTAGTTGGGTTATAGTACTGAATGTGTGCAGTGGCTTTGCTAACTTTGTCTTTACAGGGGTGTCTAGGGCATTTGCTGACGGCCAGAACCTTGTGATAAGTGTGAAGGGTGTGTGCATATTATTAATGCTAATTTCTGACTGTGTATTAACTGTTGTTAAAGGTACAAAGCCACTAGGAAGGTTGGTAGGTGGTTATAGGTTCCCAGAGGGCTGTAACAGGTTAGACAGATATCCCCACAATTGTTACTCTGGGTGGAGGCACCTTAATGATGAAGCTTGTCCCCTCAATCTGTTGTCAGAAATATGGGCAGAGGGTAGTAACCTTAGTGATAGCGCCACCTAGGGGTTACACTGCAATTATATAAAAATGTAAATGTAGGCTTGTCTCTCCTGATATTTTTTTATGCGATAATACATATGTAAAACTGTTCATTTACAGGTGGGCAAGCCAGGAATTTTTCATCTAAACCAAGTCAGAGCTGAGCCAAGGGCCTGGCTTGACTCTCACCAGCCAAAACATGAGCCAAGTCCTGGTTACTGCAGGCTATTGTCTACATAGGAATTGAACATTTCAGACACTACAGTAAACTGCTCAGGCTGGCAAAAATGCTTACTTTGACCATAGCTGGCTTAGCTTGACCATGGCTTTCAGTTGCTTACAGAGGTCGAGCTGTGCCGAGTCAGGCACTAAGCTCGAGCCACGCTTGAGCCTTCTCTGGCTTGCCCACCTCTATGATCATTGTCTGCCACTGTATGTTATGCTAAGCTATTTCTTCTTGCTCAGTACCACAATACCTGTTACAGATATGTACAGTGCCGTTTTATTTCCTATGTTATTTGAACTGTACTAACTTGCTGTTATTTCTATGCTATCAAACTGCTTACTGTTTTGCTGTTATTCCTATATTATCAAATGTGTAACTGTATTGTATTCTATTCTACCCAGGACCTCCTTGTAAATGAGCTTTGCTCTTGGGAGCTTTTTCCTGGTAAAATAAATACATAAATAAATACAAATTCATATCCCCATATAACTGTTGGGTGAAAGGTCAAAGTTCAGCAGTTCTTTTTTGAGGGGCACTGGAGTGAATGGAAAACAGGCTTTCCTCAAACTGCAGAAAGATACACTGAATCTTATTGATACAGCTGTAGGTGGACTATGACCAGCTCTTCAAATTAAGAGGAACTATAGGGCACAGTTGGGTGCTAGGGAGCAAAGATGGAAACTATTAGTGTTTCAGAATGTGTTTAATGAATTAGTTACCTAGGACAGCCCACACTGCAATGCCGTATCTCATTTCACAGTGAGGTCCAGCATGACCTACCTGTTTTATTTATATTAAATTTTATTTATTTACAATTTATGGCCACGAAAGGCATATTTTGTAACAGTGTGGTTCCATTGTTGTGCTTGTTTATGGATTTTTATTATTAGTAACATTGTGTAGTAACATGTAGTCGGATGCGAAATCAGAACTTCTGATTCTGACTCTGATACCTTAGTTGGCATTGGAACTGAATTGTAGTCAGAATCGGAAGTTCTAATTATCTGACATCTTGTCTGTGTATGAATGTAGGAATCCATTCAAAATGAGTACTGACTCATTTGGACAAATTCCTTTTCATATTTTTGGGAATATAGTTACTACTTCTTCTACTACACTGAGCCGAAGGCAATTTCCAGGTGTGACCTGTGAGTACAGGGAGGTTAAGTGACTTGTCAGGGTCACCCAGTATGCAAGTGGTTGTTGTGGGATTCAAACTCGGGTCTGCTTGGTCTTCAGGATCACAGTTCAAGGTTCTAACCACTAGGCTTTAGCTAGATTGAGGCCCTGTATACAACATACAGAGTGTTAAAAAAAAAAATGTTATCCGTGTTCTTGCGCAGTTGTTGGAGCATCCACACTGCACTCCGACATCATGCTAGCCCCAGCGAGTCCCCAGGCATAATTACGGCAGCAGTGTAAAGCACTGCAGGTAACGCAAAGCATGCCAGGTTACTCGTGATTGGACACCGAAGTCGATTTTGGGAAAAGTGACAGTCTGAATGAGTAGCTCAATGTGAGCTCATGAATATATGTCACAGTAGTTGCTTTATGTTATGTTCCTAATAGCCCAAAAAGCAGATTTTGTGTCATAGGTGGTTGTCTTAACCCGTGTTACAGCATGAATCACTTCCAGAGTGCTAACATGGGATAAGGCAACCCCTACTGGTTTAAAACTGTGCTGAGGCTTAGCCCCCAGGAAGGTTTGAGTGCGGTTTTAAGACATGATAGGAGCGTGTTTTTTACCTAGCTACTGTCTGGATGTAAAACTTTTGAAACATTTTAACAGAGCTAAAACGATTTAAAATCCCTAGTGTGTACAGGGCCTTACAGTTGAAAAGCACTAATGCACAGTAAAGGGAAGCGACTTGCCCAAGGTCACATGGTGAGCCAGTGCCTGCAGAGAGAGGATCAAAACCTACAATTTCCTATTTTACAGTACAAGTTTCTGTCCATTACGGCACACAGCTGAATACTCCCTAATTGATCCCACACACAGTATTGTGAAACCAGGGGTCTGTGAACTCTGGCCTTCAGATTATCGAGCAAAACTTATGTATTTTTTTTCTGTTACTGTTACAGCTTTTCAGTACATTTTTGAAGAACTTTGTAGGTCCACTGACCAGGTGGTATAGGGAAAGTGCATTGTTCTACCTCCTTTTGATGACATGTTAAACCAAAGTCCTTTCTACACATCTCTGGTTGCTGTCCAGGTGGAAGCTAAAGATCACATCACACTTTGGTTAGTGGTGATTGGATATCTCAAAATCTGATCCATCGACCCATTTTCAGATTTTTGGAGTGTCTAAGTCTGATAAGCAATTCTGATCTGAGTACTTCAGCGCCCTATTTCAAATGTCGGATTTTCAATACCCAAGTCTGATCTGGTACTTCAGCTTTCAATTTCAGCTTCAAATTTTGCATTTAGGAATCTGAATTTGATCGGCATCCGATCAGAATCCAGTTGATTATGATTTAGAATTTTCAGCAACTAAATCTGGAAGTCCTGAATCCTAACTTTTGGATTGGATCACAGTGCACCTGAATCTGAAAACTGGACTCCTTTGATCCCTAGTCAGGCCCAATATTCCCCCTATTAAAAAACAGCTCCTTGAACACCCCTCCCCCCAGACACACCTGGAAACTAGCTGTCACAACTCTGTGTGCCTTTCCTGATCAAATTACATTATAGTCCAAGGTTTATGTGTGCTTCTCAGAATCACGCACTGAGATTGACTGGGTGCAGAGCATGTTGTGGAGGTGAGATGCTTGGCAGTGTGGTATTGTAGGAGAAAGGATAGGTTTTGGGAAACGCCTCCCCATGTCAAAGAGCAGAAATGCAGTAGAGACTTCGTTTATGCATTAAGCTATTACCAGGAGTTGTGTTGCCAAAAATGTGATCCAGTCCTAGAGGGATCATGAGGCATGGGGCAAAGCCAAGAACCTTGTGCTTCTAGGGTGCAATTATTAAAGTGCTTGTAGGATTTTTTTAAATGAATGTTTTATAGTTAAAATTCTAATTGTGTTAGTGTACGTGAGGACTTCATCCATTAGCAGTTAGTTATACTTGGTTCCACATGTTCTCCCTTAGCTGACATTAATATGGGTGTTCCCCAAGGATCTATCCTGGGTCCCATTCTTTTTAGTATTTTTTTTAATTCCTTGCCTTCTGTCATCCAGGATGAGGGACACTTGTACAGTATCACCGCATACACCGATTACATTGTTTTGATTAGACCAGGCAATAACCTTAATGACATTTGTTTCCATCTTCAAAGGGATTTTGATAAAGTGCAAACACGGCTGTTAGATAATGAAATGTTATTGAACAATACCATGACAAAAGAAGGCAGTATAGCGCAGTGGTTTAAGGCTCTGAGCTGCAAACCTGGAGACCTGGGTTTGAATCCCACAGCCCCCACTTGCATACTGTGTGACCCTGAGCAAGTCACTTAACTTCCTTGTGCTCCCAGGTCGCACCTGTAAACAAGCTTTCAGCTTAGTGTGTCTTTCCTGCTTAAAAAAAAAAAAAAAATTGACCACTTTCTTCCCTTGGCTGTTCTGCTGTTGCTTCTCCTCAAGTTCCTTCACATATACTTGTCTTACCTTCCAGTGTCCTATTGTTTGTATGTATGTATATATATATATATATATATATTTATTATAGTGGCATGGTAGTGCAACTATAGTTAGGGTTGAGTACCCCATTTAAGGTTAAATCTGAAATTTGGCAGCTTAATACCTTTGCCACCGTAAAACAGATTTGCCTAACATTTAGCATGCATAGTCTGGTACCACAGATCTCTGGATCTGCCAAATTTCGTTATGGTTAGATGTACGGTTGTGGAGCTACAGAGCACCAAAAATCGCATCAAATTACCAGTTCTAGGGACATGGATATGTTGTTCATCCACACTTTCTGGCAGGTATCCTCGCCGCTTTAAATCTTGCCGGAAGGTCTTCAAGCTGGCTCCTCCCACCCACCCGGGTGGTAAAACTCTCGGCTCCGCCCCATGATGCCAGATCTTCCTTTCCGCTTGGAAGCTCAGGTTCCCTCCTTAACGCTCTGCGTATAAGACTGGTTCCTAATTCTTCGGTTTACCCGAAATAAAGTTTACGGTTTTCAAGACTTCGGTCATTTATTTCCCTCGTGGCTGCAATGGACAAATCGACTCCCGGTTTTCGGAGATGCCCATGCAGGCAGAAGATGTCTTGGATGGATCCGCACTCCACGTGCGTCTACTGCTTAGACCTTGAGCACGACCCGCTGGCCTGCGACCTGTGCTCTTCCTTCTCGGTCTATGTCCTGGAGGACTGCGCCGTCCGTATACAACTTGGGCGCCCCGAGAAACGTTACCCGCCGGTGAAGTTGAAGGAGGCCGTTTGGTGGTGTCCGCGGCAGCTGGCTTGGCGGAACAGCTCGAGCAGATGATCGCCCTCGAGGAGGAGGCGGCTCAGGCCGCATCTTTGTCTTCCTCGACCGCGGCCTTTATTCCGCTCTCCTTGGGATCCTCCTATTCAGCTTCTTTTAGGGAGCTCTGTCAGTCCCTTTCCACCAAGGGAGAGGGGCCATCAGGACTTTCCTCTCGATCCAAGAAGAAGGACTCTAAGGGTAAGTCCCTCTGTCGACGCTGTTGGGAGCAGGAAAGGTCCCCCTTCCCGAGTAGTCGACCATTGACTTCGGTCGATCCTTCGGCTTCAGCCACTGGCCTCACGGCGTCCCCATCAGGTCAGTAGACCGAGACACACATCGACACAGTCGCGATTTTTCTCGACCCGTCGGACGGGTTGTCGACCGGTGAAGCCGAAAACCCTCACTCCCCGGTTCCCCCGGCAGAGATCGAGGTTACCGTGGACTTGCCTGTGCCTCCGGTTCCGGAGTCCATGGTTGAAACTGCCGAGCTGAGGGGAGAGCGGGTCTCCCCTGCCCTGCCCCAGAACCCTCCTCGGAAATGCTGAGGTTCTCGGTCTCGGTCTCGGACATCTTCATGGTCCAGCCGATCCCGGCTGGCATAGGCGGTCTCGGGTCTCGGTACCACAGGAAGCAGCGTCCGTTCCCTGCCTCTCCTCCTCGGACGAGGAGAGGCTTCGACTCAAGCTGCGCCAGTGCTACGAGGACCTCATGTGGCAACAGCTCCTCTCTCCGGGAGCAAGCCGACGCGCCGCCTCCCCGCCATCAAGTGGCTTGTCACCGAGCGCCAAAGCAACCTTCGCCCCCTAGCCGAGGCGCCTGCCCTCGGCCTGTTGCTCGACCAAACTGGCTGCCCCACCGATTCTGGTGGAACCTCTGCCCACAGCCGACTTGGAGCCCGACCAAGAATTCTCGGTCGGGCCAGGGCCTGCCCCATAGGCTGTCTGTCACCCTCACTTCCGACCGCCTCGGCAGGTGGAGGGTGGCTCAGGCCCAAGGCAGCTCTTTGTGGACTTGTCCGAGTCCCGACGACGATTCTCCTGTTCTCCAGGCAGGTCAACCTGAGTCCTCCGGAGGTCAGTCGCTGGACGATAGCCCATCATCCTTCATGGGTTTGCTTAGGCTCATCTCGGAGTCCACCAGGATGCAGCTTGAGCCCGTATCCAAGCGGGCCAAGTATCCCCTAACGGAGATTTTGGACCGAGGGGATTCTCCCATGGAGGCCATTCCGGTGGCCGAGGCCATTGTCGGCCCGGCCTTGGAGCTCTGGCAGCGTCCTGCTTCCTGCCCTGTGCCTTCGGCCAGGATGGCGAGGAAGTACGCGGTCCCTGCCGGTTCCCTGTCCGGTTTTTCGGAACACCCCTCAGCCGAGGGGTTGGTTACTGACAGCGTCTTCTGGCATGCCGGAAGCGCCAGGGACATGGACAAGCCTCCCGACAAGGAGTCCAAGAAGTTGGACTGTGCCGGGCACAAAGTCTACACTGCGTCCTCCCTTGGCCTTCATCGGGCCAGCTCGGCCGTGCTGATGGCACACTTCTCTCATGCCCTGTTGGGCTTCCTGGACGAGGTAGTCCCTCATCTCCCGGCTGACCTGCAGACCACGGTCAAGCAGGTGCGGGACCAGGGCAGGGCAGTGGCCAAGCAGCAACTTCAGACTGCTCTGGACATTGGCGATTCATGTGCCAGGTCAGTCGCGGCCGCGGTGGCTATGCGCCATCGGGCATGGCTGAGGATATCCACCTTCACAGCAGATACCCAGCACAAGTTGGTGGATGTCCCCTTCTTGGGGACCGACCTCTTCGGCCCTGGAGTGGAGGGTCACCTCCAGAGGATCAAAAAGTCCAATGCCACTCTAGACTCAGTCTCCTCCACCCAGAGGGACAAGGGCCGCAGACTGCAACCAAAGCCCTTCCGTCCGTCTGCGCCCACGGCACGTCCGGCCCAGCAGCATCAGGGCCAGCAGGGCTCGCACTTGCATCCCAAAGCCAGCAGCCTGCGGCTTCCTCTTCCAGGAAGCAGGGAGGCAAGGCTCAGGAGGTCCCGCCGTCCCTCCTCCAAGCCTGCCCAGTGATGGGTTGAGGGTGTCGCCCCAACCCGTCCACCACCCCGCCTTCCCCCATGGGGATGGCTCCTCCACTTCCTTTCTGCCTGGTCTGCTATCACCACAGACCAGTGGGTGCTGGAAGTGGTAGGAATGGGCCTGCTCTGGAGTTCGAGCAGGCCCCGCCTTCCAAGCCGCCACGCCCCCGTGGGGCCTCGGGGTCCGCAGCCTTGCTGTCGGCTCGCCAAGCCGACATCGCTCTGCTCCTTGAGCAAGAGGTGATCAGAGAGGTGGCAGACCCTCCCTCAGACCCAGGGTTTGTGTCCAGGTACTTCCTGGTCCCAAAATGGATGGGGGGCTGGCGCCCCATTCTCGACCTGCACGACCTAAACAAGTTCCTAAGGTCTCGGACCTTCAGGATGGTCACTCTGGCTCAGATAATACCATCTCTGGAATGAGGCATGTGGTTCTGTTCTCTGGACCTACAGGATGCGTTCTTTCACGTCCCTATCCGTCCGTCTCACCAGAGATTCCTTCACTTTCGAGCAGAGGGATCCCTTTACGAGTTCCGAGTCATGCCCTTCGGCCTTTCTCTTGCTCCCAGGGTCTTCACCAAATGCATGGCAGTGGTGACAGCATTCCTGCGGTGCCGAGGGGTCCTGGTGTACCCTTACCTGGATGATTGGCTGATAGCAGCCCCCTCCAGACAGGAGGTGGAGCGGTACAGAGATCTGGCCCTCCAGGTTTGCTCTCAGATTGGCCTTCTCATCAACGAGGCCAAGTCGTAACTCGGACCGAAGCAGGTGATTCTCTTCATCGGGGCAGAGCTCGACTCTCTTCGAGCCAGAGCATGGCTCCCAGTGGACAGGGCCGAGGTTCTTTCCTCCTTTGCCCAATCATTTCTGGTTGGGCAATCGCACCCTGCCCAGGACTTCCTGCACCTCCTGGGTCTCATGGCGGCCTGCACCAGCGTGTCTCATTGGGCCCACTGGCACATGCGTCCCCTTCAGTGGGATTGCTGCCAGTGGTCACAGCGCTGTGATCCATTGGACCAGCTAGTGACGGTGACCCAGGGGATGTGGAATGCTCTCCAGTGGTGGACCATTCCAGCCCATTTGCAGGAGGGCATCCCATTTGTCCGCCCTGAGCCGACAGTCTCTCTATCGACCGATGCCTCTCTGATGGGTTGGGGTGCCCATCTGGGGGAGCACAGAGTGCATTGCCTCTGGTCCCCTCAGGAGTCCCGATGCCATATCAACCTGCTGGAGCTTTGGGCAGTTCGTCTAGCCCTCACCGCCTTTGCTCTGTTTCTACGGGGTCAAGTGGTTCAGGTCCAGACAGACAACACCACCACCATGTACTACCTAAACCGCCAGGGTGGGACGTGCTCCATGCCTCTGTGCAAGGAAGCTCTCCACATTTGGTCACTCATGCACATCCTGGAGGTGGATCTCCTAGCCATCCATGTGGCAGGAGCCTCCAACACTCTGGCCAATGCCCTAAGCCGGATAGGGGCTGTGTCCCACAAGTTGTCTCTCCTGCCGGAGGTAGTACAAGATCTGTTCTCCCACTGGGGCACACCTCAGGTGGACCGTTTGCCTCCAGGGAGAACGCGAGGCTGAGGCTGTTTCATGCCCGCCCCCTCAGCAGGGCTCACTGCAGGGGGATGCCTTCTCGAGGCCATGGACCCCGGGCCTCTTCTACGCCTTTTCCCCATTTCCCTTGATCCACAAGGTGCTTCTCAAGGCGAGGAGGGACAAGGTGCAGGTGATTCTGGTAGCCCCAGACTGGCCCCGCCAATGCTAGTATCCAGATCTCCTCAGCCTCAGCTCCAGGCTCCCGAGGCAGCTTCCAGCTTGCCCGGACCTGTTATCAGTCAATCAGGGGAAGGTGTTCCATCTGGACCTTCAATCCCTGCACCTGACGGCCTGGTTCCTGAGCAGCTAGAGTTCCAGGCCTTGGGTCTTTCCGACGAGGTCCTCAATGTAGTTGAGGCATCCCGTAAGGAGTCGACCAGAAAATGCTATGCCTTCAAATGGAAGAGATTCTCTATTTGGTGTCAGGGCAAGGGCCTGGACCCTTCCTCCTGTTCCTTGGCAAGCATCTTGGACTACCTATGGTCCCTTTCTCAGCAAGGGCTTAGGTCGACGACCCTAAAGGTGCATCTGGCAGCCATCTCTGCTTACCGGGCGCGGGCCGGGAAGCAGTCGGTGGTGCAGGAGAAGGTGGTCCGGCGCTTTTTCAAAGGCCTGGATCACATATCCCCTCCGATGCATGAACCTCCACCTCCATGGGATCTACTGCTGGTATTGGCAAAGCTCATGGGCAAGCCATTCGAACCAATGCACAGGTGTGACATCTCTCACCTGTTGTGGAAGACCACCTTCTTAGTGGCTATCCCGTCAGCTAGAAGGATGGGAGAGCTCCAGGCACTTTCCATCGAGTCTCCTTACCTGGTCTTCCACAGGGACAAGGTTGTCCTGCGCCTCCACCCAAAATTCCTTCCAAAGGTGGTGTCGGAGTTTCACCTTAACCAGGTGTTAACTCTGCCGGTGTTCTACCCCAATCACACCTCGGAGGCTGAATATAGGCTCCACACTCTGGAGCCTAGAAGGGCGCTCGCTTACTATAAGGAGCGCACGGCTGAAGTTCGGGGTGAGGTTCGCCAGCTGTTTGTCACCTACGCTGAAGCAGCACCTGGCAGACCTGCAGCCAAGCCGACAATAAGCAGGTGGGTCACCTCCTGCATAGATCTCTGCTATAGGTTGGCGGGCATGGAGCCTCCCAGAGGGATAAGAGCTCATTCTACCCACCATACCGCTGCATCGGTAGCTGCTTCCATGGATGTCCCTATCCAGGATATCTGCAGGGCTGCTACCTGGAAGTCGGCACATACCTTTATAACCCACTACCACATCGACCTTGAGTCACGCCGGGATGCTGGTTTTGGGGCCTCGGTTCTCCAGTCTCTATTTCCTAAGTAGGGGGTGTGCACCTTGCCTCCCTCCTCCCGGAGAACTGCTAGGAGTCTGCCAGAAAGTGTGGATGAACAACATATCCATGTCCCTAGAAATACAGGTTACTCACCTGTAACAGGAGTTCTAGGAATGGTATATGTTGTTCATCCACACGACCCTCCTGACCTCCCCGGCTTCGACGCACAACCTGAGCTTCCAGCGGGCCAGATCTGGCATAATGGGGCGGAGTCGAGAGTTTTACCACCCAGGTGGGTGGGAGGAGCCAGTTTGAAGATCTTCCGGCAAGATTTTTTTTTTCCATCAACTCTTTATTCAATTTTAGTTACAGGGATATCCTTCACACATACGACAAGTCGACCAGCATTAATACATGTAAATAAACATTCCATAACAGGTGACCCTGTAACATACCCCCCCATCCCCCGCCCGACCCACTTCCCTCCTCCCAGCACAAGTCTCCGGAGATAGGATGTCTTCAACCCAAACAATACCGCATACCTTAAATAGAATAGCAAGCATAAAAGGGACCCCAAATTTTTTCAAACCTGGAGAGCTTATTCTGAAGGATAGCCGTCATCCTCTCAATCCTCAAACAGGCTAACAACTCCTCCAGCCACTCCATATAACTTAGTACCACCAGTCCTTCCAATGCCTGAGTACCACTCTTTAAGCGTAGCTGTAATCAAGACTATATAAAACCTCCTATTCTTAATAGGATACCCGAGACACCACCCAATAAGCATATCTCTGGCGTAAAAGATCCCAAGACCCAGTAACGGATTAACCCTCCTTTAATATCCCCACAGCGGGCTATTTTCGGCACTGCCAAAAATATGCATCAAGTCTCCTTCCCTTCTTGGCACCTAAAACACCTCGAGTCCTTTGCTCAGCTTCAGCCTCCCAATTTCTGTGGGGAATAAAAATGTTATGAAGGATTTTAAACTGCATAAGCCTCAATCTATCCTGGAGCAAAAATTTATGACAGTTCACCCATAGCTTCCTCCAATTATGCCAAATTTGGGAAAACAGAGTCCAGTACGGAACCCTGGATGGGATTAAAAGAATATGCCCAATCAAATAGTACCATGTAAATTTCGAAATCGCATGCCTTAGCCCTACCAACGGCACCAGCCCATCGTAAAATTCCACTCTCGGTTTCTGCACTACTCCTATTACCCAATTGGGCAACATAAGGTGTCTAACCTGATAAATCTTAAAATAGCCTTAGTGGCAGCCCAAATCCACTCAGTATAACATCAGAGGAGAGAACCATTCCTCAGTCGAGAGAAGGTCCTCACACGGCACCCTCGGGTAAGGGTAGCCAAGAGTAGTCCAACATCCTACCATCTAATACAAAACGTGGGTTTCCCAAATTGGCTGTGTCCAATCCATAAAATGGTCATACCAAGAGAAAACTCGAGAGTTGAATATGAGCTCACTGCGCTCCCAATTGGAGAGTTGCGCAACCGAGGAGGCAACCATTTTGGCTTAAGATAGAGTAGGGCCTCAGGCCTCAGACCAGCATCCCTGATCAAAGTAAGTTCTATCGGCAGCCAAAGCGGTGTATAGGCATACTGTTCTGTATCATCTCTTCCTTTCGCCCATCTTAAATATTTACTGGCATGAGCTGCCCAGTAATATAGTGCAATATGCGGAAGTCTAAGTCCACCCATCCCCTTAGGCGCCGCCAACTTCGAATAGGCCATACTTGACTTCCTATGGCCCCACACAAAATTGGCAATCATGTTATGCACCTTCCTAAACCATGCAGATGGTATCCAGATACTCAACATGTTCAGGGGGTAGAACAACCTAGGAAATATATTCATTTTAGCAAGACTAATTCTTCCCCATAAGGAGATTGGGAGTTTCACCCATCTCTCCAGGTCTAACTCTATGGTCCTAAGCAAAAGATCAAAATTCAGCTGAAAAACCTTAGAGCTACCCCTAGCCATGTTGAGTCCCAGATACCTTATGAAATTCAATTTCCAGGACAGACCCAGCTCCGCCACTTCATACTTGAAGACATAACTATTAAGGGGAAACACCACCGACTTGTCCAAGTTTAATCTGTAATTGGCCAATTTCCCAAACTCCTTAATAACCTTCAACAAGGCCTTATGGAGGCTCCTGGGTTGGTCAAATAAACCATCAAATCATCCCATATGCTGTAATTTTGATAGTATGTTCTTTAATACTAATACCCTCTATTGCTCGACTACCAACAATTGCTCTGATGAGAGGCTCTAGGTACAAGTTAAAAGGAGAGGGATAGGGACATCCTTGCCTAGTGCCCACATGTAAACAGAATGGGTCCGAAATTGCACCGCTGTAACCAACCCTCGAGTGGGACAGGAATAAAGGGAGCTAATCCATCCCCAAAAAGATCCGGGAACCCAAACCTCTCCATTGCAGTTAATAAACACCCCAGTGAACCCTATCGAAGGCCTTCAGGCCCAAGGACAGCAGAGCTATAGGAGCACTGCTGTCCTCGGAGACCGAGAACGCGTGAGCTAAGGTCCAGAGTATGGTCCGCAGATGACCGCCCCTTCATAAAACCAACCTGCTCTGGGCCAATAAGATCAGGTAGGACCCGACTAATCCTCTCAGCCAATAATTTAGCTAATATCTTAATATCATAATTGAGCAGCGATATGGGTCTATAACTTGAGGGCTGCTCCGGAGGTTTATCCCGCTTAGGAATCAACACAATCAGTGCTTCAAATAGAGACTGGTCTTGTGCCTGATGCGATAAGATGTGCTGAAATAAATTCAGGAGCAAAGGGGATAGGAGCTTAGCAAACTTTTTATAAAAGTTTGCCGAAAGTCCATCCAGACCCGGCGTTTTGTCTGGAGGGAGACTCTCTATAGCCCTTTCAATTTCACTTTGGGTAATGTCCACCGTTAATTGCTCTTGCTGAAGCTCAGACAACGAAGGGATGTCCAACCCCTCAAAAAAAGAGAGAATCTCCTGTCTAGAGGGGGGAGACTCCATTTTACCATACAAAGATTTAAAATAATTTCTAAACACAAGTGCTATCTCCTCTGGGGTAGTCTTAACCAATCCGTCCACCTCCGACCGGATCCCTGAAATTAGTCGTGATGATTCCAATTGTTTGACGCTCCTAGCTAAAAGTGACCCCGCTTTCTCCCCTTGGTCCTGATAGTTTGCCTTAGTTTTAATTAAGGCCAGCTCCGCTTGTTCCTCCAACAACTTCAAATATAGGTCCTTCAGCCTCACCAACTCCAACTTATCATCATCATCCACCTGCCCGTCCACCAAAGTTTCTTTATCTCTAATCCGAGCCAGAAGCTCGGCTAACACCCGAACTCGTTCCTTTTTCCTATGGGAAGCCTGGGCAATCAAAATCCCCCTTATAAAAGCTTTAAATGCCCCCCAGACCATATCCGGCCTAGTGTTGGCCCTGACATTGTTGGCTATAAATTCCTCTATTTGCTCTGTCACGAACTTTGTGACACGAGGGCTTCGAAGCATCTGATTATTAATCCTCCACCTGTTTCCTCTTTTAGGTAAAGTTGATAGGAGGATGGATACAACCACCACTGCATGATCAGAAGGCGATCCCGGCATAATTTCTGACTCAAGTACCCCTGAAAGGAGGTCAATGGAAATTAAAATGTAATCTATTCGGGATTCCGATCCATGCACTGCAGAGGTGAACGGTACTGCCTATCTTTGGGGTGGACTACTCTCACACATCCACCAGGCCATACTGATCCAATACCTCACAAAGGGCACGCCCGAGCAGGCGATAATCTCAACCGTCTTACCCTAGACCTGTCCATAAGTGGGTCTAGAACAAGATTTAAGTCCCCTTCTAAGATCATGGAAATTTGCACAAAGGGAGCTAACATTCCTGAAAGCTTAACAAAAAACTCCTGAGAGTCTACGTTGGGGCCATAGATCACCCCAAGTAATACCTCCACATTCTGGAGCGTCCCCCTTACTAACACGATTCTACCGTCATCATCCTGAACAACCTGTGATGGGACGAAGGGCACAGACCTGCCCACTAAAATCATTACGCCCCTACTCTGTGTGTTACCTTGTGAGGCAAAGACTGACCCCATCTGCCTGCGTCTCATAGAATTATACTCCGACTGAGTAGGTGTGTCTCCGTAAGAACACAATGTCTGCCTTTAGGACCTCCAAGTGCCTTAAAATGCTATATTGCTTAACTTTCTGGCGGCACCTTTACGCTCCAATAAGTAACATTAAGAGCCCCGATCATTACCATGCTCATGATTACTAGTATCCAACCTGGCCTGTACCCAGTCAAATCACACATCCTATCCCCAACCTTACAGACTTGTGCTCCCCTATCCTTCCCAAATAAGTCCTATAAACACCGTATATCTACCCACAAAAACCCTTGCCCCACCCTCCTCCCCCGCCCCTAGCCAGAACTTGAGTCTTATTGTCTACTCCTATACCATCCCACCCCTCTACATTGCTCAGCCACAACCAACCCTTTCCCTGCCAAAGATTCCCTCCCCTCTACAAACCCCACAACAACCCCCCCTTCCACACTCCATTGGTCCGTGACATCAGCACACCACAGCTTTGCTCACCCTCGCCCCGTGCCTCCCCTCTCATACCTGGCTTCGCCGTTTTTGCCACCTTCCATCCCCATTGCCTTAATTCCTCCGGTTTCAAAGGGTAACATAAACCCGTTCATAGATATCCCCATAAGCCCCAGACAGCCATTCCATCCAAAACCCAATATATATCATAACTGATAATTCACATTAACTTTATACCACAATCCCCAGCATTGAAATAGAGCTGTAATAAAAAGGAAGAGATGAAGTGGAATACAGTTACCCACATATCATTAACCCCCAACCCCCCAAAAAAAGACGAACATATTGCCTTGACACCTAAGGGCATATTACGCCCATTCTAGCAATTCTGTGCTGTAAGTGAACACAATCACACAAAAAAGGGGGGAGACCCTGTCTCCCTCTTCAGCTAACGATCGCAGCTCTGTCCATAATCCAAAGTTCAGGCCCCAACAATACTATAAACAAGGCTGAATGAGCTCCAAGTCCAGACTATAAGGCTAGCCATAGTCCATTGCTTCATCTTCATAAACATCGGGCCCTGTTAATACCTCTTCTTATGTCAAACCCTCAAAAAAAAAAAACGCTATCTTGCTGCATAGCGCCCATCTTCCTTCAAAGGCCATGGCCCAACTCCAGAATGCAGTGGACACTACATCAAGCTTCATGGATCTTTAAATAAATTAGAAGGGCTACTTGTAGTGCCGACTGGCAACTTCCACCGAGTCAAATTGCTTCCACTCCTTCTATCAGAACTTGGAATTTGACCGGTAACCTATTTTAAATCGCACACCGCCGCAATCAGCTTGTTAATCAGGGGGTTGAAGGATGCTCTCCTCTGCCTTACAGTAACAGGTATATCCTGCACCACCCTGATCCTGACTCCTTCCCAATAAAGATCTTTATTCTCTCTTGCTTTAGTTAAGAACAGTTGTTGTTCCAGATAATTTAAGAAACGAAAGATCAAGGGGCGAGGTGGGGAATTAGGTAGAGGCATTGGCTGCAAAGCCCGATGAGCCCTCTCGATTGTGTAACTCGGGCCATAAGGAGAAGGGCCCGCTATCTTCTCCACAAATTTCTGAACGAATTTAATTGGGTCTGGGCCTTCCTCCTTTTCCGGTAGGCCCACAATTACAGCATTGTTACGGCGAGACCTCCCTTCTAGGTCCTCGACCTTGGCTTCCAACTTGGCAATCTTTTGCTTCAACATAACTGCCCCCTCATCCATCTTTCCCATATGCCCTTCCAAAGAGCGAATTCTAACTTCACTGTCCGCTGTTCTTCTGGCAAGATCTTCCAGTGTTCCAGAAATGCATTTAATTTCGGTGGCCAACTCTTTCATCTCTAACTTAAATGGCCTAAATTCTTCCAGGAATCTTGCCAACATCAGAATTTCAGTTTCTGTTTCCCCCATCGCCGTACCCTGCGACTGTTGTCCACTCGAGGCCCTTGCTTTTTCGGGCCTTCCGGGATACCGAGGAGTATGCTTCGGGGAGTTTTTCGCATTCGCATCCATGCGACACAGAACGTGCTCACTGCAGTCTCCTCCACCTGTTAGCAACAGATAAAATCTTCAGAGCGCACGAAACCGCACGACGGCATTTATTACGAGGCAATCGGAGCTGACAGGAACGCCACCGTGCTCTGCATCACGTGACTCCCTTCCGGCAAGATTTAAAGCGGCAAGGATACCTGCCAGAAAGTGTGGATGAACAACATATACCATTCCTAGAACTCCTGTTACAGGTGAGTAACCTGTATTTTCTGCTCATTTTTTGCTCACGCCTATAGGTCGCACGGTCTGTGCGACTGGTCCGAAACCTTCAGGGAACATGCAGCCGGTGTCCCTGATGTGCCTTTTGAAGGTTTCATGAAAAAATATTAAACGGTTCAAATGTTATTCAAAAAACAAGTTTCCCATTATAGTCAATGGGAAGAGTTAACAAAAAGTTCGACAGTGTCGCAAATGCAGTTTTAGTGTCACAAATGACCCCTGTAGTGTTGCAAATCCCCCATCTTGTTTTCAGTTAGTGAGCACAGAAATGCTTGGAATTTAAATCTGGGACCCTCTAAGGACACAGTTCTTGTTGTGTTCACCTAATCGAGCCCTGAGGATGCTAGCCATGTCTTTTTTTGGGGGGTTAAATACCCCAGAAATATGTTTTTAAAATTTTTATAAACAGTAGTGTCACAAAGTAGTGTCGCACATTCGACACTTTCGTGATTTTTTTGTGTGAAAGTGTCGCAAATCATGACACTACTTTGCGACACTATGCCCAAAACAATAGGAAATCTTTGCCACCCTGCTGCAAAAGAACGGTTTGGTCTTTTGGGATGAAATTTGGAGGAAAGAAAGCCAAGATCCCACAGATGTGCCTTTTGTTAGTTTGGTGACAAAATATTAAAGGCCTGCATAATTACGGTGCTCTGAAGTTGACAATTTGTCCCATAGGCTAACATTACAGCGTCCACCGTGCCTTTCGGGGCCCGTATCTCGAAAACGTTTCGAGATAAGGACTTCTCGTCGGAAGAACGCTTAACCCCCAATTGGGAGCTAAGTACAAAACTAGCCAGGAAAGTCATAAATAATATGAGATTTAAATTTTTTTTCTATATCGTATGGTTCCTGAGATATAACCAATTTAGTATTCCAAGTGTTCATTTTCTGCTCCGAGGGCCATTATTATGCATACATTCTTTGTATTCACTGTGCTTCTCACCGCACCTTTTTGGGGAAAAAAGTGTGTACTTCTGTGTTACTGTTAGAAGTCAGTGTTTCCGCTTGCGTTACCGTTTGCGTTACCATTTCCATTTACGGCACCCTGTGCATTACCCTTTGCATTTGCATTTGCACTTGCGTTTGTGTTACTGTTACTATTTGCATTTCCATTACTGGTTTTGTTTGCATTTCCTTTTGCATCACAGTGTGCATTTCCATTTGCTTTTGCGTCCGTGCTTGCATTTGCGATTCTGTTTGTGTTTCTCTTTCCTTTGACGTCATCATTGGTGTTACCATAAGTGTTTGCGTTTCCAATTGCGTTACCGTGACCATGCGTGTTACCATTAGCGTTTGCATACACGCTTCTGTTTGCCTTTCCATTTGTGTTACTCTTCCCTTTGGCATCATCATTACTGTTACAATAACTGTTTCAATTGCATTACCATTACTGTTTGCGTGTTCGTCACTGTTTTCCTTTCTGTTGGCCTTAGCGTTTGCGTTTTTGGTAGCGTTTCCATTGTCAATTTCATTACTGTTTCCTTCTGCGTTGCCATTGCCTTTAACGTTTGCATTTCTGTTTGTGTTTCTCTTACTGTTTGCATTTTCAAGTACTGTTTATGCTTTGTTACATTAGCGTTTCCGTTACTGTTTTCATTAACGTTTGCATTTCTGTTGCCGTTAGTGTTTGCATTATGTTTGCATTACCATTTCTGTTTTCTTTAATGTTTCCACTTGCATTTCTGTTACCGTTTCCGTTACCCTTTATGTTTGCGTCACCATGTGCGTTACCATTTCCGCTTGCGTTTGCATTACCATTACTACATTCCATTCACTATTTATAGTGCACATTCTCAAAAAGAAGGGAAATTCATGGCAAGAAACTCCATTTAATGCATCAGTTAGGGTTGTTCCACAGTGATAAAAACGAGGAAATTCGGTGTTGGGGTTGAAAAACCTAACTGAGCATTACCCCCCCCCCAACCCCCACCATCAAGAGACCAAATTTCCTCGCTTTTGTTGCTGTGGAACAACCCTAACTGATGCATTAAACTGAGTTTTTTTATTATATATATATATATATATATATATATATATACACACACACAGTGTATTTTATAAAGTATGTATGTTATGCTTACAGTGGATTGTATTTAGTTTGCTGACTTCCTTTTATTTTTGTTACCACTGTATCTTGTTCTGTATATTATGCTCTGTAATGTCTATTTGCTTTGTTTTGCTTCATTGTTGACCTTGTGTACCTTACCCAGGTCCACTTTGTAAATGAGTTTCGCCTCAATGGTGCTTCGCCTGGTAAAATAAAGATTGATTGATTGAAAATCTTTGCTTTAATGGACTCAGCAAAAGTTGAAACAATTTAGTCTGCCTTTTTATGTTTGCTTGCACGCATGTGCAAGAAACATAGTACCATCATCTGAGTTTTCAGAGGTGTGGCACCCATCTTCCAATTCAGTCAGTGTGTTTGCAGGCACAGCCGCAGTTCTCCAATGAACGCTGCAGCTGTCTATGATAGCAGTTGAAAATGCAGTGCCGTACAGTTGAAAGGGAGAGCTACGCTTCAGTGAGCAGCGATAAGATATTGCTTGCTCATGCCGCTTCCCCCACACGCAGTGCATACTGCATGCTCGTGCTTCTCCCCCACGCACACATTGTATAGCCGATGGGGTTGCCCAATCCCCCGTCGACTGTGCTGCGCCCACCCCAACAGAGTTCCAGATGCCATGCTAGGAGCCCACCCCAGCATGGCAATAGATCGTATGGCTGACGGGGGTGCCCAGTCCCCCATCGGCTCCACTCCCCCACCAAGAGATACAGGTGCCACGGTGAGCCCACCCCAGCGTGGCAACAGATCATATGACCGACAGGGTGCCCAATCCCCGCCAGCTCCACAGCCCCCAAACAGTCTCCAGCTGCCACGCTTGAGCTCACCCCAGCGTGGCACAAGTCCCGCATCGCCTGTTAAAAAAAAGAAACCTGAAAGAAAAACCTTCCCTCGCTGACTGTCCTGACCCAGTCTCCCCACCCGTGCCCACCCTGCCTCTCCACACCCCTCCTCACCTCCAGAGCTCGGCGTGACGATTTCGTGGACCGGGAACATGTCTGCACTCTTCAAAGCCGACCGTGAACTGAGGAAATGCCGGTAAGCTCTATAATGTAATAAATAGGGTTTTTTCAACTTTAGTGCATATCTTGGGTATTTTGATGGATTTTTTCACCAAAGTTTCAACATAGGGTTTTTGGGACCCCACCTCGTGAATTCTGTCACTGTCATGGCGTTAATCGGCCCTGAAAGGTGGTTTCGCGGTCACTGCGCGGAACCACCTTTCGGGACCGATTTATGAAATAACAGTGTCACAGTTCATGAGGTAGGTCCCCAAAAACTCTTATGTTTAAAATTTCGTGAAAAAATTCCCAAAAATAACTGTTTTACGAGCATGCGTTATGCTGTTCCTACGCACGCTCGTAAGTTTGCTGATTTTCAATATGTTCACTCCAGATTTTCAACATTGCCATTTTATCATACCTCCTTATGAGCAGTACAGCTGTCATTTCTCACATCTGACCCAAAATGTGTTTCTGCGCATGTAGTGCACAATGGCGTAGTCGGAGTGCGAAATCAATGTTTGGGACAGATTAAGAAAATCACAGTGACACTGTTCATGAGCAGAGGTGTTAAATGGCTATGTTAAAATTTGGTGAAAAATTCCTAAAATTACTGTTTTAAGCATGTGTTGCGCTGTTCCTACGCAACCGTAAGTTTGTGAATTTTCAATATTTTCACTCCAGATTTTCAACATTGCTATTTTACCACACCTCCTTATGAGCAGTACAGCTGTCATTTTCAGCATTTTGGCCAAAACATGTTTCCTACCATGTAGCGTATAATGGTGCAATCGGTGTAAATAAATGTTCGGGACAGATTAAGAAAATCACAGTGACACTGTTCATGAGCAGAGGTGTTAAAATGGCTATGTTAAAAATTTGGTGAAATACATCCATAAAATGACTGTGTTATGAGCAACCATTGCGCAGTTTCTACGCACCCTTGTAACTTCATGGATTTCTAATATTTTCAGTCCAGATTTTCACCACTGGCATTTTTCCACACTTCCTTATGAACAGTACAGCTGTAATTTTTCACACCATGGCCGAAATGTGTTTTTGCACTTCCAGCACAGAAATGTGTGGTCACTGTGGGAAATCTCTGTTTGGGACAGATTAAGAAAATCACAGTGACACTGTTCATAAGCAGAGGTTACAAAACCCCTGTGTTGACAATCTGCTGTAAAGAATCCCCAAACTAATTGCATTATGGGTGTGTGGTGCACATTTTCTACACACGCTTCTGACTTCACCAGTTTTTTTAATATTTTCACTGCAGAATTTCAACATTGCCATTTTTTGCACCTCCCCATGAACAGTACAGCTGTCATTTTTCACATCCTGTTCGAAATGTGTTTTCGCACCTGTGGTGCCAAATGGCATAGTTGCTGTGTGAAATCAGCTTTCCGCTAACAAACTGATATTGCCACTGTTCATAAGGTGGGGGTTACAAAAAACATGTTGAAAATTTGGAGTGCAAATGCCAATGAACGCCTGAGGTGTTAGGGTTTCCGACCATAATGCCCCAGCCTGTAGAGATTGAGAGATGGCAGGGGTGTGACTTGGGATTCTTGCCTGTAATGCTCATACCATTCCACACCCTGCAGCCAGTGAGAGGCATCGAGGTGTGCCTTGGACTCTTCGGCCCCAAAGTTCATCCCACTCTCCTATGTAGGACTCATCTCACCGTATTTCCTGATGGAATGGGGTGAGCATAAGGGCCAAAGACCCCAAGGCATACTGTGACATTTGTCAGTGTCTGCAGTTTAGGGTGTGGTGAAATGTCATGGCCGTTGTGCCTGACGACCCAAAGGCACACCCCAATGCCTGTCAGTCTCTGCAGGGTGGTGGTGGGGTTGGCTTCAGTTCAATACTTCACTGCCATTCCTATCATGCAGCTCTCTAACTCCTACACTACCAATGCCAATGCCAGCAAGCAAACATTCGACATTGACAAATGCTTATCTTCTAGTGACTTGGACAGTGGTCAGATTGAACATGTTAAAAAATGTGCTTCCTCAGATTTATTTTGGACCAGTCTCTGTCATATCAAGATCATATTGATTATGTAGTTAAAAATATACATTCTCGGTTAGGGGCAATTATATCAATTTAAAAATTGCTTTTCTAATCACGCTAGAAAAGTTTTGCCTCAGTCAGTGCTGTTATCCTTCACTGATTACGGTTTCCCAATATGTTCATCAGCTTCTCTAACTGCTCTCCAGCGAGTAAAAGTTCTTTATCATTCAGTTTGTCATTTTGCTAGTTCTGCCCATCGTACAACTCATCATTGTTCTGTATATAGTAAACTGGAATGGTTCTCCTTTGAACAAAGCTTTAACTCTTCTAGTCTTACTATGTTTAAAAGCCATCATAATTCTCATGTTCCTCTTTCTTTATGTCAGATGTCCGTGTAATCAGCATCTTACTATTTATTTTTACTTTAGTCTTTGGTAACCTGGTAAGGCCCACTAGGCACAAGTGCCTGTTTTCAGGGGCAACCTGGGAACACTGGGCGGTGAAGTGACTTGCTCAGAGTCACACAGTATGCAAGTGGAGGTTGTGAGAATCAAACTCAGGTCTGGTCTGCTAGATGTACCGAGCTCATTCACACCTTGTTCCTCTAACCTCTAGGCTATACTGCCAGCCCTCGAACTGTGCATACTAATGTTTTTCACCCCCCCCCTTTTCAAAACATCCTTTGAAAAAGATTTTTCTTGCATCTTGTTACTAAGTTATGGAATGCATTGCCTAATTCTTTGTTGTCTGTTGTTTCCCTGTATGTTTTTAAGACATATTTAAAACAAATTTGTCTGAATACTTCCCAATGTTTATGTAATGACTCATGATGTATTGTGCACTGTACTGAACTACTTTCATCTTTATTGTATTTTTCGGCTCTCCTGTGAAAATGAGCATCTGATGCCCTAGGGTATTACCTGGTCAACAAATTATAAATAAATAAAGCTCTTTTGGCATGATAACAGCCAATTAGTTAGCATCAGTTCCAGCCATTGTCTTATAATGTAGTTATTTTCTCCTCTCTTTTTTTGTGTGCTTCATACTCATTAGGTGCAGTGGACACAGGGTCTTGCATTCAAGGTTGTTCACATCAGTATGATTCTGAACAGCCTCCTGTGTCTCTTCTAGGCTCAGCTCCAAAGCCCCTGTTGATGAGAAGCCTGTCAGAAACTCGTCCTTTGATAAGGAACTCAGGCTGCAGTGAGTGCTCAGCTGGCTATCCGTTAGTGAAGTCTCCGACCCCTAGGCACAGCCCAATAGACTTTCCAGAATCCTTTGCTCCAGAGCAGGCAACAACAACAAGAGCCTCCTACTGTGCTTCAGAGCAGGAGCAAAGATGGCCGCATGCTCCAGTGGAGTGTACTGAGCTAGACCTCCAGGAATACTCAAGGGATATAAGGACGATTGAGATTGAACCAGAAGAGGATGCTGGGAGTCTCAGAACTCAGCAATATCCCAGGGCAGAGACTGAGATACAGTTTGCAGCAGGTGAAGTTTGCAACCACAGCAATCATGAAAGAACAACACTCAGTGAAAGTTCTACTGAAGCAATGAGAAACAGCACTCTCCTGGTTTCCCAACAACTACTTCCTTCAAATGGCCGTAGTATGGTAAGTGCTTCATAAGTCTGTACCATCAGTGATGTCTTGCCGTTTTTTTTTTTTTTTTTTGTGTTGCCGTACCTTGAGGCTCTGCCCCTGCCCTGCCAGGACTACCACCTCCCCCAGACTTACCAAAGTGGCGATCAGTCCAGGCTTACCCCCTCTGGATGGGGCCATCAGGCTGGGCAGCTCCATGGAACACGTTCAGGGTCCCATTGGCAGCGAACCACTGGGAGAGCCCCCTGGCTTGCCCCCCCAAGGAGGGGCCATGGAGCTGGCCAAACCAATGAACTGCAGTGGCTATGTCACTGGTCGGGACTCACGGCAGGTGGCATGGAGCTGGTGAATTGGGACATCATGGAGGGGCAACAGCAATGATTTTTTGCTGCTATGTCCTGAGGGGTCGTGACATACAAGGACATAGGTGTCATAGTGCAATGTCAGCCCCCCCAACTCAAATGGTGGTGGCAAACATTCATTCCCCCAGCCTCCACTACAGGATGACCATGCACCAAACACACTCCCAACCCTTCCCTCAGAGGAGGAGAGCAGTCCCTGGGACACTCCATCCTCCTCTCCCCAGCTGGCCTTCTGACCCCATAGTCCGTTCCCAAACCCAAGGCATCGGCATCACAAGCAGACACCTTGCCACTGTGTCAGCAGGCTGGCTTGATGTCTTAACACTCTGATAATTACTGTATAGATTTTGCTTGACTGCTTCAATTTTTCAGATATCTATTTAGTTATTTATTTTATTTATTTTGTTTTTGTTTACTTGGCAAGTGCACTAGACATACAATGCACGTTTTCAGGCATGACCATGCTGTTGGCAGTGTAAATAAAAATGGGTGGCTTTTGGGATCAATGCCCTGGATATTGATCTCTGGACATTCAGGGTTTAAATTGGGCAGGAGCCCACAGGAGCTCCATTCCACCATTTCTTACAAAATTGTGTGAGAGTTGCTGCACCTCTGTCCTCTTTCTCCACTGAACAGAATTTGAGAATTTTACCACCTAGAGATGATAGTTCCCCCACCTGCAAATCTAGAGGAGAGAGTTCCCCTAGTTAAACTTTTCCTGTTTAACCACTGTGGATGTTGGAATCCAGTCAAGAGTAGTCATTTTACAAATTTAAAATCTGTGGGCAAATTAGCAGATTTTTTTGCAGAGTGGGCACATCACACTGAAAAAGTAACGTTTTCACCACTTTACTTAAAAAAGTCTTCGTAAGGTGGCGAATTAGAATTTTCAAAGGATTTTCTGTGTGAAAAGGTGAAATGTGTAGTTTTTTTCCCCATGACATGCGGACTTTTCAAAGCAAAAAACTACATGAAGTTTCCCACTTTTCTAAAAACTACTGCTGGTCTAAACGCAGGGAACCTCAGATCCTTGTTATGTGGGGACTGCAAGGGGTTCTTTGGAGAGTCACTGGATGTTGGAAACTGAAGTCCATGCATTATTGACAGGGGTGGGTTGGATTCATTCCCTACTGTTATCATGGTCTTACAATAGTCAAACTTTATAAATGCAAATGAAGGCCCAAGCATTCAGGCCATGACTTGGTGACTCCCCTGCAGCAGCACATAAGATGCTGCTTCACAAACCGAGGGTCCTTGCAAGGGTAATGGGAGGAGAAGCTTGCATTATCAAAAATAAGGGGCATGCAAATAACTTTTTGGGAATAGTTGGCACCTCAGATATACCCTGCTGATAGGTGCTTGAGTATTTGGCCCAAATGAAAGGAAATTTAAAAAACTTTTAGCTCTCTCCAGGTGGCCAGGACTAGTCCATTGTCCACCCCTCTCTTCAGCCCCATTCATTTTCTGCCCTCTTTCCTCCTCATCCGGCCATACACAGAGATTTTTTTGAAATAATTGCTGGCTTCTGGCCCTGTGACTGAGCCGACTGTTTTTTATTTATTAATTTAAAATTTTCACACACAAGGATCGGTTCATTTAGGATAGTCACCTAGGGCCCGATTCCAAGTTGCGTTACACCTGGAGCAAGGCGAGGCACGCCAAACCCTATGGCGCAAATCACACCTTGCGCCATGTGATATGCAAATTGGTATTTCAAGTTGCGGCTTGTGCCATGCCGCAGGCGGGTTGTGCCAAAGGTGGGCTACGCCACCCACAATGCCCGCAACCCACTATGGCATGGTGCAAGGGTGGGTTACAGCAGCACCTGCACCCTATTCTGGAAGGGCGGCTGCCGTAACCGAGTTACGCAATTTCCAGTCCCGCATTGGCACTGCAGGTTAGATTGGCATGGAGGTGGTCTAAGGGGCATCCATTCTAGGAAAATGATGGATGCCCCCCCTGCAGTGCCATGTATCACATAGTGCCCTGCACCATGGACCCCCCAGCACAGTGATGCCCCCATCCCCTGATTTTCAGGGATCCCCAAGGTCTGTTTCATGCTGTGCCCCCAATGTGCCTGTGCCACCCAGTCAGCCCCCCATGGCCCTCAGGGGATTGCGGGGGTGTTATAGGGCAGGAGGGCTCTGGGGGGCAGTTAACCGTGGGCTGTGACTTGCGGCACCAAGGTCCGTTGCGCCATTCCTGAGGTGCAAGCCTGCAGCTGCCACAAGTCACAATTTGTAAGTGCCAGGGACCTTGCCTGTCTTGGAATAGGGCACAGGGTCCCCAGTGTAATGCCACGTGGTGCAACTTGCATACGCCCACGAGTCGCGCCATGCGACTTGGAATTGGGCCCCTATTTTTCAAAAGGGTCCTGGCTGACTGTTACAGCAGCAGAGCAGGTACATGTAGATTAGAGCAAAGGTGAACCATAGATACAGCATAAAGACAACCACAGGAATCATTATTGTATATTTCCCCGTGTTACACGAGGTCCCTGCACCCTAATTGGTACCCTCAGAGGTACACCGTTCACAGCTAGCACTTAAGTATATGTTATACTAAGGGCATCTACTGTACAAGAGTAGATGTCAGGATATGAATGCATATTGTCGTAATACACTTTGCTTGCTAATACATATATTCTCCTATGTATTTTCTGTGTATTTCTTACTTGTAAGATGCCAAGGCATCTGTGTCTTTGGAATAATTATGATACGTAAGTCAGCATTGCCACCTTTTGGTGATTTGTGCTACTACACTGAGTTATGTAAGACTCTGTATAAGAACTCTTTTGTTCATAAACTGATGACTATACTAAATTGTATAATGTTATCTTGGACTGTGAAACCACCTCTAATTTAGCCAATAGGGCTCATCTCTGTAACTAGAAATGTTTCTATCTTACAGTAGCCATAGTAATTATCATAGGTATATAACGTAATACACTAGTCTTGTACCTCGGAGATCCCAGGAGACGCAGAGAAACCTCAAGGTATATGGAATGCTTAGCACTGGCTCCCAGTTCGTATTGGTAAGAACTGCTTAGGGCAACTGTGATTTATCCTTTTGGTAGTAATAAACTTGTTTATTACTCTTATGCAACGTGTCTGTGATTACTTGCATTCCCAATATTGCCAAGAACCTGAAAGTGAGGTTTAGACCTCCTAACAAATTGGCGACCGTGGCAGGCTATATCTGGTGTTTGTAAGTTTTCACTTGTTGCTAGAACTTTTCCCTTTTCCATGGGGACAGTAGGTGTACATTCCCATATCACTTCTCCTGTTTTAAAACCAGCTTGTAGTCACTTACAAAGTCTGTCTGTCATCCTTTCGGGTGTGGTCAATGCCGACTCGACTCACTCCATAACAGCTTTGATTTGCAAGTCTACAACTTTTACAGTAGCCTGGCTGTATATAAAGAGCTCCTGCTGTGAATTGATACACAGCACGGTGCCTTTTCACAGTTTAATTTTTTGTTCCCTCCCACAAAATGGCCACCGTATCAAATATCTGTGCAAAACTGAGACTCAATGTCTCAAACTTCCTTACCTCCCATGGAGGATTGGCTGACTTCGCACAGGACGCAAGTCAATCCAAAAACCCTATACTGGGGATTTCAACCCAGTACACGGAGACAAGACAATCAGTCAATAAGCGCCAAGCTAAAGGATTGATGGTCGCGGCTCTCTATGCTGATCTGGAAGCCTCCGAAGCAATGTTTCGAACCCTTGATCTGAAAATTTCATCTCTTAAGCAACAGATGGGTTTGCAGAAAACAAAATGTGTTAGACTGCAGCAGAACTTGGAGTCTGAACTCCAAACTCTACGGAATGAAAAGGATTCACTATTGCATCATTCAGCTCAAGCTGGAGAACAGGAACTCTGTATGTTAAAACAGGAGTGTAAAAGTTTGAGACGGGATAAGGGACAGGCGTTGCAAATAAATGATTTGCTAAGTGCTGCAAATGCTCAGTTAAGTGAGGAGATGGGTAAGCTGCAGGACAAAATAAACCAGGTTCGTAATGACTTAAAAGTGTCTATCAGGGATAATTGCTAACTGAGCGCCGCGTATAGTGTTGCAAAAGCAAGATAAGGTTGATATGAATGTTACAAGTGTGAGTCATACTGAATGTCAAACCAAGATGGCGAAACTGCGCCATCAGCGGGAGGTTCTGGCTGGCCATGTTAAGGCAATGGGAGGTGTAGCCCCTGCCTTACATACGTCATCTAAAGGGAAGTTGTCAGATGATGACATTTCTCAGTACAACACCCAGTCACACCCCTACTATGGCCCAGAGACCCCACCCAGCCAGCCACAACATGGTGGGTCCCCAATACACCCTCACCATGTAATACGTCATTGACGTCGTGACGCCCATCATGGGAGACGCCAACATGGCGGCCCCCATGATGGGAGGGAGCAGGCCCAGGCCTGGTCCTGATGGCACCACCGATAGCCATCATTAATGTGAAAGATAGGCATGAGATATAAACCATGATTGAAACTGCATATGGGCAATGTACCCCTTCCTGAGAGAAGTAAACAGCCATTAAAACCCAGATTAGGCAGTTTCTGCAAGAGGCTGGCACTCAGGAGGGTACTGTCTGCACTGCGGCCAAGGCTGCAGCTCGGGCCGCCCTGGACGGTGCTCGAGATAATCTACCTCTGCCTGATTGACCCAGTAATCCCCTACAAATGGCCTACTCTGTTCGGCAAATAGCTGACAGTATCGGTTGGATGAAACATAGAAACATAGAATTTGACGGCAGATAAGGACCGCTTGGCCCACCCACTCTGCCCATTTCCCTACCTAATGGATAAGCTGCAGATTCTAGTTAACCAGCAGCCTACTTCTTTCTACCCCCCCCCAGAATTGTCTTATGACTGCCCCATGCATGCTTGAATTCAACCACTGTTTTTGACTCCACAACCTCCTCCGGAAGGCCGTTCCATGCATCCACAACCCTCTCTGTGAAAAATACTTCCTTACATTACCTCTGAGCCGCCCCCATCTTCAAATTGTGCCCTTGTTCTTGCACACCTCTTTTTAAAAGATGCTACCCTCTTGGACTTTGTTGATTTCCTTGAGGTACTTGAAAGTTTCTATCATGTCCCCCCTCCCTCCTTTCCTAGAGGCTATACATATTAAGCTCCTTTAGTCTCTCTTCATATGTCTTCTGTTGCAGACCCTGCATCATTTTAGTTACCCTCCTCTGGACAGCTTCCATCTTGTCTATGTCCTTGCGGAGATTGGGTCTCCAGAACTGCACACAGTACTCCAGATGGGGACTCACCAGCTGTCTGTACAGAGGGATAACAACTTCCTGTTTTCTACTGGTGATGCCTCTCCCTATGCATCCCAGTATCTCCTCAGCCCTCCTTACTGCCCTCTCACATTGCTTGCCCACCTTTAAGTCATCTGATATGACTACCCCATGTCCCTTTCCATTTTTGTTGTTGTTAGTTTCTCACCCCCCATTGTGTACTCTTCCCCGGGTTTTTGTTTCCCAGGTGCATTACCTTGCACTTCTTAGCATTGAATCTAAGCTGCCATACATTTGACCATTCCCGTCCGACAACCTCAGCTGTCACTTGGAAAGGGTGCATTCTTAATGCGAGATGCTTAGCCTCGCTGCAGAATACCAGGTCCAAATACTACGCCAAACCATTGATCCTAGTTTGTGGGCCAAACTCCCCGATGTCATCCACCAGGATGGGAACACCACCTTTGATGAGGTTGCAGCTGAGCTAATTTCTGCTCACAGCCCAGGTGTAGTAGGAGTGATACTTACATACCCTGTAAAACAGAATGCAAAGGAAAGTCCAGCAACTTTCCACCAGAGACTCTGGATGGCCTACCGAGCAGGAAAGCACTTGACACAAGAAGCTGCGGATGTAGATCTTATTGAATATAAGACCCTGTTCCTTAGGAACATGATTCCAGCAGTACAAGAAAAGGTAGAGCCAACCACGTACCCCAATACGGATAAGTTTGCCGACATCCTTCGGAAAACCGAGAGAGTGTACCAACTCTATATCCGTGATCTGGGCTCCGGTTCCAAAAAGGTAGCCACCGTGGAGCCTACTCCAGAGGCCACGATGCACTACACAGTGGAAGGGCAGGCCCAACACCAACAAGCCACTCCAGCTGATAACCAATACCCCCAACAGGCCCATCAACAACAACCGCAACAGCAACAGCAGTGGGTTGGGAACCGGAATTGGCATAAGTATAAAAAGCATAAGGGTAAAGGTAAACCACAACAGCAAAGAACAGGTCCTTCATATAGGGAGAATGCAGAAGAGAATCGGGAATTCCGAGAGCTCCTGGGACAAGTGCGCTCTGTACCGAATGGTACCAAATGCTGTTCCCGCACAGGCCCTTGTGGCGGTACAACCGGCGACCCAGACCCCAACGGGTCATGGGGACACTGGAGGTGCAAGCTCTCAGGCCCATACAGGCCTGAACCCAGAAGCTCCTCCCTATATAGCATCAGTGCAGCATGGTAAAGTGATTCACAAGAGTCAGGCCCAACCTCTCCATGCTCCTGGCAGTACAGATTGACAATTACAGGCCCCAGTCCAGATTGTAAACAAGCTAGTCTTGGATACAAACGGAAGGCCCTGTACCGAGGCCGAGGTCAAGGGCCACTTATTAGTAGTCTTGCTAAATACAGGTGCAGATGTATCCGTGCTACATGATGAACACCCAAACACATCCCCTTGGTCCACCGGACGGAGGACCAACATGTCAGGAGTTAACGGTGCTAGGCTATCTGCATATCATTCGCTACCCCTACCAGTAGAGCTAGGCCATTTAAAGGCCTCACACACTTTCCAACTAATGGTATTGCATGATCATCCTAGTATCATAGGGATTGACTTCCTTACGCCACACGGCTGTGTGGTGGACCTAGCTAACATGCTACTGATACAAATTCAGGGTCAATACCATACCATTTTAATTCCTAATTCACATGTTGTGGCAACAATATCTGCCAATGACAAGGAGCATGACATCATAGATTTGTTCAAAACTCATGAACTTTTTCCAAAGCTTCTCCCCATTTTGCAGCGACATTTAAAAGCGTTTGTAATTAACAAACATGACTGTGGCAAAATGCACACTGTCATCAAAGTGCCAGGCCCAGCACATAAGAGGCAAAGGCAATATCCTTTCCCAGCTGAGGCCTTGCCTTCCCTTAGATAAACAATCAAGTCACTCCTCAATCAAGGAGTAATCAAAACTTGTGTTTCCACTGCCAACTCCCCAGTGTGGCCCATGAAAAAACCCACAGGCGCCTGGAGGCTTACTATTGACTACAGGAAACTGAATCAGGTTACCCCCAGTTGTTTTCCAACTGTGGCATCAGCACCTGATGTGCTACGACTTCTGACCCCTGACCTAAAATGGTTCAGTGCCCTGGACATTTCCAATGGTTTTTGGTCATTACCATTGGCCCTTAAGAGTCAGTATAAGTTTGCCTTCACCTTTGAAGGAAGACAGTACACGTGGAGTTGCTTGCCACACGGATTCCCTAATAGTCTGTCCCTGTTCCATCTGCACATAATGGATGCCCTCGAGAGTTTCTCTACTCCCCAATGTCTCTTGCAATATGTGGACAACCTGTTGCTGGCAACTGCCACGCAAAAACAGCATCTGGATCTCTTGGACGAACTACTAACTCTCATCCAGAGCGCAGGCTTAAAATGCAATCCAGCAAAAGCACAACTGTGTCAAAAAAAAGTACTCTTTCTAGGTCTAAAAATAAGTGACCAAGGTCAAAGCCCTACCTGAAAAAAGGTACAAAAATTGCAAGACTTGCCATTGCCCACCAGCGTGGCAACTCTTCAAAGGTTTCTAGGTATGGTAAATTACTCAAAAGATTTTATTTGTGATTTTGCTCAAAGAGCTGCTCCTCTGTATGAGCTACTCAAAAAGAACATCCCATGGACTTGGGGCCCTATACACACCCAGGCTGTGACGTCACTAAAGCAGGCCTTGGCCTCTGTTGCAGCTCTGGTCAACCCCAATCCAGCACTACCATTCCATCTGGAATGTGCTACCTCTGACATTGCCATGTCAGCAGTGCTGGCCCAGAAAGTGCATGGCACCCTAAGACCCATTGCATATGCATCACAGCTCTTGACCCCAGTAAAACAAAAGTACGGCCTTTGTAAAAAAAAAAAAAAAACCTTCTAGCCACCTACTGGGCTGTCAAGCACTTCCTGTATAGCATTGGGTACTCACCACTAATCATCAACACCAACCACACGCCAACTACCTTTCTGCTCTCAGACAAAGTAGAAAATGGGTCAGTCTCTAAACTAGACTGACGTGGTCACTGCTTCTCCAGGATAAAGACATACAGATACAACCGACAAAAATTCCATCTGTGCTAGCTCATAAACTCTTTTTCCAAGGAGAACCCCATAACTGTACACTACAGTCACCTGATCTTCCAAATCCAGGTCATTTCCTCCCTGCCATGCCACAAATACTAAATAATACTTCCTTGTGTCGCGTCTTTACTAATGGTTCGGCATCCTACTATCAAAAGAAACAAATCGCAAAAATGGGCATTTTAGTAATCTACCCTTATAAAAACACTGTTAAAATATCCAAGCGCTGTAGTGTAACATCACCACAATATGCAAATCTGGTAGCGGTGGCCTGTGCCCTCAAGTTCATCCAGCATAAAACCAAAGATACTATCATTTTTACAGACTCTAATTGGGTTTGTTGTTCTCTTACAAACTGTCTTCCTTTCTGGCAAAAAAACTCCTTCCTCTCCTCTAATGGCAGCCCAGTGAAGTACAAAAAATTGGTAATATACATACATTCACTGGCACAAAAATTTGCACACAGACTCTATGTACATAAAGTCAAAGCTCACTCTCTCCATGACCCCTACCATGCCTTCAATAATACAGCAGACACCCTTGCTAAGGAAGGGGCCCGAGGGGGGAACACCTGGATGATGGACCATCCAGAGGCCAATGCGGCTGTACAAATTGCAGCATTCAAAAAAAAACCCTGAACCTTTTTCCCCCTTGGACCTCTCAGCAGCCCAGCATATTAACACTAAACTCAAAAAAGTGTTCAGATTCCTTAACAAGGATACCAAAAAAAAACTTCCCACACACAACCCCTACCGGAGGCATAAAGGTAAGTTACGCTTATCACCAGATTACAAGCTCATCTGGTTCCAACCAGATAATTCCACCACCAAGTTGTGGGTGGTCCCCAGACACCTAAATTCCAAATTCTTGCACCAAGTGCATAATACACCCACTGGTGGACACCAGGGAGTAAAAAATACCCTCCAAATGCTCAAGACCACTGCCTGGTGGCCTGGTGTCACCAAAGATGTTAAACAATACATAAACAACTGTCTTGTTTGTGTGCAAAACAACCCCATCCCTACCAAACAAAATGCCAAACTTCTACCACAACGACACTCTGGCCTTTGGCATGCCATACAAATTAATTTTATTGGCCCTCTGACCAACACCAGCAAAAATAATAAGTACACTCTTGTGGTAACTAATCTCTTCTCTATGTGGGTTAAAGCTTTCCCCACTAAGACATGCATGGCAAAGACCACTGCCAAAATCCTGGTAAAACAGATTTTCTCCAGGTGGGGCCTACCTCTTAAGGTAGACTCTAACAAAAAAAACAGTTTTACAGGTAAGTTAATAAAAAAAATCCCTTGAACTCCTTGGAGTTCAACAAAAGTTCCACATACCTTACCACCCCCAATCCTCAGGTCAAGTAAAAAAAGCCAACAAACAAATTAAGCAAATGCTTTCCAGATTCATTAAAGACAATCCCAAAACCTGGGATTCCCTACTGCCGTTACTCCTTATGACAATTAGGGGTACACCCTCAGCCACCACCCAGCTCACACCCTTTAAGGTAGTAACTGGCAAACAAATAAAATTACTTAAACACCTGTTGTTTTACCTACACACCCCCACTGCAGACCGTGTGTCCTAGTTTACTCCTATTTTCTCCAGCCTCCATATTCCTTATCCCTCTCCTCCAGTCACCTGCCATACGCCACTTCTCCTCCCCACCCCCCTTCTCTCCCCTCCTTCTCTGCCTGGTCCTATCCCCCTTGCAGGGTTCTCTGTCATTCTGAAGGAGTATAGATCTTGGTTCCCGCTCTTCTACCCTTCTTCCTTTTCCCCACTTTCCTATCCTGACCCCCCTGGCAGGGTTCTCTGCATTCTGAAGGGTATAGATTCTCTCTCTCTCTCTCTCTCTCTCTCTCTCTCTCTCGCCTCCCACTCTCAAATCCATTGCTTGACCACCTCCCTTCTTCCTTATCCTCCTCCTGTTTCCCCTGCCCCTCTCTTCTCTACCACCCCAGTCCGTTTCTCTCCCCTTCCCTTCTGCCTAGTCCTAACCCCCTTGCAGGGTTCTCAGCAACCTGGATGGGTATAGATCTTGGCTGTACCTCTCCCTCCCTCTTCCATCCCCACCCTCTACCCCTCGCCTGTCCACTTTTCCACTTATCTTATAACTGCCCTCCCTTGGGTATACAATAGCACTTCGAATCTTGTGCTCAGCCTACTACTTCCAGCACTTCAAATGTGTTATCCATACTCTAACCTTTACCCTACTGGATCACCTGCTCTTGGGTTGTTGCAATGTGTGCTATATCTGAATATGTTTTGTTTACTCTGACCGGTTGGCCTGGGTTACTGTGTAATTGTATTACACTGTCTTGTTTTAGAAATTGTATAGAAATTGTACTTGTAGTGCTATGTGCTTGCTTGATCTCCCAGCTTTGCCGCCCCCCCCCCGCCCAGAACACTTCTGGAAATTTCATGTTGTCTTTCCTGGTGAAACATTTTCCAAATAAAAAAATAAAGAAAAAAAAATACAAAGCTGCAGGGAACATACCTAAAAAAGAAATCCTCCTCTCATGGGGCAAAAAACCCTCTACTGCCCACTCCCCAGTACACCTAAGGAAGCTACAAAAAAATAAAAAAACAGTTGGAGGGAACACACAAGCAACCCTCCTCTCCCAAGGTTCTGTGTTGTAGCAGCGACAGGAAATTCACCAACCGTCACTACAGCGACAGCACAACGCCGCCAGTTGGCATTGTGTCATCGCTGTACAAAAATGTGTTTTTTTTGGGGGGGCTTTACACCAGCACCCCTTGCACTTTAGATAATCAACTCCGAGTTGGAGTTGGTTCGGGGGAGGGGCGAACTCCCCAGAGACTGCAGCGTCAGGGAAACCAGCAGACCACCACAGTGCACTGTCTATTTTGTCACTGTGACCGTCTTTGCTGTGTTCCTGTCACTGTAGGAATGGTATACTCTTTTCCAACAGTCCTGGAGCTCTTAAGAAAAAAACATTTGGAGTCCAAAACACACCAGAGCCCATCCCCCCAATACTTACCAATGGAGTTTTCCCTCAATGCTCCGGCTCTCTTCTTGACCACCATGCCCTCTCTATTGCTGCTGCCATCACCACACTGCTTCAGGCCAAAGACCAGCATCACTTCTGACCACAATCACTGATGAAGCTAGATGATGCTCCCAACTGTAAGCCATCCTCCTGACTGCCGATGGTACTTCACACCACTGATGGTACTCCATACCACTCTTCTACCACAATCCGTGACCCACCAATGATCTAAAGATAATTGGCCTTGATGCAGCCCCTTTTTTGGGGGAACGCTACACTACAGAAACAAGAATGGGCCAAAGGTGAGGCCCTAGCCAAAACATCACTACTCTACAGAAACATACAGGGCCACATAGTGGCAAGACAAACTCGGAAATGGCCCCTGCCATGACTTACCAAGAAACTGACCCAGCCCCACACAGCAGGTAAGAACAAAAGACCCTAACATGTATTATATAATGATATATGTGGCATACAAGGCCATATACCCACCGAGGGGAGTGGGTTAGTTAGATAATAAAGCCACTTGCCCTTCAGGCTCATGGCCTTATCTAATTAACTCCCCTCAGTGGGTATATTTCCTAGTATACAACACATACCCATTATATATTCTCTATATAAAGATATATACAATTACAATGGAGGTTTGCAAGTTCAAAGAAAATGACATTAACCCTGAGTCTACAAAACTGGGAGAAAACAATAGCACACAGCAAGTAAGATTGGAATAGAGGATGACAACATACTAGTATACACAGGGACTTTGAAAACGTTGGAATAGCACTATTTTGAAGCAAAGCATGTTTGTGATATATTTAATGCAATCATGTAAGGTATTCCGGGTAATCATTGCTGTTATGGCAAACGCCTTTGATCCATAGAATTTGTATGCTCACAGTTGGCGCTGGAGGTTTTGGGACCGAGAGAAAAGTTTGTAGCATTGAATTGATCTGGTGAAGAAAGTGTTTAAACACATGGAGTAGGTACCTTGTACACACTTTAAAATAAGGGAGACCAATTTAAGTACCCTTCTAATGTTCAGAGGGAGTCTAAGATTGTTTTAGAGCATACTGTCATGTATCTTCTTGTAACAGGTCAGCACAAACTGGCACATATTGTTGAATGCAACTGTAATTTTTGATTGACTTTGCACTTATATTCAAGGGCTGAAAGTAGTGTTTGGTGCAATACGTGTTTCATGGTGTTTAAATTTAGGCAGCTTTTGTTTCGGTATACCAGATGGGCTTTTGGTGAGCTCTTCTGGCAGACCTGGAGATATGTTTAGAGAAGGATCTCAAGTCCAGCCAAAATCCAAGGTACTGTATATGGAAGTGCTACACTGTCTCCAATGGCGGGCCATTACAATGTAGGGCCATCCATTCCAGAGACACAATTTGGAGTGAGCTGGAGGCAGAGGATAGATTTCTATAGTAAGGGATAACTATTGTTTTAAAGTCATTTAGCAGGAGATAGCATTTGGACATCCAGTGCTGCATGGTATTTAAAACTGTTTGTAATGATGTGTTGAGACTGGAGACAGACTTGGACCTGGTGCAGATGATCCTGTCATCAGCATATAAATTAATACACATGTCTGGGTAGATGCAAGCAAAGGGAAAATTGTTAATGAAGAAACAAAAGTGTAGTGGACCCAGATAGAACCCAGGGAAAAAGTAAGCTTCAGAGGGTTAGAAAAAGAGTACCCGCCAAAGAAATGGAGGTGGGGACCAATATGGAAGTATTGTGGGTACAGGTAGTCGTGGGCTGGGGCTGGATTATTTGGGTTGGAGTTGCATATAGACTGCCATCCCAAATGGTGAAAATGGACAAGGAGTTGGGAGAGGCAATAAAAAGCACAACCATGCAAGCTGAGATGTTGCTAATTGGGGACTTTAAAATGCCAGAAGTGGACTGGAGCATCCCAGTAGCAGTGAGTGCAAGAAACCAGAAGCTGATAGAGGCTGTACAGGATGTATTCTGTGCACAAAAGGTGGGGGAGCACACAAGTGAAGGGGCTATTTTTCAGTTGTCACAAATAGCAACAGCTTTAGAGGGGTCTCTGTGAGGGAACCCCTGGGAACCAACAATCACCTATGCTATTGAGCTATAGGTTGGGCCTTTTTCTGATGTCAGTGTGTTTTTACTTCTACATTTCATTAGCTTTGATTGCTTGCAATCTATCAGAAAGGTAATTCTTGACCTATAGTAGGGGAATAGCCAAAGGTTCCAACTGATTCCCAACTGTAGATTTTTTGAGAGTTGCAGTACATCTCCCAGTGACTCATGTAGTATCCTGCCTTTGCTCTGCTAGTCAGCAACATAGCTATATTTTGGAGGCACCTTTAGGCTTCCCAGTAATGGTTGCCATTAGACATTTTATACTCAGACCAGACTTTCACTCTGTGTTTGTAGTAATTTAATAGTTCAGAGGTAATCCATTTATAGTGCCCCCCTCTAATCCTGCCTATACAGTAGTTGGCAGCAGGTTGTCATGAACTGTGTTGATTTCCATTATGAAGTATGACCATGGTGATTCCATGCCAGGTTTGAGGGCTATTGCGATTAGTGTCTTCTAACACATGACAAATTTGTAAGCCAGGATCCTGTTTTACTGTGATGGGGATCTGCTGGGCTTGCACCTCCAGACATAAAATATTAATGTGGGAACACATTCAAGTAAAGAATAGGTACCCACTAGAGTTGCTATTTTGTCATAGAATCATAGAATCTTGATGGAAAAAAAGGACCCTCAGGCCCATCTAGTCTGCCCTTTCCACTCCTTTATTTATTTCACTCCCTTTCCTGCTGCCCCTTTCATGTTCCCACACAGTCCCTTATATCTGTCCCATGCAATCTTAAACTCTGTCACTGTTCTGGCCCCTGCCATAACCTCCAGAAGTCTGTTCCATGACTCTACCACCCTCTCCATGAAGAACTGTCCCCTCATATCGCACCTGAATCTCCCCCCTGTAGTCTCAAACTATGCCCACTAGTTACTGCACCATCTTTCCTATGGAATAGACTCCCTGCCTTTACGTTGTTGATCCCCTTGACATATTTGAATGTTTCAATCATGTCTCCTCTTTCCCTTCTAGTTTCCAAGGAGTACAGCCCCAGTTCCCTCCATCTCTGCTTGTACGGTTTACCCTGCACACCCTGCACCATCTTAGTCACCTTCCTCTGAACCCCCTCCAACCTGTCTATGTCCTTACACAGATGTGGCCTCCAGAACTGGACTCCATACTCCAGGTGTGGCCTTACCATGGCTTTGTAAAGGGCCTTCAGTATCTCCCTTCACCTGCTAGTGATGCCCCTGCCAAGACACACCGGCTTCCCATTTTGCTTGTCCTACTACCCTGCTGCATTGGTTGCCTGCCTTGAGGTTACAAGATACTAGTACTCCTAAATCCTTCTCCTGCTCTGTAAACCTAATGTCCTCCCCCCCAGTGTGTATCTTGCTTTCAGGTTGTTGTGCCCCAGGTGTTTCACTGCACACTTTTTGACATTGAACTTTAGCTGCCAAGTCTCCGTCAATCCTTCTAAAGTCCTCAAGTCCTGTCTCATGTCCTTCACCCCCCGCTGAGTCCACCTGATTGCAGATCTTTGTATCATCTGCAAAAAGGCCCACCCATCCTCTCAGTTCTTCTGCTATGTCCTTAATGTAGATGTTGAAAAGGACGGGACCCAGTATTGACCCCTGGGGTACCCCACTCGTCACCCGCCCCATTAACCACCACTCTCTGGCTTCTACCTGCCAACCAGTTTTCTACTCACCTGGTTATTTTATTACCAACTCCTATGCTTTCCAGCTTGTTCACTAGCGTCCTTTGGGGAACAATGTTGAAGGCCTTGCTGACATCCAGGTAGACCCCATCCACTGCCCCCCCAGTCGATTACCTGTGTCACCCCATCAAATAATTGAGTTAGGTTTGTCTGGCATGACCTAACTTTCATAAACACACGCTGTCTGTCTTCTAGGAGCCCATTGTCCTCTAGGTATTCTAGCACCCTCTCCTTAATGAGTTCCTCCATGATTTTCCCCACCACTGAGATGAAGCTGACTGGGTGGTAGTTCTCTTTCAACTCCCTGCTGCCCCCCTTATGCAATGGCGCCTTGTTTACCCTCCTCCAGTTCTCCAGCACCCTTTCTGAATCCAGAGACAGGCTGAACAGCCTCATCAACCGGGCTGCCAGTTCTTCCCCCAACTCCCGAATCACCCTTGGGTGCAGACCATCTGCCTGCAACCTGCATAATTCCTCTCTAACCTTCTCGACACTGAACAGACTTGGGTCAATCCCTCTGTCCCACCTCCCCCTTCCCCAAGCTCTGGCCCCCTGTCCTCCCCCTTCACCGTGAAAACTGAGCAAAAGTACTTATTTAGTTCTTCTGCTTTTTTACTGTCCTCTTCAATCTGAGTCCCTCCTCACCCCTCAGACTTGCAATCCCCTGCTTAACCTTTCTGTTGTCCCCACATATCTAAAAAACATTTTGTCTCCTCTTTTGGCGTGTTTTGCTATTCTGTACTCGGCCTGTGCCTTGGCCCTCCTTATTTCTTTCCCTACTAGCCTCCTCCTCTCCCTGTAGGCTTCCCAGTCCTCTTCTTTCTGCATTCACTTATATTTCCTGAAGATCCTCCTCCTGTCCCCTACCACCCTCGCCACCTCCCTCGTGAACCAGAGTGGTCTCCTCCTTCTTGTGCCCGGCATTACCTGCCTTATGCACAAGTCCGTTGTTTTCTACACCCGGTTCTTTATAAAGCTTCATAGTTCCTCCACGTTGTCTATACCCTCCATACCTAACATTTCCTCCCTCACTAACTGTCTTATCCTGTCAAAGTTCGCTCTCTTGAAGTCTAAAACTGTTGTGCGTCTTACCTCTCTCCCCGCTCTAACCCTAAACCTAACCATCTTGTGGTCATTGTTGTCCAGTGCCTCTGCCACCTCCACCTCTTCCATGCACTCCCCATTTGTCAGGACATCATCCAGCAGGTTGTTGCCCCTTGTTGGGACCTTGATCATATATTGTCAGCTAATAATCATTTGAGAGAGATGCTGCCTAGTTGCCCAATCTTTAGAGTTGTTGTCAGAGGGATTTAACCAATCAATGATAAAGTCTCCTACTGTGAACCTTTCCACTGCAGCAGAGTAACATGGAAGCAGTTCATTGATGCTGCAAGGCAGATTTGGGGTATTTGGGAAATTGATATATGAAGGAGAAGAAAAGGACTTTGTTTCCTAGGGTGATCTTGATAGAGAGTAAATTAAGGGATAAGCATAATTGATTGATTCCAAAGATTTTACCAGGAAAGACATACTGAGCGGGTAATAGCTTGTTTCCGGATGTGTCCTGGAGGAAGGGGAAGGGAAGAAAAGGTAACAGCTACAAAATACAGAATATAAAATAAAGAGAATGGAATAAGTATATCAAAAATGAACAGGACAATTATGCCTAAGAAAAAACTGACAATAAGCAAGTCACCATGCAATAAATTGTGGAAACAAAAGAACAATTCAACAGATATCAACAAAATAAATAACTGGGGGAATGACTGAACGTCAGACGTGGGGAAGTGCTGAAGGACAATTAGACAAATTACAGGTCAGAAATAACCCCAAATCAGAAGCAACTGCAGAAGTGAGTAGAGAACTCATGGAAGAGAGTGTTAAGAGCAGGAAAGGAAGGAGTAGAGTGACTAGAAGGGGGAAGATAACCCCAGAGTTTAGGGAAACTAAATGAGAAGGCAGATTGGGCAACAGTAGATTTCATTTGAGGGAGCGCAAAAGAGTGAGAGCATAAATTAAGAAGACAGTAAGAGGATGAATGGGAGAGGGCGAGGAGAGAGGTTAGATATGAGGGTAGAGAGCCAAGCCAAAATTTAGAAATAATGGAGACACAGTGGATGAAGCACCTGGCATCAAGAGAGGGGAGGGAGAGGGAAGAATACAGGGGACAATGATGATCACGCATGGGTTTAGTATGGTCAAAGTGACAGAAGGAGTGAAAGAGAGGTTCTCACCCCAGGAATCCCTCAGTATGCTTGACTAATGCAGTTATGCCAGCTGGGTTCAGCTGCCCTGGAGGTGGAATTTATGCTAAAGATGCCCAGGAATTAGCCTGTCAAGTTGCAGGAAGAGAGTACCGCCTGTAACTGGAGCTGTAAGTCAGCCAAATTCATTTCTCCGCTGACTGGACAAGTCTGCCCCGGAGCTCTCTCTTCAAATCTTCGCTTGAAGAAGTTACTTTCTTTTGAAGTCAGTATATTCTTAAAGTTAGTGCTACCTTTAGTGTTTTTTATTATTTTTATTGTATTTTTGGTCTGTTTCCATGGTTCTCTTCAGTTCCCTGGTACTGCAGATTCTCCTTTCATAGCAATTCCACCTGCAGTTCCCAAGCTTTTTCTCTGACTGAAAATACCATTTCTGAAGTAAAAAATCTGTGGTTTTTATATTTTAATAGTATTTTTATCATGGACCATGTTTTCCATACTTTTTTCCTTTATTTTTCTTCTGTGGGGAACTGTTTCTAACGGTTCTACAGCACTTGGGAACCGACCAAACTTTACATAGTTTCCCTTTCAGGGAACCTTTTTTTCAAGGTCTTCTGACAAACTGGCATTTCAGATAGACCCAAAAAGAGGACTGGACCCACTAGTTTTAAAAATTGTAATAAGTGCTTTAAAACTGTGGCCAAGGCAGATGGTCACAACCTTTGTCTGAGTTGTTTAGGTCTAGCCCATATTTTAACTAACTGTGAACTTTGCACTAAGTTGTGTTCAAAAACAGTCAAGAAAAGAGCCAGAAGGTTGGAAATAATGGCTTCTCAGTCTGTCTCCCTCTCTAATAAAAATTTAGAAGACGGATCCTCCTCTCATCAAAAGCCTAAAGATAGGTCCTCCAAAGACCCCCTAGAAAATAAGTCTGAGAACAATAATAATGACCAAGCCAAAAAAAATGACATACTGAGCAGGTTTATGATCCAGTGCCTGCTAAAAAGAAACAAAAGGAAAAAAATATCACTATGTCTCCCGCTGAAAAGCAAAGGGAGATGCCAGTGCAACAACAAGATATATCCTCTGCGGAGGAAATGGCTAAAGCTTGGCAATTATATCAAACTTCCAGGCTGTGGTCAACCTCCTTAATGCCCAAGCTGGCCCTACCATACCAATTCCCTCTGATCCTGGCTTTAGCAAGGGTGTTTTCCTTGAGGAAGGTGGTGATGAAGAGGAGGGTGAACCCTTGGAACCAGATGTTCCCCCTGACCAGGAATTTGGTTCTCCTTCCAGTGGCCAGGAGGATTTCTCCTCTCACTGTACCTTTGTCTAGCACGTGGAGGGCACTCTGGTCTCTCTATCCAGGAGACCACTAATGGGGAGGAGGAAGCAGGCTTTTTAGATATGACGAATCTTCCTTCTCCTAAAAAGCTACTCCTTCCAATCCACAAGTCCCTTTGCAGGGCTATTTTCAAACTACTTCAGAATCCCACCTCCATCCCAGGGGTGGATAAGAAAATAGAGAAAAAGTACCAGTTAGATAAAACTAATGCTGAGTACCTGTACATACACCCTGATAGTGAAGGAGTGGTGCAGGCTGTAGCCTATGATAAAGCTAAGGTGCCTCTTTCATCCCAGTCTCCAGAGAAAGAATCTAGAAAACTGGATACCATGGGTAAGAAATCTTACACCACATCCTCTTTGCTGCTTTGCTTCTCTACATGCATGGTGCACACAGCTCAATACCAGAAGGCACTCTGGAACTCTGTCTTGGCTATTAGCCAACAAGCCCTGGACAGGATGGCTCAGGACCTGGCAAAAGCTGTAAAAACTGCCATGGAAGCCACAAAATATCAGTTTCATATGGCTGTGGATGCCAGTGACACTGCCTCCAAAGCTATGGCTCAGACCATCTCTCTCAGGCGATTTGCCTGGTTGAGAACCACTAATCTCTCCCAGAGCACCCAGACTAAGGCTATGGACTTCCTCTGTGAGGACAACTCTCTCTTTGGGGACAAAACAGAGTCATATATGAAAAAGGTGGAGGAATACAAAACCACCTATCAGAGCAATGCAGCTAAAGAGAAAGCCTCAACTTCCTGCAAGCCCCAAGGCAGAGGGGGTAGAGGTAGGGGTTACTATCCCAGGACCTTTTATCCCATGCCAATGCCCATACCCTTCAATTACTCTCAGATGAAAGGACACTTTAGGGGAAGAGGTAGAAGGACTTGTAAGCATGTTGATCCTACCCCTTCTACCAAAACCTAAATGGAACAAAATCCCTGACTGGAAGGCCCAGTCTGCCTCCCCACTACCAGTAGGAGGAAGGCTGATCCACTATGTACATCAATGGCAGTGCATCACCACAGACAAGTGGGTGTTGGGGATGGTGGGTTGAGGACTTACCCTGCAGTTCAAAAGATTTCCCACTCAGCAGAGCCACAGGAGTCTAAACCCTCTAACCCCCACAGAAAGAGTTCTGCTGGAGTTAAAGGTCAAGGCTATCCTGTCAGCAAAGGCAGTGGAAAGAATTCCCTTGTCCCAATGGGGAAAAGGCCTCTGTTCTAGATACTTTCTCACCCAAAAGAAAAATGGGGACTGGCAACCTATTCTAGATCTCAGGTACCTGAACAAGCACTTGTTCAATCCAAATTCAAGATGGTCACCCTGTCAGTGGTGATTCCCTCCTTACAACAAAGAGACTGGCTAGCCTCTCTAGACCTGAGGGATGCCTATTTCCACATTCCAATCAGGCCCTCTCACAGAAAGTATCTCAGATTTATTTATTTATTGAATTTTGATGACCTGGTAGGCCCACTGAGCCCTGAAGGTCCCTTTTTCAGGGGCGACCTGGGATACAGTAAAGTATCAGGCAGTCAGGTACACAGGTTACAGAAAAAAAACAGATGATAATAGGGTTACAATATAGGCAATAATTCAGGTTCAGTAAGACATAAGTGCAGCGACTGTATGAGTCAAGGCATGACCTTAAGGTCTGTTTAGGTGAGAGAGGGAGAGGGTTGGTATTATAAGATTTAGACTGCCCTCTGACCACTACCAGTTTGCAGCTCTGCTGTTTGGTCTTTTTTCAGCCCCCAGAGTTTTCACAAAGTGCCTGGCAGTGGTGGCAGCCTACCGCAGAAGACAGGAGGTTAAATTTTTGCTACTATAATTAATCAAACAAGTGAAACTGTGCGCTAGAAAAGCCTCCTAGCACCTTTTCCATCCTTAGTATGATCCTAGGTGTAACCTCCCCCACCGCCCCGTTTAACTAGCAGGGCATCTCCTCTCACCATGTGGCACCAAAGAGAGGGATGGGGGTTGTCATTACAGTTTACAGTACATTTCCTTCTGAGCCTGCTATTACAGACAGGCATCCGAGTGTGGCAACTACCTGGCACACACCTGGTGGGATGATTTACCATGGCCATCAACCTAGGTCCCGGGGAGAAAATGCTCACAGTTATGCTAGGTTTGCACTTCTGGATAGGGACACCCAAGTAAAACCAGACACAGCGGAAGCAGTAACAGTACTGTCCAAATCAGGTTGGGATTCTAGAGTGTGGCTTTTATTCACGGAATAATCACAAAGCGAAGATGGACCCCCACAGGGCTACACATACTGGTAATACAGATTACTGAGGTGCAGACATTCCTAAATTCCCATTTAGCATAGGCATACTGAACACACACAGCAAACTCTCTGGTTCTGAATTACACAGCGAACTCTCTGGTTCTGAAAAGGAGATTGGCACACATGGCCAGAACCGGTACATTTCCCAACTAGGCACACATGGCCAGTACTAGGACATTTTCCCATATTTCATGAGGAATACTGGTGGCACACATGACCACCAAAGAGCACATATAGGCTCAAAATCTTCTAGCACCCACTACACTGAGGTGAACTGAAAACAGAGAATCCAAAATCCACATCTGGGTAACTATTTCCATCAGGCACTAGCCAAATGCACTGACTGAAAATTGAACTGGTGCCCAAACTGAACCCAGAGAGGTAAACTGGTCACTCGAGATGGGAGGTCTCCCACTCTTTGCCTCCAAGTCTAGACCCGACCATTCATCTGGTTAATAACACCCTCACAGAAAACTTGTAGATACTATCTTGAAATATTTTTCACACCTAACATACTACATGACTAAAAGTTCTGTACTTGGACAGTCTCTCTCTCATCTCCATAGTAGGCAGACACTTTTAAAACAGACACAGTCTAGGTGACAGGGTCCCTTTTGTCAGAGAAAATTCACCAAGGAATGCAGGTGCCCCTCCTGGGCTGACACAAAAGTACTCATAGTTTCTGAAATTGTCACAGGCAGCTTCACTAGACAGACTGGGTGAAGGGATTGCCCCTGAACCCTGAAGATCGCCCCCAGTCCTCCTGGGATGGGGCAAAGGAAAACACACTTGGAATGGTTTCCACTACTTCAGTCTCTGTCTTCTATGTTTTCTTCTTGGGTGAGATCAAACTATCCAAACACACAGTGGTAGCTCTCTGTCAGAGCTGAAACTGAGGAGCTGCACAGCAAGCTGCAGCCTTCTCCTGGAACTCCTACTCAGGACTGACTACACTCTAATTCAGCATTCTAAAGCTATATCCCTTTCAGCTAGACAACTGTGGCTTATGCAGCTGCGATATATCATCACTCCAGCTCAGCTGAGACTGAAAAACAGAGTGTGACACTGTGAAATCCATTTACCTGGCATTTCACAAGCTGCCTATCCCTGCCTGCCACTGGTTCTCACTGGGATTCTAGTAACCCCTGAGGACAATGGGGTTACACCTACCCTCAGACAGGAAAATTACTGTCCCCAGTCATTACCTACCCAGCACCAGACCATCCTACCCTATGTGTTGACTACGGGGAGGTAGCGCTACCTTCTCCCCTACCATGTGCCAGGCACAGGCGGAAAACACTAAGGGCCCAGAGGCCATTGGTTGACACATCAGCCCCTACACTATGATCTTACTATGGATAACCAGTGGCTCTGGAAGAACTTCCAGAGTATAGCCCTAATAGACCAGCACTGTGGCCCCTACGGCCGATCAGGACGACAGCCTGTCTATCCCCCTAGTCTGTCTATCCCCCTAGCCCTCTAGGGAAAACCTATCTAGCCAAACAAACCTACCAAAAAACAAGGGAATCTCCCCCCCCCCAGCCCAGGACACCTGCAAACCAAACACAGAGCTAACACTTTAACTAAGCATTACACTCCCACACTGCCCCACAACTACACCTGTGGAAGGAAAAGGCTAACACATGTTAACAACTACACAGTACTTCAAAAAACACTTTAAAGTGCAGATGATCCTCTTTAATGTCTTAATAAGTGACATTGGAGAGCATCTGGAAGGAAAGGTATGTCTCTTTGCAGATGACACAAAGATCTGCAACAGGGTTGATACCCAAGATGGGATGGAAAGAATGAAAAGAGACTTGGCAAGGTTGGAGGAATGGTCAAATATGTGGCAGCTCAGATTCAATGCAGAGAAGTGCAAGGTAATGCATCTGGGAAACAAAAACCCAGGGGAAGAGTACACAATTGGGGGTGAGTTAATAACAACAACAAAAATCGAAAGAGACCTAGGAGTAATTATATCAGACAACCTAAAGGTGGGCAAGCAATGTGAGAAGGCAGTAAGGAGGGCTGGAGGGATACTGGGATACATAGGGAGAGGCATCAACAGTAGAAAACAGGAAGTTGTTATCCCTCTGTACAGACAGTGAGACCCCATCTGGAGTACTGCGTGCAATTCTGGAGGCCCCATCTCTGCAAAGACATAGACAGAGTGGAGGCTGTTCAGAGGAGGGCAACCAAAATGGTGCAGGGTCTGCACCAGAAGACATATGAGGAGAGACTAAAGCAGCTTAATATGCATACCCTTGAGGAAAGGAGGGAGAGGGGGGACACGATAAAAACTTTCAAGTATCTCAAGGGAACTAACAAAGTACAAGATGGTAGTATCTTTCAGAAGAAGAGATGTGCAAGAACAAGGGGGCACAATTTGAAGATAGAGGGGAACTGCTCAGAGGTAATGTTAGAAAGTATTTTTTCACAGAGAGGGTTGTGGATGCATGGAACAGCCTTCCTGAGGAGGTTGTGGAGTCAGGAACAGTGGGAGAATTCAGAATTCAAGAATGCATGGGACAGGCATAAGGCAATTTTAGTGGGGGGTAGAAGGAAGTAAGCTGTTGATTAACTAAAATCTGCTGCTTATCCATCAGGTAGGGAAATGGGCAGACTAGGTGGGCCAAGCGGTCCTTATCTGCCGTCATATTCTGTGTTTCTATGTTTCTGATGAATCCCTCCAATCCTCTTCTTGTCTTCTCTTCTTTCTTCACCTGGATCCACCCGAAAGAGAAAAGACAAAACACACCCCAAATCTGCAAAACACACAGTACAACAACAATAACCCATACCATCAAAACACTGGAGGATCCCAAAAAATATTTTTTAGAAAAAAAAAAGTAGAAAAGTACAAAACAGTAGAAAATATCAACATTATGTACAAAACACCTTTGGGGGATGGAAGGCCCTAAATGTCCCAGCTAGTGACAAACAGTGCCCGAAGGCAGGGTCCATAAAAGAGTCTCTCCTGGGTCAGAGCCTGGTGAAGCACAGTTCCTGAGTTACTGTAAATCCAAAGGGGAGAGTCATTGTGGACAGTTCAACAGTCTGTAGTCTGCCATGTGTAGGATGTGTATTGCAATGTCAATAAGGTAAGAAAAGTCTGGACTTGCCAGTCCCTTGAAGAACGAAAAATGGACATCACCTGGATCTCTAGCCGAAGACTGTCCCTGGCAGCATTTTTCAGATACAGCTGGGTGGAAATCTTCCAGAAAACAGGTTGGGCATCTGGAAAATGCTGTACTGATGTCATCTCTGGCAGATGTCATCTAGGAGATGGGACCTTGGAACAGGAGAGCAACAGCTGGTTTGATGTCATCCGAAATCCCAGGTGATGAATCAGGAAACAGCTGGGTTGATGTCATCTCTGGATGATGTCATCTGGAAGGCCAGGCGATGAAATTGGAAAGGCAAACTGCAAGGCTGATGAAACTGGACGCACCTTGGATCCTGGAATACCAGACTGGTGGAACAACATGGGTACGGCAGTGGCTGGATGGCAGACACTGGCTACCATTGCTCTGCTTCCCACTGGGTAGGCATGAGCACATTCACAGGACAATGGTAACATTGAGGGTAGTACCACAATGGGTCAGATGCAAGAATTGTGACCCCACCTGGGCGCTCATAATTCACATTATGGAAAGTCTTGTTTCCCTTTTTGTCCTCATATCGTACAGTGTGTATGAACAATGTCCTGCCCAACTTCCAAAACTACAGTTTGTCTCATCACTTTGTTTCTGACATAGGAAGTTGTACTTGGATCAGTTTCCTGGTTGGCCTCTTTCTCTAGCCAGACTCTCCTGTTTTTCTCAATCTCCTCCCAGACTCTCCGAGGAAAGGTAGGAAAGGACATTTCACAGATTTTGTTTGCCTTCCTATGAACCAGTCTTTCCTCCTTATTACTCTTCATCAGTCTGCGACCCCCAGCCTGGCTTGGGGGCAGCCGGTCATGGTTCTGCCAGTGTCGCATACTCAACGCTACATTGAACTTGTCCCTGCCCCCGTCTGAGGGCACAGCTGTGGAGTCACCAACTTCTTCTTCTGGTTCTTCCGAGGCAAGAGCTTGAGGCCGCATACTGGGACCCTCAACAGAGAAATACACTTCTTCCTCATCCTCTTTCTCACTTAGGATCTGGGCCCAGGAGTGAGCTGTTGTCCTCACTCCTGAGACAGTCCCCTCTTCACTGGGCGTGGAGGTAGACACCTCCCAATCTAAGGTTTCTTGAACCTCCCACGAGGCTAGGACTAGGACCCTCTCTCCATGGATCCACTGATTCTCCCTCTGCACTATCCATGTGCGACACAGGCATGGAAACATCACAAGAAATCTGCTCCAGCAGTACATTTACACCCTCTTCCTTTGTGCCACACTCTGCTGGGCCTCCCCAACAGGTTCAACCTGGTGCTCTGTGCTGCACTTGCAGGATCTTGTAGCTTTGTCCAGGTGGGAGCCAAACCAATCTTAGGTGTCTTGGACAGACCTTGCTTCTCTAAACACCCTGAACAGTGAGGAATCATGAATACATCCCTTCCAGCCTTGAGGCACATTATGCATACTCTCACAGGGTATCTGGGAATCACAACATGAGGAGGCAAACTTCCACCATAGAAACATTGCTGTATTTCTTTAAGCTTAGTAGCCTTTTCAGCTATCATAGTCTGGGCATGATCCGGGTAGCGGGATGGTCCCAAAGCCATGACTGTAGATAAACACACAAAAGTTCACTGTTGTTACTGAGTTCACTCTACTTGGTACAGTCTCACAAAATGGTTCCCTGCTGCTGTGTTTACTTTACTGCCTCACCCTGTAATGGCGGCGGCTGCACTCCTGATGCATCAACAATCTGTATTTGACTCAAGCCACTGCGCATCTGATTTACTGCATACCGATGCATTTTTCTCAAACTGTACTGACTGCACTTCTTTTCTTCCTCAGCACATCTATTTGATTTTCTGTGACTTTACTGTTAGCTTTCAATCAGTTTTACTTGCTTAAAGTCACTAAAGCCACAGTATTTCTTGAACAGGATTGCCTGCATGTTGCAGCCTCTCATACAACTTACAGTCTCTCTTTTGCTCAGAAAATTGCACAGTTCCTGAATCCATAATACATGCTCACAGTCTATTGCTCAGAATTCTTGCTTGGGTTTTAATTACTTTATACAGTCCTTCTTTGCAAAAACAATCACACTGTTTACACACACATCCAGCTAGTTTTTTGAAAATCACAGCGCAGTTTGAGCTCAGTTTTGCTGAATGGTACTCACTGAACCAGTAGCTTGCTTGATCCAATGGAAAATCTCGGCCTAAAGCTGATCCTGGAAGGCCTCTGTATCAAAGCTGGCTGGCGATACCTCCGATTGTCACTACAACACCACGCTTTCTCCCCAGTCAATTGGATTGTGGGTTGAGCCCGATTTAGCACAGAAAACAGTCTGTCTTTACAGAAATCAAATGTTTACAGCCACAGCGACGATTCTCCTGTTGCCAGCTCATACATCACTCGCTGTCTTTCTCTTGAACACTGGCAGCACTCTAAAGCTGGCTAGAGGGCGGGACTGATTGCAGTTTCACCAATCACTCGACGCCATGCAACTGAGCCTCTGTCTCTTCTCGTGCTGTTCTCTTTCATGGCAATCAGTGGCCAGGCAAAATTTTAACTGCAAAACAACTTTTTTTCTTTCAGCTGTAACTTCACAGTGGGAGAATCATTTTGAACCATTTTTCTTGGCTATTTCTTTAGCGACTCCCCCAGTTCACACAGCAAGCATTTGAAACTTTCAGGGCACAATTGTGTATTTGTTTCCCACAGTTCACAGTACTTTTTCCTGTCACAACTTAAAAATTAAAGTTGGCAAACATTCTTTTTGATGCAGGACAAGGGGCACACACAATCTGGCTTTACAGCTCCTTGGTAAACGTTGGCACAATCACAGCAGCACATGAACAGCAGACACTCAGCGGCACATATGGATGGCACTACTCTGGGCAAACTTCTTAAGCGTAAAGCTTCCAATTGTGGGCTACCAACTGCCAGACAGACAAAACGCTAGCCACAACCTGAGGCAAACATCTCTTGTTTTCTCCCAGATTCAAACACATCCATAGCAGCGTCTCCATTTTGTAATCTCTCCCCACAGGCCCCCCTTGTTTAACTAGCAGGGCTGCTCCTCTCACCACATGGCACCAAAGAGAGGGATGGGGGTTGTCACTACAGTTTACAGTACATTTCCTTCTGAGCCTGCTACTACAGACAGGCAACCAAGTGTGCAACTACCTGGCACACATCTGGTGGGACCATTTACCATGGCCATCAACCTAGGTCCCTGGGAGAAAATGTTTGCTCACAGTTATGCTAGGTTTGCACTTCTGGACAGGGGCACCCAAGTAAATCCAGACACGGTGGAAGCAATAATGGTACTGTCCAAACCAGGTTGGGATTCTAGAGTATGGCTTTTATTCACGTGACAAAGTAGGAATAATCACAAAGCAAAGATGGACCCCCACAGGGCTACACATACTGGTAATGCAGATTACTGAGGTACAGACATTCCTAAATTCCCATTTAGCATAGGCATACTGAACACAAACAGTGAACTCTCTGATTCTGAATTACACAGCGAACTCTCTGGTTTTGAATTACACAGCAAACTCTCTGGTTCTAAATTACACAGCGAACTCTCTGGTTCTGAATTACACAGTGAACTCTCTGGTTCTGAAAAGGAGATTGGCACACATGGCCAGAACTGGTACATTTCCTCTCGACTAGGCACACACAGCCAGTACTAGGACACTTTCCCATATTTCATGAGGAATGCTGGTGGCACACACGACCACAAAGGCATATACAGGCTGAAAATCTTCCAGCACCCACTACACTGAGGTGAACTGAAAACAGAGACTCCAAAACCCATGTCTGGGTAACTATTTCCATCAGGCACTAGCCAAATGCACTGATTGAAAATTGAACTGTTGCCAAAACTGAACCCAGAGAGGTAAACTGGTTACTCGAGATGGGGGAGGTCTCGAGATGGGGGGGGGGGGTCTCCCACCCTTTGCCTCCAAGTCTATACTCGACCATTCATCTGGTTAATAACACCCACAGAAAACTTGTAGATGCTATATTGAAATGTTTTTCATACTTAACATACTACATGACTAAAACTTCTGTACTTGGACAGTCTCTCTCTCTCGCTAGACTCCATAGTAGGCAGACACTTTTAAAACAGACACAGTCTAGGTGACGGAGTCTCTTTTGTCAGAGAAAATTCACCAAGGAATGCAGGTGCCCCTCCTGGGCTGACACAAAAGTACTCACAGTTTCTGAAGTTGTCACAGGCAGCTTCATTAGACAGACTGGGTGAAGGGATTGCCCCTGTACCCTGAAGATTGCCCCAATCCCTCCTGGGATGGGGCAAAGGAAAACCCACTTGGAACGGTTTCCACCACTTCAGTCTCTGTCTTCTATGTTCTTCTTCTAGGGTGAGAACAAACTACCCAGACACACAGTGGTAGCTCTCCGTCAGAGCTGAAACTGAGGAGCTGCACAGAAAGCTGCAGCCTCCTCTTGAAACTCCTGCTCAGGACTGACTACACTCTAACTCAACATTCTAAAGCTATATCCCTTTCAGCTAGACAAGTGTGGCTTATGCAGATGCGAGAGTTCTGAGATTACATCATCACTCCAGTTAAGCTGAGACTGAAAAGCAGAGTGGGACACTGTGAAATCCATTTACCTGGCATTTCACAAGCTGCCTATCCCTGCCTGCCACTGGTTCTAACTGGGATTTTAGTAACCCCTGGGAACAAGCGAGTTACACTAGGTGTCTGTCTTCCCTTCTCTGGATGACTGGCTAATAGTGGTCAAGTCTCCCCAAATGGTCAGAGACTTTCTCAGCCTCACACAATGCACTCTGGAGTCCCTAGGTTTCCTGATCAATGCAAAAAAGTCCCACTTTGAGCCAGCCCAGCTGCTGGAGTTCACTGAAGCAGAACTGGACACTCAGCTGGGAAAAGCTCTGCTCCCACTCGACAAGGTGCAACACCTCCAAACCATGGCACACTCATTTCTCCAAGGTCAACCAAGGCCAGCCAGAAACTTCCTCATGCTGCTTGGGCATATGGCCTCTACTACAGTTGTAGTTCCAGGTACCAAGTTTCAGAAGAGGGACATCCAATACCATTTGAAGTCTCATTGGTCTCAAAAGACAGATTCTCTATCAAAGCTCATTCCAGTCACAAGGACCCTTCTGCAAGTGCTGGACTGGTGAAAGGACAAGAAAATCCTCAGGGGAGGAATCCCTTTTCAGCAAAATTTGCCCAGACAACTCAGACCCACAACTTTAATTTTAAAGGAGATCTTCAAGCAGAGATGAAGCCCTGACCACTGCACAGATCGGGGCTTTAACTCACAGATCCCCATTGCAGGCACAACATTAAATCAAGTGCTTTTGTATCTTAGTACTCATAAAAAGTGCCCAAACATCTGTAATGGTAGGCATCTTGAAGTATGGTGGTCCTCACCCCTGAGATTGAGCTGCTAACAATGCAATATAATGATGTGCTTTTGTTCCTTCCTGAATGGTGCACTTATGTACTGAGATTTAATAATCTCTGTATCTCCCATGCCCATTACTATTTTTACAGAATTTGCTTAAATGCTATGGCATTTAGGCAAATTCTGGAGGCAGTTAGGCAAATTCTGTAAAAATAGCACTGGGCATTGGAAATACAGAGATCATTAAATCTCTGTACATAAGGGAACCATTCAGAAAGGTGCAAATGTACATCATTATATTGCAGTGCTAGCTGCGCAGGCCCGGGGAATGAGGACTGCCATACTTCAAGATGCCAGCTGCTAAGGAGATTTGGATACTTTTTATGGGTATTAAGGTGCAAAAACACTTGATTTAATATTGTACCTGCAGGGGGGATCTGTGAAGTGAAGCCACGATCTGTGCAGTGGTCGGGGCTTCATCTCTGCTGGTAATTCTCCTTTAAGCCCTTTCAGGGGCTAACACTTACTTGTTCTGGCTCCACTTATCCAGTGGAAGCCAATACTTTCTTCATTTAGCTTGTGGGATCCCCCATCTGCCCACCAGGGCTCCCAAAACTCACAGACTCACCTTTGTGCCCTTTTTGGCAGCTTAGGAAGTGGAACTGTCACTCCTTTAAGACTGTGTGGTCCGCATACGTGTGTATGGTGCATAGTGGCCATCTTTAATGTTTACCTCCATTTGATCCATGTATCACTGCTCTTGGGACTGAGTACATGCTCCCCAGGTGCCCAGAGGCACAGAAACACTTTGTGGACCTCAGACCCCTTCTTGCAGTATAGCTGAGGAACGAAGATATTGGTGGCTGCAGCTGTGGGAAACACACAGGGTGCCATGGCCCAAATCCCACTAGGGCTAATGATGGGGAACACTGTAGGGCAGCGATTGGGCTGTAGCCCTCAAGGTTACCCCATGGGGTGGGGGGGCTTACACCACTCTAGGCAGGGCTTCCACAGAGTTTTAAATGGACATACAGTGCTTCTTATATACTGGTCCACAATCACAAGTTACCATAATGACAATTATTAAAGTGCTTGTGCATTACATACATGGACATGTATTTATTTACCCGATCATATAGATGTCCTTGTATGTAATATACTATGTAAATTATTTATGCTGTTATATGTATAGCAATGGATTGTTTGGGACTATGTGTTTTTTATTACCATATTTTACATGTCGCTGCACTTTTGGTGATAGTACCTTTAATTAGGAGGCAGTATAGCGCAGTGGTCTAAGGCTCTGAGCTGCAAATCTGGTGACATCCAGCAGACCAGACCTGGGTTTGAATCCCACAGCATCCACTTGCATACTGTGTGACCCTGAGCAAGTCACTTAACCTCCTTGTGCTCCCAGGTCGCTCCTGTAAAAAAGCTTTCAGCTTAGTGTGCTATACCTGGTTAAACAACTAAATAAAAAAAAAAATTAAGTAGAGCTACAGCTGTGTTACTGCACAAGCTCTTTAATAATGGTCACTAAGGGTGCTTAGATTCTCTGGAATCCATTCCATTTGCACCAGGTGGATTTTCAGAAATTCTAAGTCCGATACCAATCTGACTGTGATTCAGGTGACGGAATGTAATCAGAGATGGAATCAGTTTCCAATTCCACATCCTAAGGCCTGCCAGAGGAAAAACAAATCTCCTCCCATCCTCGCACAAAAATACTCACAGATCACTTCCATTCTTGTCACGTTCCCTCCCTCATCCTGCCTGTGACCTCCCCTTGTGCTCACCACTGTTCTGTGCTGTGCCTGCCATCCTCCCTCCAAGAGTGATCAGCTGGGAGTCCTTCTAGCTTGCCTCCATGGTGGTCATGTGCAATCCATGTTATTCAATGTTGGTGCTGTAGTAGGAGGCAGTTCCAGTCTTTCTGTTTATACTGCTTGACTTCAGTACAGCTAAGTACCCCCTTCCAGTTGTCCCCGACCGATCACCACTCTAGCATAGCAGCAGCTTGTTAGCAATCAGCCCACTGCTGCCCAAATGCAGTACCCCTAGTGGCCATGCTGCTCCCATCCCCTCCCAACTCCAGCCAATTAACGTCCTCCAACCTGGAGTTCTACGTCATTAGTGGCATCAGTCACAGTCTGCTGGGAAAGTCTGTGTAGCTTGGTCCCTTAGCAATAAACCCTGTGGTTTAGCTGTCAGATGCTTTGCTGCTAGTAGTGCTGTCTGTAAGGTAGCCTCAGGGTTTGGTACTGATGGGACAGACCAGTAATTTCCCCAGCAGACTTGGTGGGGTTCCATGGGTCATGTGGGGAAGGAGAGGGGCCGTTATTGTTCAGCATCCTGGCCTTGGGTCTCTCTACTAAGTGGCTAAATAATGGACCAGTCTGGAGTGGACTTTGCCTCTGGAGTAGATGACTGGACAAACCATCACACATACCATTGGGATGGATCACGGTGAGGAGCTGCATTCTGCTTTTGTGGTCAGTGGGATGAGGGAAAGTTGGGTTTTGGGGAGGGGGTCCAAGACATGGAGGGATTTGAGGAGTTGGACCTGTAGTCCTACAGACCTCCACCTGCATCAATCAAGTCACCTAAGGGACTGGATCTAGCCTGAAAGACCACCATCACTGCTGAAAGACATCTAAAAGTGGGAGGAGGAGTGTGATTTTCTTTTACCAGGCCATTCTCTTTTTCACAGGGAGGGGGCCTAAGGTGTTTTTTTTACCTGCTTTCGTACTGCAGTAGGAACCAGAACCAGAATATCAGAATCAGGTTCTGATTTTGACCTGTTTTTTTGGAATTCACATTTTTGGCTGTTGATACCAAAATTCCAAATTCCCCAAAAATGCCTGGAATCCGAGATATCTGATTCCTTCAGACAGATTCTGAGCAATCTAAATGGTCACTATATCATGAATAAAAGTATATTACTACTGCAGTACTACTTACTTACTACTACTTGTATGTCCATTTCAAGGAACTCTGAGAAAGACCCGCCTAGACTGGGCAAAACATCCTTTGTTGTCACTGTCCTTCACAGCATTTTTCTCATGGATTTGGACTGCAATACCTTGTAATTTGTTCTGTGTCTTGTGTGTTAATTTTTGGTCCAGCATGGCTTTGTATATTTTAAATCTTTTCTACAATATGTTAAGTGAATAAATAAAGGTATTTTGCAGTACACTGTTTCAGGTGGTTCTGTACTATTAGTGCACACAGTGCACTGTAGTCCCCTGTGCTAGTGGGTGCACCACATTTTTGCTGTTTTCTAGTTCTTCTCATGTGGTAGCACCACTTATTTTCTCTGAGGTGGAGTGACTGTTTTGTTCACAGTTTTTTGCCTTATCTTTTTTTTTAGCAGTCAAATATTTTACAAATGGATGAAACTGAAACCCTACACAGCTTGAGAATCAATAGGAGTCTTCAGTTTCCAGTGCTGTCAGTCAGGTACCTTTTCACAGGCACCCAGGAAGTGGTATGGATAAAATCAGACTGCCAGACCTGGACTGGATGAAAATGGTAAAAACCAGACTGACTCGTCTGGTTAGACCAACCAGAATGGAAGCAACTTACACAGTCTGGCTGTTCTGGCTAGATCAGTTGGTCTGATTTTCACTGCTATATCCTTCCGTCCCAGCTGGTCCTGATTTCATCTAGGGGAAGGGATGGGTGAAATCTAGACCACAGATCTTGGACTGGACCAGAATGGTAAAAGATCCCATCCGGGTCCGGCGGTCTGGAGCTCACCCATGACCTCACCTAGATGAATTCTGGACCAACCAGACCAGATAGGCAAAAACAGTAAAAAAAGACAGACTGCTCTGGCTGGAAGAGCTAGATCAGGCAAGTTGCGCACAGTCCGTTTGGTTCAGCGAACTAGAAAGTTCATTTTTTACCATTTTTGTCCCAGCCAGGTCCAGCAGTCTGAATTTTACCAAGTGTCCCCAAAGAAATTCACAGCAACAAGCATATCAACCTCACCATACCAGTAAAGGTAGCTCTAGCACAGTATCTGGTCAAAATAGCGCAACCACAATAGCGCAAGACAAAAACATAGAAATATAGAATTTGAAGGCAGATGAGGACCGCTTGGCCCACCTAGTTTGCCCAGTTTCCTACCTAACAGATAAGCTGCAGATCCTAGTTAACCAACAGCTTACTTCCTCCTACCCCCCACTAGGACTGCCTTATGTCTGTCCCATGCATTCTTGAATTCTCCCACTGTTCTTGGCTCCACGACCTCCTCAGGGAGGCTGTTCCATGCAAACTAGTGCAAGATGTTAAGCACATGGCCAAAATAGCGCAAGTCTTTCAAGCGCATGGCCGTAATAGTGCAAAGATTTGGGTCAATAAATGTCTCCGTATTTACTGATCCCCTAGATTCCCTGTTTGATTTCAGAATGGATTGCAATAAGGACGTGCATGTCATGAAAAGCCAAAAGGACAGTGACCTATCGAAGGGAGCACATTACATCCTCTAAGACTTACTGGAAATGTTTACAGTATGATAAGGGGTTTTGTGGTGCAAGACTGCATTTGAATGTTGCAAGGGTGCTCGAGATGATTGATGAGCAAAACCACGTATCGGATTCCACATCACTGGCTGTGAAACAGGTGGTTGCAAAAATAAAAGAGCGAGCCACCTTCACCTGCGAGACAACACACCAAATTGTTGCTGCAGGCATATCACAGATGACACCTGCTGTCTCTAGTAAACATCCTGCTGTCCCGCTGTTGAAACGGACCATCAGGAGAAATAAATGTGCTACTGCTCAACCTCCACCAGAGCCTGCTGATGCTTCTTGTCTAATTTTACCTCTTGAGACTGTTCTAACTGTGCAAAAAGAAAATTTCTTAATGTTTGATTCTGGGCCGTGATTGAACAGAATATTGATTTTTTTCTACAACAAAAGACCTTGCGCACCTTAAGAAATCACCAAATTGGTTTGCAGACGGTACATTTAAATGTTGTCCCACAATTTTCTGTCAGTTATACACACTTCATGTAATAAAGTACTGCAAGGTGATCCCCTTAGTGTATATTGTGTATGTGTGACATTAATTCCTGAATTGATTTTAATTGATTTCAAGCTTGCTGTCATTAAATCATTTAAACTTTCATTTCCATCTACAACAGTGTGTGGATGTTTTTTCCATTTTTGTCAAGCTTTTTGGCACAAAATTCAAAAGTTGCCAGAAATATGCACTAGGTATGTGTCTGGCCCTAACTTTTCACTACAAATTCGCTATCTCCCAGCTTTGGTGTGTGTTCCTGTGACAGATGTTCTCCCTACCTTTGACGCCATAGGGAGGCAGTATAGCGCAGTGGGTTAAGGCTCTGAGCTGCAGATCTGGAGACCTGAGTTTGAATCCCACAGCTGCCTAGGTGCATACTGTGTGATACTGAGCAAGTCACTTAACTTCTTTGTTCACATGTCACATCTGTAAACAAGCTTCGACTTAGTGTGTTACTTAAGCAATAAGGCACGGCAGGGTGTGTGTTATTGTGTAATAACGTCACTCCTGGGGTGGGCTAGCACGAAGGCCGAGGAGCCACCCAGGAGTGACGTTATTACACAATAACACACACCCTGGAGGCCTTATTGCTATTATACAATGGCTTATTTCTTAATTAAAAGAAAAAAGAAAAAAAATACTTTTTTTATGCATTTTTCTTTGATTTTTGTGGGTGTAGGAATACCTATTAAAAAAAAAGTTCAGAATATCTCTTCCACCACAAGGTGGAGCTGCTGGCAGAATGATCTATCATGCCGTGTTCCCAAAGGTTTTTCTTGGTTTGGTATTGTGTGGTCTTTCATATCAGTCTACCTTCTGCTGTTTCTGGCCCTTAGGTTTCAATTATTAGCAGACATTGCTTACAGGGAAGAGTGTTTTACAGTTTTTTTTATCTAAATTGAGTCTCTTTCTTTTCGTTGTGAATGAGCCGTTCTGAGCTGTGTAGCGCCACTCTGACATGCACATGCGCAGGCTCGATGTGGGCACCTAGCGAGAAGGAAAGTATATATTTGTTTCTAAATGTTGGGTTTGTTTGTTTTAGTTAAAAATGCTGTTCAGCCAAAAGGATAGATGAGTGCAGCCATCCATTAAGTGTGCTGTGTGACCAGAGAGCTACATGAGGGAGCTCATGTAACAGTAGTTGCAGTTATGCTTTTTTCAAACCACAGGAAGTGGTGTTTGACAGGATTTGAATTCTCCATAAAGAGGGAGAATGAGGGTTTAGTCTGTTGAGCTGTTTTTTTTTAATGTATTTACTGGTGAGCAAAGGAGTTGGACTGGAACAACAAAAAAAATGAAAAGCGAGTGAGCATTGCTGGAACAGCCACCCGCTGACTGTTGAAAGAAGCTGGTGCACGGCTTGCTCACTCGCTCATTCGTTCATTCAGTGAAGGTATAATTTAAAAAAAATGTTTTGTCAGCGCGGTTTAGTCAAGCCAGTCGGTTCGGGTAGAAAATGCTTGCAGGAAATGTATTCATTTTAAGAATTTACTTGGTGTGACTGTCAGACGCAAAGAAAACTGGGGCGCTAAAGCTGTCACGGCTTTACTGAGGGTTCACAGCGCCAGTACCTGTAGGAGTGGTAGCATGATTTGTGTTATGCGGTCATATGTGTGTGCCTGGACTTAATACAGTGATGTTATAGCTTAATATCATCACTGTCCGAGGCACACACTGACCAATCAGAGAACAGGATTTTTTATTGCCATTGTATAATCCTTGTTAAACAATGTTCTCTTTCCCTTTCCATACTGAATTATGAATTTTACATCAAGAACAGTGACCTATTGTCCCCTCTAATTGACTACTAAGAGGGTGCATGGCTTGGCAGGCCACTGAGTAGAGGTGGGAGACAGCACTCCATGTTTGCAATTGAAATGTGGAATTGTTACGGTTCTGTGCAGTCAGATTTGCCACGCACAATTAACTCTGTTGAAGCGTGGCACAGGAACTTCAGTCATTTTGTAGGCTATCACCACCTGTCAATTTGGAAATTCCTGGATTTTTTAAAAATGAACAACACTGCAACACTACACTTCTGGAGCAGCTAATTGCAAACACCAGTGTCTCAGAATCACGAAAAAAATACAAAGACACCGCGAAGCTCATATGTGACATTGTGTATGAGTACTCAGTTCGACTCAGAGAGGAATATTTAAGAGGCATTGCTTACAATTTTCAGTTATAGGCCTAGACACTTTTTTATTTACAGATGCAGTGAAATGAAATGAAATTGTCACCGACCAATTGAGTGAATACTGTAAATACATGTTCCCCATTGTCCCTCATGATGATAAATAGGATACGTTTAAATATTTTTACCTTCTGTGTTTAATAAAGGTTATGTGTGGCATTAATCGCATCGCTTCAGTACTTTTGTAAATCTCCAAAGCTGCAAAGGGAAAAGAGGGGGGGTTGAGGGAGGGAGGGGGAGTGGGAGGAGGCAGAAGGAGAACTGTGGAACTGTGGAACTTGGGATTAGTTGTGAGGAACCAGTTAGTATGTAACACAGAACAGTCCATGAGGGTACTGCGGCGTCTAGTCCTGTAAAAACAAAGTCCTGCATAAAAGGTAATTCATCGCTCTTGTTTAAGCTATTTTAGCTCTTTTGTTACTTTGCTATTTTGCCAAAGTGCGATTAAAGCATAGCGCTATTTAGCACGCGTTAAGAAGTACTACGCTATTGCGGTTGCGCTATTATAACATCGAACCGTCTAGCACTAAATATAGTAGCTATGCAGTATGTTTAGACTAGAATCACTATACTTTCTTTCCTGGTCAACAAACTCAGATAAATAAACAAACTTCCTTGGCTACATTCCCTATGCTGGGCTAATTGTCTGCTTTGTGTTGTTCTGTTTCTCTTCTCTTCGTTACCAGGTGTGCGACCTTCAAAACAGGATCAATGTGACCTGCAGTATTACACAGGGTAAGTCAAAAGCTGGATGAATTGCTGTTATTTAAAAAGGTAGGCAATACCAGCTTGGGCTCTTTAGTGGCTTAGCTGAACGCTGCCAGTGTACAGGTCATTTGTTCAACCACACCTAGAATATTGTCTGCAGTTTTGGAATCCACATCTGTGAAAGGACAGAGATGGGACAGAAACTATACAGTGAAGGGCGACAGAAATTATTCGGGGACAGCTGGGTAGACCCCATGAGGAAAGACTGCAGAGTCTCCATATGTATTCCCTGGAGGACAGGAGAGAGGGGGGTACGGTACAGACATGCAGATTCATACAGGGATACAATATGACGAACTCCACAGAGTCGTTTACATTGAGGAACATTCCCCAGAGGCACAATATCAAGCTGGATGGGGCAAATGCAATTTTTTTTCATAAAGTGGCTGGTGGACAGGTAGAATAGTCTGCACAGCAATGTGGTCAATGTTGTGACTATGCTGTACAGCTGGATTCAGAACACAATGGGACACTCTTAAAGGACACCTAAACAACATTTTGCCAACAAACAATTCAAAAATTAAATTTCATAAGGGGCTAAAGGAAAGGCGGATGTGTACATTGATGCTAAGATTGCATTTATGTGAATAACATAGATAGTTTTGTAGCATCTGAAAAAGTAAGCATCAGACCTCCAATTTTAAAAAAAAGCTACTCTGCCTGTTCCCTAAGATGGCTGCCAAATGTGTGAAGTGATAACATCATTGGAGTTAGAGGCAGAAAGCTACATGGCTCTCTATAGTTCTAACTAGATAGGTTTTCTCTCTTTGTCTAGAATTGTTTCACCAAAATGATCAAAACCATGACTTAATATGTGAGTTATTTTGATCAATACACGTTAGTCTATGATATTGTTCCTTTTGTTTACGTTAATGTGCCGAAATTGTGTTGTAGTAATCCAACCGACTTTCTCTTTGGCAAACTGCAATACAGTACAACTTTTCACATACCTGGTGGTCTAATGGTTGGCTATGTGCTGTCCCAATGGCTGCAGCAAAGTTCTGGTCTGATCCAAAGTCAATGATCATGCTTTGTTGGTAATCCAAAAGTATGCTTCTCTTACAGTTTTCTTTTTTCTTATGACTCCCTTCCCCCCACACAGCTAGCCCACCAGCCATCAAACAGTCCACCATTCACACTCTGTCTTTAGTACTGCCTGGGGCTGATTATGAGCTTCCCAGTCCCACAAAGAGAATATCACACTTCAGATCATAATCTTGTACCTCAGAGAGTAGTTCACACCTTTGCCGATACACTTTATTGACTGACACTATTAAATGGTGCTTCCCAAATCACGCTACAGTCTTCTTTCATCAGTGTTTCACGTCTGCTCCCACAATAAACATGAGGCAGACCACTACCCTTTTGCACAATGAAGGCAGTATGTACAGTCCCCCAATTTTTGTTCTGCCTTATTAACTAACAACTACGTCTTTCTGAAGAGCCAAGCAATACGTACCAGAACGCACCAGAAAAAATGCTTTCATACCCTCATAAGGGCTGGATTTACTATGGATAACAATATTATTATATGGGGGAGGTGTACTAATGTCTTGATCGAATCTTCCTGATCTTCAGCTTTGGTCTACCCCTGTTACCTGTGATCAGCAGAACCTGGCAGAACAGTTCTCACGATCTTCTTGCAGTCCTTCTCCATACCCTTCTCCACAATGCTAGTTGTCTTGCTCACCAGTCTTGTGAATCTTGAATCTGGTATACACAGTCTCTTCAATACTGCCTCAACAAACCTTGACACCCCCAACCCCCAGAAGGAAATCTCCCTACACTGAATCTAGGTACCCATTTAGGCACCACCGTGCCACTCCTGAGTATTTGTCATCACTGACTGCTCTCATTCATGGTCAGGTAGCGATCATGGTGCCATTAGCCCCACATCTCAGATCTCTCAGTGATCTGCTCACCTCCCCCATCCCTGAATATAACTGTACCCTACAGAAATGGCCTCCTCAGTACCCCTCTGGTATTCATTCTTCACTGCTTCTCTCTACATCACAAAATGGTGAGCTCACCACCCTTCCACCTCATGAATGCTATTAGTACAGTCTCCTGTTTTTTTGACGTATCAAAAATAGACAATCTTGTTGGTAAACTAGGCTGATAGCAGCAGGGCACAGGTGGAAAATGGGCTTTCTTACCCTTTTAAGATCTAGTCTACCATTGATTAGGCAACATTAAATGACAGGTGCAGACATCATTAGGCATGCCATTTAATACTCCCTAATCACAGGTAGACCTAGACCTTATAAGGGTGGGACAGCCCATTTTTCCCATTGTGCCCTGCTACTATCAGTCTGACTTATTGGGAAGATCATAAATATTACTTAGATGACAAAAAAATTGGAGACTATACTAACTGTATTCATGATGTGGAAGGGTGGTGCACTCACTAGTTTTCCATGTAGGGAGAAGGAGTAATGAACAATTGGCAGAGGGGAACTAAAGAAACAATTCCCATAGGGTACAGCTATATTCAAGGCAGGGGGAAGACAGGAGGAGGGACAGCTGAACAGATCATTGTGAGATCTGAGATGTGGGGCTGCCAGCACTGTGATCACTAGATGACCATGGATGAAAACAGGTAGTAACAACAAATACTTGGAGTGGCAGGGCAGTACCTAAATTGTTACCTGGTTTCACTGTAGGGAGATTACCCTTGAGGGGTTCGTCAAGGTTTGTTATGATAGTATCCAGGGAACTGTGTATACAACATTCAAGTTTTGGAAGAGTAGTGAGCCAGCAACTCGAGCTGTGAAGAAGGGCGCAGAAAAGGACTGAAGGAGGACAGCTGAGGACTATCCTGTGGGGTTCTGTAGATCACAGGTAACAGAGTAGACTGATGCTGGAGGTCGGGTGGACTCGCTCAATTCTTTAGTATGCTTCCCCTGCCTAATAATGTTGTTATCCATAGCAAATCCAGCACTTATGAGGGTATGAACAGCAGTTTCCCAGTGTGTCCCAGTGCTTCTTTCTTGGCTTCTCAGGGAGACCTCGTTGTTCGTTAGTGAGGCGGGAAAAAATCAAAACGGGGACCGTACTTAGTGCCTTCATTGTGCTTAAGGGTGGTGTTCCACCTGATGTTTATTGTGTGAGCAGAAGTAAAACACTTATGAGAGAAGACTGGATAGGGATTTGTGCGAAATCATTTAACAGTGCCAGACAATGAAGTGTAATGGTATAGATGTGCACTACTCTCTGAGGTACAAGATTGTGATCTGAAGTGTGATAATTCTCTTTGTGGGACTAGGAAGCTCATATACAACCCCAGGCAGTAATAAGGACAGAGTGTGAACAGTGTCCTGTTTGCTCGCTGGTGGGCTAGCTGCGGAGGGGGGGTGCTCATAAGGAAAAAGATGTCTAGAAGCGAAGCATATTTTTTGGACTACCAACAAAGCATGAACTTTGGCATTGGACCAGACCAGAACTATGCTACAACCATCAGGACAACACATAACCACTAGATCACTAGGTATTTGAAGAGGTGTATTGTACTGTGGTTTGCCAAAGAGAAAGCTGGTTATATTACAACACAATTTCAGCATGTTAAAGTAAACAAAATGAACAAAATCATAGAATAACATGTATATTGATCAAAATAATCTGCATGTTAAGTCATAGTTTTGATCATTTTGATGAAATAATTCTAAACAAAGGGGGAACACAGAACTAGGCAGCACTATGGACAGCCATGTAGCTCTCTGCCTCTAGCTCCAATGATGTCATCAATTCATACATTTGGCGGCCATCTTAGGGAACAAGCAAAGCAGGTTTTTTTGAACTGGAAGGCTGAAACTTACTTTTTCAGATGTTTCAAAACTGCGTTTATGTTATTCAGATAAATGTAATGTTAGCATCAATGTAAACAGCAGCCTTTCCTTCACATCTCTGTTAAGCCAGATTTTTAAATTGTTTCATTTTAAAAGTAGGCTGTTTAGGTGTCTTTAAGGGGACATGGTCATCCCCCTTAACCCTCAAACTGTCCCTAATTTAAAAAATACATTGTGTGATTGCTCACATTCTGTAGAATGTATTGATATAGCTGGTGGTTTGATTCGGGTTTCTTTTTTCTTTTTAAAAGTGAAAAAAACAGATCATTAACAATATTGTTACCACACAAAAACAGGTTTATTTGCAGTTTTTGATCAACTCCCACAGCAGTTTTCCTGGACTTGAGAACAACCCTAACACATTCTAGCCACTGATAATGAAGAGAGAGGAAATGAAACTATTACATGTTTAGTGACTGCACTGTCTGGGGTGTTCCTAATGTTTAGGAAGTATGAAATAAGAGCAGATCAAGAATTTGAAACAAGGTTGAGTTTAATTACACCATTAGCATGCACCTCAGTTCTACCAAAAAAAGATGCAGATAAAACAACCAGCAACATCAACAAAGTTTAATGAAAGTAAGCAATCATAAAATGTGGGTTTTCAACTAGGGTATACACCCCCCACAGTGACAAGTCGGCAGTGACCGACACTACAGGGACAACAGCGCCAGGTCACTGTAGTGTCGGTGCTGGACCCCGGCACTGTTTTCTGGGGGTCTTTCACCCTCCCTTATCAGCTCTGACTCAGAGTTGATTATTTTAATTGGGGGGTGTTGGGGGCACAGCCCCCTGCTTGTGGGGTTCAAGGGCGTAGCCCCTCAATGAAAACATGGGAGGCAGTAACCACCTATATGCCGACAGCAAATGCGATGGGCATAAAGGTTTAGCTGTAACATCGGTTGACAAAATTTTTGTCGTGCTACCATCGTAGATCCTTCATCTAGAAATAATATCATGCAAAAAGGGTTGATAATGTCCCTTTAAGAGGAATATTTCAAACAAGACATTTTAGATAACATGGAAGACTCTATATTGTAAGGCAACTAGTTAGACTTGAGGGATTAACAGTTTTTTTTTTTTGCCTTTACTCTTATAATTCTTATAATCACTGTCATTGGCTCAGTGGGTAACATGCTCACTTTTGGAGCCGGAAGATTGGAAAGTCATGGGTTCTAGCCCCACACTAGGCACTTGGGGTAATACCTATAATGGACATTGTAGTGCACTATGAGGAGGGTGCTGCACTGTTGAGGTGATGTCCTTCAGATTACAAGTTAAACCGAGGTCCCTTCTGCCCATCTTTGGTCACTGTTCAGGTGGAAGTAAAAGATCCCATGATGCTTTCTGAAGAAGAGTTGGGGAGTTTCCCCTGCATCATGGCCAACATTCCCCCTGTCAATAAAATGGGTCCATGCAACCCAGCCCCAGGGCGCACCTAATAGCTTAGTGTGCCTTTCCTAGTTAAAAATGATAACCAAATAAATGAACATGTTGCTAAAACAGTAAAATTTCAACCACTTTAAAATGGCTCCTCTGCATTTTGGAATATAAAGCCTCAGTTTTTCAATCTGCTGTTGGAGACAGCATATGGTTCCAAAATTCAAATGTTGGCTATGCCGTCCCAAACTTTGGTATACCCTTGAAGGAAAGTACAGTTTACTTTTTTAAAAAAATATACATACATTGCAAAAAAGAATTTTTTTAACCCATTATTCAAAGCAGAATTTGCCCATAGTTTTTTTTCCCCTGTAGGCACTTTTTGCGTTTCCATTTTCCCCACTCCCAATCCCCTTGCTTTCCTGACATGACGCACGTGTGTGGAGGCATGTGCACATCACACAGTATGGTATGCCCCCCCACCAGTCACTCTGTTACTGCCTACGCCTGCCACCAGACCTCCATTTGGTGGTGATGGGATTACGGACGGGCGACCCTCCCTCGTGGGAGATGAGGGCCAGTGCTCGATCCTGCTGCTACCTACCCACCCCCCATGCCAGCACACTGGCAACCTGAGGTTGTTCCTGAACTGGGGTCACTGGCATAGCGTGAGGTAAAGCAGGATGCCTCAGCCTTTGGTGCCACTGGGCCGGCTTATTGCCCACACTTTTTGGTGTACCCAGAATATCAAACTGATAACAAATCTGAGCCCTGTTTTATGTAGATTTCTCTAAAACTTCACTGCTAAGGAGAGTGGATTTTAGCTGGGCAATATATTTGGAAACACGAAAGCCAAAACTGAATTTTTATATGATACAGATGCACTTTTGTGCCTTGCTCAAGAAAGCATTACGTATTAAAAATGTATATAAAAACATGGAGTTATTCTTTGAGTAGTTTTGAGAAAAAAAGTTTTAATGGACAACTAAAGTTTTTTTTGTGATCACCGTTTCACTAACCCTCCCACAGAGTGGTAGCCTAAGCAGAGCTACTGTTAGATGCTATAAGGTATTACATTTACTTTCTTTTTTTTTTTGTGTGTTATGTGTTTATCTCCCCTGCGACTCCCCTACCACTCCTTCAGGCCAATTGCCCAATGACACTCACCTCTCACTCGGTTCTGCCACTGACTCGACCTCACATTACAGCCACCACAGGGTACCCCAACGTAACTCTTGCGTAGGGTGGGTCCTCCTCTTCCGAGGAGAAATGGCCTATCGGCCTAGGCATTGGTCGTGGGTGCTGCTGTGGTCGGGTCAGCTGCCACAGATCCCGAGGGGACACTGGTCTGGGCAGCCATCATCTGGCAGGAGGAGATGCCATTTTTCGATTTTTTCCTCCGATTTTCCCTCAGTCGCGTTGTCTCTGAGCTTCCCCTGGTCTCCACCGGGGGCCACTGCAGAGCGACGCCAGTCCCTAACCCACTCCAGGAGAGGAGAGCCGTCTTGTGGATGCTCAGTCCTACTCCTTCCCCTGCCGACCCTCCAGTGCCCAAGTCCGTTCTCGTACTGGGTCGCTGAGGTGGTGTGAGGTAAGGCACCAGCGCCTCAGCCCTCTGCGCCACCAGGCCGGCTACATTTACTTTCAATGTCTACAGTATGTTGGTTTCATAGCATTTAAAATTTGACAGCAAATGTTAACAAATCCTCAGAAGTCCATCGCCACCCCCCCACCACACCAGTGATAAAATGGTGCCTTGGTCTAGTCTTGTGACATCATCAGAGGGAGACTGCTCTGTGTGTAATATGAAAAATCGATGGAGCTCTAGTTATAAGGTTTGTTTTTTACAGTTGCCTGTGTGTATGTGTATATATATATATATATATGAAAAATATATTTATCAATACTTTACTTGCCATTTGCATACTGAGAGCTACTTCAGTGGGTGAAATAGGATATGACAACAGCTCTAATTGAGTTCCATCAAAGACGCAACTCACGGATGGGGAATGAGTCTCAAATAATGACTGAAGATTAAATCACAGAAGGAGAATGTGGGTTAAAATAGACATTGTAGCTTTCCATTAAACTTTCATAGTTTAAGAAGCTGACCTAGTCATAATGGGGCTCCTGCTGAACAGGTTCTTGCATGTAATGCAGAAGGTTTTAATGCCCTAGGTAGCTGTTTTATGATAAAAAATGTCCCACACAATTGAGATAGTACAACAGCGACATAGCCTTTTATAACCCAGTAGTGATCCAATGTCGATTTTAGGGAGAATGGCAAGTAATAGAAAAATGAAACTAGATTTTGTTCAGATTCTGAGTTATGGAATCAGATTAGTCGGATGCTGACCCAGTTTTCTGAATTAGTATTTTTGGAATTGCAGTCTGAAAGTCCTAATTCCAAAATTTAAGGCTAAAACATGTTTTTACATAGGATTTTAGGATTCCAAATGGGATAGGAATCTTATTTAAAATCAGAAATTTCTAAATTCCAAAATAGTCCGATCAGACTCGGACTGGTCCGAGCATCCCTAAAAGAAACCCGACAGTTTGAGACTAGCTCTTCATCAGAGAGACTCGAAGCATCACCTGTCTTTATTCTACTACTTTGCAGTCTTCCTACAAGTTGTCCATGGATCTCACCTAGGTTGCTTCAAGTAGTGCTTAGTATCACACTGCCTGCGCGGCTTACCATACTTGGGTGAATTTTATACATTGTTTAGTACAACCATACATTTCTTTGCCTTGCAGGTCTACACATTGGGAAGCTCTCTCATGCCATCGTGGAGTCTCTCGCCTGTAAGCTGGACCCATCTGTTCCAGGGGCAAAGAACTTCAGGGATGTAGGGCAGGAGCTGGGTGTTCCCTCACATGCAGTCAACAGCATGATGGGATTCAGAGACATCTTCAGCTACCTCTCCTCAAGCACTTTATCCACAGTGTCAGCACTGGTAGAGACCCTTCACCGACTTCAGCGTTTTGATGCCTTGTTTATCCTCTCTGATTACTTTGGCCAACCGCAGGCAGTTATTACAGAGCATTAGTAACACACAGAGTGGAGCGAGATGCGCATTTCATTTGCCATTTGACTACGTTCAGTAGTTTTGGTTTGGTTTCCCATGGTTCTTCACTGTGGTCACTAGTTACTGTGTTACTGGATTGTTTTTACAGCAAATGGCATACCCAACGTGATGTCCAAAGATAATGGCTTTTCAGAAGGATGCCTGTAAAGCACCATATGCTGTGCCAGAGATGTCAGAATGCAAAACCACTACGATAGGCTTGGGTTAAGGCTCCACACATTGGTGGTTAGAGCGCATAGATGTTGCTGTGCTTCAGCAAAACAGTGTGTGGCAGGTGGTGGTAAAATGTCCTGTCTCATGTTCATCTGGAGAACCAAAAGAGCCATATTTAATAGAGAGAAAAAAGAAGCCATACTGACTGCACTACAGCTCAGGCTGCTTGGTTCCTTTGTTTGAAACTAACAAGTTCTTGCCTTTGTACATTTCATCTGTTTCTGTTCTGGACCATGAGGGATGCAGTCTTCCCTCCAAATACTGAAAGGCTAGCTGTTAAGACTGAATGCTGGTAAAAGAGACTCTGGTCTTGTCTGTAGGCTGCAGTAGGCTCCACAAAGGGTGGCCTTTATTATCTTGTATTGGCTTTTGCCTGGGGATGCCATGTGAGATTGTTATGCTAATTGTTATGCTAAAATCTGGAAAATAACACTGCCATGGTCATCATGTCATGGTGCTTTAGTTTGCTTCATAGGCTCCATCGTTTATCACTGCAATGTCTATAGGGGCTCTCCTATCCCAGCTGACAGTCTGCATCAGGTTAGGCTGTGTGGGATACTTACTGCTTCAAGTTAGGAGGAATACAGGAGTGTTGGGCTTGAAAGCTTTGATACGCTGTTAATCACTGCCATTGTGGTATGGGAAATTTTACGTGGTATTAATGTAACAAGTTAGGGGTCATGATTCTTCAAAATTGTTAAAGTTTTACAAAGAGTTAGACAAAAAAGCATTAAGTGGAATTTATTAGGAATCACAATTGATATTTGTGGCATAAAATGCACTTTTTTCAGCCAAATTACAACCAAAGGTTATGTCACACTATATCCCAGCGTTTACATACATACTGTTAGTCTGATTGACAGCGCAGTACACCTCAATATAACCCTGAGTTATATGTAAAAATTATTACCAGATTATAAATCATTGCATTATTTTCAGCCATGTCAGGATATTTTATTTCAAAAACAGGACAGGTACTCCTATAACCATAAGAGGGTTTCTCATTGCAAACAATTCCAGAATTCTAAATCCTGAAAATGGTTAAATTTGACTCAGAACTGAAATCTGATTCCGAATCCAAAATTTGATTTTGATTGCAGGCAGGACGTGCAAACCTGTACTTCTTATGTGCTGGCATTTTGAGGATTTCAAAGTCTGATTCAGAATCAGATCTTCTGAATTCCTAGAAAAATACTAATGGAACTGATTTTTGCAAATCCAAGCACCCCTAGTACCCATTTCAAAGTCACAGTAAAATCACATTGACTGGATTTAAAACCAGCACTATGATCATGGTGTTACCAGTGTGGGCTATAATGTAGCTCGGCTATAGAGTTGCCAGAGAATTACTAGGCACAGACATTTGGTTGTGGGGGCACTTATTTTTTCCCTTTTTATGCACTTTCATGGCTGCTGTATATATTATTTCCAGGTAAAGCTGTTAAGGTTTATACAGTATTGTTTTGTGTTTATTATATTCCAGAGGAAAATGGACCTGGTAAATCAAACTGACTTGTTCAAAGTACTTAACTCAAATAATAGGAATACAGTACTGCTGCTGTTTTTTTTGTTACTGTTAAAATTGGTGCGCATGTGTGTATGAGTGTGCATGTGGGGCATGGTTTCTGTTCTAATCAAACTGGGTGGCAGTACTTCATATTTCCTTACTGCCACAAAAATGCACTTCATCTTCTCTAAGGTAATGAGTGGTGCTCTGTGACCCCTTACTTGAATCTTGGATGTGTAGTCTTCACCCAGAATAGCCCTGCTGATATGTCATATCTCATTCTTATTTTACTTTTGCTTATTCCTCAAGGCAACAGGAGGGAGGACAGAGTCAGTAAGCTCGAGGCTGTTGCAGGATTTAAACTCATGGGGCCCAATTCAGGAAGGTTGATGCGGGGCTTCCGCCAAGCCCTGTGTCAAAGCCATTCCTTGGTGCAGCTGCACCAAATATATCGTCGCAACTTGCGACTGATTCAAGAAGATTGGGTGCATTTGTGACACCTTTCCCACTTTAATGCAGTTTGCGCCAAATATTTGGCACAAGTCCCATAAAAAAGGTCCCAAGATTGCCGCACGTTAGACCAGCAAAAAGCAGGTCTAACAGGCGGCAGTTGGCGCACAGGATTGAGAATCCCAGTTGTCAGTCGGAGATTACTGCAAGCCCCATGCATCATATGTTTGGCGTACCTGGGGCTTGCAACATTCCCGACTCATTTGTGAATTGGGCCTGTGATCTCATGTTTCACAATTTGATGTGCAAGTGCCTAGTTTAAATACTAGACTACACTGCCTGCAACTTCTGTCTTACGGAAGCAGTGTGTGTTAATGGGAAAAATGTCATCTTTTTTTTTAAGTAATAATCTATTTTTATCAAAAACATCAGTACAATATGTTCATTTTTCTTTTCATTGTATTTCCCTCCTGAACTGAGATATAAGGTTTTAAGGTTTTTAAAAATCCCTGCTTTTTAGCCATGACTACTGTGATTAAAGTATGATGGTGTACTGTTTACCATCAGAAATGTGTGCTGTCACCCTCCTAATACATCCACAGTATGAATACAGTATATAAAAGATTTTTTTTTGGGGGGGGGCTATCTTTAATGACTTGAGTTAGTGTTGCTCAGATAGTGCTTTTGTGGATCCTACCACCATCCATCAGATGGTGCTGGTAGCCTACCTAGGATAGTACCAGAAATCCTAGCAAAGATAGATGTTGGATCTGGGGTCAGATAGTGATGGATCCTGGGTCAGATCCAGGGATCCTAGGATGGACAGTTAGGATCCAAGCTGGATCTGTTGGTCAGATCTGTGGATCTGTTGCTAGGATCCACAACATTTGTAGGATCCATGCTCTGGAACCTAGAGGGTGAGATCCATGGTCGGATAGCACTGCTATCCTACCACAGCAACTATCTGGCCAAATGGGAGGTAGCTGTTTAGTATCTGAGTTTCTAGGATACTATCAGAGCAACACTAACTTGAGTCATTAATTATAAAATTGGTAATATAAACTGTTTTAAAAAATCTTAGCAAAATAAAAATATGCCGATGATGACTATGTCAGAAATATATTAACGCTAAAAAAATATATGAGGATTTATTTTTCTGACTAACAAATACTGCTGCTTTGATTGAAGGTTTAAACAGCACAGGTCAATTTAAAACTTCTGTGGTATATACCTGCTGTAACAGCAGTATTTGCTTTTATAGAAGAGTGTCAGACAACATTGTTCATTTCTGTTTGAGTTAATGGCAACTTTGTTCCCCCCCAGCATGTTGTCCTTTATGAGACTTGCCTTTGAGCCTGCATTTGATAGTCACCTCCTTTTTCCCACACCACTGTACTGTACATGAGACTATCAGTGGAAGGCATTGTTTTGTGTATGGAAGCAGTACAGTAATGAGGAAATATGATGTGCCATCTGGTGGTGGAGGTTGAAGTTGCAATCTGTGGAGTCCACTCAGTCTTACAGCCTAGATATTGGAAATTAATCTTTAATCTGTTAAAGCTGCTGCCTCTGAAACAAAGGATGCCTGGGTTGATCACAACATCTGGTACTTACTGTTTCGTCGGTTAGGGGAAACAGTCAAAAACATAATTTTTTGACAGTTCAGATTTAATTTAATTTATTCTCTAACCCAGTTGGCCAGTTAACAGAAAATTTCCATTTTCATGGGTGAACAGGAACAAGCAAAGCAATACAATTAATGTAAATAATAAATATACATTCATGAACACAAACACCAACATTTTATTTCTCTGTATTTCATTCTTCCTTTTTCTTTATAATGAGGTGCATTATCATGAAGCCAAGATCATTGTCCGCTACACTTCATTTGCTGGCACTGCATGTCTATACCTGATATTACAGTCCTCTGTAGTGTTCCCCCCTTAGAAACGTTTGAAAGGATGGGGACATTTGTCATGCAACACCATCCTCCTGATTCAAATGATCCTCTTTTCTCATTGCTCCCAAGTTTATTCTCTGGGTCCTTTTACTTATCTTTTTCTTTTCTTTTTTTTTTTTTTATTCACCATTTTTCTGGGAGCCTCTGTCTTGTCTCTGCCCTGGTCACGGCCCCCCGAAGCTCCCACCAGCTGCCAAGTGCCGCTACTCCCGGTTACCCCTGGTTTATCCCCCGGAGGGTGGGGTCCCGGCGCCGGTTCCCTCAATTCCGGCACCGAAGGACTAGTATCTGGTAGGGAGTGCGGCGGCAGTGGCTAATTGAAGCCTGGGAGAGGGCTTCATATAGACGGAGGCTTCCCCTCCATTTTGTTTCTAGTTTTTCCTCCAAGGCAGAGACGTGCCATGATGTCCAGCGTTCGCCCCGCCTCCCTTAAGTATGAGCACTGGTGCTGTGGGACCCTCGGCCTCTGCTAGGGGTCCCTCATGCACCAGACACTTCCCCACCCTTCCCCCAGAGAAGGAGAGCTGTCCATAGGATGCTCAGTCCTTCTCCCCCTGGCCGGCCCTCTGGTGACTCGAGTCCATTTCCGAACCCGGGTCACCGGCGTCGCAAGCGGAAATCCAACCACTGACTTGTCTTTTTCTTTCTGCAGGTTTCTTTGTAGCTCTAGGTCACCTTTCCTTTACTGTTTTCCTTTGAGTTCCCCAAATGCTGTAACTGTAACAATATTGGGGGCCAGGGCTCTGTTTTAAAAATGGGGAGAGAAGGGGGAGTTGCAAATGGATGGGGGATCAGAATAAAAGGATCCTGTGCCCCATGCATAAATATTTTAGGGGAAACCCTGCTCTGATTCTTACATCAACTGAGCCCTAACATGGGAGAAGCACTTGTCTTTGGGCTGCTGCTTTCAACCTTTGTAGCAAAGAGAGGAGATGGATACTGTATCACTCAAGAGTGCCTGTCACCTCCCTCTGCTACATTGACTGCTTGACGGAGCACTGCCAGTCCCTGGAAGCAGCCTTCCTTCACTTTTTTTGATTGTATTCAGCCTATACAGATTGTTTGTGAGGCCTTCTGACACACAGATTAAAGCTGAACCAGCTTAAATTTCTTCATAGCTATTTGTAATATACTACCCATGATGCTTTGAATTGAGGAAATTGTGTAATTTGGTAGCATGTGTTTCTTTAATGCTAGGGCTATGCCCACAGTTCTTAGGGGCAGTAGGGGACTAACACCACGCCCCCTCAGAGCGGTACTTAAACTGCACATGTCCAAACATACTTCAGACAATTGTTTTCATTGCAGCATTCCCCAACATTAATATGGCTAGGCTGAGCTGGCACCTCTGAGGGTGGAGCTCTCATCAATCAGGGTTCCTCTGGTTCAAGAGCCATGCTCTATAGCACCTCAGGATGGTGGAAGTCTCAATTACAAGGCAAAAGGAGAGGACATTATTCCTTGTTACAAAGCAATGTAACAATTTCAAATGCTCCATATAATATCATGCCCATTTTGTGTAGTTTTGATGTTGGTATTGTTATAACTTTATTTATTGTGCGTGTTGTTTTACTTGTTTGAATGTTTTAAAGATATGTCATTCTTGTTATAAGAAATTTATTGTTGTGTAATGTTTACATTTAACATCTTGCCTGGGTCCTGCCTGTAAAATGGGCAAGTGACCCAGTGTGCTCATCTAGTAACCCATTTTAAATAAATAATGTGTTGGGGTTTAGGCATCTTCCTTTAGGGTTTAATAATATAAATACAAATTGAACCCTGGAGGGATGGGGACCTAAACACTGAGATCCCCAGTACGGGATGGGGGAGTCCTCGCCTCCATGCCATAGGCTGTAATATATAAATTAATTGTGGCTATTTCTTAGCTGCAGAAAGTAATGCCTTGGCTGTTGCTGTCCCAGGAGAGCTTTATTTACTGGCACACTACCTCAGTCACTGGGTGGTGCATCTTTGAGAGTGGTCTTAACATTGAAGGGTTTGCATTCAGGTGGCAGTGCCTTGGAGCACAACAAATAATGTTTCCAGACAGAGGGCCCAAGTTCTCAGGTCCCTATGCTGCTCAGGTGTCTACAGGTAAACAGCATGGCTACAGGGTATGAGATGTGAAAATCCAGGTGGACCTACCAATTTTCTTCCACAAGCTTGCTTGTAATTATGCCAAGAAATATTCAGGCATCAAGCAGAAACTTCCTCCCGATAGGAAGTGTTCTAGAATGCCTTGTTTTTCAGGTTTAGTAATTCTTTTGACTAAGGAACTACTTAGGCTTCCCCCACATGGGCACTGGTGCGGCAGGACTCCATTTGTGTTTCCTGAATCCAAAGAGTCCGCAGTTCAATCACTGGCACCTGAAATGATGCTGCTTCTAAGCTTGCTTACTTATTTACAGTGGTGGACCTGATCCTGTCCTCCTGGTACAATATATCTTTATGTACTCTGCATATGAGAAGGTCTGGAGAACGTTTTCTCCTTTTAGGTACACGTTTCTAGAATTTAGTCCAAGGCAAGCCAAGAGGCTCAGATTGTGTTTTTTTCCTACATAAAGTTAGAGGCCCAACTATAACTGCCATTTGGGGTACAATTTTTGACCTCATAGATGGTTCATCACTTGGAACATTCTGTGACAAAACTGGCTTTCTTTCAGCAGTCATAAGACTCAAGCTCTTAACCCCTGTCACCAATGCACCCACAGGGTTTTTCAAGCTAAGTGTCAGAGCTTAATGTGAATCTTTTTTTTCTGAGACTATGCTGGCCTCTGTTATTTAAGCAATATACCACAACAGGGTGTTGGCATATGGGGGGATTTACCATGCATGGTGTGGTTCGGTCATGAGGCTGCAGGCCAAGTGACCCACACCCTGGAGTGTTATATTGCTATTATGCAATGTTTAGCTTTGTTTGTTTTAGAAGATATAAATAGAAATTTAAATGTATATATTGCGTACAGAGGTTCTTTGTCTTTTAAATAGTTTTTTATTTTAATGGGTTCACCACAGTATATCCAAGGCACACTGCCTTAAGGGTAGCTGGTCCATTCCACTGGGGTGCCAAACAGACGAGGCATACTGATGAGTCCTGGTAGGACAAAACACGTGTCTATGTCTTCTGTTAGCACCCTTTGCAAACTGTGTGAGAGGCCTTTCCGCACCATGCAATTCTGCTTAAAGTTGGACCAGCATAACATTCTGTGGTGAATTGCACATGCAGCCCATGATGCTTTGCATGTGGGGCATGTGTGATTTTGTATTTTCTTGAAACTTGGCTTCCCAGCCAAATGCCCTTTGGGTAACCCTTGCCTCAGTGTTTGCGCACAGAGGTTCTTTGTCTTTTAAATAGTTTTTTATTTTAATGGGTTCACCACAGTATATCCAAGGCACACTGCCTTAAGGGTAGCTGGTCCATTCCACTGGGGTGCCAAACAGATGAGGCATACTAATGAGTCCCGGTAGGATGAAACATGTGTCTATGTCTTCTGTTAGCACCCTTTGCAAACTGTGTGAGAGGCCTTTTGGCACCATGCAATTCTGCTTAAAGTTGGACCAGCATAACATTCTGTGGTGATTTGCACATGCAGCCCATGATGCTTTGCATTGTGGGGGCATGTGATTTTGTATTTTCTTGAAACTTGGCTTCCCAGCCAAATGCCCTTTGGGGTAACCCTTGCCTCAGTGTTTGCGAACGGAGGTTCTTTGTCTTACATATATATATATATATATATATTTTATTGATTTTTAATCAAATATCATATTTTGGTAGGTTAAATTGTCCAGTTTGGAGGCAGAGTGCTATTTAAGTGATGTTAGCCAAGAGTGGGCAGGGAGACTGAGGCAATTCAGGCTGTGAGGAAAATAAACTGTGTTTCTGTGCATGGGGGCTCTGTTCGTGTCTCATGCTTGTGTAGACAAAATAAATACAAAACAAAATGCTGGTCATTTTTCTTCTGGGCTAGCTCGCTGTTTGCTGAATGTGCACCCACATCGATGCCTTCAGCGTCACACACTTCCACTCTGGTTGTCTTGCCGGTGCTTCTGGTACTAACATCAGCTGCTCGGAGAGTTCTTGTTACCCATTCTTTCAGTAGTAATGGGAGCCACTCGGAGATTCCTGTTTGCTTGACAGCATCCCCCTACCCATCTTCCTCTTCCCAGTTTTTGTGTGTCTTAATACTCCTCTCTGTAGTGATCGTTTGGTGCTTTAGTAGCACAGCAGCAGTGCCATGAAGGTAGAAGGAGCGAGCGGTTTCAACTGAGGTGCATGCCACTGAAGAAAAAAAAAATGCTTCACAGAGGTTAGTCGGGTACAAGCAGTTACAGGGGAAGAGTTAGGAAACATTGTTTTGCCTGAACTGATATTGTGATTTTTTCTCCGATAGCTGTCTGTTCACCTCATGGTCTTGTAAGCTTCAGTTTTTTTTCCTGCACAGTCTTATCTTATTTTTCCCCATGAAAAGGTCATTTTCAGGATTGTGTTCTCTCCCCTTCCAAAAGTATCCACTGTTTTCATGTGACTGTGAGCAAACTGGTATGCCACTCATGTCTTTGTCCTAAGCCAACAAAACTCAGGAAAGGTTCCTTGCATAAACTCTTTGTGCACAGGCCATTCTGAAGGAACCTGGTAAGGTCACAGTTTCTTTGCTTGCTCGACAGTTTGTTTTTTTGGGGCTCTGTAGAACTAAGAAAGGGCAGAACGTTCTATAGGCAGCTGTATGGGTCTGCATTTGTATAGCAAAGGCTTATGTGGTTTCATAACTGATCAACCAGCTTTGGCTAGGGTGCAGTCATTCAGGTCCAGGTCCAGGACCGTGTCCTTGGCTGAAAACATAGAGTTTTCTCTCTCAGAACTTACTGGGCAGCCATGTGGTATTTATTACACTTTTCTCCATGCATTAAATGAAAAAAAAAAGAACCCAATGTTAAGACTTCCCAGTAACAATGTGGAGTGCTACAGAAAGAAGAAATTCTATCAGATTTACAATAAGACTTAACAGTAATTTCTTATTCTGTTAGCTGCAATGTTATCCCTGGCATTACACCCATGAGTTGTTATTGAAGTGTCATGGAGAATAATGTCAAGATGATTGAGTAGTTTGACATTCAGTGTATTTGTTGAAAAGTTTTGAAAGCTGTTTGTGTAATAAAAAAATCAGGTTATTCAAGCACATAGCTAATCATTGTAATGCCTTATATTTTTGGACTGGTTCATCTTTCAGTTGACAAGTTACTATTGAGGCAATATGTTTCATCATATGAGGTGTATCCTAAGTGGGTGGCTCCAGGATGTTCCTGATTTCTGCTTGAAGGTGTCTTTAAGTCTACTTGCCTGAGGACGAGCACGGGCATCTAGAGTCTACTAAAAAGTATACTGCACATTTTTTCTTCTCATATCTCCAAGGATACGAGCATGAATACTGTAGTCATGGTATTAGTCGGCTTACTAGCATTATTTTTATCCATATTTTGATTACACTGCTTGGCAAGAAGTGTGAACTGATCAGCCAGGGCTGTAAAACTCTCATGCCATCAACATTCACTGCTGATGTCCTGGCTCTGAGCTGTGCCAGTGTCCTTAGTAGGGGTGCAGCATACCAGTATGTTAAGACTATCCAGCGGCAACTGTTGAGCTAACAGAAAAATTATGTGAAGTCTGATAGAATTTCTTTGTTCTGGGTCACCCTTTAAAATGGGAATACAGTACACTCCGGTTCTTACCCAATTAACAAAATTGTACTTAAAAAAATTAAAAGAATAATTCCACCATGAGCTGGGTCCAGATGGTGGTTCCATACATCCCTGGTTAGTTGCTTCTCTGTCAAGGATCTTCTTCCATCTCTGATTGTTCCCTCTCTCCTTATGGGATGCATTGTAAGTCTTGTGATTGTTCTGTTTCACACCTTTTGCTTTTACATTTTTGGGCTTTCCTCCTAAGGTTCCTTTGGTCTAAGGGAACCTCATCACTGTGGTAACTCAAGTAGTGCAGCCCTCATCAGGAGGGTTCTGGTGCCTTCATGGTTCCTCGAAAGGGTCATAGTCCCTGTAGCAGGGTGGAGAGAGTGACAGGCCAAGCATATATTGCACAAGTACTTGACCCAACTACAGTTCCATAAATGCACACACTGCCCTGATCTACTCAATACAAACTTCCAGTATAGTTCCAAACATCCATTGACAAAACATACCTTACATCCCGTAAGTCAACCAATGAACCAGGGAACCTGGGGTTTTGCTGGCTACTGCTTGAATAATTTTGAATGAATTGGCAGGCCCCCAGATTAAAAATAATTGATAGTATACATAGCAGGGACCATATGGGCAGACTGGGTGGGCCAAGCAGTCCATTTTCTGCCAACGAATACTATATTCTTTGTCTATGAACAAGAACACTGGTTTAACATGGTTAACATGTTTTACAAGAAAATATAATGGATGGAATTCAGGGGTGTGTGTTGAGGGGGTGGCTTAAATCACCAGAATCACTCAAACCATCTTGTTTGCTGACTGAGAATGCAGAGAACACAGGTTTGCAATTCTGGAATCTCATGGTATACAAACGGATTAAAAAAATGTAAATCCTTGTCCACCCCCTATACTTGTTGCTCAGCAGGCAGCTTGTGTGCTGATATACCTAGCCCACAATTAAAACCAGTATGTTCTGGAGATGTGGGCAACCAGATTCTTCACCTTTACTTCCTCCAGTCCCAGCATCTCAGAAGGCAGTACCGGTTTTAGAATTAGTTATGTTGAAGAAAAGTGTGCGTGATGCACCACATCATTCATAAAAGTGCCATGTAAAAGCAGTTACAAAACTGGGTATTTTATATCCTGCAATGTAATCCAGTGGTTAGAGGCTAGAGGTGGGTTTGAATCCCACCGCAGCCACAGATTCATTGTGTGACCCTGAGCAACTTACCGGACCTCCCTATGCTTCGGTATTCCCAGCACTAAAACTGGGTAAAAAAGTAGGACTACTGCTCTTCAAATATAATGTTGACTTCCACTATATTGTGTGATGGGTAAATGGATTTGGAATTCTTGTGCACGTGATGAGTTCCTACATGTTGATATCTCAGGAGAAGGGCATACCTGCAGTGTCCTCACCCAGTTCATCATGGGAAAACATCTACTGTAAACTAAATTGCAGGCCTGAAAGAGTGTCAGACCCTAGGATCAATTCTTGCATCCCTGGCCTCAGAGGCAACGATTCAGCTAAATGGAAATTACCCTTAGCTCTGCTGCTAGACTGAGCTCTTGTTCTTTGTATGCTGTCGTACACATTTTCACCACCAGATGACACTCTGCATTGTCTGATTACTGATTCTGTATATACTGCAATACTGATATGGAGGAATACATGCCAGCTGTACATAAAGGCGTGAGTCCATACCTGATCTTTTTACTCAACTCTGGCATGTCTGTTTCTCTGACTTGTGGGGTCTTGCTGTAAGGGGGAAGTTGTGGACAACTGACTGTAGGAGGTGAGAGGATGGTCCAAAACATGGGCATGATTGGCTAGACTGAGGGAAGTGGATGGCAAAAAGTAAAAATAAAAAAAGATGTGAAAGTTATTTCCGAGGACCTCAATATGAAATTTATTTTGCAGAGTGCATGTGGCTTGCAGTACTTCATCAACAGGAAGATTACATAATATGATTGAAAACTGTACACTGAATTTAATTTTGTTTTAGTGGCTTTGTAGGTTGCATGTTCATCTTTGGGACCTGAAGATCAGATGGTTATAGGTTCTCGTCCCACACCATGTACCTGGGCTAATAACCAATACTGACATAGTAGTACAGTACTAGGGGGTGCTGTACTGTTGAAATGCCATCCTTTGGAGGGGACATGAAACCAAGGTCCCTTCTGACCACTTCTGGTGGCTGTCCAGGTGAAAGTTAATGCTCCCATGGCACTCGTAAGAAAAGGAGATTTTCTAGGTACGTGGATATGTTGTTTATCCACACTTCTTGACATGTCCTTCCCCCTTTACATCTGCTGGAAAGTCTTCAAGCTGGCTCCTTCCACCCACCCGGGTGGTATATGCCTCAGCTCCACCCCATGATGCCAGATCTTCCTTTCTGCTGGAAGATTCAGGTTGCCTCCTTCGTGCTTTTGCATTTTGCAGGTCCTGGCTTCAGAAACTTTAGTTATTCCAAAAATTCACCTTGTTCGTGTTAGTGATTGCGATTACTTTTCTTTGATCATGGAAGGCAAGTCTTCCCCCAGATTTTGCCGGTGTTCATGCGGCCAGAAGATGTCGTGCCCCAACCCGCACGCTGCGTGCATTCATTGTTTGGGTATCATCCATGACACCATGACATGCAAGTTTTGTCTCGTGTTCCAACCCAATGTCCTCAATGACCGTCTCACACATCTGGAGCTGGGGAGGCCCGAAATACTGAATCTACCAGTGAAATCCAAGGAGGCCAAGTGGGTTATGTATGTGGTCATGGAATCCGCTGAGCAAATGGAGTACATGCAAGCCTTCGAGGAGAAAGCGGCTCATGCTGCGGAATCTTCCTCTCGGAGCTTCTTCGTTCCGCTCAACCTGGGCTCCACCCTCTCGGGTTCCTTCTGAGAGCTGTGCCACTCTCTCCTGACTAAGGGTGAGAGTCCTGTGGGCACCCACTCTTCTCAGTACCGTAAGCAGGAGACACTTGATGTCTTGATGGCAACACTCTTGGGATCAGGAGAGATCTTGGTCCCAGGAACCGGCCATTTCAGTGCCTCTTCAACCGCTGGCTTCTCGGCCTTGCCATCTGACCAGTCGACTGAAGTGTCGATCGATGATGTTGAGATAATTCTCGACCCGATTGATTCTGGTCAATGACTCCCTCACTCAGACTCCAGTCCTTGCTTTCCCCAATGAGGAGACCCAGACTGCTGGGAAACCCATCGAGGAAGTGGTCTCTGACCCCGGGGAAGTCACCTGTCCCACTGGTGTCCCCTGAGCGACTGAGTCAGCCCATCCACTCTCAATCGAGGACTCGGATCCCCTTGACTGAAAGGCCGAGGAAGGGCCATAAGCGCTCTAAAAAGAGGCGACGCCATCGGTCGTCCTCACCTTCCTTGGATAAGGAGAGGCTCTGGTGGAAACTCTGTTAGTGCTACGAGGACCTCATGTGGCAACAGCTGATTTTGACCAGGCGCAAACCTTCCCCAGCTCCTACCCTGGCCATTACTTGGCTTTTGCCTCCCATGCCGAAGCTGACTCCTCTGGATCAGACTAAGTTGGTTCCCTGCCCACGGAGCTGGCGAAACCTCCGGGTTGGCCTAAACCAGTCTCTCCACTGATTTTGGTGGAACCACTGCAAGCACCAAGCAGCCTGTGGGAGGGACACCTTTTAAGAAAGCTAGACTAGACACTGGACTTCCCCAGTGTCTTTCAGTCACTATCACCCCTGACCACCCCCGGAGGGTTGAGGGTGATGTGGGCAGTCGACCGTTGTATCCAGATTCTTTGGATTCGGATGAGAATGGCCTCCATTCTCATCCAGGAGATGATAAATTGGCTGGTGGGATAGAGACGTAGGAAGGTCCTTCATCTTTTCAGGGCATTCTTTCCCTCATCTCTGAGTCCACAGGGATGCTCCTGGAGCCTATCCAGAGAAAGGTGGAGTACCCTGTCACGGACATCTTCAAGAGAGGGGATACTCTGATGGAAGCCTTTCCTGTGGCTGAGGCCATCACTGGCCCGGCCTTACAACTTTTGTAGCACCCTGCCTCCTGTCCAGCTGCATCTGCCCGCATGACACACAAGTATGCAGTGTCCATGGGGTACCCTGCAGGGTTCACAGAGCACCCTTCGGCCGAGAGCCTTATGACTGCCTCTGTGTTCAGGCATACTGGTAGTTCTGCCAACCTGACCAACCTCCTGAGAAGGAATCCAAATATTTGGATCATTCTGCCTGGAAGGTCTATGCGGCCTTGTCTTTAGGCCTCCATCAGGCAAGTTCAGCCATCATCATGGCACATTTCTCTCATGTCCTCTTGGGGTCTTTGGATGAAGTCCTCCCACACCTCCCCGTGGGTCTGTAGACCATGGTCAAGCAAGTCCAGGACCAAGGCCGGGCTGTTGCCAAACAACAGCTTTAGATGGCCGTGGATATCGGGGACTCTAGTGCCAGCTCATTGGCAGCCACAGTTGCCTCTCACTGCAAGGCTTGACTGAGACTCTCCTCCCTTCTGGTGGATACTCAGCACAAACTAGCTGATGTGCCTTTCCTGGGCACCGATCTCTTTGGTCCAGGTGTGGTTGGTCACCTTCAACATATTGAGCAGTCCAGTGCCACCTTGGACGCCACTTCTGCTAAAGGTTCTTCTGGTTCTAAGAAGCAGCAGAAGAAGCCTTTTCAGCACTCTTCCCCCTGCAGCCCGGCAGCCCTCCTTTCAGTAGGCGCAGCATCAGGCTCAAGCTTGGCACTCCCAGCCCAAGCCCAGGCCCTCCCAGATCTGTAAAGGAGGCTGAGGTTCAAGTCCTGGATCCTCCTCCTCCTCCTCCAAGCCTGCTCAGTGATGGGGCTGGGGCTGCCACCCCCACTCCCGTCTCACCAGCTCTGGGTCATCCCATGGGGGCCAGCTCCACCACTTCCTTTCAACCTGGTCTGCTGTTACCATGGACAGGTGGGTCTTAGAAATGGTTGGCCAGGGACTGCCTCTGGAATAGAGCAGTACCCTCCAAGCCAAGCCAAGCCCCATAGGACAAGAGAGTATCAGCCATACTCAGTCGGCTCTTCAAGATGACATTGCTCAGCTCCTCCTCAAGGAGGTGGTAGCTCCAGTGGCGGATCCTCCAGCAGACCCAGGCTTTGTATCCAGGTACTTCCTGGTTCCCAAGCAGACGGGGGGGCTGGCGCTCCATTCTAGATCTGCATGACCAGAATCTGTATCTCAGGTCATGCACCTTTCAGACAGTCACTCTGTCCCAGATCATACCATCCTTTGAGCGACACATGTGGTTCTGTTTACTGGATGTCCAGGACACGTTCTTCATGTCCCAACCCATCCGTCTCATCAGCGGTTCCCCCGCTTCAGAGCTGAAGGGGCCCTATACAAGTTCCGAGCCATGCCATTCGGCCTGTCATGAGCCAACAGGTCTTCACCAAATGCATTGCAGTGGTGGCAGCCCATCTCAGGCATCAGGGGGGCAGAATTTACTCCTACCTCTATGATTGGCTCCTAGCAGGTCCCACCCAGAAGGAAGTGGAGAGTTCCAGGGACCTGGCCCTTCAGACCTGCTCCCAACTTGTCCTCCTGATCAACGAGGCCAAGTTGGAACTCGTGCCTTCTCAGGTGATGTGCTTCATTGGGGCAGAGCTCGATTCCCATCAAGCCAGAGCTCGGCTCCCAGTGGACAGGGCAGAGGTTCTCTCCTCCTTTACCCAATCATTTCTGGTTGAGCAATTGCGCCCTGCCCGGGACTTTCTGTGCCTTCTTGGTTGCATGGTGGTATGCACCTCTATGATCCATTAGGCCCAGTAGCACATTCACCCCTTCCAGTGGGATCTGACCACCCAGTGGGCTCAGCACCATGGTCATTCTAACCAGCTGATCAGTGTAACCCAGAAGATGTGGAATGCTCTCCAGTAGTGGACCACCCCAGACCGGTTGTAGGAAGGGATCCCATTTGTCCGCCCCAAGCCGATGGCCATCCTTAAGAGCGATGCCTCTCTCATGGGCTGGGGAGCCCACATGGGGGACAACAGGGCCCATGGGTTCTGGACCCCCAAGGAGTCCTGTTACATCATCAACCTGTCAGAGCTGAGAGCGGTCAGACTGGCACTGTCAGCTTTCGTGCCTCAGCTCCGGGATCAAGTGGTTCAAGTCCAGATGGACAATACCACGACCATGTACTACCTCAACAAACAGGGTGACATGCATTCTCATCTACTCTGCAGGGAAGCACTCCACAGCATTCATGTGGCAAGAGCTTCAAACCCTCTGGTGGATGCTGTCAGCCACTTAGGCGAGACATCCCACAAGTGGTCTCTCCATCCAGAGGTAACTTACAGCCTGTTCCCCACTGGGGAAAACCGATAGTGGACCTGTTTGCCTCCAGGGAAAACACCAAGCTGAGGCTGTTTAATGCCCGCCTCCCTCAGCAGGACCCCCTGCAGGGGATGCCTTCTCGAGGCCATGGATCCCAGGCCTCTTCTACGCCTTCCCTCCATTTCCCTTGGTGCTCATCAAAGTGAGGAGGGCAGGCCGAAGGTGATTCTGGTAGCCCCAAACTGGCGACACCAGTTCTGGTACCCAGATCTCCTCAGCCTCAGCAACAGGACCCTGGAGCGGCTTCCAGCACGCCAGGACCTGATCTCTCTCAATCAGGGGAAGGTATACCTTCTGGACCTTCAATCCCTGCACCTTACAGCCTGGTACCTGAGCAGCTAGAGTTTCAGGCTTTGGGTCTTTCCGAGGAAGTTATCACCGTGGTGGAGGCATCCAGAAAGGAATTGACCAGGAAATGTTATGTCTTCAAATGGAAAAGGTTTTCCATCTGGTGTCAGGGCAAGGGCCTGGACCCTCTGTCCTGTCCAGTGGCTAACATTCTCGACTACTTTTGGTCTCTCTCCATAGGGGGTCTTCGGTCATCGACCCTTAGGGTGCCATCTCTGCTTACCAGGCGTGGGCCAGTCAGCAGACGTTGGTGCAAGAGACAGTGGTTGGGTGCTTTTTCCAAGGCCTGGGTCACATATCCCCTCCAGTGCCTGAACCTCCACCTCTGTGGGATCTACTGCTGGTACTGGCAAAGCTCATGGGCAAGCCATTCGAACCGATGCACAAGTATGAGCTGTCACACTTGGTGTGGAAGATGGCCTTCCTGGTGGCTATTACGTCTGCCAGAAGGACAGGGGAGCTCCTGGTGCTCCGGTGGACTCTCCTTATCTGGTCTACCACAGGGACAAGGTTGTCTTGTGTCCCCACCCAAAGTTTCTTCCAAAGATGGTGTCAGAGTTTCATCTTAACCAGGTGTTAACTCTGTCAGTGTACTACCCCAATTACACCTCAGAGGCTGAATATAGGCTCCATACTTTGGACCAGAGTTGAGCCCTCTCCTATTATAAAGAGAAGATGGCAGAAATTTGGGGAGAGATTTGCCAGCTGTTTGTCACCTACGCTGAAGCCTCTTCTGGCAGACCTGCAGCAAAATGGACATTTGCAAGGTGGATTACATCTTACATCAGTCTATGCTATGAGTTGGCGAGCAAGGAGCCTCCCAGAGGGATAAGAGCTCGTTCTACCCACCATACTGCTACATCGGTGGCTACTTCCAGGGACATCCCCATACAGGGACTCTGTCGGGCTGTTACCTTGAAGACAGCAAACACCTTCATTACCCACCACCACATCGACCTTGAGTCACACCGGGATGCTGGTTTTGGGGCCTCAGTTCTCCAATCTCTGTTCCCAAAGTAAGTATAGGGGGTGTGCGCCTTGCCTCCCTCCTCCTCGAGAACTGCTAGGAGTCTGCCAAGAAGTGTGGATGAACATATCCACGTCCCTAGAAAAATAGGTTACTCATCTGTAACAGTAGTTCTAGGAGTGGTATATGTTGTTCATCCGCACGGACCCATCCGACCTCCCAGGCTACAGACACACAAACCTGACTTCCAGCAGGCTAAGATCTGGCATCATGGGGCTGAGCCGAGGGTTATACCACCCAGGTAGGTGGGAGGAGCCTTTCTGACAGATTTAAAGGGGAAAGGGACATGCCACGAAGTGTGGATGAACAATATATACCACTCCTAGAACTACTGTTACAGGTGAGTAACCTGTTTTTCCCTGACATCTTGGCCAACATTTCCCTAGTGAATAAAGCAGGGGCTTGTAACCCACACTCCAGCACATAGCTGGAAACAAAACATCCCAGCTCAGTGTGCTTTTCTAGGTCAAAATTTATAAATAAATATTATAAGTGTCTGAATATGCTGAATATCAGTGTATTCTGCCTTTTGGAACGAATACAAAAACAGGCACTAAATTACTATTGAGCAGATAGTTGTTTTATGGATCCCCTTCCCCACCCAACTGTAGATAAACCTCCTCTAGCTCTCAAAGAATCATATACAGTGTTTTTTGCCTCTTAGTCCCACCCAATTGTTTTTTTAGACACCTAACTGTGCCCATGTTTAGCCCAGGGGACTATTCCCAAACCTGGTGCCGTAAACAAAACAGCCTCCCTTTATTGAATAGCAGAAGCCCAGCCAATATGAGTGCCCCTCTTCAGATTCAAGCATATATATTTTTTAATGCTCATGTCTCCAGGTTACACCAGCTGAGATGCAACATTTGTAGTGGGGATTTGCTTTCAGAGAGCTGGGTGAACTGAATTGCTGACAGGCTACGTCACTTGCTCAAGGTCATCCAGTGTGTAGATGGCTTTGGTTGGATTCAAACCTGAGATTCCTGGTTCTCAGGCCTGTGGTGTAGCCACTAAAGCACATTGTCTGCCATCTGAGCCAGCCTACCTGCCCATTCCCTGCTGGTAATGTTTTCATCAGGATCCCTAGCCCTGAGGTCTCCTCTTACCTGCCCTGGATCATCCAAGTCTGAGGAACTGAGGCAGATTTGCTAAGTGCAGTCTGGGAATGGGGTTGAGAGGACATGGTTTAGCATAAAAGTGGAGTATTTTAGACCAAACCCCATTGCCACTATCCTATAACTCACTACTGAGTTGAAATTGTTAAATGTTTTACTTACAGTATGGCTGCATGTCTGTTTTCAGTGCAAGTGATGCTACAATTAAAAATGTAAATGAGTTGTTTTCTATTGTGTCAGGAACACTATTTGTAAGAGACATTGATTAATGTGCGTTAAATGGAGTTAATTTGTATTGTGTCATTTTATGGAGTTGTTAAAATACATCTGCCACTGTACTAGAGGTCTATAAATGGCAGGAGTTTTTTAAGTATTGTAGTTGAAAATAAAGTTTGTAAACACTGATGTTCCTGTCCTCTCAAGTTACTTCATCATAAAGAGCACACAAAGCTGGCTAGCTGCCTTGTTTGTTGTGTTTATAAAGTGAGCTCCAAACATCTTGAGTGGGGGTCGGGTGCTCACAGCCTCTTTGTCAGTTGTCTTACTGTGTGCAATATTAACTTGTCCTTATTATAATAATAAAATAATCTTTATTGGAAACAAACACAATTCAGAAAGTATCAAAGTGCTTTTAAAGAGTTTAAAAACCTTAAAATTATAAAGCTGTAAGTATATAAAATACTAGATTAAACAACAGACATACCAGTAATTAGTTATCCAAGAAGGTAAGTGAAAATAAATAAGTTTTCAGAGCTGCTTTAAAGCTCTTCACAGTCAGGCACCCTCTAAACCGATGAGGTAGAGAATTCCACAGGGTAGGGACCGTGAATACAAAAGCTCGAGTCCCAGAGGTCTTCAAACAAACCCTGGGAATCTCCAGCAATCCCTCATCGGCAGAGCAGTCAGAGGGGGCTGTAGGGATGCAGGAGCTCATGCAGGTAACTCAGTCCCTGTCCATGTAGGGCTCTATAGGTCAATAAACCAACCTTGAAGGTGATCCACCACTGAACTGGCAGCCAGTGAAGCTCACGCAAAAGTATGACATGACTAGATTGAGAAAGCCTGGCTAACAACCTGGCTGCTGCATTCTGCACCAGCTGCAAGCGGTGAATATCAACCCCTGGTAGCCCTAGGTACAGGGCATTGCAGTAATCAAGGCGAGAGGTCACAAAGGCGTGGATCAAAGTCAGAAGGTTGCCAGGCAGATCCAGGTGCTTAATCCAGGTGATGTTTCTCAGATGGTAGAATGAGGTCTTGATGATGGAGGACACCTGAAATTTCAGAGTCAGACCCTCGTCAAAAATAACACCCAGACTTGGCACCCATTTGGAGGTCATCAGCTGGCAACTGCCCAGCAAATGCCCAGAGGTCTGCCCAGCCGAAGACCCCTCTACCCGATGACCCAGGTCTACCACCAAAATATCAGTATTGCCAGGATTCAGCTTCAACCAGTTGGCACTCATCCAGTCTTGGATCTTGGAGAGGCAATTGTTAAACACAGAGACCGCATCATCCTGGTCAGGTGCAAAGGACATGTATAACTGAGTATCATCTGCGAAGCAGTGAAAACTCAGTCCATACCACCTTACTATGTCTCCCAACAGCAACATATACACCGCAAATAACAAAGGGAACAGCACAGAGTCCTGGGGAACCCCACATGACAGGAAGAAGGCATCAGAGAAATACATTTCTGACACTACTCTCCGAAACCTATTAGTGAGGAATGAATGGAACCATCTGAGGACTATCCCTGACAGCCCACTGATCACATGCAGGCACTCAAGCAGTACGCCATGATTCATGGTGTTGAATGCTGCACAGAGGTCAAGGAGGACTAAAATGGAATGAGTCCTCCAATCTCTTGCTATCAGGAGATCATTAAGCACCTGAACCAGGGCAGTCTTAGTGCTGTGCCTCTTCCTGAATCCAGACTAGAGAGGATCATAGATGTCCTGGATGGTAAGACGATCATCAAGCTGCAGCACGACCATCATCTCAATAACGTTACCCACTAAGGGCAGGTTAGAGATGGGTCTGTAGTTGGCAAGACACTATGGGTCAAGAGAAGATTTCTTAAGGAGGGGAATCACGACCACCTCCTTCAGGGAGTCAGGAAACTCACCAGTCTTTAACAAGCACCGGACTATCTCTGCCAGGACCAGGGCCAATGACCTTGATGTACTCCACAAGGAGGTGGATTGGGCCCGGATCCAAACTACAGCATTTTGGCCACATACTCTGGATGATCTTCATAACATCCATGATCGCCACCTGATCAAAAGCCGACCAACCAAACAGAGGCTCTACGACCTCCCTCCTATCACCACTCCACCCATTGTAACAAGCTGTGCAGATCTCTGATTTAATGTCGGCAACCTTATCTGCAAAGAAGTGAGCAAATGCATCACACTTATCTCATGACAAGACTGTTTGAACCTGCAGACAGGCTGGATTGCAAGTCTGTCCACAGTTTGAAAGAGCTGAGCTGGTCGGTTCCTTGCAGCAGAAATCTCCCCGGACAGGAACTCTGCTTTCTTATGGGGGATAGCCGATTGATAGTCCGTATAATGGGCCATCAATCTAAGTCTGTCAGCATTAAAACCAGATTTCCACCAGTGATGCTCCATCCTTTGCCCTTGTCTTCTCATCTCCCTCAAGGTCCCATCAAACCAGAGAGACCGAGGGCAAAGGGTGAGGGGGCAAACACAGACAGGAGTAGTAGAGTCCAGAGTCACCCCCACAGCCTTGTTATAGGCTTGTAGTAGGTTGTCTGGACCCCTACTTGTAGTTGGAAGCCCTGATAGAGCTAGCTCTGCCATCAGGCCTTCTGGAGTCACACCCCTTAAAGGGCTGTACCGGACCAGTTCCAAAGGGGCAGACCTATAAGGGGGAGCCTGGAAATTAAACCTGATAGTGTAATGGTCAGACCAGCCAACTGGTTTCACCACCATATCGGAGGTCTCCATTCCCAGTAGGAAGACCAGATCCAGAGAATTGCCTGAATTATTAAGAACTAAAGCTGCTGCTGACTTTTTCTAATATGGTTTTTCTACCACTTGGTTCATCCACTTGGACCTTCATATCCCATTACTATTAGCCTGCTGCCAGACCACAGGGTCCCTCACCTGCCTCCTGTTCCAGTTGGACTACCTAACCCACAGCCCTGGTCCCCCCCCCAGATTTCCCACTGGGTTAGGGCCCTGTTTTACAGTGCCCTGGTGAGCATTCACCCTGTTACCTGAATAGCTGTCATGGAGTCCCTTGTAGCCAGCAGTATGAAGCAAGGGTGTAGAGAGGACCCATGATGGTTGTGGGAGGCTGGCGTGGCATCATTTGCCTCCTGCTTGGCAATTTTCTTCAGTTTCTTCCTCCACTGAGCGTGCATTGTCATGACCTCCATGGGCGATATCACAATTGACGCACCACCCAAGCATGCCTGCTCTCCCACCTGCACCTCTACCTGTTCCCTAGGTGGTGGCATGCTGAGGGAAACACATTTCACCCTCCCTTGAGGAGAAAAGCATCCTCTGGGACACTTAACCTCCCCTCCCTGCTGGCAATCTCTTGTAAGAAGGCAGAGTTCCTGTCCAGGGAACAGTTCTGTCGCTGAGGGAAGCACATTTCACTCTCCCTTGAGGAGAAAAGCATCCTCTGGGACACTTAACCTCCCCTCCCTGCTGGCCTACCAATGAACCGGGTGCGTTCTGAATCCCGCATCAGTGCTACTAATGTATTTATTGAAATGTTTCACCAGGAGGGCACACTGAGCAACAAGTTGCTCATCTCACAGTGCGACCTGGGGAAAGGGGGTTACATAGGGTTGTGAAGGATGGTCAGTTATATAGTAGAATGTAGGTAGTACAAACAGTACAGCAATGTAAGATTAAGCTACAGTTGGAACACAAGGTAAAGTACAATAAACAGTAGTGGAACTTGGGTAAATTACAATACATATCCAAAAATGTACAAAAGGACCTATAAACATACAAAACAGTAATAAAGTGACAGAACCATTTATAATGCATGAGTGTATCAGGAGCAGGCTCAAGGTAGTACACAAGTGCTGTTGGAGTAAAAAGGATGGGATAGGGTGTGCTCACGGATGACCCAGAAAGGCAGGTGGAGAAGAGAGCCATTTCCTGATTACGCCTACCAGATATTGAGAATCCTGCCAGGGGGATTAGGGTAGGAAGGCAGAAACTGGGGGTAGGTACTAAGGAGAGTTAAAGCAGGAACAGCTGAGTGAGAGGTAACTGTGTAGGGCGGAAGTGAAGGAGTAGCTGGAAGGGGAGTATCATAATTCAGAAGAGAGTGAATTCCAGATTTTAGAGAAGCGATAGGAAAAACCAGTTTGACCAATGAGGGTGGAGCAGAGAGGGACCGTCAAGGTGCAGGTGTCATTTGCTCTAAGACAGTGGGAGGTGGAGTGGAGAGAGGATGAGAGATAAGTGGGGAGGACTACAAACCAGAATTTGGAGGTTAGTTTGGCACAGTGTGAGGTGCGTCTGTGAGACAGTGGAAGGAAGGTAAGAGAGCGATACAGATCACAGTGGTGGGAGACGGAAGGGGAGTCGAGAGCAAAGCAGCAGAAGAAGTTAAAGAGAATGTCCAACTTGGACAGGGAAGATTTGGGAGCAGCACCATAGAGTACTTCACAGTAGTGAAAGATGGGGAGTATCATCTTCTGGACAATTTTGAGCCTCGCAGTCAGTGGGATGCAACTACGATTCCTGTACTGAGCATCAAACTTGGGGCGCAGTTTCTTCAGGTTAGCATCGATATGCACAGAGGAGTCGAGGTGCTGGTCCAGCCAAGCCCCCAGATATCTAAATGAGGAGGTGTCCTCCAGGATGGCCCATCAAGGGTGTGGAAAGTGGGTAGGGCCGGGAGCCTAGAGAGTCTCTGCCTGGTGTCAAAGGTCACTGAGACTGTCTTCTTGGCATTTAGAAAAAGCTGGTGAGAAGCAAACCAGAGCTGAACTTGGTTAAAGTCATGCTGTAAGCTGGTTTCCACAGCAGCAGGGTTTTTAGCTGGAACTGTACAAAACAATATCGTCAGCGTACATGTGGATAGACGAGGATGAGCAGGCTGTGGGAAGATCATTAAGGAAAATGGAGAAAATGCACTGTGTGACTGAGCAGGCTGCTGACAATTTAAATATAAATAAAATCCAATGAGCAATTTCCAGCTGAAAGAGTTTTTGTGTAAACTGATGATCTGAGCATGGTTGGTGTGGGGTGGGGTTCATGGCCTGCCAAGTTAAAGTAGTGTTGTCAGTCTTTTAAAGTACAAATGCAGGCCTCCAGACTGCGATCTGGTGACTCAAAAGCACAAGTGTTAGAAAAATATGACCAAGACTGTCTGGATGCTGCTGTAAAAGAAAAAGCACAGGACAACATAGGATAGAGGCGCATACCAAAGGGACAGAAAAAATTCACTCCATGCCGGGTTACAGATATGAATCATAAAAGACACATCTTGAAGAAGGGGACAGTCAGCTTAACGCATACGTGTTGAGTGTCTGTTTTTTTCAAGATGCACTTTTTACAATTTCAGCAATATTAAAGGCTAAGTTGGATCTGCAACCTTGCAAGTACTGCAATTTTTTTCTTTCCCATTGGTGTATGCAGCTATCCTGTGTTGTCTTACAGTCTGTTGACTTACCTGCCAGTGTTCCAGTGGAGTTAGAGAAAGAGATAGGGCTCTATGCAGAAAGTCACATGGGTCTCTTGATAAGTGTTTGCAGCAACCACTCAGCTCTAGTCCCTGGTCCTGCACCGAACAGTGGCCACAGGTCTTTCCCTGTGCTAGTGGTACTGTGACTGTGCCAGAAAATAACTGCAGGTCACCATACAAATGATCCACAGGGCCATGCACATAACATGGTGACCCTTGTAGTGATGGTTGCAAAAGTTTTTCAACACCCCCATCCTTTACAACCACTTATCATGTGTCCCTGCTTTTGCACCCAATCATGGTGACAAGTCCTTTCCCATGCTAGTGGTATTGCGACTGTGCTGGGAAATGACAATGAGTGACCATACAAATGGTTCACGGGGCAAAGCACTAAGTATGGTGACCTATGCTGAGGCAGTTGCAAAGTTTTTCTACACCCCTACCTTTACAGCTACTGCAGGTGGTAGGGGTGCTGCTAAACAGTGACAACCATAGAAGGAGCAGATGATAGGCTGAGATTGTTGAGGAGGCTATGATACACGTTGACAATAGCTGGGAAGGGGGCTAGGGTGGGTTCCACTGGACACCAGGGATTCAGAAAATATTGGAAAGGAGGGTCACCAAATCACCAGTGAGAAATGACAGTGACCACAAATATTCTATTGTTATTATCTAATGAGTAGGCATACAGGTGAGGGTCAGGTTGGGGGTTGGGAGATTATGATGGAAGTACCATTTGCTTGGGACAAAGGACATGGCCTAAGACTGGTGCTATGTCACACACAGAGCCCTGTAGCTGTCACAAGCCAACATGCCAGCTGGTGCAGACCAGTTTGCATCACTAGTATCAGGCTAAGAGATTTGCATTGAGATTCTTCCACTGATGACTAAGCCTGCCCTAACATTGCGTATCGCATTTTTGGTGGTGGCACAACAAATAGCCTTTTTGCATCATGATTTTGCACCACCACCTTTGTGACAGTTTACTGAGCCAGTGTTTCTTTGATAACAGAGAAACAGAGAATACTGAGGAGAGAAAAAAGGACCCGAAGCCTATCCAGTCTGTCCTAACCCAGTTTACAGTACAGTGCCTAAACTATAACGCCTCCTTTTGGGAGGGCCATAAATTGTAGATCTTACTTTGAGAGGGAACGCTTGCAGCAGGCAACACATATAGTACTATGCCGCTAGGCACTAGGGCCCCACAGAAAGATTTCTAGCTAGCAGTCCAAGGCAGGGGACTGCCCCTGACATTGGCCCTGCCCCAACGTCCCACATGGTATAAAAGGGACGGTCCCCCAGCATCACCTCAGTTCTTTTCCTGCTGTCATCCCACTAGTATCGACTCCATGGTTGCCTCTCTCACAGTCGACCGCCATTTTCATGCTTTGCACACTGTCGCTCATTTGCCTTTTTCTCCTTGTATTTTTCTTATTTTCAGTGCATGTCTTCACCATTCACACAGTGGGGGATGTCTTAAGTGTCCATGCAGCGAGCAGATACCGGCCAGAGATGGTCATTCGGTCTGCCTCATCTGTCTAGGCCCAGGCCACAAGCTGGACGACTGCCCACACTGCCAAAAGTTCAACAACAAGACTCGATTCCTCTGCCTCAAGACCTTGAAGGCCTATCTTTTGGAACAGCAAGTTGCCACCATGCAGAGGACTCAGTTGGAAAACAGTTCTTCTTCCTCAGCCAGGGATTTCTCCTCCAGAGAGAAGAAATCGGGTGGGAAACACCACCACAGGGACAATGATCGAGCCAGGTCAGAATCTCACCCCAGGTCCCCTCACAAGACCTCAGCATCCTCTGCTTGTAGCTGAGATTGAAATCTGTTCCCCCGGTTCCTTGACTCTTCCCGGAGTTTCAGCCAAGAAGATTCCTGCCTCCTTCCAGACGCATGGCAAGGAGTCTTCTGGACAGGGGCATTAATCTGCCCCTGTGTCCCTGGCTCTAAGACCCCACAAGCAGTCGCTTGGGTCTAAGCCAGATGGACAGGCGTCTTCTTTGGGTGGCAAGTTGGATTTGGTCACCCGCAAGGCCTCAGGATCGCCCAACTGGTTGAAGGGTCGGGCGACTCCTCCAGATGCCAGGATTCTGATCATCATCAGAATCCTCCTCCGCCGAGTGAGAGGGTGGAGATAGCCTCTGAAGGTCATCAGACCTCAGGACCTTCCGATACAGCATTGGAAACAGACCAGGTGCCTTCTCTCAAGTAGCCGTCTGCTCTGAAAGAGCGTGAATTGGACTAGGCGACAGGTCACATGCCTGAGGACCGGACTCCTGGGCCTCTTGACCAAGGGTCAAGCCCTTCACCCCACCTGCTATCGAGCAGCTGGACGCCAGGCCTATGGGGAATACTACCCCAAAGGGAGCAGTCCCATCGGCCCTGACATCCAAGGATAAGGAGCCAGAGGATCAGGCAACAGCTCCGAGCACACCGCAAGGGCTGACGCCAGGAGCTTCAAACGCCTCTACCCCACCACCAGCTTAACCTGTCATCCTGCTGGTGGAGATAGGAGCACTATTTAATTCATGGTGGAATACCATAAAAGTGGACTTGCTGGCCAGACCTCATCAGCAGTCCCCAGTTCTGAGAGGACTCCCTCCTCCGGCCCCACCCAGGGAGCCTCACCTCAAAGACCTAAAGGACATCCTCTGATGCCAGACCGTCCATCGTCAGGGGATGATGACCGGGGGTCACCAGCCCCTAGCAGACATGGATGACACCCTTCATCCATCCCCTCCTCTAGGGGTTGTCCGTATTCTTCTTCAGGGAAGAATGGAGGAGATTCTTCCTCCGATTATTCCTCTGAGGACGAGCTACATTTACCCTCTCTGGACCATAAAAAGGACTCTCCCAGGTCCCCCTGGATGATCCATCCTTCTTGGATGTGATGCAGCACATCCAAGCCATTAATCAGTAGGATACAGAGGAAGCTGACCCTGAACTCTGGCGCCTGGACCATTTCTTATGGGCGAACATCCCGAAACCTTAGTTGTCCCTTCTTTTGGTGGAACCGTTCCAGGACATGACCAAACTGGCTTGGAAGCATCCTTCCACCACTTTGTCCCCAGGAAGGCTGACCACCTGTATAAAACTCTGAAAGGAGAGCCTTTCCTTAGTGAGCAACAAAAGGCAGACTCCATGATGCTGACAGCCGCTCATGGCAGGGCACAGCAAACGAAACACGAGTTCTCATCCTCTGAACCCAGATTCAAAGAAGCTAGACCAGATGGGCTGCAAAGTTTACTCTTCAGCCACCTGCACAGTCAGATCACTGAACTTTTTGGCATACATGGTGATGTACGAAAAGTCCTTATGGAGTAAGGCCTTGGACTTGGCTAAAGCCCAACCTGACTCGTACCAAAAATCAGAACTGATGGCAGTCATTCAATTGGGCATCGACATGGGCAAGCATGTCTTGAGGAGTTCATATGACTCAGCAGACACAGCTGCCAGGGCAGCAGCCACAGAGGTGTGTATGAGAAGCCATGCCTGGCTGAGGGTCTCAGGGTTCAGACAGGATCTGCAGGATGCAGTCCTGGATGCACCTTTTCAACGGTCTGTTCTCTTTGGACCTGACACAGAGAAACTTATTACCGGGCTGCAAGACTCGGGTAAAACAGTTTCCAACGTCGATACAATGTATAAGTCAGAGCCAGCTGCTAGATGTCATCCTTTTTAAAAAAACAGGGCCAACAAGGAACGTGTCAGCAGCACAAGGGAGGTTTTAAGCATAGGAGCCCTCACCTGTCTTCAGGCTCACAGGGACCAAAAAGTGCCAAGAGTGCTAGAGCTCCCTTGCCTACCCCCCCTTCACCTCACAATAAGTCCCTGTCTGCCTCCCCCCCCCACCTCTGGCAGAGCTTCTGGGAGAGGCAGTAGGCAGGAAATTCTCCCTCTTCCTCACCGGATAGTTCAACATCACCATGGATCAGTGGGTTCTTAAGATCATCGAAAGAGGGTGTGCTCTGGAATTCATCCAGATCCCACCGGACAATCCCCACATCCCTACCCGCTGTTCCCCATCCCACGCAGTTCTCATAAGGGCAGAAATTCAGGCCCTTCTCCAAAACAGAGTGATTCAGGAAGTACCCCCAGATCAAAGAGGAAGGGGATACTACTCTCACTTCTTTCTAGTACCAAATAAGATAGGGCACCTCTGTCCCATCCTCGATGAGAGTCAACTGAATGTCTTCATCAAGTACAGAAGGTTCAGGATGGTAATATTGCCAGGTCTACTGCCCATGATCCACCAGGGAGATTGGCTATGCTCCCTAGACATGCAGGACACCTGCATGCACATAAAGATCCTGCCATGCCACAGAAAGTATCTCTGCTTGACCTTCCAGGGAGAACACTATCAGTTCAGGGCGCTGCCATTTGGCCTCTCATCAGCACCAAGGGTCTTTACCAAGTGCCTAGCAGTAGTGGCGGCTACCGTCAGTAGAAGGTGTCATTATGTTTACCCCTACCTGAATGACTGGCTCCTAACCACCTCTATGGAGGAGCTACTACTCCATTCAATAGAGGAGACCTTCAGTCTATTCCAAGAGTTGGGGGTCACTCTGAACTTTCCCAAGTCGTTCCCCTGGCCTACACAAAGGCTGCAGTATATAGAAGTAGTCTTGGATGCTGTCCAGGGAAAAGCCTTTCTTGCCTCAGACCAAGCAGACAGGTTAAGGGAGACTGCCCAGAGAGTCAGCTCCATGAATCTGATACCGGCCAGAGTGATGCTACAGCTGTTACGCCACATGGCTGCAGCCATCAACATGGTTCCCCTTGCCCACTTGCATATGAGGGTTCTGCAGTGGAACCTCAGGGTTCAATGAGACCAATGCATGGACAAGCTAGAGCAGCCAGTCAGGATCTCTGAAGTGGTAATAGACACTCTGGAATGGTGGCTCACCCCCTCTTGACTGGACATTGGGGTTCCCTTTCAATCACCCAGTCCGCAGCAGATCCTAACTATGGACGCCTCGGGGATGGGCTAGGGGGTGCATCTGGCACCCCACCAAACAAGAGGCACCTGGACCTTGGTGGAAAGCCACCTCCACATCAATGTGCTGGAGATGAGGGCCGTTCTGTATGCCTTGCAGGTCTTCCCATTGGTACTCATGCCAGGTCTTCTGTTAGTCCAGTAAGACAACACTCCAGTTGTCTTCTATCTTAACAAGCAAGGGGGCACTCATTCCTAACCCCTGTGCAGAGAAGCCATGAGAGTGTGGCATTGAGCAGTAGATTACAACCTGGAGATAACAGCCATTCACGTTCCAGGGATTCACAACGTCCTTGCCGACAGTCTAAGTCACTCTTGATCTGAGTCATGAGCGGGAGGTAATGCAAAAGATCATAGATGACATTTTTGAAAGGTGGTGTCAACCAGAACTGGACTTCTTTGTGTCCCCACACAACGCCAAACTGCCCAATTGCTGTTCGCTAGATCCAGGGCCTGGTGTTTTCTGGTGTAACGCATTGTCCCTCTTTTGGACAGGGAGGTTTCTGTACACCTTACCTCCCTTTCCACTCCTCCAGAGAGTGCTAATCAAGCTGAAGGCAGAGTGCGCACGTATGATCCTCATAGCACCCTTTTGGCCTCATCAGATATGGTTTCTGTTGCTCCAGCAATTGGCATCAGAACCGCAGGTCCCATTACCCCCATCTACTCGCTTGCTGTCTCAGGAACAGGGAACCCTAGTACATCCGAATCTTCGGTCTCTGCATCTGCATGCATGGCTCCTGCAGACCTGATCAGGGATAGATTTGGCGTATCCTCCAGGGTGGCAGAGGTTCTGGTGGCAGCATAAAAAACCTGCACCAGAGTGACATATGCCATGAAATGGAAACGTTTCTGCTTATGGGCATCCCCCCATTCCTTGGACCCTTTCCTCTGTCTGGTGGACAGACAAGTGACTCAGCTACTCATCCATTAAGGTACACCTTTCTGCATTGTCAGCCTATCATGTGCCAATGAATGGGATAGCTTTCGCACAATTGGACCTGTGAAAGACCTTCCTCTGGGGTATCTTGCTCATCAAACCTCCTAGGAGGGATACCGTCCCTCCATGGGACCTTCTGTTTATGTTAAAGATGCTTACATTGCCTCCTTTTGAACCAGCCACAAGCTGCGAGCTATGTTTTCTGTCATGGAAAGTGTTATTTTTGGGTGCCATTACTTCCGCTTGAAGGATTTCCGAGCTACAGGCTCTGTTATGTAAAGAGCCTTATCTTATTTGACACAGGGTCAGAGTGGCCCTGCATACAAATCCTAAGTTCATTCCAAAGGTAGTGTCCGAATTTACTTTAAACCAGGACATTCAAGTACCATTTTACTACCCAGAGTACTCAAACAAAGGGGAGGCCTTGTTACATACTCAGGATGTACATAGAATTTTACGTTACTACATAGAACGTACTTGTTCATCAAGAAAGACAGACCAGTTGTTTGTCTCCTTTGCCAAAATGATGTTAGGGACTCCAGTGACCAAGCAGACATTGTCCAAATGGTTGGTCAAGTGTATTTCCTTCTGTTACCAGATGTACGACAAACCCTTTCCGGGACCAGTCAAGGGTCATTCCACAAGAGGGGTTGCAACCTCCTTTGTGTCCCTCAAAAATGTGTCTGCAGCAGATCTCTGTGCAGCTGCTACTTGGAGTTCAATCTACACTTTCATCAGCCGCTACAGTCTGGACATTGCTTCCAGAAAGAGAGTAGGGTTTGGCCTTGCAGTCCTCCAGGGACTACTCTCCTAAGGAGTGCCTAGGACACTGTTCTACTAGTCCGCCACCCTTCTGACCTGGGTCTCTTCTTGCACTGCTTGTGACTCAGTCCTATATGTTACCTGCTGCAAGAGCTGCCTCTCGAAGTAAGATAGTACAGTTATGTAAGAACTTACCGTATCAGTAGATCTTCAAGAGGAGCTCTTGCAGCAGGTGGTTTCCCTCCCACCTGCCCCCGGGGTTATGTATGTGTACTTCTCTCTGGGGGATGGGAGATCCTCCTTGGTTCCCCATCCTGCATCTCAGCTGGGTCTCTGGTGGGTGAACTGAGGTGGTGCTGAGGGACTGCCCCTTTTATACTGTGAGGGACGTCGGGGTAGGACCGATGCAGGGGCGGTGCCCCACCTTGGTCTGCTAGCTAGAAATTTTTTCATGGGGTCCTAGTGCCTGTTGACATTGTATCATATGTGTTACCTGCTGCAAGAGCTCCTCTCGAAGATCTACTAACTTCTTATGTAACTGTACTATGTCCCACATAAGTTTCACAACTCATGCTGACTAATTGGCAGCAGTATCCATTATGCATTTCATGTCCATTCCCCTGAATGGACTGAGGGATTGCCACTACTTTCTGAAGCTGCCCCATACTAGCATGGGGAATTCAGTTTGTTCAGACACACCACTGTGTTTCACCAAGCTAGAGCTGTAATGCTACTTTCAGTTTGCTGTTTGGGATTAAATTATCATCCTGCTCAAGTCAGGATTTCACCTACCATGATCTAGTCTTGAGTATGGACAATACCAAAGTGACCTGACAACAACATCTGAGTATAGCAACTTCTGAAGAGGTAAGTTCACTCATTCTGGTGTTGGGAGGCCAAGCTAGGCATATTATGCTAAAAATAGTTTGTGTTTTTTTGATGAATAAAGTGGTAATATGAGTGGTTACAAAGAGACATAGATCAGCTGGCCCACTAAATCAACAGTAGCATTACCACTTGCGGCACCAGTGACCTGTGTTCAGAAGCGAACTTGGGACATCGGAGGGTCAGCCGGGGGAGGAGGATCAAGCATCTGATGGACTGCTCCCCTCCTCTGGGGAGGAGAGATGAGGTGCCCGGTGCATGCCTGGCCCCTAGTGGTGGCTATGGGTATGTAACCAAGGGACCACAACACTGAGGCTGGGAGGAGCAGCGTCTGCGAATGTACTGCATGCAGGAGCATGAGCAGGGGTCACCTAGGTAGCATTGCATGTCTGCTCTGCCAGAGAACCATAGAAGAGGGAAAAACTCCAGGATGGCCAGACTGATGCACCCGACCCTCAGCATGCACCACAAGTGGCAACATGTTGCGCCTATCACCCAAGAATCCTTTTAGCAGCTTCCAGGACTGCCCCTGCCAAGGAGGAAGGGAAGCTGTGGGGAAGGCGGGAGTTGGAAGCTGGACTGATGGGGTTGGGTGAGATTGGTGCCTGATGAGGAGGCCAGCCCCATGGAAGAGAAAAATAGAACTAAGTGCAAAACAAAGGGACTTTGATTGACTAGAGAAATGGGTGAATAAGTGATAGATGCAGTTGAATGTGGACAATAGCAAGGTGATGCATCTGGAAACAAAAAGTGAGGGCAAGAATTACACACTGAATGGGAAGGAGATTACAGCATCAGGACAGGAAAGAGATTTGGGAATTATAGATAGCACACAGCAACCTTTTCTTTTCAATCCACTCCTTTCTGCTCTTCTCTGGCAACTGCTCTCAGCCCCTCACCCACCCACTGAAGACCTACCTGCCCTTGTTGAACCACCATGCATGGGTGGGTACCTTGGAAGGTGGTGAGGAACCTGCAGGGTGTTGCCATCATCCATCATCGGGAGTGTTTCTCCTTTATTTTTGGCCCTTACCTTGTCTGTGAGACATGCTCTGGCATTCTTGCGCTACATAAAGATGTACAGTAGCAACACTACTGTGCCTGTTCTTGGCTGACTAGGTAGGCAGCTGCTGCTGCACCACCTAGCCTCTGCTAGGTGGTGACCAAGCAGTGGTATAGACAGTCCCCCCTCCAAGAGGAAACCATCCCTTGATGCTCAATCCTCCTTCCCAAGGCTGGCCCTCAAGGGACCCTGGTCCATTTCCAAGCCCACGTTGTAGGGATGGTGGCAGGTGAGGTACCCAGCACCTCAGCTGTCCATGCCACTGGGCCAGCTTAGGACAGAACAATCTAAATGATGCATTGCAACAGTCTTGAAAGCCAACCAGGCAAGGTATGTGATACTACCTTTGTACAAAACTTAAGTTAGGCCACGTTTAGAGTACCGATAGTGATTCTGGGTGCCACATAATAGGAAGGATATACCAAAATTGAAAGCCATTCACTGTAGACCGAGAATGATCAGGGGTCTAGAAAGGGTGGAACACAAGCAGATATTTGAACAGCTGAGACTTTCCTTTTCACTGAAAACAGAAGGCCAAGTAAGTAAAAACATATGATTCTGTACTGGTTGGGGGGGGGGTTTAAAGCCGTGCACGACCTCTGAGGAAAGAGACCTAGCATTCATCATCAGTGATGTCCTAATACAATCAAACCAGTGTAACAGGACCTACAGTAAGGCAAACAGGATGCTGGGGTGTATAGGAAGGGCTACTGACATAAGAAGGAAGGAGATATTATTCCTGTCTATAGATCACTGGTAAGACCGTACCTAGAGTACTGTGCTCAGTTCTGGAGTCCTCACCTAAGGAAAGATAAAAGACAGGCTGGAGACAGTGTAACATATGGTGATCAAATGATTCAGGGCCAGCAGGGCAGATCTTATGAGGATTGGCTCAAGGCATTGAACGTGTACTTACTAGAGGCCAAATGAGAGAGGAAAGATATGATAGAGAACTTCAAGTTCTTGAAAGGAATGAACGAGTTAAACTACAAGGAACTATTTAGCATAAGTAATGGCTAAAGAACACAGGGGCATCGTCTGGCCTGGTGGCACTTCTGGGTTGAGGTGCTGGACACCACACCTCGCACCACACGGTGACCCGAGTTCGAGAACAAGTCCAGACCACCGGGGGATGGCAGGGGAGAGAGTGGATCTAGTGTCCAGAGGACAGCTCTACTCTCTTGGGGAGGGATCCAGGGACAGTGTAGCAATAGCCCCCAGTGGAGACCAGCGGCACTACGATGCACAGGGGCTGGAAAGCAGGGAAAGAGGTCAGGCAGCTGCCTTCTGGATGTGGATGGGAGCATCCACATTGCGGACTAGGCTGCTTTGCACATCCCACGTCTCACCTCCAGCCTGGATAGGCGATGGCTCATAGCACCTGCCACCACATGCCCAACACCAGATCTCCTCCCCTGCCCCTTCGGTCTCCTTGTGGACCCTGGCTGGAGAGGGTTCACTAAGGAGAAAGTCATGCCCTTGAGGGGGTGGGATCACGGTGGGCGGTAGAAGTGGCAGAACCCTGTGTAGCTTGACAGAGTTCCGGTGCCTGGAGTGAATAAAAAAAAAAAAAGAAATATTTAAAAAAAAAAAGGTGGGGCATGAGTGGAAACTGATGGGGGGGGATTCAAGAGGGAAATGAGAAAGAGTTTATTTTACAGAAAGAGTAGTGCGACTGAGGAATTATCTGCCAGCTGATGTGGTGGGTGCTGAAACTATCAATGACTTCAAATGCAGATGAGACAGAGTGAAGGGCTTAGCGGTTGCTCAGCATGATAGCGGTAGGGCAGCGAACATGGAGGTGGATAACATGAGTTAGAACTCTGTATAGACAATGGATCCCAGGTTTGTTAGGGTTTATGGGCTGACCTGATGGACCAGTGGTCTTTTTCCGCTGTCATTGTCTACAGTATGTTTCTATGTGTCAGTGTGGCTCAGTTGGTACCACATCTGCCCAGAAGGTTGTGGGTTCTCATCCCCCACTGGGATTGGACTCATACCCAAAATGCTGGCATCTGAGTGCAGTATTGGGGGGGTGCTGTACTGCTGGGGTGTGCTGTTCTTCAGATGAGACATTAAACCAAGGTCCCTTCTACCCATCCTGGTGCTGTCCTGGTGGGTGTCCAGGTGGAAGTAAAAGAACCCAGGGCACTCTTCGTAAAGAGTAGGGGACAGTCCCGGTGTCCTGGCCAACATTCCCCTTCCTATAACCCGGATCATGCAATTGTCCAAGCTGTGTGTAGGTGTTGATGTGTGATATGGCCGCCACCACATATTCTGTCACTTCACTACCAGTCTAGCATTGCTTGTAAAGCACTTTGGGATACACTGTGTATGAAAAGCACTATATAAATGCTGATTTTTCTTCTTCTATGAAGGATCAGCATAAGGCTCTGAACTTGTACTTCCTAAAGACCAGAAGGGAGAAGAGCAATAAAACAGAGACCTTAAAGTTCCTGAAAAGAATGAACAAGGTAGATTGTGGGGAAACAGTCAGCATGGACTGGTGAATCAAAAACATGGGGACATGAGTTGAAGCTGGCATTGGGGGAGGGAGAGATGGAGGAGGGACTTGAGAAAGTTTTATTTTACAGAAAGAATGACTGAGCTGTGGAACTATCAGCAGAGGTGGTGGGTGCAAGAATCATTAGAGGTTTTGGATGCAGATGGAATTAAGTAGAAGACTTAAAGAGGGCCATGGTCAACTTTTCTGGCATCAATAAATTCAGATTTTGGATCAGCATAGCCCTACTCAGCCTCATGCCAAAAATTAGATCTCTAAAGCTGTGTTTACATGACCAACTTTGCTCCTTCTGTGGAGTGTTGAAGGGCTGCACTGACACAAGAAGACACCCGGCTTTTACGTCTACACAGCCCCTTTCAGTGCCAATGCAAAACGCACTGGAGAGGGGCTGGGAGTCAAGCGGCAATCAGCTAAAAACAGCCAAAAGATGCCCGCAGGGTCTGGGGTGTGGGAGCAAGCGGTGCAGCCTGTCCACACAGCTATTTAAACTGCTTGCTCCAGAATGCATTCCCAGACTTCCTGCGACTGCGGGAGTGGAGTAATGACTGACTTACTGCGATCTGGTAAGTGTCCACATGGCAGCATTTGCACTGCAAAACCCTCGCCTGACCCTGACTGCCCAGCTTACTACAGAACAATATCAAACTTGCCCTTTGTTGGGAAAGTTATCGAGAAGGTGGTTCACACTGCAGCTGGAGGATCATTTGACTAACCACAATATCTATGACCCTCTCCAGTCTGGCTTCAGAAAAAGGCATAGCACTGAAACGGCCCTGGTGAGGGTACTTAATGATCTGATGGCGAGAGATTGGACAGCCCGTTCGATCTTGGTTCTCCTTGATCTCTCATTAGCTTTTGACACAGTGGATCATGGGCTGCTGTTCAAGTGCCTGTGGTTTCTCTGTGGACTGAGGGGGGGCAGTTCACAATCGGTTTAAGTCCTTCCTCGAAGGTAGGTCTCAGAGAGTGGTGTCAGGAATTTATTCCTCGGCCCCTCATGGACTACCCTGTGGGCTTCCACAGGGCTCAGTGCTGTCCCCCATGTTATTTGCAGTGTATTTGCTTCCAGGAGGGGACATTATAAGGAGGTACAGATTGAATTTTCATTGCTATGCTGATGATTCTCAACTGTACATGCCGTTTGTACCCGATCAGGAATTAGATTCTGTTGCTGTGTTTAATAACTGCCTACTGGAGATTCAGAGCTGGATGAGTGCCAGTCAGCTTCAGTTGAACTCGGAAAAAAATGAGGTATTGATTGTGGACTCTGGTTATAGGATGATAGGGACATGGGCAGGAAAACCATCAGGATTAAGTCTTGGTGGGATCTCGCTTATTGCCTCTGGCTAGGTGCGGAACCTGGGCATTGTTTTTGATGAAGGCTTGACCCTGAGGGTGCAGGTTTCAGCTGTAGTCAAATCTTCCTATTACCATTTTAGGAACATAGCCCAGGTGAAGCACCTGGTTCCGCCCGAAGATCTTCTGACCTTGGCCCACGCCTTTGTCACCAGTAGTCTTGATTATTGCAACGCCCCCCGCAAAGGGCTACCGGGGGTAGATATCTGCTGCTTGCAACTATTGCAGAACGCGATGGCCAGGTTGCTGACTGGAGCTTCTAGGTCTAGTCATATTACACCTGTGCTGCGTGATTTGCACTGATTGCCAATACAGTGGTGGATTACCTTCAAGGTCCCTTTGCTGACCTATAAGGCTGTACAAGAGCAGGGTCCTTACTACCTGAAAGAGCTCCTGCATCCTTACTGTCCCTCCCGCTTGCTCCGTTCCTCTGGCGAGGGATTGCTAGAGATTCCCAGGGTATCCCTTAAAACATTGGGAGGAAGATCTTTTGCCTTTATGGCTCTTACCCTGTGGAATTCTCTACCTCACCAGATACGAGATAGCCAGACTGTAGAAGGTTTTAGAAATTGTTTGAAGACATATTTGTTTAACCAGGCCTTCTCAGGAACATAATGAGTTCGAATGTATACGGATGTTTTTTAATATGTTTTATATGTTTTATGATGTGTCGTGAATTTTTAATGTTATAAGTGTAAAGGCGCCCTGAGCTTTGGAAGGGCACCTTATATAAATAAAACTGACTTACTTACTACTTACTTACTAAGTTACTTTATTTAAAAGTTACAAGTCATTTTACAACCCTAAATTCACTGCGTATTAAAAAAAGCCAGTTTCTGTGAACAGCTGCTGATGATGTCATCTCCCGAACTCACAGCCTAGTCCTCCCTGTCAGCAAACTTATAGGACCTGTTTCTCCAGAGTTTAAAGATTATATGCAATGGTTTTCACAAGTGAAACAGGCAGCACCATTCAATAAACATTGATTTAAAAGCTATGTGTGTTTCAGGTTTTGTAACAAAGTTGACAGATTGACTTGTTTTGTACCTTTTTGTTGCAGTCCGTTTCTCCAGGGTTGCTGGATGCTGGATTATAGCACATTGCTATGAAGTTTGCTGTCTAGATAACTCTGATGTGGTGAAAGGCTGAGGTCATTTGCACCTGTCATTCAACTGAGGTGATTTCTCAGGATGGCACTTTAAAACAATTATTCCACCTCCCTGTAATTGGGGGTGGGAGAGGTAATGCTGTTTTGAAACCTTGCTACAAGTTTCTATGCAGTAGTCAGCCCAGTGTTTTCTCCCTGGCAAGCTGTTACTTGACCTACATTCAGGCTCATCTATGTTGTACTCCAGATTAAAATTATCATTTTACCAGGGCTAATACTTCCACCCCAGTAGGAATTAACACATATTAAAATTTATTGTAAAGCAGACACTGGCAAACAGCAATGAAGCTGCAAATCTGGTAATATCCAGCAGACCAGACGTGGGTTTGAATCCTACAGCTTCCACTTGCATACTGTGTGACCCTGAGCAAGTCACTTAATCTCCTTGTGCACCCAGGTCACTCCTGTAAAAAAGCTTTCAGCTTAGTGTGCTATACCTGGTTAAACAACTAAATAAAAAATAAATAAATAAATAAAAGTTACCAACATTACAATACTAGTAGCAATACAGCTTCCTAACAGGCACAGCAGAGTAGTACCTCAAATGGTATCAGCAGCCTGGAGGAATGCTGAATCAGCATCCAGCAAACCTGGAGAAGAGGACCACACCAAAAATGCATTAAAAAATGAATTTGTCAGCTTTATTGCAAAACCCGAAACACACATAGTTTTTATAGCAGTGTTTATTGAATATTGCTGCCTGTTTTATTTGTTGAAAACCATTGCACGTGATCTTTAAACTTTGGAGAAACAGGTCCTATAAGTTTGCTGACAGGGAGTACTAGACTGTGAGTTCCTGAGATAACATCATCATCAGCTGTTCACTGAAACTGGCTTTTTTGAACAGGTAGTGAAATCAGGGTTACAAAATAGCTCATAACTTTAAACGAAACCTAATTTTTGGTATGAGATTTATTGGGAGTATGCTTATTCTAATTCTGCAATGTAGTACTTTGGACAAGAGTCCCTCTTTAATAGATATATAAGGGGAAGCAGTACAGCAAGGGGGAGGCAAGGTCAGTAATTCTATCTGACACCACAGTGCACACTCCAGAGAGAGAAAACTCCAATATGTCGCCAACGGTCTAAGCATAAAACTAGACTGCAAGACAACAAAAGGATCTGGCACAATGACGAGTTTAGTCAAATTATTTTATTAATCTCATAAAAATGTAATTCAGACTGGCAATCCTGTGCTTTGAGGCACTCTGCATCTTTGTAAGGGCATAATTTGCCAGTGGACAACAACTAATAATTTATTTTAAATTAGAATTACTGTGAGGGGGAGGAGGAGGGGTTGGGCTGGGCCTGGGGGGGGATGGAAAGGAGCGGGCAGATAGGGATAGTGAGGTCAAGGAGATGCCCTGGGGCGAAATGGGCTCAGGAGAGGGGTTCTCCCTGTCTTGTGCCCATACCCAAGGGTTCTGGTTACCAGCAGGTAACACGGTCATCGTTGGAGGTCCATCCTGCATGAGCGGTGTTGTGCAATGCTAGGTCTATTAAAAACAAGACGGCTATTATAGCCGATCTTGTTGAGTCCAGCTGACCTAGCATCACGGACTTCTAGCTGGATGAGAATGCTGGGCCAGTATTAGCCGCAGCAGTTCCGCTGGGTACTCGTGATACACTGCTCGAGGCAACTGGTGAGGGGGGTGTTGCTACTTGGTTTTAAATCAGAATTGGGCCTGGTGGAGGTACCAGTGGGAGTCAATGGATCCTTTGAGTGTGTCTTAGGCGAGGGTGGGGTGCAGGATACTTCTCGTATCCGTCCACCAGGTGACAGGAATGTTTTCCTGCAGGAAGCCGCAGACTTCATTAGTCGACCCTAACATTGGGGTCTCCCAGATGGTTGGTTCTGGGTGACTTCAATGCTTGGGTCGACAATGAACTCTCACGTTTTGGTCAAGACTTCCTCCGGTTGATGTTATCACTGGGCTTCACAGGTAGTTTCCTCCTCGACCCATATTGGTGGGCACTCATTGGATCTGGTGTTCCTTCTGGGGATGGGGATATCTGATGTGGTGGTGGAACCACTTGGATGGTCTGACCATCACTCCATTAGGTTCAATTTTGAGGCTGCCCCTACTAGGTCAGCCCCTTCAGAAATGGTCCGGTACCGACCATTGAGGGGTGTGTCCCCAGATGACCTGATGGCGGTACTGGACCTATCGGATCTTCTGATAGATTGCTTGGATCCAGGTGACCTATTACAGGCCTATAATAGGGCAGTTACAGGGGCCTTGGATTCTATTGCACCTGTTTGTGTTCGTTCGCTCAATCTTCGCCCAGGTCTCCGTGGTTTGATGAGACCATGAGGGAGTTGAGGAGGGTTGGACGAAGGCTGGAGAGGCGTTGGCGGAAGTCCGGTCTGGATGATGACAGACTTAGTTTGATGGACCATTATATGGCCTATCAATCCGCAATCTCTTGTAAGAAGGCAGAGTTCCTGTCCAGGAGATAGCGGCTGCACAGGAATAGACCAGCCCAGCTCTTTTCGACTGTGGACAGACTGTGCAATCCAGTCTGTCTTCAGCCCGGGAGGGCCTTTTCCACAGAATGGTGTGAGGAGTTTGCTCTTTTCTTTGCAGATAAGGTTGCCAAAATCAGATCGGATGTCCGCTCTTCCCTCTCCAATGGGGGTAGTGATGGTCGGCCGGAGATGTCAAACACCCAGTTTGCATGGTCTGACTTCAGCCTCCCCAAAATCGAGGATATTGTGATGGTCATCCGAGCGCTATGACCAACCAGCTGTGACTTGGACCCTGGCCCCACGCGTCTCCTAGTGGATTGTGTGGATAAAATCGGCCTAGTCCTGGCTTTGATAGTCTGGAAGTCTTTGGAGAGAGGGATCTTTCCTGAACCCCTTAAAGAGGCTATAGTTAGGAATCTTTTAAAAAAGCCCTCCTTAGACCCAGATTGTCTAGCAAATTACAGACCAGCCTCTAACCTACCCTTTGTGGGTAAGGTTATTGAGAAGGTGGTCGCACTGCAATTGGAGGATCATCTGACCAACAACAATATCTACAATGTTCTCCAATCTGGATTTAGGAAAAGGCACAGTACTGAGACAGCACTTGTTCATGTACTAAATGACCTCCTAATAGCGAGAAATCTTAGGACCCGTTCTATCTTGGTACTTCTTGATCTCTCTGCAGCATTTGACACTGTTGATCATGGGGTGCTGTTGGAGCGTCTGCGGTCCATCTGTGGACTATCTGGTATGGTCCTCAGGTGGTTTAGATCTTACCTCGAAGGTAGGACTCAGAGGGTGGTGTCAGGAATTTTTTCCTCTGCATCAGTCTCCTGCCTTCTTGAAGTGCCACAGAACTCTATTCTAGCATATATGTTATTCGTGGTTGTATGCTGCCTTTGAAAACAATTATAAGATGATCACAGGACTGGGTTTTCATTGCTATGCTGATGATACCCAGCTGTATATGTCTTTTGTCCTCGCCAGGATGCTGCCTTGTCGGTATTTAATAACTGCCTTGCAGAAGTCCAAGATTGGATGAATGAGAGTTGGTTGAGGTTAAACCCTGAGAAAACTGAGGTATTGGTTGTGGATGAAGGTCGCTGTGAGGTGGGTTTACAGCTGGATCGATCCTGGCTTGGAAGCGGCACTCACTGACAACCTCAGATCAGGTTCGGAATCTTGGTGTAATAATTGATGACCACTTGATGCTTAAAGCTCAGGTGTCAGCAGTGGTCAAAACTTCCTTTTCCATCTGAGGAATATCGCCAGGTGAAGCATCTGGTTCCTCCAGAAGATCTTCAACATTGATCCATGCCTTTGTTACCTTCGCCTTGACTATTGCAACTCCTGTACCTAGGGCTATCGGGGGTTGAACTCGCCGTCTGCAGCTAGTGCAGAATCAAGTCCAGGTTGTTGACTGGTTCTTCTAGATCCAGTCATATAATCCTGTGCTCCGTGGACTGCACTGGCCACCAGTACTGGCCGAATCATCTTCAAGGTCGGTCTTCTGACCTATAAAGCTCTACATGACCAGGGACCAACTTACCTGAAAGAGCTCCTTCGCCCCTACTGTCCCTCAGCCCTCTCTGATCCACTGGACGAGGATTGCTGGAATTCCCAGGAGTCTGTTTGAAATCTTCGGGCTAGGTCATTTAGCTTTATGGCCTCGACCCTGTGAATTCTCTACCTCGTCAGGTGCGAAATAGTCCGACTGTTCTGATCTTTAAAGGAGCCTTGAAAACCCACCTTTTTAGTCTAGCTTTTAATGATTTATAATAGTTTTAAACTCTGTTTATTTATTGTTTTGTGTTATTGTACAGGCGCTTTGGATTGAAGAAAAGCGCCTTTTATAAATAAAAATTGATTGATTGATTGATTGATTGATGTATTTAGAGACCACTGATTCAAGCTGTTCATTGTAATTACGGTAATAAGAGGGAACATAGGGAAACTGTACCTCTTGCCTAGAGATCATCGAAGCAATAGCAGTGAGGAGGAGACTTATCCAGAGTGATAAAACTGCATAGCCAAACAAGGTAATTGTGACAACAGTACTAATGACATGAGTAGCTGGACAAGAATCTAGATTTCAGGGTGCACACTGAAGCCATCCACAAAAAGCTACTCCCTAGACTCAGCTCTCTGTTCTGTTAGCACAGCTGCCTCCCACAGCATGCCAGGAGAGAAATCATCCAAAAGATGATTCTCCCTGTCCTTGACTTTGGGAATGTAGTCTACAGCTCTGCCCTGAAAACCACCCTAGCCAGGCTGGACACTCTCTTCAACTCCTGCCACTACACTCTTGGTTGCTCCCCACATACTCACCACTGTGACCTTTATTCCTTGCTCTCTTTTCCCTCCCTCCATGCCAGGTGCCTCTCACACATTGCAAATGTAGTTGGGAAGTTTTGGTTTGGCTCTCTGCCTCCCTACTTGTCCACACTTCTATCAACCTCCTCCCATCCTGCTATTCCCTCTGCACCTCCATCCACAGGATTCTTGCCCTCCATCCTTGGCACACATCGTCTGGCCATGCCACCTTCTCCTACATTTTCCCCATAATCTGGAACTCCCTTCCTCTAGAAATTCACTCTGCACAATCCCAACACTCACTCTCCTTCCTCCTCTGTAAGCACTCTGTTCAGTCATGCATCTGCACCTGATACCTCTCTCTCCCAATCAACCTCTCTCTGCCCTCCTTCCTCTCTCCCTCTCCCTCCATCCACTCCTCCCCCCGTGCCTCTCTTGACCACCTCTAGCTGGTACCTCCCTGACCCTATTACCATTCCTTCTGCTCCACACTACACCTCCCCCCCAGCTCTTCTCCTTCTCCTCTGAGTCCTGTCCCCTTGCAGGGTTCTCAACATCCTGATGGGCCTTCCCCCTTCCCTTACTCCTTCCCTACCAGGTCTGGTCCCTTTACAGGGTTTTTCAGCTTCTTGATAACCCACCCTCCCCTCTCACCCCCCTCTACTCTTGTCTCCCACCTACACCCACTTCCCCACTACTCCCTTCCCCTCTCACCTCCTTCCAACTGGCCCTGTCCCCTTGCAGGGTTTACTGCATCCTGACAGGGGCACAGTTCCTGGTTTGCCCCTCCTCTCTCCACCACCCTTCCATCCCTGCCACTTGTACAGTAACTCCTCTCTCCCTCCCACCCACCCACCCCTCGTGCTATAACTCCCTTCCTCTAAAACCTTGAGCACTTAGCAACTCTCAAAGTCTGGCTTTTGGATCTGGATCTTCACTTACTCAGCCTAGCACTGCCCCCTACCTCTGCCCTCCTTCGGCCCCTCACCTATGTTACAACTACTCCTGCATACTACTACCTGAGCTACTTCTGCACATTGTTCCTTTACCCCCCCACCTCTCCCCCTAGTACTGAAACTTCTTCTCTCCCACTATGGCTATGCATTCAGTTTGTTATTTACCACTTCCTGTTTTCATTACCGTCTGTTTTCCTGTACCGAATTGTATTGCATTGTATCAGTGCATCACTGTATGTACTTGATTTGGACTGTATGTATTTGTTTGTTTAGTATTTGTATTGTATTGTTTTAGTACAACACTGCATGTATTTTGATTGTTTTGCTTTTGCTTGGTCCCCACATTATATAACCCCTCCCCCCCAGGACGCTTCTGGAAATGAGCTGTTTACAGTTCATGTTGTCTTTCCTGGTGAAACCTTTTCAAATAAATAAAAAAAATTAAAACTTGTTCATATCTCTAAAACATCTATACGGGAAATCAATATTTAGCATGATGTCTAGAATTTAGAGAAATGTCTAGATAACAGCAGAGTCTTTAGGGGGCTGTGTGTAGATAAGAGACCAATTTCAGGCATTGAGCAGTTTAAACATAAGAGCAAGTGGGAGAACACTCTACAAGAGTGTTTCAGAAGCTGATTTCTATACTAATTAAAGAGGACAAAGCAAATTGTGAAATAGTTCAAATAGAGATGAAAAGATATAAGATGAACTGTTACCTTTTAAAACATATCCTGAATTTGAGAAACAAGGAAAAGAATTAAAAAACTTGACAAACAAGAAAACTAATTAATTGAACACAAACTAAACAAAACAAAGATAAAGAAGACTACTTACTGGGCCAAGGGTTTAATTGGGACTGAAAATCAAGGTCATCAAGCTGAGGGAGACAATACAATATGTCCTGCTCAAAGAGGTGAACTAGAACACAAAGCAGACCTCACCCTAAACACAACATATCCTTTGAAAGAGCTAATATGGAAAGAAGTACACTGGCAGACTCAGAAAATAGTAACAGCTCTAAAAGAAGATGTAAAAACATGGAGAATGTTTTTAGGGAAGAGGAAAAGTCAGCCAAAAAGAATAAAAATATGCAAAATCAAGAAAAAACAGATTAGGGAAACGAGGGGGCAAAAGATCAAAAAGTTCTCAGCAGGAGAGCAGCCCGAACGAAGAACAGTCAAAGAAAGTAGTTAACTTTATCCTCTGAAATTTTGACAGAAAACCAAATCCAAGTATTGACTAAAGGCTTGTCATTTATTTCAAGTGCAGACACCTTCAATGTAAAAACTGAACTTTTAAGAGCTTTTAAAAATTTGAATTTGTGAATCTTTAATGAAACAGTCTGAGGATTCCAGGGTGGTCAGAAGCAACAAATAGCCATGGGCCATCTTTGAAGTGTCCTCCAAAGAGTCAGAAAGGTTGTCCATTGTGTTTTTGAGGACCCACACTTTTGACCATGTCTTGGCTGAGGACCTGTCCAGCGATGATGGACCAGTGTCAATTGGGGATCTCATTTGTTAAATATCAGAGTCCATGCAGGTGTCCTTGAAGTTTGTCCAGAAGCAGCTAAATAACCCTTCATGGACATTTTGGAAAAGGATTACTCCCTTGGGGTTGTTTTACCCATGGCTGAGGTCATCTTGGGACCAGCCCTGGACCTCTTGCTGCATTCAACATCCTGCCCAACACCATCCACCTGTATGGCATGCAAGTATGTACTCTCTACTGAGTCTCTTTCAGGGTTCTTGGATCATCCAACAGTCAAGGGACTGGTCTTGCGCTCAGCCTTCCAGAAGTCCAGAGGCCAAAGAGTCTAAGAATCTTGACCACTTGGCCAAGAAGGTCTATGCTGCTGCTTCTCATGGTCTCCATCTGGTGAGCTATGATGGAACCTTTGGTTCCTCTCCCAGTTCGGACTGTGAGCGATGACCCTTAAGGTGCATCTGGCAGCCATCTTTGCATACTGGATGTGGGGTGGTATGCCACCGGTGACCCAGGAGAAAGTGGTTGGGCACTTTTTCAAGGGCCTGGATGTCCTGTCCCCTCTGGTACTTGAACCACCACTACCATGGAACATGTTGCTGGTCCTGGCTATGCCCTTGGGCCAGTCATTTGAGCCTATGCACAGGTATGAGATGTTACACCTGTTGTGGAAGATGCCCTTCTTGGTGGCCATTTCACCAGCCAGAAGGATCAGTGAGCTCCAGGTGCTCTCGGTGGAACCTTCATATCTGATCTTCCATAGGGACAAAATTGTTCTTCGCCCCCACCCGAAGTTCCTCCAAAAGTAGTATTGAAGTCCCACCATAACCAGGTGATGAACCTTCTGGTGTATATAACCAACCCATCTTCAGAGGCTGACAGCAGGCTCCATACTTTGGACCTGCAGAGGGCACTCACTTATTATAAGGAGTGAGCTGCTAGAGTTCAGGGTGAGGCTTGCCTGCTGTTTGTTACTTACTATGAAGCCATGCCTGGCAGACCAAGCAGCAAAGTGGATGTCTGGCATATAGATAGCATCTTGCATTGACCTCTGCTATAAGTTGGCTGGTAGGGATAGGGCATAGACCTCATTCCACCAGACAAATCACTGCCTTGGTGGCTGTTTTCAGGGACATCATTATCCAGTAGATCTTCAGGGCTGCCATCTGGAAGTCAGCACTCACCTTCATTTCCAATTATGGCATCAACCTTGCGTCTCACTGGGATGCTGCTTTTGGGACCTCAGTTATCCAGTCTTTGTTTGCCAAATAGGAGTGTGCGCCTTGCCCCCTTTTACTGGAGAGGTGCTGGAAGTCTGCCATTAAGCAGCACTTCTTCACAGAGAGGGTGGTGGACACTTGGAATGTGTTGCCAGAAGAGGTCATCTCATTGAAGACAGTGGGCAGCTTTAAGACAGGCTGGGATAGGCAGATGGGGAAGGTAAGGATCATGGGTAGGGAGGATGGGAGGAGTGCGGAGGGAGGGAGGGCAGGGACATTAGTTCAAGCTGTGGAATTGCAATACAAGCAAACTTGACAGACCAGATGGCCTACTTCTGCTGGCTTCTATGTATGTTCATATATATTATTTGGATAGTGAACTGTATCCATGCCCCTAGAAAATTAGGTTACTCAACTGTAACCACAGATCTTCCATGGAGAGGCACTCCTTGAAGAGCTACTGTTATTGTAACTTTTTACATAACTGTACTTTCTTGCAGTAGTATATAGGTCACTTCCACACCAAACTTCCATGGCAAAGGGCACATGGATCCCTGCTTTCAGCATTCAAGATCTGACATCAGAGGGCAGAGCCAGATGATATACAGCCTTGGTCGTGGGAGGAGCTTAACTTGAAGATGTTTCAGTGAATCTTCACTTCCAGTGGTACTGCCAATGTGTGGATGTGAGCTATGTGCCTCTCCTAGAACTATGGTAACAGGTGCATAACCTATTTGTTTTCTTTCTCTAGCTATTGGTAACATACTTATCTTCATATATCTGTGACTGAATGGATTTGTTGACTACATTGAAACAAGTTAAATGGCAAACGTCATATTTATGGTAAAGTGTACATGTGACCGGTCTATACACGGGTATCCCCCATCATTTTGGCCTTGAAGCATTGTGGTTCTATGCTGAGGGGTGAAGGGGTGCCAGTGCACCCTTTGCAGATTTTCCTGTGAAAGCAGCAGAGTTTATACTATCACATAATAACTTCATTTTTAATGAACTTTTTATGTGCTGAAACGTGGTATGACTATGGGGTGTCAGTAGCCCCCTCATATGCCAATTTATTTTTAGGGTTTTGGGAATTTTGTTTTGATAATAATGCTATCAGAAATTCATTTTTTAACAAACTGGTGCACTGGTACCACTTCATTGATGATATCTTGATTATTTGGAATGGTACTAGACATGACACTCAATTTTTGGAATATCTGAACAGTAACATGCTCAGTCTGATATTCACTTCAGAAATACAGGAATGTGCCATGAAATATTTAGATTTAGAATTATTTGTTGAAAGAACTGACACAAGTGACATGAAAGGGTACAGGAAATTCACTGCTGGCACTAGGATTCTCCATGTCAGCAGTGCCCGCCTCCCCAAACTAATTTCCAGCATTCCCTATGGGCAATTCATCCAGTTAAGATGGAACTGCACTAGGGAAGAGGATTATTTAAAACAAGCCAATGAACTCAAAGATTGGAGCAACATGGATAGTCTGAGTTTGCTCTACAAAACTCTCTCATTCGAATGCTAAACTTAAATCATAACCAACTATTAATACCTCCACACTGAGAAACGAATTAAATTTGCCTGTGGTGTTTGTTCTTGAATATAACAAAATGGCCCACAAAATTAAAAATACTTCACTGAAATACTGGGGAGTTTTGCAAGGAAGTGTTACTCCAGAAGTATTCAGGGAAAGACCTAGAATAACCTACAGCTGAGCGCCCAATTTAAAGGATGTTCTATCTACAAGCTACTTTACTTTATAGCCAAAAAGGGTGAGCCCTGAATCTCAAACTGGTTTTCCACAAAGACCCAAAGGTGTATATAGGTGTGGACATTGTTCAATATTTAACTTTCTTTTGACAGGCAATGCCCACTGTATAACTGGTTTTAACAGACCAGTGGACACTAGATAATTTTTTAATTGCTTTACTACATTCATAACCTATGTATTAGAATGTACTTGCCCTAAGGCCTATGTGGAATGGACAATTAGAGAAGCAAGGACGCACCTACAGGAACATTTATGAGACATTAAAAATGGCAAAATGGAATCCTCTGCAGGCAGACATTTTCTTGAACAAGCCCCATATTGGAGGGGGGAGGGACAGAGTTATACACTATCAAAAAAAAAAAGCTGAGTGGATCCATCAATTGGGAACTATGTGCCAACATGATCTCAATGAAGAATTGCACATAAAATTATTTTTATGAGTCAACTATAGATGTATAATAATTGTCATAGTATTTTGCATGACGAGAGGCTCAAAAAACCCTTGAGCATACTGATCCCTCTGATATATGTTTCCTATATTTCAGCAATCTTTCAGTATTCAGTTTCCAGCCTGTACTTGACCAAACAGGTCATTTAACCACTAGCCTACTAGCTTCAACTATCTCTACTCAGGTACTATCAAATAGTACCTTTTTAAACACAAAGTTCTATTTTCAATGCACCATGGGGCCTATACACAGAAGTGTGACTTGCCTATGTGCCATATATCTGAGGTGTGTCGGCAACCCTATGCTGGAATGCTGTGCTGTGGGGGTCCGGTGGATCCCTGGTAGCATTAACAGCAGGTGTGCAAGCCTCTTATACACATGATCCCCTGGCCGATCCTGCAGCTACGCCCCATGGGCAGGCTGGGAACATGTCAGTGGGCATGCTGGCACTTTGTGCCATTCACTAAGGCATGGAAGGCACAAGTTATGGCAGTTAGGACCCTGCTGTAACTATTGCTCAACCCCACTGATGACACCTGCTAGCTGTGGTGAGACAGGGAATCCCCCCACTATGATGCCCCAGCCATCTGAGCTGCATGTTAAAGCCGGAGGCAACCACTTGGGCTCTTGTCCTTACTTTTAAAAATCCTTGGACACATGCCTGCCAAGAATCCCCTGCTTGCATGGAGCAGGGGATCCACAATGGACCCAGGGCACACATCCGATTAGATACTCGCATGTGCCCTGCAATCCACCCCGTGCAGCTGTGTGCTGGGGGCAGGGTCATGTACAGGTGCCCTACAGGTGCTCACAGTAGTGAATACCATCTACCCTGTGACAGTCTGGGGCCACGTAGCTACGTGGGCTGGGTACACGCATATTGTGCATACCTTACACCCTTTTGTTCGTAGGTCCCTGTATCAATATGTCTTTTATTTGTTTTTCCTTGCATTTTGTTTCTCTTTGTGTCCAACCCCCAACCCCTCCTTTCCCTCCCCTCCCCTCTACGTCCTTCTCTTATTTTTCACTAATTTTGTGTTTTCCAGTTTCTTTTTCTACTTCCCTTTACATTCTTTAATTTTTATTATGTTTTGTGGATAATCACATGCACTTTTGCAAGTAAGATACATTCGGAGACCACTAATTCAAGCAGTTCATAGTAATTTAGTCCAAGAGAAATTTTTTTTTTACTTTATCTTTCTATTGAAACTCGAGTATATAAGAAAGCACACAACTTATACAATAGAAGACTATCCTCCATGTAAGGTATTAAATATCATTCAACAAAACAGTATTTAGGGTAAACATATTGGAGAAGCCTTATATACATGTATTGATAATAAAAACACAAACCTAGATAGGATATAAATCAAATCAAATCAAATCATCTTTATTTTTATAGCGCCTTTCAAAACCAAGGCGCTGTACATAAAAACCATATACATAAAGGTAAAATTTTAAAACATTAAAACAAATCATCCATAGCTAGGGAAAGCTAAACTAAATAGATAAGTTTTTAACTGTATTTTAAATCTATCGACAGTTGGGCATTCTCTCAACCAACAAGGTAGAGAATTCCACAGCGTAGGCACTGAAAAAGTGAAGGCACGAGATCCTGATGTCTTCAATCGTACCCTGGGAATCTCCAGCAATCCCTCATTGGCGGAACAGAGAGGACAGAGGGGGCAATAGGGTACCAGAAGATCTTGCAGGTAACCGGGTCCCTGATCATGTAGGGCTTTAAAGGTTAGCAAGCCAACCTTAAAGGTGATCTGCCACCAAACAGGCAGCCAGTGCAGTTCGTGGAGCACAGGCATAATATGACTGGTTCTAGAAGTCCCAGTCAAAAGCCTGGCCACTGCATTCTGCACCAGCTGCAGGTGGTGGATATCAACCCCGGGTAGCCCTAGGTAGAGAGAATTGCAGTAATCAAGACGGGTAGTGACAAAGGCATGGACCAATGTTGGAAGATCACCCAGAGGAACCAGGTGTTTCACCCAGGCGATATTCCTCAGATGGTAAAAAGAGGATTTGACTACAGCTGACACCTGAGATTTTAGGGTCAAACCATCATCAAAAATAACACCCAGGTTACGCACCTAATCGGAGGTAGTGAGTGACATACTGCCAGGTAATAAGCCTGATGGTTGTCCAGCCCCCAAACCTGCCTCCGGACAACCTGGGTCCACTACCAGCACCTTGGTCTTATCCGGATTCGGTCTCAGCCAGCTGGAACTCATCCAAAGTCTGATCTCAGTGAGGCAGTTATTTAGCATGGAGAGTGTATGATCTTGTTTGGGCAGAAAGGACAAGTACAGCTGAGTATCATCTGCATAGCAGTGAAAACCCAGACTGTATCACCTGATGATATCTCCCAATGGCAGCATATACACTGCAAACAACATGGGGGCTAGAATGGAACCCTCCGGTACCCCACAAGGAAGAGAATGAGTACCAGAGGAATAAATTCCAGTGGCAACTCTCTGAAACCTGTCCATGAGGTAAGAATGGAACCATTTGAGGACTGTACCAGACAGCATACAAAAGAACCGCAGGTGCTCCAACAGCACACCATGGTCTACAGTGTCAAATGCAGCAGAGAGATCGAGAAGGACCAGAATGGTACATGCCTTTCGATCTCTGGCCATTAGGAGGAAATTCAATACCCAGACAAGGGCTCCGTGCTATGCCTTTTCCTAAAACCAGACTGGAGAGTATCATAGACAGTGTGAGTTGTAAGATGATCATCCAATTGCAACGCAACTGCCTTTTCAGTAACCTTACCAACAAATGGCAAGTTAGAGATAGGCTGGTAGTTAGCTAGACAATCTGGATCCAAGGAGGGTTTTTTTAAGGAGTGGTTGAATGACAGCCTCCTTAAGTGGGTCAGGAAAGACCCCCCCTCTCCAAAGACTTCCAGACAATGTCAGCAAGGATCGGGCAGATAACTTCTACACATCCCACTAGAAGGGGTGTAGGACCCGGATCCAAACTACAACTGGTTGGTCGCAATGTTTGGATGATCTTCACAATATCAGTGAACTCCAGCTGGCGAAAATCTGACCAGACAGACCAAGTGTATGCCACTTCCCGTCGACCACTGCAAACCCTTATAGGGGAGGTCGGACCAATGCCAGACCTGATGCTGGCAACCTTATCTGCAAAAAACCAAGTGAACTCCTCGCATCTCAGCTGAGAAAAAGCTTCTCTGGGCTGGAGACAGATTGGATTGCATAATCTGTCAACAGTCCGGAAAAGTTGAGCCAGTCGATTCTGTGCAGCAGAAATCTCCCTGGACAGGAATTCTGCCTTCTTACGGGTGATTTCTAATTGATAGTCATCATAATGTGCCATCAACCTAAGCCTGTCAGCATCTTGGCTGGACTTCTGCCAGGCTCTCTCCAACCTTCAGCCAAGTCGCCTTAACTCCTTCAAGGAGCCATCAAACCAAGGGCTCCTTGAATGAAGGGTGAGAGGCTGAACATGAACAGGAGCAATCTTGTCCAAAGCATCTCCCACAGCCTTATTATAGGCTAGTATGAGATCATCTGGACTCATGCATTCACCCGACAAGCCCGATAGATCCAGTACCACTGTTAGGTCACTGGGGTTAATACCCCTTAAAGGGTGGTATTGAACCATTTCCGTGGGGGAAGACCTATTAGGGGGAGCCCTGAAACTGAACCTTATGGTGTGATGGTCAGACCAGCTGACTGGTTCCACCCCCAAATCAGCAATCTCCATACCCAAAAGAGAGATCAGTTCCAATGAATGACCTCCTACATGGGTCAAGGAGGTAACCACCTGTGTTAGGCCCAACATCGTCATCAGTTGGAAGAGATTTTGACCAAAATGCGAGAGTTCATTGTCGACCCAGGCATTGAAGTGGAGAGCAGAAGGGTTACAATCAATAGGGTATTATAGGATCAGAAATAGCAACCATGTATGAAATACATGCTAGGGCAGGCTATGGCAAGGCATTCAGTAAATTGCAAAATGTAATAAATGTGGTAATATGAACAATGTTCAGTAATGGAGAGGTAAAGATAAGAGAAAACTGTACAAGGAAAGAAAAAAAGAGAAAAAAGCAAGGAAAAAGGGAAGGAGAGTGGGAGAAAACAGGGAAGAAGGGAAAAAGAGGAGAAATCTGTGCAAAAAGTTTTGAGAAAACCTAATCTGAGAGCAAAATAAGAAGGAGGGCTAAATATCAATAAAAATTAGGGTCTAGAAGAACTAGGTTCAAGTGAGATTATGTGATGTTCCTGTTGAGCTAGCAGCACTGTGGACCGGCTCCCACTCAAAACCCAGCCTTTGGGGAGAAAAAGTCTATAAATCTGCAATCTTTTTTCTTCTGCCGTATACCTGCCGACTTTGGATAGTCTCCCGAGTGATAGGAGACAAAGTTTTCTTGGCAAACAGCAGAATTCAGTGTGTAATTGACCAAATCAGCTTATGGACTACTGCAGCGATGGAGGCAGAGATGCATCAAGTGCTCCCAACTCACACACCACCGCAAACGCTGGAGAAAAGGCTGAAACGACTAAAAGGCCACACCAGAGCTTCAACTACAACTAAAGCTACTGTTTCCTCTGCAGCACCGGCGTCCTCCTCTCCCCTTACGGAGAAGAAATTTCTTGAAGAACTGCACCCTTTTAATCTTGCTTTGCAGGAAATTACAGCAGAGCTCAAAAATATCAGGGGTGAGCTCACAGATACCAATTGTGCTATTGCTGATACCACGGTTCGGGTAACATCTCTAGAGGGATGGAAAGTGAAGTTGGATCCAGAAATCGTTAGTTTAAGGCAACAGTTGCACAAATCTGAAGCTAAGCTAGAAGATCTGGAAGGCCGAAATCGCAGAAACAACATCATCATCTTCGGCCTTCCAGAGGATGCAGAGGGATCAGCATTTATTCTATTTCTGCACAAAATGCTTACAAAAATAGCGGATCCCTCTCCCAATAACACTACCTATGTTATTGAAAGGGCCCATCGCTCTCTGAGGCCAAAGCCAGCTTCGGGGAAACCACCTTGACCACTTATAGTAAAATTTTTAAATTACTTGGGATAAGACCCACGTCTTGGGGCAAGTTAAAGAATTATAGCAAGTCCTCTGGGAAGGCCAGCAACTTAGTTTCGCACAAGATCTACCGAATTCAGTGCGACAGCACAGAGCAGAATATCATCCTCTGGTTTCCAAGCTTATCACCGCAGGTCTCAAGTATAAAGTGCAATATCCATCTCGATTTGCTGTGTGTATTTCTGGCTCCTGGTACAATTTCGATATGGCTCAACAAGCTCTTCCAGCGTTGCAGTTATTATTACTGGATCTATTTCCCCCCTGCTGAAGCAATATAATGGCTGGAAATAGAATTATCAACAGTGATTCGTGTTTATGTGGTTGTTCTTTATTATGCAAATGCTTAGCACTGGCGTTTCATGACCACTAGAGTACAGCAAAGGTCTGTGCTGGATGTCTTCATGTTGTTTTCCTGTAAGTTTTAGCCGCAATGACATTAAGCCCGTCAGACTCTCATGGTTAAATTTACCGAGTCTTTAAGTTATGTTCTTGTTATGACTTTGGAGTAATGTTCTGGATGTTAATGACAATTTTCATTTGACTGGGGCTCCTGTTATGTCTCCACTGAAGATTCCTGGAACTGCAGCTTTAATTGACATTTAAAGGAAAAACTCATGAGTTGATTAAAGTGGGAGATGATAATTTACGTGTGTTCTTTTTCTCCATCTTATTTTTTTGCTGCTAATATAATTAGATGTAGGCTGTGTTTTGTAGTGGGGGGGGAGCGGTTGCTTGCAGTTTACAGGTCGTTATATGCTATAATAGGGGGTGGAGGGTTCCCACAGCTGATAATAGTGCATATTCTTGGTTTTTCTTTCTTCTTTTATTGCACATTACTCAATCAATGTCAATAATTGGTCAAGCATTAAAGCAACCCAGAGTGGGTTTCTTTGGTTATGCTGTGGCAATAAGGTATGGGAGTATAAGGGTGGATGGGGATTGGGGTTTCAGAGTGCAATATTGTTCATTTTCTTTAGGGATTATTTCTCTGAGAATAATCTCCCTTATAAAATAATGTTTTAGTTGGGGAGAGGGTAGGGGTGGGATAGTGGTACACACTGTATGTTTTATTAGACTGTATCATGTGAAGAGGTTAGTCAGTGTTTGTTCAAAATCTTTTATTACTGTAATGTAAAGTAGGATTCTAAACTGGGTCGTTATGTATGGCTACATATAAAATTTGCTCCTGGAATGTGAAGGGTGCCCAATCTCCAGCAAAGAGAACAAAAATACTCCTGCATCTATGAAAATTGGAGGTAGATATTCCTCTTCTCCTAGAGACTTACTTGCCCCCCCTCTCAAGTACTTCTGTTTTGGAGAACCTGGGTGGGCCAAGTTTTTGGTACAGACCCCAATTCCCATAGAGGCGGGGTAACCATCCTTATATCCCAAAGATTACCTTTCCGATTGTTGGATACACTAGTAGATACTCACCACAGGTTCATCATTATAAAAGGTTTAATTGGCCACTCTGAAGTGGTTCTAGGGTCAATCTATGGGCCAACTACTGAGGATCCCATGTTTTTTACTACTCTCATGGATCTGCTGACCCCGTGGTCTAATTATCCTCTCCTGCTTGGTGGAGACTGGAATTTGGTTTTATGTAATATGGTGGATCGTTCTAGACTTTGTGCTCCCTCTTTCTCCTGTGCACAGCTTGCCATCTGGGAAATGATGGATACTTTGGGTTTAGTTAATCCATGGAGAGCTCTTTTTCCTTTTGGGAAGGAATATTCCTTCCATTTGATTTCCCATAATTCATTCTCTAGAATTGATTATTTCCTGCTGGATATTGGCCATCTTATCTCAGTTTTATCCTGCTCTTATCTTTCCAAGGTTATTTCTGATCACCATCCTACGTTACTACATTGGGGCCTGAGTCCAACTGTAAGTCGAGATAAAGTCTGGAGGTTTAATTACCAACTGTTGCAATGTGACAAACTTAAATGCCATCTTCAAAATGTTCTTACCACTTTTATTAATACAAACTCTCCCTCCATGACCAAGTTGGATATACTATGGGGGTCTTTAAAATGTACTCTTAGGGGTGAGATTATTCATCTGGCTATCATTAAGAAAAAGCTTACCACTCAGATCACATTTTATCTCCTTCAGGAGATTCAGCTTGTAGAACTGTCACTTTCCACCTCTTCTTCCCAGGCCACCCTTACTAATTTGGAAATTCTCAGGGATCGCTATAACTCTCTATTAACAGATAAAGATGAAAACCTTCTTCATAGGTCTAGAATTCATTACTTTGATCAGGGAGACAAGGCGAGCAAACTACTTGCTCTTCATTTGAGGGCCCAAATGGCAGATAGGATAATACCATCTATTTATAATACTGCCGGCACTCTAGTTACTTCTCCACAAGACATTCTTCTTTCTTTCCAAGAGTATTATTTTAATTTGTACTCCTGGTCCCATACCCCCCTTTGATCCCACTGCAGGGAACCATTTTTTGAACAATATACAACTTCCATATTTGGACGAATATCAAATTGAGTTTTTAGAGGCTCCCCTTTCGGTTTCTGACATTTGTGCTGCTACTGAAGCTCTGCCACTGAATAAAACACCTGGTCTGGATTGATGTATGGCAGAATTTTATAAGGCTTTTAAACAGCAACTGGCCCCTGTCTTGTTAAATACTTATAATTATATTTACAAACATGGCATTCTGGATCATTCCCTCACGGAAACTACCATTGTAGTTCTTCTTAAACCAGGAAAAGATCCTCTCTTGGTCTCTAACTATCATCCTATTTCCTTAATAAATGTAGATTTGAAAATATTGTCAAAGGTATTGGCCACTAGATTAGCAAAAGTATGGCATAGTTTAATAAGTCCAGAGCAGGTGGGTATTGTGGCAGGCCGGCATTCCTCAGACCACATGCGGAAACTTTCCCACATTATCTCTGCGTCCAGGGACTCACAGATACCTGCTGCTCTGGTGTCCCTGGATGCAGAAAAAGCTTTTGATCGTGTTTCCTGGGATCATCTGTTCTATCTTCTCTCTAAATATCGTATTCCCCAGCAGTATATTCAATGGGTAAAAGTCTTATATGCTCATCCCACAGCCTGTGTGCTATGTAATGGCATGCTTTCTAATGTTATTGCTTTACAACAGGGTACCAGACAGGGCTGTCCTCTTTCGCCTCTATTATTTAATTTTTATTTGGAACCACTCATTCGCTATGTGAATGCTTCCCATTTAGTCTCTGGTATTATCATTGGATCTCAACAGTATAAGCTTTCAGTTTATGCTGATGAAGTACTCCTACATATTTTACATTCCTCAACTTCAATTAAGGCTGTTTTATCTATTATAGACCAATTTGGTAGATTTTCCAATTACAAACTTAATTTAACTAAAACAGAGGTTATACCCCTAAATACTAGCACATTTTCTTCTGAAATTGCCCAGCTCAGCTTAAAATGGGTTAAAGATAATCTGAAATACCTGGGGATTTATCTTTCTATTCATAGTTCCCATTTGAAACATCAAAATCTTGACAAAACTCTTTCCCAAATTAACACTGATCTTAATCAGTGGACACACTTCTTACATTGTGGGGGTGTATTAATATAATAAAAATTAATGTTCTCCCCTGGTTATTATAGCCCCTGCAGATGACCAATCTACTTCTTCCTAAATCCTGTTTTTTCCAGGTAAATCATATAATATCTAATTTCATATGGCGCAAAAAAAAATCTAGGAGAGCTATTGCTAAACTTCAGCATAGCAAAGCCAATGGAGGTCTGCAAGTACCGGATTTTCTTCTGTATTATTATTCAATTTCCTGTTGGGTTATTCTACAGTGGATTAAAGAGGCTTTACCTGATTCAGTCTTGACCTATATCCCACAGTGGCTACAACTTGAAAGATCCTTATGCGCCTCTCATGGAATTAATATTAGTACACTCTTATATGCTCTACCTAAGAACATTCCCCAAAATTTGCTCTGTACGCCTATCAAGACTACTCTTGGGGTTCATGCTATGATAAGTGCAGTGCTCCATATATCCCTGGTGAAAGATGCCTCACAACCAATCTTTAGGAACCCAAATTTAAAGATTGATGGTAAACCACTTAATGAAAGTTTATGGCCGTTCAGTCCTCAGCTCAAAGTAGTTGATCTATTGAAGGATTGAAAATTGTTAACATTCCAAGAACTGCATGATAAATATAAGGTACCCCCTGATTTCTGCTTTAAATACTTCCAGTTATCCCACATGCTCCACGTCCATTTGGAATGCGACCCTGGGATCAATACTTAACTGGACCCTTGCTACAAGTCATTTCTTCTCCTCCTGTATCCCACTTAATTTTCTACTTTTATTGTCTCCTAAGAGAATCTCTGGAATCACTTAATTGCCAGCCAGTATACTCATGGGATTATATAGTGCAACCTCCTTCCTCAGAAAAAAAGGCCCTTGTCTAATATATGGAAACATCTGTACCAGGACGTGAGATGGGACAGGTATCATTTGCTACAATTTTTCATAAGTCATGATTTACAGTATATTACATCCCAGCCAAGTTATTCAGAATGGGTCTGCTTCCTTCCAACCTTTGCTCTAGATGCAGGATGCTTCCAGGTACCTTATTACACATATTATGGGAATGTGATAAAATTTCACCCTTTTGGCTGGACATCAAAGCTAATTTAGATCCTTTTTTGGGTCTCTCTGATGCATTTACCCCTGACATTTGTATCTTGGGCAATTATGGAACAATATTAATAGGGAATCAGTGTAAGCATATTGCCTTCATAGCTTTGTGTGCTAAGAAAGTAATTATACATCATTGGCTTGATCAAATTATACCTTCTACAGCTGAATGGTTAAAAGAAATTCTCTTCACTCTCCAGGCTGAAAAGCTTATAGCCCAGTTGTCTGATAGACCTCAATATTACAATACAGTGTGGGACCCTCTTCATACTTTGTTAATGATTTAATTACTTCTGTGCATGACACAGTATCATTACAGCTTAATTTTCATAACTTGGATAAAGGACTCTCCTCGCCAATCTAAGTGGCGGTGTGTATTATGGGGCTGGTTGGAGGCATGGGAAGGATGAGGGGGTAGGTAGCAGGTAGAGACTGTTTATCTACTTGAAGTATAATTGAATTTACCATAACATATATATTTTTTCCTTTTAGGGAGATCGTATCTCTGTGTATAATTGTACTTTCTTTTTGTCCTTTCCCTGTGTAATAAACGGAAAACAAAAAAAAAGAAGAACTAGGTTCATGTACTTGAAGTAATCCTACTAACATCTGTCATATACAGTGAGTCGGTTATGAGTAACATGAGATAATCAGTCTAGAGAGGCATACTGAGAGAGGCTTTGAAGAACATCTGAAAGAGAAGGCACCAGAGTTGATTTCCATTTCATAAGAATCAGAAGTTTGACCAGAAGAGAAAGTATGTTTAGCCATCTAAACTGTGCATGTGAGAGGAGAGAGCTATTGGGGATAAGGATGCCTAGAAGGAATAGCTTGGGATCAAAGGGTAGTTTTTGTCCTGTTGCTCTGGAGGCAAGTAAACAGACTTTATGCCAGAGCTTATTAATGGGAGCACAATACCACAAGATATGAAGAAGATCCCCGTTGACCAAATTGCAGTGCCAGCAATTATTATTATTATTATTATTATTATTATTATTATTATTATTATTTAATAGGCCCATTCGTTGAAGCACAGAGGGGGTTCTATACCAAAGATGTAGGATTTTAGTTTGTATTAAAGAACTATGGGTATCTTTAAAGGTATTATGTGCAATACGCCAACGATTACTTCATTGTGCATCTGCAATATTGTAGTTAAGAATAGTACTCCATTTATTTTTGGCATGTATAGACTGATTAGGTAGATTATCAATAATGTCTTTGTAAATGGAGCTATTTAATTTTACTGATAAATTAGTCCTGCATGACATGTATGGGTTTACAAGAGTATGCCTATACACTAAATTAGAGAGAGAGTTATAAGCTGCCTGAATTTGTAAAAACTTCCAGAAGTCCTGATTAGGAAGTTTCCATTTTTTTTTTAATTTATTTAGTTGTTTAACCAGGTATAGCACACTATCCATGTCCATGTGACCTGTAAGTCTGGGAATGATCTAAGAGTGAGTGAATTCTGGTCCAAGATATCTCCAAGAAAGAAAATGCCTTTGTTCCTCCATGTACGACAGAAAATTGGGTGATCTTCTAGAGTGAACAGTGGATTGCCCCATAAAGGGCCATAAAACCAGGGTGTTGGATTGGATTTCAAGAATTTGTGGGTTAGTTTCCAATAAAGAACAGATGATGATATAGTCGGGTGAGATTTTAGTTTAGAGGAAATGGGATTAAAAATGAAGGAAGTGAAAACTCCTCCCGGGCACAATGCGGATTCCATTGCAACCCCTAGTGGCGAGTGAGGGGGGGGTTTCTGAAACCATTTAATGGTTTGGGCAATTCAGAAAGCCCAGAGGTAGCTTTTGAACCAGGGGAGTCCAAATCCCCCTTTTTTCCAATGTGATCGAAGTTTGTTGCAGTTAAATCTCGGTGGTTTCCCATCCCAGATAAAGTTACCTATTAATTTATCAATTTTAGCAAAAAAGGAGGATGGTAAGACTAAAGGAATATTGGCAAAGAGGTAAAGAACCTTGGAAGAAATTGACATCTTAATGGCTGCAATTTTCCCCATGAAAGAGAGATTAAGAAGCTTCCATCTGTCCAGAATTGTTTTGATGTTATCAAATAAGGGTTAAAGTTAATGTCCCATATCTTCCCTAAGTTATTAGTAATTTTGATTCCTAGATGTGTTATACCCTTTGGTGACCAGCGGAATCCAAGAGGCATGTTCATGAAGGCTTTACAGTGGTCGTTAAGTGGCATAGTTTGTGATTTGCCATAATTCAAAGCAAGGCCAGAAATTTTAGTAAAATTATTAAGCAAATCACCCAACAGGGGCCCAGCCTCATTCAGGTTTTCGAGTAAGATTAAGAGGTCATCCGCGTAAGAGAGAGAAACATATGTTGAATTGCTCACAGGTATGCCCATAATGCCAGAAGATGGACGTAAACAAACAGTCAGGGGTTCCATGGCTAAAATAAACAGGGAAGTTGACAGGGGACAGCCTTGTCTAGTTCCCCTTTCTAGATGAAAGTAAGAGGAAAGGGTGGAATTAGTAAGTACTTTAGCAACAGGGAAGTTATATAATAGCTTGATCCAGGAGCAAAAGGTATGAGAAAGACCGAAATAAGATAAAACTTGATGAAGGTAGTCCCAGTTTAAGGAATCAAAGGCCTTCTCAAAATCAATAGCTGCAGCTGGTGTCTTAAGGGATTTGGCTTTGTGAATTAAATTAAACAAGGAACGTAGGTGATCAGAACCAGATCTATGTTTAATAAAACCAGCTTGCGAACAATAAGTTAGCTTGGGAATTAAGTCGAGAAGTTAGTAGTTTAGCAAATATCTTCCAATCTGTGTTTAATAAAGAGATGGGCCTGTAACTTGCGGGGTGAGTAGGGTCTTTTTCTTTCTTAGGGATTAGGGTTATGATTGCTTCAGTGCAAGATGGGGGAAGCTTGCCAGTATTGGAAGCTTCTTGATAAACATTAAGAAGAAGGGGACAGAAGGTGTCAGAAAACATTTTATAGAAATCGACAGGGAATCCGTCACCCCCAGGGGATTTGCCAGATTTCAAGGAAGACAAAGTTTTCTGGATTTCCTGAAGCAAGAAGGGTTCATCTAAAGAATTTTTTTCAAGAGTAGAAAGATGAGGAAGACATAACAATTTAAGGAACTGCTGAATTTGTAAAGTAGATGGAGGGTTTGTGTTAGAGTATAGTTTTTGATAAAAGGTTTTCGTGATACGGTTTATAGAGGGGTTGTTGGAGTGAATCATACCCTGTTCAAGGGAAATTATTTTTAATTAATGGTACGATGACTGTATAGGTAGATTACATTATATAAATTTAAAAAGAAAAGAAAATATTTTTTCTTGAACCATTTTATATAGTCAGAGGATCACACCAATATAACAGTTCAAAATTATCAACTAAATAGCATGTTAGTTTGGTTATCAATCTTATTCCCTGTTTTTTTACCTTATCAGTGTCTGATGTATATGGAATGATGAATGTATGTGTTTTTTGGATACATTTATAGTGTTATTATAAGGTTTAATATTGTGAGGCTTTTTAACTCAGATTTATAGGACTTTCCACAATAGTACATTGGTATTTGCATATATAATTGATTACAGATTGAGGGAGCTCTCCCAACCGATTGAAGCACTCCTTTCCCCTGTGTGTAAGATACTCTTATTCTGTGAAGAGCGTCTTACATGCAGATGACCCAGAAATGGGCATGTTCTGGAAAGTTTTTAAAAATATATATATTATTGATCACTCTCGATCAATAATATATTAATTCGTCCCCTGTCGCCACTCGTTCCTATATCAGAGTGGTTTCACTCACCTTCAGCTTGAGCCAGAACAGCTCAGCTTTGCTTCGCTGTTCTTGCTCAAGCTGAAGGCATATGAAACCACTCTGATACAGAAACGAGTGGCTCCAGGGGAAGTATTAACACATATGTCAGGTGTTTCACTGTGAACCATGTGATTGTATTACATAAAAGCACATTGTTGTTCACTGGCAAATTTCTCCCTTAAGAAGAGGCAAGGCACCTCGGAGTGCATGAGTGCCAAGCAGAGTAAAATTTTCATATTAATACAGTAATTTAACTATACACCTCATTGTGCCAGGTCCTTCTGTTGTTTTGCAGAGGGCAATAACTCTGTCTAGACAATATGTCCTGGAGCAGGATAAGGTAAAAAGGCAGACTGGATGGACCAGCTGTCTTTTTCTCCCAACGTTTTTCTCTGTTTCTACTGTATATGATGGGGAGTGTGTTCTGTCCTATTAAACCCCCATTATAGGTGAACCTTGGAGTGAAACTGAATGGCTTCAACTACCCATAGAGTGGGTTTAGTAGAGCACAACCTACAACCCTCAAGTATGTAACTGTGCTTATAAAATGGCTTTATTTTGACTTGTTTTTGTTGTTTTCAATAATAAAAAATAAGAAAGCATACTGTGTGACCCTGAGCAAGTCACTTAACTTCCTTGTGCTCCCAGGTCACACCTGAAAACAAGCTTTGGCTTAGTGTGCCTTTCCGGGTTAAACAATTTCCTCCTTCCCTTTCCCTAGTTCCTCTGGTGCCACAAAAGTCCTTAACTGTGGATTGTACTCCAATAATTTCACTGCACATGACCTGTTTTGATCAATCCCAGTGCAAACCTTTTGGCACCTATTTAATACGTGAGGATCTAATAAAGATGTCTAAGACAATCAATGCTTTAGCAAATGTAGGTGCAAGGTTATTCACTGCTACTCCAGAAAGTTAAATAAGAGGGCACTGGCTGAAACTGAACTGGGGAAGGTTAATTGTTAGAAAGTTTTTTTTTATACAAAACATGGTTGAATATCAGGCTGACTAAAGAAACAACAGAAGCAGGAGCAGCAGTGGGATTCAAAGTGAAATTATATGAGTACTTTGTGAGAAGCATCATGATATAATTTGTCAAACTGAACTTGCTCATCTTAGTTCTGTGCCTGTGCACTAGTTGCAACTTGTCATGTTCTTGCTATATATCTTCCTGGACAATGTCAGTAATTGTGGGCTTTCTGAAATCATCATTGTACTTTACTGTTTGTTCAGTACTTTGAATTCATCCTGTATCCTCCTGGGTCATACCTGAAAATAGGCATTCAGTTGCCTAGTGTACCTGCCTGGTTACCAAAAACCAAATAAATATATATTTAAACACATAAATATATAAATAAACTGCCAGCCCAGGACAATAGTTGGGGCAGACCTTATGGACCATCAGTTTTATTTTTCCCCAGCACTATGTTACAAAGTTATGATATCATGGTAGTTACATGTATTAAAGCCTCTACAGCGCCCAGCACAAAACTCACAACAACTCCATCGAGGCTAGTGGAGTGAGTGGGATGGGTTGCTAAGTCCTGATTGCAACATGAGGGGAAGGCATGTCATCACAGATACGGTGTGAACTTAATTCCTGGCTTCCTGACACTTTGATATTTGGTAAATTACAAGTGATCTTAGTTGCAGGAGGCTTTTCCATCTGCTGTTGGATCCTTGCCAGGATTGGAAGGGTGGGTGTTTGTCATAGATGCTGTGGGCTGCCTTAAGGGTGCAACAGCTTGTCTTGTCACTGATGACAAGTACTCACATCAGCAAATGAGGAATACTATTTAGAAGTAGACTACAGGTTAAAGCAATCCTCAGTCTGTGAGGTACAAATACTGAATGGGTGGATGGTATTGTATAAAGCTGTCATGATGTCTGTAAGAAGTATTTCTTCTTTTTAAGTAAACACTGTCATTATAAAAGTTCAGAGTGCCCTGCTAGTTCTTCAGTGATGATCCCAGGGGGCATGAGTCTGTGAGTGGAGTATATCTTGTAATGTAAAATTCATAAGTGGAATCCTTTATCATACTCTGCTGTCACTTGGGAGGCTAATCACAGTTCAGATTCGTTTTGTCTCCTGCCTTTGTCTTGTTGGCTTGTCAAGGATATTTTCCGCTGTCAAGGTAAAGGGCATCAGGTGCCCATCACTGTAAGCAGTCGTGACAAAAGATTTTATATAGATTAAAAGTTCCCTTTGTCTGATGTAAATGAATAATTAAACAGTCCAACTGTTATTTGGGCCATAATTGACTTTTTTCTAAATCTGCTCAAGAGAAGCATCATGTCTGTGATTTGATACTTAAGAGGGCTATAACTCAAAAAGAACTAGTTATTCTGAACCATCGATCTGTTATGAGGAATTAGGAATAATATTAAATCCATCTGAGTATTGCCTTATGGATGTATTGCATCAATGAGCTCTTAGTGATACTCCGTGACAGCCTGCCTATCACCCCTCTGTCATGCTAGGCAGAATGTCCCTCTCCACTTATACGCCTCAGTCATAGTTGTCAGTTAGCAGTGTGAGAAGGGGGACCTGATGGAGTTGCTGGAATGTTATCTACTGCCCTCACCATCATGGGTGATGGGAAAATATCTATTCTTTGCCCATAGAGGGCTGGGTGGGTCATGTTAGAGAAGGGTTTGGGTTCAAAAAGACTGTGTCTGTGGGAGGGAGGACCCAAACTGAGCTGCTGGGAGTTTACTATTGCCACTTACCTTGAGGTAGTATAGCGCAGTGGGCTAAGGCTCTGAGCTGCAGATCTGGAGACCTGGGTTTGAATCCCACAGCTGCCTAGGTGCATACGGTGTAATCCTGAGTAAGTCACTTAACTTCCTTGTGCTCACAGGTCACATCTGGAAACAATCTTCAGACTGGGGTGTACTCCTGGCTAAACAATGTTCCCTTTCCCTACCTCCCCATGGGGTGGGGGAGGGAAACAACCCCCCCCAGGGGTTGGGGGTATCATGTTTGGTGGAGGATCAGTTTAAAAACGTTGTGTTGGCCAGGGGTAAGGTTCTAGCAAGCAGGATACTGGATATATGCTTTAATGCATAGAAAGCGCAGTGAAGGGTGGGGGATGAGAGATGAGTAAGGAAAGTGGGGAGGCCATTGGTCTAGCCCTAGCCTCCTGTATAAGGCCATAAGCTTATTTTTAAATTTTGTTTTACCTATTTTGGAACAGTAATGAATAAGGAAACATTTTTGTTCAAGCTGTGCATAACAACACCCAGCTTGCTGAACTGTGACATCACTTTCTGTTTCAAGGTTCCATGAAATGGCTGCTGCCATATTTAGCATTGGGCTGACTTGGACATGGATAGCTCTAGACTGCTGACACCTATGGATAAATCCAATACTTTGGGTGGAAGAATTTTTCAATGGCATTCAGACTGTGACTGACCCTGCATGCCTAAACATTACTCTTTAAACAAAATGAAAATCACAAAACAATCCAAGAAGGTGATTAAGGGCAAGCCTGTGCAAATAGGAAACCATTCACCTGAAAATGAACCTTTCAAGTTTGAAAAGTTGATGGACTGGGAGCTTTGCCAAAGCAGCTTGCAATTTCTTTCCAAAATGCTATTATCCAGCAAACTGTTGAGAACAGATTTCATTAAAGGTCAAATAGAAGTTAATATCAATCTCATCCACATTTACCTACATAGCACCTGCCCTAGAATAAACTCAAAGCACCTTTTCAAACATAAGGAAGACGAAAAAAAAAGACATGGTTTTATATAGCATCTTTCAAATGGACTATCACTCTTCTATAACAAGCATTTGTCAATACCGAATGTTGATTGCTTTGGTCCATTGAGCTCGCTCACTGCCCCGTGTCACTCACTCGTTCTGTTTCTTCCAGTGCTGCAGGCTACTGTTTTGTAGTGGGCTCCTGCCTGTGTTGGCATGTTTTTCTGCCCACAAAGTAATCTGCAGGTGTCCTGACAGAGCTCTGTTGAAGTGGGTCACTCCCCCTCTCTCACTTGCTTATTCTGTTTCTGCTGGCGTTGAAGGCTGCCCTTTTGTACTGGGCTCCCGCCTCTGTTGGCGTGTTTTTCTGCCCACTAAGAAATCTGCTGCAGTCCTGACACAGATCCGTTGAGCTAGCTCACTCCCCCTCTCTCACTCACTCATTCCATTTCTGCCGGCACTGCAGGCTCGCTTTTTGTGCTGGGCTTCTGCCTGCATGGCCACCTTTTTCTGCCCACAAAGAAATCCACAGCAGTGATGATAGAGCTCCGTTGAGGTCGCTCACTCCCCCTCTCTCACTCACTCATTGTGTTTCTCCTGGCGCTGAAGGCTGCCCTTTTGTACTGGGCTTCTGCCTGCATAGGCACCTTTTTCTGCCCACAAAGAAATCCGCAGGTGTTCCGACACAGCTCTGTTGAGGTCGCTCACTCCGCCTGTCTCATGTGCTCATTCTGTTTCTCCTGGCACTGCAGGCTGCCATTTTGTAGTGGTCTCCTGCCTCTGTTGGCGCCTTTCTCTGCCTAAAAACAAAACTGCAGCAGTCCTGACAGAGCTCCATTGAGCTCGCTCACTCCCTCTCTCTAACTCGCTTATTCCGTTTCTGTTGGTGCTGCAGGCTGCCCTTTTGTACTGGGCTCCTGCCTGTGTTGCCGCCTTCTTCTGGCCACAAAGAAATCTGCAGCAGTCATGATAGAGCTCCGTTGAGCTTGTTCACTTACTCCCCCTCTCTCACTTGTTCATTCTGTTTCTCCTGCCACTGCAGGCTGCCCTTTTGTACTGGGCCCCTGCATGCATTGCTGCCTTTTTCTGCCCACAAAAAAATCTGCAGCAGTCCCAACAGAGCTCTGTTGAGCTCACTCACTCCCCCCTCCCTCATTCACTCATTCTGTGTCTCCCGCTGCTGCAGGCTGCCCTTTTGTACTGGGTTCCTGCCTGTGTTGCTGGCTTTGTCTGCCCACAAAGACATGTGCAGCAGTCCTGACACAGCTCTGTTGAGGTCGCTCACTCCACCTCTCTCACTCGCTCATTCCATTTCTGCGGGGGCTGCAGGCTGGCCTTTTGTTCTGGGCTCCTGCCTGCATTGCCACCTGTTTCTGCCCACAAAGAAATCCACAGCAGTCACAATAGACCTCCATTGAGCTTGCTCACTCCCCCTCTCACTCGCTCATTCTGTTTCTCCCAGTGCTGCAGACTGCCCTTTTGTAGTGGGCACCTGCCTGTGTTGGCACCTTTTTCTGCCCACAAAGAAATCTGCAGCTGTCTCAACAGAGCTCCGTTGAGGTTGCTCACTCCCCCTGTCTCACGCGCTCATTCTGTTTCTCCTGGCGCTGCAGGCTGCCCTTTTGTACTGGGCTTCTTCCTCTGTTGACATTTTTTTCTGCCCACAAAGAAATCTGCAGCAGTCCCGACAGAGCTCTGTTGGCCTCACTCATTCCCCTTGTCTCACTCGCTCATTCTGTTTCTGCCGGTGCTGCAGGCTGCCCTTTTGTACTGGGCTCCTGCCTGCGTTGCTGCCCTTTTCTACCCACAAAGAAATCTGCAGCAGTCACAATAGAGCTCCGTTGAGCTCTCTCACTCACTCCCCCTCTCTCACTTGTTTGTTCTGTTTCTCCCACCGCTGCAGGCTGCCCTTTTGTACCTGGCCCCTGTATGCATTGGTGCCTTTTTCTGCCCACAAAGAAATCCGCAGCAGTCCCAACAGAGCTCCGTTGAGCTCAATCACTCCCCCTCCCTCACTCACTCATTCTGTGTCTCCCGCTGCTGCAGGCTGCCATTTTGTACTGGGTTTCTGCCTGCATTGGCAGCTTTTCCTGCCCACAAAAACATCTGCAGCAGTCCTAACACAGCTCTGTTGAGCTCGCTCACTCCCCCTCTCTCACTCACTCATTCCGTTTCTGCCGGCACTGCAGGCTGCTCTTTTGTACTGGGCTTCTGCCTGCATTGGCACATTTTGCTGCCCACAAAGAAATCTGCAGCTGTCCCAACAGAGCTCCGCTGAGGTGGGTCACTCCCACTCTCTCACTGGCTCATTCTGTTTCTGCTGGCACTGCAGGCTACCATTTTGTACTGGGCTCCTGCCTCTGTTGGTGGCTTTTTCTGTCCACAAAGAAATCTACAGCAATCCTGACACAGATCCGTTGAGGTAGCTCACTCCCCGTCTCTCACTTGCTCATTCCGTTTCTGCCAGCACTGCAGGCTGGCATTTTGTACTGGGCTCCTGCTTGCATTGCCACCTTTTTCTGCCAACAAAGAAATTAACAGCAGTCACGATAGAGCTATGTTAAGCTCGCTCACTCCCCCTCTCTCACTCACTCATTCTGTTTCTCCCGGTGCTGCAGGCTGCCCTTTTGTGCTGGGCTTCTGCCTGCATTGGCACCTTTTTCTGCCCACAAAGAAATCTGCAGCTGTCCCGATAGAGCTCTGTTGAGGTTTCTCACTCCACCTGTCTCACTCTCTCATTCGGTTTCTCCTGGCACTGCAGGCTACCATTTTGTAGTGGTCTCCTGCCTCTGTTGGCACCTTTTTCTGCCCATAAACAAATCTGCAGCAGTCCCGACAGAGCTCTGTTGAGCTCGTTCACTCCCCCTCTCTCACTCGCTCGTTCCGTCTTTGTCAGCACTGCAGGCTGCCCTTTTGTACTGGGCTCCTGTCTGCATTGTCACCTTCTTCTGGCCACAAAGAAATCTGTAGCAGTCACGATAGAGCTCCGTTGAGCTCGTTCACTCAGTCCCCCTCTCTCACTCATTTGTTCTGTTTCTCCCGCCACTGCAGGCTGTCCTTTTGTACTGGTCCCCTGCATGCATTGCCGCCTTTTTGTGCCTACAAAGAAATCCGCAGCAGTCCCAACAGAGCTCCGTTGAGCTCATTCACTCCACCTCCCTCACTCACTCGTTCTGTGTCCCCCACTGCTGCAGGCTGCCCTTTTGTACTGGGTTTCTGCCTGTGTTGCCGGCTTTGTCTGCCCACAAAGACATGTTCAGCAGTCCCGACACAGCTCCGTTGAGGCCGCTTACTCTCCCTCTCTCACTCAGTCATTCCATTTCTGCTGGGGCTACAGGCTGGCTTTTTGTACTGGGCTCCTGCCTGCATTGCCACCTTTTCCTGCCCACAAAAAAATCCACGGCAGTCACAATAGACCTCCGTTGAGCTCGCTCACTCCCACTCTCTCACTCGCTCATTCTGTTTGCCCCAGCGCTGTAGGCTGCCCTTTTGTACTGGGCTCCTGCCTGCATTGGCACCTTTTCCTGCCCACAAAGAAATCTGCATCTGTCCCGACAGAGCTCCATTGAGGTTGCTCTCTCCCCCCTTTCACTCGCTCATTCTGTTTCTCCTGGCACTGCAGGTTGCCCTTCTGTACTGGGCTTCTGCCTCTGTTGGCAATTTTTTCTGCCCACAAAGAAATCTGCAGCAGTTTCAACAGAGCTCCACTGGCCTCACTCACTCCCCCCCGTCTCACTCGCTCATTCCATTTCTGCCGGTGCTGCAGGCTGCCCTTTTGCACTGGACTCCTGCCTGCGTTGTTGCCCTTTTCTGCCCACAAAGAAATCTGCAGCAGTCACAACAGAGCACTGTTGAGCTCGCTCACTCACTCCCCCTCACTCACTTGTTCATTCTGTTTCTCCCGCTGCTGCAGGCTGCCCTTTTGTTCTGGGCCCTTGCGTGCATTTCTGCCTTTTTGTGCCCACAAGGAAATCTGTAGCAGTCCCAACAGAGCTCTGTTGAGCTCAATCACTCCCCCTCCCTCACTCACTCATTCTGTGTCTCCCGCTGCTGCTGGCTGTCCTTTTGTACTGGGTTCCTGCCTGCATTGGTGGCCTTTTCTGCCCTCAAAGACATCTGCAGCAGTCCTGACACAGCTCGGTTGAGCTTGCTGACTCTCCCTCTCTCACTCGCTCATTAAGTTTCTGCCATCGCTGTAGGCTGGCCTTTTGCACTGGACTCCTGCCTGCATTGCCACCTTTTCCTGGCCACAAAGAAATCCGCAGCAGTCATGATACACCTCCATTGCCCTCACTCACTCCCCCTCTCTCACTCGCTCGTTCCATTTCTGCCAGTGCTGCAGGCTGCCCTTTTGCACTGGGCTCCTGCCTGCATTGCCACCCTTTTCTACCCACAAAGCAATCTACAGCAGTCACAATAGAGCTCCTTTGAGCTCACTCACTCCCCCTCTCTCACTCACTCATTCTGTTTCTCTCACCGCTGCAAGCTGTCCTTTTGTACTGGGCTCCTGCCTGCGTTGTCACCTTTTGCTGCCCACAAAGAAATCCGCAGCAGTCCTGACAGAACTCAGTTGAGCTCTGTCACTCCTCCACCTCTCTCAGTCGCTCAGTCCTAATCTGTCCCAGACACTGATTTCCGACATCGACTGCGGTATTCTGCATCAGAAGCGCGGAAACACATTTTAGCCAGGATGTGAAAAATGACACCTGTACTGTTCATAAGGAGGTGTGAACAAATGCCAGTGTTGAAAATCTGGCGCGAAAATATTACTAATTTGCAAACTTACAAGGGTGCGTGGAACCTGCACAACACACATTCGTAACACAGTCATTTTATGGAGTTTCATCACAAATGTTTCAACATAGGCATTTTAGGACCTCTGCGCATGAACAGTGTCTGTGTGATTTTCTTAATATGTCCCGAACACTGATTTCAGCAAAAACAGGATGTGAAAAATGACAGCTGCACTGTTCATAAGGAGGTGTGGCAAAATGGCAATGCTGAAAATCTGGAGTGAAAATATTGCAAAGTTGCGAATGTACGAGTGTGCGTGAAAACTGCGCAATACACATTCGTAACACACTCATGTTATGGACTTTCATCACCAAAGTTTCAACATAGGCATTTTAGGACCTGTGCTAATGAACAGTGTCACTGTCATTTTCATAATGTGTCCCGAACACTGATTTCCCACAGTGACCACGTGATTCTGTGCTGGAGCTGCGAAAACAAATTTTGGCCAGGATGTGAAAAATGACAGCTGTACTGTTCATAAGGAGGTGCAGAACAATGGCAATTTTGAAAATCTGTGGTGAAGATATTACTAATCCGTGAAGTTATGAGCGTGCGTGCAAACTGTGTGCAACGCACACTCGCAACACAGTCATTTTATGGAGTATGGTCACCAAATTTTCAACATAGGCATTTTAGCACCTCTGCTAATGAACAGAGCCACTGTCATTTTCTTAATCTGTCCTGAACACTGATTTCCCACAGCGACCGTGCTATTCTGCGCTGGAAGGACAAAAACACAGTTCGGCCAGGATTTGGAAAATGACAGCTGTACTGTTTACAAGAAGGTCTGGAAAAATGCCAATGTTGAAAATCTGGCATGAAAATATTGCAAATTCGCAAAGTTACGAGTGTGCGTAGCAACTGTGCAATGCACGCTAGTAAAACAGTCATTTTGGGGGATTTTTACCACCAAATTAGCAGTATAGGCTTTTTGAGAGCCCATCTCATGAACACTAGCACTGTTGTTTCATTAATCAGTCCCAAAAGATAATTCCATGCAGTGACTGCGAAATCACCTTTCAGGGCCGAATAACGACATGACAGTGCCAGAATTAATGAGGGGTCCCAAAAACTCCATATTGAAAATTTGGTGCCAAAATTCCAAAAGATGCCTGAGATATGCATCAAAGTTGAAAAAACCCCATTTATTCCATTATACAGCTTAGCAGCATTTTCTCAGTTCGCGGTCAGCTTTGAAGAGTGCAGATGTGTTCCCGGTCCACCACAGATCATCGTGCCAGATTCTGGAGGTAAGTATGGGGTGAGGGGGGTGTGTGGGGAGGCAGGGTGCACAGTGGGTGGGCACGGGTTGTGGAAGTGGTACACTGGGAGACCGCTGAGGGACCGTTTCCTGTTCTACATGTTTAAAACAAAAGAAAGACATCACGGGACCGTTTTTTATTTTACAGGGGCATGTGGCACCCTGGGGTGGGCTCCCTGCATGCCAACAGAGACAGAGACTTTCTTTTGAGGGGAAGCTGTAGCCGACAGGGGATTGGGCACCCCCATCGGCACACAACAAAGGGGGGGTATTATATTATGCCGATAAGGATTGGGCATCCCTGTCGGCACACAACAAAAGGGGGGGTGGCATTATGCTGATGGGGATTGGGCACCCTGATGGCAGACAACAAAAGGGGGGTGGGGGTTTACATAATGCCGATGGGGAGTGGGCTCCCCTGTCGGCAACATTAATCTTGTGGCACTGAAGCTGATGGGGATTGGGGCCCCTGTCAGCAAATAAACATGGTGGGGGTTGGGGGCACATGCTGCCGAGGGGGATTAGGCACCCCCTCGGTGGGGGGGGCTTTGATATTGTTTGTGAACACGGCAGCAAGCCACCGCCATGTTCACAAACAATATCAGTGGTTCAAGATCCCACCCTGTAATGACGAGTCACTCCCTTATTGCAGCGAATGGCTGACACTGCAATGATGAGGCGGCCCCTGATTGTAGCAGCTACATTTTTACAAGTTGGTGGCACGCTGGCTGAACTAGTGTCAGCAGCAGCATGCCATGGCATTGGGGAAGTGGGCCAAGCCTTTAAAGGCTGTGGGGGCATTGGCCACAACAGTGCCACGCCTCCACAACCTGCTTCTGGAGAAAGCTGCCACAATATGTTTCTTGCGCATGCGCGCAATCAACATAAAAATGGCTAATGAAAATCCTGCTTCCTGATTGGTCAATTGGGGAGTGTAAATCTGTCAACAACCACATACCTGCAAACCAATGGATCTTTGTATTTTAAAAAGCCATTTTATACATGCAACAACACACTTTAGGGTATACTGTTATTCATGATTATAAAATGGGCAAAGGATTTCAAGCAACCTGATTGGTTGTTAGCCGTGCATTAGATGTGTCTAATGCACAGCTAAAACTAGAACCCCCATTTAGAATACACATGACCATTTTATAAGTGCAATAAGGCACTCCGAGGATGTGCATTAGACGAGTTTAATCGCACGGGTTAGACCGATGCATCGCCTGTGGCCTCGTGTCTTCACTATCGCCCCCTAGCCGTGCATTAGAACAGTCCAATGCACACCCCATCGTGTCTTATTGCTTACATATAAGCATGCCTGTTGGTGTTTAAAGTGATCTAACAATTCCAAGAGGAGTGGGTATATTCCCCGTTAACCATGCACCTTAGAATGTTACTACTTATGTATCCGAAAGCGCTTACAACACTGGTAAAACACACTCACCATAGCAAAAAGGTCAGAACTCAAAATAAATGGCTTACCACACTTCAATCTGTAAGTAATTCAGCTTATTTATTGAATATTCCCTCAGTGCAGCAGCATAAGGGTAGTACGAGCAAATATCCACGCTAGATGTAGAAAGCTCATCTCACATTCTTTGAATTGCTTACTCTTGCCAACCATTGAACTTCCTGGAGCTCGATAACCACAAGTCACTTATGTTTCAACTGACAATGATGTCTTCTTCAGAATGATGGCCATGTGCAAGGTTATCCCTTAAAAACAGAAAATTTTAAATGATAGGGTCAAAACGTGCTCAGGGAAATGCAGAAAATGTGCATAATGTTAGTACACAACATGCCAGAGAGTGAAAAGCCTCCAGCAGCATGAAAGATACATAGAATAAATACTGTAGCATAAATTAGGGCTGTCAGAGCCCGGAGAAGTTCTGACCTTATTAAATATGAACTGGAACGTGGGGAGGTTCTAGTTAGTTCTGGTTATTTATAAACAAGGGATTAAAGACCAAAAATTCAGGTTATGATGCTAAAACTGTAGTATTTAATGCAGAGGTGTAATGAAGGTACCACCTACAGGTGAAATGTCACAGGCACATCTTTCTTTCTTGTCCTCAGGGTATATAAGCATTTTTTACAAGCGTGCGCATTGGCACAAACATCAAGGGAGATTGCTACAGCAAGGAACAGACTGGCTCAGCTCTTCCATATAGTGGATGGGCTACTGCATCCAGCCTGTCTCCATACTGGGGGAGCAAGTTCAAGCACGAGGTGCGATGAGTTTGCTTTGTTCTGTGCTGACAAAGTGTCCTGTATCAGGACTGAGATCTCCTCCAATGTGATTCACAGAGCTTGTGTGATTGGACCGATGACGTTCTGGGGCACACCTCTTGTGTGGGGTGAGTTTGATCCAGTTGGAGTGGATGAAGCAGTCGAGACAGTCTTGAGGCTGCAACCAACCTATTGTGACTTGGACCTAGATCCAACTCGACTTTTGGTTGGTTGCTTTGGCCTGATTGGATCTGTGGTTGCTGAAATTGTCTGGTGTTCCTTGGAGAGTGGAGTATTTCCTATGGCCTTGAAAGAGGCCTTGGTGAGACCCCTTTGAAGAAACCCTCATTGGACCCAGAGTGTCTCACCAACTACAGACCAGTCTCAAACCTGGCAATTTTAAGGAAGGTTTTAGAAAAACTGGTGGCTGTTCAGCTTGAGACCCATCTCACCTCCTCTGCCATTTATGAGTGTTTCCAGTCTGGATTTGGACCTGGGCGCAGCACGGAGACTGCCCTGGTGAAGGTGCTGAATGATCTGCTGATAGTGAGAGATAAGGGAGAGCATACCAAACATGTGCTCCTGGATCTCTCTACAGCATTTGACACCATGGACCATGAGGTGTTACTGGACGAACTGTGCAACTTGTGTAGACTAACTGGCAATGTCATCAGCTGGTTTAGATCCTATCTCATGGGTAGGGTGTAGAGGGTGATGATGGGGTTATCCTTGTCTAGCCCAATGTCCCTACACTGTGGAGTTCTGGCAAAGATTGGTTCTACCACCTCTGTTGTTTACGGTGTGTATGCTGCTGTTAGGAGATGTTATCAGGCGGTATGGGCTGGGTTTTCATTGCTATGCCGATGATATCCAGCTATACTTGTCCTATGCACTTGGAAACCAGATGTCGGCCTCCATGTTTTTTTTTTATTATTTTATTTGTTTATTTGAAAATATCGGAATTACAGTCCTTTGAGTCAGAGACTCCTTTACAAAGGCTCCATGTCAGAGTAATACAAGGTTACACACATTATGATGTACATGGTTACATAACATACAAAATACATAAAACTGTGAAACAAGATACTAGTTCAGGTATTAACAGTAGGCAATAGATGCAGGCAAGCAGTAAGAGTCCTGAGAATATTGGGTATGTGGGACAGTAGTCCCTTGTAGAGGTAGGTGGTGGTTGGTCGGCAGGACTGAGGAGAATAGGGGGACCCGTAGATAGACTGGTCAGGCTAGTGACAGTTACAGGTGAGGGGGGGGTGAGGAGATTGGCCCGGAGGAGGGATTTGAAGCAACTGAGTTTATTTCCTAAGGTGATGAAGCTGGGAAGAGAGTTCAGCCAGGTGGAGGCTCTGTAACAGAAAGATCTTTGTCCTAAAGCAATCCTGAGGCATGGATCTAGGAGGGTCGGTTTGGATGAACTACAAGTGGCTATAGATTTGGGTGTTGGTTGGAGGACAGTGGACAGACCAAGGGGGGCAAAACCACTGGTTATCTTCCTGGCAAATAGATAGGTCTAGTTATAACCCCTAGGTGGTGCTATCCCAAGGGCTACTACCCCTGTCTGCGTGACTAGTTGCAGGTTAAGGGGCCTGGGTACTGAAAACGGGTGCTACCATCCAGAGGACAGGGTTAGTGGTAGAGTAGCTGACCTGGGTACAGTCCTCCGGGGCACTGTGACCCCCCTTTTCACTTCTAGAGGCCTAAACAATGAACAGCATACACAGGTACAATAGTTCCTAATCAGCATTCAAATCCCCACTCTGTTTGCACTTACCACCAGGGCTGGTTCCATCAGTCCGACCCTGGAAACCCCCTGTAAAATAAGGTTAGACGCAGCAGGTAACAACAGTACAGTGCTTCTGGTACAAATTGGAACCACAGTCAGGTTAAATGCAAAAAGAATTAGATCTGATTTATTCAGGAGGTGTGAACAAGGGTGGGGTGTAATTTGGATGATTAGTTCTGTAACTGATTCAATCAGGCAATCATGCATGCACTTTAGAGTCCCTTCACAGCCACACACTCTGGGTACCCAGTTGGAACAAGGGGACTAGCCTAATTCGTTGCCTGAGGTAGGCCAGCATTGCAGCTGGTTAGGACCCTGTGATGGAAAGAAGAAGCACGCACAACCATACACAATTTGTAATTCAGAGCCAAGAGGCTCAGTTCGTGATAATTAGACAAAACAACTAAATCAGATGACACACTTTGTTTGAGCTGTTGTTACAGGGAGCTACCCTGGTGTTTACTCACGCTACCCAGTACAGGACACAGGATCGATGAAATGGAGATGTTAGGATGACTTGCTGGTTTGCCAGGAGAAGTAGGGCCCACATGAATCACTGAGGTGTTGTTCATGTTTGAGGTGTTGAGCAGGGGGCTGATCCTTGGGCAGGTCTCTCATCGATGGTTTTCTCTGTGTCGTGAGTAACTGGCTGGGCCAAGTTGGTAGGGCCCAGGCCGGGTTAACAGTTCAAATTCGGTCCGGTAAATGCTGGATGCAGCTTCCAACAAGTGTGACACAATTAGACAGTGGGGAACCAAATCAAGACCCACTATCAGCATTCAGCACACTTATAGTAAAAGAAAAGCAATACCACAGTTCTGATGACAGTCCGGTTGAAATTTCAGCTTTCCTGAGCAAAGCTGTGATCTCTGTGGTGATTTACATGTCATGACAGGCTGATCGCGTGGAGCAAATCTTCGGTCTTCTTCAGACAAAGGTACAGTTACAATTCAGTGGCTTTTGTCACAATTGGTTTGGATACAGTCCGGTTATTTAAGTTCTCTTTAAGGATCCCTTTTGAGGGACAGCAGGCAGACAGGCCAAACTGAGCCTTTCTACCAGTTTTCCGCATGACTACGCAGGAGCAGCTGCTCGAATCACTTGAGCTGTTCGTTCTCTCAACTCCAAACTCAGACTGACACTCTGCTGTAGGCAGCACTGGGACTTTCTCTGAGATCTAAAAGGTTCGGTTGGTTGATCCAGCTGTCTGTCACAGCGAGAGCTCCCCCTCCAGGTCAATTTAGGCGCCGAAGTGGAAAAACTACAATTTCTACAGAAATTCACTCCCACAAGACCCCTGGGGACACGCTCCATTTTAGGGTACCCAAAGGTACTGATTGGTGCAGTACAGAAATGTCCATGCTGCAAAGAAAGCAGGTTTGATAAACTATATCCATTATTATTTAGAGCAGCTAATCAGCAAACAGTTACCAGTTTTAACAGAGCTCCCTCTGCACAATTAGCGATGGTAGAATGGAGCAATATTACTGCAGCTCAGGCAGGACTTGAGCCTGGAAACACTCAGCCCCTACTTGGATTAATTACACACCACAAAATGATGCCTCCTAAGGAAACAGGCACAGAGGCTAGCTAGGCACTCACATGCGCAACCCTTAAAATGCTAGGATACAGAACACCAGCATGGCAGTGGGCATTAGGCAAGCCTAGGAAGACACTTTAGGAATCCCCATTTATAGGGGGGTTACATAGTACCTCAACCTCTTATCAAAGTTGAGCCAGTTGGTAAGGTTATATAATGTGCAGGTGTGGGTAAGCCTGCCACTACCCATAACTAGGCAGTAGGCTTTATTCAAGGAGACCTTAATTCTACAGAGGGCAGTGTTGTCAACTGCCCCATAAACTAGGGTCCCGTAGTCAATGAGGGACAGAATGGAGGAGAAGACTGCAAACCGGAGGGCACCAGGGGTGAGGCAGCTCCTGTGGCGATAGAGCAGGCCAATTCAAGAGTTGACTGAGGAGCTGAGGAGGTGAACATGCTCATGGAAGGTGAGTGCAGAGTCAAGGGTGATCCTGAGGTATTTGAAGGTATTCACCTGCTCGAGGGGGTAGAGTTGGTTGGTTAGAATTTGAATTGGGGTTCCTTTGAGTTTGCTTTGGCTGTGGGCAAATAGCTTGACCTTGATCTTTTTGTGATTTAACACCAACCTATGGTTGCAAAACAAGGATTCAGCCTCACTGAAAGAATTCTGGAGGGATAGTTGAAGGGAGTTAGTGTCTGTGTGGGAGGAGAAGAGGACCGCGTCATCCGCATATAAGAGCACTTTTCTCACAGCAGGCCTTGGGTAAGGTACTGAGGAATAGACTAAACATAATGGGCCCCAGGAGGCAGCTAGAGTGCCACTTATTTTCACACACTGTGACCTAGCAGATAGGTAGTCTGAAAACCAGGCAGTATCCTCCTGGGAGAGGCCTAAGTGAGAGAGGGCAGATAGGAGGAGAGTGTGATTGATGGTGTCAAAAGCTTTTGACAAGTCAATGAAGACCAAGCCAACCAGGTACATGCTATCAAGAAAGGAGTGGATAAAAGAGCTGAGTTCTAGGAGGGCGGTGCTGGTGCTGGTGCTATGGCTTTGCCGGAAGCCATGTTGCTCCCTGCAGAGAAGGTCATAATTGGTGAGGTAATCCGTAAGCTGATCCGAGACAATTTTTTCCAGGGTTTTTGAGGGGCGGGAGGGTGGAGACGGGGCGATGGTTTCCTTGGGAAGTACGTCGACGCTTATATGAATGGGGTGATGACAGCAGCTTTCCTGATGAAAGAGAATTTACCAAGGCATAGAGAACAGTTGAGAAGGCTGGTAAGAGGTGAGAGGACCACAGCCAGGACCAAATGCAGGAGTCTGAGGTCCAGAGTGTCACTACTGTGGCGAGTGCTACTTTGAGCTTTAAGGAGGTATGGCTTGGCCTCCTGCGCAGAGAGAGAGAGCTCAGAAGTGAAAGTGCAGGTGAGGGGGTGAGGGTGTGAGGGGGCTGGGGGTGTATAGGAATCAAAGATGTTGGGGGGTAGTATAGAACTGAGGTCAGAGAAGGAGGAGTTAAGGGTGTCGGCAATGAGTTGCGAGCCGGTGGAGATATAGCCATTAATGTTCAGCTGAGATGGGGAGGGGGGGCTATGGATTTACCACTGATTTCCTTCATATTGTCCCAGAACATGCAGCCTGTGCCCCAGGTACAGGCAAGGGAAGTTCTGTAGTATTCAGCTTTAGCTTTGGGTATGGCCCAGGTGCAACTATTCCGTGCGACCCAGTAGCATTGTCTGTCCTAGAGCTTGCCAGAGTTGAGGGCTTTTTGCCAGAGGTTGTGTCTGTGGCACATCTGATCAAGTAGTGCCTGTGAGATCCAGGGGGTGTCAGGACCTTTGACAATATGCTTGATGAGTGGTGCGAATAGGTTACATGCTGAATTAAAGGAGCTGATGAAATAGTTGAGGGCCATGTTGATATCATGGGCAAGGTTTTTTGGGGACCAATCCCAGCAGGCAAGGTGGTCTTTTAGCAAGCCTAGTTTGCCAGGTTTGAGTCAATGCAGGAGGGCAGATTTAGGGGCAGGTTTCTTTACCTTACATGACCAAGTGCAGAGTACAGGTGAATGGTCAGTTAGGGCATTTGGGAGCACAGTGGTGCCTGTGATTTTGTGGGGGCTGTTGGATAGGACAAGGTCCAGTAGAGTAGAGGTTCCATTTGTGGAGCTGATATGGGTAGGGAGAGTAATGAGTTGGGTGAGGTCAATAGCAGCAATAGCATCATTGTAGGGGGTGGCAGAGAGAGAGTCAATTTAGTTGAAGTCCCAAGAGTTATTTGCTCAGACTTGGGGGGAGATTGGAGAGGGTCCAGCACTGACTTGAAGGTGTGTTTCTGGTTGTGGGGGGAATGTAGATGGAGGTGATGATCAAGGGTGCCCTAGGGGTGCTCAAGGTGATTTTTAGTGAGAGTGCGTGGGTGACAAATTTGAGTGTGTGGGGGGGGAAGGCATGGCTGGCAAGAGATTCACGGAGGTAGATTGCACAGCCACCCCTGCACTTCCCGACTCTATGTTTCACACCTGCCTGGATGAGATCCAGAACTGGATGGCTCAAAACTGGCTATGGCTCAACTCAAACAAGACAGAGGTACTGGTAGTGGATACAAAATCCTGGTCATCGACAAGATGGGGGAGGTTTGGGGAATGACCCTGGTTTGATACTGGGGGGGGGGTGTTCCCTTGAACTCCTCTACTCGAGTTAGGGATATGGGCGTGGTCCTTGACGACAGTCTGACACTTGATGTTCAGGTGTCGGCCGTCATCCAAAGCAGCTATTACCATCTTAGGAACATTGCTAAGATCCAAGCCCTGATACCAGCTGATGACCTCGCCACTCTAGTGCATGCCCTCCTCACGTCTAGGTTGAATTAATGCAATACTCTGTATCTTAGGTTATCTGGAGGCAATCTCTGCTGTCTGCTGCTGGTGCAGAATGCGGCACCTAGGCTGTTAACTGGGGCTCCAAGATTTTACCATGTCATGCCTGTCTTCAGTGGACTGCGCTGGCTGCCAATTAGGTGGAGGATTGCTTTTAAGGTTGGATTACTGACCGAGAAAGCCTTGCATGGCCGGGGACTAGACTGTCTGCAAGACCTCCTAATTCCTCACCCCCAGCTTGTGTTCTCAGTTCTTCTGAGGGTTGCCTCCTGGTAGTCCCCAGGGCTAGGTTGCGGCAATCTGGAGATGGTGCTTTCTCCGTTGCCACACCAGCCCTGTGGAATTCACTGCCTATCTATCTATCTGAGGGAGGCACCCTTGGTGGGAAACTTTAAAAAAGGGTTAAAAACATTTTTATTTAATCAAGATTATGATCTGGATAATATATGATTAATGAAGGTCTTATACCATACTGACTGTTGTGTATTTTAGTTGTGTATTATGAGACAGATAGATAGGATTTTAAAAATGACGTAATATTCTGCAATGTGCTGTTGTACATTTTGGGGAAAATTTGTTGAGGATGTTTTCTTTTAAACATTTGTACAACTCTTTGAGCCTCTGAGAAGGGGCACCTTATAAATAAAGTTTCTATCTATCTACATTTTTTTTTTTTGCTTTGCTCAATCTCAAAATTCCTAAACAGGTGCAATTTCAAAGGAAAAAACAAATCTGAAGAAAGTACATTTTTTTGTGTTCCCAATTACTTATCTAACTTCGCCCAACAAGCCTGCCGCCTATTATGTTTTTTTTCTTACTTCAATAGACTTGTACTATTGTTTCAATGTGGGAGGGCATGTCAATATGACATCATACCGCCACTATTTAAATGCTTGCAAGTTAGTACACCATAGCCTTTGATGAAGTTCCGAGGGGGGGGGAGTGAACCGCCACTTGGCTATTAGATTGTAGACCACGGGGTGGCTCCTTATCAGTAATTTGTGTATGTTTGATGTGAAGATATACTAAATAAATGAATATGTGATTTCTGTACACCCTGCTTTATGCGCCTCTTTTGACCAGTATCTGTGGGAGAGCTGCAAGGTTCCTTTGTTTTGTAGTGTTTCATATGTAGTCCTCCCCATTGCGATGTCTAGAGGCATCATGATAACTGTTCATGGGTAGGGGGACCACAGCAGATACTTCTCCAGAAATGGCTTGTATTAGCAGGTCCTACTATCACACCGGGATACAAAGCTCTTTGGGAGCTGGGCTGAAAGGCAATCAAAGTTAGCCACAATAACATTTGATGAAATAACTGAAGACCACAGCTTTATAGAACAAGCCAAGGGGATCCCCCCACCCAATCCCTTTCTCTCATCCTCAAGGTGGAAGACTCTATTATTTCACCACCTGTGCTTCTTGACTCCTCTCTGCACTGTCCATCACTCCGCCTCCCTCCCTCCCTCCTTCTACTTCCCCCCTCTCTTTACTCCCTTCTTCTTCATGCCAGTTACCCCAGCCTCCTGTCTAAAAGCCCTCCTGGCTCTCAGTTCCCAGAAAGGTGGGAGCCCTGATGGGCTTGATCCCAGGCTCCTGCACCTCTCTGCACCTGCTATTGCTTTGCCCATCTCCTCCCTACTCAACCTTTCATTCACTCTTGCCTCAGTCCCAGATTCCTGGAAGCATGCAACTGTTATTCCATTTTCTGAAGGAGATGACTCCACCTCTCCCGGCAATTTCCACCCTATCTCTCTCTTCTCCCGACCTTATCCAAGCTCCAACAGCACATAGTTCTATCTCAACTGCCCCCCCCCCCCCTTCCTTGATGACTTCTCTTTTTTCACCCCTTTCCAGTCTGGCTTTCGTAAGCATCACTCCACCACTTCCTCTCTTCTCAGGCACACAGACTCCATCCATATTGCCAAGGAGCAGGTCCTTCTGACAGCTGCCATCTTTATCGACCTAGAGAAAGCCTTCAACATTGTCTCCCACCTGCTTCTCCTGGTCAAACTAAAATCAGTGGGCCTATCCGACTCTGCAACCAGATGATTCAACTCATAGAAACATAGACTCAGACAGCAGATAAGGAGTGCTCCGCCCACTTAGTCTGCCCATTTCCCTACCTATTGTATAAACTCCAAATCCTATATGATCTGTAGCTTACCTTCTCTTTCCTACCACTAGGGTTGCCTTCTGTCTGTCCCAAGCATTCTTGAATTCACCTACTGTTTTTGCCCCTACAACATCCTTGGGGAAGCTGTTCCAGGCATCCACCACCCTTTCTGTGTAAAAATACTTCCTTACATCACCCTTGAGTCACCCCCCCCAGCCTCATGTTGTGACCCCTTGTTCTTGCACATCTTCTTTTCTGAAAGATGCTGCCCTCCTGAACTGTGTTAATCCCCTTGAGGTACTTGAAAGTTTCTATCATATCTCCCCTCTCCCTCCTTTCCTCCAGCGTGTACATATCGAGAGCCCTCAGTCTCTCCTCATATGGTTTCTGGTGCAGTCCCTGCACCATTTTCGTTTCCCTCCTCTGGACTGCCTCTACCCTGTCTATATCCTTCCAGAGATGCAGTCTCCAGAACTGCACACAGTACTCCAGATGAGGTCTCACCAACTGTCTGTACAGTGGCATCATCACTTCCTGTTTTCTACTGGTAATACCTCTTCCTATGCACCCCAGCATCCCACTGGCTTCACTACCTTCTCACATTGTTTGGCTACCTTTAGGTGATCTGTTATGACCACCCCCAGGTCCCTTTTGAGTTTGGTTGTTGCTAGTACTTCTCCCCCATCTAGTATTCCTCCCCTGGGTTTCTGTTCCCTAAGTGCATAATTTTGCACTTCTTTGCATTGAATTGGAGCTGCCACAGCCTTGACCACTCCTCCAACTTGCCTAACTGTCTTCTTATTTTATTCTCCCCCCACAGTGTCAACCCTATTGCAGATCTTAGTGTCATCTGCAAAGAGGAATATATTTCTTTCCAATCCCTCTGCAATGTCACTTATAAAGACAATAAGGAGGACCGGCCCCAGCACTGACCCATGTGGCACCCTGCTGGTCACCCCTCTCTTCTCTGATTGAACTCCATTTACCACCACTCTCTGTGTCCTATTGTTAAGCCAATTTCTGATCCAGTTTACCACTTTGGGACCCACTCCCAGATTGTCCAACTTTTTTACTAACCTCTTGAGTGTGACTTTGTCAAATGCCTTACTAAAGTTTAGGTAGGCCATATCCACTGCCCCTCCCTGATCTACTACCCTTGTCACCCAGTCAAAGAAATCCTTCAGATTTGTTTGACAGGACCTTCCTGCTGTGAATCCATGTTGCCTTAGGTCTTGTGCCCCACTGGTCACTAGATATTCTATAATCCTTTCCTTCAACACTGATTCCATCATATTCCCTACCACTGAGGTCAAACTGACCAGTCTATAGTTTCCTGCTTCTACCTTGCTCCCACTTTTGTGAAGGGGTACCACATTTGCCCTCCTCCAGTCCTTTGGCACCACTCCCTCCTCCAGTGATCTGTCGAACAGAACTGTCAGTGGTGTCACCAGCACCTCTCTGAGTTCCTTGAGTATTCTGGGATGTATCCCATCTGGCCCCTTTGCCTTGTCCACCTTCAGTTTCAAAAGTTGTTTTAGCACTCTCTCTCTCTTCTGTGAATGGACTGGTGTCAACCCCTCTTCCCTGTATGTTTTTACTGCCTAATGTCAGTCCCTCCCCCTCCTCTTCCTTGGTGAATACTGAACAGAAGTATTTGCTCAGGATCTCAGTTTTTTCTAAGTCCTCCTCTACCTATCCCCCCCCTTGCTTAGCCTCACTATCCCTCCCTTGGTCTTTTTTTCTTTTTTCTTTCCCTAATGTACCTGAAAATGTTTTGTCCCCTTCATTTACTGTCTGAGCTATCCTTTCTTCTGTTTGCACCTTTGCACTTCTGACCGCTTTCCCTGTCTCCCTCTGCTTTGTCTGTTACAATACCCTGTCCTTCTCCTTCTGTGTTTCTTTGTACTTTTTGAATGCCCATTTTTCCTCTCTAGCCTTCCCTGCCACTTCTTTAGAAAACCATAATGTTTTTTTCTTTCTTTTTGCCTTGCTAACTTGCTTCACAAAGGCTTGTTGTCTCTGTTATAGCGCTCTTGAGTTGCTCCCTCTGCTTCTCTACCCCTCCTCCTCCTTCTCCCTTTGCCAGTGCTTTCTTGATGCATTCTCCCATTTTTACAAAGTCTGCCCTTTTGAAGTCTAGGATCTTTGCTGTTGTGTTTCTTGCCTCTTCTACTGTTTTTACCTTGAACCATACTGTATGGTGATCGCTGGACCCTAGATGGCTGCCCACCGATACATCTGTTAGTTTGTCTCCATTTGTGAGCACCAGGTCCAATATTGCCCCATCGTGGATGAATTACACCATTAGCTGTCTGAGGTCCGCCCCATGCAGGTCATCCATGATGTCCCTGCTCGTGAGTGTGGCTGCCCCATAGGTGTTTCAGTTGACATCTGTCATATTTAGCTCCCCTACTAACAACACTTCCCCTTTCTCAGACATTTTAAGGATGTTTTCTACCATTACCCTATTTTCTCCCCCTGTGCTGGGGGTCTATAGATAACCCCTGTATGGATAGTGGTGTCATTTCCTGTCTCCAGGGTGACCCACAGTGCATCCTCACCTCCCTGGTCCCCCTTTATCTCAGTTGCTTTGATCCCCTTTCTTATGTAGATAGCTACCCCTGCTCCCTTTTGCCCTCCCTGTCCCTCCTGTAGACTGTGTACCCAGATATGTTAATATCCAAGTCATGGCTTCCTGTATACCATGTTTCCGTGACTGCCACAATATCTAGGCCTCCCTCTGACATCAAGGCCACTAGGTCAGCAATCTTGTTACCCAGGCTATGGGCATTTGTACACATTGCCCTCTATGTTTTGATGTTTTCACCCATATTAGTACCAGTCCTATCCCTTCCTCCTGTGCATCCCTTGGCTTTACCCCCTGTTTCATTTCCTTGTGTATTCTCATCCTTAGGATTATTTTTACTGTCTACCTTAGTAGGTGTGTGGTGGAGCAGTTTGGTTTTCCCTGCTTATTTCCGTCTCCCCCCTTGGCTAGTTTAAATGCTTGCCAATGAAACATTCAAACCTTTCACCCAGGATCCTGGTTCCCCCCTTGACAGATGCAGACCATCTTTTGCGTACAAACCTGCATTTCTCCAGGTGGGCCCCCAGTCCCCAATGAAGCCAAAACCCTCAACTCTGCACCAGTTTTTCAGCCACACCAGTTCTTCCTACCTTGTAGGAAGACCTCAATCAGTGAGAATCGGTGATTCCCTTCCCATACACACCGGCATCCCCCAAGGTTCTGTCCTTGGCCCTTTGCTTTTCTCCGTATTCCTAAATGACCTCCCCTCAGCCTCTTCCTCTGCATCCATCCACATGTATGCAGATGACACAGTCCTGTTTTCATCTGGCACTTCTCCATCAGAGTTAACATCCAGGCTTCAACTTGATTTCATCTCTGTCCAGAAATGGTTCCGGGCAAATCAGTTATCCTTTAATGCTAAGAAAACTGTCTCCATGTGTTTCAGCACTGGACAGAGGCTTTCTAGACTCCCTCTTGATCTGCCTCCCTACTTGCCTACTCTTATATCCTGCCCACCCATGGTGACCTCTCCCCAGCAGCAGGTCCCCTGAGGGCTGCCCAGGATTAACTCTTTCTTTGCTACACCTTCTATCCCCAGATAAGTACCTACCAAGGCATGAACTGTACCAACTAATTACCTATGGGCAAGGATTGTACCCTGCCTTAGGCTCTAACCCCACCAAGGGGAGGTTACACATTGTGTAGACTAATGCAATCTGAGCCAGTGGGCGAAATCTCATTTTGGAGTTTGCACATAAGCGCCCATGTTTATCACTCCGGATCTTCTGAATATACAATGCCGTTCATACAGTATAGTGAGATAGCAGTTCATTTGTTCCCTTATTAACTAGAATGAAACATGCTGCACTTTGTTAGGAAAGAAAAAGCATTCCTGTTTGCTAATTAAAAGTATGATGCCGTCTATATTATAAGGGAAAATCTCCTTACTGACTGAAGTAAATTATACTGCACTTTCTCAACAAACATGGTCACTCAGGCACAGGACCAGCCAGAGCCATTAATTATTGTGGTCATAATTGGAGCATGCACTAAACAGAAATCTGCAGCCGCTGTCATCTCCGATCACTGAAGAAATCACAGACCATAAATGTACTACGAAAAATGGGAGTAGCATGAGCACTTAGGTGCAGAATCTGCCAGAGCCACTGAATATAGTGATAATATACCAGGTGCACATGTAGCAGTGATCTACAGCTACTGACATCCCTGAATAAAAAAATTATATCTACAGACCACTAGTGAACAACAGGATAGTCTGAATCCCATCCAAGTCCCCCAAAGACAGTAAAACTTTTCAAAGTCCAGAAATTGGCAAACAGGAAGAATACAATGCAGAACTGACAACTGAAAGTGTCCATTTGAATTAAATGCAGTAGGCCAGTTTAAGAAGATTTCTCAGACTCAAGTGATAAAATGACTTGTTGCCTTTGATCAGTCTGTTATGGTGGTGCTTTCAAAATTCACATCTTCCAAGTGTGATTACAAACATCTATATTAAGATTACACATGGGAATAGAAATACACACATTAATAAGGCATGTTTTAACATGATCTTTATCTAAGATGGAAGTATTCCAGTGGAGGGAGAAAACAATGTTACTAGTACAGCTGTATATTGCATAGTTCTATAAAATTATTTAGCAAACACAGCAATAGAGATACATTTCCTGAAACAAGTTATTCAATCAATCAGTCAGTCTTTATTTTACCAGGCGGAACATCATTGAGGTAATCTCATTTCCAAGATGGACATGTACAATTATACATGAAAAAAAAATAACCATACAAAAACAACACTGCAGGAATAATATACAACATGACACCTTTTTATCATACAGTGATGGAGGTGTATGCAATTATCTACATTATAAAATGAGCAGGATACAACAAACATAGCTATAAATCAGGAGTACTTCAGGGATCACAGAAATGGAGCTAATGCGGTTTTTTCATTCAGATCATTCTCTGTATTGTGAGCTCCCAGCTCTGGCAGGTTCTGAACATAAGCGCTCATGTTTGTCACTCCCGAACTTCCAAATATACTATGCTGTTTATACAGTGAGATAGCAGTTTACTTGTTCCCGTATTAACGTGAATGAAACACATAGCACTTTATTAGGAAAGAAAGAATTCCTGTTTTGTTAAAAAGAGATAATACTGTTAGCAGATCATCAGTAGAACAAGATCTAACTTCTATCGAACTTTAGGCAAAATCATATTCCATGGAATTCGATATTAGTAAATGTTCAGTTCTTCATTTTGGAAAAAATAACCCACAAAACAAATATTATTTAAACAATACCCTGCTCCAATCTTCCAACTGAGAACGAGATTTAGGTATCCTTATTAATAATAAACTCACTCCCATTAATCACTGTAACAAAGTAACAAGTACAGCTAATACCATCATGAATCAAGTTAAAAAAACATTTATTAGTAAATCTGAATGCTGCCTTGTTCCACTATATAGGGCATACATTAGACCGCATGTTGATTATGGTTCGGCATTTTGGAACCCTCATCTTAAAAGTGAGATCAATCGACTAGAATAGATCCAGAGAAGACTTACTAAAAGGATTTCCGAACTCAAAACCCATGATTATAATACCAGTCTTAAGGTTACAGGATTATATTCTTTACATGTCAGAAGACATAGAGGTGATATCTTGCTTACATTTAAAATATTAAAATCTCCAGCCCTAATGGAACAGTGTGGACTTTCATTTACCACCAAACATACTGTAGGTAGACTTCATAATAAGCAACTATCAGTCGAATGGGCTAACACCAAAAAGCATGATAATTTTTTCAGTATTAGAGCAGCAAAAAAATGGAATGCATTACCACAGGCAATGGTTAACATCACTAACGTTGACACCTTTAAACTAAAACTTGATACAAGGCTACATCAACAATATTTTTCAAACTAATGTCCCACAATGGGCTTTGTGCCTTCTTTTGTCCAAACAAATCCAGTAAAATCCAATAAATCCAGTAAGTATGATGCTGTCTACATTATAAGGGCAAACCTCCTTGCCAACCGAAAAAAATATACAGCACTTTCTTCTCAACCATGTAAAATGCTTAAGTCATCTTAAATGCAATAGGTAGGGGGTATTAAACTGTTTTTATATTATTGCCATTGATATAAGTATAAATAGTGTATGGGAGAGCATGATTTTGTATGGAATTCAATGAATTCCTAACGTTGTTATAAGATCATAGTGATGTCAGGAAGTTGTTGTACCCCCTTGAGTACATCACTACGATGGTACAACAACTTAGAATGTCCTTGAGCTCCTGCTACCCTGACATCCGTGCTGATCACTTTTTTTTACAGGTTCTTCTGACAGTTCTGGTGACAGTTATAAGGAAAAAAATTAAGTCGGGGGTGGCAGCTCCCCTTGAGTTCACACCAACAAACTGAGGGTGCCTGGATTCCCAGGTGAGACCTATTGATCAGGGATCACTAGCACTCAGCAGGCAGTCTAAGGTGTAGCTTTGTCTTGCCTTTGCAGGAGGCTGTTGTATCAGGCTTCCTTCAACATGGAGCCCGACTCTGCTCCAGCAGTATTGGTGATGTGTTGAACACCGTGAAATGTTTTAGTGCATTGTGCTGAGAGATAAACATTAGGGTTTTCACATTGTGGGTCTTTCCTGAGAAATACTAAAGGACACATGCTAAAAGGGGTCAGGCTGGTTTCAAATGGCACACACAAGTTAGGACATTTGCATGGGCATGTATTTTGTGGGACATGATTCATCGCTAAAATGGTACTTCAGTAATAAACAATGATGACAAAGTTGCTGTCCGTTATTAGAACAGTGAAATACTGTGTTGGATGGGAATACAGCCCTAGGGATCATTGTGCGAACTGTGCATGTTGTTGAACCTCACCTTTTTGGGGTGTTTCAGTGAATGATAGCAGTGAAATGTTTGACTATATATTTTTTTCTATAGTACATTGATCACTGTTGTTCATACACTGTAAAAGATAATGTGTAATGCCCCAAAGATGGGGCATCCTAGAAAATTAACCTCAATGAAAAAACTAGGGGTTTGCAGGAGCCCAGGGCGCCTGCCTTAGGTACAGTCTGCAGGCTGTTTAGGTGAAATGGGGCCCCTGAGTAGTTGTTTCCCCTCCCTGTACAGCATAAACCACTGTAAATAATAGAAAAAGGGCCCTGAGCACTTAAAAATGGTCAAAAGACAGAATTTAGTGCAGCTGCATCAACAATGGCTTGGATGGAATGCTAAGCTGAGCTGCTCATGCACAGCATTCCAAATCCAGCCATTCCAGAACTAGAGTTTTTAGTTTCAAAAGTTTTAACAGATTTGGAGAGTTCCTGCTGGCTGTGGAGAAGAGAGGACACAGATGGTTAAGGGGAACTGGTAAAGAGCTTACCTGGTGGTTGAAGCTGTTCCCCAAGGGCCAGTCTGTATGCCTGCTCTGGCTCCAGCCAGTGAAGATCCCCCTAGAGCTCCGTTTTGGTCCACGGTGCCATCGGGGCACCAGAAGAGAGTAACTCAGCCGTTTGCCACGGTTTGGGCTGTGTAGCTCCATCATTTTATTATTTTAACCCCCCCCCCGTAAGTATTTTAAGTTTATTCCGGTTCCCCGTCTGCAGCCCTGCCAGCTGCATCGCGCCGCTCATCCTGTTGGCCTTCCGAGGCCCCCAGTCATCCCCAGCTACCTGTAACACTCCCTCCCTCTGCCAGCAAGACCTCCCCCCTCCCATCTGCCTCCTGTTTTCCGATGTGAAGTCCAGTGAGCCCATGCAGCACGCGATCTGCTGTCTGCCTTAATCCAAAGGGGGACTGTAATTTTATTTGAAAAGCACAGTAGGCGCAAAGAGAGGTGGCCGAGCACCACAGGGGCATTGGGTCATTAGGACCCTGAATTAATTATGCAGAGGGAAGGCGGGGCTTAGCGACATCCACAGGAGGGGCCAGCAGTGCAAGGCCAGTTCAGGGCCTAATAAATATTCATAAGGGGTGGGATTTGGGGTTGTGTTTTGCCATGGAGTGACAGCAGCTCTCAGAGAGCTGTATAGATTAAAAGGGGCCATTCATTTGAAAGGGCAATCTAGGCCCACAGTACAAGGAGGGCTACCAGGCCCAAAATAAAGCAGAGCTACCAGGCCCAATACAAAGAAGGGCACCAGGCCCACTGAAATAAGGGCTACCAGGCCCAAATTAAAGTAGGGCTATCAGGCCCACAGGTAAAAAGGGTGCCAGGCCCGATTATTTAAAGGGGCGATTCAGGCCCATTGTAAAGCAGGGCTTCCAGACCCACAGTAAAAAGGACACCAGGCCCTGTATTTCGAAGGCACCAGGCCCACTGTATTTAGGGCATCAGGCCCGAGTTAATTGTAGGGCATCAGGCCCGAGGTAAATGTAGGGCATTAGGTCCGAGGTAAAGCAGGGTTCGAGGGCAGCCCCGGCCTAGTGTAATAGGGCAACCCAGCCTAGTGGTAGTGAGGGCAGCCCCGCCCTATTGAATTAGGGCAAGCCGGCCTAGTGGATTAGGGCAACCCAGGCTAATGGTAGTGAGGGCAGCCCTGGCCTAGGGGATTAGGGCAACCCAGCCTAGTGGTAGTGAGGGCAGCCCCAGCCTAGTGAATTAGGGCAAGCCGGCCTAGTGGATTAGGGCAACCCAGCCTAGCAGTTAGTAGGGCATATAGGCTCCATAATGAACAAGGAGTTCAGGCCTTTAGTGTTCCAGGCAATCAACCTAGGGCAAGTGGAACCCTCAGTATAGGGGTTAGGGCATCCTTAGCAAAACGTTCAGAGGTAGCCAGATCCTATTCAAGAGGACTCTACATTTAGGAAAAGGGGTCCATCCAAGGGTGCTCAGTTCGCAAATACTGTGAAGCTACTGTAACCATTGAACTGTTTACACAATTGTTATTGCTGAAGTACTTGAAAGACTGTGAACTTGCTAAGAATCACCAAGACTGTGTTCTATTGGATAGTGGCTATTCGAACTATTATCCCAGGTTATCTGAACTATTGCCCTAAGCATCAGAACCATTGCTCTAACTATCCGAACTATTGCCCCTGGTTATCCGAACTATTGCTCTAAGTAGCCAAACTATTGTTCAAAGCATTTGAACTATTGCTCCAAGCACTTGAACAATTGCCCCACCTGTAGTAATTACCCAGAAATATATAGTTTGTCTTTCCTTGCAAATCATCAGATTATTCTGCAGTCCCCTTGGCTGTGCAGGAAGGTGCATCTTCAGCTATACTGTTACTACTGTATGGGGACAGTCTCAATCTTCCACCACACTGCAGTCCCATAGTGTGGTCTGTAATACTCCACACTCAGAATCAGCCTCTACCCAGAAGAAGATGTATTCTCAGTTTCCTTCACTCAAGTGGGATTGTCCATCAGCTCATCTCTTCTGCCTGTGTCATCCACCAAACTCGAGTCCATTTCCAATCATACAAGTTGTACCCGCCGTTGCTTGTTTTCTCAGCTCGAAGGTATGTCCCCCGAAGCGCATCATGACAGCCGCATGCCAGTGTCATTTCGTATGGTTCCTGTTCCAGATGTCTCAAGTTGGTCGCCCTCCACAGAAGAGTGTGCTCATCCTGGAGAACCTGGTCCACACCCCTGGTCGTTCGCCGAAAGTCAAGTCCGTTGAAGCCCAGTACGGGACGCGTCCGCCATTTCTTTGTTTTGTTCTAGTTCTGATGCCAAGTTTGCAGAATCGACCATCATCTCTTCAGATTCTTCTGGTTCCTGGTCCTGTCGGAGATCATTCAGAGTTTAGCTGGCCCTTGGTGTGCTGCAGCATCCTTCAGGTCGTGGTAGTCCTCCATTGGATTCGTCACCACGCAGGTCCTGATTTCTCTTCATCCTTGTCGACCCTGGAAGTGGGTTTTGGCTGAGGAACCCTTTGTTTACAGTAGGAATCTGACAGCCCATCAGAGGGTAATTTCAGGAACCGGTTGCTCTGGTTCTTTATTCCAGCAGCCTTGGAGAGAGTGGGCTTTTGCTGAAGAATCATATGGTCAGTTTAACAAACCTCTCACCACCCAGTGGCCTTGACAAGGTCCCTGCTGAGAATTACATTAGCATCTATTGTTCCATTTGTTTTCCCTTCATAGCTACCATCGCAGACCGATGGTGTACACGAAGACGCCGGATCTCTGGACTCTTGTAACATCTGGACTTTGGTAGAAGGTTGTAGTGTTAGCTTAACCAAATACTGTTCTAAGTAGTGTACAGTATGTCATCTGATCTTCACCTAAGCTTATTGAATTGTAGAATAATAATAGAGTTAGAGTGGCAGTAGGCCTCCACATCTATTCTACTCTTGTTGTAATAATTTTAGCAGTCATAGATAAAGTACCTGTCTTATTTATCACCCTATTGTTTGAGTGACTTCTCTTTTCTCTAGTGACTGTGTCTCCCCACCCTCTGGTACAAAATAAACGCCCTGTGGGCACTGAATCTCTAGGGTGACTCCTGCCTCTCCTTGTCTGGGTAACGGTTATCTTATCCACTATAATTCAGACCTTGGTGCCTCACTCATCTCTTTTCACCACCTTTAGAGTAGAGTACCACAGAGCACTGCTCTAGACCATCACATAATGGATGGGCAACAATGATCAACAATGCTGAGTTCCCTTTTCAGGGTTGTCATGACAACCACAGATCTCTCTAGCTTTGCTCTCGAAGTGAACACAACATTGTTGTTCACTGTTGCCCATCCATTATCCTCTGTGTTTTAAACTGCACTATACAATTTCACACATTGGTAATGTAAGCTAGTCATTGGTTATCAGTCAGTATAAAATGGGTAGCAGTCTGTGAACAAATTATTTTTTGAACTAGCCATACTGTAATTGCACTGGGCGTGCATCACAAGCCAGACTGTAGCATGCGAGTTGTAGTTCTAGCCAGGATGGCAACTGGTCATCGCAGTGTACTAAAACGTGCTGCCCTATTGTGGATAGCAACATTGGGATTGGAACCAGAAGAGAGGGCATAGCAAAAAAATCATGCAGTGAGGGGGAGGAGGGAAGAGACAAATGTACAGCACTGTATTCAATGCAAAGGACCTCATGTGCTTCAACTCAGCTGATGGAAGGATACAGTCTAGATATCTAGTCATGTGCTTCCACAGCCCCTTCTCCTTCCTGCTAATAGCAATACATCAGCATAGCTCTTTTACTATGCAGCCATAAAAATGTGAGATGAGTGTTCTACTTCTAGCCTGGATATTTGCTCGTACTGCATTGATGGTGTTGCACCGAGGGGATATTCAATAAAAAAGCTGCATTGCATACAGGTGTGATAAGCCATTTATTTTGGGTGCTGACCTTTCTCCTGCAGTGGGTGTGTTTCATCTGACTGTGAATTGCCCTGGTATGTGAAATGAAGTGCTTGCTCAGAGACAAGAAATAAGAGCCACTACGTGTGTGTTGTGTATGCACTTGCAACACAGTTGCAACTGCCATAAGGCAAGCACAGGGAAGAAGTGAGACTGAAAGGCTACAGAAAACATAGAGAGCAAAAGAGGAGTGAGAGGGAGGGAGGGAGGGAGGTGGTTAATCATAAAGACGAGCAATTAATTGCTCAAGGTCACACAATGAGTGGCAATCCTGGCATTCAACCCTGGGTTTCCATATTCACCGCACTGCACTCTAATCACAAGGCTACATTGTATTAGTAGCATACAAAGTAACACAGGATCACAAATAACAATGAATAAGAGTGACAGTACAACACTAGACACCTCATTATCATGCTGCCCTCTGACTCCACAGGGGGGCCCCTGTCTCCATATATCCCAGGGATGGAGAGTAGAGGCAGCTGCTATTTGTTGTCATGCTGTCCTGGGGCAAACATAGCTAGTCCTGGCTACACTGCTGTGTGAATCATGTCAGAAGATTTCAGACTGTTCTTCCAGTGTTACTGGGGCAGATCTTTGATCTGAAAGCCACAGTTGCATAACCCCACCTGCTCATATAGCCTGCATTCATTTCTGAGCGCGTCTATACAGTAAGCACTCATGTGGAGCTCAGTCAGTCGGCTGGCCATGGAGATGAGAGGTGGGCTGTGCCAGTCGCTGGCAGGGGATGGGTGGGGGACTGGAACTGCTGGGTGGTGTGGGTGGTTTGCTACTAGACTTCCAGGGATCTCAGGGTTTTTAATTTTTAACCATTTGTGGCAAAAAATCGGGTTGGGGTATGGATGGGGAGGCACAGCTGCCCTGCAGGGCTGATAGTGATGTGGGGTTCAGGGGCATGATGTGTGTGGGCTGCCCTGCAGGGCATTTAGGGTGTAGGGGTTCTGGGGGCAGTGGGCGCAAGATGCCTAGCTGGGCACCTCTCCTATGGGGGATCAGGGGCTGGGGAGTTGTGGGTTGCCCTGTGGGGCACCAATGGGAGTGTTCTGAGCATGGGGGGGCACATCCTGGAGTGGGTCTACAGAATCCCTGGAGGACGTATGTACAGTTACACCAGCTAACTGTTGGTGTAACTTACGTTGACAGTTCTCCTCTGGGGGTTCTTGTAGAATCCTGACATTGGGGACTTTGTTGCTGCTCTACTAGAATAGGGCGCAACTGCTGCCATAAACCCCCTAGTGCCATGTTGCAGGGGGTTTATGGCGCAACTGCAGCATAACTGCTCTTTGGTGCAAGTGGCTAGTGGCATGTCGCAGGCCAAACTGTAGAATCCCACACATCACAACTGCTGGCGTAACTTGTTACTTGCGCCATTCTTTTTGGTGCTAGTGCTGTTACGCCAGGTGTATCTCTTTTAGAATTGGGCCCGTAAGTCCCCAACGACAGTAACACTTTTCCAAGTCCAAAAATGGGCAAACAGTAAGAATAAGTTGCAACACTGAGCTGAAAGTGTCCATTTGAATTAAATGCATTAGACCAGTTTAGGAAGATTTCTCAGACTCAAGTGATAAAAGGACTATCAGGTTTCCTTCAGCATGGAGCCTGACTGCCCCAGCAGTATTGGTGCTTTGTTGAACACTGTGAAATGCTTTAGTGCATTGTGCTGAGAGATAAACATCAGGGTTTTCACATTGTGGGTCTTTCCTGAGATGTACTAAAGGACACATGCTAAAGGGGGTCAGACTGGTTTCAAACAGCACACACAAGTTAGGACATTCACATAGGTATGTATTTTGTGGGGCATAATTTATTGTTAAAACAGTACTTCAGTAGTAAACGGTGTTGATAAAGTTGCTGTCTGTTATTAGAAGAGTGAAATACTGTGTTGGATGGGGATACAGCCTTAGGGATCATTGTGCAAACTATGCATGTTGTTGAACCTCATCTTTTTGGGTGTTTCAGTGAATGAAATGTTTGACTATAGTTTTTTATTCTATATTACATTGATCACTGTTGTCCATACACTATAAAAGATAATGGATGGGCAACAGTGACCAACAATGCTGAATTCATTTCTCAAGGTTGTCATGACAATGATGGACCTCTCAAGCTTTGCTCTCGAAGTGAACACAGCGTTGTTGTTCACTGTTGCTCATCCATTATCCTCTGTGTTTTAAACTGCACTGTACAATTTCACATATTGGTAACGTAAGCTAGTCATTGGTTATCAGTCAGTATAAAATGGGTAGCAGTCTGTGAACAAATTGCTCTTTGAACTAGCCATACTGTAGTTGCACTGGGCATGTGTCACAAGCCAAACTGCAGCATGTGAGTTGTAGTTCTAGCCAGCATGGCAACTGGTCATCACAGCGTACTAAAACATGGTACCCTATTGTGATGGCAACACTGAGATTGGAACCATAAGTGAGGGTATAGCAAAAAATCATGCAGTGAGGGGGAGGAGGGAAGAGACAAATGTACAGCACTGTAGTCAATGCAAAGGACCTCATAGAAACATAGAATCTGATGGCAGATAAGGACCGCTTGGCTCACCTAGTCTGCTCATTTCCCTACCTAACGGATCAGCTGCAGATCCTAGTTAACCAGCAGCCTACTTCCTCCTACCCCCCACTAGAATTGCCTATTTTTGACTCTATGACCTCCTCAGGAAGGCTGTTCCATGCATCTACAACCCTCTCTGTGAAGAAATACTTCCACACATTACCTCTGAGCTGACCCTCCTCTATCTTCAAATTGTGCCCCCTTGTTCTTGCACATCTCTTTTTCTGAAAGATGCTACCCTCTTGGACTTTGTTGATTCCCTTGAGGTATTTGAAAGTTTATATCATGTCCCCCCTCTCCCTCCTTTCCTCAAGGCTATACATCTTAAGCTCCTTTAGTCTTTCTTCATATGTCTTCTGGTGCAGACCCTGCACCATTTTGGTTGCCCTCCTCTGGACAGCCTCCACCCAGTCTTTGTCTTTGTGGAGATGGGGTCTCCAGAACTGTACACAGTGCTTCAGATGTGGTCTTACCAACTGTCTGTACAGAGGGACAACAACTTCCAGTTTTCTACTGGTAATGCCTCTCTCTATGCAACTCAGTATCCCCCCAGCCCTCCTTACTGCCTTCTCACATTGCTTGCCCACCTTTAGGTCATCTGATATGACTACCCCCAGGTCCCTTTCCATTTGTGTTGTTGTCAGTTATCTCACCACCCATAGCGTACTCTTCCCCTGGGTTTTTGTTTCCCAGGTGCATTACTTTGCACTTCTTTGCATTTAATCTAAGCTGCCATACATCTGTCCATTCCTCCAACCTTGCCAAGTCCTTTTTTATCCTTTTCACCCCACATTGAGTATCAACCCTGTTGCAGATCTTTGTGTCATCTGCAAAGAGTCATACTATTCCTTCCAGTCCCTCTGCAATGTCACCTATATGGGCATTAAAAAGGACTGACCTCAGTACTGAACCCTGCGGTAGCCCACTATTAACACTCCTTTCTTCATTGTGGATTCCATTTACTATTACCCTCTATGTCATGTTGTCCAGCCAGTGTTTTACGCAGGCTACCACCCTGGGATTCACTCCCAGGCTGGTTAATTGTTTATTAATCTTTTGTCTGGGACTGTGTCAAATGCCTTGCTAAAGTCTAGGTAGGCCATGTCCACAGCCCCTTCCTGGTCTACTACTTTGGTCACCCTGTCAAAGAAATCAATTAGATTTGTCTGACATGACCTTCCCACTGTGAATCCATGCTGCCTTGGGTCCTGTGCCCCACTGGCCTCTAGGTACTCAACAATTCTTTCCTTCAGAAGTGATTCCATAATTTTTCCTAAGACTGAGGTCAAACTGACAGGTCTGTAGTCTCCTATCTCTGTCTTGCTCCCACTTTTGTGAAGGGGAATCACATCTGCCCTCCTCCAATCCTCAGGTACCACACCATCTTCCCATGATTTATTAAAAAGGATAGTCAGTGGTGTTACTAGTTATTCCCTTAGTTCTTTTAGAATTCTGGGGTGAATCCCATCAGGCCCCATTGCTTTATCCACCTTCAGTTTTAGGAGTTCTTTCAGAACCCTTTCTTCTGTGAAAGGACTAATATCAACACCCCTATCCAGAGTGCTTCTGTTGACTGGATTAGGTATCTCCCCCTGCTCTTCCATTGTGAATACTGAGCAGAAGCATTCATTCAGTATCCCCGCTTTTTCACTGTCGCTCTCTGCCCAACCACCCTCCTCTTTATTCAGCCTCAGTATTCCTGTTTTAGTCTTTCTTTGCTCCCTAATGTACATATAAAAAGTTTTATCACCCTTCTTAACCGAGTTGGCTATCCTTTCCTCGGTTTGGGCCTTTGCTATTCTGACTGGCTTCCTCTCTTCCTTCTGCTTTAACTGGTACAGTTTTCTGTCCTGCTCCTTCTGTGTTTCCTTATACTTCCTGAGTGCTATCTTTTTCTCCCTAACCTGCCCCGTCACTTCTTTTGAGAACCATAGTGGTGTTCTCTTTCATTTTGATTTATTTATTTGCTTCATACAAAGGCTTGTTGCCTCTGTGATGGCGGTTTTGATATTTACCCATTGTTGCTCCACCCCACCTTCTTGCCTGTTTGCTAGTGCTTTTCTGAGGCACTCTCCCATTTTGACAAAATCAGCCCTCCTGAAGTCCAGTACCTTCACTTTTGTATGGCTTGACTCTACAGCTAAGTTTATCGTGAACCACACTGTTTGGTGGTCACTTGTTCCCAGATGGCTACCCACTTCTAGATCTGAGATCCTCTCTCTGTCCCCATTTGAGAGTACCACATCTAAGATTGTTCCCTTCTGAGTGGGTTCCAAAACTAGCTGTCTGAGGCATGCCCCATGTAGGGCATCGAGAATGGCCCTGCTCTTAGATGTGGCTGCAGCAAAGGTGCTCCAGTTAACGTCTGGCATATTCAGGTCCCCCATCAGCAATATCTCCCCTTTCTCTGCCATCCTAAGGATGCCTTCTATCATTTCCTTATCCATTTCCTCCCCCTGAGATGGGGGTCTGTATACAACCCCTGTGCGGATTGTGGTGTCTGTGGGATAACAGATGGACCTGCCACCAAACTTCAGGTTCAACACACAATCTCTGTGTGATGTTTATTCAAAATACAAGAAATAACCTTCTGCAATGGCATATTTCTTCTTCAATACATCAGTTTGCAGCAACAGACTATGAATGTCCTTTCTCTGCACTTAGCCAGCACCTACTGACACTGATCTCTGATCCAATTCACCAGCTGAGATGTAGCCAACACCCCCATGCAAGCCCTATTTGCTAGGATAGTGGGGGCCCAAAATGAAAAAAAATATAGACAAAAAATCTCAATGCAGAATCACTGAAAGAAGGTCTACCCCAAAGGGCATTGGCAACAAATCAAGTTTCAAAGAAATACAACATCATACATGCTTCCATAATGCAATGCATCATGTGATATATGCAAATCACCAAGACATTTCAGGCTTGTTAAGTTTACAACAATTTACATGCATTTTAAATAGCACAACTAGCATAATTTCTATAAAAGTCACCTAGTACTTTTTATCCTTATCAAAAACACCTAGTGCCATAGTATTTTCAACATTTACAGGTTTTATAAACATAAGGTATATACATCAAGGTATTTTATGACATAGTGCTATTGCATACTAAATCCAACAACAATTAACACAGCCTGTTTTACATACATATGGAGGTCACAACAATAACCTCCCTGTACAAGGACCTGAGAGGAAAAATGAAAATTAAAGAGGACACTGTATCATAGTCAAGGGAGGGGAAGGGGATGCTCATCGCCAACCTTATGGACTAGAAATTGTAAAGGACAGATTAAGCTAAGAAGCAGAAGAACTGTTGCAGCAGATCCAAGAAAAGGTCATTCCTCAAGAGTGGCAAGAGCTCCCTGTCACAGTGCCATTTCCAGTCTCCAGGGTGACCCACAGTGCCTCCTCTCCTCCCTGTTTACCCCTTTGTTCTGTTGCATTGATCCCTTCCCTTTCATAGAGAACTACTCCTCATCATCTTCTACCCTCTCTGTCACTCTTGTAGATTGTGTACCCTGGTATGTTGACATCCCAGTCATGTTTCTCTGTGTACCATGTTTCTGTGACTGCCACGATATCCAGGCATCCGTTTTCCATCAAGACCACCACTTCGGGGAGCCTTTTACCTAAACTACAGGCATTGGTACTCATTACTCTCCATTTTTTTATGGCCTTATTTCTTTTTGGCCCAGCCCTGTCCTTACTGCCTTTGTCTTTTTCTCCATTTACCACTGTCCTTCTCCCTATCAACTGCTATATCTTGGTGTTTACCTAACTACCCTGATTTTTGGGGGGCTAGGATTTCCCTTCTCCTTTTCAGTGCCTCCCCCTTGGCTAGTTTAAATGCTTGCCAATGAAGCATTTAAACCTATCACCTAGGATCCTGGTTCCCCTCCTGGATAGATGCAGACCATCATGCCAGTATAGGCCTGCATCCCTCCAGGTGGAGCCCCAGTCCCCAATGAAGCCAAATCCCTGAGCTTTGCACCAGTTTTTCAACCAGTCATTGAATCCCATGGTGTGGAGTACACTAGCCTCATCCATGCCATAGACAGGTAGCACTTCTGAGAAAGTGACCATATGTGCTACATGTCTAAGGCCCCTTCCCAACTCCACAATCTTCTGTTGCACTACTCTGATCCCATTATCAGCCAGGTCATTTGTCCCTAGGTGGATAACGACATCCAGTTCACTCCCCCTTGTAGCCGCTCCCATGATCCTAAGGATTTATTTCCTGTCCCTCAAGCCATGGTGCCAGGCAGGCACCTCCCTCCCTTTCCCTCCCTCCCCCAGTTCTACCCCTAATAATTGGAGTCCCCACCTGGAGTTGTTTCCTTCCCTGTGGGGTCCTGTGCCACCCTTCTGTGGATCTCCATTGTGGAGGTTCCCAGCATCCTCCTTGGTCTCTTCTGCAGGTGCCTCCATAGGGGAACCATGCTCTGCCATATTGGCACATGAGATGTGGAGAGGCACAACTGGAGGGATGCACCTCTTTTACACCACCCTCGTCCTCCCTGAGCCCACCATGGTTCAACTACTCCTCTGAGGTAGTGGTGGTGGCCTGGGTGGTCCATGGGTGGGGGAGCAGGTTTCCTGAATCCTTACCAGGCCAACATGGAGACAAGCAACCTCCTCACTCAGACCGGAGAGGTGCCTGCAAATAGGGCAGCAATGCAGTCCCCAGAATGTCTCCAGGAAGACTGCTGCTCCACAGGCAGTGCATTGCACCACTCCCCACATGTCTGTCTCCCTTCCTGTTTCAGATGTTTTTCTTTTTTTGTTTTTGTTCTTGTTTTAGTGTGTGAAAGCCTGTGAGTGTCTCTACCCCCTATTCAGTGTGCTGTGCCTTTAAGGATATGAACAGGTGCATGTTGTTAGCAATTATGGGGAAGTGATGTCAGAACCCCTGATATAAAGGAAGTTATGTGCTTGGGGTGGGTGGGGTGAGGGAGGGTAGGGAGGGTAGGGTAGTGGGAGTAAACCTGTGCCATCAGAAACAATCAACTGCAACTCTGACCCTTCACCCCGGGGACTGCCTTCCTTCTTTTCAGACACCTGTTTCACAGAGGTTAAGTAACAGGTCCAAAAATTAATAATTCAATTCAGTGTAGTCTGTTATATCATTTCCTTGATTTAAGGAAGCTTTTGGCTGCTCTCTCTCTCTCTCTCTCTCTCTCTCTCTCAGCAGACAGAGTACACAAACAACTTCTGTTTTAAATCCACAGTTCCCCAGGCCCCTTTCAGCTCCTCCCCATAACAGACACCTATTTCACAGAGGTTAAGTAACAGGTCTAGTCACAAATGACTGCAAATTTCTCCCAGCTAGAGTTCCTCCCTGGCAAATAAAAGTTAAACTAAGAAAAGTCAACCCCAAAAACAGAGAATCAAAACTACTTATGTACACAGGCCCAAAAATTAATAATTCAGTTCAGTGTAGTCTATTATAGTACCTCCTTGATTTAAGGAAGCTTTTGGCTGCTTTCTCTCTATCTCTCTCTCTCTCTCTCTCTCTCTCATGCTTCAACTCAACTGGTGGAAGGATACAGTCTAGGTATCCAGTCATGTGCTTCCACAGACCCTTCTCCCTCCTGCTAATAGCAATACATGAGCATAGCTCTTTTGCTATGCAGCCATAAAAATGTGAGGTGAGTGTTCTACATCTAGCTTGGATATTTGCTAGTACTGCCTTGATGCTGCTGCACAGAGGGGATATTCGATAAAAAAGCTGCATTGCGTACATGTGCGGTAAGCCATTTATTTTCTACTGCAGTGGGTGTGTTTTACCTGGCTGTGAATTGCCTTGGTATGTGAAATGAAATGCTTTTTCAGAGACAAGAAATAAGAGCCACTACTTGTGTGCTGTGTATGCACTTACAACACTGTTGCAACTGCCGTAAGGCAAGCACAGGGAAGAAGTGAGACTGAAACGTTACTGAAAACATAGGGAGCTAAAGAGGAGTGAGAGGGAGGGTGGTGGTTAATCATAAAGAGGAACAATGAATTGCTCAGGGTCACACAATGAATTTGCTCAGGGTCACACAGTGAGTGGCAAACCTGGCATTCAACCCTGGGTCTCCATATTCACTGATCTGCACTTTAATTACAAGGCTACATTGTGTGTATTAGTAGCATACAAAGTAACACAGGATCACAAGTAAAAATGAATGAGAGTGACAGTAACACATTAGACACCTCATTATCATGCTGCCCTCTGTCTCCACAGAGGGGGCCCCTGCCTCCATATAACCCAGGAATGGAGAGTAAAGGTAGCTGCTATTTGAAGTCATGTTATCCTGGGGCAAACATAGCTAGTCCTGGCTACACTGCTGTGTGTATCACGTCAGAAGATTTCAGACTGTACTTCCAGTCCTACTGGGGCATATCTTTGATCTGAAAGCCACAGTTGCATAACCCCACCTGCTCATATAGTCTGCACCCCTCAGGAAGCATGGACTTCCAGAGTCCCATGCAAGCAGACATGAAGCAATCCACTGGGAACTGAACTTTGATCTGCACACTGCCCTTCTTCCTCTCTCTATTTCTTCTTTTTATTCTGTGTACTGTACTTCTGCACTGGTGTGGTGCTGTGTTGCTGGTTTCAGGCTGTATTTTAAAGATGCCCATATACTGGATTACCTTACACTGTTTGCTACATACTGAATAGTGCCACTAGTTGCTTAATCAGTTCTGCTTTAAAACTTCTATTTTTTCAATACAATGCCTTTCCTACATGATGTATTTCAAAGCACTTTAACTTTACAAAGCAAATGGTGAGATACAATTAGTATGGTGGAAAACACTGGTAGTACATGGGCTATATGTAGTCATTTGAAACTATTAAGCACCTGATATTAATAGAGAAAATTGCATTACTACCTGTTGTTTTTCTGACATATAAATTGGTCTTGGTTTACAGCTCAACAGTTGGTGCATGGAGAAGGCACCATGGTTCAAATTTATATACTAGCTCTCATGTGGTGAGGAGAGCGAATGCAATGAACTACTATATGTGTGACCTGCTGGAGAGTGAGTTAAACAAAAGGTTTATAAAGTTACTTGTTGACTGTGAAATCAGCCAGATTCCTTAATTATTTTGTTACCAGCAATCAACAATTTAGTTATGGTTTGGTATTCTCTCTTCAGAATGGAGCTCTTTCCCTTGTTTGTTCCTTGGTTTGTGGTTTGCAGTGTCATGCAGGGCCTCTAGGATGTATCCAGCAGTGTAAGTGATGGATTTTTCTGTGAATCGCCGAAGTAAGGGGAATGGCAGAAATAGATATGCTCTGCTGAAAAGCCATGCTTGAGACAGAGTTCTTGTCATTTCTGTTGCTGGACAGCTGTACCTACTGATTGCAAAAACTCACCACCAGAGCATTGCTTTGTGAGACTAAAATCTGAGACAAAACTTTGAAATGTCTGAGTCACAAATGACTTATAGTAAGGTGTTGTTTTCATTAAGTGCAAACACTTGTAACTCCCAGGTGGCCTCTGCTCACCATAGTTTCAAGGACCTCAGAGGGTTAACTTTAGCTAGCCTGGAAACTCACTGCTGGTTGGATTGGTGGGAGGTTTTAGGGGACATGGGCAGCACCTGGTAACTAGTGAGTCATGGAATGTGGGTATTTACTCAGTTTGTGGAGAGGGTTGGAGAAAGCTGCAGCATGCAGCTGAAGGGGTAAAGGCCTTTCTAGAAAAGCCCACAAGAGCTTTGGGATCATGCCAGAAGCCTGTGTATGACCCCCGTGGAGCTTACAGAAGCCATAGGGTTAACTCCTGCTGTCTTCTGTGGCTGTCTGCAGGTGGGCAACCACAGGGTGGTGCAGGAGGCTATTTAAGAGAGTGTGGTTTGGGGACGAAGGAAGTTCCCCTGGAGAGAGTCAGTGGGTGGATTGGTGAACTGGGGTCAGAGTGGGGTGATTGCCACTTTGCCCTGAATGGTGGGTTTGGACAGTGTCGGTAGGGAAGAAAAATTACTGGTGGTCTAGTCCTGTCCTAAAGGTTGGCAGATGTGTAAAAACTCTGGGTGCTGATCTGAGTCCAAAGGGAACTGGGCCTGTGGGCAGTTGTGAGAACTTGCTCCGGGCCCCATGAGCAGTGATTAGAGCCTGCCCTTCTCACCAGGCTGTGAAGCTGGAGCCAGACTGTGAGCAAATGGGGACAGCCAGATAGCATGGGGAGCCCGCACGTCAGTCTCTTCGAGCTCCCCACCTCATGGGTATGTCCCCGCTGTGTGTGCCAGAGCATCCATGTTTAGAGTCTGCCCGTGGACTCAGTGGCAGAGAGTGAAGATCTCGGGAACCATTGAAGGCCCAACATCGAGTTGTCCTGGGAGTGCTGTGACAGAGGTTCGAGCCTTTGTAGAGCCAACTGTGAATGGGGAGGCATCCACAAGTTTTAAGCACAGTTGAAAAAGAAAGTGCAAGAGTAGATGGGAACTGGATTAGCTGAGTTGCAGGCCTGATTTGGTCGCTCATGAAAACATTGCTGCCACCAGCTCTTACTGCAGACTGATTTGGCAACAGGACTATGCCTGTAAGGTCTTTTTGACCAGGAAAAGGTAAAAGGGAAGAGGTCCTGTTGTGCTCAAAAATTATCTGCTGCTTAACCTCCACGCTCCATGGGGTGGCTGTTTTATTGTTCTCCTAATTAAATGGACTTGTTTTTTGCACTGTACTGTCGTGTGGACATTGGTCTCCTTGTTACAGCTTACTGAAATGGTCTAACCTACATTCCCCATCCCCCCCCGCAGCTGCAGCGCCCTGTCCTTAGGCACCCGTCCTCATTCTTCAGGAACCAGGAAAACACAGCCAGTTGTGGTTTCTGTGTCAGTGGCCCCCTTTCCTTCAGACTGCACCATCCATACCCCTGGAAATGGGGGATGGGGGATTTACAAATTTGGAGGCTAATCTCAGATGTGTTTTGGGGTGTCCGTGTGTACCTGGACTTGACAGGTGCTGCAGTGTGGGAAAAGGAGTTTAAAATGTTCTTCACCATTTTGTGAACTGTGAGAATTCTCACCTTTTGGAAGAGCAGCACCTAAAGGTTTGGCCTGGAGAAAGAGCTTGTGGCAACAGTGGATCTATGCTATGTGATGACTGGCTCTGGGACTGGTTGCTGTATACAGAGTGAGAAGGCAGGGGTCACATGTCAAGGCACGCGAGGTAGGACAGTGACCGAGCAGCACTGAGGAGTCAAGCTCTTGCACAGTAGGGAATTTGGTCTCACACTTAGGATGGAGAAATGTTACTGCAAAGATTTTCAAAATGGCCCAAGCATCTGAGCCAACAGGAAAGGAGGCAACGGTTTCTGCCTCCATGCTGCACTGGTTGTGGGAGAATGTGGAGATGCTAACCACCAAAGAGCAATGTATAATATGCAAATACCAGGGCCCTGGAGTGTTGGAATTGCCACAGTGCTATATGTGCACCTGTGGAGTAGCTACACCTGCCAGTGGGCCACCCCACTAGATGTCATTGTGGGGTTGGCCTGGACTGTTTACACCTTTTAGCTCAGAGACCACCAGCGCCAAAGTTTGGGAGGAGGTGGCATCAGAGACCAGCCCTGCAGCCCAAGTGGACCAGCCCCCCTAGACCTGATGCAAAAGACACCAGCTGTCTGCCCAGTCCTTCTGCTCTGGCTCTGGAAGCTCTCCATGGCAGAGGGAGAGGCATTGACTATGTGGAAAGATCATCAGGAAATTCTTTGCCAATGGGCCCAGGAGCTGCTCCCAATGATCGGCCTAAGGGAGTGGCACCTTCGGCTTCAGACAAACCAGACATAGAAATCAAGGAAGTGATTCAGAAGGGTGCAAGCAGTTCTAGTTCAGAGGATTGGGACGAGAGCAAGGATCTGGACAATGCAGCGGCCAGCCTCAGTGATGCTCTGACTTTTGATGACCAAATATAGGAGAGGGACATTCCCAAGCCCTAAATGTCCACCATTCTTCATTTTCCTGACAAGGCTCCCACCCTTGCTTAGGCCTGTCAGAATAGGAGAGGCTGGACCAGCTCAGGTCTACTGACCCCATGGTCATGGCAAATCGCATGGGACCATGGCTCCAGCCTGGACAGGCTCCCCAGACCAGTGTCCACAGTATTCCAGATTGGTTCAAGGCATAAAGGGGTTCATCCAGTGGTGAATTCTCAGGGAGTATCCTGCTAATAGCTACCCATACCTCCCTGAGTGCATGTGGGATGTGATTGAGGAACACTGTACTGACTGGGTTTTCCATGCCATGCTAGACAAGGTCTGTACTAAGAGGTGTGTAAACCCACCCATCCCTGGTATACAGCTTCAGGAGGCCAAATATAATGCCAGAGCTATGTGCAATATGCACGCTTATACAGGTATTACACTCTTCAGGACTGCTACAGTGATCCAGGATGTCGAAGGGAAGTGCACTAAGTTCTATATCATCAGCCAGGACTCCTTCCAAGAAGAGGTGATGAAGCCAGTCCCATGGTTTTATTATGCCTACAGAGAAGATGCATCCTAAATGCAGCTCTCAAGTTAGCACCCCACGGAACTTGCAGGACTGAGTGAAGTGACCTGTGAGAAACCCCTATGAGAATTCCAGCCTAAGGGACAGCTGCGCTTCCTGAAATTGGGTGAGACCAACCCTTTTTGTTATTAATTCTTATCTGTTCTGGTTGCTGTTACAGTACTGTTAATATGTTAATGTTTCACAGGTAAGGATGGGTCTCTCCTTAGATGGACTTTAGGAGCACTTTACCAGTTACAGCAGTAAATGGACTAAATGTTTGGACTGCTTCAAAAAGACTGTGTTACCAAAGACTAAGCACCTTGGTGCTGCAAGTAGTAAGCAGTGGGGCGGGATGTGAGATTGTATCTGAAGAGGGTGCATGCTGTGTGGTGATAGTGTGATTGACTAGTGTGTTCATGTTGGTGTGAGGTGTGATTGTGATGGGATTTCCTACTGTTCTGCAGCCAATGTTTCAAATATTACTGTAAACTTTGCAATTGTGATAAGTCTACCTGTGCTCCTGCTGGGCTGCAGGTTGTTATATATTGTGATGGGTGGGGACAGTCATCCCAAAAAGAATTGACTGGTGGTAGCAGCATTGGGGCATGGTAGTTGTGAGTATAAGGGAGGTGGGATGCCACTGCCATGGTAGGCAAGCCATCTATAGCACGGTGGGTGGGTTGCCAGTTCCCTGGGCAATGTATGGTGGAGTAGTAACTAGTGAATGTATGGGGTAAAATGAATTTTTGGGGGTCTACCATTTCAGCGGTGTCACCAGCAGTGCCAGGTGGTACCTGGGAGGGTGCGCATAGCTCTTCCCTGGGGTGGCCATTCTATGTAGTTGGTTGGGTGCTCACCAGGAGATGAGCATTTGTGTGGGGGGAGAGTGTAAGCCCCCCATGGAGCTTACATCAGCTATACGTTAACTCCTGATGCCTCCTGGGGCTGCCTGCAGGTGGGTGGCTACAAGGGGGTGCAGGAGGCTATTTAAGGGAGTGGGGTTTTGGCACAAAAGGAAATCCCCTGGAGAGAGTCAGTGGGTGGACTGGTGACATGGGGGCCGGGGTGGGGTGATTGCTCCCCAGCCCTGGTCAGTGGGTTTGGGCAGTGTTGGTAGGGGGGAAAAATACTGGTGGTCTGGTCCTGTCCTGCAGGTTGGCTGACTTGTAGAGGCTCTGGGTGGTGGTTTGAGTCCAGAGAGAGCCAGTCCTATGGGCAGTGGTGAGAGCCTGCTCCGGGCCCAGTGGCACTGGTGAGAGCCTGTCTTGACCCTTGGGTTGTGAAGCTGGATCCAGCTTGGGAGTGGAGCAAGTGGGGATGGCCAAGTAGTATGGGGAGCCCAGGCATCAGTCTCCTCAAGCTGCCCACCTCACAGGTATGTCCCCACTGTGCATCCATACAAGAGGGCACACATCAGAGCAAAAGATGGAGAAAATATCTTCCAACTGCTACTCCTAACATTTCGCACCTGTGTGTTTTTATAAAGGTGTAAGTAGCACAGATATATCACAGTATTTATAGTCTCAAGAAAATCAATTAATTATACAAATAGTCTATGCGGCAAACATGCAAATGGAAAAAAGAAAGAAAAAGCATTAGAAAAGCTTATTAAGCTAAAACATTATTTAAAAACAAGTTAAAGTGCTTAAATTCATACACATAATTTTCTGCAGCACAAACTAAGTTGCAACTACTACATTCAAAAGAAATTTTACCATACTTTTGATCCAAAAACATTTTGGAATGGAAGATACTCCATTGTTAAAGACACAGCACTAAAAATGAATGCACTGTGCAATCACAGCACCGCTGGTGTGCATAATGCAGTGGTTAGTAGGTGCCGGTCTGTTTTCTGTTATTTAACTGTTATAAGGACTTTGGCATCACACAAATCCTTCTTGTTCACACTTCAAAATATCTCTTGCTTCAGATACCATTCTCCCAGATACATCCATTGGTGACTGAACCAGTACAGTTGGGAGCTGAGCTGTCCCACCAGACAGACAATTTGCAGGGACTCCAGACTAGCATCCACCAAATGCAGAAGTGAGTGCACTTCTGTCCATAACACCACAATTCGTTTGCTTGCTTGTTAATGCAAGTGATGTTCACTGCTTTGATTGACCAGACCTTTACTGATTTCTGAAGAACTCTGCCCATGGCGTGCTCCAATGCTAATAAGACATCACTAGTCTCTAGGATGTTTACTTGAAGGTTTTGCTCCTCCAGGATCCATACCCGCTGGACTAGAACCAAACCCAGCACCACACCCCAGTCCATCAACCTGGTGTCAGTGACCAGAATGAGTTGCTCTGACAGTACTGATGGAGTCCTTTGCAACAGGTTTTTGAGGGTCGCCCCACCACTGAAATGACTGGTGCAGTAATCTGGAGAGCCAGATTGGGTTTGTTACTGTTCCGATGCAAGTGGCAAGATATTAGGAAGACCTGAAGAGGTCTTATGTGAAGTCTGACCCAGGATGCCATCTCTATGATAGCCATCACTGGACCTAATATCCGAGTACACCTATGGACCGGCACGACCTTGAGCTCCCTGGCTTGGCAGATCTTTCAGTTATGCTGTTTATTCTACTATTTGACAGAAACACTCTTACCATGTATGTCCAGAGCAGACTTGGAGGAGTTGCAGAGATTGAGATGGCCTGGTCCTAGGGGGTTCTTTTTTTTAACCGGTTCAGCCCAGGTTTAGTTATGATGCAGTGATTTTGAAATCCTGCCCCAGTCAGTGGTGCTGTGACTTGAGAAACTGAATTACAAACAATGTAAAAAAGAATTGCTTACACATAAATACAGTTAACCTTCTACTTTGAAGAAGAAAGTTTTTTTTTTCAATTGTTTGATTTTTTCAATTAATGTTCTTTCTGGTGATGAGAACTGCTTCAAAAGTCCACAAGGTGGAGCTCAGTCACCATGAAATCAATATAAAAGGCAGCCATCAGGAGTGACTGGAGGCATTGAGATATCTCAACTGCATTTCCCAGCAGTTTTAACCTGTCTGACTCCTTCTGTAAAGAGATTTACAGTACAGTTTGGTGAAATACATATTTTAAAACAACTCCCTTCTAGCTTTTTTTAAATCTCACTTCTGTGGATGGTCTTATTCTACAGTGTGAAAATGCAATGGATCACAGTACAGACTGATGAATAGGTTCTACAAGGTTCTTGCTTTCACATCACTTTACCCTATTAGTGTAGTAATTTTAATTTGTTTATTTGTATAGTTATTGTATGCAAATTCCATGCTAATGTCTGATTTGCACTTTGAGTAACTGCAGCTGTCCATTCAGGGGAGATTCTTTTTTATTCTAAATTTTACTGATGAGCATGTGTAACTATCTGGCTTCCTCACCACTGCGTGAAGTAGCCTGGGAAAATGCCTAAATTCATAGGGCTCAGGACTCAGAGGGTCCTGGAATAAGCACTGAAGAATATCTGGGACCCAATATTCAAATGTTTGCCCAGGTGCAAATCCTGGTTTGAGCACACAAAATGGGCTTTGTGGGGATTTCCTATATTCAAAAGCCTGGTTTGCACCCAGGCAAACTGTGGATGGTGGTGCAATGCAGATGGAGGGGAAGGGATCTGAATATCATTTTGTTCAGTCTCCTTGCTCTGCCCAAATATCATCAGTGGACTACCATGACTTAGTCCTGCTCAACCCTAGTGGTTGGTGGAGGCAATGCGGCCCTCCATGCCTGTCCTGAGCCACCAAAACAGTGCCTCTTGTGTCCAGTGGTTCCTCCCCCACCCACACCCATGCCTGATGTCCACGTACAATGTCTCTGGCATCTAGCGGATACTCCCACCACCCACACCAATACCCAATGTAACAGAACATTCACCCAGGTGTCTATTGCCCCCCTCACCTTATGCCCTGCCTGATTAATAAAAGAAGATTCTTCCTGATGTCCAGAAGCCCCTCCCCCCTGCCCAATTTTCATTCCCATACCGGTGAAAGCCTAACCTACCTTGACAATCCCACTCTGACAATCGCTGGCCTACCACTAACATTCGAGATGCATGTGGCAGATAATACCCGGCCTCAAGCAACAAAGATCTGGTCCCATTCCAGAATAGTGGTATTCTGACCCACCTCCAGCCCGTGTCTCGTTGGTGTCTAGTGGCCCACCTCCCTCCCTCCCTCCTGCAGCACCAAGAACCCACACCACCAGTCCCCCTTATCTAAATCTTGCTGCCATGATGAAGCAATGGCAAGCAGCACAGCCGTCCGTCCACACACCACCTTGGCCACCCGCCATCTGACAGAAGCAGGGAGCGTGCTGCTTATTTGCCCTATAAATAAGCAGCATGCTCTCTGCTTCTGTCAGACAGTGGGCGGCCAAGGTGGTGTGTGGAATGCTGTGTCACTCACTGTCGCTTCACTGTGGCACGAAGATTCAGGTAAGGGTTACCGTGGGGGTAGGTTCTCAGTGCTGATGGGTTGCACTAGACAGCAATGAGACATGGGCTGGGGTGGTCAGATTATCACTATTTGAGAATGAGGCCAGAGCTGTGTTGTTGGGTGGGGGGGGGGTTTACTTGCCACAGGCTTCCTGCATGTTAGTGACAGGCTGGCGATCGCTGGGGGGAGATTGCCAAACTGGGGTGGGCTTTCACTGGTACAGGGATCAGATGGAGGAGGGACTGCTAGCCACCAGGGAGAATCTTCTTTCATTATTTGGGTGGGCAGTGGGTGGGGGGGTGACCACTAGACACCAGAGTAAATGTTCTGTTACATCGAGTGTGGATGTGGGTTGTGGGAGGGACCACTAGATGCCGGGGAAATTGTGTGTGGACACTGGGCATGGATGTGGGTGGTGGGAAGGACCACTGTATACCAAGGAAATTGTGTGCATGTACCAGGAGAGTGATCAGGTCGGGAGCGGGGGTCACTAGCACAGGGATAGCTCCTCATCTGGGACTGGGCAATTGGGGGGGGCACCACTGTGCTAAATTGCCAGGCTACCAATACAAATGAGCTCATAATAGGCATGCAAATGGCCCCTTAGTGCGATGCATGCCTAATGGGCTCATTTTCATGAGTCCCATTCAATACTGTGAGTTGTACTTCTGCTTACTCCATTGTGATGACGTACTTCGGGATCCATGTCAGGGCAGCGCTAAGTGGCTTAGTGCTGGGCCGACATTTCCCTGTATGTACATGCTTCCAGGGAAAGGGGTTGTATTTTGTTGTGTTGTAGTGTGGTCTAGTAGCTAGAACTTAGACTTGGCAACCAGGAGACCCAGGTTTAGATCCCACCACAGCCACTTACTGTGTGACCCTGAACAAATCACATAACCTTTCAGTGATTCAGGCAGTTGTAAAAGGGGTAAAAACAGGACTCTACTGACAATGAGAAACTACATCACAGATGACCATATCAGGTAAAGAAATAAAAAATTCTCAGTTTTGTATCTTAACTAAGTGAAATACTGTATCATGTTGTTGTGCAATAACGTAAGTATCTTTTTGATTTCACACTAACCATATATACCCCTTGGCTCAAGCGTGGAGTCGTATTTCTGTTGTACGAAACCTGAATTACATATTAGGGTTAATATCCCAAGGGACAGGATGTTGGATACAAGACACAGGAATGGGGGAAAAGAGAGTTTTCATCTAGCAGGCTGCAGCCAATGAGGCCAGTGTTTGCTCAGTTGTGCTGGAGAGCAGAGACTGGGCAGTCAGTGCTTCAGATAATTTTTTTGGGGTGGAAGTCAAATACTTCCATGGCTTGAAATTTGGAAGTCATTTCAGTTTTACTGGAGTCAAAATACTCCAGATATCAATTTTTTGGAAGTCAGAATAATGCCAGCCAACAAATTTTGGCAGTCAAAATACTTGAAGTCCTATACTTTTAGAAGTCAGCTCACTGGCCTTCTGAATACCTTCCTATAATCCATGCTACATCCACATAAATACATTCCTTAATGCTAGGAAAGGAAAATGAATAGTACAGTAATCATTTGTAGACAATATGTGTTTATGTCATGAACTGTTTTTGCAAGTCCGTCAAGTAACTTCATCATGCTATTGCATGCTAGCTAGTACGTTAACGTGCTTGCAGGCAGATGCCTGCTGCTACATTCAAAGTATGGTACTCACTCATACAGATAAACAGTAAGTCAGAGATAACTGATAAGCTTCTCTCTCTCTCTCCTTCTTATTAAAGCTTGCTATCATATGTTTTAATATCACAGATCTCATTTGTATTGTATTGTATTATATATAGGGAATGAATACATATTGGACTGCAGAACTCACCAACACATCTAGACTACTCTGTGCCCCATCAGACTGCAGTGCAATGACACATTTATCTCAATGTGAGAGTGGTAAGACACAGAAATACAACACCAGTGGCAAACTGTGGTGATTATAATGTAGCATATATTGGGTCAAAAAATCTGATGTTATTTTGGCATAAATGTTTAGTTTTACTTATAAACACAATTCATTTCAGTTAGATCACAATTTATTTAACTTAGAACATGTTATTTCCACATAGCATCTGGAAATGGAACTCGGAATAATGGGCCACCCAGCCACACACAGAGATTACAATGGAAAGAAAGGAAGCTTTGAGCTAAAACAAGGTAAAACACCAGGAATGGTGGCATGTACAGTATGTACATGACATACGTAGCATGGACAGCAGTAGGAGATAATACCTTTATCTCCACCACACAGTAGCGGTTAGACTAAGAACGTTAAGTAACTCATGGCTTTGCCACTCACAAGTTACCTATGTGTCTCACTTCTTACTAGTGTAGATAAATGTGTTTCTCATTTGCAGTCCACTGTGTAGTCCCTGTATACCACAACACCATTTTCAATGGTTCTGGACTGCAGTACTGGTAATACTGTACTTGTGTTTCACCTTGTTTTAGCTAAAAACTGCCTTTCTTTCCATTGTAAGTTCCCTATCTGGCCCATTGTTATCTGTGCTCCATTTCTACAGTCTAAGGGGAAATAGCATTGTAAGTTAATTAAGTTGTGGTCTAGTGAAATATATGTTGTGTAAGTGAAAACAAATATTTATGCCAAAGTCAACCCTGTCCTACTTATATTCACCAGAAAGACTGCCCTGGTAGTTCTTTCCCAAAATCTCTAATACTGAAATCAAATGAAAGCTGTCCTCCTGTCAGACTCGGACTTCCCTCACTGACCTGGTCCCCCATCTAAAATGCTGAAAGTAAATTCAGACCCTTTCAGGTAGTGTAAGGACCCAAAACAACAACTTCAACAACAACTTCTTCAGGAATCCAGACAACTAAGTGATTCAGTCATCATCAGCATTAAACTGTACAGACAATGTTCTGTCCCTTTCTCCAGCTCTTTCTCCAACAACCCTCTCTTGCTTACACACAGGCACACAGCCAGCCCCAGCTAGATAGTAATGTTCTGTGAGTGAGTGACTGCCTCAGAACAGCAACTCTCTACTTCACTGTATATATCATTGGACATTCACACTCTAAGGTGGTGGCTAAAAATGTGCAAAATAAAAAAAAAATACCTTTTTTATCCTTCTCCAATGAGTGAACACTCCTCTGCCCTGCTGCAAGTGCAACTTCAACTGGTCTGGCGCTTTTAACGGGAACTGGACCCACAGCTACATACCCTGACTCAGCCAGCCAGCCAGTATCAAGGTTCGCTTTCAGCAGACCCTCCAACATTTGGCAGATTAATATAGGTACACATGTGTTGCTGGGGGGGAGGAGCACCCCCACATTTGCTCAGGACTTGCACATGCATTCCTTTCACACTTCCTGGCAATGTTGGGACTGCATTATTCAGTGCTAAATCAGTAAGGAGATTAAGATTTATTTAAGTGAATTGATTTCGGTTGGGTCAGGCGCTCTGGAGACTAGCACTGGCAGCAGCAGGTACTACAGCAATGTTATTTTTGACAGAGATTTGTTTACCATCTAGTCCAAATACCCAGTGAACAAATTTAGCATTTTCAAGGCAGAGCCAGGTGCTGAGGTTGGAGGTGGTGGCACGCATATGACTGCGGGTCCAGTAAAGCCTGCTATTTTAAGTGCTGTCAAAAGCAGGTATAGCCCAAATTACAGGAGCCATGCATGCATACAGTGCAAAACAAATGTGATGTATGTCTGATCACACTTACATTTCTAAATGTACCCATCACATGAACTTAAGGGACATCTGACAACACAAAACTAAGTTGCGACACATCAGAGACTGTCTAGTTTACCAACCCCTGACTGTTTTAAACAGTTTAATTTCCTGATGTTCTTGCATACCTCATAAGTGAAATGCAGCTGCTGTAGTTTGTTACCGTCAGGCTCTTTAGTGCACAGGGATCGATGTCTAAAATCCACCAGGCCATGGACCCAACCCCCAGACCAGCGTGCCCTATCTCAAAATAAAAAAAATAAAAAAAATGAGAATGCAGAAAAGCGGAGATGGCCTGCGTTTGTGGATCGAGGATGTGGTCCAACATCCGGACAAGACAAACAGCCATCAGCAGTGTGCCAGTAAATAAATTCAATCTGCCAAATGCGCGCTCGTGGTTCAGCTCACTCAATGACAAAACAGCCAAGTCAAGTGTCAGGGAGGCTGCAGCACTGCTCAGCTGTTTCTGGGGGTCACCTCACAGGCAAGCCCTCAGCTGGCGGTGCCAGCACAAGTCAGTGCAAGTGGTTATTATCACGGGGGCCATCAGACACTTTTCCCTTCAGTCCACCAGCTTGCACTCACTGCAGCACTGAGCATTGGACTTGGGGACAAGTTTAAATTAAAGTTTTCTCAGGTGGCAAAAATTCGGTACACACTGAGAACTAGCCAGGATCTGGTACCACTGTTAAAAATCCGGTATTGTACCGGACAAAATGGTACAGTTGAGGAGTCTGTTTCAGCCAGGACCGGCTCTCGTATGTACCTTGCTCCCGCATCCAGACAATGCTGCCACACCACTCGCGTCCACAACCTGCAACAGGCCACACTCTGTCCTCTCCCACTCCAGCAACACCCACATTGTCTCTCTCAGACAAGTACTGGGCATCCGACGACCGAACTCGCTCTCCACTTTAATTCTTAATGCTCCCGTTCCGCCTCACTCTAAGCTGCATGCTATGCACAGCCATTCTCTCTGCACCCCGAACTAAAGGCGCCAAAACAGTATGTGGCACTGTGCATGCGCAAAATTAACACAGCTGGGAGTTGGGGGGGGGGGGGACAGGCTGCCAGCACCAGAATTTTAAAAGATAAAAAAAAAAAAAAGATTTCCATGGCAACTGCTGCCTGCCAGCAACCCATCCACAGGACTGAAAAACAAAAATTAAAGACGTGACGTCCACACAATGAAAAACGGACATCAGTCTTAAGGAATGAAAATGTTACTGGATGTCAGTGACTCCAGAGAGTACATTTTTGGACGTTCTAATGCTATTTTTGGACGTAAAATATGTCCAAAATAGACTTAACTGAAGGGCTGGGCACAGTACTGGTCCCTGGAAGCACCAGATTCCTCATGACTTCCTCCTGTACTGTATGCTGAGTTCCAGTTAGAAATCTAGAGGTGAAATGGTGGAGGCTGCCTTAATGTTCCCCCACAGGTAGTATGTGGGCTACCCCTCTTTGTGGGGCCTGACCTGAACAGCCCTTTTGTATGATAGAACTGGTGTTCAATTGCTGTTTTACATTCAAAGAGTGAGATCTCAGGGAGATTAAGGTACTGAACCAATGCATTCCAAGGGTCCTTCTGGGCCCTACTTAGAATACGGGAAAAGGAATTTATGTCAGTAGTGTAGGTGGAAGGAAAAAACCCTAAATACTCCTTAAGTGATGGTCTAGCCCCCCCCCCACCCATGGATCATAAGTGCAGATCACCACCTATGCCAGGGCAAATGCAAACAACTATGCAGAGATTGTGAGTTCTCAGAGAATGGCAGCAGAAGACTGTCTTATTTGACAACTTATTTACTCAGAGTAGTCCAACTGGGACGCAGCACCCAGTTTCTAGTGGGGTCCTGCTTCTATCTACTGCTACAGCTAGGTGACCTGGAATATTGTGAGGTTAAGTGACTTGCCCAAGGCCAGACAGTGAGTATTTGATGCAGCCAGGTTGGAACTAGCAATCTCCTAGTGCTATGACCACTAGACTATGCTGCCACCTGTCCTGAATGTGGTAAGGCCACACTAGAGCACTGCCTCCAGTTCTGGGGCCCTCAATTCTGGAAAGACAGGGAAAAGCTGGAGATGCAGTGGAGAGTAATAAAAATAATTCATGGCCTGCAGCACAGATCCTACTAGGATCAGCTTAGGGCACTGAACATGTACTTGCTTACAGCCAGAAGGGAGAGGGGCGATACACTAGAGACCTTCAGGTTCCTGGAAGGAATGAACAAGATAAACTGTGAAGAATTATTCAACAGGAATAGTGAATTTAAAGCATGAGAACATGAGATTAAGCTGGTGGGTAGGAAACTCAGGATGGGTGTGAGGAAGATTCTTTTTACAGAGTGAGTTAGAACTGCCTGTCGACTGAAGTGGTGGGTGCCAGGACCATTAATGGATTCAAACACAGCTGGGACAGAGTTAAGGGCTAAACTGTCTCCTATTGGGGTAGCAGGAAAGTAGGGAACATGGGGCAGGTAGTGCGGACATAAACTTTGTATAGACACATGGGGGCCAGATTTTCATATGCCCAAGATTGCTACATATCTTGGGTGTGCCAAAGATATGGTGCACTGGGCTTGCTGCAATCTAAAGCAATTTTGTATCTCTTCAGGCAATTGATGCACACTAGGCCATCTTTGTGTGGTCCAGGGTGTGTCAATAACGGGGACAATTTTAACAGTACTTGCACTCAAGATTTGGCACAAGCTACTATACAGTAGGTAAACTGTCCAACTGCACCTGAGATTGTAAAATTGGGTGTAGTTGTGGCAAAGTGGGCTGGCCCAGCTGCTGGAAAAAAGTGGTGTGATGCACGGCTTGATGTATGCCCTGTGCCACTCTTTGAAGATCCAGCTCCAGGTCTCAGTGGTAGGATAGGGTATCATGCAGACTGGATGAACCAATGGTCTTTTTCTACCATCACCTTCAATGTTTCTGTGTTTCTATATGGTTTAAAGAGAGCTATAACTTAAAGCTGAAATCAGTTTGTCGAGGTACACACACCGGCTCCCATCTAGGAGAAAAGAATGAACTGCTCCCAGGAGGGATGCAGAAGTGCTGCGCTATAAAATATTTCTACTGGACTTCCATGCTGAATGAAGGAATTTTAAAGCAGACTACTGCCAAGGTGCTCCACTGCTTCTCTGCTCCCTGTGTCCCTTACTAACAAGTATAACCCTTTGCTAGCCACCTCAATTAGTAGAAACCTCTGTAGAACCATAGGTCCTGCAGCTGATTACACATAGTAAAGTGCCAGTGTTGGGTAGCAGCTCAGGTCCTGATGTGGGATTTGAACTCACAAACAACTAGTTTGGAAAGTAAGACATATTTTGCCAAGTTAGCAAGTCGAGCCCTGGAAGGCTCATTTCCAGTGGCGACCTGGGGTGGCGACTTGAGGAATTTACAGGAGTATATGCAACAAGCAATTATCACCATACAGGAAAAAATAGCAAATGAAACAAAAGTTCAAATAGCACTGTACAAGAATCACGGTAACAGAATTTGCAAGATTTACAAGTTACAATAATATCCTTTGACATCAAAAGCAGTTGAATGGATATCCAACAGAACTTCACTAAGACTGGGTTGCCCCCTTCCCCCTCAAAAGAAAAGAAAATAAAGAATAAAAAGAAGTTAAAACCAAAGTTTGGGAACCTCTTATTCTGATGGCTATGAAGATGGTAGTAGTAGTAGTAGTAGTAGTAAAAGAGAGTTCATCCTTAAGAACAGAAAATGTGTACCCAATTGAGCTGAAGCTAATTTTCAATGGGTTGTCATACACAAAACTAGATCAATGCATATTATTCATAATATCAGACAATTGTTATGGTCAAATACATCCACAAATACAGTTTGTATCAATGCAGAATACATAATACATCCAGCTTAACCAATATTGACTATATTTTTTTTTTGCAGTTAGTACTTCTTTATCTCACCCCAGGTTGGCTTCATCATCAAGGACTGAGCCCCACAAGCCCCATCACCCGAGCCCCATATTGAATTACCATCCAACTATCTTTTCTTCCCCACAGCGTACCCCTTTGGTGGGGGAATCCCCACTTGGGCCATGGAAAGGATCCTCAGATGGGCCTCCCAGGAACATCAGAAATGATCTTGGGGTGAATGCTATATAGTTTATTCCTTCTCCTACTCCACAGGGAAAAAGCGTGATACAGTCTTTTTGCTGCCGGCAACCACTCCCTTCCAGGTAGAGCAAAAAAGTTCTCAGATCCTCAAGGCTGATTTGTCCTATAGCAGGGAATCCTTTACAACACTTAGGTCACTTTGGCTGATGTCTGCTTCACTCCTAACTCCACCTCTGGACTCTAAACGTTTTATAGGGAAACTTTTGGAGTTACTTGCTGCTCAACTTGTTCTGGGAGGTGATTTTATTTTAACAGTGTTACCTGATTTAGATACTTCTAACCCTTTAAATTTTTGGGCCTAACCTGCACAAAAATATCTCTGGACCACTTTCATCCATTTGGGATTTATTGATATTTGGTGTACGTTCTTTCCAATTGGGAGAGAGTACATGCACTTCGGATGGTGGCACAACAGCTATGCTCATTTAGATTATGTGTTCACTTCATGTGAACATTTTTCATCAGTTCAAGATCTCACCCATACTCCACAAGTCCTTTCAGAGCCTTCCTCCCTTCTCCTCAAGCTTGACTTGGGGATGGAGAGAAGTCCACTTTTTGGCAGTTTAATGTTTCTCTGCTTAAGGACACCTCTTTTTGAACCATGCTACAGGAATGTATACCACAAACTATTTCAGAAAACATCTCTGATAAAGTATCTGCAACAACTGTTTGGGATACCTTGAAAATGGTATTTCATGGAAAGGTGTTTTCTTATGCCACCGTCAAACAATGGAAACACTAAGAAAAATATAATTCTCTTCAGGAACAGCTCCGGACCCTCCACCTTCTATAGACTCCTCAAGATAAGGCAGTGGTGGGCCATATACATGAAGTAATACAGGAACTGCAAGCGGTTTGGGACAAGCAAGTCCAACAGGCATTGTGTTACCTACCTTAGGCAAAATATGAAGGTCAGGCCAGAGGTACACATCCTTTGGCATGACAGCTGTGAGCTTGGCAATGGGTAGCTTGTGTTCTTGATCTCTGAGATCCACACACTGGCCACAACATGTATGATTCTGCAAGTATATGGTCCATTTTCCATGATTATTATCAGATTTTATATACTGAATCTTCTCCCAGTTTCTCATTTGCTCTTTCATTTTTTACCTTGATTCTCTGCCTACTCTCAACAAACTACCAAGTAACTTCTTTGACAGCTCATTTTGAGCATAAAGAACTCATTAAGGTCCTTGCAGCTTCCAAAATGCAGTAATGCCTTGGATCAGATGGCCATTCAGTGGAGTGGTATAAGTCCTTTTCTGCCCTTCTCCTTCCCCACCTACGCAGAGCAATTCAGGAGATAACTAAGAGTGAGACTCCCTCCCTCTTGGAGTGCAATGATATCTGCTGTCCTTAAGCCAAATAAAGATCCTTCTATCCCTGCCTCATGTCACCCTATATCCAACATACATTACAAAATCTACATGGAGATATGGGAACGCTGTCTTGACAGAATTCTTCTTAGCCTTATCCACCCAGACCAGGGATGTTTTATTTGCCAGCATCAAACAATGGACAACATACATAGAGCTCTTACACCGATAGACTAGGTCAAGCAAGGGATAACACCAATGGCCTTCTTAAGCCTCTTCAAAGAAGGCTTTTGACAGCATGTCCTGGAGTTTTCTCTGGGGTGTCTTGTCAGCCTATGGCTTTCCTGAGGACTTCCTCATATGGCTACAAAACACTTCCAAAGGTCTTCTGGCATATCTCCATGTCAGTGGCTCTTACTCTGTTCCTATAACGAGGTACTCAATGGGGGATCCCTATGTTGCCCCTTCTCTTTGCCCTATACATGGAACCATTGGGTGCTGCACTTCCCAAGGTCAAGGGTGTTCCCCTGGACTGCTCTGAATACAAACTTGAACTGTATGTGGATGATCTTCTTCTTATAGTCATCAATCTAGATGTTTCAGTTCCAGCACTATACACAGTACTACATGATTTGGGTCATTAGTAGGTTCTCATTGAATATCTGTAAGACTGAGGTCATGTTACTTAATTTCCAGCCTTCTCTGGCTCTGCCACAGCAACTTCCTTTGAAATGGAGATTGACGAAATTTGTGTATTTGTGGCTCCATATTCCTCAGGACTTATGAGCCTTTGACTTTAACTCTGACAGACGATTTATCCTACTGGAGTCACCTCCCATTATCCTTTTTCTATAAGATAGAGAAAACTGGATGAATGTCCTCCCATGTATCCTCTTTCTTCTTCGACACTCCATTTGCTTCCCCCTTCTTTCTACTTTGTTTCCTGGAACAAATTTATTTCTTGTTTTATATGGGGAGGCCACCATCCAAGAATCCAGTTTTCCCTTCTTCAACTACTCACTGCACAAAGGGAGATCAACCTCCAGAACCTTCTTAGTTACACCAAGGCATATCACCTTTGTGTAGTTTACATATGGCTTCATCTCCAACTACACCCTCCTTGGAAGCAACTGAAATTTGGTCTAAATGATTTATATGATGTAGGATGTCTCCATTTCTCAGGAGCTTCTAGCTGGCCCCACCTGACCGATTTTACTACCTTAACTGTTAACATACTGTCAGTGTGGTATGAGCTCTAGACTATCTCTCATTTTTTCTTAGTTTTTTACTTCTGCAGGTTACTGGCATTGGGTTCAGATTTTCTCCTCTCACAAAGTGACCAGACCTTATCCCATTGGAGGAGGTTGGGCTTGGCACACATATTTCAGTTTTTGGATACACGAGGAGTAGCGACATTTGAATCTCTCTAAACTCAATATGGTTTAACAGGGAGGGAACTCTTTTGTTACCTGTAGATTCAAACCTACCTACTTCACAAAACATTGGAGAGAACTAAACTACCAGCTCCATCCCCCTTGCTTTTGACCCTTTTACATGAGCCATTCAAGATACTAATTGGGGTCATCTGATAAATAATTTTTACAGGGCATTACAAGACTTACTTGGGGACTCCACAAGGAATATATTGGCTAAATGGAATATTTTTTTAATTTATTTAAGTCTTTGGTAACTGGGTTAGGCCCACTAGGCACAAGTGCCTGTTTTCAGGGGCGCCTGGGAGCACTGGGTGGTTAAGTGACTTGCTCAGAGTCACACAGTAAGCAAGTGGAGGTTGTGAGAATCAAACCAAGGTCTGGCCTGCTGGATGTACCAAGCTCATTCATAGCTCATTACTTTGACCTTTAGGCTATACTGCCAGCCCATGAATATGAAATTGGGCATGGTGGTAACCTATGATTCCTGGCTTTGCTATGCCCTTCCTGCACTAAAAATGACCTCTTCCATGAGATGGAGGTAGTTTTGGCCCATTACCTTCCCACTGAATATGGCACATGCTGGCATCAGTGTGGCCATATGCATGTCCTGTGGTCTTGCCTATCTCTTTAAATCTTTTGGCAAGAACTGACCTAGCAATTCATGCAGTTATCCCTTTCTGATGACCTGGTATGTGCTTCAATGGTTCTTTTGTCAATCCCTCCTTCAGGAAGCAAGTTTTGTAACAGAGCACTAGCCTATGTTTATATTTTAGCAGCCAAGATGACACTTACTCAATGCAGGATGCAGGTGGCACCCTCAAGTATAGTAGTCTGGAGAAAAATAGTTTCAGAGATTTATTATATGGAATGTCTCATGGCCTCAATTCATGACTGCCTGGAACAATTTCGGACAAGGTAGCAGGGATGGACACAGTATCTCCTGGATTTGTACTCAGAGTTTGTGCCATAACCCAATTGGCCAGCTGGATACAGGGCCATTTGTGTCATTGGGACTAACAGAAAATGTTTTTTTAAATCAGTGGGGAGTGGACTTTCAATTTTTATTTATTATACTGTCCAACTCTGGTGGTGTCACTTTAATGATTTGATCCTTGTATTTTTGTACTACTGAGCAATGTTAGTCTTCCTTTGTCATTTGCAGCTGCTTTGAGCTGTCATGCACAAGACTAGCTGTATTCTTTAGTCTCAATAAAAATGATAAATTTAAAAAAAAGGATCCTCAGATGGGAGGTGCACCATAGGGCCAGGGGCAGAGCCTGCGAGGTCTCGATCCCATCAAGCTGACCATCAATATTTTCCTCCACCTATATGCTCTCCAGAAGGACAGATATGCAATGTCACCCAGACGCATGCCTGCATACTTGCATGCAGGATGCCAGCAGCTGCCAATCCTCCCACCCCTGAGTTGCTGTCCCTGGGTGCCCGACCTCGAGCTGCCACCAGGGGTCAATACTACACCAGGCACAGCAGCCTTCCCTCCTCCTCCTTGGAGGAGGAGAGAAGTCCTACAGATGCCTAATCCTCCTCCCTGGCTGACCCTTCCGCAACCTGAGTTTGCTCCAGAACTCAGTCATGGTCACCACAAGCATTAGCTCTAAAATAAAACATTTATGCAATCCCAAAAAGTGGAAAAGAGCTACAGTAGGGATCACTGTATGTTCAGATAACCAGTCATACACATACTGTGTTTAAGTGTGAAATGAGGGTAAGCCAGGGGCCTAAGCATAGCAAGAAGACTATTCTAGGCTTTAGGGGTCAAGGCATGCATAAGAGAAGGATGACTAACCTACTGTGATTTTATGAAGTAAAAGCAAATATTCAGAATGTAATGCTGATCTCAACTCATTTCTGTGTACTCAGGTAGCTAAAAAAAATCTTATTTTGTTTATTCTTTGGTAACTGCGTACCATGGAGCACTTGGGAGGTTAACTGGCTTGTTTAGGGTCATGCAAGTAATAACCCATGCTGAAGTGTGGTTTATCGCCTGATAAGAGCATGCCCAGGGGTGTACTAAGGCACAAGGCGCTTGCGCCGAGTGTCTTATGCCACTGGGTGTGCTCTTATCAGGCGATAAATCTCACCTCAGAGTGAGTTATTGCACTTATAAAATGGGCTCACAATAAAGAAGTTTATTATAAAAAATGCACGGAACTGTATATAAAAATGTTCAAGAAACATGGTTTTACCAGTGGAAAAAAAGAAAAAGTAGTCCCTCTCATTGTCTTGCAATGGAGCTTTTTCATTCAGTTAATAGAGGAGGCTGGTGTGTCCACTGCCCCCATTTAAAAAATATTTTTGTGTCCTTTTTGGTTGATGTTTTTGTTTTATTTGTCTCTTGCCTCATTATTGAACTGTATCCTTTTTTTTTCATTGCAGAGCTTGCAAAGCAGCCATTTAGATTGTGGTTTTCGGTTCGGGCTTTTGAAAATATAGCTGTTCACCGCTGATGGGATATCAAGTCATTTTTATTCTGGGGATAGTAATGGGGGTGCAGTATTATAGAAGAATTTGTGTTTTATTCACACAGCTGCATTGCATGGCAGAGAGCATGTCTGTCATCTTTTTTTATATTACAAAGCTTGCGTAGTACTGAGAATATCTTTCAGCAGTCATTTAGATTGTGTTTTTCAGAGGTATTTGCTGCTGATAAGATATCAAGTCATCTTTATTCTGGCAACAGTAATGGGGGTGCAGTGTTAGAGAGGAATTTTTTTTTTACACAACTGCGTTGCGTGGCAGCAAGCATGTCCATCAGGAGTCACCGTACACTGGTTTCCGGGTTACAAGTTTGAAAAACTTTATTGCTAAGGAGATAACACCTTCATTTCTCATTTTTAGAGAGCAGGACTGCGGAGGACTTTATTTGTTGTTGTGGCTTCCATTTTGAAGGAAAGGATCCGTCTGTGTTTCCTGTCATTTCGGACTACTGATTTCCTGCTGCCGCTCGCTCAGCTGTGCCAGGCTGTCTTTTTCTTTAGGCTTGGCACAACTCAATGATTTGCTGTTGTGAAGGGGCAGACTGTCAGGCGTTAGTGCCCGGTTGGGTAAAATACCTGGATTAAGGACACGGCTAGGAGGGTGAAACAGCCAATCAGTGGCTTCGGTTTCATTGCCCATTTTATAAACAGTATGAAAGTACAGATTGTGGGAGTCAAATACAGAGCTGCTGGATATATCAAGCTCATTCACAGCTCCTTGCTCTAACCTCTAGGCTATACTGCCTGCATGTATATTATTTATTTACTGTATTTATGTAAACGTATTTTACCATGTAAACAAACAGAACCCAGGAGACCTATTTACAGTTGTTACGTGGGGGGGGTGATCATAGGGAAGATTGCATTCGCCCACAAGGTCTAAAATATAGAAGCGGTACAAAATGCAAAATACAAAATACAAGATGGAATACAGTGCAGCATCCAAATTGTAAACCATAAGAAATGTGCAGTTGATAAAGATACATACCAATCCCTGCTGGGCAATGGGGTACATTATATGCAACAAAGCACTGTTTCAGTAGGCAAGGGTTACTGAAGAAGACACATGTCCCAGTGGCTGGTGTAGGAAGTAACATTGGGACTCTTGACTAGAGACAACATATGCAGTGGTCCCACTATGTGCTAGCAGTCCTGTGTCAGTTAAAGCCATAGAAGGGGAATCAGGGGAACCTGGAGCATGAAACTGAGGAGGATTGATAAGCCTTAATTAGTCTCTTACTCAAGGAGTATAAGGAGGTATGTGGTGATTTTGGAAGAAAGACTGTTCCAAATGGAGGGAAGCCTGTAGGTGATGAAGGTTTGCACTAGATAATACCTGAATGGTATCTAGCAACAGCAACCTTCCTCAGACCTGAGGGAGTATGTGCAGTTTGTTGCCAGTGAGAAAAGATCTGAGAGGTAACTTGGAAGTCTCCCATCCCAGCATGTAGCCCCCCACCAAGGCAGTGTGCTGCGTGTTCCTCTCCAAGGGAGGTATCCATCCTAGTGAGTTATACAAGGAGCAGTGGTGAGTTCTGGGGGGAGAGGCCAGAACAAACTTCCAGAGGGCATTGAATAGGGAGGGGAGTTTAGTTATGTGGGGTGGAGTTCACACCAGCATATAGCACATCTCCATAGTCCAGAAGAGGAAAGATTGAGTGTTCACCCACTAGTTTCTTGACATAAGGCTGAAGGCAGCTCTTCACCCTATGGAGGGTGCTACATTTTGCATAGCACTTGGTTCTTACATGTGAAACATTACTGGAGTAGTTGAGGTGTTTGTCTAGGTGGATGCCTAAGTATTTGTAATAGGACATGGAGTCAAAGCATTTGCGCTGACAGAAGCATAGGTTTAGTGAGTCTAGTGAGGTGTTTAACCAGTGACTGGAGCCCAGCATCATGGATACTGTTTCCCTTTGGTTCATCACTAGTCTGATGTCCTGAAATCATTTTTGTACTGCATAGAAACCCTTTTGAAGGTGCTGCTCAATAAAGATGATAGTGGGGCTGGATGCATAGAAAATGATGTTGTTACACTAGGTCCCTGCACCCTAATTGATACCCTCAGAGGTACACCGTAGACAGCTAATGCTTATGCATAGGTTACACTAATACCTAGGGCTAAGGGCATCTACCGTATAAGAGTAGATGCCAGGATATGAATGCATATTGTTGTAATCCACTTTGCTTGCTAATGCACACATATTATACTATGTATTTTCTGTCTATTTCTTACTTGTCAAATGCCAAGACACCTGTCCTTGAAGTAATTATAATATGTAAGGCAACATTGCCATCCTTTGGTGATGTGCACCACTACACTTGGTTATGTAAAATTCTGTATAAGAACTTCTTTGTTCTAAAACTGATGACTTTACAGAATTGTATAATGTTATCTTGGACCGTGGAGCCACCTCTAATTTAGCCAATAGGGCTCATCTCTGTAACTAGAAATGTTTCTATCTTACAGTAACTATAGTAATTATCATAGGTATATAATGTAATGCACAGGCTTTACACCTCGGAGACCCGAGAGATCCCAAGAGACTACAGAGAAACCTTGAGGTGTAGGGAATGCTCAGCACTGGCTCCCGGTTCGTATTGGTAAGAACTGCTTAGGGGGCAACTGTGATTTATCCCTTTCGTAGTAATAAACTCGTTTATTACTTAAATGCAACTTGTTGTGATTACTTGCATTTCCAATATCGTCAACAATCTGAAGGTGAGGTTTAGACCTCTCAACAAATTGGCGACCGTGTGCAGGCGATATTTGGTATTTGTAGGTTTTCACTTGTTGCTTAAACTTTTCCCTTCCCACGGGGACTGTAGGTGTACATTCCCGTATCACCTTTCCCGTTTAAAAAAAAACAGTTTGTAGTCACTTGCAAAGTCTGGCTGACTTTTCGGGTGTGGTCGATGCCGTCTCGACCCACTCCATAGCAGCTTTAAATTGCAAGCCTGCAACTTATACAGTAGCCCAGCTGTGTTTAAAGTACTCGTGTTGTGGATCAATAAGCAGCACACTGTCTTTTTCACAGTTTTAATTTTCGTTCCCTCCCACATTATGGCCACAGTATCAGATATCTGCACAGAACTGAGACTCAATGTCTCTAACTTCCTTGCCTCCCATGGAAGATGGGCTCACTTTGCGTGGGACACAAGTCAATCCGACAACCCTGTACTGGGGATTTCAACCTAGTATGCAGAGATGTGACAGTCAACCAATAAGCGTCACACTAAAGGGCTGATGGTCATCACTCTGTACGCTGCTTTAGAAGCCTCCGAAGTGAGGTTTCGAACCCTTGATCTGCAGATCGCATCTCTTAAGCAAGAGATGGGTTTACAGGAAACAGAATGTATTAGACTGCAGCAGAACTTGGAGTCTGAACTCCAAACTCTGCAAAATGAAAAGGATTCACTATTGCATCATTCAGCACAGGCTGGTGAACAAGAAATGTGTACTTTGAAGCAGGAGTGTGAAAATTTGAGACAGGATAAGAGTCAAGTTGTGCAAATGAATGATTTGTTGAGTACTGCGAATGCACAGTTGAGTGACGAAATGGGTGAGCTTCAGGACGAGATCAACCAGGTACATAATGATTTAGAAATAGCCTATAGGAACAATTGCGAATTGAGCGCTGCGTACCAAGTTTTGCAAAAACAGAAGCAGGATCAGATTGATATGGATGTTGCAAGTGTGAATCACGATGAATGTAGAGCTAAGATGGCAAAACTGTGCCATCAGCGAGAGGTTCTGGCTGTCCATGTTAAGGCAAAGGGAGGCATAGCCCCTGCCTTTCACTCGTCATCAGAAGGGGAGTTATCTGATGATGATGTCTCACAGTACAATGCCCAGTCAAACCCCTACTATGGCCCAGAATCCCCACCCAGCCATCCACAGCATGGCGGGTCCCCACCCCCAACTCCCCTGGTCACACATCAACGACGCCGTGACGCTCATCATGGGACACGCCAACATGGTGGAACCCATGATGGGGGGGAGCAGGCTCAAGCCTGGTCCCGACGGCACCTCCGGTAGCAGTTATTAGTGTGGAAGACAGGCAGGAGATAGAAACCATGTTTGATAGAGCATTAGGCAATGTTCCTCTTCCTGAAAGGAGTATGAAAGCTATTAAAAGTCAGATTCGACAGGTTTTCCAAGAAGCTGGCACTCAGAAAGGTGTTGTTCACACTGCAGCAGAAGCTGCAGCTCGCGCAGCTTTGGATGGTGTGTGAGATGCATTACCTTTGCCTGATCGACCACCTACTAATCCCCTACAAATGGCCTACTCTGTTCAGAAAATTGCTGACAGTATAGGTCGGATGAGCCCGTCCGACAACCTCAGCTTTCACTTGGAAAAGGTGAGTTCTAAATGCGAGATGCTCAGCCTCGCTGCAGAATATCAGGTCCAAATACTACGCCAGACCATCGATCCTGGTTTATGGGCCAAACTCCCCAAAGCAGTTCGCCAGGATGGGAACGCTACCTTTGATGAGGTTGCAGCTGAGCTCATTTCCGCTCATAGCCCAGGTGTAGTAGGAGTGATGCTGGCATACCCCGTAAAGCAAAATGCAAAAGAAAGCCCAGCGACCTACCACCAGAGACTCTGGATGGCCTATCGAGCAGGAAAACACCTGGCAAAAGAAGTTGCGGATGTAGATCTTATTGAATATAAGACCTTGTTCCTTAGGAACATGATCCCAGCAATAAGAGAAAAGGTAGAGCCAACCACTTACCCAAATACGGATAGGTTTGCCGACATTCTTCGGAAAACCGAGAGGGTGTATCAACTGTACATCCGTGATTTGGGTTCCAGTTCCAAGAAAGTAGCTGCCATGGAACCCGCCCCCCGGGACCACAACACACTATACAGTGGAAGGGCAAGCCCAACACCAGCAGACCAAACATCCGTCAGCCCCTCCAGCAGGTAACCAACACCCCCAACAGGCCCAACAACAACAACAGCAGTAGGGTGGGAACTGGAATTGGCCTAAGAACAGGAGGCATAAGGGCAGAGGGAAACCATCAAAGAGAATGGGTCCTTCATATAGGGAGATAGCTGAAGAAAATCAAAAAATTCCGAGAGCTCCTGGGACAAGTGCGCTCTGTAGCAGATGCTGTTCCCGCTTAGACCCTTGTGGCAGTACAACCGGTGGTCCATGCCACAACCGGCCATGGAGATGCTGGAAGTACAAGCCCTCAGGCCCATACAAGCCTGAACCTAGAAGCTCCTCCCTATATAGCATCAGTACAACACGGTGAAGCCATTCACGCAAGTCAGACCCAACCTCTGCATGCTTCCGGCAATACGGATTGACAATTACAGGCCCCGGTCCGTATTGTAAACAAGCTGGTCTTGGATACAAATGGAAGGCCCTGCACTGAGGCTGAGGTCAGGGGCCACCAACTAGTAGTCCTACTAGATACAGGTGCAGCTGTATCTGTCCTACATAACGAACACCCGGACACGTCCCCTTGGTCTACTGGATGGAAGACCAATATGTCAGGAGTTGATGGTACTAGACTGCCTGCATACCATTCTCTACCCTTACCGGTAGAGCTAGGCCACCTAAAGGCCTCACATACTTTCCAACTGATGGTACTGCATGATCATCCTAGTATCATAGGAATCGATTTCCTTGCACCACGCGGCTGTGTGGTGGATTTAGCTAACATGCTGTTGATACAGATTCAGGGTCAATACCATACCATCCTGATTCCCGACTCACATGTTGTGGCAACGATATCTGTCAATGACAAAGAGTATGATGTCATAGATTTGTTCAGGAATCATGAACTTTTCCCAAAACTCTTACCTATTCTGCAATGACATTTGGAAGCGTTTGCAGTTAACAAGCATGACTGTGGTAGAATGCATACTGTCATTGAGGTGCCCGGTCCGGCACATGAAAGGCAAAGGCAATACCCTTTTCCAACTGAGGCCTTGCCTTCCCTTAGAGAAATGATCAAGTCACTTCTTAAACAAGGAGTAATCAGAACTTGTGTTTCTACTGCCAACTCCCCAGTATGGCCCCGTGAAGAAACCCACAGGCGCCTGGAGACTTACTATTAACTACAGAAAACTGAATCAGGTCACTCCCAGTTGTTCCCCAACTGTTGCATCAGCACCAGATGTGCTCTGACCCCTAACACCTGATCATAAATGGTTCAGTGCCCTGGACATTTCCAATGGTTTTTGGTCATTGCCATTGGCCCTCAAGAGTCAATATAAGTTTGCCTTCACCTTTGAAGGACGACAGTACATGTGTTCTTGCTTGCCACAAGGATTCCATAACAGTCCATCCCTCTTCCATCTCCACATGATGGATGCCCTCCAGAGTTTCTCTACCCCCCAATGTCTCTTACAGTATGTGGACGACCTGTTGCTGGCCACGGCCACGCAGGAACAACATTTGGATCTCTTGGGCGAACTACTGACTCTCATCAGAGAGCAGGCCTGAAATGTAACCCGGCAAAAGCACAATTGTGTCAGAAGGAAGTATTCTTTCTGGGTCTGAAAATAACTGACCAAGGTCGAAGCCCTACGTCTAAAAAGGTACAGGGATTACAAGACTTGCCATTGCCTACCAGTGTGGCAACTCTTAGAAGGTTTCTAGGTATGGTAAACTATTCGAGAGATTTCATTTGTGATTTTGCTCAGAAAGCCATTCCTCTGTATGAACTACTTAAAAAGGATGTTCCATGGACTTGGGGCCCTATTCACACCCAGGCTGTGACATCACTGAAGCAGGCTTTGGCCTCCGCCCCAGCACTGGTTAACTCCAATCCAGCACTACCATTCCATCTAGAGTGTGCCACCTCTGACATTGCCATGTCAGCAGTGCTGGCCCAGAAGGTGCATGGCACCTTGAGACCCATTGCATATGCATCGCAGCTTTTGACTCCAGTGGAGCAGAAGTATGGCCTTTGTGAAAGGAACCTTCTGGCCACCTACTGGGCTGTCAAGCACTTCTTGTATATCATTGGGTACTCACCATTGATCATCAACACTAACCACACGCCAACTACCTTTTTGCTCTCAGATAGAGTGAAGGATGGGTCAGTCTCTAACACTAGGCTGACACACTGGTCACTTCTCCTCCAGGATAGAGATATCCAGGTCACCCGACCAAAGTCCCATCTCTGCTAGCTCATGGTCTCCTTTTTCAGGGAGAACCCCATGACTGTACACTACAGTCACCCGATCTTCCAGATCCAGGTCCTTTCCTCCCTGCTACGCCACAAGTACTCGAGAGTACTTCTTTGTGCCGTATTTTTACTGATGGTTCGGCATCCTACTATCAGGGAGAACAGATTGCAGGGATAGGCATTTTGGTAATATACCCTTATGGAAACACTGTCAAGATATCCAAATGCTGTAGTGTAGCTTCATCACAGTATGCAGAGATGGCAGCGATGGCCTGTGCTCTTGAGTTCATCCAACATGGAACTCAGGATACTATCATCTTTACAGACTCTAACTGGGTTTGTTGTTCCCTTACAGAATTTCTTCCTTTCTGGCAGAAGAACTCCTTCCTCTCTTCTGACGGCAGCCCAGTGAAGTACAAAGAATTGGTAATATACATACATGCATTGGCACAGAAGTTCACACACAAAATTTGTGTTCACAAGGTCAAAGGGCATTTTCTTCATGACCCCTATCATGCTTTCAATGACACCGCAGACACTCTTGCTAATGAAGGGGCCTGATGTGGGGACGTCTGGATGATGGACCATCCAGAAGCTAATGCAGCTGTGCATGTTGCAGCTCTTAAGAAGAAATCTGAGTCTTTTTCCCCCTTGGACCTCTCAGCAGTCCAACATCTGGACACTGAACTTAGAGAGGTGTTCAGATTCCTTGATAAGGGTACTAAAGAAAGACTACCTACACATAACCCATACCGAAGGCATGAAGGTAAGTTGCACTTATCCCCTGATGACAAGCTCATTTGGTTTCAACCAGATGACACTACCACCAAGTTGTGGGTAGTCCCCAGACACCTAAGATCTGAATTTTTGCACCAAGTACACGATACTCCCACTGGTGGACACCAGGGAGCAGAAAACACCCTTCAACGACTCAAGACCACTGCCTGGTGGCCTGGTATCACCAAAGATGTTAAACAATATATAGACAATTGCCTTGTATGTGCACAAAACAATCCTATACATACAAAACAAAATGCCAAACTTTTACCACAAAGACATTCTGGCCCTTGGCATGCCATCCAAATTGATTTTATTGGCCCTCTGACCAATACCAGTAGAAACAATAAGTATGCTCTTGTGGTAACTGACCTATTCTCTAAGTGGGTTGAGGCTTTCCCCACTAAGACATGCACAGCAAAGACAACTGCCAAAATCCTGGTGGAACAGATTTTCTCCAGGTGGGGCCTGCCTCTTAAGGTAGACTCCGACAAAGGAACTAGTTTTACAGGTGAGTTGATGAAAGAGTCCCTTGAACTCCTTGGAGTTCAACAAAAGTTCGACATACCTTATCATCCTCAATCTTCAGGTCAAGTAGAGAGAGCAAACAGATGGATTAAGCAAATGCTTTCCAAATTCATTGAGGACAATCCCAAAACCTGGGATTCCCTGTTGCCTTTACTCCTTATGGCAATCAGGGGCACACCCTCAGCCACTACCCAGCTGACACCCTTTGAGGTGATGACTGGTAGACAGATGAGATTACCTGAACACTTGCTGTTTGACCTGCACACCCCACTGCAGACTGCGTGTCTGTGGACCAGTATGTGGAAAAACTCAGAAAAGACCTTATACACACACACTTGTATGCTGCAAACTGCATGGGCAAAGCCCAGCAACAATCCAAAATACAATTTGACAAACACGCACAAGAAGCGGATTGGCAGGTTGGAGATCAGGTAATGGTACTTCGATTTGCACATCCCACCCACTCCTTCTCTAATAAATGGGAAGGCCCATACCCCATTGTCAACAAGCTCAGTCCGGCAGTCTATCAAGTTAGACTCCTGCACAACAACAAACTGACTGACAAATGGTTGCATGCAAACCAGTTGAAACTGTACAAAGGAACTTGATTTACTTTTCCTAACCCCATTGGGTGGAATTGTATTAATACACTAATCTTTGATCTTCCTTTTCAGATTCACGGACAAGATGGCTATCTTGTTCCTATATTTCCTCTTTTCAGGAGTGATCCCCTGCATCCAAGGCACGGTACCGGACCTCCTACGACAACTAGATCCTCCAGCACCTCCTACAGAGGGAGTTTCCATCAAAATACCAGATACCATGATCACTGTCCAGGAAGGTTCCGATGCTTACCTCACTGCCTTGGTTGTTGCTCCTGACAAATCTACCCTTCAAATTGAGTGGCAAATCACATCACAAGGACAAATCCTCCCTGTGGCCAAACTCTCCAAAGGAACTTTTCAGGGTTGGCCCAATGCTAAATTATCCCCAAGTGGTTCACTGTCCTTGTTACAAACTGCATTAAGACATTCTGGTTTGTACAATATTACTGCCTTAATAGATCCTTCTTACTGTAATTCTCTGTCAAAGATTCCACTCGCAGATTTTGTGCTATACACCACATGGCCTCTGCTGCCATGTATCTCTCTGTGTTACCGCCCACTGATAAACAGCTTTTGGAATGTCCAAAACATAATCCTGGTCCCCGGAGTGGTCTCACAGCCACTGCCCTCCCAGGTTCTCTGATTAATAATTTACAGTTTATGCATTTACCTGTTTTGTTTAATCTTACTGGAATATGAAAGAGTTTGGTATGTGTCACAATACTAATACATCTGCATTTTATAGTACATTACTACTTGATAGTTTAGCTGCATTTCAGATTCGTACGAAGGATCCCTTCACTGGGGTCTATTCTACTGAACATAGAGGTAATTTTAGGAGGAAAACCCCTCCTGGTAGTTTCAATCATAAACGTAAGAAACGTGAAGTTGACAGTTCTGATGTTACAGGTGCTACAGGCACTGTCACAGGTCTTTTTGGTACTGCTATGTCTACCTGGAATAAGGCAGACATTGCTGCTATCAAAAGTCATTCTGCCAAGTTTTCCACTGGCCTGGTTAACAATGTTTTACCTCCATTATTGCATGGTGTGGATGGCCATAGTCAGTAAGAAAGATACACTATATACAACATGCACAACATTGCTAAAGCATTCACTGATTCAAAAGATAAGATTAACGCACTCATACAACAAAACAATAGAGAAGCTGATAAACAACACATTGCTAGGGAAATACTCTGCTCTGCTTATGGCTCATACATTCTCACTACCATCAACAACCTCTTCCGTGATTTAGAATCTGGAAGAATTCCTGACATCATACATGATAGACGCATTTCCAAATGGTACTGTCCAAAATGTAAAACTTCTAGTCGTGTTTCCATGTGTACGCAACAGACTTTGTCTATTCCTCTCTCCACAGCTAGAAATTTGGGGTTTGTGACCAGACACCCTAATACTGGTCCCTGTTTCACTACTAAGAAATGTTCCATAACAGATACCATGTTTGTTTCTTTTACTGTCTCCTTACCATGTTTTGATCCCACTACAGCTTTGTTCGACAAGCTTGCACTGGCACATTCTATTGGGCATTTGGATGAAGACATCTACAGAGAACGCCTGGATCTACCACCTCTACTAGTCTACCATTCTTTCTTGGATGCCTGGGTGGCACCGCACACGGACTGCTGTGTGAAAAAGCAATACATCTACCTGTGCCAATGTGACATGTTTAATGCTATACGCCCTGTTTGTGGCTACTCTCCAGACAGCATTGATTGGACTTTCACTATGGATGATGACATCACTGAGAATGGCACCAACTCTTTCGACTCAACTTTGTCTCTGGATCAGCTTTACCAATCCTATCCTGAGGAAGCTCATCGCCTGTCAACATGGATTTCAAAGACGACTTACACATGCCCTTTCCAGTTGCAAAAGTGGAGACTGCCTACTGTGCATTCACAGTACAACTCAAATGGCGTGTATTGCGTCATCACAAATCACAAGACTTACACATATGGTTCTGTTACTTGTGCTATTGATTACCCCAACTTCTGCTTTGTCCCCCACCAGAAGACTGTTATTGGACATACTGTTATAACCCCTGTCCCCCTTATGGATGCAGACATTACTGATGGTAACCCAGATTATCTACTCACACTGTCAGAATACTTGCCATACTTTAATGTACACATAGACCCACTTACACTTACACTGAAATCACTTTTAGACAGGAAGGACACACAACTCATCCACATCAGCAATAATATTACCAAAGCCAACAAAGCTGTTCTTGACCTCATTAACAATCGAGATACAGTATGAATAATGCCTTAACTAACACCTGGTTAGAGATTACTTTTAAAGGTTTTGTTATTATACAAGCATTTTTGATATTCACTTTGATCATTATGCTTTGCTGCCTACAATGTACACTACGTCAACACCATGAGCAGCTCGAGTTCCTTTACAAGGCTCACCCGTCAGGATTGCAAATGACCACTGCTCCTATCCTTTCCCTAGATTATGCCTGTGTTGCCCTTTTGAGGCAACAAAGGGGGGAATTGTTACACGAGGTCCCTGCACCCTAATTGATACCCTCAGAGGTACACCGTAGACAGCTAATGCTTATGCATAGGTTACACTAATACCTATGGCTAAGGGCATCTACCGTATAAGAGTAGATGCCAGGATATGAATGCATATTGTTGTAATCCACTTTGCTTGCTAATTCACACATATTATACTATGTATTTTCTGTCTGTTTCTTACTTGTCAGATGCCAAGACACCTGTCCTTGAAGTAATTATAATATGTAAGGCAACATTGCCATCCTTTGGTGATGTGTACCACTACATTTGGTTATGTAAGATTCTGTATAAGAACTTCTTTGTTCTAAAACTGATGACTTTACAGAATTGTATAATGTTATCTTGGACCATGGAGCCACCTCTAATTTAGCCAATAGGGCTCATCTCTGTAACTAGAAATGTTTCTGTCTTACAGTAACCATAGTAATTATCATAGGTATATAATGTAATGCACAGGCTTTACACCTTGGAGACCCGAGAGATCCCAAGAGACTACAGAGAAACCTCGAGGTGTAGGGAACGATTAGCACTTGCTCCTGGTTCGTATTGGTAAGAACTGCTTAGGGCAACTGTGATTTATCCCTTTCATAGTAATAAGCTCGTTTATTACTTAAATGCAACTTGTTTGTGATTACTTGCATTTCCAATATCATCAAGAATCTGAAGGTGAGATTTAGACCTCTCAACAATGTAATAGCATACATACAGATGTCACAGGAGGAGAGAGATGAAGGGTGATCATTTATGAAAACTGTGAACAACAATGGGCCAATGATAGAGCCTTGCAGGACCTCAAGGGTGACTGGTAGTGGGGAGGACATGGTTCCATCTAACTTGACTGATTGGAAGCGGTTGGTTAGGTGTGAGCAGAACCAGCTTATCTAAGAGGAGACTGTGGTCTGTGGTGTCAAAAGCCTTGACTAGGTCAATGAAGATGGTCCTTGTGCCCATACCCTAATCCATGCTTGAGTGTATGTGGCCAGTGACATGAAGGAGGGAGGTGGAGGTGGAATGATTATCATGGGGATCAGGAAGCCCAATCTGTAGTAGAATTTTGAGAGCTGACTGCTTGCCAGGCTCTCGAAAACTTTGGAAAGGATGGCTAGAAGGGATACTGGGTGGTAGTTGGATGGGATGTCTTGGGCCTTTGTGGATAGGGACAATAATGCCTGCTTCCAGCTGCAAGAAAAGGATCCAGCAGTGAGGAACAGGTGGAAAATATGGGTGATTGGTGAAGCCATCACAGGGACCCCAGTTTTTAGGAACTTGGGGGAATGCTATCATCCCCATAGCTAGAAGTGTTAAGCACCAAGAGTTATTTAAATACATATTCAGCTGGGATAGCCTGTAGGCAGAAGTTACCTGATGTTTTGGATTGGTGATGGTAGGAGGGGCAGAATTATGGGATTAGAGCCCTCAAGCCTTCAGAGAAGTACCAGTTTGGGTCTTCAGTTGTTAGCATGGAACCAGTAAAGGGCTGGTCACCAGCTGTTGGTGAGGGTGGTTTAGGAGGCTGTGGATGGTTTTCAAACATTTGTTGGTATCAGAACCATCACACATAAGCCTGCTTCAAAAAACTTAGTGTAAAAGTTACGAAGGGAGGTGAAGGCTAGCTTGTCCAGCTGGGGATCTGAAGATTTATGCTTGGCCCATGCAGCCAAGTCTACCACTTAGTGCACAGAACATCTATACATAAGGCAAAAAATGTGATTGTCTGCAGTCCTGTGAACTGAGTCTGTTCGGGCCTCCATACAGTGAACAATGGTGTGTGTCATGGTGGCATCCAGGATAAAATAACATTTAGTTTGCCAGTTTCATCCCGGAGGCCCCTCCACACAGAAAATAAAATCACTCCAGTAAAGAATTGGCATTATCATTTTGTTAATTATCTGCTGATGTGACTTGTAAAGAGATGGAATCTCTATGCTTATACAAAAGTCCTAGTTTAACACCTACCTTTTCTACCAATGTATTTATGTAAATTTCTTATTTACAGCGGGATTCTGTCCACATTCCTAAATATTTATAAGATTTAAACAATCTCGACCTGTGTTAATCTGCTCATCCTGGATCAGGCTAAGTTGATAACAGCACGTTCTGTTAAATACAATGGGCTTCCTTGTGTGTTTGTGGGGGTTTGCCCCACTAGACATGAGGCTTCACCAACACATCCCAGAATTTATGTAACAGACTCAGAGGGGGTGGACTTAAGGGATGGAGAGAAGCTTGGGAGGGGGAACTTTTTTTTTTAAAGAAAAACAGAACCGTAAAAGCAGTAACATGGGAAGACCTGGGAGGGAATCGAACCAGGGTCCCAAGTCTCCTGATGCCTTAGCCACTCCACCATGGGAGTGGCTCAACCATGCACCCAGCACACAGCAACTTGATCCCTATACAGTTACAGCATACAGCAACAGGGGTAGTGGTAATTCCCTATCGCTGTTATATCCTTGTCGCTGTAATCACAAGCGATCTCTACACAGAGCAATTAATGCCGTGCTCTAGTTCATGTGCAGTATTGATCTGGTACTAGTTTATTAGCTGCTCTGGAAAGCATAATCTGAGATTTACTTGCATTGAGAGTAATCTTATGCATTTGTAACTAATTTTTGGGAAGATTAAAATTATGTTGTAAGGTAAAAAAAATTGTTATCACTGAACCCACCCAGCTAAATCTTCATTGTTTCAACTACACTCTGTGGGATTGGGTTCCACGTGTGCCAAAAAATGTTTTTACCACTGTTGTGGTACTAATAAAACTATGGTTGAGGCTATAAATCTTAGTTGGTGCTTTGTTTTTGAAGATGGCTGCTGCTGGATTTCAGTCTTGGGTGAGTGCTGCCTATTTTGAAAAAAAAATGACTTTAATTGTGGCAAGGCAACCCCATTCTCTGTGCATAGTCTTGTTGTAATGTATTCTCAATGACGGATGTTTTTGGTGTAATATTAGCAACTGCTAAGCAATTTAAATCACAATTTGTATGTGAGAAAGAAAAAAATTTAACCTACTGGGAATTGAACCCAGGGCCCCAGCATACCATCCTGTGCTCCCATTGTTGTACCTGGAGTTCCTGGACACACTTCCTTCCTCTGATATTGCATATCCTGCAATTAGGAATAAACAAAATGACAGTTATATGTTTTCTGGTGTAGAATTAGCCACTGTTAAACAATTTAAATCACAAATTGTAGTGTGAAAGAAAAAATGTGATCTGGTTGTAGGCAAGGTGGATACTGGATGCTTTTGAAAGTTCTTTGACGGTCACTGCCAATAGTGATCCACTATGTTTAGCATATTGGATATCATCTAAAACCTTGACTAGAGCTGTGGTATTGCTGTGTGTCACACAAAAAATGGATGGGTATGAATTTAGAGGTTTGGTAGAGTCCAAATGTACTTTCATTTAATTAGCAATACGTCTTTTTTTTTAAATCTTACCAACTATTAGCATTATTAAAAAGGGTCTGTAATTACCAATGTCAAGCTTTGATCCAGATTTAAATATAGGATTAACCTGGGCTTGCTTCCAGTCATCAAACAGTGATCAACAATATATGAGTGTGGAGTCTGAGCTTTAATCAATAGCTGCTAAATCTTTCTCTCTCACCAAACACCTCAAACTTTCCAGCTTCCTAAAGGTTTTTTTTTAGCTTTCCTTTCAGAACAATATATTAATCAAAAGAACTAGTAGCTCTTTACAGAAAAGATAATTGTTATTACCCCTTTATGGCTCCCATCAGCCACAAGTTGCACTTGAAGAGTTTTAAGGACTCATAATCACTGTTCTACATCATTATTATAGCTGTTTTTCAGCCAGCAGTTCTCCTCACCTGAACTTTCAGATCTGTAAGTGGTTACCTGCTAAGTGGTATTCTAGATGTTGTAACTCTGGTTGAGCTGGGGCTAATTACTCAGGATTGCTCAGTCTGCCTGCTCATGCCAACAGAACACCTACATAAAAAGAGCTTCAAAATACAGGCTTGGTGTAAGGTAAATGCTGTAGACAACTAATCATGGACCAGCTGAGTCATACTTTATTCATTATTCTGCTCCATTAACTCTATGAGATCCATGCACTATTAGGGAGTGCAGTCCTAAAGGGCAGCAAAGCAAAATCACAATTTTCCCTGGAAAAATGTCATTCAAGGAAGTTTGTGGTTTCCCAAACATATAATGGAAAACAATAGGCCAGTCAAATAGAAAACAGTAAGCCCCACTACCAGAGGATGTTTTGCATCAAATCACTATATGCATATTAGTGAATTTTGATGATAAAACAGCAATCAGAAATGTTGAAATCTGTTGGGCTGACAAGATTCTGAAAGGGTCACTTAACCACATATGAACTTAGAAAAGATGACCACTGGTCCATTGAGATCCAACTCATTTGGAATACCCTGCCACCCTTTTTCTTCAAGGTACTTTGGGACACTGTCAACCTCCTTAGTCCTCAAAGTGTTCCTGCTTTAAAAAAAGACAATTTTTTAAAGTTCACAGTCAGTAGAATATGTTGATCTTCTTCAAGGATATCTCCTTCCATTTAGCCACATCATGGAAGTGTAAAACATCAGCACCAGGACCACCCAGAAACTTTTGCTAGTTTGGCATCCCATGTCAATTGACCCTGTCATCTCCTATGTAACATGGGCAGCCTTGTCATGCCTCAGTTCTTTCTTCTGCTGTCAGCCACTCATTGGTCCTCTGCTGAAGTTTTCCGTCAATATTTGCTAGTTTTGTTAACACTACTGCTGTTTTCGCCTTGTTATTTTAAATATAACAATTGTTTTAGCCACCTACAAAAGAAAAGGAACCATTGTTCTGCTGCTATTACTGCAATAAAGTAAAGATATGTAAGGACAACATTCATGATGTGTGCATCCACTGCTTATTTTTTATTTATTTATTTGAATTTTGGAAACCAGGTAAGCCCTATGAGACCATGCAGTCCCTTTTTCAGGAGTGACCCAGGGGAGGTAACAAAATGAGCAAGAGATTAATGAAAGTAAACAACTAGAACAACTTATGAAACAGAATACATAGCATGTCCAAAACAAATTAAGTGTCGAGTACAGTAATTGTGGCATGGATTGTACAGTAATCGAGACTGTAACTACAAAGAGAGTCACAGTGCAGAAACTTGAATAATGTGATAAAAAATACAGTGTTTAAGATGCTGTACAACAGGGGTATACATGTTGTAGATAGTAAAGTATTAGGATGCTGATAGGATTTGTAGTTTAGGAAGGATGACAATAAGAGCAGGCGCAGGTACCTCAGGTGGAGCAGAAGAAGGTAGCAGATGCAGTTAGATGGTTATGAAGGATGTGGTTGAAGAGAGGGAGGGTAGCACAGAAGGAGATAGATGCAGGGAGGGAGTTCCAAGCCAATGGGGTGGTATAGGCAAAATACCTTCTTCTGTAGGATAGATGTGTCTGTGGTATATCAAGTAGTAGAAGAGAGGTAGAGTGAAGGGACTGCCTTGACTGCTTTTATATGATGACCTCTAATAGGCTTGGTGGTGTGTATAGATGTGTGAGCTTAAAAGTGATGCATAGTGAGGAGTAGAGGATTTTGTGCTTCAGTTGGAACCAGCCCAGTGATGCAAGTACCAAGCAGTGGTGCTGGCAGGGTGCTGCTCTAATGGCAAAGCATTCTATCCTGTGATAGAGTAGTTTTGATTGGTTCATGAGAGATATTTTGAGTGATAGGAATAGTGGTGCCCCATATGTAATCATGGGCAGTAGCAAGGCGGTCACAATTTTTTGACAGGATTCCTTCGACAGCAGGGGATAAAGATGATAAAACAGACCAATCTTTTGGTGTATGGTTTTGGCAGTTTTGCAGACTTGGGCCTTATAAGAGAAGTTAGGATCCAGCAGGATGCCCAGGTATTTAAATGAAATGACCAATTTGAGGTATTCCCTTTTGCTGGTATGAATGGAAAGCTGCTGGTTTAGGGTGGTTTTAAAGTAGGGTGGATGGAAAGTTTGGATTTAGTTTTTTTTGGAGATTAATAGTAGGTTATTTTTAAAGAACCATTCTTCTAGTTTGTGAAAGTCAGATTCCAGGTTCTGATTCAGCTACGCAGTGTTGACCGAGAATCGGTAGAGCACTGCATCATCCTCATAGAGCTGCACTGACACCCCCACAGAAGCCAGGCAATTCGTTAATGAGTAATGAGAAGAGTAAAGTGCTGAGAATGGATCCCTGGGGACTCTGTGTTTTATCAGATGAAAAGGAGATTGACAGTTTGCCCATTTGACACTTTGGGTGCACTCTGATAGGTAGTTATGCAGCCAGGAGGTGGATGGTTGATCAGGTCCTATGGATTCAAGTTTCAATATCAACAGTCTATGGTTCACTAAGTCAAAAGCCTTTGTGAGGTCAATGAAGATGGTTCCACCATGCCATAGTGACATGAATTGTGGTGACTATCAGTTCAGTGATGGTACAATGCAACCAATTGGTATTGTGCCGTCACTGGGGAACAGTGTGTTTTTGTGGGGGGCTTTGCCCCCCACCTCCCACACTTCAGATAACCAACACTGAATCGGAGTTGGTTCAGGGAGGGGGGAACCCAGCGGACCATCACAGTGAACTGTCGATAATGTCACTGTGATGGTCTTTGCTGTTTTCCCGTTGCTGTGGTGATGCGATACCAATAAGGGTAGACTCATTGCTAGACCATTATCAAAGGCTTGGTGTATGTCTGAAGTGAATTTGATGAGTGCTGATATGATGCTACAGTATGCTGCTAGTGAAAGTCGTGTTGGTAGGGTGACAGGAGTTAGTGTAGTTCAAGGTATTCTTGTAGTTGGTTATATAGAATTCTTTTTTGAACCTTAGCAAGATGGCAGAAGATTGAGATTGTCCTGTAGTTTTCAGATGGTGTGGCTGACCCCCTTTTGTGGATTGGAATTACACTTGCCATTTTCCATTTTGAGGGTACAGTTCCTTCAAGAAAGGATCTATTGATCAGGTTTCTCACTGGCATTGCTAGTGCCGGAACCCCCCACTTTAAGAACCTAGGCTCCAGTGAGACATGTCTGGGAGAGCTACTGTCCTTGAGTTTTAGTAGTAGGTTAAGTACTTCATTGTGGGTTGCTAGCTTTATGTGAAACTGAGGTGCTGGTGTCTTAGCATGTTTTGTTTTTGAGGGTGGTGTGTTGTAGTGCTCTGTAGTGAAGCTGGATAGGTAATTGCTAAGGTCTGTAAAGAAGTTTTGTTTTCCATGATAGATTTTTATTGATTTTTTCCAAAGTACAGTACAGAACATCAATAAAATTCAGTGTAAGATATAAGTAGATAAGGCATACAGTATATGGAAATATTTTTAACCAAGATTGGTGACGCAGACCTGTGCAGATAACAATTACAGTACATAACCAATGTAGATAATAGAATAACAAGAACAAACAAAATGTAAACAGTCATAACACTGCGTCATATGACAGAGTTCTTAGTTATTTAAATTTTATTATTAAAAATTTGCTACAACTTAAAATCTGAGTGTGGTACATAGATATACTATTTCTTTAGTCTGTTGTTATCTAAACATATTTGTTAAACAAGTTTCAATAGTTAGGGAACATATTTATTTATTGAAATGTTTCACCAGGAAAGGCACACTGAGCAATAAAATGCTTGTCTCATGGTGTGACCTGGGGGGTGGAGGTTACAGATGGAGAACTGATACAGTCAGTGTGACATGAGTTTTTAAGTTACAGTATACCAGAGTTACAATAACATTGAAAAAGGAGGTTACATACATTAAGGATACTTTAACATGATGGTAAACATGGATTAGGTTAGACAATGCTGAGTTAAACAATCCTAGTGCTCTGGGAAAACATGAACAGTTGGCAGGGAGAACAAAACTATAAGTGCAAATAGGGGGCAAGTGCGGATGTTGATGGTATATGCCAGCATTTGTAGCAATAGCTAACTATTAGCCACTTAACTGAATAAAGGGGCCCCAGACCTCTGGGAATGTATCCTGTTTATCTACCCTTGAATAGGCAATCCTTTTCATTATTAACTGTGAAGCTCATTTGTGTGAACCATTCGGTTAAAGATGGCGCTTGGGGTTTCTTCCAGTGACTAAGGATCAGTCTTTTAGCATCTGGGGCAATGGCTGAAAGCCAATGTTTTTAGTGAAAAGAGATATGCAGATTGGGTAGAAAAATGTATAATAAATGCATAGCAGGGGAGAAGGATATGTCATCTGAAAGGACAGAACAGCAAATTTCATGTATATCCTTCCAGAGACTGGCTAAACAAGGCAATTCCAAAACATATAGGACAGACCTGCATCATTCTGGTGACATCTCCAGCACTTTCTGTCCTTTACAAGGCCCATCCCTAGCAGTTTGGAAGGAGTGAGATAAAAATGCTGCAAAATCTTATATTGAATAAGCTTACCTTGGAGCTCCCTGTTGGCTTTGTAGGCTTGTTTCCATCATGTGCTCCAGTCGTGGTCTGATATAGCCATCCCTAGTTCCGTTTCCCATTTTACTTTGGCTGAAGAGGTCAAAGATGAAGAAGACAGGGAATTAATTAGAATTTTGTAGATGAAGCTTGATCCTTTTTTCAGGGGGCCTATTTAATGATCTGATCCCAACTGTTATTACAAGCTAGAGAGAAATCAGCCTGTAGGATAGAGTTATGTAACACCTTCCTGAGCTGTAAGTAGTAGTGAAAGTGAAAATTTGGGAGCCTAAATTTCTCCTTTATTTCCATGAATTACATTAGGATATTAGAATTAGCACTGTTGATATCCTTTAGTCTGTTGATACCTGCACGCTCCCACTTGGCATTCTTTAAAGTATTGGTGCCACTCTTAATCTGAGGATTTGTCCAAAAGGGCATATTCCTCATTGGGAGAAGAGCTGGGTTTATGATCTTATTAACTTTTTTAAAACTCTGAATGTGTTGGAGAGGCAGGGATTGCTTTTTAGAGCTGAAGGGGTTGGCAGGTATAAAAAGTCAAAGATGTTATGCAGGTTCATCACAACCTGCTCTATTTGGTACCAAAGTGGGTCCAATGTATGGACTTTTATTGAGGGTTGCATGTGCAGGGATGCCTGTTTGAAAATAAATGCCCACTGATACCACTCCGAGTGATGGAGTGCAAAACCACCAGAGTCATAAGTGGATCAAAGTTTCTTTAAACTTAGCCTGGGGGGGGGTTGGAGTCCCACAAAAACTTTATTATTAGTGAATTTAACTTTGTTAAAAGATTCTCTTTGAATAAAATAGGAATGTTTTGAAATATGTAATAAAGTTTGTAGGCAACTATCATTTTAATGGAGTTAATTTTCCCCAGAGGGTCAGATTAAGGTGGCTGCATCTTTGCAAATCTAGTTTAATGCTTTGAAGTAGGGGTGTAAAGTTAATATACATTAATGTGTCTAGCTTTGTCAAAATCTGTAGGCCTAAGAATGTTATTTGCTCCTGTACCCATTCAGCTTTAAACATCCCTTTAGTCTGAGATGTCAGGAAAGATGCAGAGTTAGGGCACAAATCTTGTGACTTGTCCCAGTTTACTTGAAGCCATGAGAGAAAGATTCAAAGTGGGAAAGTAGCCTTTTAAGGGCATCAAATGAGTGTTTGGGCTTAGTGAGGGTCAACAGGAGATCATCTGCATTGGTGAAGGTTTTGTGAGAGGAGTTGAGAGTGACTCCAGAGATGTCTGGGTTTAGTGCAGCAGCTCTAATCAAGGGCTCTATGGCAAGAATAAATAAATAGGGAGAAAGTGGGCAGCCCTGTTGAGTGCCTCTTTTTAGGGCTACAGGGAAGCAGACAATACCATTGGTGAGAATTTGGGCCGATTAGTTACTATATGGTAAGAAGACCCAACTGATGAAGCCCTCACCACAATTAAGGTGACTTAATACCTTGAACATGTGCTCCCATGATAGGGAGTCACTTGCCTTGAATAAGTCTAGGGAAAGCACTATGTAGGGATCTTGACTTTTGTCTACATGCCACATCATTTGAAGTAGCATGCATACATTGTCTGCCCCTGATCTGCCTAACATGAATCCTACCTGTTCTTTGCCAATTAAGTTATTAATAACATTCTGGATACACAGAGTAAGGATTTTTGCCAGGATTTTATAATATATGTATTCATGAGGGAAATTGGTCGGTAACTAGCACAATTGAGGGCATCTTTGTTTTTCGTGTGTATAAGAGTGACCAGGGCCTGGGTCAGGGTAGATGGCAGGGTTTTAAGTTGCTGGGTGTCTTTATACATTGAGAACAGATGAGGAGATATTTTAGATTCTAAGTGCTTAAAGAATTCACCAAGAATCCCATCTAAACCTGGGGCTTTCCCTGCAGGCAGTAGTTTAACTGCATACGAGATTTCCTCAGATGTAACATCCTGACTTAACTGAGTTTGAATGGCTGGGAGGATTTTGGAGGTCAGGGTTTTCTCTAGTAAAGGGTTAACTTCAGTTGTTTTTATATTGTTATGGGAAACGATTTGGGCATAGAATTCTAATTCTTTGAAGATTATATTAATATCTTTATTTTTGTTAGATATACCTCAGAGTCATCCTTAATACTTGGGATAGAGTTCTGAGTATTCATTTTCTTTAATCGAAAGGCAAGCAACCTACCCACTTTCTCCCCTGACTCCCAGTACCTTTGCTTTGTTTGAAATAGGGCGTATTCTGCTTGGGCCATAAGAATTTTTTTTTTCAAATCTAATTGTAGTAGCTTTGTGCAGGAGTGTCTAGTCTATGGGCTTAGATTGCTTGAGAGTTGATTCAACTGTTGACAAAGCTGCTTGCTTGCCCAGTAAAGTTTTTGCCCTTTCCCTTTTTCTGGTCACTGAGATGCTGATAATCTTCCCTTTGATAAAGGCTTTGTAAGCCTCCCACAGACAAGTGCAGGATACTTCACCATTGTCGTTTATGCTAAAGTAGTCTTTTGTTTCTTTATTAACACATTCTACAAACTTTTTGTCTTTTAGGAGGGAGACATAAGCCTCCATCTGAACTCTAAGATCCCCCCCCCCCGGCTAACTTCACATCAGTTAATGCATGGTTAGAAATCACAATCAAGTCTAAGCTGGCATCCAAGACTGAGTCTACTAGTTCTGATGAGATAAAGATATAATCAATCCTACTATAACTGGCATGTCTATTTGAAAAAAATATATAATCCTTATCTTGCGGATGGACAAGTCTCCAGATGTCAACTAGACCTAGGGTTTTGAGAAGATTGTGGAGTGTTTGGCTTGACTTAGTACTAGAGGGGTATTGTCTAAGAGGTTCTGTCAAGAAATGGGTCTAAGACTTCATTGAAGTCACCTGCTAAGATTATCTTGTGGTCCGGGAGATTACCAAGTAAGGCTGCTAGTTTGCTGAAAAATTCATTCTGACCAGAGTTTGGGGCATAGACATTACATAGTGCTATGTTGTTCCCATCAATGGCACCAGTGAGAATTTGAAATCTGCTTTCAGGGTCAGCAGTGTGGCTAGCCTGCACAAAATTCACTAATTTCCTGACCAATATGATCTTGCCATGTTGTATTGCTGTTAAAACAACTGTACTGCACTTGTGAAACCCAGGATCTTTCAAGTTTAGGTGACTCCACCTCATCTAGATGGGTTTTCTGGAGAAAGGCAAAATCCACCTGTTTTTTCATTAAGATATGGCAAGATTTCCTTTCTTTTAATCGGAGTACTAATACCATTGACATTCCAGGAAATGATTATGTAAGGGACCATATTGAATACAATAAGGTGCTATTATTTAGGTAAGGAGAGTATAAATAATAATAGACAACTGTACTGTATATACGTATATATATGTGTATATATATATATATATATATATATATATATATGGGAAGAACTATGCACATATTTAATAAAAGTAAGAGAAGAGTAATGGCTGAGGTTATGACTAAGTTTAACAAAGATTAAATGACAAACAAGCAATAAATGTAAACAATTCCATGATAAAATCGTATATTTAGTCTAGTGTATTACTAGTAATTCTGGAGTATACCAACTAAATTATACAGCTAAGTACAGGCAATAGTTTTATCTAAGCCCTATCACTAATCCTGTCTGTCACATGCACACAACTGGAAATTACTGGTCTTAAGGTTTGCATATAACTCTTAGTAACCTATAATGACTTAAGTAGAATGTCCTTATTACAGGATATAACAGCTAAATAATTTGTTAAATACTATACCAGTATGAAGATGTAAACCTTCTAATATAAATAAGCAGTGCAAATAAAAATGTAACTGAATCAGCTAGAACAAGAAAATCAATGCAGTGAAACCAGGAATAACAAGTAGACAACGGCAATAGGTTGTAGTCTACTGCTAGACCTGAAGTTCATCAGACTACTGACAGTCCAAGGTGGAGTAGGTACGTGTGGTGGTAAATGCGATTTGAGAGTACCATCCAGAACGCTTTAGACCAGTCAGCATGAAAAGAGACAATAACAAACTCAGAATTTGGTGGATAGGAAAGCACACACATGAGGGTTAGTGGAGCTGCTTACTTCTCCATGCAAAATTATGATGGGTGCAGAATCCTCATATCAGCAAAAATGGGTAGGGGTGGAGGAAAAGCAAAGATTTGAATAGTGAGGTTGAGGTGAGGCAAAGTTAGTGCAGAAGGTGGAGCAATGACAAGATGCATATAATAATATAATTTGATTAGTGTTTAGTAAGCATACTGCCTCTGGTTAATAATAAGTTAGACAGCTCCATAGAGAACATCAAGTTTACATAATGATAGGCTATTCAGCTAGTGTACAGGCAGGACTTCCAGCCAGGCATGGTCTAATTCAGCCAATCATTAAAGAAACATAGAGCATGGTACAGTATGTAGGTTTCTCTTGCTGATTGCATTGAATGCATTTAAGCAGTGTATTAACAGCGTGCACCTCCAGGTTGTCATTTATAAGCACCATACATTAAATAATAGAGACAAACAGCTAGAGGGAAGAGATGTTGCTTTTCTTTGTGGGGGAGGGGGGAGCGAAGCAGGACCATGAGGATTCCTAAAAACAAAAGAACTCATACAGCTATTCATATATTTAAATACTAGAAGTAATGATGCAACCCAGTAAAGCCCTCATGAGGAAATAATTCATTAGAACTCCAAGCAGGGGAAATTGTGATGCAGCTCTTCTGTTGATTATCTCGAGAGAACTAAAAACTGTGGCAAGAGCTCATAGGAAGCATTTCCTTACAAATAATCATGTTATTAGGTCAATCTTGCAAAATCTGCTCACCCTTACAGTCCAGGAGGAGAGATAATGATGCAGGCTAGTAGCAGGAGCAACAGCAGAGTGTTCCGATGATAGCAATATTAAACTTGAACACAACATGTTGTGTGCTCCCGGGAAGCACAGGAGCAGAAACAGTAACCATCTGTGTTCAAGTTCAAGTTTCAAGTTCAAGTTTATTGCAGGAAAACTCCATTGATCAAGCTCATTCACAAGGAGGTCCTGTAACATATAGACTTGCACAACATACATACATAAATAGTTAATAAACGATATATACATAAATGCAAGCATCACATAATTAAAGCAAGATAAACATTCAATGACACCACATAGGGTGACCGCAGGTGCATAAACCATCTTGACAGGAGGCTGCTGAGGTGTTTGAAATCCTGTTGGACCCACTACAAGTGACATCATTGCATATCGCCTTCATGCTCTGGGGTCAAATGAGATGGAGCTGAATGTAGGCTGTCTCTACTTGACCGTGTTTCTCAGATCTGGGATAGCAGGAGCCAATCAAGGGATGTTGGAGGGGTGAGTTGGGACTCTTGATTTTCTTTGTATTCCAGGAATTTCTAAGGTATGACTATCCAAACCAGTAGCATCAGCATAGGAGTGAGAGTCAGGGCTTGAAAGATGGGCACATTTTGATTCTTTATTAGAGTGCTCAGGGTATCTATTGAAGGCTTGTTACTGGGCATGAGGGCCCGCATGAGAGCGTGCCTGGTTGAGAGCTCCACGTGCTCCCTTTGAAGGTTGTTGACAGTTGATTAAATCCATTCTGTTACTGAAGGACAAAGAATCTTGAAAATGCTGAACATATTTCCAGGCTTCCTTCAGTCTCACATTTAACATATTTACCTCCCTCCTGTTGTATCACTACAGTAGCAGGATTTTTAAAATGGTATGGAATATCATAATGTTGCAGTTGCTGTTTAACCTCAAAAACATTTTGCTATTGTTGACATAGAAACATAGAATCTGACGGCAGATAAGGACCGCTTGGCCCACCTAGTCTGCCATTTCCCTACCTAATGAATACACTGCAGATCCTAGTTAACCAACAGCCTACTTCCTCCTACCCCCCACTATAATTGCCTTATGTCTGTCCCATGCATTCTTGAACTCCTCCACTGTTTTTGACTCCCCTACCTCCTCAGGAAGGCTGTTCCATGCATCCACAACCTTCTCCATAAAAAAATGCTTCCTCACGTTACCTCTGAAGAAAAGTCCTGTTATACAGATATTTGTTCCCCTCTCCATGACAGTCTTTTTTTAAACCTGGCAGCTCAGAGAATCTCTTCTTTCACAGGTAGTCTTAACAAATATGCCATAATAAGCCTTGGTTTCTCATTTTTAATCTTGGGACCAACAGACCTATAAGCCCTCTCGATCTCTAGGGGCCAAGCCCATTGTTGATCCAACAGCTCTGGTATAAAGTTCTGTAAAAATGCAATCATGTTTGACCCCTCAACTCCCTCTTGAATGCCCAAAATCTTAGTATTGTTGAGATGACCTCTGTTTTCAAGGTCATCTACCTTTTTTAGCAGATATTAGATTTTTGGCCCTTGTTTTTGTGTCAGCTGCTCAAGAAAACCCAGGGAATATATAGGATAGTGCATGGGGAACAGTTGACAACAGGGCTATTCTATCACCGAGTTGGCACTATGATGACGGATTACCTCAAGAGCACAGCTGGAGAGCTAATCCATCGTCATAGTGCCAACGAGGTGAAAGATTAGCCCTTGCTGTCAACTGTTGCCCATGCACTTTCTTTATAGTGTATGGTGGAATGTTGTTTTTTGAAAAAATCACTACAGCATGTTTCTGCTTCAAAACATTTTTACTGGGTTACTAGAAGGAAAAAAGAACTTTACATTTAGAACGTTTTCACTTGACATTTTAACTGTTTAAGAACTTTACATTTTGAACGTTTTAACGCTAAACATTTGTACTGCTGCCGACGTTGCTGCTTTGGCTATGTGTCCTGTCTATGGAGTGAGCCCTAACTGTCAAATGCTGCTCAAGGACACAGTGTGTGATGTGCGCAGTGCAGTAGAACAAAAAATCATTCTGCTGCACTGTGAACGTCACTAGTGTAGGAGAACAACATTTCGACAGTGATGGATTTCGGTGGAGAACGACGTCCCACCATACACTATAAGTTAGTTCAGATATTTTGTGATCACCAATGTCTCAACCTTGAGTTTAGGGCTTCTGTGTTGTTGGATAGAGCTGTGGGGATGAATCCACTGCAAGCTGCAGGTCAGCTATGATTTGTTTAAGCTGATCGATGTTAGTTATACTGGCTGCCTGTTCTGGGTTTGTTTGACTGCCTGTAGCCTTGTACTGTCTCTGAGACTCCATGTTTCTGACAGTGGCAGCTGGCATCCCGATGCTGAGTAGAAAGTGCTGGTTCTGTAAAATTGAAATAAAAACTTCAGTAGACATTACTACACTGTGCTTTGGGTTTCAAAATAAAGCCCAGAGGTTCGGACTTTTATACGCATTTCTGATCGGCAAAAGTGCGAATTTAAAGTCAAAATCACTAAATAATAAGTTGATAGCAGTCCGTAGCTACTCAGTCAACCTCCCATTTACCGTTAGCACTGGCACATGCTTCTGTAAAGAGGTTGTTGAGACTATCCACTATTGATACTGAGTCAGATGGAACTTTGTTCATAGAGAGAGAGTCTGGGCAGTTGGGGTTTTTCCTTTCAGTAGTGAGTTAATTTGGACCCAAAATTATTTGGGGTTACTAGGTTTTTCAGTTTGGGTTAATTGAAAATAAGTCCTCTTTGCTTTGGTTATATTGGCCTTGCAGGAGTTCCTGTTTTGTCTGTACAGTTGCCAGTCTGATGGGAAGCTTGTTTTCTTATATGTTTTCCAGGCTTTGTCATGTGTGGACATTAAGTTCCTAATATCTTTGGTAAGCCAAGGGACCTTACCTCTTTTGGATCTTCATTGAGAAAGGTGGGCATGAATGTTTATAATGGTAGTAACAGTGCTGATTAGGTATTCCAGTGTTAGATCTAAAGTAGGCAGGATGCGTATGGGTCCCAGTTTGCATTATAAAGAGCTTATGAATGATGTGTGATTGAAGGAGGTCAAGTTGAGAGATTCTGTTATTTTGGTGGGGTGTTAGGGTGATTGTTTCTCCAGATACAATAGACTGGAGAGTGGTCGCTATGCTGTCTAGTGATACCCCTGAGGCTGCTATTCTGTGTGCACAGTTAGACAGGATCCAGTCAATAAGGGAGTAATTTTCTGTTCTATTATTTTTCCTTGTGGGTTCAGTGATGTGCTATTTTAGGTTGGCATCTGCTATAGGTGTGAGGGTCATTTTTTTGTTATTGGTTGACCAGTCTATGTTGAAATCCCCACATATTATTAATTCGTGAGGAGGGAGGTCAGCGAAGGATATGGCAATGTTAGACAAGGCAGCATGGGTAGACTTTGGTGGTAGGTACAGTAGGTACAGCCTACTGTTATTTTTTTTTGTTTCCTAATGTTAAGAAGACAAAGATTGCCTCTGCGGGTGGTTTTAGGGTGGTCAGGGTAGGGATTTCAGTAGCTACGATATTGGATTTGATATACAGGAGAACACCACCTCCTCTTTTATTAAGGTTGCTTTGTCCCAGAACACTGTCTGCACTGCTACCAGTTGTCACAGCCCTTCAGATGATTGAAAGAGTTCCTTAGTATGCTACCACTAACAGAGTGACCTCACTTGGGAATCTTTTGTCACAGCTTAGAAAACTTTTCCTTAGCTATGGTGCTTTGCAGCCTGTCTTTTCAGAAATGAATCACAGACTTGCCAATTTACCTTTGGTTAGCTATACCTGAAATGACTCAAAGAAAGCATGAAGTATGTAAAATAACATGTAATACTCCATTATATTTATATATATTACAGGGTAATACACACTAAAGGCTATGGGGAATACAGTATTTCTACAGAGATAAAAAAAAAACACATTTGGAAAAAAAGAGATCACCCAGGGAAAAAACAACAACTAACTCAAAGCTATCTAGATTCTAAGTAGAGTACAAGAAGCTTGACCTTAACTGGGAAGTGATGAGTTATGGCAAACTCAAACCCATGATGTTGCTAGTGAAAAATCCCAAACAGAACTGCTTTCTCATTGTAAACATACATAAAAATATAAAAACATAGAATTTGTTGGCCGAAAAGGATCATTTGACCCACCCAGTTTGCCCAGAAGGCCCCTGCCTAGTCTGTCTCTGCAGACCCTAACTGGTCTCCAGTGATCCTCCCACCTCCCCACCTATTTACTATTAGAAAATGGGTATGGAGAATGCTTATTGCTGATTGGCCAAGACAAGCATCCACCCGGTCTGGTATGAGGCAACAGAGACCAGGAAATGAAGATTCCCAGTCTCTGTTGCCTGATTTCATTTTTAAATCCTTGTGCCATATACTGGTGCCATCCTGCTTTCTCATTGGGTGAAAGCACCCGATAATATTTCAAATCCCCGCCATGCTTTTCTCTCGCTTAGTGAGAGCTACTGGTCCCCCAACACTCCTTGCTTCAGTGCCAGCTGCCTGCTTGTTATTAAAAAAAGAAAGCTCACAGATTTTTGTGGTCAGGAAGAGTGAGGAAATACCTACCAAATGTCACCAATTAGCCTGCCCATGGTACACGTCCACACCACCATCCTGTCAACAATCTTCTGCTGGCTTCTCCCAATCATGTCACTTAATATACACACATATACACAGAATGACAACTCTGTCTAGAAGTCCAGCACCATTCTTTTATTTAAAAAAAAATACAAAGAACTTGATGTTCCCTGGTCGCCCATTTCTGGCAACCACGTCCCGCTACCAGTCTGCTCTTTCCCACTAGCAGCATTTCACTTTTTTCCTGATGGCAGTACCTTCTTGCTAATAGTTCCATTTCTGGAAGACTGGTTTGCTTCATACTGGCAGCTTCATTCCACCCACACTCCATGTCTGCCTGAACGCAACTGAACACAATTTGGGGGGGGGGGTGGATCGATGCCAGCATCGTAACAAAAAACAAAAGGGAATACAGCGTGTTCATTCTGTGTGTTGGGTAAGATGGAAACAAGCAACAGTTTCTCGCAGCAAGGCAAACTCATGATCTCTGCATATGTGTGTGTGTGTGTGTGTGTGTGTGTGTGTGTGTGTGTGTGGTGTGTGTGTGTGTGTGTGTGTGTGTGTAGGGGTAACCATAACAACCACCTCCAATGTAGGAGCTACGGAGGCTGCATTAGGACAGAAGTCCTAGTTTAAAAAAACAGGCATTTTAATGCAGGTGGAGGAACTATTTTATTAGAAAAGAAATCAAACCGGTTTTAACATGTAACCATAAAAATTATTTTTTCACCGAACATATATAAATCAGTGGCCCATTTTCTAAGCACAATAATACCCTCCAGGGTGGATGGTATGGGCTATACCAGACCTTCCATTAGCTATAAGGCCCTCCGTCTGCGGCGTTGAGCCTCATTATGCCCCAGGGCAGTCTGGTATAGCTCAATACCGCCCACCCTGTCGGGTATTATTGCTTACATATTTCCCTGTGTCTATCCCATGTATGCTTGAAGCCCCCTACTGTTTTCACACTACAACACAAGTACCTTCTTCTTGACGGCCCACTACACCTGCCCATCATACATGCTTCTCTGACATCACATCCCGATCCTGCCTTTTGAGTTTAAGAGGAAACCTTTTTCCCAGACTGGTCCAAACTGGATTTGTTTATTAGAGTTTGGTCCTTTTGTTATCCTGGCTGGCTAAACAGCAGGGTACAAGTTGGGTGTGCCAGCCATTTGTTAATGGTTAAGCTTAGCCTCTTCAGATGAAAAAGGGTTCAGCCCTCAAAGTTTACATAAAACAAAAGAGCTTTTCCAGGACAAGAACTGTTGCTGTCCCCACTGAACCTGTGTGAGAATCCAAGAATGCTCACACAAATGGCCTGGGGCTACAATAGAAAGTGATTTTTAATTCTCCTCATACATCCCAGAACTGAAATATTTTACAGAAAAAATAGTAAAATTAAAAAAACAAAAACAATTTCCTGAGTGATGCATCTGTTACAGTGGCTGTCTTGGTCAAGTACCAGCTCAGCCTCCAATTAAATCAAACACTTAATACATGATGAGACAATATACAGGAGAGGCAGTATGCAAGAAGAATGATGTGTTGACTTCTTAGGATTTAGAAAGAGAGCAACTATTTAAATTGCTTGGTTTCTGTTTCTGTTTCTGTCCCACATTCACACACACACACTGTGCACTCCAAAACCCCAAACCAAGTATGAAGCATCATGGGTAGCAGTATGAAAATTATTGTGCAGCATGGAACAACAAAACATATCTTCAGTGTTTTGCTCTCACATGAAACTAGAACAAATGAAAAAAAAACCAAAAACTGTTTTTTGTTAAAATCTGTGCTCAGGTGATGTCTTTTCAGCCTGCCTTCTTAAAGGAATTACATACTGTCTGCTACCTGCTACCCATGATGCTTTTCAGTGAGTTTGATCCTTTTGAGTGTATACATGTGGTTGAGAGAAAAAGGAAAAATCAGTCAAAATAAACACATTTCAACATTCTGTACTATGTCAAAATGTAGTTATTGTCTAGCCTCCACATTTCAATTCTGCGGCAAAGTACAAAGGAGAATTTGATTAGTTTTTCAATTTAGACAAGCTAAAGACCCCATGCTGTCCACTCCATTAAATAAATATATGAAACCCTCTGTTTGCCTTGTATAAAATACATGGGTAATGAGTAAAATTGGCATGCAGGCTTACTATTCACTGGCTGAGTAAATTAAACATAATAGTTTCATTAGAATTCAGAGGATGAGAGGTTGAACTAATACCAATGAAACTGAAGTAGCTTTGTCGTGACTCCTGCACTTCTCAGTGTTTTCTTTCATCTAATGATGCTTGCTAAATGAATGGAAAAGAGGATAAATGATCAAAGGGACATGTTTCATGAGATAGAAGCCTTGTTTTGTGTCAAACAATGAATTATAGGGGGTCTCAATAATCAGGAGAGCATGGAAGCACAGAGCCAGAGACAGATGAGAATATAAGAATATAGGGAGGGAAAGAGGCCTGTGACCCAGTTGAGTCGCTCCCTCTATCTGCTCAGGGTTCAGGTCATTCTTGAATATTTATTACACAACATGAAAATCAACTACTTTATATGCTGGAGGTCAACAGTAAAATGGGAAATATAAACAGGTATGCAAAGTCCAGTTTTGTGGTAAAAAGCTTTTGTAACACTTTTAAAGTAGTAATTGAATTTTATGTTTAAGTTTATTGTGCAGAAATCCTGCAGGCAGAACCTATTTTCAAAGAATCCGAGTCATACATAAATTATATGTCAACACACAGAGCAAAATTACAGTGGATAAAGACATACACAGCGGTAAAAGGAAATACATTGTCAGGCATCAATAGAAGCTAGCTGCTTCACAAAATAACATATAAAAACATGTAGCAAGGTTCTATTTTGATAGCAATACAGTAATGATACATACGTGACTCATTATATAGACTCCATGCAAAATTAAGTGCATGCACAAATAATAATTAGGACTGTGCAAACCTCTAAAAGTTCTACCATGAACATTTTAAGAGTAGAACTAGAAAATGTTCTACCTGGTTTTACCAGGTAGAGCCAGTTTTTATGAGTTTTTTATCAGGTGTAGCCAGGTTTTACCAGGTTTATCCAGGTTCTACATTACATATGCAAGCTTGGGATTATTCTCCTATGTTCACACTTGACGCACCCACTAAGTGCTGTATTGCCCTGCTTGTGGATTTCATTGCTATGATAAAATGTAATTAGAAACAGTCTTCATTGCCATTCTGGAAAGTTATGTGGAAATGTTTTAGAGCCTTTATGTAAAACTGTGAATGATAAGAAATAGAGTAGCAGAAGCTGTGAGGAAATCCAGGGCACAGTAATGACAACAGTGCATAAAATTCATGACACTGCAGGAGTAACTCATTTTAGTACTCAGAAGATGTGTACAATGGCCACCATAGTGCAGTGGCCAGTTTTACTAAGAGAGAGATGAATGAGGAGGAGGATGATGATGATGAGGAGAAGTAGGAGGAGACAGATGTGGAGAGTGAGACAGAAGAGGAAATAAGTGGAACAGATCCTAAGTTTGTAGTAAATAACATAGTAGTTAGTCTTAAGTAGCAGTAATTCTGGGAAATGTGAAGAGGAGGAATCTGGAGCCAGAAAAAGAACAAAAAAAATGAATCAGAATGAAAGTGCTAAAAAGTTATCAATTTCTTACCCACATTCTGCAGGGAGGAGTGATTAAGTAATTTGAAATGTTACAGGGGTAATGTGGCTACCCAGACAGGACTTTATAAGTTCCTTCAGTGCTGTCTTTATATCACGACAACTGTTGTGGTGGCAGCACTGACCAAGAAATATCATCCACCCTTATGTTAACTTATCATAGCGGTTTGGCAGTGGATACAAGAAACTATATTTCTAGTATATGAATCCCTGCAGGAGGGGGCAGGGTTATTAGTGGTTCAGGTCATAAAGCATAAATGGCAGGACGAGCTGGGCCTCCAAATCTCGGAGGTAGAGTGGAGAAGGATCTGGCAAATGGTACATAAAATTACAAATTCACCCTCATGGAGGGAATTCCAATGGAAAGTTAACAGTCAGTACTTCATAACCCCTGTGGTGTCTAAACATTTTGCCTCAGTCAACACGGACAGGTGTTGGAGATCTTGTGGAGAACGTGGTACACATTTTCATATCTTTTGGGGATGTCCAGTTTTGTCTATCTTCTGGAGGACAGTGGCACTAGTGATTAAGGAAATCTTTGAACTGGTTGAGACCCTTACCTTTGTACATTTAATTCTTGGTCTGCCCCCTAAAGAAATAAGGTCCTTCACTAAGAAGTATTTATTTTAGTTCTTACAGTGGCAGCCTTAAAGATAATTACACAACATTGGCTCTCCTCAAAGTCATATAGGTGGATTTATGGCTTTCTAATGTGGAAGCAATAAAAATATGGAAGCTATCACAGCACATCTACCTTGCACACAGACCAATTTAATTCGAGATGGCTCCGTTCATTGATTACATAGATGCTAAAAAGGGCATCCCAGTCTTAGACCAGCTTTTGGCATCATAGAACCCTTCCCATGAGACAGATTTTATGAGACCTAGATCTTTAGGTTTTACTGGACTGTTACCCATCCATTTTAATTTAATAACATGAGGATCTCTTTCTAGCCTAGTCCTCTGCAGAACTTAACACATCCGATAATATGATTTTAATGGCTGGAACAGTGTTTTTGTTCTTTTTGGTTTAGAGGTAAATTCATAACAAAGAATACACACTGTATATGGGTTACCATTTTATTATTTTGTTAGTATATCGCTGTTTTAGTATTGCTTGAAATGGCAGGAAATTATTGCCTATACAGGACATTACTATGAATTTCAGTAATAAGGTTTATTGATTTATTTTGTCAACTGATGCACAATACAAGATAACCATTTTGAAAGTTTAATTTCAGCACAAAACAAGCATTGTACATTGTATGAAAAGGTTTCGCTAAGATGAGCATCGTGCGTTGCTCACACCATTGAACCTTTGTCTTTTGCTTCTTAAATCTAGTTGTGTTCATATCTCTTTCTGTTAAAGGTAAGTTAAAAGATTTTTAATTGATATTAATGCTTGGTTAGTAATGAAACATTTATACATTTGTTAGCATGATCTACTTGCCTGTATGTAAGAAGGTTTATATGAACTGTATTTTTTCCTGTGACATTTTTAATAAACTTTACAAGTTCAAAAAAAATAAAAAAGTTATGATAAGGCATCACACATGCAGTGGAAAAAAAGGACAGAAGGACAGGGTTTCAGTGGAGTAGAAGTAGTAGCAATTGAGGCAGTTACAAAAACTGTGAATCAAAAGGACATGGAGGTGGAAAGGCATCAAGACATACTGGCAGTGATGGTGACTGTAATGGTGGAAGTGGTGGTGACAGTGGTGGCAGTGCACATCCTTGCCCTATAAGCCACAGTGCCACAAGACCTGTGAAATCCAAGTGGAATTTGAAACCATCCTTGTCATCCATCCCATAAGAGTAAAGGTCAAGGGAAGCAGCCTTAAAAATCTGGTAATGTCACTCAGTATGGCTGCCATCAAATTTCTCTGAAAGGCTCTTTTGATTGGTCAGAGAAATATAAGGTCAGCAGGCTGAAGGCAAACTGGTTTACAAAGGCAACTAGGGAGATGATAGCCACTGACTTGCTTCCATTTTCTTTAGTGGCTAACTCAGGTTTTAAAGCCTTATGGAAATGCAGTACCAAGGTACCATTTCCCCGGCTAGACCTGTTTCTCAACTGTTGCCAGCCCAGATTCATATGATGCTGTTTGGTAGAGTGTATCTGATGCTCAGAAAGGTTCAGTGGGCAAAATGTTTCATATCACCACAGATATGTGAACCAGTGGCCAGACAACTGACTATATGGTAGTGACTGGACATTGGGTTACATGTCCTTCCTCCTCCTCCTCATCCTTTTCCTCCAAATCATCGAGTGGGACTATCAATAGTAACAACAGCAGCAACAGCAGGATTCCAGGGACTTTCACTGTTTTCAGGCAGGCAGCATTATCTAGTTATGGATTTGAAGAAGATCACAAGAACAAACATCTACTAGAAGGTTTTCAAGAAAAGTTTGCTGAGTGGCTAGCTCTAAAGTGCGTGCAACCTGGGTTTATAGTGTCTGATTACACTTTAAGTATCCTGAAGGCAGTAAGGCTTACTTTACACATGTTGCATGCTTTGCACACACTATTAACCTGGTGATGAAAGAATTTACAGATGAAGACAGAAATGTTCAGAACTTAATTACAGCAGCCCACACTGTGCGTACCCACTTTAGCCAGTCTTCAGAACGCCAAAAATCTGTTGCAGCAGATTTAGGTTATAAATAGCTTCCCTTCCCACCAAATATTACAGGAAGAGCCAACCCAGTGGAATTCACAGAAACATAGAAACTGTTACAAAAAAAAACTCATGGTCCATCCAGTCTGTCCATTTACCCTACATTATCCCTCTCAACCTGTTATTATAGATGAATATCCTTCCTATGCTGCATTCATCACTTATACCCCATTTGCTCCCACACTACCACATAATCATTTCCACCCTCCTTGCATCTCCTTTTGGTGTTTCCAGCACATACTGTATATATATCCATGCATTCTTGAAACCATTAACAGACTCAGCCTCCACAGCTTCAGTGGGTTATCTGTTCCATGGCTCCAACACCCTCTCTGTGAAGAAGTATTTCTATATCCTCCTAAATCTGTCACCAATCAGTCTTCACTCATCATCACATCATTGTATTTTTGCTCCTTGTAAAGAAGTCTACAATGCCCACCTTATCCCCTTCATGAATGTGATAATTTCTATCATGTTCCTCTCTTCTTTCTTGCTTCAATGTTCACATATTCAGATCAGCCAGCCACCCTCATATGATTTTACAATTAAAAATTATTGTGTGGTATTAGCCACTGCTAAGCAACTTAGATGAAACATTATAGTGAAATAAATAATGTGACCTACAGGGAATTGAGCCAGGTCCCCAAAATACCATCCCTGTGCAATAACCACAAAGCTATAAGCTTGTGTGGCTGGATCTGTCTCTTACTGGACACACTTCCTTTCTCTGGTATTGCAAATCCTGCAACTAGGAACAATCAAGATGTCAAGTAGATACATTTGGTGCCGTATTAGCCACTGTTAAGCAATTTAGATAACAAACTGTAGCAAGGAAGAAATAATATGATCTACTGGGAATTAAACCCAGGAAGACTACCATCTTAGTGCTCTAACCACTGATCTATAGGCTCACATGACTGGACCTGGCTCTTCCCGGACACACTTCCTCACTCTGGTATTGAAAATCCTGCAGCTAGGAACAGTGAAATGACAATTAGATATGTTTGGTGCTGTATTAGCCAATTTACAGTAGATCCTAATTGTAGTGAAAGAAATAATGTGACCTACAGGAACTGAACCCAGGCCCCTAGTTGCAGGATTTGCAATTGTAGAACAAGGAAGTGTGTCTGGGAAGAGTCAGGTCTAGCCATGTGAGCCTTTAGCTCAGTGGTTAGAGCACTCAGATGGTATCCCAGGGGCCTGGATTTAATTCCCAGTGGGTGACATTATTTCTTTCTCACTACAATTTGTATTCTAATTCTGGTGTTTCTGCCGGAGTTTGAAATATACTTTGTTTGCCAAGCTTCTTTCACACTGAGACTCAGACAGTCAAGAAAGATCAGATTTTTTTGTCTTGATAATTTTGTTACTTAACCCCTGAAGTGCTGTGGAACTTCTATAAAAATCCTGAATTCCAATATGTTCTAAATCTACTGGCAGCCCAAGGGTTAATAATTCTTGCTCTACTCAGTCTCTCGTGATCCAATTCCTGAATCTGAAATCGCACTGGTCAGTACTGTAGCAGCAGCCAGCCACTTCAGAAATTGTATACTGTAGTGTGCTGTTAGTTTAATTTTTTCACTTTCAATCAGGTAGGCTGTTTAATTGGGTTGATTTAGACTGTATTGGTGACTTGTGTTGAAAAGAAAATAAGGGATAAGGTAGAGCAATAGTAGTAGTTAGGTCCTCTTAAGATTTGTTTTTGCTCACAGTGCTCAGCTTTCTTTACAAACAGGCAGCGCAAACTGCACAGTGACTTACTACGCTCAGCTTCTGTAGGCAGGGAGATGTGATGACTGGGACACGGTGATGGAGGAGCTGTCTGTTAGACACCCCCCCCCACACACACACACAATCTCTCACTGCTATAACTGTTTGGTTTAATTTTGAATTTGCCCAAGCAATAATGTTTTCTTTTATTTCTTCTGGTGAACTGAACAATGTGACTTTCAGTCAATGGTGTTTGCTGTCCTTAGACCACACATTCACATTTCCACACACCATCTTCCTGCTCATTTTCCTCTCTTCTCAATTCCTGACCAATGTTCAATGTTAGCTGCCCAAAATTCCCACTACCTATATAAGTGTCCTCCACCTACTATCAGTTTATTTCTTTCAGTTTATGTTTTTTACTTCTTGTTTTGTTTTTTTGGCTTGCAGCCAGCATGCTCAGTGAAAGAGAGCAAAGAGGCCGGAACTGCTCTTCCTGTCCACAACATGCATGATGACACACTTTGCTGGCTGCTTAGTGCTGGAGTGGCCACTCATGTGGGTCTTTGTGACCCCATCCAATAGCTGGTCATCTCTGACCAACATCCTCTGACAGCAGCCAATCACACACCTGTTTACAGTTGTGCATGGTCCGAATAGTATTTCCGAATACCACTAATAGAAGGCTTGCTGAATATTTGATGGACATTCAGAATAGTTCACTATTTGGCTACTATTCGGGACATACATTATCGGTGGGTGAGATTTCAAATCTCACAGAGCTTCGCTGGCCAATCAGAGGCTGTTTTTGGAGCTCAAAGCCAGGAACACCATGTGATCTCCTCACTCTGAGTGTGTAGAAGAGAGGAGACAGTTGTTTCTTAGAGAGCTAGCTCTGTTTAGTTTACCACTTGTAACTTTTATAACTGTTTAAACCATCTTTTGTGTGTGATCCAGTTTTTACATCTGATCACCTTGTGACTGCACATGACTGCAGTTTTGTTTTTCATCCTTGAAACTGGGCTCAGTTTCAAGGAAAAGGAGAGTCTGTGTGTGAGTGAATCTGTGTGTGTGCTGCTTCATGCTGACTCCCCTCCACCACTGCTTACAGTTTCACAGCTCAGCGGAAGCAGAGTGGTTTGATTTTTTGCTTAACAACCAATTCGTTCTTATCAGGATTTTTTTTTGTCAACAAAGTCCAGTTTGGCTTTTGCATGTAGTGGGTAACTGTTTCTGGGCTCAGTAACAGTAAGTGGCTCAGGCTTTTGCTGACTGCCCCATCCCCACTGCTATGCTTGCTTAGCTTTTTGTTCCAAATCCACACACACAGGCCCTGTGGCATTTTCTATTTCTTTTCTGAAGCAAATTGGTAATTTGCTATAATCAGGTTCTGGACTCAGTTCCCTGCATAAGTGAGGTGTGATTGTCATCTGACTCCCTCTTATCTGCGTTGCAGCTTACCACGGTGCATACATCATCCGTGTGTGCGTTGTATAGTTGTTCTTGTATTCTTGTGTCTTGCAAGTGCATGCACAGTTGTCTGCATGCATTTTGTTTTTGTGATATAAAGTAGCCTATTTTTTTCTCACTGGGTCAGGCTTGGCCCATTGAATTGTTACTGACTGTAGTCTGATTCTGGCTCAGTTCCTTGTACAAATGAGTAAGGAGAGTGTATCAGGTGACTCCTCCTCCAACGCCGCTGCAGCTGAGTGGCCTCCTGTGCACGTGAGTTTTTCTTTTTGTGTGTCTTCATCCACTGTGTGTGCACTACTGTGAGTGTGTACATGTACACTTTCTGTGAACTGCTTTAGTATTTCTGTGTGTCAGGCATGACTCATTGAGTTCTGCGTGTTGTAAGGTTGTTTGGTGCACCTTCAAAGCTTGAATTGATTTACTGTATGACTGCACAACTGACACCGTACAAGTAAGAAGTTGTTTGCAGACTCCATCTCTTTCTAGTATTAGCTTGACTTTATTAGTTACATACTGGTGTTGCTATTGTTGTTTTCTGAGAGAAGCACCAACATAAACAAAGACAGTAATCACAAATAATATACACAGTAAGTTATGGACCATGTCTCATCAATTCCATAAACGTGCATGGTCCAGCCCAAACAAGTCATCTTTACCGACAGTCGTAAGTGGTGAGGAACAGGGTGAGAGAAGGTCTGTTCGTATTCACTGCTCTAAAATAGTTTTCTCCCCTGACAAACCTTCAGGTTCTGGTGTCAGTAAGATTGGGGGTAGTACTAGTACTACTATAACTTCAACTGCTGCCACTACTATTACTAGTACTGAATTTGCAGCTACTCATTTGCAGCACCATCATTTTATAAAAGTAGGAGGGCTTTACAGCTGACATCTCCAGCTATACAAGAAGAAGAACCCACCCAGTGGTAGTACTATTCACACAACTGCCCCCATAGAGGCAACATCACCTATCAGTGTACTCCTCCCCACCACCAGTGCTGTGATTTCAGCAAACAGAGCAAATCCCTTTTGTACTGTTGACACCACCACTGCCATAACAGTGTGCACTGTTATTTGTGCTCCTTGCACAGCCACTGTCACCACAACCTTTGGATCCATTAGTAGTCCTAAGAGTTCTGCTTTCACCATGACTACTGCTGCCAGTATTACAACTAGCTGTAATATGATGCCAATTTCTTGGACTGTAACTTCTGATTGTAATTCTGGCACCAGGACTACTGTCGACAGTGCTAATACCTTGCCAACTGTGCCCATGACCATAGGTACTGTGATTAGTACTGACCATGAGATTGTTACAACTGCACCAATTGTGTTGCCAAATGTACTGTTGCTCAGCCTCACAAGTTTCCTCTCACCACATGTCCTTTTGCTGATGTGGAGGATTTCAAGAAGAGCATTCACCTGGTTCTGAATATTTACCAGAGCCTCAAGACTTGCTAAGTACATCATCTGACAGTGATACCCACCTAAGTGAATTTGGCAATGAGGCCGAATATCGGCATATCTGTGTGAGAAGCGTGAATGTGCAGGTGCCAAGAAATGCAGTACTTTGTTGTGGCAAGCAGGCTGGTCAGGATCACCCTCCTCCTCCTCCTCCTCCTAAAAAACAAACAGTCCACCTGTCCTTTCAAAGAGTTGTGTTAAGTTCAACTCCATCTGATACACAAAGGAGTTTTACAACTACATCTGTTGTGGAGACAGAAGGGTAGAACAACTGCATCCACTGCACCCAGGTCTGATAAGTGGAAAGGGGCAAAACATGCCCATGGTCGCCCTATTGGAGCCTGTACTTCCACTGTCATTGCAAGGAAAAGTGTGGTGTGGCTGTACTTTAGTGTTGTAAAAGATGGTCCAACAAAGGCAGTATGCTGTGTGTGTGACCGTACTATAAGTCGTGGTAAAAACCTTTCAGATCTCGCAACAACATCAATGATGAACCATCTCCGAATGAAACATCCCAGTGCACTTCAATGATCCACAGCTGTTCCTCCCCCTCCACAACATATGCCTGTCAGCCCCTCTTCTGGTACTGGTCCAGTAGATGCACAAAGCATTGTTAATGATTCCATTACTGAGACAGACAGTGTGCCCTCAACTCCCCCTATACCACTTATAGCGCATCCCCATACAGAAGCATCACCCATTCTGCCTTCTTCTGCTCAAGCATCTTTTATTGTAACACCCTCCACCATGGGTTCAAAGTCAAAGTCAGTGCGATGTGGTACCGCTTTGACTACACCCATCATGCAAGTCTTCCATGCCCGCATCAAATACCAGGTGTCACACCCTACAGCACAGCAGATCACCAATTTAGTTAGTGAGATGATGGCCTTGGATCTGCAGCCACTTTTCATTGTGGAAAACACAGGTTTCTGAAGGCTGCTGCAGCATTTGCACCCTAGGTATAATATACCTTCATGGACCACATTTTCACATACTGTAGTACTCAACATTTACCATGATTTGAGAAAAGAAGTTGCAAGACTACTAGCACAGGCTGTTGGTGAAGTTTTCCACTGCACAACTGACATATGGACCACCATGAATTCAAATAATGTATATATGTCACTGACAGCACACTGGTATGTTGCAGATGTGGAAGTCACTGGTGGTGATGGTGGTACTGGTGCTGGTTCTGTCTCTTCCCTCTCTCCCTGCAGGTCTGCTTTGCTAAATGTCAGTGTTATGGAAAAGGATCACCGGGCTATAAACATACTATCATTCCTGCAAGAGATGTTGAGCTCATGGATTGATAGCAACACTTTGCAGGTAGGGTCTGTGGTCACAGACAATGCCACAAATATGCTAAAATCACTTAGAGATGGCAATTTTGATGGGATACGCTGCTTTGCTCATACACTAAATTTGGTGGTGACAAAAGCTTTGGCAAACACAGCAGTGGCAGATCACACAGTCAAGGTAGCCAGAAGCATATGCAGCCACTTCCATCACTCTGTGAAAGCCACAAACCATCTGCATCAGCTACAACAGCATCTTCAAATACCGCAGCATCATCTCATCCAGGATGTACAGACCTGGTGGAATTCCACCTACTACATGCTGCAAAGGCTTCTGGAGCAAAAGTGGGCCCTTCATGAGATGAGCATGGAAACTGATATGAGGGAGCCCTAAGACATCAGGACTGGGCTGTGACTGAGGGCTTAGTAAAGGTTTTAGCCCCATTTGAAAGGAGCACTTGTGACCTTAGCTCTGATTCTGCACTGCTAAGTCAGGTAATTCCTGCAGTACAGATCCCGAAAAAAGCCATGAGGAGATTCAGTGAAAATGCTGAGAAAGATCCAAATCAGACACCAGGAACAGTGATATCCCTTGTGGAAACCCTTACCACAGAACTAGAAGTTTGATTTTCTGATCCCTTCCAATAAAAAACATATATTTGCCACTATGTTGGATCCACGTTTCAGGTGTGAGGTACTACACCTTATAATGCCCACTCACAGGGTTACAGACATTCAGAAGCAGATGTGCTCAGAACTTAGCTTCTGCACTCTTGGGTCAATGAAACCAGCAGGTAACCCTATTGATGAGCCAGTCTCAGAATCACAAACTGAAAGCAGTATGGAAAACCTTGAGAAGGAGGGTGACCGTTGGGCTGAACTCAGCTCATCACTACAGGCTGAGCAGCAGAAGAGAACAGAACAGCAGCCACATTCGGTACCCAATCTACTAAATAGTTATTTCAATGAGCCTCTGGAGTCATTCTCCATAAATCCAGTGGAGTACTGCATCAAAAGGATGAAAGCATCTCCACACTTGGCACAGTTGGCCCTTAAATATATCTGTTGCACACCTACCAGCATACTATCTAAACGAATGTTCAGCACTGCTGGGGATGTGGTGGAACCTCACTGATCCTCACTTGACCCAGCACATGTGGAACAACTTGTGTTTATAAAAATAAATCTACCTCAGCTTGGTACTATATGGCCACTAACAATTGCATTAAATAATTGTCTTGTACTGATACAACTTGTGTGTTGAAGCATTAACCATATACAAGCCATTTTGTGTTAACCATCATTGTTCTGTTAGCATATAAGCACATGTTAACATTCATATTCAAAGTCATACTAACACAAATCTGTCACCAGCACCATTTTCCTTTATTACTTCCACTGTCATAGTGTATTCTTTTGAATGAGCATGCCCTGCAGTTCCTAGTGCCTAAAACTGCCACCCACCTATTGATTGCTGTTCCCAATACAAAATCCTCAACTGGTGTTGCTACATCTCTCATCCCCTGTGTTGCTCATTCCCATATTCCATTGATCCCTTTAACAGCTTTCCAGGTGCTAGTAACCAGTGTGGCGTCACCAGTCTCAGGTATTTCATGTGCATAAAATATGGCAGCTACTAGTGTGTCATCTCCAGTCCCAGTGTTTCCTATGCATAAAATATGGCAGTTACAAGTGTGGCATCACCAGTCTCAGTGTTTCCCATGCCTGAAATATGGCAGTTACAAGTGTGGCATCACCAGTCTCAGTGTTTCCCGTGCCTGAAATATGGTAGTTACAAGTACAGCATCACCAGTGTCAAGTATTTCGAGTGCATAAAATATGGCAGTTAGTATGGCATCTCCAGTCTCAGTGTTTCTCATGCCTGAAATATGGCTGTTAACAGTGTAGCATCTCCAGTCTCAGGTATTTCACATGCCTGAAATATTATAGTTACGAGTATGGTATCACTTGTCTCAAATATTTCACATGACTAAAATATTATGGTTATGAGTATAGCATCACATGTCTCAAGTATTTCACATGATTAAAATGTGCTGGTTACCTGTATGGCATCACCATTCTCAAAGTATTTCACATGCCTGAAATATTCCAGATACCAGTATGGCATCTCCAGTCTCTAGTATTTCACATGCCTGAAATATTCCAGTTACCAGTATGGCATCTCCAGTCTCCAGTATTTCATATGACTGAAATATTCTAGTTACTAGTATGGCATCACCCATCTCAAGTATTTTCCATGCCTGAAATATTCCGGTTACCAATGTGGAATCACCAGTCTCAATTATTTTCCATGCCTGCAAAATTATTGCAAAGTGCTGCAGTATGCTGCGAGGAGCAGTGTAATTCAATGGCAGTTAATCTCTAGTCATCCAATATTTTGAGACAGCATTTACTGCAAGTACTGAATTACATCTTGTTTTGCTTCACTGTATACTATTGATACATAATACAGTTTCATTGAAGGCGGTGAGATAGACTATTTGGACGATGATAGACAGGTGTCTCTTTATTAGATGGTCTCAAATATTTTTCTCCCCAAGCAAGCCTTTTAGTTCTTGTAGCATTGGGAATAGTACTACTACTACTAATATCACCAGCAGAACTATTACTACTTCTGGTGTCACCTCCTGTTCCATCTGTACATTCACTGTCACATCCTTTTGTGCAGTAGTAGGAGGGCATTAGTGCATACATGCTTTGTGCAGGAAGCAGCAGACACCACTACCAGTGTTCCCACTGCTATCTCTATGGCTGCTACATCTACAGTCAGTGTGCTTCCCACCACCACCGGTGCCATTCATGCAGTAGCCACCCTTTCAGCTGTCACCACTATGGCAGCCACTGTTACCACTATTCTTATGCCCCTGGCCAAAGCACTGTCTACCCCATGTCTGTGGATTTGTGTGATAACCACGAAAGCGCAATAGCGATTGGTGGTAGGGCAAGTATATATCACCGAAAATCTATTTCAGTGCTGTACACCCCCAACGCACAGAAAAACAGTGCCAGGGACTTACATTTTGTTTGTTCATGCAGTGGGCTGTGTCCCTTGCATTGCCCCACACCCCACTACTAAAGAATTCTTAACTCCAGGGGGGTGCATGTCGGGGGTGCAAAATCTGGAGAAAAAAATTGGGGGCCAGGCACACAAAAATGTAGGTGTGCCTGGACCTGAACCTGGAACTCTTGCACCTTTAGGCTGACAACCACGAACCACGCTATGGGGCCAGCTTGGCAGCCCCACACCAACCACACCAGGCCAACCCTCCCTCCCTTCCATCATGCTGGACCCTGCCTCCCCACACATGTACCCATATAGTGATGTCCTGTCGCTATGTGCACCCACCTCCCCCATCCGTCACCTTCCTCAGCAGTAGCCCCTTGACATGCATCAGGATTAGTTGCCATTATTGCAAGCACTCACTGCCGATGCCCATGTCATGGGCTACCGTGTTCAGACCAAGAACACCCTCCATTGCTGACCCAATGCAATGCTTGATATCATTTTCGGAGTGCTATATGTGTGGTGTGGTAGATCAAATGTGACGCATGTAGCTTGCGTTGCATTAATGAGAGCTCTACATTGGTGGTTGAAGTCTCATTGAGGTGTATATGCTACACCAGGTTTAATTAATGGTGTTGTTAAAGTGCTTTTTTAAAGTTTCCTTAAAAAAAAACACCTTTTCTGGCCGAATACCAAATACCTGGGACTCGAATACCGAATATTCGGCCGAATATTCGGGAAAAGGTATTCACACAGCCCTAGTTTACAGTGTTAGTACTCCAGTGTTAATCCTCTCCTTCCGACAGGTGATGTTGATGCTGATGGGGTAGGGGTTGGCTGGCACCTGGATAGAAGATTCAGAGAGTGATACAGAATGGCTGTAACATGATGTTTTCTCTTGCCGGAAGAGCACTGGGCATACAGGTTCGATGGTGACCACGAGTGGCGATCTGGTGATTATATATTTTTTCTATATGTAGTTTGTGGTGTTTTCCATTGTTCTCCTGGCAACCCTGCCCCTACCTCTGATGCATGCATGCACATGGAGTCAGTATGTATGCTGTGTCTTGAGGTACCCACCGTTATGTGTCACCCCCGCCACCTACACTGCACTGACCACTGGTCCTCTACCCAATTGCAATGGGACTAGGGGATGGTGACCACCCTGTGGAGAGGGAGATCTGCCTTCTGGCTACTCAGTCCTGCTCTGACCTCCCCCATGCTGGCTCCTCAACGACCGAGACCATTTCCAAACCCAGGTTGGGTGTGACATGAGGTAAGGCATCCAGTGACTCAGCTGTCAGCACTACCAGGCAGGCTTGATTGTATTTTTTTCAATAGCAACCCAAAGTTTGCAAAACTGACCTGTTTGTTCAAGCATGGTGGGCTAGCATAAACACTAGCATTTGACCATCTGGACAGATATGGTTGAAATGAACTTGCAGCCCTAATAATAATCAAAAAGTCAACGGGGCCAACAAGATTGATGTAATAAGTGGCAACCATTTTTAAACTTCATTTACTTAACTGAATTGTAACAATGGCCATGAGTCATGATTTGCTGTCCAAGTCTAAACCTCTTGACCCTCTTCCTCCTTATCTTGGCTTGTTAATGATGATGAAGTTGACAAATTTTCAGCAGTAGTGGTCACTCCACAGAACTAAATTTGTACACATATTTGAACAAATAAAAAATAAAAGCAAAAAAAAGCTACACCTCAATTAACATTTTAAGTTAGGAAAAATCAACTAGTGGACAATAAACATGCAATCTCATTTCACTGAAGGAAAATAGTAGGACAAACTTTCACAGGCTAAATGGTGGGATGGGATACTTGAAACAGACTTCAAGAGCAGACAATGTAAGCCGACAGCCTTCAAACTCAAACTGGATATGTACTGTGATGAAACAGGCATTACAGAGTGTTTTCACAGAGCTTGTGAGGGAAAACAACTTGACTGAGCAATGATTGTCTTAAAAAAATCTTCTGTTTGTATAGTACATTCATATTCTCAACTACAGTGGGTGTCTGAATGAGCTTGTACATAGCAAAATGTCATCAAACATTGAGCACATATGCCTTTACGTTGTATTCAGGTACTTCATTCAAAGTAATACCTTCCTTCTAAGGAACATATTACACTGTGTGCTGATTTCTTCAAAGGCAAAACTAGTTTTATGGGGTAGTCTTTGTGGCCTACAAAACCAATTAGAATCCCTCTGCACAGAGTAGGAAAAAGCTTGTCAGTAACAGACAAAGGGAATTCTAGCAGAAAACAGAAGAATGACCCACTTCATGGAAAGCAGTTGGGAGATAATTTGCTTGTAATACATAGGACCCACTAGGCTCTGCCTATAGGGCCAAGGAACCCTGATTGGAAAAGAGGGACTATGATGAAAGAGCAAAACTGAAAACACAGAAACATAGAATTATTTAGCAGAAAAGGCCCTTTGCCCACCCAGTCTGCCCAAATATTCCCTGCCTAATCTGTCTCCAGATCCTGACTGGTCTCTGGAGACATTCCCTATTTACTGTATTCCCTATGTCTAGCCCACATATGTTTGAAGCTCCCACTGTTTTGCCTCCACCACTTCTGCTGGCAGTCTGTTGCAGGTGTCTGACACCCTGTCAATGAAGTAGTACTGCCTCACATCCCTCATAACCCCCCACCGAGCTTCATCACATACAAATTGAAAGGATAAGTGTGCACTTAGTACTTAGCCTCAGAAATCAGATGTACCCAAGAAAGAAGCAGCAGTCACCTACTGCCAGAAGGTCTGGATAGATGGCACTTTAGTTCAGTTTTCTTGAGCTCCAATAATGTATTGTTTCATGTGCAAACGTGCAAACATGCTCATTATGCTAAGTCCATGATAAAAAAGTAAAATCAGTGGTAATCTGGTGTATACTGTTCCCGGGTTACCAGAATCCCAGTTAGATCAGTGGTGGGCAGGGAATGCAGTTTGTGAAATGCCAGATAAATGGGTTTCACACTGTCACACTGTTTTTCAGTCTCAGCTAAGCTGGAGTGGTGAGGTCACTTTGGAACACTCACAGCAGCATAAGCCACATTTGTCCAGCTGTCTTAGAGAGTAAATTGGAATGTTCAGTGAGTGTTAGGAGTCGGTCTGCAGTAGGAGTTCTAGGAGGAGGCTGCAGCTGCTGGGCAGCACCTCATCAGCTCTGATAAAGAGCTACCCCCTTTTCTTTGGTGGTTGTTTGTTCTCACCCTAGAAGAAAAACAAAAGAAGATAGTAGTTGAAGTGGTGGAGACCTTGTTTTTGGTTTTCCCAGTGCCCCATTCCAGGAGGGATGGGGGCGAACTCTAGGATTCAGGGGCAATCCCTTGATCCATTTTCTTTGGTGAAGTTGCCATGGACATCTTCATTTGGTTGTGAGTACAAACCTTTTGTTTGTGAAAGCCCAGGGCATCTGCAAACCTAATTGGGTGAATTTCTCTGATCATGGGACCAGTCACTCAGTTTGAATTTAAAAGTTTCTGCCTACATTGAGGTCCAAGGATGTGACTGTCCAGGTACAGAACCCTTTAGCTGGATACCCAGAGGTGTATCGGTAGTATGTTTAGTGTGAAAAACATTTCAAGATAGCATCTACAAGTTTCTTCTGTGATGGTGTTATTAACCAGATGAATGGATGAGTATAAACTTGGAAGCAACAGGCGGGAGACCCCCCCCATCTGGAGTAACCATTTTCCTCTTCAGGTTCAGTTTGGGCACCAGTACATTTTCATTCAGTGCATATGGCCAGTGCCTAATGGAAATAATTGCCCCGAGATGTGGGTTTGTACTCTCTGTTCATCAATTTACCTCAGTATAGTGGGTGCTGGAAGATTTTGAACCTAGATGTGCTCAGTGTGGTCATAAGTACCACTTCCATCCCTGTGGGAAATGGGGACAGTACTAGTTCAAGCAGTTGTGCCAGCCTTCAGTTTTAGAACCAGAGTGTTTGCTGTTTTGTGTTTTTCACCCTATGCTAAATGGAAATTCAGGAACTTCTGTACCATGGAAAATCTGCTATACCAGTATGTGTAACCCTGTGAGCCATCTTCACTTTGTATTATTCCTACTTTGTTACATGAATAAAAGCCACACAACAGAATCCCAACCTGGTTTGGACAGTATTGTTATTGCTTCCCTGTGTCTGAATTTACTTGGGTGCCCCAATTCAGAAGTGCAAACCTAGCATGACTTTGAGCAAACATTTTCTCCCAGGGACCCGGGTTGCTGGTCATGGTAATTGATCCCACCAGGTGTGTGCCAGATAGCAGCCACACTTGTCTGACTGTTCCTTTAAACAACAGTCTGATCCATTGAGTCTCGTAATGGTGGCCACCTTCTCTATTTCAAAAAGTGTCATTTAACTTATGTAAACCCACACTCCTCTCTTTTACCCCTAGATGCTTGTGGTGAGAGAAGCAGTCCTGCTAGTTAAACAAGGGGGCTGGTTGGGGTTACAAAAATGGGGGCTCATCCAGGATGTGTATTTGAATTTGGGAGAAAATAAAAAGGTACTTTGCTCAGGTTGTGGCTAGTGTTTTGCCTGTCTGGCAGTTGGTAGCCCAAAATTGGAATCTTTGCACAGAAGGATTTTTCCCAGAGTAGTGCCTTCCATATGTGCTGCTGCGTGCTTGCTGTTCATGTGCCACTGTGTGTTGTGCCATCGTTACCAAGGAGCTGTAAAGCCAAATTGTGTGTGCCTCTTATCCTGCATCAAGTAGAACATTTACCAGCTTTAATTCTCAAGTTTGTGTGACAAAAAGTATTGTGGAACTTTAGGAAGCAACAAAACAATTGTGCCCTGAAAGTTTCAAATGCTTGCTGTGTGGACTGGGGAGTTGCTAAAGAAACAGCCAAGTTCTGACAAAAATGGTCAAAACAAGGTGCTCCCCTTGAAAAAGTTCAGCGAGAAAAAAAAAGTTGTTTTGCAGGTTAATTTTGCCTTCTCGACGATTGCCATGGAGAAGAGAGAGAAGCTCATTTGCATGGCATCGAGATTGGTGTGACTGCAATCAGTCCTGCCCCTAGCCAGCTTGAGAGTGCTGCCCAGTGTTCGAGAGGGAAAGAGCGAGTGGTGTGTGAGCTGGTAGCAGGAGAATCATTGCAGTGACTGTGAATGTTCTAAATACTGTGAAAACAGATTGTTTCTATGCAAGTTTGGGCTCAACCCGGTATAAGACTGACTGGGAAGCAAGAGTGATGTTCGTAAGGGACAATGGAGGGATCGCCAGCCCGCTTCAACCCAAAGGCCTTCCAGGATCGGCTTATAGGTCGTGAATTTCCATCTGAGCAAGCCAGCTACTGATTCAATGCGCCTATTCTGCAAAACTGAGCTCAAACTGTGCTGTGATTTTCAAAAGCCAGCTGAATCTGTGTGCAAACAGGTAATTGTTTTGCAAAGAAGGATGTAAAGTAAAATAAAAAATCAAACAAGAATTCTGAGCAATAGACTGTGAGCCTGTATTATGGATTCAGTAACAGTATAATTTCCTGAGCAATTTGAGAGACTGTGAGTTGTATGAGAGGATGTAACAAGCAGGCAATCCTGCCCCTTGAAATACTGTGGCTTTAGTGACTTTAAGCAAGTAAAATTGATTGAAATGCTAATTGTAAAGTTCCAAAAATCATACAGATGTGCTGAGGAAAGTAAAGAACAGTGCCATTGTTACAGTTTGAGTAAATTTTAGTATGCAGAAAGTCGGATACGCAGTGGCTTAAGTCAGATACAGATTTGTTGCTGCACCAGGAGTGCTGCCACTGCCATTACAGGGTGGGGCAGTAATGTAAACACAGCAGCAGGGAGCCATTTTGAGAGACTGTTCCAAGTATAGTGAACTCAGTAGTAACAGTGAACTTTTGTGTGTTTATATACAGACATGGCTTCAGGACCATCCCGCTACCTGGATTATGCCCAAGCTATGATAGGTGATGAGGTTGCCAAGCTTAAAGAAATAGAGCAATGTTTCTACGATGGAAATTTGCCTCCTCATGTTGCGATTCCCAACTACCCTGTGATGCATAATTTTCCTCAAGGCCAGAAGGGACATATTCTTGATTCAAGGTGTTTAGAGAAGCAAGGTATGACTAGAACATCATAAATTCATTTGGCCCCCATGTGGACAAAAGTACAAGACCCAATATGTAGTAGCACACAGCGCCAGGTTGAACCTGTTGGGGGAGGCCCAGCAGAGTGTGGCACAAAGGAAGAGAGTGTGGATTTACTGCCAGAGCAAATTCCTTGTGATATCTCCATGCCTGTGTCACAGATGGACAGCGGAGGAAGAGTCAGTGGATCCATGGAGAGGGTCTGAACCCTAGCCTCATTGGAGAGGATTAGGTTTGAGAAACACTAGAATGGGGGGTATCTACCACCGTGCACAGTGAAGAGTGGACTGTCTCGGGAGTAAGGATGACTGCTCACTCCTGGGCCCACATTTTGAGTGAGGAAGAGGACGAGGAAGATATGTATCTTTCTGTTGAGGGTCCCAGTCTGTGGCCTCAAGTTCTTGCCTCAGAGGAACCAGAAGAAGAAGTTGATGACTCCACAGCCCTGCCCTTAGTAGTGGTCAGGGACAAGTTCTATGTTGTGTTAAGTATGCGACACTGGCTGAACCAGAATTGGCTGCCTCCAAGCCAGGCCGAGGGTCATACACTGATGAAGAGCAGTAAGAAGGAAAGACTGGTTCATAGCAGGGCCAATGACATCTATGGGTGGTCCATTCCTACCTTTCCTCAGAGAGTCTGGGAGGAGATTGAGAAAAACAGGAGAGCCTGGCTAGTGGAGGAAGCAAGCCAGAACATGCATCCAGGTACAACGCATTATGTCAGAAACAAAGTGATAAGAGACAGACTGTAGTTTTGGAAGCTGGGCAGGACAATGCTCATAGACACTGTGCGATATGTGGACAACACAGGGAAAGAGACTTTTCATTTAGTCAGTTATGAGCACCCAGATGGAGTCATAATTCATGCACCTGACCCATTATGGTGCTACCCTCAATGTTATCATCCTCCTGAGAATATGCCCATGCCTACCCAGAGGGAAGCAGAGGAGTGGTAGCAAGTGTCTGCCATCTAGCCATTGCAGTACTCATGTTGTTCCACCAGTCTGGTGTGCCAGGATCTAAAGTGCATCCAGATTCATCAGCCCTGCAGTATGCCTTTCCAATTTTATCGCCTGGTCTTCCAGATAGCCAAGATGACATCTACCCAGCTGTTTTCCTGATTCATCGCTCTGGGATTTTGGTGACATCAACGCAGCTGTTTCTTTCCTGTGCTAAGGTTCCATCTCCTAGACAAAATCAGTCCAGCAGTTTCCAGTTTCATCATCCTGTTTTCCAGATTTCCACCCAGCTGTATCTGAAAAATGCTGCCAGGGAGAGTCTTCAGCTGGAGAAGAAGATGATGTCCATTTTTGTTCTTCAAGGGACTGGTAAGTCAGACTTCTCTTGCTTTATTGGCATTGAACACACATCCTACACCTGGCAGACTACTGACTGTTGAACTGTCCACAAAGACTCTCCCTTTGGGATTACAGTACTTCAAGAACTGTGCTTCACCAGGCTGTGGCCCAGGAGAGACTTTTTTATGGACCCTTGCCTTTGGGCATAACTGTTGTCACTAGTTTGGACATTTAGGGCATTCCATCCCCCCAAAAGGTGTATTTTACATAATGTTGCTATTTCTACTGTTTTCTACTTTTCTAAAAAATATTTTTGGGATTCTCCAGTGTTTTGATGCGAAGGGGTTATTGTTGTTATACTGTGTGTTTTGCAGATTTTGGGTGTTTTGTCTCTTTTCTCTTTCAGGTGGTTCCTATTAAAGAAGATAGAAGAGAAGACAAGAAAAGGATAAGAGGGGCTCCTTGGAGTTCATCTGTGCTTTAAAGTGTTTTTAAAGCATAGTGTAGTAGTTAACACGTGTTAACCTTTTCCTTCTACAGGTGTATATGTGTGGGGGAGTATGGAGTGTTATGCTTAGATATAGTGTTAACTCTGTGTGTTTGGTTTGCAGGTGTCCTGGGTTGGGAAGTTCCCTTTTGGTAGGTTTTTGGTTAGATAGGTTTTCCCTAGAGGGCTGGGAGAAAGACAGGCTGTGGTACTGACTGACCATAGAGGCCACAGTGCTGGTCTAGTAAGACATGCTCTGGACAGTTCTTTCAGAGCCACTGATTATCCATAGTAAGATTGTAGTGTAGAGGCTGATGCATCAGCCAATGGCCTCTGGGCCCTTAGTGTTGCCTGCCTGTGCCTGGAACATGGTAGGAGAGGGCCTGATCACCCCTCTTCATAGGTAGCACATAGGGTAGGATGGCACGGTGCTTGGTAGGTAATGCCTGGAGACAGTCATTTTCCTGGCTGAGGGTGGGTGTAACCCCCTTGTTCCTCAGAGTTACTAGAATCCCAGTAAGATCAGTGGCAGGCAGGGAAGGCAGTTTGTGAAATGCTAGGTAAATGGGTTTCACACTGTCACTCTGTTTTTCAGTCTCAGCTGAGTTGGAGTGGTGATGTCACTTTGGAACTCTTGCAGCAGTATAAGCTACATTTGTCCAGCTGGCTTAGAGAGTGAATTGGAATGTTCAGTGAGTGTTAGGAGTCAGTCTGCAGTAGGAGTTCTAGGAGGAAGCTGCAGCTGCTAGGCAGTTCCTCACCAGCTCTGATAAAAAGCTACCCCCCTTTTCTTTGGTGGTTGTTTGTTCTCACCCTAGAAGAAAAACAAAAGAAGATGGTAGTTGGTGTAGTGGAGACCTTGCTTTTGGTTTTTCCAGTGCCCCATTCCAGGAGGGATGGGGTGAACATCAAGATTCAGGGGCAATCCCCTTGATCCATTTTCTTTGGTGAAGCTGCCATGGACATCTTCATTTGGTTGTGAGTACAAACCTTTTGTTTTGTGAAAAGCCCAGGGGCATCTGAAAACCCAGTTGGGTGAATTTCTCTGATCATGGGACCAGTCACCCAGTTTTAATTTGCTTTTGTTGGAGTCCAAGGATGTGACTGTCCAAGTACAGAACCTTTTAGCTGGACACTCAGAGGTGTATCAGTAGCATGTTAAGTGTGTTTATCTGTAGAACTGCAAAATGACTGCATGCATTTTGTGGACTAAAGTGATAAACTGCATAACTGAATTCTGCAGAACTGGATTCTGCAGCAATTAGATGATATCATTCGACAATTCAGTCTGCAAATTTCAGAGACTAGGTGGAAGATTCACAGATCACATTAATACTTGTATTTCACCAAAGTGAAATGATTATCTGTGGACATTTTTTACATGGACTATTTGAAGGCTTTCAACACCATGCCTCACAGGCCACTTATACTAAAGGTTACAAGAATATCAATTGAGTACCAATCTAATCAAATGGGTATCTTATTGGTTGGAGGGTAGGAGGCAGAGAGTGAGTATCGCAGGTTACCTATCTTCTTGGCATGAAATTACTAGTGGAGTGCTTCAGGGATCTGTCCTGGACCCAACATTATTTAGTTTATATACTGCACCAATGCAACTACACCAAACAGTTAGTGTAGTAAGTTTGCAGATTATATAAAGATATGAGTAATAGTAAACAACAAAATATCTATTGACAACTTCCAAAGAGAAATAGATCAGGTGGGAGCAAGGGTGGAACAAAACAATCTGCAATTTAACCTAGAGAAATGTAAAATAATGCATATAGGAAAAGGGAACAGATCTGCAAATTACACATTATATGGGATCGACATACAAACAAGGAATGCGATGTAGAGGTAATAATTACAAATAATCTGTCCCCATGAGAACACTGAAAGAAAGCTGCACATGTAGGAAACAAAATATTAGGCTGCATTTTCAGAAATACAAAAAGTAGAGAACGACAGGTATTACTCCCTCTGTACACATCACTGGTGAGGCCACACCTTTAGTACTGTGTGCAGTTTTGGGCACCAGCGCAAAAGAAAAATATTAGACTACTAGAGAGGACTCAAAGACCAAAAGGATCACCCACACAAGGGGCATGGAATATGGTGACAGATTAAAGGATCTAGATCTCTTCTCCCTACAGTATAAGGGGGGATCTGTGCCTTACACATAGAGCGTTTAACAGTGGGTACCTCTGAGAATGTGTAGGACTATCAAAAATGACATCAGCAGAGGAACTGGATTCCACCCTCTCCAGCTAAAAGTAGAAACCAAAAGACAAATTGTAGGGCAAACTGGTTAAATTAAAGAGTGATCAATGTCTAGAACAGACTGCAAAGGAGGTTGTACTAAGCAAGACCTTAGACACATTTAAGGCTGCATTAGGCAAATATGGAAAATAATACATGCTCCTATTTGTATTGATTAGAGCGGTCATTATGGCCTAGTGGCTTCTAACGTGTACCTACCTATGAAATTATGTGCTTAAAATTTGGTGTCATAATCTCCAAAAACAACAACTTCATGAAGAAACATTGTGTTCGGTGTCACTCTTTGGTCCAGCAGGTAATGTGTTATGTTACCATACCATCATCTCGAGTTCTGTGACAAGCTTTAGGAGCCATCAGTAGTACAAGTTCATATATCTCATCAAATGTTAAATTTCAGCCAATCAGCGCGTGCCACGTCATTTGACAGGTGGGCGTGGCCTAAAACAGACCAATCAGAATCGCCCCTTGTTAAACCGGAAGTCCCTCCCTAAAATGCGCTAGCCCTCGCTTCTTCTGATGGAAATGACACGCTGCTTCAACCCGTGTCCCGCCCCTTTGCGCAGGAAATGACCCCACTGAAACCCTGGAAGTGACCTAACACCACCATTTTAAAGCTGCCTTACGCCTCATTCTCGTACACCCTCGAACCCTGCCACCCACCATTTTGTAAGCTGCCCATGCCTCCCTCCCTCCTTCTCGTGACACCTCGATCCCCTGCCAGACCATCCTGGCTGGAACCCGAGTCCCACCATGCTAGCTTGAACTCCTGCATCCCTCCTTTCTCCTGCACCCCACCAGCCTGGCACGAACCCCTGTCCCGCCTCCTCCTTCTCATACACTCCCGATCCCCTGCCAGACCATCCTGGCTGGAACCCGAGTCCCACCATGCTAGCTTGAACTCCTGCATCCCTCCTTTCTCCTGCACCCCACCAGCCTGGCTCGAACCCCTGTCCCCTTCTCCTGCACCCCCACCATCCTGGCTCGAACCCCTGTCCCCCCTTTCTCCTGAACCCCCACCATCCTGGCTCGAACCCCTGTCCCTCTTCACCACCGTGCTCCTCCCACCCCAAAAAATCAGTTAGTGCTTATGTAGTGGTATGTGCCCCCTGTAGGCCTGGTGTATAACTGCAGGGACATGTGTGTGTTTTTTGATTAGGATATTTTCAGAAAGAAGTATCTAGGAGGGAACCTGATCGTGCAGAGGTTTCACAGATCTGTGTGGAGACCCCCACCCCCGAGGGAAATTCATCTGCCTGTGTGAGTACCCCTTTTTCTGTTTTTGTAACAATATACAAAATTATTTAACATGCATCTGTAGGACTGTGTCAAACTTGCATCAAAAGGATAGCTTTATGTATACGCATGTAACATTTATAAGCTAAAACGGGGGGACCTCTGTGTAAATAAGATGGTTCAGCAGTTTTCTCTTGATAGCATTGCAACAATCTAAAAACTAATTATTTATACTTTTGTCATGAATTAGAAAGAATAAAGATATATCAGAAAAAGGAATACACATACCTATAGTTCACCCCTCAGCTCTGTGTAGTATCAAGGAGAAGGCTGAAATGAAATGTGTGTGATATTTATAATGTTTTGAAAAGGGGTGGGGCTAGAACAGATGTGCCTCTGACACGTTACCATGTATAGTATGATGGGGTGTGGTGATGGTTTTACAAGGGCAGTCCATCTTGCTAAAGCGTTATATAAACCCTGCATTTGAAGCCAGAAGGCACAGCTTTTGAGAGATTTCTCAGATTCTGTCTTATAGACTTGGAGCAGATTATCAAAAACATCAAGCAAGAAGATGGCAAGCCTTCTCATTTCAACATCCCTGTAACAGGTCAGATTGTCATACCACCTAATGAAAAATTCAACCTCCCTGTAACAGGCCAGATTGTCACACCACCTAATGAAAAGTCTGGAGATGAAAAGCCAAGCAAGAAGATAGCTGTCGGCCCCCACAACCAAGCCAACGTATGTGTACTACGTGAAGTGTGAAACGAATGCCCCACACAAGTCTTGTTGAGTGGAAGAGTGTCTGACATAAAAAGAAACTCGCTGAACAGTTTGGTGAATCAGAAAATCCTAAATCTGACTGTCCTTCTGAAGAGGCACCACTGCAAGACCTTGAAGAGTTGCTGGGGTGTGAATCTGATGCAGAAAAAAGTTACTATGAAACCAAAAACAGAGAGTGACAAGAAGGGGTGCCAGAGAAGATGGTTAGTGAGACACTGCCAAAAATAGCATCAGAGAAAGTTGTGAAAAGAAATGCAAGACACAACCAAGAGGGCCTCTGACCAAGAGGGTGATGATGATAATGCAGCCACAAGCAGTCAAGCCCAGGCTAAGAAAGTGAAAGATGAGAAAATGAAGAAGAAGAAGAAAAGAGTTGCCTTGATGAGGTAAATGCATTTTAACATTTAAAATGAAACATTTAAAAAATGTGAGTGGTGACATGGTGTAACTGAGGGAGATGAGTTAGCAGTAGAACTAAATCTTACCTATAATGAGTCAGAGGACCAATGCTGTTTTCTGTTTTACTTTAATAGACTGAAGGATTTGCGATGGAGCAGCAGTCATATTCGGACAGCATGGATTCTCGACTTTCCACAAATCTACTGCTCGACTGTCTTTGCTGTGTGAAAGATACAAATGTGGTTGTTAATGAGATGTGTGAGAACCAGTATGTTAGAAATACAGAGAGCGATAGAATGTTTCAAAATGTCACAGAACAGGCTGTGATCACTACACAACCCTCTTCTTCTACTGAGATTAGACAGGGGACCTCACGTGAAAAACCAGGCCTCAGTAGTAAACCCCCCAAAACTGACAACGATATGTATTGTAAAGTCGTTATGTATCATACCATCCGTGGCACAATTGCTTCAGTGATACAGAGGGTGATACATTGTGAATTGGTCGATTCCTGTCCTGGGTGTGAGATAGATGATCCGAGTCAGAAAAACCATTCATGTGTCCTTGATGACTTAAGGTCTAAAGAAGCATACAGAAATGTTTCTGAAGCCATACATATAGGGCAGCTCATGCCCGTGATCTTGGCAATCACTATGAAGCATCAGGGGTTAAATATGACCAATTGTACCCTGGAAACTATAAGTCATGTTTTAAATGATGTGAGAAAATCCGATGACCCCATGTGGTTAGTTATGCAAATGTTACAGCAGACAGACGGTGAAATTAAAAAAGATGCCTGCCGTCTGGTCAGCAAAGGTTCCTTTAAAAAATTTCTAAAAATAAATTCAGGAACCCTGTTTATATTGTAAAAAAATTACCCCACCCCTGCCCCCTCCCCAAATTACTACATGGAAACATTTCAGTACCAAAATGTGTCATATTTTATTTTTACAGATAATCATGCGGAATGCAAGTACAGAGAGAATCAAAGGCTTATGTATCTGATCCTAAGCCATTACTGTCATCCATCACTGTTTGGTTCACCTCAATATGACATTTGCCTTTGTGAGATACATGCAGCCTATGAACTGGTGATGTTTGCCCTTCCAGAAGTGTGGGAGGATACAGATAAATATATAAATGAATCTGTGTTACCACTTGTAGAAAATGTTAAAGTGATTGCCGATATATTCGTGGAAGACGATGAATGTCTTTGTGGACTTTATATCATGGTCGTCATAGCCATGTATGTGTGTACTACAAAGCAGAAAAAAACCTTGTGATATTGTGCGTGTTGTTAACCTGGCTTCTCTGCTTGCTGAAATGATCTACTGGTCAAAAAAAGGACCCTTTAAAAAATTATATAAGGAAATTCAGGAACACTGTTTACATTGTTAAAAACATTTACCCCCACCCCCACCCCAAAAACTGTTACTTGTTACCATTTTAATATTGTTCATATTGTTACCCTGGCTTTTACCACTTGCTAAATGTATGTTTTTTTCCAGAGTATACAACGATGGGAAACACCCTGTCAGTGCATCCAGAGGCTTATTTACCAACTAGTCAGACACAAAGCTAAACAACCTGGTTTAAATCTACCTACAGGACAAGCACCGTCTGTACTTTTAGAGACATGCCAAGGTCTTTTGATGGTCTCCCAGAGGACCCCAAAAGGAAACTGTGGATTATTTTAAGGATGAGGGGCTACTCTTGAGGAAGCAATGTTTAAAATTTCTATAGAGTTTATGCCTAACCCTTATGATGTAATACACTTTTGTGGTTTTATCTGTACTGCTGTTGACTTTTAGTGTTTAGTTTGCAGAACGGGGGTCTGAGTCTGACATCATAAATTTTGCTTCTTTATCGCTTTTGTTGTGTTTCATAAACCAGATTTAGCATATGCTTTTCCTAAATAGTGTATTATAATGTACTTTCAGATGGAATGTACTGGCATGCTCCCAATATTCCAGACAGTCTTGATGTCTACAATGTACCGTGTGATAAAGGACATTTTAATGGGAAGTGGGGTTAGCAGAAATTCAGTACCCTCATACCTGGGACAATGTGTCTGCACAGAAAAACAAGTTCAGTATGCTCTATCAGCCTCTAAACGTAGCCCACCGTAAAACACCACCAACAGGACCCTTTACAGAGTCAGCAGCACTTACAATTCCATCGGGCTATTATCCTAACATGGCTGGTGTTATTTCTCAAATTAATAAAAGCATATTTGAAGTAAATGAACTGCCAGTGGTTTTGGAACAACAAACCATCGGGAGAGAAATAAGCATTGACAGTGACATCAAATGCATTTTGTTTATGCACGGACAGTTACAGTACCTTTTGGGTTTTAGCAGACTCGAGGTAGGTGTAGGAAAGAATCTAACAATGAACCCTCCAGATATTAATGGGGGTTTTTACACATTATATATCTACACTGACATTGTCACACATGAAATAGTGGGTGACAGTCTAGTGCCTTTGCTGAGATGTGTACCCATCAAGGGCCAAGACAATGAGATAGTGACCGTGACCTACGATAAACCCCATTATCAAACAGTCAGTAAACATCAGATCGATACAGTCACTATTGAAATAAAGAATGATCAAAATGAACCTGTACCATTCGATTTGGAAAGGTGATCGTGAAGTTGCATTTTCGCCCCCAGAGAGTGCTCTAAAATTTAAACAAGGATGGTGATTGTTCGACATCATGGGGACCCTGCCTTGTACATAAGCTATTACAAGGCACAGGCAGGATACGGTCTGCCAGGCTTTCATGGACTTCCTACTATGTATGGTTCTGGTATAGGAGGGATATTTCGTAGTCTGTTCAGAAAAGCAGTTCCATTTTTAAGAAGGGGGTTTGAAATTGCAAAACCACATCTACAGACAGCTGCTAAAAATGTTGCAAAGGATGTTGTGGGGCATGTGACTAGTGCAGTCGCTCAAAATATGTCAGGGGGTGATAAGCCTACTCAGGGTGGCTCAGGGCTGATTGTATTCAAGAGAGGTAAAAAGAGAAGGTGCAGAGTACACCCTTCGCCTCTAATCGGCCCCCCCCGGCTACTTTAAAAGAGGTGTTTCAAAATGCAAAACTTCACATAAAAGAAAACGCTCAAAGGCAAAAGGATCTTCAAGGGGTCGTAAAAAAAGCAGAGACCTGTTCTAAAAAACATGGCTTTCATGCACTGTGGTTCTGAAGAATGCACAAAATCAGAACTTGACTTGTTTGCCATTTCTCCCACACAGACAAGCATTGAAAAAAGCATTTATGTAGAGATACCCCCTCTGGCTGCCCTTTCAGAAAACTCACCGATTTAATTTTATATAGCAGGGACTGGTGAAGACTATTTGGATCTAAACAACACGCTTCTTTACCTGGTTTGCAAAATCACTGACGCGGATGGTAGTGATATACCTGCAGCGGCCAAAGTGTGCTTTATAAACTACCCAGTGGCAACCATTTTCAGTCATCTAGATGTGACTGGCGGTGATCGGCTCATCAGTCAGAGCAATAACTGTTACCCCTACAGGGCTGTCACAGAATCTGTGCTGAACTTCAGTGAAGAGACCCTTTCTACACAATTTACCGCAGGGTTATTTTACAAAGACACCCCAGGGAAACATGAAATCACAGACAGAGATGGTGATAATGTAGGTTTTAATAAAAGAAGCTCCTTCACACATCTCAGTAGAGGGGTAGAACTGCTGGGACACTTGCACACAGACTTGTTTTTTCAAGAGAAACTGATGCTGAATGGCGTGGATATTAAAATTAAACTGACTCGTAACAGGGACAGCTTTTGCCTGATGAGTGGAGATGCTGAGCCTTATAAGCTAAAAGTCATGGCGCCTCTCTGTTTGTCAAAAGGGTTAAAGTGACCCCGAGTCCGTCTGGGACACTCAAGCCCTGCTCACCTCCAACGCTAAATATCCTATAGACAGAGTGGGTATGAAAGTGTTCAGCCTCCCAGGCAGCAGGGTCTGCAACCAAGATAATTTGTTTTTGGGACAGTTACCAAAAATGATGGTCATGGGATTTGTTGACAATGATGCTTTTAGTGGTTCCTACACTAAAATCCCTTTAACTTTAAACATTATAACATTAATTTTGTGGCTCTGTATCTGGACAGTGAACAAATCCCTCTAAACCTCTGCAGCCAGATTTTAGAAATGGGAATGCTGTGAGAGAATATTTTAATCTAGTACTAGCGGCGGGAAATCTATGAAAGATCACCGCTTTTAGTTAACACGTCAGAATTTACCAAGGGTACACCCTATTTGCCTTTGATCTCACTCCGACCAAGAATGTACTGATCATTATTCTTTAATTAAAACTGGGAACCTCAGAGCTGAGATCAGATTTGCAGAGCCCTTCCACAAACAGTTAATCTCATTATCTATGCAGTGTTTGATAATGTCATTGAGATAAACCAGAGAAGAAATGTCATTTTGATTATATGTGATAAACCATAAAAATGAACACAAAGCAGCTGGAAAAAATTGTAACCAATGACACCCACATCCGTGACTGCTTTCTGGGCGTGTTTCCTGTGATCTGCTACCCAAGGAGGGCTGAGAAACCTTCCGCAGCACTAGTCATCAATACTGACCCCATGACCTCCCTGGACAGCAGTACGGTTAGTCAGATAACATTTCAGAAAATGGGACTGGGAGTTCTTCGACAGCCACGGTTTTCATCCTGACAATCATGCACAAACTATTGGGTTTTTAAAACAGAAATGCAAACAACATTTTGTACCAAGACACACAGTTACAAGATACCTTTTCTACCACCTGTGGATTTCACTGCATATTTTTCTTACACCACAGATGCAAAGGACTTTCTTATGATCAGATTTTAAAAATGTACTCTAATGATTTGCTGAAAAATGATGCCATGGTAACTAGTTTTGTATGTCACTTTTCCAGACATCTAAACATGTCAGAGCACGTATCAGTGAGGTCGCAACATGTTCAGACTTGTTTGTCATGTAATGAATTTAAAATATGCAGCTGCTTGTAATTTTATTCAAAACCAATCACTTATAAGATCATATATAAACACTCATAATTGTGTGTCTCTGTGTTTGCTGTGTTTAAACTTGGGGGGAGCACCTGTGTTTAAACTGTGGGGGCTGTGTTTAACGTTTTCAGATATGCAATGTCTTCAATAATGACAAATATATAAAATACAAAGGCATTTATTGTAAAAAACTGCCAATAAAATACAACATAAATCAGTGGTAACATCATGGATGAGATATGCAATGTCTTCAATAATGACAAATATATAAAATACAAAGGCATTTATTGTAAAAAACTGCCAATAAAATACAACAAGCATCAGTGGTGACATCATAGATAAGATATAATAAACAAAAGCATCTCCTGTTAAAAAATGCACACTATATACACCATAGCACTGAGGTAGAATTATAAGCACATCTTTCTAAAAACATGTTAACATATTTAACTATGAGGTAGGCTAACATGCATCAATATAAACACTTTTTTGTAAAAACAGGATTACATATTCAGTATGAGATAAATTGCTAACATAGGTTGTACACAGCAGGCACTGAGGTAGGATTACATATTTAATATGAGGTAAAATGTTCAACATATGCTGTACACAACAGTCACTGAGGTATCTAACATTCATACATAGAGATTGCATTTTAAGTTTTACATAGTGAGCCACACAGATTTCTTAAAATACTTTTGTCTTTTGGGCATCACTGACCATTGGTTAACTGGAGATGGCTGTGGCTGTTTTGCACCAGCTACCGATTTCAGCCTTTCCACATAGCTCCTGTTTGCTGAGTGAGCAAACACTGAGGTGGGTATGTTAGACTCAGCCATTGCTTTGACAAAACATCCCAACCCTTTGGCTTTCTATGGTCAGGGATGCGGTATGGCTGTAGCCGCTCTTACTAAATCGACATGTGAGACCCTGAAACAACAGTGCCTTTATACATTAATTCACCCTTATCACTCCAAAACACAATATCCTTGTTCTTTGCCATATGTTTTAACAACAGTTCAGCATTGGTTTAGACCGATGAGAAACACTACTTAAAATGTCTTTTCCATAGTACTAGGTACAGAAGCTGCCTCTGCCGTGACCGCAGGGTGGTCAGACACTGATTCATTTTCAGGCATGAGTAATGTCAAACTGGTTTAGCTTGTTCTCCTTGTCTTACCAAAGTCAGATAGTGCTGTAACATAGCAAAAGTACATTTTGGCTTTGTCATAGTCTGATAAATCAGTCGGGACAGTATAGCTCTCATGTCAGTGTCCAAACTGTTAGTTGCAACTTTTCTCATATCCTGATCAGGGTAATTAGTTTTAATGTGATCCATCTGTTGCTGGTACCAAATACATTTTCTGTGTAAAATCCATTATCTGTTAGCCAACAGGCCTGTGATCAAAGGGATGGCAATTCTAGCAGCGTTCCTATAAAACCACCACCAGTCTGATTAACTATTTTCTTTTTCCTTTTTAAGGTTATTTGTTATCGCTTAAAGTTTAATGACTCTCCGTTTTTTTCAGCACACCTAACTGCTTTGCTGACAGTGGAATATTCCTCTGAGAGTGTTTAAGGCTATCTCAGCTATAGCGGATATCAGATCATCAGAGGCTGAACATAAAATAGCTTTCTTAAGCTCGGAGGACCTTTACTAGTAACTTTAAAACAGACAGATGTCTCTGCAGTCTTTTAGACATAACGACAATACAGTATCAAATATTTTTAGAAGCAGAATGTATTTTTTATGACATATGCCACAGGCCAGTCAGGGAAACACACCACTACGCAGATCTATATTCGTCTGGTGTATTGGATCTTAAATCAACCAGTAAATAGCCATGAGGCTTTCTTGTGGCATCTTCAAAAGCTTCTAAGAAAAATTTTGTCTGACCAGGATACATTTGTCTAGCTAGTGTTGTGATCTGAAGCTTGTCTCTGGGGTTTTTAAACAAAATCATGTATTTGGCATTTAGTGTGATGGTCCTGCTTTTTACCTTGACAGAACACATTCTGGACAATTAAAATATTGTCAATTGTTTATGATGACTGTACTTGGTAAACCATATTCCACTTCACTATTTTGACAGGCAGAGTCCATCAAATCATCTATAACGACAAAATTTACCTTTCAGGGGTAAGAGATCATTGTCAGCTAGTGACATCGGTAGCCCCTCCACAAATTTAATCTGAGGGAACTTTAACAGCAATTCATCATACAAAGGTTGCCAACAGCTGTAGAACCAGACAATATTTTCAGGCTTGTCTGATAAAGTGGCATCAGCATGTTCCAACAACTGTTTTATAAAGAAGCTCTTCCCACTATTAGAGGGGCCAGCCAACAGACAAGTAAAGGGATGCTGCAACCTGATATCCATTTTTCACAATCAGTATCTGTAAGGAAGTGTTTTAAAATTGTCTTGTAAAACTCGCTTGTCATAAACTACTCTCTGGGTCTTGGACAGCGTTTTTGTTTCAAGGGACCACTGCTTTTTATTCCTAACAATGCTGGGTTGACTCACGGTAATTTCTTTAGAGATCTGTGACCCCGTATAGTCAAAGACCAGGTCCTTCAGACTTTCAAAATTAATGTGTTTACTGCTGGCTACATTAAGGGTAAACCCTTTCACTTTAAGAACAACCTCACCACTGGACAGCCTGTAACCGTAAGTTTTTGGGCCTGCAGAAATGAACTCTGTAATGTGTTCATCAGCAGGAACTTCACTGGTCAGCTCCCCTAAATAATCGCCCAGAGGTGGGGCCCAGTCACCCAGTCTGGACACAAAAATGACAGAGTCTGTGTCGTGGTAAAGGCACCTGTCCTGTAACCTATCTAGCAGGTTGTAGAGTTCGACTCTGGCATATGCTGTTGTAAAACTAGCTATAAATATGTTGATATTATTGGAATTTGTGTAATGATCGCTGGTATATTTCCAGCTTAAACATGCTGTTTCATCATCGATGAAAAAGCATGATAATTCATGATATGGAACAAAAACATATTGAAATAATTTCTGTGGGTCTGTTACTATGCTCGTTGTCGGTAAATTAGCTCTCTGCCCAAATTTGCCCCAAAGAGAATTTAAAAATAGTTTAGATATCTGTCTCCTTGCAGGGTTAACAGCTATGACTGCAGGGTTCAAATGTACATTTTCCCTTTCAAAATACTGTTGTATGTACCTGACTTTATCCTCTTCAGTTTTGACCCATGAAGGGAAACCAGATGCCTCTTGCTTGCCTTTTAGATGCAGCTTGATGTAATCTGCAAAAAGCTCTGTGCATGACTCTTTAAAATGCCAAACTTCATAAATGTTAATGATTTTGTAGCCTTTTTCCAATGCCAGGTTTAGTTCTACGGTACAGTAGGTACCTGTAAGTGACCTTTGCTCATCATCGTGTGCGCATGATGTTGTTTGAAGTCTATTTTCAGTGCAAGCATGACATAATGTAAACACAAAATTTTACCAATCCTGGATGGCAGCACTGGAAAGAAAAGACCTCTAGGGGGTAAGACTTTTACTTTTGCTAAACCAAAGTACTGAGTGAGGTCATCAAAATTGTCATAAATGATGTCAGGATGACCGACTGGATACTGTTTGGTTTTGTTAACAAAAGGGTAAAGGCTGGTAAAATCATAATAGTGTATTTTCTCATCAGGCTGTGTCTCATAGTACAGACAAATGGCATTTGTTCTCCCCCCAAACAGTGACTGCCTAGGTTCGAGTGGCTGTGGTAGCTGCCTGTCCCTCAAGAAATTATTCAAACCCTGATCTGTAGTCAGCATTGCTTTCCATTCATGTTCCCACAATACTCTAACGGCAAAACCCTGTCTTTTAGAAAATGAAATTTGTGCGTGGTCCTATTGAATAACTGTCCAAAACTAGTCCCTGTCATGTGGTTTCTATCTTTCTCACAGTAACAGATGTTGCAGCCATGAAAAACAACCATTAAATTCAAATGCTATGGGTATTCCATTTATGACTGAATAGCCATCCAAAAGTCGGACCCACCTTAAATTCACCACCCCTTAGCGCATGCTAAATAGAAATGTTTTCTTTCTCAGATATGTACATAAGCCACTGAATAGCAGGTGTGGAGTATCTCTTCAATTGTCTGTGGTAGTTGTCTGGGGGGAGAACAGCAACAGTGCATTCTTTCAAGAACAGAAATCTGTACATACGCCATAGAAATTGAGGCTATGGTGGCGTACTGGAAGGGGTCTAAGGATACTGTTTCATACTCCACTGTATCACCATCTGACTGTTTTAAAATACTTTCGTAGTCATCTCAGTACTTCATTTCTAAATCTGACACAGGCTTTTCAAAGAATTTCAACATCTAACTGACAATAGTAGCGAAGCTCTCTTTTCAGATTAAATTCTCTATGTCTGTTAACTAGGTACCATTGCAAAACTCTTGCTTTTCTGCAGGCAACATATATTCAGAACCATAAAACTGAGCATCGGGCAGGGGTCCTACATAATTTTCATTAGCCTTGGTGTTAAAAAATGGGAAGTAACCTTTGCAATCTCATTCTCAAATCCAAGGGCTGCAGGATTTTTGCTAGTTTAAAAGGAAGAAAACAATGGCTGACAATAAATCTGATGTGTAGGGATGTCACTGTGACACAGAGTACTTTTCCTCCTTGTGTGAGCAATTTAATATCAATTCTTTCCTTGACTAGCTGGCTAATGATAAAGTAACTGTCATAGCCTTTGGCATTGTGTGCTATAAATGTGTAGTGTCTAAATGGGGCATCAATAAAATGTCCTACAAAATCTTTATGCAATCTTCACCTTCGAATTCCCAGGGCTCTTCCCATCTAATTGCTTAGCATACACAAAATTTGGTATGTGCACTCCGTTTCTTGTGTGGCTTCAAAATCAAACACTATATATTTCTCAGTGCTTTTACATCAGTGAGTGGTGACATGTAACACAGATGCTTGTCTGCTGTCATGAAAGAACCACATCTGCTACACTGAATCAATTTACATGTATGAGATCCTTGTAAAAACAAAACATTGTTCACACAGTTTCATGGATTTACAAGACCCTATCCCCATCAGCTCTAGCTAAATGTCTTTCTAGGCACGCTGAAGACCTACAAATCTTCTTACATTTGTGACAAGATACTGTGCCAATTTCCTTTTCGAGACAACATGGGTCAAAACAAACTTTGCACTGTTGTGCACAGATATGATTTCCCTTATGGCTGTAGGCTACATCACAATATTCGCAGAGGTACCGTGCGCTTATGAATTTTTTTACATTAGTGATACCATAAAAATGCGCTTCATGTAATAATACAAACAGTGTTTTCGGAAATCTTTCTGGACCTGTTGAAAATGTTTGCCAGTTTCCTTCATTATGATATAAAATCTTAATTTTGACTCCTAAAAAACGTTGAAACTGGGACACATCACTAAAAGTGACAGAGGTTTGGTCTGACAAACCTAGCTCAGCGTACAATATTTTAGCCTTGTTCAACAACTGACTGTCACTCATATGTGGTTTTAAGAGTGCGAGAATGGAGCCACGAAACACAAACTATTGTCTCTGTTATTTAAATCAATCAGGTATCGCTCTTTTTTTGAAAATCCTGCTATACAAGATGGAGCTCAGTGTCCGTCTCTCCCCACCCGAATCCTGGTGGTTCCTGATAGTCGTTACCATGAGATGTATGAGAGGAATTAGCAATTACTTCAGTATTGCTCTGTAGCATATCAGCTATCTGATCTAAGAAGGTTGCAGCGTTAGTTCATTTGGTCTTGTCTTTCTTGAGAATAGGGGTGATTCAGAAGCAGCATTTAATCTTACCTATAAAATCCCCATATTGTGTTTTCTCTTCACACTGTCTAACAAACTTTCTATAGCCTGGTGCATTGCAGCAATAGCCTCTGTAAAAGATTTTATTTTATCTAGATTTATAAACTTATATCTTTGATGAAATTCTGTAGCATTAAATTTTTTTAAACTGCGTTCATATTCCTGTACAGCTTCTAAATACACTGTAGGGGCACCCTGTTAGCCTGATCATCATCATGATGGTTTTCTAATTCAGACTGCAGACCATTTGTAGCATGCTGTAACAACCTACGTTGTAATATTTTCCTGGCATGTTTACTTTTCTTATCAACTTTTCTTGGATTGTTTTATTTTTACCCAGATTTTCTTTTTGACCCATTTGTTATTTTTCTCATTTTGTTAGTGATGCAACCCTTTGTACTCAGTTTATAAGAGCTTCTGTGCTTTCACTTTGTAATTTGATCTTTGTTTTGGCCACTTTTTCCTCCAAACCCTGTACTTTTCATACATGTGGCTGCACTTGCCATCATCTTTAAAACCTTGCATGACTGTTTAGATACATGCACTAAACCAAGCACACTGTTCAGTAAAGTAGCTGAACTTTTAAAAAGCTCAGATTTAAGCAGCTGATGATCGTAATCCTCACTAGATAATCTACCCTCAATTACCAAGGCATTAAACAAACTATCAATTGTTTTAAAAATATAGGCTTTCCCAATATTGATCATGTCAATGTCACTTTCTTGAAACCTTTGGGCAGAAACTCTTGTGCTGCTGCTGCTCCTAGATGGCTGTACATTGTTTATTGTCACATTTGGTTCATTTACAGCCACAGAGACTCTTGAGCCGCTGCTCCTAGATGGCTGTACAATGTTTATTGACACATTTGGTTCATTTACAACTGCAGAGACTCTTGAACCACTGCTCATAGATGGCTGTATATCTTGTTCAGTTATGCTATACATATTCTGGTCACTGACACCAGCAGAAACTCTTGCATGCCTTTGAAAAACATCACTTTCATGTAATGATCTCTTTTTCCCTCTCTCACCTGTAGGGTTTCTCTGTGCTGCTGTTTAAAAACAGAAAATAAACCCCATGTCACTACTTTCAGTATTTTAAAACTTTTATAAAACAACATTTAAACTCTAAAACCTGCAGCATCTACTATTTCTAGTTAAAAATACACACCTTCTGTAGTGGTAATCTGGGGATTAGCCAGCCTCTCCCCCTCAGGGTTTCTCTGCATGGCTGTTTAAAACAGAAAAATACACCCCTGTCACTACTTTTCAGTATTTTAAAACTTTTATAAGACAAAATTTAAACTCTAAAACATGCAGTATCTACTATTTCTAGTTAAAAATATGCACCTTCTGTAGTGGTCAACTGTGTATTAATAAACGAGCAAATGTTTGGATAAGCTCTTCATCAGGAGTCCATGAGTCCATGGCTACTTGTTGAATATTTTTAAATTTTTTTAGCTCAAGACAAAAGGACAGAGCGAGACTGCCACAACTACTTCTTGAGCTTCCAGTATCTTGAAATGCTTATATAAAAATGACTCAGACCCCCTCTCCCCCTCCCCACCCCAAGTACATAGCAAGTAGTGAAAAAACATCTGGTACTGTCCATCAGACCACCCACCCATTCTCCAAGGGGAATATATAAGCCCCTATGCTAGTCAATGTAGGCTTTTGTTTCTCACTTCCTGTGACAGCTGGAAGGCATTAAGAAATGCCTTTTTACATATCGTTGGTCACAGTCTAATTAAAACAGATGCTTTTATCAATCTTAAAACACAAAGAGGCACAGTTTATAATAATGGCAGTTGAGTGCCAGCTTAAGTTATGTTTTAAAAGTCAAAACAGAAATTCTGTCTTTTTAAACAGCTCGTCCTTTAAATTAGTAATCGGTAAAACTGCTTGCATACCACTAATCAGAAGATAAAACTTATTTTGTTAAAAGTTAATCATGAGAAACACAAATTTTTCTCATTTACAATGTAGGAGAGTTCAAAAGAAATGCCATACTGCTAATACGTTGGTCACAGTCTAATTAAAACAGATGCTTTTATCAATCTTAAAACATAAAGAGGCACAGTTTATAATAACGGCAGTTGAGTGCCAACAAGTTATGTTTTTAAAGTCAAAACAGAAATTCTGTCTTTTAAACAGCTGAGTCCTTTAAATTAGTAATTTAGTAAAACATAGCACACACACACACAAAGTGTGTATTCTTTTGCACCGACTCTAAGGAAAACTGTAGATACATTTTAAGAAGACTGTGTGCTTTGAAATTATTCTGAAAGAGAAACATTATCATTTTACATTCTGTCTTTTCTTTGTAACATATCATTTATTTTTCTATTTAGTGCTACATGACTTTTTAATTTTTTGATAATGTAACTATAGACATTTATTTTGTAACAAAAGCATAAAGCTACATTTTTACAGATCCCTGTAAATACAGGGACCATGTAATCAAAAATCTTGAGACACACATGTTTCCAAAGAGAATCAATAGTCCTTTGTAGCCATGGCTGTGTAAATGAACAACAGATGTTTTGTCACGTCTTAACAGACAAAGACACCTACCATACAGCCAACAGGACCGTGAGCTCCAAAAGTCCATCTATGTTTTAAACATCCATAAAGGCATTGCTTTTCCTTCGTGCCTAATGAGGCGGACACACACACACACACACAGCCACCAGGCTCCAAAACCCCATCTATATTTTAAACATACATAAAAGACATTGCTTTTCCTCGTGTCTAATGAGGGACACACACACACCACACACACACACACACACACACACACACACACACAGTGTGTGTTTTTTCTAGCGACTCTAAGCAAAGCTGTAGATACATTTAAGACTGTGTGCTTTAAATTATTTTGAAAGAAACATTATCATTTTACATTCTGTCTTTTCTTTGTAATATATCATTTTCCAAAACATTATAAATATCACACACACATTTCATTTCAGCCTTCTTCTTGATACTACACAGAGCTGAGGGGGGTGAACTATAGGTATGTGTATTCCTTTTTTCTGATATATCTTTATTCTTTCTAATTCATGACAAAAGTATAAATAATTAGTTTTTTGCGATTGTTGCAATGCTATCCAGAGAAAACTGCTGAACCATCTTATTTACACAGAGGTCCCCCAGTTTTAGCTTATAAATGTTACATGCGTATACATAAAGCTATCCTTTTGATGCAAGTTTGACACAGTCCTACAGATGCATGTTAAATAATTTTGTATATTGTTACAAAAACAGAAAAAGGGGTACTCACACAGGCAGATGAATTTCCCTCGGGGTGGGGGCTCACACAGATCTGTGAAACCTCTGCACGATCAGGTTCCCTCCTATATACTTCTTTCTGAAAATATCCTAATCAAAAAACACACACATGTCCCTGCAGTTATACACCAGGCCTACAGGGGGCACATACCACTACATAAACACTAACTGATTTTTTGGGGTGGGAGGAGCACGGTGGTGAAGAGGGACAGGGGTTCGAGCCAGGATGGTGGGGGTTCAGGAGAAAGTGGGGACAGGAGTTTGAGCCAGGATGGTGGAGGTGCAGGAGAAGGGGGACAGGGGTTTGAGCCAGGCTGGTGGGGGTGCAGGAGAAAGGAGGGACGCAGGAGTTCAAGCTAGCATGGTGGGACTCGGGTTCCAGCCAGGATGGTCTGGCAGGGGATCGAGGAGTGTACGAGACGGAGGGGCGGGGGACAGGAGTTCGAGCCAGGCTGGTGGGGGTGCAGGAGAAAGGAGGGATGCAGGAGTTCAAGCTAGCATGGTGGGACTCTGGGTTCCAGCCAGGATGGTCTGGCAGGGGATCGAGTGTCGAGAGGAGGGAGCGCAGGGCAGCTTACAAAATGGTGGGTGGCAGGGTTGAGGTGTACAAGAATGAGGCGTGAGGCAGCTTACAAAATGGTGGTGTTAGGTCACTTCCAGGGTTTCAGTGGGGGTCATTTCCTGTGCAAGGGGCGGGACACGGGTTTGAATCGTGTCATTTCCTGCGCAAGGGGTGGGACACGGGTTCGAACGCGTGTCATTTCCACCAGAAGGGGGCTGGGCTAGTACATTTTAGGAGGGACTCTGTTTAACAAGGGCTGGATTCTGATTGGTCCGTTTTAGCCACGCCCACCTGTCAAATGACGTGCATCGCTGATTGGCTGAAATTTAACATTTGATGAGATATATGAACTTATACTACTGCCGTCTGAGTTGCCTGATATGGGTGACCACAGCTGCCTCACAGCACCACCCACAGCCTGCGGATGGATGGCACAGTATTCTGTTACATGGGCAACCACCTGTGGCAGGCTTGGGAGCCTTCGCTCACAAGGGTTGATGTATGTGATGAGGTGTGATGGGCTAGGCACTGTCTAAGGAGGAGGTGGAAGGGCACGAAAAAGTGGGAAAACTAGTAGCTGTCTGAGTGAAGCTTTATTGGCTGAAGGCCCCACACATCAAACAGGCCTCCCTCTGCCTCTAGATGACCTTTACCTCCACCATCCTAGGGACTTACTTGGACTTTTGGTGCCCTGACAAATTCCTCCTATAGAAGGGCCATGAGGTAGAGGTGGAGGCTCATCCTCTTTCCAAAGTTTCCTTTAGTCAGCTGGTAATGGATATACTACCCTGTTGGTGGTACAGTGCTTATGACAGCTGGTAACTTAATCCTGTCCTGGCACCATTTTGTTCTGCATTTTGTCTCACACCCCTGTGCTACATTAGACATGACATTGATGCATGTCTGTATGGAGGCATGCCAAAGTGATGTCACATGGAAGACAGACCTTGTTAGCCTCTCATGCTGCACTGCCACCAGGCCTCCACCTGGTGTCATGGCAGTCGATCAGCGTAGTGACATGATCTCCTCCTCATAGAGTAGAGGAGAGTGTTTTTAGCAACACTGAATCCTCCCCCTTTTCTCAACTGTCCCACATTTGACCGATTCCATTTTGAAACCAGGGACACTGATGTGGTGGGCTGTAGCGCTGTTGCCTCACCACTTGGTCAGCATTCTTAATCTTGAACATTCAATGGATTACCAGAGTGTTTATACTTCTTTTTTCACTCACTACATATTCCATATCCCTCCTTCCACTCAACCTACTTATTTAGAAAAAAAACTCCTCTGCCTATCCCTTCCACCCAATGGAGGTGATCAGTTGTTTAGTTCTCATAATAACCACATTTCACCTTTATTTGTACAGATTTGACTGGACAGACACTGACCATGTGGTGGAAGAGCACACTGACCCCCCCCGGTATAACTGGACACTTACCCTGTGTATCAGTATTGTTTTATGTTTAGAGTAGCTTGTTTATCATAGTTAATTTACTAAGCAAAGTCAAAGTCAAAAGTTAGTTTATTGTTCAGCTGTGAAGCCATTACAATATTGTACAGTTAAAATTTTAGTACTCTAGTACTTCACACAATAATTTTAATACTTAAAAGTGTAAATACAGATGAAACACTTCAATACACTCCAGCTATCCAATCATTTCAGTATCAATAAAAAGATGAATCTACCACCCCTTTACATTGTAAAAAGATACTAAAGGCCATAATAGACCAAATTATAAACAGCACTTTGATCAGTTATATCTAAATCCACTCATTCTCCCCAATAAGGAAGTATCCCCATACCTCAGTCAGACCTGCCTTTTAACCAACATGTATGGGCCAAACACAAATAGGACTTTACTCTTAGAAGTACTATATGAGGGGATCATCAAAGGAAGGCTGCTCTCCAGATCCAAGTTAGGAAAGAAGCTGCCAGTAAGACCCATCCAATTGGGGAGCTAATACAGAACATCCCACCATGCATACGGTCCCATGTTCCAGTTGCAACCCGGTATGATGGGAATTATATACCTGCTAATTCTAAGACTAGTTCAGGATCTTAAAAGACTTAGGTCTTACCCAATAAAATCCCCCCTGTTCCTTCCACTTTCAGGTCCAATAATTTGGGATTAAAACACACCATATATGGCTAATTTGGGCCAACTAGACAGTACAAGTTCCCTCAGAAGCGGGAGTGGTGGATACACTAATTTATCTAACGGTATGATTGGTTATGTTATTGGTAATGTTATCAACAAAATCATATAATTTTAATCGCAAAACATTTCACAACTCATAACTGTGGTAAAAACTAACAGTTTCAGCTAATACTACAGAAAATCCCATATATAACAGCCTTAGGTATCATACAATATAAACCAAGCATATAAAACTCTTAAAAGTACTCATTTATCCTCAGTAAGGTGAAACCTTTAACCATTGTATCTAGAGCCATCTCAAGTTGAACCTATAAACTTGGAGGTACTATGCGAAAAGAAATTATCCATGGATACCCAGTTACCAGATCCAAGTTAGGTAAAAGGTTGCCGGTAACACCCATCTGATTGAAGTGTTATTACAAAGCATCCCACCACGCATGCAGTCCCATGCTCTGACTACACCCCGATATAATGGGAATTAAATACCAGCTACTACTTTAACCAGCTCTGGTCATAGTAAATTTAGGGTTCTCCCCAGAAAAAATCACCACAGTTCCCTCCATATCTAGGTCCGAAACTTTAAGACTAGTTCCTAATATTACAGATCAATTTAGCCTTCTGAGAATATACCCCAAAAAATAAAGCACAAGAAAAACATAAAAACTCAACAAAAACTTTCAGCATCTAAATTTCTAAAAAGCAGATACTTATGACATTCATTACTCTAAGATCCTTACAATTATGGGCCCCAAGGATCCCATTAGGGGTCCCACAAACAAGCTGGTACAAAACCAGGGCAATCAAAATTTTAAAAGCATTACTTGACAGAAACCTTCAAGAGATCACTCAGCACCACCGTCTGTGAGCAAATCATAACAGATATTTGTCTTTTCAGTCAAAAATAACAAAGCTTTTTGAAACATAGCTTTTAGTACACTGAATGAAACTCCAGACCCATTACCCATATTCAAGGATTGCTCTAATCTCCCACACTGGGAGTCCATTTAAATTAGATGGGTCTGAGTCAACCTTTGCCGAGAGACACACAGCGCTATACCTCCACTCCTTAAATTTTGCAGGAATTTTAGGCGTCCAATGTAATCATCTCACACATTAGTTCATGGAAACATAAAAACATTTCAATAAAGTGAGGGATTTTACTATCGTCCACCCTTCCATTCTCTTTTAGCTCTACAGGCAAGAACGCCATTATTTTCAGTGAGATTTCAACAATTTATAGTTTAGGGCAAAAAGCTTCCATGACTTTTGCCCCTCGTCCTCCTTCCTTCTCCAAATGATGATTCAAGGAGAAATTCCACACCTGAAAAACACAAAAGAAATCGCTGTCTGAGCATGGTAAAAGATGGCCAAGTTCGAATTTTGATTGTCAGGTCCCCCCTAGGCAAAGCTAGCATACCTGTAAAAATCCAATAATAAGCATATCAACACAGTAAGTTCCATGACACAAAGCCAGAGCTATGTTCCTCACACACCCATCCCTATACTGTTCATTACAGTGTGCATACAGTTTTTAGAAACCCAGCAAATTGCAAAATGCCAGGAACCAACAGGTGACCGACCAAACTCACAAACTTCCTGAAGGAGAGATTTTCTTCTCGGCATCTCTCACTCCCCAGCTCTGTGCATGCTCGCCAGACGCCAATATTAACTGCCAGTACTACACATACGCATACGCCTGGTGCAGAAAAGTCTCTCAGCTGCTTCCCAAGGAACAAGAGTACATACTCAATCTCCAGAAGTTTAAAATAACCCGAGGTTCATTCATCAAACTTATCAAAACTCTTTAAGTGAGGAGCAGGAAAGCAAAGCAATGGAGAGTGGGGCAGCATCACAGCCATCTTGCTGCCCCACCCCCCCAATTTACTAAGCAGCTGCAGATCCTTTGTGACCCTGTTGCTATTGTCATGTCACAGGTATGACTGGATGTTCCCTGGAGACCCCCCTATCTGAGGCTCCCTAACACTCAGGTAAGAGATCTATCACTTATTATCTATGCTCATATTGTTAAAATGTAACACTGTTGTCCAGCCCACCAGTGCAGTGGTAGTGCTACCACTTGTGATGCCGAGGGGTGTCAGAGGGCTGGCCAGAGGGAGGAAGATCAAGCATCCATAGAACTGCTGTCCTCCTCTGGAAGGGATGGTAGGCAGAACCCAATGCTTGCCTGGCCCCTGGCAGAAGCTGGAGGAAAGGCAGCTCAGGCCAGAATGTTGGGAGGTGTATCAGACATCATTGCATGCACAATGATGTCAGCGCATACTGAGACTCCCTGGGGACAGGAACAAACAAAAATGCCCAGTGGCAGGATAAGGAGAAATGGCCACAGTCCCTGCACCTGACCAGCTGGGCACACTGGCCAGAACTGGATCCGTTCTCTGGTTGAGCTTAGGGAACCCTGCCGGGGGGGCAAACTCTGGGGGAAGATGGCCAGAAAAGGTCAATCCTGGCTGACATTGGGGTGACAGGGCTGGGGTGCTCCTCTGAAGAAGAGCTGTTTGGGAGGAAAGGGAAAATGATATAACACTGCAACCCCAATTTTTAAGACACTGTTGGCTGTCATTTATCATCTTTCACATGTTAGGTGGTTGGTGTCACAGTGCTTGAAATATCTCCACTGTTCTGTTTACTTCCTGATAGCACCCCCTCCCTTTAGCAAACAAAGTTATACATGGTCTCTTTCTTTCTTCATGCATGGCATGCAAAAGGGTATGACTGGTTTTCTTGTATCGTACATAATTGGAGAGCCAATAACTTCTCTATCTCTAAACACTGCTGCATATGCCTATGAGGCAATGCCCTGAGCCTAGCTGTATTTTGTGCTTCAGGCAGGAAGCGAGGTGCTTATGGGAAGGTTGTGGACATTATGCATCAATGAAGTATTTTCTATCTATCTATCTATCTATCTATCTATCTATCTATCTATCTATCTATCTATCTATCTATCTATCATACATGGATGGGAACTTTTCCCCATAGAAAAGGCCATCATTTGTTTCCCCGTATACCTGTGACTAATCTATTAATTAAAAGTATGCCTGTGAGTAATCTATCAATTAAAAGTATATACTGTACCTGCACTAATTAAACAATTACAGCTATATACCATCACTAATTAAAGCTATATACCTACACTAATCAATTGAAAGTATATACGTGCACTAATAAAAAGTACACACCAGTACTATATTAAACCTCAGGCTTCTGCCGACAGAATATCTTATCCTCAAAAACCTATATGTTCTAAATCATCTGGCAGCCTAAGGGTTAAACCCTGTGGGACACCACTAATAGCACAATTAAAAGATCATTAGGAAGCTAGCCAAACCAATTACCAAGTTGCAAAAGAAGCTAAAAAATGACACTTAAACAAAACCCTCCCAAACCTAGAAATCCCCCAAATTCCTACCTGTACTCACTACACACTATTCCCTCTTTGCTGCAAGAGACCTTCAGGTCAAATGTGAGATCTCCATAACAATAACCATCCTAATGTATTAGATTCAAAAAACAATGGGTAAGAGGGGAACACTCAGAAGTATATACTGGAAGGAAGGAGGTCATATGTGATGTTGTTTGCTCAGGGAACAGGGTGAGCATTAGAGCTGACAACCCCAAGGAGGACCCCACCACTGATTTGCCAAGATTCCAGAGACCCCAAACCCTAATGTTTTCCTTTTGCTGCTTGGAGGGTGGGGGTTAGGAGTTAGGGTTGGAAGCCCTAATGCCAAATTTCCTACTTTTGTAGCATTGTTACCCTAACTGAAGCACTGTTTTTTGCAGGGTGTATATATATATATATATATATATATATATATATATATATATATGCATGTATGTACAGTATATGTATATATGTGTATATATATATGAGACAAAGAACTTCTGTGCACAAACACTGAGGCAAGGGTTACCCCAAAGGGCATTTGGTTGGAAGCCAAGTTTCAAGAAAATACAAAATCACATGCCCACACAATGCAAAGCATCATGGGCTGCATATGCAAATCACCACAGAATGTTATGCTGGTTTAACTTTAAGCAGAATTGCATGGTGCCGAAAGGTCTCTCACACAACTTGCAAAGGGTGCTAATAGATGACATAGACACGTGTTTCATCCTACCAGGACTCATCAGTATGCCTCGTCTGTTTGACACCCTAGTGGAATGAACCAGCCATTGCCTCAGTGTTTGTGCACAGAGGTTCTTTGTCTTTTAAATATTTTTTTATTTTAATGGGTTCACCACAACATAACCAAGACACACTGTCTTAGGGTAGCTGGTTCATTCCACTGGGGTGTTAAACAGATGAGGCATACTGATGAGTCCTAGTAGGACAAAACACGTGTCTATGTCATCTGTTAGCACCCTTTGCAAACTGTGTGAGAGGCCTTTTGGCACCATGCAATTCTGCTTAAAGTTGAACCACCCTAACATTCTGTGGTGATTTGCATATGCAGCCCATGATGCTTTGCATTGTGTGGGCATGTGTGATTTTGTATATATATATATATATATATATATATATATATATATATATATATATATTACAGGCAAAAAACTCCATTTAATGCATCAGTTAGGGTTGTTCCACAGCGACAAAAGTGAGGAAATTTGATGTTAGGGTTGAAAGCCCTTGCCCCAATACAACCCCAACCACCAGTGGGGGTGTGCATTGGGGTGCTGGCCTAACTCTCACCCCATCATGTGTAAACAAGCTGAGGTATAGGAGAATAGGGTGAGAGTTAGGACCACGACCCAATGTACACTCCATTATGGAAGAAGGTGGTTGGGGCGTGGCAAGTGGCTTTCTATCCCAACACTGAATTTCTCACTTTTGACACTGTGGAACAACCCTAACTGATGCATTAAACAGAGTTTTTGCCTCTAATTTCTCTTCTTATTGAGAATGTGCAATAGAAATAGTGAATGGAATGTGAAGGGTCCCGCGCTCCCACCACGTGATTTTTTGTGACATAGTAATGGGAAGTGCAAGGGAAAGGCAACTGCTAATGGTTGCTCACATGGTGACTGAAATGTAAATGGAAAAGCAAACATTACTAGAAATGCAAATGCAAAGTGACGCCAAAGTGAACAGTGACGCAAAAGGAGACGCAAACATGTAAGGAAACGCAAACCGTGACTTGCATGGTCATGGTACCGCAATCAGAAATGCAAATGATAATGTTACCAGCAGAAATAATGCCAAAGGAAATAGAAATGGAAATATAAATGCAAGCGCGTATGCAAACGAGAAGCACAGGGTAACACACACGATGGTGTACACGGGAACGGTAATGCAAAGGGGTTTGGAAACGCAAGTGGAAATGCTAACTGTAACAGTAACGGAAGCGCACACCCTGGTTTTGCCCAACAGCTGCATGGAGAAACACAGTGTGTACAAAGAATGCATGCATAATAATGGGCCTCGGAGCAGAAAATGAGCTGTTGGAATACTAAATTGCTTATATCTCAGGAACTGTACAACGTAGAAAAAAAATTAAATTTCACATGATTCATCAGTTTCCTGGCTAGGTTTTCAATGTATGAGTAGCCCACAGGGCTACACATTGTAGCGATGAAAATTCCATGTATCACATCGTTTCCGAGATATGTGCCCCGAAAGGCACGGCGGATGCCACCATGTTAGTCTATGGTGAAAAATGTCAACTTCGGAGTACCGTAACTTGGCATCTTTTCAATAGTTTGTCACCAAACCACCAAAAGGCACATCTGTGAGATGTTAGCTGCCTTACCTCCAAATTTCAGCTCAAAAGACCAAACCATTCCTTTGCAGCAGGGTGGCAAAGAACTCTTGTCATTTTGGTCATAGTCTGGAAAAGTTGTGTCGTGATTTGTGGAAGCTTTCACAAAATTTGCGAAAGTGTCGCAGCTGTGACACTACTTTGCAACACTTATTTTTCCAGAAATTTGAAAAACATATTTCTGGTGTAAAACATAAGGTTTTTGGCTAGTGGTCCCTGGTAATCCAATAAAGCCACCTGATACCAAATGTTGTATTAAATCAGTTACAATTTATTAATACCAAATAAGCCCTAACAATTTTACCTCTAACACGATCAAATCTAAACAGCTGATGGCTTATTACCACCAGGGCTACAGGTGTTCAGAGGGAATGAAGCAACATTCCTCATTCCTCTGGGTGACCCAAGAATCTATGGCAGCCATGTTTGCTACTCCCCTTGGACACACTGGACATACAGTCTGTCTGATATTTATACAGTGTTTGACAATAATTGCAAAACAAGGGAAATTTTCCAGTTTAGACACTCTGACCATAAAAGGCAAGAGAGTAGGGTCATGAGACAAGGGTATAAAAGCATAGTAGCCATAAGATACCTCGGTCATAAGATACATTTGACACTTTGCAGAGACATGTGGTCATTCTTAGACAGAAAAACAAGTGGTCAGGGGATTTTACATTTATCAAAAATAACTTACTTTAGCATACAGAAAACATATGAAGGGACTTCACATTCACTTTAAATAACTTGCTGACTAGACAGTGGCCAAAACAAGGATATAATTGTTTCTTATCAACTCTCTGTTACACATTTTTTTTAAACACAAGAAATTATAAAATCAGGAACTGTATCTAAGCTGCAGTGGGTTGAAGTAGCTGGACCTTATCTTTGGCTATGACCTTGGGTTGAAGGAATGTTTTGTACAAAATATCTGTGCTGAGTAAAGCAAAGCTGATTTTCTTTAAAACATTTATTTTTTTAAACACAGTTTATGCTCTTCACTTATATTCTACAGTTATTTAAAGAGCCCCAGCACCTTTTGAACCTGGGCATCTACACAGACATCAATTTGCACAGTGGTATCATTATTTGCATGGTTTCAACAATTACTCTTCAAGCACCTCTGAACTTACAAGGCACATCAATCTACATGTTGGTATCATGTAGTCATCTACTAGCCACCTTCACCTTTTACTAGCCCTTTGCAGCCTCTACACTAGCCATTTTACACCTTTCTAACTCCTCAACCTTTTGGTTAGCCAATTACATATTGTTGATAAAAGTTTGGTCACTGGTCACTAAACTTTGGCCACTGGCCACTTTCAACACTAGGGTGTTTAACCCCAAAAATAAAGACATGCCTAGCATCCTCAGGGCTCGACTAGGTGCACACAAAAATAATTGTGTCCCTAGAAAGTCCTGATTTTAAATGCCAAGAATTTTTCTGATCGCCAACTGAAAACAAAATGGCAGATTTGCGACACTACTAGGGCCATTTGCAACACTAAAAAGTGCATATGCGACACTTTTGAACTTTTTGTTAACTTTTCCCCGACTTATAATGAGAACTTGTTTTTTGAATAACTTTTGAACTATTTAATATTTTTTTACGAAATCTTCAAAAGGCATATCGGAGACCCCAGCTGCACGTTCTCTAAGGTTTTCGGACCAGTCGCGCAAACTGTGTGACATGTAGGCATGAGCAAAGAATCTACAAAAAAACCCCATAATTGTGCACATGAATGTTGCTTAATAACTCCACAGCCATATATCTGACTGGTACAGAGGTTGGCAGATCCCAAGATCTATGCTGCCAGTCTGTGCCTGCCAAATTTCAGGCAAATCTGTTGAACAGTGGCAAAGTTATTAAGGTGCAAAGTTTCACCCTTTAACCTTAAAAGGGCTACTCAACCCTAGCTATGGTAGCACTACCGTGCTACTATAATATATATATATATATATATATATATATATATATATATATATATACATGTAATAGTGGCGCAGTAGCACCACTATAGAAGCTTATAGTTAGGGTTGAGCAGGCAGTTTAATGCCACACCTCAAATTTTGCACTTGCAACCATTCAACAGATTTGCACAAAGTGTTTCATGTGTGGTCTCTTGGGGTAGATCTCTTGATGTGCCAAGTTTTGTTCCAGTTGGATTTTCAGATTCTGAGATACAGATAGTGAAAAAAACCCTGAAAATGTGCCACTTTTTGCAGTTATTTTTTCTCATCGCACTACACAAAGACAGTGTTGAATTTTGCTCTGAAGTTTTTATGATAGAAAGAGCTTGAGTCATGGAATACCCTAGTGTTTATTTGGTGAACAAATATTAATCCTTTTCAAAGTTACAGCATTTTTAAGGTCCCATTATTTACAATGGTATTTTTATTTTTCAGGATAGATTCTTGGAACGAAAAAGGATTTAGCTCTGATGAACAAGGATTCTTTTTCTTGAGTGGCCAATCCTTGTTTGCCAGAAAAAATTCATTTTTCATGAACTGTCATCTTGTTTTTTATTTTTGGCCAGAAAAAGTATCATAAATCTGCCCAGGGATGTCTGTTACAGACATTGAAGTGTGTATTTTGCTCATCGGGAGTTGATGAGCTGTTCTTTGTGGTTTCTGAATTCTATATGGCTCTAGATTAAAAAAAAACATAATTTTAATACTTTTTTGCCACTCACTAGCTTTCTTTTTTGCCATTCCTTTTTTGTAAAGGAGAAAAAGGAAATTGGGTGGCGAAAAAGGGTTTCTCCTATTGATGACCACATGGCCTCTTTTCATGACCAGACGGCCATGCCAGTAATCCTTTTTCACCAGCCAATTTCCTTTTTCACCATGATGAAAAAAGGAAGGTGAGAAAGGAAATTGGCTGACAAAAAAAAGGATTACAGGCAGGGCCATCTGGTCATCAAAAGGGGCCATCTGGTCATCATCTGCTCCCAAAAAGTACCGCCCTCTGGTCATCCCCTCAAAAATATCCCTGGTGTCTAGTGGCACCCCACCCTCAATCCCCACATATATTTTTTGTTTTATTTTTCATTTCTTTTTCTTTTTTCTTTTTTTTTATTGTGGCATTCTGCCACTTTGCTTTTTATCCCTGGTGTCTAGTGGTACACCCACAGCACTCTCCAATTTTTTTTCCTGGATGCTCATTGTTGGTTAGTAGCATCCCCCCACCCTCCCAGGTCTCAACCTGAAAAAGAGAAAACAGTCCGTCATTGTCTTTTTTTTAACTAAAAAAAACCCAGCCAATCACTGATTACTCCTTTACCCCCCAGCCAACCACCCACTGTGCACCCATTTCCCCATACTGCGTTGACAACCCAAACACCACCACTCACCTGAAGAGGTCCCAGGTTCAAGATCCACTCTTCTGATTGATGACACTTCTTGCTGCTGGAATTGGTGATCACAATATGAGAAAGTAAGGTAAATGCACTTCAATGTATTTGAATGGGGGAGTTCAACTTTTATGGATAACTCTGCCATTTTTTTTAGATTTTGACACCATCTTTTCACAATAGCCTTTTGGGGACCCCACCTGGTAAACTGTGATTGTCATTGGGCAACTCCTATCAGAAAAGTGATTTCATGGTCAGCTGGCAAAATCCCCATACCAGTGGGATTTGTGTAATGATAGTCATATTGTTCATGAGGTGGAGCCAAAAGAAGGCTATGTTAAAAATTTGATGTCAAAATTTCAAAAAAATGGCTGCATTTGACCATTCTTTGCAATTTCGCTACACACGCTCATAACGTTGGACATTTTAAATATTTTTACCCCATATTTTTACCCCACGTCATGTATGTCACAGCTGTCATTTTTCAAATCCTAGCCAAAATGTGTTTTCACACCTATGGTGCAGAATAGCATTGCAGTTGTGCAGAATTATGTTTTGGAGGGGATTTGAAATTCTTCTGTACTGGGTACATGCGGTGAGGTCATAAGAAGGCTATGTTGAAAATCTGGGGTCAAAAATATATAAAATAGCACAGTTATGACTATTTGTTGCAATTTCACTATGCATGCTCATAACTTTGTGAATTTTAAATATTTTGAACCCACATTTTCAACATAGCCTTCTTATTATACCCCCTCATGTATGTCATAGCTGTCATTTTTCAAACCCTGTCCAAAATGTGTTTTTGCACCTGTGGTACAGATTAGCATTGCACTTGTCCAGAGTTACATTTTGGTGGATATTGAAACATTTTCTGCAGCGGGTATATGAGGTGGGGTAATACGATGGCTATGGTGACAATTCAGTCACTCTGGCCCTATAAATTTAAGCACAGGGAATGGACGGCCCTCTGCTCCCATAAGCACATACACATATGCATGAATGGAGGGATGGGAGTGCAGGGCCCTCTGGGCCATGCGCTCCAAAAGGTATATCCATATATGCATGTTTGGAGGGATGGGAGTGCAGGGCCCTCTGGGCCCTTCGCTCACACACATAAATAAGGATACAGTTATACTATCTCAAAATGTAAGGAAATAAATTGCAAAAAACCTTAATAATGCATCAGTTAGTGTTCCATCATCAAAAGTAGGGAAATGTGGTGTAAGGGTTTCCAACCCTAAAACCCCATCCCCCACCCTGTACAGACCAACAGGTGTTGAAGGACGCATACATTACTGGTGTGCCCTGGCACAGCAGGAATTGTGCAGTGCAACATGCCCTTTTGAATAACACGCTGGGGTGCATCAGTGGGTTGCACATGGTGCAACACTGTAGTGCCAAATGCAACCCCTTTGAATATCCCACCCAGTATATATAACTAGCTGAACATGGTGGTGACTTTAAGGGCTGGATGTAGCATAAGTGAGTTTTAAAATGGTGTACAGCTGTAAGACAATTATGGCACTTTGGCTTAAAACAAATATGGTTCTCACCATGAGGTTTTCCACATGATGCACACAATTTAGATAAATGATAATCGGGGTATGCCAGTTTATGCCATCCAATAATCAGGGCACTGTACCACCTCACTTTGTACTTTACTACAACCAAATGATATGCATGCATAGCACATGTTAGAGCATGTGTGTGAACCTTTGTGTGTAAAAAGGGTATTACAATGCTCACATACATTTCTGACCTGAGAAAAGCCTTTGAGGTTTTTAATACCATAGTAATGGTTTTCGTATAAAAGAATAAATACAGATTTTGCCTGTTTATTAGGAGATGCAAGAAACCTTTGCCATGCTTAAGCTTTCTTCGTAAAAAAAAAACAAAGATGGTCACATCTAGCTCTGCCTCAAATAGATGTATATGGCTCAAATCTACCATTATTTGTTCTGACAGCCCTACCCTTCTCTGTTAATCTCTAGCATTTGCTAACATCTGTTGGTCAACTAATTGAGGGTATAGCAAAGCCACTACACTCCTGGAAAAGCATAATGCATTATTTTGATTCACCAAAGTAACTAGATGCTTTGCTTTCTGCTTGACAATATGGCTAGATTAAACACTTCTAACACCTCTGGAAACTCCCCAATGCACATTTCTTACAACAGTGACTACCAACATTAATGTCTCATTAGCACACAACTCCATCTTGCTGTTTAATAAATTTGCAATATGCTCTAAAAATTCATCAGCATTTAACTCTTGGGGGTTTCTACGTAATGAAAACACAGGGCCATTTAAACTATCACAATCCAAGTGTAGCTGTACAAAATCATTACTACCTAAAGTAGGCCTTATTCTGTCCAACAACTGCTGCACAGCTGTATGGATGGCAGAATAGTATTGATCTATGGATGTTATACTGTCTAGATTGGCAAAGCGAAACTACTGGTGATACTCAACGTAGAAACATAGAAGTTGACAGCTGATAAGGACCATAAGGCCCATCCGGTCTGCCCATTTCTTTTTCTACCTTTTGAATGTGCCATCGGCATTTGCTCTGTCAATGACCTATCATTTCATACTTATCTGTATTGCTCCCTTATCTCTATCCCATGCCTGTTTGAAGCCTGCACCATTGAAATTATTTCTGGGTACTTCATATTCATTTATTAATTCTAAATAGACAGGTTCCACTAGACCCTCTTCCATTAACTGCTGACCCTCCTGACTACAAATGTCTTCTTCATGGCTTGGTGTGGCACCGCCCCCTATCTGCATGTCTTCAGGGGTGCTATTTTGTGCAGGACTCATAAAATATTCACTGTCTGTCAAATCTGTGTGCACATGAGAATTATCACATTGCCCCTCCCACATTGTTCACACATACAACACTCAGTTTTACACTCGCTACTTTGACACTCAGGAGATGTTTGAAATGGGGAACTTGCACAACAATCACACACACAGCATGGTGTGGCAGACCCAGATACCACATTGTTCTGTGGTGGTGCCCTGTGTTTTTGCAGGAATGCCTGATGCTGCTGCATTTTGTTATGGGTAGCCAATATGTTGTTTAGCCTTTCAAATTCTACACATAATATACTAATTCACTATATGATGTCTAGTGTTTCTAATGACCCACCCACATTTATCATTTTATCAATCATTTTGTCACAGTCATTTTGTATAGTAGAAATGTTTCCACCACTGCAGGCTAATTTTTAATTAGTTTTCTAGTGTTCACCATTTCTGGTATTTAAACAACTGGCAAAATGTATATTTACAGTTTAAAATCTTGTATTATGATGGTTTTGTTTTTGTGAAGCCGGTCCCCCTATAAATGTGTTACTAAAAATTTCAAATGTTAGTTTGCAATCAGGAGGCAGCATCACATGTGAAGAAACCACCACAGGTATGCAAAAAGGATCTAAATTATAACTATATGTATATACAAGGGTGCCGCCAGTTGAGTTTTGCTCATGTGGTGACACTTTTTGGGGTGACAAAGTTGCAGGTGTAATTAAAGGGTCAGCTTTACTCACACACACAGCAGCTGATTTTAATGTGTGACAGCTCTGCAGATACACTATCAGGGGCACTGGTTAATGCTACAGGTGTTTGTGTTTGCTTATTGTTATGTTTACAGCAATGCTTACCCCCATTTCCTATACGGCAATGGTGTTCACGTTTTTCACTTTTGTTTGTGGGGGGTGGTTGGTCTGTCCATAAAGATTCTCGTGGTAGGCTGAACACATTTTCACACAGCCCTAATCCCTTTTGTTTGCTGTTGGGGGTGCAGGCACTGGAGGTAGCAGCAAGCTTGTCTGTTCAGGAAGGCTCTCTTTCTGTCTGGATAACCTTGAATGCATGTGGTGGCCTCTTGCATGCTTTGGACATACTGCTTCTAGAGGCTTAAAATTGATATCATCTAGGAAACATTAAATAACAAAATACATAAATATATAGCCCCAGTAATGCATACTGCTTTATAATAGTACTGTTTTTTTTGCAGGCTGATTATTATATTAGGTACATTTCATGTCAGATATACATTTCCTTTATTGTAATTTGATCTGTTTTAGTTGACTGGTACCCTCAATAAAAACATGCAAAATGTCAGCATATTAAATAATTTGCTGCATTAAACACCCTTGATTTAAACTATAAATAACAGGAAAGGGGTGGGGAAGGGGCATTGCCACACCAGATCTTCTTAATGTATGCTTTAGAAACATGTGGCTATATAGTATAATTTTTCTTACAAGGAGGCATACTAAATTCACAAAAAAGCACAGCAGCTAATTTACAATCTTTAACGCATCTGCTCCATTATTAACCTGCATTGTAAAGAACTGTAACCATTTTTGATAATGTAGGACCACAAATTTGGCTACTTTAACTGCAACATACCTGCTTTTTGGCTCTCATTCCTTAGTGTTATAGTTTTGGATGATGGCCCCAGTTTCTCCGTTTCTATTACAAAAATAAAAACAGTTTATAAGTCAGCACTAATTACTGTATATACTGCTGCTAATTTATTTTTACAGTTTTACATATTAAAGAGCAAACTTTAACAGCTTTTTATGTTTTAGCAGCAAAATTTAAAACATCTTTCTGCAAAGTTTAGCTCTTTAATAAATTGGTTTGTTAGAGGTTCAAAACCCCTGGCTCACTGTATACAGTGATAGTTATGTAACCCCTTTGTTACCCGGGGTTACTAGAATCCCAGTAAGACCTAGTGGTAGGCAAAGAAGGCAGCTTGTGAAACTCCAGTTAAATGGGTTTCACACTGTCTCACTCTGTCCTCAGTCACAGCTGAGACTTGAGAGATGACATCATTATAGAACTGTCACAGCTGCATGAGCCACTTTGGAATCTCCAGCTCAGGGAGTGAAGTTTAGAACTTTGGGAAATTCAAAGTCAGTCTTATGTTTGTCCTTAAGCAAGAAGGAAGCATTAGTCTACAGTTTGATTTCTCTCACTCAGAAAAAAGGAAGTGTTCCTGTATTTTACCTTTTTTAAAGTGGTGGAGACCGCTCCCCCGGTCTCAGTGCCCCCTCCCTCTGGAGGAGGAAAGTTCTTTGTGGGTTCCAGGGGCAATCCCCTTCTCCCACCCTGGGAAGAAAGCTGCCTGATTTAAGTTCAGTCTGTTCATGTATAACAGCAAAGGTTACAGTACTTCGCCTGTGGGGCACCTGCAACGAATGGGTGAGTGTTTGGCTCCATTGGAAGGGGCAACCATCTTGTTTTCTTCAGCTGGATTTCAAGTATTGGGGACTGCTATTTGGGAGGACTATGTCAACTAGGACAAACAAATAGAGCAGTCAACTGTTTAAAGTTTTAAATGGATTTAAAGTTCGCTGTAGAGGGGGTGCTTCAGGTCATCCACCGTTCAATCTACATTTTAAAGTCTAAAGTTTTCTGTGTGTCCAGAGAAATGGCCGGGTATGGGCTGTGGGAGCTGGAGGTGGGAAAACCCCCCATCTTTAGTAACCAGGTCCACCTCTACGGATTTCTTCTGTGTTTTTGCTACTTGTCTCATGCGCTTGGCCAGTGATGGGGTGGGTACCCAGACGTGGGTTGCAACTTGAAAATCTCTCTAGGAGTCGCAGACTCTAAGTGGTGTGGGGAGCCACAGGATGGGAAAATTACTCCTTGTTGGATGGGAGTCTCCTTGTTTGATGGGAGTTTCAATTGGAAGTACGAAAACAAATCTCTCTAGGAGTCGCAGACTTCAAGTGGTGTGGGGAGACACAGTTTGGGAGTCTCCTTGTTTGATGGGATGTCTTTCCAAGTAAAGTTTGGGTTCATTCACCAAGTGGACCATCAGTCGAGTGGCCGGCAGGGGAGCCGGGCCAGTCGGACTATGTATCCAATGCGCATGCAAAGTCCGGGCTGAGTGCCTGGTGGGTCCAAAGCCAGACAATTGTAGTAATGTGTTCATTCCTCAAATGGACCGCTGTTTTTAACCTCTAATCTGCATTACAGTAACGTAGCCCTTTGGGGGACCATGCAGTGCTTTGTTTATGTTCAGTTAGTTAATAAATAAAGCCACACTGAAAAATCCCAATTCTGGTTCTGGACATTACAGTTATTGCTTCCTGTAGTTGGATTTACTTGGGTGCCCCTGTGCAGAGTAGCCAAACCTAGGTCCCTTGTGCCAGGTAACCTCATCCTTCCCCGAACCCATAGATACATATGTAGGTATATGTTACAGTTATAAATGCACAAAAGGTAAAGCATGACATCTTATTGCTAGTCCTATTTACATCTGTAAAATAGACTATGGCTCTCTGTATGATAAACAGCAACACATTCTAAAGTAAATACATTACTATACACACAATTATAACATTTCTGATAAACTTAATTTGGCATACCATGTGAAGCCGTATCAGGCACTACCAAATAATAGCTTGTTATAGACAAGGGCAGGATTCACAAAGAAAGCCAAAATTCCCACAGCTGCAGGAAAAAGGCTTGCTGCAGTGCGGAAATGCAGTTGTGCTGTATTCTCAAAGAAAACCAGCGCAGCTGCGGATTTCTGTAAAAAATGCCACAGGTGTGGCAATTTAGCTGCTGCAGGACTTGCACAAGTGCTGCAAATCTGCAGCTGCAGAGGCTGTGAAGGCACAGCAATAGGGAACCACAGTAGCTGAAGCAGCAGACTGTAACAGTGCTGCTATAATATGAAGCTGACAGCACACACAGAGACCAGCAACCAGTCCCCAACTGGGACCACAGCAGCACCACAGGTACCAGCAATACCTTGGCACCACAGTGGCTGACTGTCCCTGCTGGTCATCTCTCCCTGGGGTGTTCCTGTGGCCTACGAGGGTAGCACTCACTGCTGGCTGCTCAGGCTCTACTGCTTGTGGGGCTCTGACATGGGCTGCACTGGGTCTAGTGGTTGTTGCCTGTTGCCATATCATGGCAATGTGTGCTTTCGGTGCTGTAGCATCAGCCACTGCTGCACTGTCTGAGATGCTATTACCTGTGGTACACCTCCACCTTAATTGATTCCAATTGCTGGGGCACTACTGCAGTGTGCTGAGAGAGAGTTACACTCATTCCACTGTGTGTGACATTCTTTCCTCAGCTGCGGAAAAAAACTGTCTATGAATAGCCTTTCAGGGGTTGTGCCTTACTTATCTCACACCTTTTTGTCCTGAGGGACTTCCGCAGCTGCACTTTTTTCCACAGTCCATAGTGGTTTTTCCTGAAGCTGCAGAGGGTTTTGTGAATAGCACTTGGAGCAAACTCCCATTTTTTTCCATAGCTGAGGAAGTTTTGGGGACTTAGGGAAGGTTTTGCACCTTCTGAAAGCTTTGAGAACCCTGCCCCAGACTGGCAAACCTAAATGATAAAAAAGTAAGGTTATAGTTTTATAAGCTTCATTGTACCCACTCAAATTAATAAAAACAATCAAATTAAGTGCACTTATCTTACCCCCTGTGAGCCTTTTGATTCTAAAACAAGATCATGAAAACCAACCTGAGAAAGCTGTTTTGCAAAATAGCCATTTAAAAGTCAAGGCCACAACAGTTTTTAAAAACTTGAAACTATTCAAAAGTCTTACAGACCCCTGGTTTGCTGGCTGTAAATGGACTGTTGTATGCTAATGCACCAACTTTTATGAGGTACAAAGGATCTAAACACATCCCCAAGCAGAGGTGGAACAGAGAACCACTGTAACATAGACCAATAATGGCCTAGAAGACTCATTGATTAGTAATCATTACATTTAAATACTCGGGGGTGGTCTTGGCCAGTAGAAGCACAAATATATTTTAGATGGAAATGGTTTAAAACAGATATGACCTAAAATAAAACTATGATATGATACAACATATATTTACAATTGTTAAAGCACAAACTGTGTGAAACACAAGCAGATAAAATAAACCAAAATTCTTTCCATTAAAATGAATGGGGCCTTTGCTTAAATGGGGAAAAACATTAAGAGGGGGTATTTTAAAACTTAATTATTTAAGAACCAGAAATAAAACTATGATATAATATAGCACTTCTAATACATATTTACAAATGTTAAAGCAAAAACTATGTACAGTAAAACAGAAGCAGATGAAATAATTCAAATGTTCTTTCCCTGAAACGAATAGGGCCTTTGTTTTAAATGGAAAGAAACATTAAATGGGGGTTGTTTTGAAACTTAATTATTTAAGAACCAGAAATAAAACTATGATATGATACAACACTTCTGACACATATTTACAAATGTTAAAGCACAAACTTAAGTGTGTGTGTGTTTCTCCAATAAAAATCTTTGCAGTAGAGGTTCATTGTATAGACTAATTTTAGAATAACCATGCATGCTGTTTAACAAAAGAGGCACTCTCATTATATAGAGAATAATGGATGGGGGACTGTATGATATGAGAATTTAATGCACACCCGAGGGTGGGATGCTACATAAACCCGAGGGGCAATGCCCAAGGGTTTATGAAAGATCCCACCCCTCGAGTGTGCATTAAATTTCATATCACACACTTCCATCCATTATTTCTTGTATAATAAACTGGCAAGGAATTTTTCCCACCAGAGTTCAGGTGTCTGTTGTATCTGCCTTTTTTAGACAACAGATAAAGTTTACTAGAATATTGTCTAGCTTTTTTAATGGAAATTGTGTAAACTCAGCTTGTTCACCTGTTTCTTGTAGGTAGGTGTACAGTAGCCTGAGGTCACTACTCGTTTTGCACACTGTGTTGGCATTTTCCTGCTGCTCCACAAAAGTCTGTCTGGATGTCAGATGTCAAAGCGCCGCTCATTTTAAAACACTTTTTTTTCCTTTTTTAGTTCTGAACACGTTTTTTTTAACAAGACAAAATGTGATGCTGTTGCCTGCTCACAGGAGTGCTTTAGAGTAAACAAGATTTATGTCAGGAAGTCACGGGGAAATTGTTTTCTTCTCCGAGGTAGCAGTTGTTCGAGTGGGTGAGAGAAGAGCAGCTGTGGGGCTCATGCTGCGCTCTGTTTAACTGAGCGCATGTTTGTCGTAATAACCGGATGGTTGTTACAGTGAATATCAACCTTCTCTGCCCATAGAAAAAAATTTCTTGCCAGTTATTATAACATGTTATTGCTTATTAATGTAATAACTTTAGCTACAAAGCTAAAATAATTGACACTTGCTTAAGATGCTCATAATTCAGCTGGTCACAGTTTTCCAGACACGTGTGTGTGTGTGTGTGTGTGTGTGTGTGTGTGTATGTGTGAGACCACTCTAACAGTCAAATAGGTCTAAGGAATATCTTAAAGCCAGCACAGTTGTTAATCTCATGAAGAGACAAAGACTTTACTATGCAGTTCGAGATAAAGTGGTAACAGTTTAAACTGGTCAGGAGTCCTCTCCTATCAGTTTGAACACAACAGGTTTCACCCAAACATAAGCCCAAGCAACAGTGGACAGCACTGTGTTTCACATGGCGTAACAGATAACTTCAATTGATAAATTTCAAGCATGACATATGCACCCTGGACCACCATAATGTGAGTTTTAAATTCAGCTCTTAAAATAAAGTAATTCAAAAGACAATATTTCAAGACATGCACATTTAAGAACAACATGTTACAGTTTTACATAAAATAAATATTAGCATACACTAAACAGCATGTTATAAAGACATATACTTATTGATAACCTGCAGAACAATGCCTGTCTTTTCTCATAAAAAGAGATTAGCTAAAACAATGTGTGCAAATATTTTTAAAATGTAAAATAATGAAGGATACATAACACGCTGAAAACATTTTTGCATTTGGGGGTGAGGAGACTGATGGTTATAGAAAGAAGGACCTCTCAATTTATAAAAAAAAATTAAAATGAGCAGGGGGAACATAACTGATCCGTTATAAACCTTTTAGGTTGTGACAAACTAAAACTATAAAAACTGTAAGGGAACAACATCTGTAGGTTTTTAATGTTGATATAATGCATACTAAAATGTGCAAAGTAGCATTTTTTGAAACAGATAACAATACCGCACGACATATTTTAAACATTGTGCACTTGAGCAAAAGTTTTACCAGTTTATTCAAAAAATACAAAAGCACATATTTTAAACAGTGTAAAGGCAGCATCTGATCAGAGGCTTTACCCCATTTATTAAAGAACCTCTCAATTTATTAAAAAAAGAAATAAAATGAAGAAGAAAAACATAACTCAGCCACTATAAGCCATTTAGGCTGTGACAAAATAAAAATATGAAAACTGTAAGGGAACAACAGCAGTAGGCATTCAATGTCGCTATAAAGCATACTGGCATAGGAGTCATTTTAGTGAATTATAGTTTGTATTTTAATATGTCTATTTTATTGTTTGTAGTTTCATTGTAAAGGCACTCTGAGCATTGGAAGGGCACTTTTTATAAATACAATTTTACTTACTTACTTACATACTAAAATGTGCAAAACAGCATTTAGAAACAGATAATACAGCACAACATATTTTAAACATTGTGCACTTAAACAAAAGTTTTATTAGTTTATTCAAAAAATACAGAAGCACATCTTTTAACTGGTCTGACATGTCCTGGGCAAGCCTAAACATGCTAATCCTCATTCCACCCATAGCAGTGTCACAATATGGAGGGGAGGGCTGCGTCATATCCAGTGCACAAAGGTGAGAAAATGGGGTGAGGTGCATCATATCCGGCACACACAGAAGGGGTAGGACGTTGTATCATTTCCAGCATGCACGGGAAGTGGAAGGGGCAGGACATTGTGTCATTTCTAGTGCACACCAGAAGCGGAAGGGGTGGGACATTACATTATATCCAGCAATCAATCATACGTCATTTCCAGCAATCACATTTTGACAGTTAGTATACTACTCAGATTGCCCAATCCCTGTGTTAGAAACCCCAAAGGCACTTTCCTGATGCTGACATCAAGTGCCCTGCCAACTCCAGTCTTGTGTCCATTAATCATTTGCAGTCACCTTGTGCCCTTCCCAAGTGACTCACTTATTCCACCCTTACATCGTCCACACTTCCCTATCCAAATGTATTTATGAAGTTATTTTTAATTTCACAGTACTGACTGGTCTCTGTGTACCTGATCTTTAAGAACAACACACAGATTGTAAGTATCAGGTAAGTCAGGGGCCAATCCACAAAAGCCCTCCACAGATGTGGAGTTTCATATGTGCCTTTGGGTTTTTCTCTCTATACAGGAGACACACCCCGAAACATTCATGAGTGGCATCTATGCTCCCTCCATGGATGATCCCATTTTGATTGTGTATTTTCTCTGGGTGCAAGTTCACCGGTGTGGGCAGGGTACATGTTGCATGCAATTCTACATGTGTTCTCCATGTTGCATAGTGAACCTGGAGAGTGGCTACTATGGTATCCAGTGAACACAGCAACCATGATTGAGTGCTTTCCAAAAGGGTGACTCAATCATGGCATCTGTGTTCAGGGCTATCTGTCAGGGTAGCGACCAGACACCTGGTTGGGCAAGGTAGGGTGATGGGAAGCATACATGCATGCATGCATGTGTGTGCACATGAGCAGGGGGTGGAAGGAGAGAGAAGGTATGTGGGAGGGAAGGTGCTGGGTAGCTGCTGAGCTGGTCAGCTAGTGTGGTGGGAAGGGTGGTCAGTTGGGGGGTACAGGGTTTGGGTCTGGAGCATCATGTTTTATTTTTGTGCCAGCCGGTGGCTTATTTTTTAAGAAATTCATCCCCAACATGCACCCCCCTGGAGCTGAGAATCCTTAAGTGGGGGGGTGCAGAGGGCACAGACCCCTGCATACATGTAATTTCCTTCACCTCCTTGCAGTTCGTCACGAGTGTGCATCACCATAATTAATTTTCAGTGATATACACTCACCCAAACGGCGATCACTATTCCGCGATCACTGTTATGACATAGAACCAGCTAATAGAACTGTCTACTACATCAGGTATGACTTGAATGTAGTGCATCTGTGCCCTTTTCACCCAGCTGCCATAACACCTCTTGTGCTCAATTCATACCCCTCACCTTGCATTTGCTCTGCAACACCACAGTGAGAGCTGGAGGAACCTATCTTCATACTGTTTTGGAAAAATGAAAACAAAAACGTTTAGCCCTTTGATGGATATAATTAGAGATGCAGTGAAGTTTTACTATGCTAGCGAAGTAGAGGCAAAGTTGGCCAATTCATATCCGTGGATCATTTCATGAATTGGCCTGCCTGCTGGCAAAATTCATCACGCTGACTTCGCCTGGTAACTTTGCCTGGTTACTTCTCCTGGTAACTTCATGTTCTGTTTGCCATGTGAAGCTACCCAAAAATAGGCCTTATCACATGTCTGAGTTTTAGCACATGATGGGCAGCAATGAAGTGAATGAGACAAGAAGTGAGTGAGTTACTTTCACTTTTGCAGCAGCAGTGCTAGTAGCAGTTGCCGACTGTGTGTGTCTGTGAAGGAGGAAAAATAGCTTGAGTTAGCCATAGTTAATCTTAGCCTTAGTTCTTTAAGTTTTTCTAAATAGCCAAACTTTATTTTACACCACCTGCAGCACCTAATTTCATTCCAAGTACTTTGTTTGATTAACTGTTCACTTTCTAGTTATTCATATTTTTTTTCTTATAAGCTTAGTTTTTCTTCCCTTTCTGTCTTTTTTCTCTTTACTAGTTAAGATTAAGAACCTGTAATGTAGGCAGAGAGAGGAGGTGCACCCAGTGGGCAACAATGAGGCCCAAGGATGTGGGCTGGGAGAGCCGTAAGGCTCAACTGCAGTACTGTTTTTGGTTTTAGTCAGGCTCCCCCAACCATTGCCCAGTACACCAGTAGCAGCAGTAGCTGCTCTGGACGCTAGTGGTGCCACCGCTGTAGTAGAGGGGGTTACTGAACACTGCCAGCAGCAGGAGTAGCCTGAGCAGCAGCAGCAGCAGCAGCAGCCTGATGCACCTACCCCTCTGCCTAGTTCTACCAGCAACACAAGCACCCCTGCTACCCCTTTGCAGAGCAGCCCACAACATCGGGTGCCAACCCTGCCAGGTCCTCCAAGGAGCTCTCCACTTTTTTTCACTGCACAGACAAATAATCAGAGCATGGTAAAGTGCAATTTGTGTGGTATGCTGGTAAGACATGGCAAAGAGGGCAGCCACGTGGGCACATTTGGGCAATGGACCCACCTTACTGTGCACCACCATGCCGAGTGGGAGGCCAGGCTGCAGGAGGGAACAAGAACGGCTGTTTCTCCAGATAGGGATGGTGCACAGCATGATGGGATCAGCTGGCATCAGCATGCCAGCAGGAGGAGGAGGAGTGACAGTACTCCGAGTGGGAGGGTGAACCATTCAGCGGCATCTGCAGCTCCAGCCACCACAGCAGCTTTACCACCAGCAGCACCAGGAGCACCAGTCACACAGGTGGACCTGGCCATCATGTGGGCTGAAGTTGAGGACCTCTGAAAGGAGGCCACTGAAGGATGGTGAGGCATCAGAAGTACAGATGCAGTGAAATTTTAATTCATGTGCGAAGTTAAGCCAAAGTGAGCAATTTCAAATTTGTGTAACACTATGTGAAATGTTCATTAAAAAGCCAAAATTTGCCCTTAATGGACTTCGCGTTGTGCACTTCATGTTCACTTTGTGTTACAGTTTGAGAAGGTGAAGTGGGCAAAAAACAGCCCACAGATTATGGGCAGGATTCACGAAGCACCTGAAATACCCGCAGCTGCGGGTAAACTTCAGTGCAAGTTGGTTGTGACTGGGATCCGCAGGTTACCCACAGCAGCGGGCGTTCACAAAGCTGGAGCCAGATTACGACTGGTTCCACAATCTATGGCTGCTTGCGGGTGGTGTTGCCGGGGAGATGGGCACAGCTGTGGGAATAAGCTACGGATGAAGGAAGCAGGCATGTCACAACTTCTGCAACTGCTGCGGCTGTGAATCGCCATCACCGCAGCTGCGGGCGATTACAGACTGCAATGGAAGTTATGGAGGGGAACTTAGAAAAATTCCCTTCGTGAATCCTGCCCAACATGTTTGACAGTCTGCAGGTCACATGATGCAGACAGGAAGTTAATCAGGCAAGACAGAGAACTAGTTTCTCTTTCCCTTGCCCTGTGCTAGAGAAGGAGCTGTTTGAGCGTGTCTGCATAGTGCTAGTTAGATATTTACTCAGTGTTTCTGTTTACTGCTGCATTTATGCTTTTGAGTTTTGACCCTGTTGTTATCGTATTCCTGAGTCCTGATTTTACTGTTTTTCTTTTTTGTTAACTTCTGAATATTTGTATTCATTTTTTTCCCAAATGGACAGAGGTGGTTTTCCTGCAGGGACTCTTGGTGGTCACCTTGACCCAAGGATGCATGGTGGTGGTGTTCGCATCAACCGTGCAAACTTGTACCCATACAGTGCTACCCTCCCAATAAATGTTGTGTCCACTGGCAGTGGAGTTAGTGGCACCAGCCAAGCAGCACTGGTGGCACCTTGCACTGCCCCCACCACCACTGGCCAAGGCTCAAGAACAGCAGCAGCAGAAACAGCAGCTACAGGAACAAAAACAACAGCAGCAGCAACAGGTTATTCCCCTCAATGGTACAGCAGCCTATGACATCTGGGGCACCCCCACTAGCAGTGCCTGGTCTTCCACTCAGCTCGGCAGTGTGGCATTTTTCCACCACACTGCCAGGTGACTCTAGTGTGGTTAAATGTAATATCTGTGGCATGCTGGTGTGGTGTGGTTGGAAGGGTAAGCATCTGCAAACAGGTGGCCAGAGAACTCTCCTGACAGTCCACCACCATGCAGAGTGGGAGGCCAAGGTGGCTGAAGTAGCAGAAAATGCTCCTACAGTGCAAGAGGTGTCAGCATGACCTCAGCCTGCAGGGCATGAGAAGTGCAGGAGAAGGGAGAGGGAACAAATGGTGGCTTCCACACCTGCACGTTAGTGCATCCCAGCCGATAGCCCAGCCACACTGGCAGATCTTGGTCTACTGTGGACTGAGGTCAACCACATCAGTAATGTGGTCAACACAATGCAGCAGCAGCAGTTGGACCGAATGGAGGGACATCAGCTGCAAATAATGGTATGCTCCAACTGCTGATTAGTCAGAACCAGACCCAGCAGTCTTTTTGATTTCTTTCTAACTTGCATTGTGTGTTCTGTCTATATTTTCCTAACTTTCTATCCCCCAAAAATATTAAAAACACACCCAAAAAAATATAAAAGAAAACAAATTCTGTCCTGCGCTTTCCTTCTTTTCCTACTTAATAATCATTTTACATACAGTAAAAGTATTTAATTTTTTTTCACAGTAATGTTTTCTTCCTGTTGTGTTAAAGCAACAGTGCAATAATATGGTAATAATTTTGATCTATACTGTTTTATTCTATTTTCAATTGTTCCTTATCTACTGACTTGTATGATACCATTCCTTCCACAATTAATGTGATTCTGCATTATAAAATGGTCAATAATGAAAAGACAAATGTGACGACTTGCCATTGGGCAAAAAGCATCACCTGACCATTCATTAATGAATGAGATTTTTATTTTTTTTGCTTTTTATAGTTAGGTAGCCTGTTTTATAAGTGTGATAACCCACTCCAGCACATGGGTGTATCAGTGCATTAATGCACTTCCCTCCCAGCTGCTTTAAGTCACTCAGGCAATCCCTCATGCCTCACAAATTCAATGCACCCAGGACATGCATTAATGCCCTGATACACCCATTGTCTGTCGTGGGCTATAGCATACTTACTCCCTATTTTTAGATATGAAATAATAAAAGTAATGCTCCTTTTAATATTGTTCAGATCTGGTTTTCATCAGTATACCCAGCTGTTTTTGAACACATACTGCCCCATAAGGTCATGGTGGTCGATGTGTCCTGCTGGATTGCATGCTAGTTCATTTTAGTCACAACAGAAATAATTTTAAATAATAGATATACAAAAATTGGTGGCAATACTGATGAAAATGGGCTGCAAGTCAGATTAAAAGTAGTGCTCTGTTTATTATTTCAGATGTGAAAAAAAGGAGTACAGCAGCCGTAAACTGCGGAAAGAAGGGTATCAAATAGATAAGTCAGTAGATAAGCACCAATCAAAAATGGAATACAAAAGTATAGGTAAAAATTATCACCTGATTATTGCACTGCTGCTGCACTTGTCATGCTATATTATATTTTTGTTACTGTTGACAGTGTTATGTCTTCGTAGCACACCCACAGCTATGATCAAAATAAACTACCATCACATACAATTACAATCCCCCTTAAAAAAAAAAAAAACCATGAAAAGTCCCAATGAAGAATAATCACATGAGAAACGGTTCAGAGAAGTCACAAGTATTTCTTGACGCACTGCTAAAAGCGTGCATCTACAGCCAGAACTCTGCATAAGTGTCCCAAGTGAGAAAATGGCTTGCTGTTGCCTGCTGCTGCTACTACTGCTGTTGTCTTGATGTATTCTGCTACTGATGTATATTGTGTTGCTAAATGATGATAGCCACAGATGACTATGGGTTGAACTAGAATTTGATGTTCTTGACAATTCTTCTGCTGCTTTGACTGAAACATGCTGCCCTATGTGTATGTATTCATACCAACAATGGTAAGCTATTGTTCATGTCACTGTCATGTTTTTTCAGACACACTGCCATTTAATTAGTATTGAATCTTGTTTTTTGTTGTAAGCAGTCTGTCATGTTGTTCCTTTGCAGGGAATCATCATCATACATATTGAATGTTTCCCTTTCACTGGTGTGTTGGCCATGGTCACATTCACATGCCATTCAGATGTGCCACCATCTAATGTGGTACTGTGGGGGGGGGTACTGCTGTGAGTGAGTGAATTATAAGCATTTCTCATTACTGTTATTTTCTTTTACATTCTCAGGTCACAGCACACAGATTCATGACAGTAGTAATGAAGCCATGTTGCCACCGCACATGTCTTCCACATGTGTCTGATTGTTGACTTCTGTTGTATGAACAATGTCAAGCCATGAGAGGTAAGTATTTTTTGGGGGGGGGGGGTTTGCATGCATCATTGGAAAACAATTTTAATTAATATTTATGTCTTCTTTCCAGGTTTTCAGTGTATCAAAACTGTTGTCCTTCTTCAGATTGAACATACCACCCATCCACAGTATCTCAATGCTACCTGCAAACAGATGAGAAGAAATTATTCTGAGTTCATTCCAGTACCCTATTGAGTATCAGTACCCAGTGGAGCTGTTCCTGTCTTTTGTTATATCCATCATCTGGCCTGTATGTCACCGCTGTTAAATACTTTATACAGTACCTGTGGAAAGCAAGGGAAACAAAAAAAAAAGGAAATCAGCCCTCACAATCCTCAATGCTGGAGTTGTACCCACTTGGAAATTCTTTTTCCATGACTGCATCAGCAACCTTAATGGTATGCCATTTGATGCTGCCCACCAGGATGGTCTGCTTCTCCTGCATTATTCAGCATCAGCACCACCATCATTGTGACTGGGTACAAACATAGGTGTGATTTTCCTACTTGGTATGTTGCACCAAAAAAAGTTGAAGTGGTGTGATTCGGGATCGTGAAGATGACCATGAAGAAAGTGATTCACCATGACGTGAGTGTGACATGAGTCATGAATTTGGCACTGGCAGCACTTCTCAGAGCACCAGAAACTGGATGAAATTGAGCTTTCACAAACAGTTGCCATTGGAAATTTCAAATATCTACGGCTGCACTTCCCTGAACTGTACAACATTTGAGCTGAGATAATATCTACTGGATTAACTAGAGCTGGCTTGTTGTGAGGACAAAGATTTGAGTCCATCTGCTAGTAGGGCATCCTACAGAACATGAACACAAACAGAAGCATCATACTGTACCAAGGATCTTGAGCGATATGACATAATTGGGTGTTCTCCTGATTCATCATAAAAATGAAGATAAAAAACAAAAAACAGGTTTGGACCAAAAAAAGTTGAAGTGGTGTGATTCGTGATCATGATAACCATGAAGAAAGTGATTCACCATGACGTGAGTGTGATGTGAGTCATGAATGTGGCACTGGAAGCACTTCTCCAAGCACCAGAAACTGGATGAAATTGAGCTTCCACAAACAGCTGCCATTGAAAATTTTAAATACCTCTGGCTACACTTCCCTGAACTGTACAATGTTCGAGCTGAGATAATGTCTACTGGATTAAATAGAGCTGGCTTGTTGTGAGGACAAAGATTCGAGTCCATCTGCTAATAAGGCATCCTACAGAACATGAGCAGTAACAGAAGCATCATACTGGACCAAGGATCATCTTGAGTGACATTATTTATTTATTTATTTGTTTGTTTTTTGTTTACTGGGTAAGTACATTAGACAACAATGTTGCCTATATTCAGGCACGACCCAGGAGAGTACAGACAGGGAAGACCACAGTCAACATTAAAGAGTATTTCATGATGTAGCATGAGCGGAGAACAAACATTTGAACAGTATACAGCCAGGTACAGTCATTATCAGTGATGACAAAGAGAAACAGATAACATTACATTAATTATTTTCATCTGATGATACATCAATGACTAAATTGAAATGACAAACAGCAAACAAAACTTAAATGAAGTAGCATTATAACAATAGGATTTCTGCTGGATGTAGGAAACTTTCAGATTTTAGAGACCAGCAGGAAATCAGTAAGTGCCATAAGGAGGAGAAAATGCTAGGAGAGAGGCTCAAGTTACTGGGTGTCTTCCTGATTCATGATGAAAATGAAGATTTAAAAAAAAAAAACAGGGTTGGACCAAAATAAGTTGAAGAGGTGTGATTCATGATCATGATAACCATAAAGAAAGTGATTCACCATGATGTGAGTCATGAATTTTGCACTGGCAGCACTTCTCAGAGCACCAGGAACTGGATGGAATTGAGCTTCCACAAACAATTGCCATTGAAAATTTGAAATACCTATGGCTGCACTTCCCTGAACTGTACAACACTCAAGCTGAGATAATATCTACTGGATTAAATAGAGCTGGCTTGTTGTGAGGACAAATATTTGAGTCCATCTGCTAGTAGGGCATCCTACAGAATGTGAACTCTAACAGAAGCATCATACCGGACCAAGGATTTTGAGTGACATGACATGATAACTGGGTGTCCTCCTGATTCATGATAAAAATGAAGATTAAAAAAAAAAGCAGGGTTGGACCAAAAAAAGTTGAAGTGGTGTGATTTGTGATGACTATATGAAGAACATGATTTGCCATGATGCGAGTGTGATGTGAATCATTAATTTGGTACTGGCAGCACTTCTCAGAGCACCAGAAACTGGATGAAATTGAGCATCCACAAACAGCTGCCACTGAAAATTTGAAATACCTATGGCTACACTTCCCTGAACTGTACAACGTTTGAGCTGAGATAATGTCTACTGGATTGAATAGAGCCGGCTTGTTGTGAGGACAAAGATTTGAGTCCATCTGCTAGTAAGGCATCCTACAGAACATGAACACTAACAGAAGCATTGTACTGGACCAAGGATCTTGAGTGACATAACATGATAACTGAGTGTCCTCCTGATTCATGATGAAAACAAAGATTAAAAAAAACAAAACAGGGTTGGACCAAAAAAGGTTGAAGTGGTGAGATTCGTGATCGTGATAACCATGAAGAAAGTGATTCACCATGACATGAGTGTGACGTGAGTCATGAATTTGGCACTGGCAGCGCTTCTCAGAGCACCAGAAACTGGATGGAATTGAGCTTCCACAAACAGTTGCCATTGAAAATTTGAAATACCTATGGCTATACTTCCCTCAACTGTACAACGTTTGAGCTGAGATAATGTCTACTGGATTAAATAGAGCCGGCTTGTCATGAGGACAAAGATTTGAGTCCATCTGCTGGTAGGGCACCCTACAGAATGAGAACACTAACAGAAGCATCATAATCGACCAAGGATCTTGAGTGACCTGGCATGATAACTAGGTGTCCTCCTGATTTGTGATGAAAATGAAGATTAAAAAAAAACAACAGGGGACAACTGCACTTCAGTATACACTGCTAGGCAGGGCACAGCATTTTAATTTAGCTACTATTTTGGGTTTTTGTATGAATAGTGATCCATGATGGAGTTACAGGTTATGTGGTCCTATTTAACAGAGTAGCTTAGTGAGAGTCGAGAGCTGTGCATCACACTCAGAGGTGCGCACAGAGACATGCGCATCTAAACATGTGTTAGCATGTTCACGGGTGAAGGAGAAGATAACTAGAATAGCAGTCAGGACAAGTGGCCAGTAAGTACAGCTGAAAGATTTAATATAGGAGTGAGACATGCAAGAGAAGCATATAAGAGCTACTGTAATAACATGGAGAAAACATCTATTTTGACACAGGATGGGGACTTGTGTATAAAATGTAATAATTGTAATATGTTTAAATTAGCGGATGAAGGAACAAGTTGCAATTCTTGTGAAAAATGTGTGCAGAATCAGGAGTTATTAGACATGGTTCAGGATACTACCACCAGATTGGAAATCTTAGAAAATAGTCAGGCAGATATGACTTCAAAATTAAGAGTCTTAACTATCCTAAATAAGGAGCCAATAAATAACCAAAAATAATGGAGAGGGGGGGAAAGTAATGCCAAGAAAAAGTTGTATGAGACCAATATTGGGGCAGATAGTAATGATAATTGGTATACTGTGACTGGTGAAAAGGAAGAAAAGGGGTAGGAGTCCTTTAGTCAGGGGCACAAAGGATTGTGCAAATAGGGAGAAGGAGGGAGAAACTATTATTCTGCTAAGAAACCGCTTTAGTGATTTACACCAGGAGGAGATACCTCAAGAGGAAGGGGCCGAGATTGAATCAGCTGAGAATGCAATATTAGTGGACAGATGGAATGAGAAATGGCAGGCTATTGTTATACTGCAGGTGATTCAATGAAAAAGTATACGGATTAGTATATTTGTAAAGAAGACAAACCTAATAGGATGGTTAGTAGCTTCTTTGGGCAAGGGTGCAGGATTTAACTGCCATGACTGATAATATTTTTAGGGAAGCAGGGGATAAGCCATTAGCATTAGTCCACATGGGGATAAATGACTTAGAAACAAGAAACTTACCTTATATACAAGAAGAGTTTAAAAAGCCCACAGATAAACTCAAAGACAAAGGAAGTGAAATTATTATATCAGAGATATTGCCAGAACCTAGGACTTCAATCTATAAGAATAAGAAAACCTGGCAGGTGAATGCCTAGCTACGGAGATGGAAATGGAAAACAATATGCATTTTTTGAGGCACTGGGATGTTTTTCAGGGGAAATCTTATCTATTCAGTAAAGATGGCTTGTGCTTGAGCTTTACAGGAAGTAGAATGTTAGGAATTAGGCTCAGAAACTGAATAAATAGAAACATAGAAACATAGACTTTGATGGCAGATAAAGACTGCTTGGCCCACCTAGTCTGCCCATTTTCCTACCTAGAGGATAAGCTGCAGATCCTATTTAACCAACAGCCTATTTCTTCCTACCCCCCACAAAAATTGCCTTATGTCTGTCCCATGCATTCTTGAATTCTCCCACAGTTTTAGACCCCACAATCTCATCAGGAAGGCTGTTCCATGTGTCCACCACCCTCTCTGTGAAAAAATACTTCCTCACATTGCTCCTGAGCCATCCCCCCTCTATCTTCAAATTGTGTCCCCTTGTTCTTGCACATCTCTTTTTCTGAAAGATGCTACCCTCTTGGACTTTGTTGATTCCACTGAGGTACTTAAACTTTTCTATCATGTCCCCCCTTTCCTCAAGGGTATACATATTAAGCTCCTTTAGTCTCTCCTTGTATGGCTTCTCTTGCAGACCCTGCACCATTTTAGTTGCCCTCCTCTGAACTGCCTCCATCCTGTCTATGTCCTTGTGGAGATGGGGTCTCCAGAACTGGATGCAGTACTCCAGATGGAGTCTCACCAACTGTCTGTACGGGAGGATAACAACTTCCTGTTTTCTGCTGGTGATGCCTCTCCCTATACATCCCAGTATCCCCCCAGCCCTCCCTACTGCCTTCTCACATTGCTTGCCAACCTTAAGGTCATCTGATATGATTAACCCCAAGACCCTTTCCATTTTTGTTGTTGTTACTACTCCTGCCCATTGTGTAATCTTCCCCAGGGTTTTTGTTTCCCAGGTGCATTATGTTGCACTTCTTTGCATTGTATCCAAGCTGCCATACTTCTGACCATTCCTCCAACCTTGCCAAGTCCCTTCTCATCCTTTACACACCTCCTTGTGTATCAAACCTGTTGCAGATCTTTGTGACATCTGCAAAGAGACATACTTTTCCTTCCAGTACCTCTGCAATGTCACTTTAAAAGACATTAAAAAGGACTGAACCCAGTACTGAACCCTGCGGGACCCCACTAGTAACTCCTCTTTCTTCAGAGTGGACTCCATTTACAATTACCTTCTGTGTCATGTTGTCCAGCCAATGTTTTACCCAGGCTGCCACCCTGAGACCCACTCCCAGGCTGGTTAATTTGACTATTAATCTTTTGTGTGGGACTGAGTCAAATGCCTTGCTAAAGTCTAGGTAGGCCATGTCCATAGCCCCTCTCTGGTCCACTACTTTGGTCACCCAGTGACATAAACATTTAAACTGAACAGAAGGGGGATGAACACATCTTTTGAGACAGGCGGTCAGAGTATAAATGGCAATAGAAATGAGATGAAAGCTAGGATTGCTAATAGTGTGAGGGTTATGTTTTTTAATGCAAGAAACTTAAAGAAAAAATGGTAGAGTTAAACTCTATTATAGATGAAGAAAATCTGGATGTAGTTGGGGTCACAGAGACATGGTGCAGACAGGAGTGTGGATGGAACAAGACCATACAGGGAGTCCATCTGGTTAGCAAAGAGAGAGAGAGAGAGCGAGAGATCAAAGGAAGGGTGGGGTATTGCCCTATTTATCAGAGAGGGTATTGAATACATAAAGGAACATAGTGATACTAATTATGAGAATATTCAGATCCTCTGGGCAGAGTGTCTGGGGTTTCATGGAAAAAAAATATGATGGGGGTTTTATATAGGCCACCAGACACTCCTGTAAATGAGACTGAAACCTTTATAGAAGATGTTATTTCAGTAGCTGAATATAATGACATGATACTTGGAGATTTACATTTATCAGCTATTGATTGGAATGGATTAAATAACCCTTTAAATATGATGGTAAATAGGATCCAGCTGAAATTATTTTCATCAGGTATCGAACAATGTATAGATACACCAACTAGGGGGAAAAATATTTTAGACACGAAACTGACTAATATAAAGGAGAATGTTATAAACGTGAGGCTCAATCCACCACTTGGTTCTAGCAGCCATGATGTTATTAAATTTCTAATTAATAAATCAAGGAAGATTATAAGAGGCAAAACTAGGCAGAGATTATATAACAGTGTGGATTATGTGGTAATAAAACAAGAATTATCAAATCTGGATTGGGAAAAATTGACTTGTGGTTTATCTACCAAGGAGCGCTGGGATACATTTAAAAATGAACTAGAGAAGATAATCCAAAAGCATATACCAACAAAAGAAATGTATAATAATAGAAGTAAAAAAACAATATGGTTAAACAAAAAGCTTATGAAGTTATGTAATAAGAAGAGGAAGTATTATAACAAATCTAAAAATAATTCTTCAGTAAATAACAGGAATATGTATAGGAAAATGCTGCATAAAATGAAGAATGAGATTGTAAAAGCAAAGAAACAAACTGAATTTAGGTTGGCAAATACTAAGGGAGATAGAAAATGCTTCTTTACTTATATACTGTAAATAACAACAAAGGGCAGGAAAGAGTAATTGGTCCTTTAAGAATTAACAATGTAATGTATAGCAAGCCAATGGAGGTGGCTAGAGAATTCAATAAATTCTTTAGTACAATTTATAATAAGGTGAACTGTAGGAAAGATGGGGATGCTGTGGGCAGAATGAGATCAGAACCAATAGATTTTATTACTAGCCCTAAGGTTCTTTGACAAAATTGAAAAATTGAAGGTTAACAAATCAGCAGGGCTGAATAACTTGACCCCAAAGCTATTGAAGGAATTAAAGGATGAGTTGGCACCAATCATAGCTGATATAGGCAGGAAATCATTGAGTGAGGGATATGTTCCTAAAGATTGTAGAAGTGTGGTTCTGGCTTCCATTTACAAGAAAGGTAGCAAGGCTGATCCAGCAAACTTTCGACCTGTCAGTCTGACATCTATAGTGGGGAAGATTATTGAGGGTTTGATAGTAGATGAAATCAAGAAATGGATATCGGAGAATAGGGTTGTAGATAATCTGCAACATGGTTTTGAACAGAATAGATCTTGCAATACCAATCTCATAAGCTTTTACAACTATATAAGGGAAAATGTAGATGGGGCAAGGCTGTTGATGTGGTGTTACTTGATTTTAGCAGAGTGTTTGACTCTGTGCCCCATGGAAAATTGTTTTTGAAATTGCATCATTTAGGATTTAATAAAACCATTATAAGATTGATTGAACAGTGGCTGCTGGAGAGGAAGCAGGTTGTGCGTATACATGGGCATATGTCACAGAAGACTGATGTTGGGAGTGTAGTGCCTCAGGGTCGGTGCTGGGACCTCTATTTTTTAGTATATATGTGATCTTAATATTAGTAGCGGTAACAAATTAATTAAATTATTTGCAGACAATGTTAAACTTGGTAGGGTAGTTGACACTTTTGATGACAGATTAAAGTTTGGACAGGATACCTTGACAATAGTCGATTGGTCAAAGAAAAATGGGATGAAACTGAATTTGGAGACGTGCAGTTTAATGCATATGGGGAAAAGGAACATTCAGCAGGAATATGATATAATGGGAATTATTTTGAGGACATCAAGGTGTGAGAAAGATTTGGGAATTTACATTGGGGATGATTTAAAATGTAAATCTCACTGTAAATATGTGGCAAATAAGGCTATGTACTTAAACAGTGTAAGAAGACTTTTTTTTAAGAGATGTAAGGGTACTGTTACTACTATACAATAGTTACATAAGACCTATCCTTGACTATGGCTTTCCATGCTGGAGTCCTTATCTAGTGAAAGATTAAAGACTTATTGAAAAAACCCAGACATCTTATATGAAACTAATAGGAGGTTGCAAAGGGAAATCCTACTTGGAAAGATTAAAATATTTAAATTTATGGTCAGTAGACCTGAGATAGAGAAGAGGAGACCTCTTAATGTTGAATAAAATCTTGAAGGATGAAATGCTAATGGAGAATCTTGGATAGGTATTAAAAGATCATAAATATGACATGAGCGGGCATAAGCTCCAGATCAAAGAAAATACTTATAGATCTGAGGCATGGAAATATAATTTTGTATCGAGATCTGTTAGATAGTGGAACAAGCTACCAGGGGATGTAGTATATGCAGAAACATTCCTGGTTTTCAAGCGAAGACTAGACAGATTTCTGGAGGTTAGTAACTTTATTACTTCCACTGTGTAGTGGGGACAACTTACATGAGCACTAGCCTTCTGTTGTCTTATATTCACTAGTATTCACAAGTTGGACCAAAAAAAGTTGAAGTGGTGTGATTCATGATCATGATGACCATGAAGAACATAATTCACCATGATGTGAGTGTGACGTGAGTCATGAATTTGGCACTGGCAGCACTTCGCAGAGCACCACCACTGGTAGTCTGACCACTGCTGGAACATTCAAAGTCATCCTTCTCATGCCTGTAGTAAACCTCTGGTGTTAATTCACAACTTTTACCTACATGGCTACTTGCTGTTAGTTGACAACTGGCTAGCAGATTTTATATCAGACACACACACAGAATTTATTTCACACACCACCTATGCTAAGGGTGATGCTGCAGGCACTGCTGCTACCCACATAGATTCAGGGACCTTGTCTGGACCAACCCTCTCTGACACAGTACTTTTTCCCTTCAAGGATTTTTTCCTTTTTTATTTGTTCCACATGATGTGATGGAATGCCCCACCCACAGAACCAAAGCTTATACCCCGCTGACTTATGTGGCTTATGTGACACAGGCATAAACACCTTTGCCTGACCATGCCTTTGTAAGCATTTTTTTAGATTATACAGAGTCAACAAGAAAAGAAACATGTTTATTGCAAACAGTGATTTTTCAAATTTTGTGGGTTGCTAACACATTCAAGACAATTCATAAGACAGTACAATGCCAAAGATACTGCAATAGGTACATTTTTTTATTATGTCTTTTTCTTTCAGTTAAATGCTATAATATGCAGTGAGAGACAGTATCCAGGGTACTATGAGGAAACACATGATAGTGGTACAGTGACAACAATTTCAACAGACTGAACACAGACAATTAACAACAATGTTATATTTATTCAATTTTTGGTGGATGGGAAACCAAAAAAACAAAAACAGTGACTTCTAGATGGAAACTGAGCACTAAGGAGATGTAAACGCACAGGCACATCAAGACCTTAACCACCAACCAGTCTTCAGAAATTCAGATGTGGAACAATAATACCTTATTTTTTTGGGAGGGGGGGGATTTACAGCAGTAGCTATATAGAAGCAGGAAAAAATACTGCAGGCAGTCTAAGAAATTAAGAGTACTGCAATCATGTTGGCAAAATAAAATGCGTATCAGTTTACTTACAACACACACACAGATTAAAAGTCAGGAACATGAACTTTAACTGTTCAGTAAACTAATACAGACAGTCTTTCAAAATTACTGAAAAAATGACCAGTAAACAGAAAAAACTTATAAAAAAAATTAAGTGAAGTTGTATTGTGTGCCTGAACACAAAAATGATACAAAACTAGCAAACATAAGTTGGAAAAACTGCCTTTCTCACTAATCTCCCTTCTACACCATAGATATGCCCCTTCCTGAAGCACACTTCTACAGTGTCTGTCAGTGCAGGGACTGATTGTACAAAATTAACACTAAATAGTCACACAAAATCAATAAATGCTCGATGATATAAACACATAAGGGTTTACTACAGTTGATGTACTAACCTTTGACACAACATTTCGTGACAAAAAATACATTTTTAAAGGTTTTCAATGGTTAGAATCTCACAACTCTGACAGCAAACTGTCTCCAGCTTTCCACTACACACACTATGCTGAACTGAGGCTGTGCAAAACAATATAGAGCCCATGTGACCTTAAATCCCATGAATCACTGCAAAATTCACTTTAAAGAGCCAAAAAAATGAGGCGAAGTAACACAAAGTCCATAGAGAATAATGGGAACTTTGTGTTACTCTGAAATGTGAAGTTTTTCATGTCACTATGCTGAATACCATTCGAAATTCAGGTTCTATGCGAAATACTACGTGTGGTGAATTTTAGGCACTTCGCCCCACCACTAATCAGAAGCGTTCTTGAGAAACAAGAGAAAATAATCAATCTTCTTACAGAAATTCATGATAGGCTCCAGTAGTTAAATTTGTTGTATTATTTTCTTTTTCTTTTTCTTTCTGTATGTGTAATTGCATTTCATTCTTGTTTTACTTTCACTTCACCCCCCCAAAAAAGGAGAGAAAAAATTAAAAAAAATCTTTGCTGTCCTCAGCTTTAATTTTTCAAACTTCTTGTCCAACCTACTAATCTCTTTGTTCCCCTCCACAAAAACTGAATAAGTGCCTTTTGTTCCTGAATGTTTCCTTCCTATTCTATCTTCCTTATCCTTCTGTAGTCTCTTTTTTGTACTATTGTTAAGTTTTGTAGTTGCCGCCCACCACAATAAAATCCATATACCCCAAAAACACCAAAAATCAAAAAAACCAAAAAGTTCCTATCTTATCTAAAGTTTATATGGTGCTACATCATGCTGCATGCTGTACCATAGTTGAGACTGTGTAACAGGAAATGCAAAAGACCAAGAGTAGTGTCGAAGAAACCCCTAACAACCAATAATTATGTTTTTACTTCCAGTCATGAACATTTCTGCTGATATACATTAATGTGAATTCCTGCCCCAAGTCAGTCACAAACTGCAGTCATGCTGCTAGGTGATGCTGTTGCAGTGCTATGCAACCAGCCAGAGAGGTAGAAAAGAATCACATGAGAAACTTTCCTAAGAAGTGAAACATCATTCTTTTTTGTTCAGAAGATTTCTCCTGCTAGCCACAAATGTCAAGTACTGCCCCAAATCCCAAACTGCTCTGCTGCTGCTCGATGCCTCCTGTTACTGTGCATTCAACTGCCAAGAGAAGTCGAGAAGAGTGACATGAGAAAGTGTCCTCCATCCTTCTTCTGGTGTCTATAAATAAGAAATCTGAATGAGAAGGTGCTCTGATGCTTGTGTTGGTGCTACTGCTGTTGTTGTTGTTGAATAAATTCTGTGAAAAAGTGCTACAGGACAAGTAGTTGGATATCATTTTTTTCTCTTGGGGAAAGTGATGACCAAAGGAGAAGTTGCTGTGCTGCTGCTGTATGCTGCAGGGGTGACTGATAGATGGTGCTTGGTGTGCCTGCCACTAATCACAGACTACTACAGGTAATCATTTTGGTTATCTTTCCATTTTTAAGGGGGTGTTGTTTACTATCTAAACATGTCTCCTTACTGTTTTTTTAATTTGCAGGTATGGTTGTCGATGATGGCATCATGTTCCCTTCCATTCTATCTTTTTACCTTGAAAGTTAGAATTAAGTACATTATCCAAACCTGGGAAGTTAAGTACAGTATGTGTTGTTTCTTTGGGTTGGGGGGGTGGTTGTTGTTGAAGCCATGACTTCTTACTAGTAAGTTCTTTTATTTTATTGAGGCAATGTGGTATTGAGAGGGAAATGATAAATCATTTGGTTTTTAAACATTGATTGTGTCTCTTTCCTTCTAGGGATTTCCCTTGAGTTTTAGTCTGGATTGTTTTCTGGGAATTGCTGCTTTCCTTTTCCAGTGGTGCCAGGTAAAGTAATGTTTTCTGGGTTTTTTTTTCTTTTTTTATGGAGGGTGTCAGTGAAGGTAAGTATATTTTTTTTGGCTTTTGGTTCTGTTTCCTCTGTGGCATGTTTATCAAAACTGTAAAACACTGTGTTTCTGAACATCTGTGATTTTGCATCCTTGCAGGTATTTCTGGTGATTCCATCAATCTGAATATGATTACAGCGTGTTGTCACTGGTGCTGTCCATTCTTGTTGCTGTGTATCAATACTAGAAGGTAAGTCTTTTACAGTTTTGGGGGTTTCGTGGTTTTTCATTCTCAACATGTACAGTTCAATGGATGTTACACTTAATGTGTTATGTTCTTGATTATATATATTATGTTCTTGATTACAGGTTAGCAAGAAGAAAAGGAAGAGGAGACCATTATGGTTTTCCAAAGAGGTATCAAAGAAAGTGAAAGCCAAAAAGATTGCATTCAGGCAATACAAAAAGACACAGGCAGAAGGGGATAGGGAGAAGTACCAGGAGAAGCAAAGGGAGGCAGGGAGGTCAGTAAGGGAAGCCAAAGCTCAGACAGAAGAACACATTGCAAAATCAGTGGGTAAAGGGGACAAAACCTTTACAGGTACATAAGTGAAAAAGAAAGACAAAGGGAGGGATAGTGAGACTGAAGGGGAGGATGGGAGCCGTGGAGGATGACAACAGTAAAGCTGACATATTGAACAGGTATTTCTGCTCAGTCTTTACTGAGGAAGAGGGGTAATGGGTCTGAAGAGAGTACAAGGGTGAGAATGGTGCAGAAATGGACACAGTCCCTTTACAGAAAAGGTCCTGAAGGAACTGGAAGTAATAAGAGTTGATAAAGCAATGTGGCCAGATGGGGTGCACCCCAAGGTCCTTAAAGAACTAAGAGGTGGTGGCTGAATCTCTGGCTATCCTGTTTAGCCGATCACTGGAAACAGGGAGGTACCCAAAGACTAGAGGACAGCAGATGTAGTCCCCTATACAAAAGTGGAAACAAAGAGGAAGCAGGGAACTACAGACCAGTCAGCCTCACCTCGGTAGTGGGGAAGATCATGGAAGCACTACTGAAGGAGAGATTGGTGGAACATCTGGTTGTCAATGGACTACAGGACCCAAGGCAGCATGGTTTCACCAGGGGGAGGTCATGTCAGACCAACCTCATTGAATTTTTGACTGGGTGACTAGGAGGTGGATCAGGAGAGGGCAGTGGACATGGCCTATCTGGACTTCAGCAAGGCCTTTGACACTGTGCCACATAGAAGACTATTACACAAACTGGGGAATATGGGTGTGGGCAGGACAGTAGTGTGGTGGGTAGGTAACTGGCTGGGTGGCAGGACACAGAGGGTGGTAGTTAATGGCTGTCACCAGAGGGAAGAGTGACCAGTGGTACCACAGGGATCAGTGCTGGGACCGGTCCTATTCAACATCTTCATCAGTGACATTGCGCAGGATCCAGAAGGCAGAATTTCACTGTTCGCTGATGACACAAAGCTCTGTAACAGAGTAGACACACCAGAGGGTGTAGACAGAATGAGATGTGACCTGCAGAAACTTGAAGAATGGTCAGGGTTTGGCAGTTGAAATTCAATGCAAAGAAGTGCAAGATAATGCATATAGGGCACAAAACCCTGGCACAATATATCAGTTGGGGGTGAGGACATAGCATGCCAAAGCAGGAAAGGGATCTTGGGGTTGTCATCTCTGATGACCTCAAGGTAGGAAACAGTGTGACAAGGCAGCAGGTAAAGCAAATAGGATGCTGGGATGTATAGGCAGGGCATCACCAGCAGGAAAAGGGAGGTCATAATTCCACCATAACAAGACACCAGTGAGGCCCCACCTGAGTACAGTGTACAGTTCTGAGACCATACCTACGTAAGGACATAGACAGGGTAGAGAAGGTTCAGAGGAGGGCAAGAAAGATGGTGCATGGATTGCATCACAAGTCCTATGAAGACAGGTTGAAGGAACTGAACATGTACTCCCTGGAGGAGAGGAGGAGAGAGGGATATGATAGAGACATACAAGTATCTTACAGGAGGAACAGGTGCAGGAAAACACTATTTTTAAGTGAAAAGATGTTCCAGGACCAGAGGGCATGGGATGAAGTTGAGGGAGGACGATTCAGAGGAAACGTGAGAAAGAATTTCTTCACAGAATGGGTGGTGGACAAGTGGAACACCCTGCCAGAGGAAGTGGTGGGGCTGAAACAATCACGGATTTAAGAATGCATGGGATAGACATAAAGGAATTCTAGAGGTCAGGGGTAAGGGGAAACAGACTTCTAGGAAAACAAACTGAACTTACAAGCTCAAATGGGCAGACTGGGTGGGCCATAGGCCCTTATCTGCTGACACTGTCTATGTATCTATGTATCCTTTCAGGTAATTCCATCAAGATATCTGTTCTTTATCCTACGAGGAGAAGATGAAGATGTCTCTTTTGTGTGATGATTCTGGAGACAGGCACATCGAGAACCACTGACAGCACCGGAGGTCCCTGAGGAAAAGAACAGAAAAGAATATTCACATGGATTCTACTTAAAGAATCACTCATCCATCTTGGCTCATCATGAGATTAGAGCAGTGCAGAAGGACTTTGTAGAGTTGGGGAGGGGCTTAAGACAAGTAGCACACACAGTATCCTTCTCAGAGGTGCTGTCTGTCAGTGGCATGGGTGAGGCGAGGGTAGTTTGCACCATGCAGTTTAATGAATGGTTGAAAAAATGGTGTGGAGCACAGGGGTTTGACTTCATTGGGAACTGGGGTTACACCTGGAGGAACACCAGCCTATACTGGCAGGATGGTCTGCATCTGTCCAGGAAGGGAACAAGTCTTTTGGGCAATGGGTTTAAATGCTTCATTGGCAAGCTTTTAAACTAGTCAAGGGGGAGGCACTGATAAGCAGCAGGAAAATCCCAGCCTCCCCCCACAAAACAGGGTTCTAAATGAGAAAAAGAGCAAGGTAGAAAGGTCAGTGGCGGATGATGCTACAGATGGTAAAGCCATCAAAAAATGGAGAGCAACGAGTACCAATGCCCGTAGTCTGGGTAACAAGCTTCCTGAATTAGTAGCCTTGATGGAGGAGGAACATCTGGATATTGTGGCAGTCACAGAAACATGGTACACACAGAACCATGACTGGGATGTAAACATACCAGGATACACTATCTACAGAAGAGACAGGGAGGGTAAAAGAGGAGGAGGAGTAGCTCTGTACATAAGAGAAGGAATCAAAGCAACAGAACAAAAGGGTAAACAGGGAGGAGAAGAAGCACTGTGGGTCAATTTGGAGGCAGGCAATGGCACCACAATCTGCACAGGGGCTGTATACAGACCCCCTCTCTCAGGGGGAGGAAATGGACAAGGAAAATAGAAAGTATACTTAGAATGGCAGATAAAGGGAGATATTGCTGATGGGTGATCTGAATATGCCAGATGTTAACTGGAGTGCAGTTGCAGCAGCCACTTCTAAGAGTAGGTTATTCTAGATGCCCCACAGGGGCATGCCTTAGACAACTAGTATTGGAACCCACTCGAGAGGAAGCAATCTTAGACCTGGTCCTCTCAAATGGAGATGGAGAGAGGATCACAGATGTAGAAGTGGGTAGCCATCTGGGAATTAGCAACCATCGAACAGTATGGTTCACAATAAACACAGCAATAGAGTCAAGCCATACAATAGCAAAAGTACTGGACTTCAGGAGGGCTGACTTTGCCAAAATGGGTGAGTGCCTAAGGAATGCACTAGCAAATGGGCAGGAAGGAGGGATGGAAGAACAATGGGGAATAATAAAAACTGCCATCACACAGGTAACAAGCCTTTGTGTGAAGCAAATAAACAAAACAAAACAATGTAAGAAACCACTATGGTTCTCAAAGGAGGTGGCAGTGAAGGTTCAAGAGAAAAAGAAAGCATTCAGAAAGTACAAGGAATCACAGAAGGAGCAGGACAGAGAATTGTATCAGTTAAAGCAAAAGGAAGCTGGGAAGGCAGTCAGAACAGCAAAGGCCCAAACTGAGGAAAAGATAGCCAACTCAGTCAAGAAGGGGGCTAAAACCTTTTTTAGGTACATCAGGGAGCGAAGGAAGACTAAGTGAGGGACAGTGAGGCTTAATAAAGGGGAGGAGGAGGGGTGGGCAGAGGGTGACTGTGAAAAGGCAGAGGTACTAAACAAATATTTTTGCTCAGTATTTACAAACGAAGAGGGGGAGGTACCTAAAACAAACAATAGAAACACTCTGGATACAGAAGCTGATATAGCCCATTTGCAGAAGAAAGGGTTCTGAAAGAACTCTTAAAACTGAAGGTGGACAAAGCAATGGGGCCTGATGGATTCGTTCCAGAATTCTAAAAGAACTAAGGGTAGAACTAGTGACACCACTAACTACCCTCTTTAACAAATCATGGGAGGATGGGGTGGTACCCGAGGACTGGAGGAGGGCAGATGTGATTCCCCTTCACAAAAGTGGGAGCAGGGCAGAAGCAGGAAACTACAGACCTGTTAGTTTAACCTCAGTGATAGGGAAAATGATGGAATCACTCTGAAGGAAAGAATTGTCGAGTACCTAGAGGCCAGAGGGCACAGGACCCAAGGCAGCATGGATTCACAGCGGGAAGGTCATGCCAGACAAATCTAATAGATTTCTTTGACTGGGTGACCAAAGTAGTAGATCAGGGAGGGGCTGTGGACATGGCCTATCTAGACTTTAGCAAGGCATTTGACTCAGTCCCACACAAAAGATTAATATACAAGTTAGCCAGCCTGGGAGTGGGTCCCAAGATGATAGCCTGGGTAAAGAATTGGCTGGAGAATAGGACACAGAGGGTAATAGTAAATGGAGTCCACTCTGAAGAAAGGGGTTAATAGTGGGTGCCGCGAGGTTCAGTATTAGGACGGTCCTCTTCATTGTCTTTGTAGCGACATTGCAGAGGGACTGGAAGGAAAAGTATGTCTCTTTGCAAATGACACAAAGATCTGCAACAGAGTTGATGCACAAGGTGGGATGGAAAGGATGAGAAGGGACTTGGCAAAGTTAGAGGAATGGTCAAATGTATGGCAGCTTAGATTTAATGCTAAGAAGTGCAAGGTAATGCACCTGGGAAACAAAAACCCAGAGGAAGAGTACACAATGGGGGGTGAGATACTAACAACAACAAAAATAGAAAGAGACATGCAGGTAGTCATATCAGATGACTTAAAGGTGGGCAAGCAATGTGAGAAGGCAGTATGGAGGGCTGGAGGGATACTGGGATGCATAGGGAGAGGCATCACCAGTAGAAAACAGGAAGTTGTTATCCCTCTGTACAGACAGCTGGTGAGACCCCATCTGGAGTACTGTGTGCAGTTCTGGAGACCCAATCTCCGCAAGGACATAGACAAGATGGAAGCTGTCCAGAGGAGGGCACTAAAAATGGTGCAGGGTCTGCACGGACGACATATGAAGAGACACTAAAGGAGCTTAATATGTATAGCCTCGAGGAAAGGAGGAGAGGGGAGACATAATAGAAATGTTAAGTACCTCAAAGGAATCAACAAAGTCCAAGAGGTAGCATCTTTCAAAAAAGAGGTGTGCAAGAACAAGGGGCACAATTTGAAGATAGAGGGGTGGCTCCAGAGGTAATGTAAGGAAGTATTTTTCACAGAGAGGGTTGTGGATGTGTAGAGCGGCCTTCGGAGGAAGGTTGTGGAGTCAAAAACAGTGGTTGAATTCAGCATGCATGGGACAGCCATAAGGCAATTCTAGGGGGTGGGGGTAGAAAGAAGTAGGCTGCTGGTTTACTAGGATCTGCAGCTTATCCATTAGGTAGGGAAATGGGCAGACTGGGTGGGCCAAGCGGTCTTTATCTGCTGTCAAATTCTATGTTTCTATGTTTCCATCTGACTATACCTGTGTGGCCTTTGACTGAAAAAAAAAACATTCATTATTTTGCCACACTCAACTACTATGGGGGTGTATGCCCAGTAAAGCCAATGTCCACCCCATAGCCATGACCACTACTTCTATACATGTCACATTGTAAAAGAACTGCAGAATTATTTTGCCTCCTTTTGGCCACAGTGGCACACCATTTTGCTTGAAAAATACAAAAGGTCTAAAAAAATAAAAAGCAAAAACTGTCTTATACTTACCATGTACCAGAACAAAAAAAAAAAAGAAGAATTAATAACAAGTAATGATACTTACGTCATTGGAAGTGTTTCTGAGTCCTTTTCTATTCCAGCCATGTTCCACACCGATGTTTGCTGTATCTGAATATCTTCAGGAAATGTAACCTGCTGCATGGGAGAACAAAAATCACAGCGAAAAACAGTCTAATATTTCACTTTAATGAGAAATGTTATCATCATCAGCTGTACACAACAGTGACTATAAGAACAATAACTAGAACCACAACTTTTTAAACAGCAAAGCAGAGTACAGCACGCAGAACTGAATTATCAAAAATTTCACAACCATTTAATGCACTATGTGAAGCATTTCATTGTTTTCAATATCAGACAGACAGTATTTATATCAACACTCTCTAACCATCGGATGGAAAAACACTGCTCTGTTACACCCAAAAACTATGTAACCATGACAGATACTACTGACATAATTGATAAATATTATGTACATAAATTGTTTTATGATGAAACAAAAAAGAAACAAAAAATTTTATTCCAAATTATACTATCCATGCAAACAACTCATGACAGAATTGTTAAGTATTGAAAGCTATGTACCATAAAAGGATTATGCTTATGTCTGACTACAGACTACTGGCAGTGCGCATGTCACTCAGGCAGCGTATGATGTTAAACAGGTGTTAACCTGCTGGGACAACAAAAGACAGGCAAAAACACACTTTAACATTAAATCTGAAGAAGCAATGACAATGATGACTGCAAGCCAAGTGATTGGTTGTTACCTTAACAGTCCTCGGTGACAGAGCTTGCAGGGGGTGACTGATGGCATTTGCATCATTGAACTGGTGTTTCCATTACTCATGGATATGCCTTCTTGAAGTGGAACTCCTGTGACTGTAGCTCCCACAGTATCGATTCACAGTTACAATACACAAGTGTTTTTCCGTGTTCAACATCAGTGGGGGTGCAGTTCAAAATGTAGAACATAATGGGATGGGCTCTGGCTATACAAACATTGAGAAAGACAATACAAGTAATACAGGATCTGAATGAATACCCAGTCTGCTTTCCCTCAGGAACATGGCTTCATCACCAGTGCAGCAGCTGGGTAATGCTGTGTAATACAAAGCAAAGTGTTATTTAATTATTGAAATGTTTCACCAGAAGGGCACACTGAACAACAAGTTGCTCATCTCACGGTGTGATCTGGGGGAGGGGTTACATACGGTTGTGAAGGATGGTCAGTTACAATAGTATGCGGGTAGTACAAACAATAGAGCATTGTAAGATTGTGCAACAGTTGGAACACAAGGTATTGTACAATAAACAGTCGTGGAACATTGAGTAAATTACATGTTCAAAATCATACAAAAGAACATATGAACATACAAAACAGTAATAATGCGATAGAACCATTTATAGTGCATGAGTGTACCAGGAGCAGGCTCGAGGTAGTACACAAGTGCTGTTGGAATAAAAAGGATGGGGTTAGGCTGTGCACACTGGTGACCCAGAAAGGCAGGAGGAGAAGAGAGGGGGGAAATCATACACAAGGTTGCAGAGGAAGTGGTGGTGGAACAGCAGGAGACAGGGTTGTGTCTTGGATTTGCTACCCATATCAGGAATTGCTTGCTGGGCTGTTAAGCAGTAATTTTTTGGAGTTGGAGATGGTGCTGGTGAGGGGTGACACTATTGGTGGGCTAGAGCAGACATTGCCAGTACTGCAATACATTACATAGTAGTGCTGTTTGTTGACCAGTTGAGGATGCATATAAATGCACTTTATCCACTAAATATTGGTTTAGATTGCCCTTCTTATATCTTAAAACTTTCATAATTGGGTCATCCTATATAGCAACATTCAATGAGACAACAAATTTATAACATAGCACAAACTCCACTCGTACAAAGTATTCTTATTTAGCTTAAAAGCAGCTCTTCTTTATTTTTCAAAATTCACACCAAAAATTCTGGGCAACAGTTTCGTAGCCAAAACGCCACTTCTTCAGGCGCTCATATATGGTGTTGTTTTTCTGACTCTCCTGTTAATTTACTTGATGTTTCAATACAATACTCCATATAAATCCATTTAAATGCAAATCTTCATATAATGTATATTAGTTTCACAACAGGAAGATCTTTATGCCTCCACTAGCATGTCATGCTTCACATTTCATTGTGTACTTCTGATTCTCCTGTTGATTTATTTGATGTTTCAATACAATCCTCCATATGCATCCATTTAAATCTTCATATAATATATATTAGTTTCACCACAGAAAGATCTTTATGCCTCCACTAGCACGTCGTGCTTCACATTTCATTGTGTTCTTCTTGCTGCTCTCTAGTCCTTGACCTGTGCCATTCTATTTTCCTTTGGAGGTCACAATGGGAAATCTCTCATTGTCCTGTCAATATGTATCCTACCAAGAAGCACTGCAGTAAGCCTTGACACAGTCTTGGACTACATTACCAAACTGAAAAACCACTCTGAGGTCATCGCACTGGGCGATTTTGATATCAGTTAGTTTGCACCAGATGCTGGCCCTTTTAAGGATGCTGTTGCCACTGTTGACCTCACACAAATGGTTCAAACCCCAACTAGGATCAATTATAGAACTGGAACTCACACTGTTATTGACCTTATTCTCACCAACCACCCTGACAGGATTGTTGACACTGTGGTATTACCTGACTCCCTCGGTGACCACTCCCCAATCCTCTGTCACTGGTCAGTTAAACTTCCCAAACATCCCTGCAAGCTCTCCTACCAACGTGCACTAAGACATGGGCAACTTGAGTAATTTAAGAAGTATCTCTGCCAGTGTGACTGGTCACAAATTGACACAGCCACATGTGTTGACCTAGCTTTGGGGCACTTTATCTCTTTTAAACAAAGCCTGCAACCTTTTTGCGCCTCTCAGAAAGCTAAAACGCAAAAGGGCTAACAACCTCTGGATCACTGCACCCCTCCTTAACTTCATGGCCACTCGTGGCCACATATGGCATGTAGTGCATGCCACTAATAAGCCTAGAGACTGGCAGCGATAGAAGAAGGCTAGGAATGCATGTACTCAGGCAGTTTGCTTCATTAAAACTACCCGCTTCCAAGACCTGTTCACTGACTCCTGGGGTAACAGCAAAAAATTCTGGGAGAACATAAAAAACCTCACTGGTAAACCCAACAAATCCCCTTCCTCAATGCTCAATTTAAATGGCACTACTACTCAGGATCCAAAAGAAATGTCAGACATATTTAATACTGCTTCCACTGACCTAAGAGTGGTACTACCTCCCAACTTCTTTAATGACTGTCCTGCTCAGGACAACGACCACAATATTAACTCAACCCCCAACATTCCCCCCTACTATTTCAAGGCATTAACCACAGCAGCTACAAAAAAGTACCTGCTGTGGGTACTTGGTAAATCTAGATACAGTAGCGACACACTGGATCTTAAAATGCTCTGCCTCACCTTAGACACAGTCCTGACACCCCTCACCAAGATCCTCAACCTATCCCTCTGTCTTGATCAATTCCCCTTGGTCTGGAAAGTGGCAGTGGTGACTCCAGTTCACAAGAATGGGGACAGAGCTACTCACTCTACCATCCAATCTCCATCTTGGCACCCCTCTCCACAGCATTAGAGCATTGCTGATCAATTGACAGAGTATCATGCCACCTATAACCTACAATGTGCCCAACAGTATGGCTTTCAGAGGGGGCATGGCACCACCACTGCCCTGCTTAAGTTTACTGATTATATTCATAAGCATTGGACTGTGGACACCTTGTGGACACAATCTATATTGACCTCACAAAGGCGTTAGACACTTTTAATCATGCCCTTTTACTTATGTCCCTACCCACCCTTGGGCTCTTACAGGATGTCACAGCCTGGTTTAAGAGCTTCCTTGCTAACAGAACCCAAAGATTAAAAATACATGATACCCTCTCTACCAGTCACCCTGTATGCTCTGGCGTTCCCCAAGGATCAATCTTGTGCCCTCTCCTATTTAGCCTCTTCCTTTACACTCTTCCCCAAGTCTGCTCCTACAACCTGCTCCATTATGCTGACAATGCTGTGCTTTTCACCAGCCAGCCTAGTCCCTCAACCCTCGTCAGCAACCTGCAACACAGTTTCACTGCAGTAGAGGCCTGGTTCATCACCAAACGTAAACTAATCATGAACTATAATGTAACCCCTAGGTGGCGCTAGCCCAAGGGCTACTACCCCTGCCTGCATGGCTAGTTGCAGGTTAAGGGGCCTGGGTACTGACATGGGTGCCTCCACCCAGAGGACAGGGTTGTTAGTAACAAGGCTACCCTGGGTATAGCCCTCTGGGACACTGTAACCCCCTCTTTCCAATCTAGTGGCCTAGACAATATGCAACAAATAATTTCACAGTAGCCTCTACTCAGCATACAAATCCCCACACTGTTTGCATTTACCACCAAGGCTGGTTCCACCAGTTCAACCCTGGAGACCCCCCTGTAAAACAAGGTTAGGCACAGCAAATAACAACAGTACAGTGCTTTTGGTACAAACTGGAACCACAGTCAGATTAAATGCAAAAAGAGTTAGATCTGATTCATTCAGGGGAATTAAACAAGGGAGGGGCGTAATCAGGTTGACTGATTTGAAAACTGATCTCGTCAGGCAATTATGCATGCACTTTTAGTCCCTACACAGTCACACGTTGTGGGTACCCAGTTGGAAGTAAGGTGGGCTAGCCTGGAAAATTTCCCGGGGTAGGCTGGTGTCGCAGCTGGTTGGGGCCCTGTGACGAAAAGCAAAGGTATGCACAACCACCCACAATCTGTAATCCAGAGCCTGAAGGCTCAGTTCATGAAAGGAAAAACAACAATGCAATCAAATGACAGTACTTGTGATTTAGCTGTTGTTGCAGGAAGCTACCCTGATTGTTACACACACTACCCAATGCAAGACACAGGAGGGATGAAATGGAGACTGCAAGTTGACAGCTGGTATGCCAGAAGAAACAGAGCCCACACAAATCACCGAGGTGTCGTTCCTGTTCAAGATGTTAAGCAGGGGACTGATCCCTGGGCGAATCTCTCATCAGTGGTGTTCTCTGCACCTGAAGTAGCTGGCTGGATCAGTGTGGCAGGGCCCAGGCCAGGTAAAACTTTTCAGAAATCAGTCCGGGAAGGCTGGATGCAGCTTCCAGCATGTGTGGCACAATTAAACTGTGGGGAACCAAATTGTGACCCACTAACAGCACACAGCACATTTATAGTAAGGCAATCAACATACCACAAAGCGGATAGCAGTCTGGCAGCAATATCTGTGTCTCTGAGCAAAACCGGGAGTTCCATGGTGAATGGATATCCTGACAGGCTGATCACATATAGCTTATCTTCGGTCTTCTTCGGGTTTAAGTTTGGTCACACTTCAGTGGCTTTTCTCTCACTCAGTTTGGATACAGTCCAGATTATTAAGCCTTTCAAAGGATTCCCTCTCGAGGGACTGCAGGCAGACAGTCCAAACTCAGCATTTCCACCAATCTCCCACATGAACTATGCAGGGCCTGTTGCTCGAATCACTCAAGCTGTTTACTCTTCAAACTCTAACTCCAGACTGCCTCTTCTGCTTGCCGTGCCCATTAATCAGGGCACAACGAAATGGCTTGGAGACATGGTCTGAAATAAAGCTTCTCTTATCTCTCCATGCAAGGAGCTGAAAGCAGGCAGGCCAGACTCAGCCTTTCCACCAAGTCCCCATGCTACCCAGTGATGCAGCAGCTCCTCGAGCTGGAGCTGCTCATTCTTCCAGCTCCAGCTCACTTCTGCCTCACTGCTGCAGGCAGCTTGGGGATTTTCCTTTGGTCCAAAAGGTTCAATTAGTTGATTCATCTGTTTGTCAAAGCAAGGGCTCCCCCTCCAGGTCTGTTTTGGCGCCAAAATGCAAAAACTAAAATTCCTACAGAAATTTGCTCCCATAAGACCCCTGGGCACAGGCTCCATTTTAGAGTCCCCAAAGGTACCGATTGGTGCTGACTGGCAGTCCAAAACAAAAATGCTGGTGCAATACAGAAAGTCCATGCTGCAAAGAAAAGTAGTTTAAACAAACTACAATATTATCACTACTATAGAAAATATTCAGCAAGCAGTCATAGCTCTCAATAAGGCTCCCTCTGTGCAATTAGCGATGGCAGAATGGAGCAAAGGCACTGAGCCCAGGTAGAACATGAGCCTAGACACACTTGGCTGCCACCCAGAATAATTATACACTGCAAAATAGGCAGCTCTTGAAGAGACAGGCGCACAGGCGATTAGGCACTCTCGTGCAATTTCTTTTTAAACAGCTAAAACACAGGGCACCATCCTGGCAGAGGGCATTTAGGCACACCCAAGGAAGGTTTTTAGGAACCCCCATTTGTAGGGGGGGTTACACCCTTCTCTGCCTGGAAAAACTTGGCATCTGCGTCAAGTCTATACCATCACAGTAACACTGAAAAGATCATTTCCTATGCGATACTATACAAGACAAAGATAATGACTAATGCATCAGAATGTAAACTTATCATATTACTGTACTTATTCAGGATACTCTAGATATATTCTATAGTAACAGCAGTTATGTATTTTTCTACACTTAGTATTACTATACTTATTTACATTACTGCTTCCTACATTCTAAATACAGATGGGGCCCATCCCTATCATCCACGACAATGGCTGGAACCCAGTTGGCATCACATTTTTCAGCAGAGTCAAACATTGGTTATTTCGGTCACTAGGGGGTGCTAATCCCAGCAGTGGTGCCCCTAAAATATAACCCCTACGTGGCGCTATCCTAAGGGCTACTACCCCTGCCTACATGGATAGTTGCAGGTTAAGGGGCCTGGGTACTGAAATGGGTGATGTGGTAAAAGCCCCTTTTTCTTTGCCACAATAGTATTGGTAGTGTACATAAGTGTGGGTTCTTTCTTAGACTCTGTTTCTATAAAGACCGTTGCGCAACAGCATTTCTCTAACCCCTGCATGACATGACAGGTTGGCCACCCACTATGCTTATGTTGTAAAAATAACAAAAAAAAAACAAACCTTTCTTTCTTTCTTTCTTTCTTTCTTTCGTTTTCCTACCCATACTTGGTTGTGCACGCTGTACTGTGAGGCTAAAGAATAATTACTTTACTTCCTGGTAGTCTTAAATAAAAATACTGTGGATTGTCTTGTCCCTGTTTAAGTGAGACCCTGTTTAAGTTCATCTGTGTGAAAGAAAAGCCCAGAGGATAGTATAGGTGGAGCAAGGAATCTGTATGGTTCTGTGTAACCCCCCCCCAAAGAGTTATGCAGACAAGAAAGATGTGCTTACAGGCATGAAAATGAAGGCATAAAGGTAACAAACCTCAGTAAAAGAAAAGCTGTGTATGCCTACATTTTATTGCTACTCAGTATAGTACTCAGAACAATGTTTAAACTGTTTAAAATGTTTAAATGTGTAAACATTCATGCACAAAGCTGCAAATGCATTTATCTGCTTTAAGCTTGCTTTTGTATAGAAAAACCTGCAGAAAAACCTGTAGCTAGGCAAGTTCAATTTTTCTTTTCTCCCTCTCCTGTGCACTCACCAATCACTCGCTGCCTTCTAGCTGGGTGCTATGGGTGTCCTATAGGGAGTCAGTGTCTCTGGTGCTGCCAGTTTTATAGTATCCCTATCTGTCTGTCACCCTCGTGAGGGAGGAGTTGCACCTCATTTAACACCCCTTTCTACCTTATTAAGGATTTTTAGATAAAATACCATGTCTTTTTGTGATAATACAGTTGCTGACTAACTGATTATTTGTATTAGGGTATTTTATTTGCTATTCCAACAAATGTTTTAATCAGAATATAAAGAATATTTTGTATATTTTGATTATTGGAGGTGTGTCCAGCTTCTTAGGGAGGAGCTGGCTGGATATTTAAGAGCTGCCTAGAGACCTTGCAGTCAGATCAAGTTAGGGATTGAACCTGGTGAGGTCTCCCTTGAAACTGGATCTCTGAGATCAAGCACAGACCCATGTCAGGGAGTCAGTTCCCTTAACTCCCTGAGCTGTGCCTTTTTATTTTATTTTCTAGTTTTGGCAAGTAAGTGAGCTGAAATGCAGAATTACTAAATTTGCTGAAACTGTATTCTAAAAAAAATAGCTGAATTGTTGGACTGATATAAACTGCAGTATCTCTGCATGTTCTGAACTGAAGAACAGTACTGCAAGAAAATTATAAGTTTGAGTTATTTTTTTTACCGTTTTTTTCATAATAAATCTAGACATACCTTTGGTGTGTTCAACCACAGTTTTATTTGTCTGAGTGGTCATTACTACTGCACCCGTGACAGGTGCCTCCACCCGGAGGACAGGGTTGTTAGTAACAAGGCTCACCTGGGTACAGCCATCTGGGACACTGGGACCCCCCCTCTTTCCAATCTAGTGGCCTAGACAATATGCAACAAACACTTTCACAGTAACCTCTATTCAGCATACAAATCCCCGCAGTTTGCACTTACCACCATGGCTGGTTCCACCAGTTTGACCCTGGAGACCCCTGTAAAACAAGGTTAGGCACAGCAAATAACAACAGTACAGTGCTTTTGGTACAAACTGGAACCACAGTCAGATTAAATACAAAAAGAGTTAGATCTGATTTATTCAGGGGAATTGAACAAGGGAGGGGTGTAATCAGGTTGACTGATTCGAAAACTGATCTCGTCAGGCAATTATGCATGCACTTTAATTCCCTACACAGTCACATGCTCTGTGTACCCAGTTGGAAGTAAGGTGGGCTAGTCTGGAACGTTGCCCAGGATAGGCTGGCATCACTGCTGGTTGAGGCCCTGTGAAAAGAAAAGGCATGCACAACCACACACAATTTATAATCCAGATCCTGAAGGCTCAGTTCATGAAAGGAAAAACAACAATGTAATCAGATGACAATACCTGAGATTTAGCTGTTGTTGCAGGAAGCTACCCTGATTGCTACTCACGCTACTCAATGCAAGACACAGGAGGGACGAAATGGAGACTGCAGATTGACAACTGGTATGCCAGGAGAAGCAGGGCCCATATGAATCACCGAGGTGTTGTTCCTGTTCAAGATGTTGAGCAGGGGGTTGATCCCTGGGCAAGTCTCCGGGAAGGCTGGATGCAGTTTCCAGCAAGCGTGGCACAATTAAACAGTGGGGCACCAAATCATGACCCACTAACAGTACACAGCACATCTATAGTAAAGAAATCACCATACCACAAAGTGGATAGCAGTCCAGCAACAATATCTGTGTCTCTGAGCAAAACAGGAAGTACTATGGTGAATGGATGTCCTGACAGGCCGATCGCATACAGCAAATCTTTGGTCTTCTTCAGGTTTAAGCCTGGTCACACTTCAGTGGCTTTTCTCTCACTCAGTTCAGATACAGTCCAGATTATTAAGCCTTTCAAAGGATTCCCTCTTGAGGGAGTGCAGGCAGACAGTCCAAACTCAGCCTTTCCACCAATCTCCCGCGTGAACTATGCAGGGCCTGCTGCTCAAATCACTCAAGCTGTTTACTCTTCAAATTCTAACTCCAGACTGACTCTTCTGCTTGCTGTGCCCATTAATCAGGGCACAATGAAATGGCTCGGATATGTGGTCCGAAATAAAACTTCTCTTATCTCTCCATGCGGAAGAGCTGAAGGCAGGCAAGCCAGACTCAGCCTTCCCACCAAGTGCCCATGCTACCCTGTGGGGCAGCAGCTCCTCGAGCTGGAGCTGCTCACTCTTCCAGCTCCAACTCACTTCTGCCTCACCGCTGCAGGCAGCTTGGGGATTTTCCTTTGGTCCAAAAGGTTTGATTCATTGATTCATCTGTCTGACAATGCAAGGGCTCCCCCTCCAGGTCTGTTTTGGCGCCAAAATGCAAAAACTACAATTCCTACAGAAATTTGCTCCCACAAGACCCCTGGGGACAGGCTCCATTTTAGATTCCCCAAAGGTACCGATTGGTGCTGACTGGCAGTCCAAAACAAAAATGGTGTTGCAGTACAGAAAGTCCATGCTGCAAAGAAAAACAGTTTAAACAAACTACAATATTATCACTACTACAGAAAATACTCAGCAAACAGTCATAGCTCTCAATAGGGCTCCCTTTACGCAATGAGCAGTGGCAGAATGGAGCAAAGGCACTGAGATCAGGCGGGACTCGAGCTTAGACACACTTGGCTGCTACCTAGAATAATTATACGCTGCAAAATAGGCAGCTCTTAAAAAGACAGGCATAGAAGTGATTAGGCACTCTCAAGCAATTTCTTTCTAAACAGCTAAAACACAGGACACCAGCCTGGCAAAGGGCATTTAGGCACACACAAGGAAGGTTTTTAGGAACCCCCATTTGTAGGGGGCTTACAATAAGAAAACCAAAGTGATGCTCTTTGCTAGTACACACAATAAGTGCAAACATACCCAATTACTGATCATGAACAATCGTAGCTCACCTCCCAAACAAGTCCACAATTTTAAATATCTAGGAATAGCCCTAGACAGTAACTGATCTATTACTGAATGTTTAAATATTACATCCAGAGCTGTGAGCACCAGGTTAGGGATACTGTACAGATACAGACATGGTATTTCCTAGGAAGCCCTCTATCTGGCCATTACTAGTTACATCTTTTCAATTATCGATTTTGGGCTCATAATCTATGGTTTAGCCACCAGCACTAAACTCCAAAGACTAAGTATTGCTCTCAACACAGCTTGCCGCCTAGTTACTGGGGCCCACCCATACACTCACACCTGCTACCTTTATGCCTCAGCGAACTGGTTGAACCTCCAAGACAGGCTGTCCTATCAATCCTGCCTGTTTGCTAAGAAAATTAGTCTTGGGCTGGGCCCTCCCTCGCTACTGCAACTCCTAAATAGGATGCATAACCACCACCATACTAGAAGCACATCCAACCCACCTTCCAGGTCCCTTTCTGCTGCACTGCACAAGCCCAGCAAACTTTTATGTATAGCGTGCCCAGCTGGCTAAATAACCTCCCGTCTGACCTCCTAGCTTGCACAAAAATTGGACCCTTCAAAACCAAACTTCGACAACATCTGCAGCAACTCAACAGTTGTGACTGACCCATTTACTTTTATCCTGAGTTTTCTCCCATACACCCATCCCAACTCATTTCTTCTCACAATATCCCTACATCAGCTGTCTTCCTAATCTCTTCCCCATTCTTTCTCTCCTGTCTCTACTCTAATTGTCATCATCTCACTTCCCAACATCTATGTAGTCATCCCTCAGGTATATCTCACACTATCTACCTCTTTCTCCTCTTGCCATACCCCCTTGAACATTAATCTCACTTCCTGCCCCCCTACCATGCATCTGTAACCTACTCCTTTTCTCCTCCTCCATCTCTACACTTAGTTCCTGGCCCGGGGCACTATTGCAGTATCCTCTGTACAATGCCTACCTCTGGCTGGCTGCAACCTTCCATTTCTGGTGGTTTCTCACTGCCCTCTTTCCCCCCTCTCTGAACTTTGCAGCTTTATGGTATAAGACAATGTCACTTATCTGACTGCTACTACTTAACTCTGTATAATACCTGTAACTTTGTAACTCATGATACTTATGCTGCACTTACTATGTACTTTTGTATTTTATGTATTTCTGTATAATCATTTAGCCTCTGTAGAATTGTTTTCCATTCTTGTTCTGTCCCACTGTTTCTTTCTTTAATGACATGGAGCCTTTGTAAATGAGCCTCTGGCTCAAAGGTGTTGTAATTCTGAGACTTCAATAAATAAATAAATATTGAGACATCGTGTGGGAAAACACTAAGGGTGTGCAAAGGAAGGACAGCACACATAATATTTTTCTCATTAACTCATTATGTCCTGGAAACACCTGTAGGTAGTGGCCAAATTGTCCCCTTTGTCTCCCACAATGACGTCGGTCAGCAGACAAAGTCTTCCTGTGTGCACTGGGCTCTTCTCAGGTCATCAGCACTATATCTTTGTGTTACTTGCAAATCAAATTGATTAGAATTGACTGCATTGCACTATCAGAAAGGTAATTTTGTGCTGAACAACTTTGCCACTGATACTTTGTGCATATCATTCAAACTTTAGAAAGTTATTCACATTTGTTTATGGGATGATATGTATGGCTGACATTTTCCCTCAAGCCTCACGTAAGCATCTTGAATAAAATGGGAAAAATACATGTTTTATTTTATATTATATTTAGAAAATTGCTTTTTAATACAAATTACTTTTTACCAGTCTAATGTATGGATACTTAATTTGGTGTTCATATGTTACATATTTTCCTACCACAAATGGTTTAAGTTGACTTTTTTATTGCAAAAAACACTATTTTTGCTATTTTGACTAATATGGAAAAAAATGTTTATAATTAATTGCATAGCACCATTGGAAAAGTAATTTTGTGCTGAACAACTTTACTGCTCATACTTTGTGTGTAGCACTTAAGCTTCATGAGATGTTCACAATTGTTTGTGGCATTCTGATTATGGCTTGATTTTGCTTAGAATGGCCAAGGATGCAGTGTTAACAGTATACAGAACACAAGTGGTGGAACTCTCAAGAGCTCCTGTAGAGTGAATGAGTTAAGCATCGCCTTCTTCAAAGAAGCAACCCTTACAGTCTTCAAGACTGGAGTTGTCACTTGATGGGAATTCTCATTCTAGTATTATTTAGTAATCAACATTGGTGTCACTAATGTGTGACTTAATCTTTCTGCCAATGGCACCACCAGTGTCTTCATCACCCTCGGAAGACTCACTGTCATCAGGATGTGGAAGGAACATGGATGTCATGATTGTGCATGAAATGTGTTCTGTATTCATATTTAGAAGTGTTAACATTTCCACATTCTTTGTTGACAGGTTCATGTGCTGGTTACTTAAAATGGCACCAGCAGCACTGAATACCTGTTCAGCACTGACACTAGAGGGAGGGCAGCTAAGGTATTTTATCACTACAGATGTCAGTGCAGACCACTCAGTGACCTTGCTCACCCAGTACATCAATGGCTCGTCACCAGCTGCAAGGTGTTTTTGTTCAGCCATGAAACAGTCAATCATGCATCATGCTCCTTTGAGTCTGGCTGCCTCATTGTGCTCCTCCTTTTTATGTTGTTGTTGTTTTAGCCTTTGGTAACCAGGTAAGGCCCACTAGGTACAAGTACCTGATTTCAGGGATGACCTGGGAGCACTGGAGAGGTTAAGTGACTTTCTCAGAGTCACACAGTATACAAGTGGAGGTTGTGGGAATCAAACTCAGGTCTGCTGAATGTGCCAAGTTTATACACAGCTCATTACTGTAAGCTCTAGGCTATACTGCCAGCCCTCCTCCTCCTGGTCTTCCATGGGTGCAACTCTGACCTCACTAAAACACCCCAAATGGGACAGTTCATTTTGTTTTTTGGTCTGTCTGTTTACATAGATGTGTCATATGAAGATGACAATACTGTGGTGGTGGTGGTAGCAACAACACTCAGTGCCCTATGTGTCTTGAGTATCTGCTCCCCTCTGATCCCTCTGACAAGAAGGTTGGTAAGATTTCCTACTCTCTGATGACCACCATCTAATATTGACCAAGGCCACACTCATAACATGGGTCAAGCATGATGGCAATGCCAAAGTTGTCAGACTGCAGAATTCAAAAAACATGAGTGTTGGAGTCCAACATGTGGAGCATGTACTGCATCAAGGTCAAACTGGCACTGCTTCCACCAGCCTCAGTCGATTGCTTCACATTAACCAGTGTCTGCCTCAGCATGCATAGCAAAGGGATGGACTGACTGATATAGGCAGTGTCCCCACTCACTGCCCGTGTTGCATATTCAAATGGATTCAGAATCTTTATCAGTCCATCCATTAATCATCACTGTTCTATGGTGAGAGCTATGGACACTCCAGCACTGTCACAACTGTTGTGTAGCAGCAGATAATCAGACACAGCTTTATACTGCTCATAGATCCACTCCACCATGTACAGTGTGGAGTTTCATCTGGTTGCCACATCCATCTTCATGCGATGATAAGGCAGATGTTTTTCTATCTGAAGCAGATGTAACTGATCATGGCCCTTCCCAGAATGGGTAAAGTGGGCACAGATGCAGTGGGCCACCAACAAGATATCCTTAACATCAGGATGGCAAAGAAATGAAAGCTGGAAATGAAGTCACGTGATGGCTACCTGAAAGGACATGCTCCCTGCCTGCTCCCATCCTTTTGCTAAAATAAATGTTTTAATTCCACCTCTCTACCTTTACTGTGCTGTTCTGGGGACTCTGAAGCCTTTTTACGGATCCTGTGCTCATCAGTGATGAGCTTTCTCTCTTTATTGATGCCGATATGAAGACACTGCTCCCTCAGCACACCCTGCCACCAACCCCAGAACAAGAGAAGAACTCCAAGTGGGCCAAGCAGCAGTCCACTTGGGCGTCTGGTAACCCTGCCTCCCAGGCCGCTCTAATGGAAGCAAATTTAAGGGGGAGCTTTCTCCTATTAGTGACACCTTACAGCTCCTGGCAGCTGAGCTACAAAATATGCGTACCTCATTGGATTCTCTTGCAAGACTCACCGGTGATAATGAGACCCGCATTTTGTCTCTTGATAATTGGTGTTCTTGGCTGGATCCCAAAGCTACTACTCTGTGGCAAAGGCTCAAAAAAATGGAGGACTGCATGGAAGACCTCGAGGGGAGGTCCTGGCAAAACAATCTTGTGGTGCTGGGTCTTCTGGAGGGTGAGGAAGGCACTGCAGCAAACATTTTTGCTCAAAAGTTGTGTGAGCAGATTGCCAGCCCTTCACTAAATGGTCCTACCTACATCGTGGAAAGGGCCCACCGCTCACTTCATCCAGCACCACAGCAAGGATCTCCCCCATGGCCTCTCATATTCAGGCTGCTCAATTACCTGAATAAACAGTATATCCTGGACAAAATCAGATATCTCAAGGAGCTCCAATGGGAGGGGAAACAGATTAGACTGGTCCAGGATCTGCCTTATACTGTAAAACAATGGAGGTCAGAGTTGCACCCCTTGGTGTATAAACTAATTGCAGCAGAGATATGCTACCGGGTCTGATGCTCCTCCACCCTGAAGGTGCACCACAGAGGACAGTGGCATAGCTTTGAAATGCTGGAGAAAGCAAACACTGAGTTGAGGAAGTTATTCCCAGACATGATGAAGTGACTGTCCGGTTTTACAGTTGAGATCATGTAACAATCTACAGAGGAATCTCTTTTTCTCCGTCTCTTTTGTTAACTGCTTGACAACCAATGAGCTGGGGATTTGCTTTGTCTTGTCTGCCCTGGCACTCGACTCCTGATTTCTCCCCATCTTCACATGGGGTTGGATTTCATTTTCTTTCCATATTTCCCCTTCCTGTCTTTTTCTCTGGGAATCCTTCTTTTTGGAGCATGACTGTTTTGTTGGTTTGACGAGCTGGACTGAGTTATCTTTTAGTGCTGGCTGGGGTGACATCTGTGGCTCCACTCCCATGGTTTTGCATTGGACTGCACTTCACTGGATATTTACATCAGGGGTCCACTTTGATTTTGGAGCTTACCTCTAATTGCAGCCCTGATCTGATTTTACTGCATTTCTTTCTTTTGTTACTTCCTGAAGAAGAAGAATCAGCATTTATATAGCACTTTTTCATACACGGTGTATCCCAAAGCACTTTACAAGCAATGCTAGACTGATAGTGAAGTGACTGAATGTGTAGTGGCAGCCATATCACACATCAGCACCCACAGACAGCCTGGAAAATTGCATGAACCAGTTTATGGGAAGGGGAATGTTGGCCAGGACACTGGGAATTTCTCCTATTCTTTGTGAAGAATGCCCTGGGTTCTTTTACTTCCACTTGGACACCCACCAGGACAACAACAGGATGGGTAGAATGGACCTCGGTTTAACGTCTCATCCGAAGGATGGCCCACCCCAGTAGTACAGCACCCCCTAATACTGCACTCAGATGCCAGCGTTTTAGGTGCAAGTTCAATCCCAGTGTGGGACGAGAACCCATGGCCTTCTGGTCCAGAGACAAATGTGCTACTAACTGAGCCATGCTGACACCTAGAGTGGACTTGGTATGTGCCTGGCAGTCAGCTCTCTTCTTTCCTTAACCCAGTCCAGACTGCAGCTGTATTTTGGAGCTCAGATCCTGGACTTTCATCTTGAGAGCAGCTATTTTCTGAACTGAGAGACCTTTGCTGCTACTTGGATCTATGTTGCTCTCATTTTCCTGTTATGTCAATGAGTGGACTAGTAAGATGGCCAGCTCTTGCTCTGATGATGTTGGAGGGGCTGCTCAGGGCTGGACTTTTCAGAGCTGAACACTTTACTGAACATAATGTTTGCTTGCTTCTTTGGATTGCTGGATTTTCTCCAATATGCTCTTTTATTGGACAGTGGTTATTTACTTAGTTATGGATTGTTTAGACTTGCTCTAGTAGGAGCTATTACTGGTAGAGGGTATACATAAATAGTTCTCTTGGTTACTTCCCTTATTCCTTTGCCAATCTTTACCTCACTGTGTTTTTGCTATGGGATTTGGAGGTCAGTCGGTAGGACTGGGGGCTCTGCTACTGTTTATGTTGTTGGTTTGGGGTCTTGCGGGGTGGGGGCTGGGGGTACATTATTATTATTATCTGTTTTGACACCCTATTCTCCTGCGGTCCAGTTTAAGGTGATAGTTAAATTAGGGCTACATGTACTACATAGTTTATTCCACTTTTTCTATATTGAGAGTTGTCTTTTTTCTGCCATAATGTTTTTTCATTATGGGGGAGGTTTGTGGAGGTAAGGTGTGTCAGGATAGGGATACTGGGAGCAACTCCTTGTTCTTATTTTTGTCCCTCTTCCACCTGTTTCTTTCTCAATTCAGGTTTGTTATTGAATTATTTCTTGCCCCAAGAGGGTTTTGCTATCCCTCTTTTCATCAAGGGTTTGCTCCCAGAGGGGTTACCTTGTAAGGGACTTATGGGGAAGTGGAGATGTCTTAATTTCTTCTTGCTGTTGATGTTATTTGTTGTTGAGACCTTTGGTACATTTATGTACCATTTTAGCCTACCGTAATATGAAATACACTACATGGAATATTAGAGGTGCCCATTCCAAGCTTAAAATATACCAGGTTTTGAAATATTTAAGAACTCTAAAGTGCCATAAAGCCTCCCTGCAGGAGACTCATCTCCTGGCCTCTGAAGGGCTCTGGTTCCGTAGACAGGAGGTGGGCCAGGTGTTTGCTGCCAGGAATAGTATCTCTGGATGTAGGGTGGCTATCTTGATATCTAGGGCTTCCAGGTTTCAGGAATTACAGAGCATAGCTGACCCACTGAGGTGCTATATTCTGCTAAAAGGTATACTGGATAATTCAGAAGTGTTGCTTGGTAGCATTTACAGCCTCAACATGGAGTCCCCCACAATTTTTACTGGTTTGTCTACCCTTTTGGCATGTTTTCTGTCTATTCCGATCATTTTGGCCGGTGACTGGAATTGTAGTTACTCAGGACCTGGATTGTACCTACAATCCCTGAATAGTCAGTCCCTTGCTCAGCGATCACTTTGGGACCTGATGGAGGCAGCTGGACTGTGTGAACCCTGGAGAATCCTGAACCCAGATGCCAAAGAGTTTACTTTTTTCTCTCTAGTACATGTACTTTTTTCTCTCATGTCTAGATTATTTTCTGATTAGCTGACAATTAATGCCCGGTGTTCCGAGCAGTGGGCTAGCTCTCGGATGATGTTCAACCACTCCCTTGCATGGTTTGAAGGGAATATTTTCCTGAATATTCAAGAGGCTACTATGTGGAGGATAAACACTCAGTTTCTTAAGGAAGACACTGTAATTAATAGATTCCGTCATTTGATTGAGATATTCGCGTCTCAAAATGTGGGTTCTGTTGATAGCCTTGATCTTGAATGGGTAACACTTAAAATGTCTTTTGCAAGTGAAATTTTTGTGGATGGACACCATTGGGAAGTGTAAACATGAGGCTGATGCTGTACACTTACTGTCTCGTATTACTACCCTTGAGCAAAATCTTCTTCTATCAGATGTGCCCTTGAGTGACCAGGAGCTGGTCATTCTTAGGCAGAAGTATGCCGACCTTTTACATGAGAAGGCTGAATACTCTATTTTGAAGACACAATCTACCTATGTAGATCAGGGGGAGAAGACTGGGTGCCTGCTGGTGCTTCACCTTTGTAAATTAGAGGCATCCAGGTTAGTACCAGCGATAAAATCCTTGGTGGATAACTTCATTAAAACATCCCCTAGAGATATTGTTTATGAATTTGAACAGTATTATTGGTCCTTGTATAGTCCACCACCTCTCCCACCTCCTCTATCTGAGGTCTGAGAGTACTTGGTTACTACTCCCCTGCCTCACCTTACCATAGCCCAACAGATGCTTCTTGGTCAGACAATTTCCCAGCAAGAGATCATGAAGACCATTCATTCCTTGCCCACAGATAGAGCCACAGGACCGGATGGCTTCCGTCCATGCTTCTATAAAGTGTTTTCTAAAGAACTGGCTCAGTTGCTGCATTGATTCTACAATTACCTCTGCAACAACCCAATCATAGATGAAACACTATTTGAAGCCACAGTCATTGTGTTACCGAAGCCTGGGAAGCCTCCAGATCAAGTCACCAACTATGTATCACCTTATTTCATTCACGAACTATAATATTAAAATTCTTGCCAAAGTGCTGGCCTCCAGGATCATGCAGGTCTGGGAAACACTGATTAACCCAGAGCAAGTTGATTTCATGCGTATACGTTCTTCAGCTGACCATCTCCATAAACTGTTGCACATTTTCTCTGTGTTCAGGGACTCTTCAGTTCCAGCTGCTCTGGTGTCCTCGGATGTGGAGAAGGCATTTGACAGAGTAAATTTGGGATTTTCTTTTTTCCACTCTGCATGAATTTGGCTTCCCCACTGTCTTCATTAAATGGATCAAGTCCCTCTTCTCTTGCCCTACATCGAAAATCTATTGTAGTGGTGTTCTTTCCCCATTGTTCCCATTATATTCTGGTACCTATCAGGCCTGCCCACTCTCTCCCCTCCTGTTCAGCCTATATTTAGAGCCCCTACTTCTCTGCCTTAAGGGATCCCCATTGATATATGGAATTTTGATTGGTCATATGGACCTCAGAATATCTGCATATGGAGATGACATCTTACTCCATGTGTATAATCTCACTGTCTCTATTCCTGCTGTTCTGGAGCTTATTCAGGGGGTTGGGAATTTGTCAAACTATAAATCCAACATCAACAAAACAGTGGTTATGCCTCTTTCATCCAGCATTTTAAAGCCAATGTTGAGGCACTGGGGCCATCTTGGGCTCCTTGTATTAAATATCTGGGGATCTGGCTGACTAGGAATGCATCTCAGCTGAGGAAACAGAACCTTGATGATCTGCTGACAGTCCATCAACAGGATTTGCTTAGGTGGGCTCACCTACCCCTTTAGATTGTCAGCAGAATCAGCATTATTAAAATGAATATTTTGCCCTGACTGTTCTACCCTCTTCATTCCCTTAACATCTTCTTGCCAATATTTTGGTTCTGAAGGGTTCATGGAATGATTTCTACTTTTGTCTGGAAGGGAAAACCCCTGAGGAGAGACTATTCCTGTCTCTCAGCTCCTAAGGAGCACTGGGGGGTCTCAAGTTGCCCAATTTTCGGCTATATCATTGGGTGAGTCATCTCTCCAAATACTCCAGATGGCCTGAATCTACTGCTGCTGCTACTAGTACTACTTACATACCAATCTGACTTAATTTGGAGCATTTGTTGATACAGGCAGCTGATGGTGATTCATAGCTCACTGTGCGTGCATGCCCAAATGTCACTTTATGTGGTATGATCCCACCAGGGACTTGTCACAGCCGCTGTGTGCTAATTTCAACTTTAAAATAGGGGGCAGTATGTTGTTGACTAACTGGTTACTCAATATATTGGATATGGTGGTCAGGGATTTTATTTCTAGATCATTGCCTTAAATCCTCCTAAGCTATTCTGCAGCAGCTACAGTTACCAACTCAACACATTTTCAAAGTGTTTCAACTCGGACCATGACCTTTTACTGCAAAAGCTGGGGCAGAGTGATGGTCTTGTTAACAAAGGGAATCTCTTGCAATCTTTCATGGAGCTGGCAGTGCAACCTCACCCAGTATCTCAATTATATCCCCTACTCTTTTGTGCACTCCTTTGCTATGTCTCTGGGCACTCCGAATACCAGTCTACGATATTCCCACAGGCCCGGTTTAACATATTTGGAGAGGGCTTTACCACTATTTAGTGAATGACAAACTTCGATTAACCCAGTGTAATATTCTCTATAATATTTATTTTATACCTGTTAAATTGGCTAAAATAGTCAAACTAGCAACCCCCCATGTACTAGATGTGGACAAGCAGATGGTTCGCTATTTCATATCTCATGAGAGTATCCTAAGATTACATCACTATGGGAGCAAATTAAATCATGTTTAGACCCCCTGCTTGGTCTGGAAGGACTCTTCACACCCAAGATATGTATTGTAGATGATTTTTCCACAATCCCGACTAAGGAGAGGAAATATATGACAATGATTTTGTTATCAGTATAGAGGGTTGTGTTCCAGCACTGGAAGGACCAGCACTGCATCTCCTACCATGAGTGGTTGCAGGAGCTTCTCTGTAACCTTCATATAGAGAAGATGATAGCGCGTATCCATCACATAATGAATAGTTTTAACCAAAAATGGGTTAGATTGTATAAGCTTTACACTCTAGGTTAATTTTGTATCATCTTTTATTGGTCAATAGATGTTAGATCTCTATTGTACTTGTGTTACTTCAGCTACTCTGTATTATTTTGGTCAGGCCATGCTTTGTATTACATGTTTTTAGGTCAGCTTTCCAATTTTCTCTGTGTTTCATGTGTGACTGTGATAAGCTTGTATTGCTTGATCCCGCTAATACCTTGGTATGCTTTTCTTAATACATTATGATGTCTCTGCTGTGGGAAGGGATGGTGGATGGAGGAGGTTTTGTTTTGTTGTTCTGTATATTGCTTTTTTGAAAATTTTTATAAAGTTTATTAAATTTAAAAAAAAAAGGATGGCAAAGAAACTGCCTGACCACAAGGTCGAGGCAGTGTGCCAGGCATGGCACCCTGGAAAGTCCATCATCACTTATGCATTTTACAACATTGGAGCCTTTGTCACTCACAGTGAATCCAGCTTTCATTGAGTGTGAGTGCAGCCACTCATCAATCTCACCCAGTAGCACTTTGAGAATTTTCTTCCTGGTGTGGGATCCTGGTATGCTTTCCATTGTGAGTATTGCATGTCTTGCTACACTGTCTCCCACCATGCCCAGATTTCAAGACCACCCTAGGTACATGTGCCCAATATGCTGTAATGCAAATATAGGAGCTACCAACTGTTCTCCCACTAGTCCACATATCCATGCTCAGATGAATGGCTGGTGATGATGTATGCTTACAGTAAGTGTGTGGAATACTGCATCCTTTACTGTGACATGCAGCTCTGGAGCAGCATGTTTGGAGAAGTATGTCCTTGATGGTACCTTCCACTTTGGACATGCATGAGTAGCAAACCTTCTAAATCCTTCATTCTCAACAAAGGAGAGTGGGAGCAGGTCTAGTGCTAGCATTTCTGCAGCAGCTGCACTAAGTTCCCATACAGTAGCATGATTCACAGAGTATTTGGTCTGCCATTCAAACATGCTCATCAGAGTTGGCTGTATTTTATGGAGGATTGGGTTGATAAACAGATGACCACATCATGGGGGCCCAGTAGGGGTTCTCTTTGACTCAAAAAGAATATGTGGTGCTGATATAGGGACACAACTCATTTTAGCTGTCTTATGGGTTGGCAACGGCGCTACTGTGGACTGATTCTGAAAGGGACTGCTGAAGCTACCACTGCTGCTATGCTCACTTGTTGTAGCAACCATCTCAACATCCTCCTCCTCCACTAGGTACTCCCCCTCAGTGGCACTCCCTAATGATTATGAGTATGAAGGGCCAGGACCACCTGCAACTGCTTCCTTCTGGTGTTTACACCACTGGAGAAGGTTCTAGTTCTTCAAGTGTGTGTGTTGACCACCAGTGCTTAGGTGGCTGCCCTTCTTCCCCCTACTGACCCATACGTGGCAACGCTGACATACTGCCACTGTTTCATGTGCTGGGTCCAGCACATAGATGTCCCACACTAGGAATTTTGTAAACCTTTTTTATTGCGATGCCTGGACTGGGACAGCAGAGTGGAAGTAGTGGAGGGGGATACTGCTGTTTTTGTAGTTTGATTCTGTCTCATGATAGCATGACTAGTTCAGGGGGCCTTCAGTGTGAGATTTGGTGGTTTATTTATTTATTTAAGAGTTTAACAAGGCAGGCATACTGAGTAGGGAACCACTCATTTCCAGATGCGACCTGGGGTTAAATCAATGCTACACAGAACAATCCCTGCATTGACACTGCCCTTCTGATTATTCTTCTCTGGTTTCCATATGGGATCCAACACCTCATCATTATGATCATTATGATGGTGATCAATATCATCATCATCATTATTGCCATGCCATCCACTGATGTCCTTCATATGCATCTCCTTATGCTCAATCTGCGAGTCATGCATCTCAGTCTCAACAGATTCTAAGGATGTCTCCACAGCAACGGTTACCATAGTGGTGTGAGCCACCTTTACAGGCTTTCCAACATTACCCTCAACCACTCACACTAGGTCATGTCAGCGTCTGTATGGATAGCGCTGTCAAAAACAGTGCTGTCCATACAGCGTGGACATGAAAAGAGGCAGGAGACAATGCCGCCAACAAAATTGCCACCAGTGGTATTGATTGCAAGTGCATGCCATGCCTCGTAATTAAAATAATTAACTTCAAGTTAGATTATGGGGGGGGGGGGAGTAAAATTGTGGAGACCAGGATTAGAACCTTGATATCCACCACTTTTCTGGCCAGTTTGCTCCCGCATTACCACTCCATGCCACAGGAGCAGTTCTGCCAGCTACCTCCATTCCTCTGTCCTTGTGTTGTGCTGTAGCACCACAGACAGTGACAATGGAAGTGCTTGCTACATGGTGCTGTAATTCTGCTGTCACCATCTGTAGTAGCACGGTACACACTGCGCTGTGTTAGTGTGTGCTATTCTTGTAGCATTATTCTAACCGGGTAGGCAACCACTGCCTCAACTGTATTGCGAGGAACATCATCACCACCACCACCACCACTAGCAGCAACAGAGCTGGTAACATGATCCACCTTATCTTTATGAGACACTAATACTGGTGTAATGTAACCCCCCCACAAAGTGGTTGGGCTTACCTTAAGTCTTCTCCCTGGGCACTGCTTTTGCCCCTGCCTGGCCTTGATCCATCCTGTGTACTGCCTTTTGAACCTGGCTAATATCTAGTAGGGAGTGTAAATCCCATGTACAGTAATGCTGTATCCATAGCCCTTGCCCGAACGTGCGAGAAGGTGCCATCACGCAGCCTGTATATACTTTGCTTATTCTGTGATGAGTCCAAGTGAAATGGAGCTCATGACTGACTGGGCAGCAATCCTTTGGACTCCACTCTGTAGTCACTTAAAAGTGCAGAGGGAGCTCTAGTGAATGCTGTAAATTTTTATTCCCAAAACTAAACTGGTGTATTAAAAAAAAAAACTTTAAAGTTGGGACTGTTTACTTTCTGCCATCCAGCAGCCAGGGCTTAAGATAATTTTTTTTGGGTGGAAGTCAAATACTTTCATGGCTTGAAATATGGGAGTCATTTCAGTTTTACTGGAGTTAAAATACTCCAGATGTAAATTCTTTGGAAGTCAGAATAATTCCATCCAACAAATGTTGCCAGTCAAAATACTTCTAGTCCCATACTTTTAGAAGTCAACTCATTGGCCTTCTGAATACCTCACTGTAATCCATGCTACATCCATATAAATACATTCCTTAATGTTAGAAAATGAAAACAGTACAGTAATCATTTGTAGACATGGGTTTATTTCATGAATCGTTCTTGCAGTTCCATCACCAAGTAACTTCATCATGCTAACCAGACACCTCTGTTCTGCTGATACTGGCCTACTGGTGATCCCCCTTATTCCATCTAAAACAATCTGGGGACAGAGCTTTTGAGGTTGCAGCCCCTATCTTATGGAATTCCCTTCCAGGAAGTAGTCAGTGGGCAGGCACTGTGGAGATTTTTAAAAGCCCACTGAAAATGTTGAGCAAGCCTTCCCTAGTTAGCTAGTGTTTCGCTTGAATTGTTTCATCTTGCACTCTTGCTGTTTCTTTTAATATGTACAGTGCTTTGAGCCCTTGGGAAATAGCACTTTATAAATACAAGTGCTTTGCCCTTGCCTTAAAGAATTTATTTACTAGCCCATCACAAAAGGTACCAAAAGCTAGTGTACCGGTGCCAATTTCTGGCCTTAAAACAACCAGTCATAGGTCAGACAGGGCTAGAACTGCCTATTGTTTTAATGCACCCCCATCATGGGGGAAGGGAATGCTAAAAACATAAGGCAGCAAATTTGTAGGAGGGGTCAAAACCATAAGGCAATAAGTGGAGGAAGGCTAGAGGGGGTCAGAGGCTGCTACTAAAATTCTATAAAGGCAATAAGGCACCATGGCCAATCACTATCATGACACATGGAAAATGCACTTTCTGGAAGCGCATGAAATTCACTGAGACCTGACTAATTCATTGGGATGGCAGACTTAAATTTCACTCCATTATATTTACTGAACTATTTGTTTCACAATATAAAAAAATACGTAATTTTAAACCAACAGTAATCAGATAACAAGGTCACATTTTCAATGTTATGAATGAACTTGGGATTCGGAGCTTTCTCACTGCGATAGTGTCTAAACCAATGATACTCAGTCCTGACCAGCTCAGGAGCCACATCGACAGTCAATGTCTGCCAAGGAGCCACAACATACACATCATACTTAATTTTGGCAAACGCACGTCAAATGCACTGCAGTGTAAACAAAAGAGTACTTAATTTAAATAAATTAATTTAAGTAATTAATTTAATAAACATTTATTTAATTGACTAAAAACAACTGCAAGTCTCACAGTGGACATACTTTAAGTAACCCTCTGACTCTGTTATTACCCAATGACAAGAAAGACTGCAGGGCTCTGTTATATCCCTGGGGCTAAACCCCTGATGTTATCCCACTGAACATGACATGCCAATGTAGCCCACATCTGACATGACAAATCTCAAATTTGCCAGTAGTGAATCATCAGAGTAAAACTGGGAAAAAACTTAAATCACTCATTCTCACAGCATACAAAACAAAAAAAATCAATCCCCAAATCCTTTTTCTTTTATTTACTCCCCCCTCCACACACGCATACAAAAAAAAGAGAGAAACGAAAAGCTGTCCTTGCAATCTGCTTCACAGCACTCCTTGCAGTACTAGCAGTGCGAGAAAATAAATGCTCTCACCACTTGCTTTGCAGTGATGTCTGGGAGCATTATCCAGTCCAGGTTTTCAGTAGGTCCACAGGAAAGCAAAGCAGTAGCTCCATGGCCATCAGCAGTCGGCTTTGTCCTTCAGCTCCCAGACTGATCACACAAAAAAAAAAGAGAGAAGTGAAAAGCCATCTTTGTGATCGGCTTCACAGCACTTCTTGCAGTACTAGCAGTGTGAGAGAAATAAACGCTCTCTCCACTTGTTTTGCAGTAATTGCTGGGACTTGAGCAGAGTCCAGTTCAGGTTTTCCAGCTGGTCCACAGAAAAGCAAACCAGAAGCTCCGTGGCCATCAGCAGTTAGCTCTGTTTTTCGGCTTCAAGACACTGTGGCTGCAAGTTACAGTTTGCTGATTAATAATTACGTTAAAGTTTTAACTCTCAACGTAAACAGTTTGCAACTTAAAATAAAACTATCTAACTGCTGGTTTAACTCCTAGTCATTGTCCCGGCCCTAGCTTGGCTTTGCAGACCACTTTCTCTTTCAAACACTGCAGGGGAACAAAGTCACATTAACAGGAGCCGCAGTTTACAGGGAGTTACTGAATTATTAAAGAGCCGCAAGTGTTATCTTGAAGAGCCGTAATTGGCTCGTGAGCCATGGAATGAGTATTGCTGGTCTAAACTCATCTGAGGCCAGAGGTTTAGGAGGGATTTTCCTGCAACTACAGCTGAGTCAAGTAACACCCCTTCAGGTCGGAGTCAGGTAGTCACATATAGAACCGTAGACACTGCACTCACGAGTGAGGCCTCTAGCCGCCGCGGCTTCTGAAATCCCACTTACCTGAACCACTTTTGAGAACTCCTCATAAACTCACTTCTTCAGGTGTGTTGCCATATCTGCAACTCTTTAGATGCCAGTCTCTCTCTCACGCCTCCAGCAGCCAGCATAGGGATAATAAAGCTACCGGTGTCTACCTTCAACCAGTCGTGTTTGGAAATTTGGGTACAGTCTTGGAATGGGTCTACAGCAGGGGGCGGGGGGCAGAATTGTTGAAGACAAAATTGCCATGGCAACTGCAATGCTGGCAACCCATCCACAGGACAGAAAAAAAATGTTTAAAGACGTGACGTCCACACAATGAAAAATGGATGTCACTATTAGCAAGTGAAGTGATATGTGGACGTCAGTGACTCCAGACACTACATTTTTGGACATTTTGAGTGAATTTTTGGATGTAAAATATGTCCAAAATAGACTTATCTGAAGCACTGCCAGCAGCCATGTTTGGTGCTTTGACCCTGCTTTTTGGCCAGTGGGAACTCAAGGGGTCCTAAAGGGGTCCTTCTGCTAAGGCTGCTGGGAGAAATAGTGAACTGTGTGCTTGGTACCCATTTCAGCCAATCAGAATGTTAGAATTGTGACTGACAGCTTCAGCTTCCAATCAGATTACAGGACTCTATTTTCTTTAGTTAAGGAGGGACAGTTGATCTGTGCAGTTGCTAAAGGGCTTCCAGAAGGGAAGAAGGCTCTGTTTTCAGCTCTGAGGAAAGTGGAGAGGCCTGTTTACCTCTCCAGCACCTAACAGCTTGAAACTTGAGCTTTGTGAACTGTTGAACCTGCAGACTTAATTATTTCAAGCCCCCAAGCTGAGAGGGGCATTAATTTTGCCAGAACTGCTTTTTTTGACCGAACTGCATCAGAGTCTGTGTGGTGATTACCAAGCTAAACTGCTGTAAAGTGATAATTCTGCCTCAGAGACTGCTGTTTAAAGTTGAAGCCTGTGGCTACAGAATTTGTCTCCTGCCTAAGAGCAACAGAAGGAGACTGGAAGATAAGAGTATCAGCTTACTACCAGAGAGATTGCAACCTGTCAAGTGGGTAAGCTGTATGGCCTGTTTGAAATTGCGTCAGAGACTAAATTGCTCTTGCAGAGCCTACATCCTAAGAGGCTCCTAAGATTGTTGCTGCATGTTCGAATTTGAACTTCCACTGTTTTCAGACCAGCGTGGGGAGTCAACTACCATTGCAACAGTTCAGTGCTGGTTTTCAGCCATGGCAGAGGGTATGACCAAACATGAGGGTGAGTTGTGCCAGTCCTGGTCCCTGTATGCTGTTCTAGAAGGACAGAAGATTGCAGCCTGCAGCTGAGAGTCAGCAGATTGAATCCTGCTCCAGGGCAAATGAGCCTGGCATCATTACCAACTTCAAAAGCCATGGTACCAGCTGGCCCAGTGGCTCTGAGGACTGAGGCACTGGATACCTTACCTCATGCTATGCTGGTGACCAAGGTTTAGGAACAACCTTGGGTCATCAGGGAGCTGGCATAGGGGAAGGGAGGGAGCAGGATTGAGCAGCCACAAGACAGCTCTCACCTCTTGGGGTGGTTTTCCTCACCCCCCATAATTCTTCTCCTACCGGGTGGAGATCCAGTGGGAGGGGGTGGCTGCAATAGCCAGGTGTGGGGTGGAAGGTATTGAGCTGGTACCCAGCATGTGTGTGCACCTCCACACACACACGTAAGTGTCTGCCAGGGGCTCTGGGTCGAGGAGAATATGGAGATAAAACCAAAAACTGCAACAAAAAAAGCCACAGGACCACTAGTAAATTCAGGGCCTGTCCCTACAACCAGCTTAAAGTTGTTTCTGTTGCCATGTTATTTGCTTCAATTACAAGTTATGCTGTTTAGACTGTTGTGCAGGCCATTGGGTCTGGGAATAACAATTGTCTGTTGTTTAAAAGTTTCTGCTCTAAGTTTTACAGAAAAGGTTAAAAGAATTTGAAATCAAAATTCATTTATTTAAGGGCCCCAATGCTGGCCAACTAGATGCAACATGCCAGCTCTGCAACTGCTAAATTCTGGGTACTCAGTGAATATTTTATTTATTTATTTTTTGTTAACTAGGTAACTGGACTGTCCAGAGGGATTATGAGGTGTTAGATGTTTTGCCAAATCAAAAAGTGTCTTGGAATCTGCTTTTGATTTACATCCCTTACCCCACTGTTAATCCCCAAATTAATAAGGTTTAATGTTAAATGTTAACACTGTCAATGAACATATTATTACCAAGCTCTAGATTATGGTGGATAGCCATAAGGTGCACTATTATTGCTGAAAACTATTCCTTGCAGGTACACAGGGGGTGTCCCAGAAGTCAGAACTCTGTGGGTAAGGAGTAAGGGGACTTCCAGTTGGGTAATGGCAGCCTGAACAGTGTGACTATGGAGCTTTCTCCCCCACACCATTCTAAAACTACCTAACGGTCCTTCTGTAACATTCAAAATATGACCAAACCTCTGGAAGGTTTAAAGAAACTATACCGGGCACTGTATGAAACTCATATACTTTCAGACCACCATTCATTGTGCCTTAGAATAAATTTGGGGAAGCCCCCCCCCAAAACCAAGCTATGGCACCTTAATCCATTTCTTTTTTATGACCAGGAATATACAAAGTATATGAGTAAAAGAATCCCTCAGGTTTTAAAAGAAAATGACCAAGACGAGATCTCAGATCCCATCAGATGGGACACTCTGAAGGCAGTGATAAGGGGGGGGGGTCTCTAGCCTTCTCCTCACGTAAGAGAAGAGGGCTGGAGGCATCCTACAAAAATTTGATGAAACAACTCCAATCACTTCAACTTCTTTATAGAGAAGGAGATAAGTATTACAAAGGAGAATAGGGGAAATTAAAAAACAAATCCAAAATCTGATGAACCTTAAGGTTGTTCAATCTCTTGCATATCTTAAACAATCTAATCATGAAGGGGGCTCCAGGGGTGTGCGTATGTTGGTCCGAAGACTTTGGAATAGAAGGCAGACAGCAACTATTCTTAAAGCTAAATATCCACTAACAAATAAAACGTTCTCACACTGACAAACATATTTGTTCATCTTGTATCTCTTACTATCAGTCCCTATATGCTGGTTCCAGGGTCTCTATGCAGGCTAAAGAAAGAAAAGCTTTTCTTTCTCAACTGGCTCTTCCTAAGATGTCTGACTCCCAGTGGTTAACGTTGGAAGCTCTGATAAGCCCAAACAAAATATCAGAACATATTAAACTTTTAAAATCTGCCAAATGTCTGGGCCAGGATGGTTTCACTGTGGAATAGTATAAGAAGTTCTCTAATCTTCTTCTCCCAACCCTATTATCCACCTATAAAGCAGTGGCCGAGGGTGATCCCCCCATCTTGGAATTACGTAGTAATTACTCCTCTTCTTAAACTGGGGAAAGACCCAGTAGACACAGCCTCATATCATCCAATTTCCATTTTAAATGTCGATTATAGAATCTTCATGGCAATTTGGACTACTAGGCTAGAGTCTCTTCTCCCTAAGCTAAGACACCCAGACCAGGCAGGATTTATTAAATGCTGGAGTACATCAGATAATATCAGACATATAATGCTTCTACAGGAATATATTCATTCCAGACAAATTCCAGCTGCAATTCTAAGTCTCAATGCCAAGAAGGCATTTGACTGAGTTAATTGGGACTTCCTTTGGATACATTGGGGACTTTCTCATTCCCAGATTCTATGCTAAAATGGCTCCAGAATCTCTACTCTAGACCAAAGGGTTTTATTCGGGTTAACAGGGCTATTTTCCCTCCGATCCAAATTCTTCAAGGAACCAGACAGGGATGTCCATTATCTCCTTTTCTTTTTGCTTTATACATGGAACCTTTGTCAGCAGCATTGCATCTCCATCTAGGCATAGATGGCCTATCCATAGGACAGAAAACCCATAAGGTCACATTATTTGTGGATGATAGTCTGCTGACTCTTCTTTCTCTGGAATTGTCTATCCTGGCAGCATGGGAGGTGTTGCAACAATACGAAAGAATAGCTAATTTTAAGCTGAATATTACTAAGAGAGAAACCCTAATGTTATTTTTTAAACCCTCTCAGGCCCTGTGGAACAGTATCACCATTAAATGGCAAGGAACAAAAATCAAATATTTTGGTATATATATTCCCAAAAACTTAACTCATTTGGAATTAGTTAACTATGAACCTCTCTCTCTTCAAATACAAGTGGACTTATCTAAATGGGGCCAACTCAAGCTTTTTTTCTTCCAACATATTGATACCATTGGCATGATTATTCTCCCTAAACTTTTATATCTTTCCCAAAATGTCACTACATTCCCAGTTTCTTTCTATTTTAAATCATGGGAAAAAATAATTTCCGCATTTATCTGGGATAGACAAAGGCCAAGAATCAGACTATCTCTTCTTTATCTTCCAATGTTCTGGGGTGGTGTCAACCTCCCAAATCTGGGATGATATGCCTTGACTGCTTTTTTGAAAATCTTTTTCTTATGGATTTCCCCTGGTGATCAATACATTTGGAAGGGCATAAAATTCCATATAAATAGAGTTGTCATGCAGAACCGGCAATCTCCACAAGTCCCTATTTGGACTGTCTGATCCAAATATTCCAAAGAAGCAACACCTGTAATCCCCTTGAGTCCCTATTTGGACTGCCCGATTCAAATATTCTAAAGAAACAGCTTTTCCTAGAACTAGAGGACATGATGGAGCAGGAACCCATTATTTCCCAGAGACAAATCAACAGATAGATCAGTCTTATTGACTTTTCTCTGAATTAAATAATGACGATTGAAAAAACGCGTTACTTCTGCTTTTTCTGAACTGAATTAAATATATCCTTATTGCCAAGCATAATTCTGTTTGCCAATAAATTGAGTGTGTCCTACCGTAAAATAGTTAAAAGATACACTTAAATCAAAATTATTATAGCTTCTTTGTAATATTTGGTTGTAACATTAACATTTTACAGGTTAAAGAAAATGTCTTGTTTTAAAACTAGCTGTAGAATGGGGAACATGTATTTGAGGAAGTGAAAAAGAAAGCATCAGGCTAAACAAGTTTTCTCTATAGCACATACGTTATATCAGTAGCATTTATATGTTGTAAACATTATTATTATTGAGTGTGCCTTATAAGCAGTTTAAAGTTACATTTAAAATAAGAATGATTATAGCTTTTTTGTGATAATAACAGTTTACAGTTTTAAAAGAAAAAATATATCTGCATGTCTTGTTTGAAATTAACTATAAAATTATGAGATTTTATTTGAGGACGTGCTAGACAGATGCTAGCTAAACCACAGTTTCCTCAGTAGGAAAAAACAGAGCTTACAAAACAACGTTCCAGTGAAGCAAGAATCTGACATGACATTCCACTTTTAAAATAAGATATTTTTGTTGCCACCTTGCATGATTAACACACTTCTACAAGAGATGTGTCATGGTCAAGGGGCATACTTCTACGAGAAGTGTGGCATGGGGCATACTTCTACCAGAAGTATAACGTGGTGCATCCAAAAAACATTTAAATTTAGAATCATTTACACTAAAGGAGGGTAGAAGAGAGGAAGGAGCTGTGACAGTACATCCTTCTGCCTAGGACTTCATTAGAGACATCAAGGTATGGCACTGTGTGTTTATAATTGCTATTATCTCTGATTATGAGCAGAGAGGGATGATGCTTGCATTTTATTTTATTTTTGCTTTTTTATATGATTGGATTTAAAAGTAGGAGAGAATTCTTCTCCAGTTAAAGATTGACTGTTTGCTTGCTCTGCTGATCCAAATGATGTTAATTCTGTATACCACTTTTAACTAAAGAATTAAGACAATATGACATTTCCTGGTATTTCTTTTCGGTTAAATATTTTTACTTATAAAGTTGTCAACTTACAATACAGGGGTAAAGCTTACTTGTGACTATTGGTATATATATGTTGTACCATAATTTTAGAAGAAAAACAACTAGGAAGGTATACAATAAGGTCATTTTAATCAGACAAATAGACTAGACCATGACTGAGGTAGTGTGGTTTTAACTGAACACGCAGCCAAGCACATGCTATCATGCACACCCCAGTTAGAATTCCCCATTCAAGCAAAATTTCTGAATGGGGTGGTTGCTCCCGAAGGTCTTGGGAGGTCAAGAGGTCATCCCATGTACACGGAGTAAACCTAAGAAGGCAAGCTGGGGGTCAGGTTTGAACCCCAGCCAGCTCAGCCACCTGTTAAATGTTTTACCTGGTGATCAGGTTTTCAGGGCCCCTATCAGGTAATCCAGTTTTGCTCTGTGATGGTCAGGTTTTTTGAGCCATTTTGAGTGCTCACATACTTTTGAAACATATTTTGTTGTATCATGCATTGTTTCAGCTGCACGTCCAGGTACAAACAAATTCTGTTGTCAGTATAGCCCTTTGATTGTGTAAGCAGTCAACCTGGGAGGTGTAAAGTATGGCCATTAATTCCATTAGCACTGATTTAACCTAATACTTTCCACTGCTTCTTAAAGTGGAATAGCAGCAAAGCTGCCCCCACCTTTTGTAACAGTAACAGAGCCAGTTGTCTTCCACTTTCATTTGCTGGTAAACATTTTCATCTCTAACAAAATTTAGGCATTTTTAAATGTTTTAAATTATTTTTTTCTTCAAGAAAAAAGTATGGTCACACTTGTTTGGCTTTGAAATAGTACTGTGGACATGAAAGGAAAAGGAGCCAGAAAAAAGATATAATGCATACATTACAGGAAACAGTTCCTTTACTATGTATTATTATATACCATGTATACTGTTGTATGCTATTTACAGCATTTCCCTTGTATCCCTCCAGATCATATCTGTAAATGAGTTTTCTTTTATTTCTGTATGTTTTTCTGGTAAACCAATGTCAATAAATAAATAAATAAATAAATATATAAGTAATTAAATAACTAGGAAGAACCTAGGAAAGTAAATAACTGTGAAGAACCTAGAAAAGTAACTTTAACAGGTACAGTACAGTATCAACATTTTTGTTGAACTGCTGCATTAAGTGTTGTCTTTTATTGATATAACAAATGGCTTTCTAGGAGGAACAATGCATGACGAGCCATGAAAAGGGGTGGGGCTAGGGACAGAGCATAGGATCCGTTTTTTGCTTAATTCAAAGGTGGCAACCTTATATATAATTGATCTACATGATCTAGAGAATATTGCTTTTGCATCTAGAGATAGAACCCCACCTTTTAGAGGGTTCTCGAACTTTACGGCCCAAATCTTAAAAACTTGGTGTACTATCAGTAAGAAAGAGGTTTTTAAACAAATCATTTTTTTCTTTACATTACTCTCCATAGATGCTAACTTCCTTCTGGCTTAGCTAGACAAGACCTTTACACTATGGTGGAGACTAGGCCTCTGCTATTATCATCAGTTCATTAATCAAAGGGGTATTATCTCCTTCTCTGAACTCCAAGCTACATATTCCCTCCCAGATATAGACCAGTTTCATTATACCCAGATGAGAAACCATATTCTTAGGCAAAAGGAGTTCTCGGCCATGCGACCTACTCCTCTTCCCTTATTGTGGGTCATTTTGAGAGCTTTTCTAAACACAAACCCCTGGTTGAAGCTGATTAGTCATATACAGTATATAAATTGTTAAACTGGTATTTAGGTGACTCCTCTCAACCAACCCTGTAAGCTTGGAACAGAGACCTGGATTTGCAGGTCACTTTCCAACAGCGAGAAGCGGCAACTTTACATGCAATCAAAAGTTTGGAAGGAATTTGTATGGAAGGCCAGATCCAGTTACTTTAGAGCCCCAGCTATTCTGGTGAAATATCTCCCGGCCTCATATGGGTATTGTTGGAGGAGGTGTGGTTGTACTCTAGCAGGCCTGGGCCATATTTTTGGTTCTGCCCTAAGCTTACCCCCTTCTGGTGCTCCCTTCAGTTACAGTTAGGGGAGTGTCTTGACAAAGATATGGAGCTGACAGCCAAAATTGCTGTCCTTTCCATATATCCCCCAACAGACCAAAATGGGAATGCACTTTATTACCAACTTATATACTTGCAGCATGCAAAGCTAGTACATGTAGATGGATGTCCAGTAATGTTCCAACAGTGGTGGACTGGTGTCAGATAGTGCTGGAAATTTATAATTTTGAACTTCTGACTGCCAAAATTCATGCAAGAATAGACCCTGTTATAACTAAATGGTGGAGAAGGGCAACGTATTTGATGTTGGTTGATCCAGAATTTGTTCCATATGCAATTTAGGAAGAGGATGTGGAGTTCAAATGTATATTTCTTTACTTGCCTACAACACTTGTCGAGGTGATATTTCTATATGTTTTCGAAGAGATTTTTTATCAAGAGTTTTTTTATATATCATGGTCATAGCTGTTGTATTCCAAGAAATCAGCTGTGCGTAGTAACTTGTCTCAAATTAATAAAAATGATAATTTAAAAAAAATGAACTCTGTGGGTAAGTGTGGTTACTGTGAGCATATTATTAGCTCCACCAATAATTGTATTACTGAATTCAAAGTAAGGTGTTTTATGCTAATCCATGTGTGGGAAATAGTTCTACTGTTGATACTGAGACCCTTTTGTCAGCAAAACCAGAACCCAGGCCCCTCAACCTGCATTGTGGGCAGCAGGCAGGAGTAGTAGCCTGTTGGGACACAGTGTCTGGGTTACAGTAATTTTCTGGCTGCTTGCACTATTGCCACCTTCAACATCACCTACTACCATGGCTGCCACAAAAAATGTTGATACAGGAAAGCCACTGGTAAATTATTCTGCACTACTAGTAGCAGCCTCCATCCCAGAGCACTTAGAACTGGTTGATGACAACACCATATCAGAGGACAGTCCTTCATTCACTGCTTCAGTTGCACCACTTTTAAAACATGATGCTAAAGTCTTGCCTGAGTTACTCACTCCTCTGCCTTTCTTTATTCTCTTCCCTGGCATTCTTCTTTTATTAAAGTTATGCAACAAGAAAAACTAATATTTTTGGATGCTATTTCTCACAGCACAAGGGTATAACAACAGGCTGGGGGAGTCTAACCTGGTGAATAGCAGGATTTCTAAAGCTTGTACTTTGCAAACAGAGTGGTACTACAACACTGACTGGGATACCACTGGTGTTCACAAACTGAGGAAAGTTCAGTTTGGTAAACTAATATTTTTGGATGCTATTTCTTACAGCACACAGGGGTACAAGAACAGGCTGGGGGAAATGAACCGGTTGAATAGCTGGATTTCTAAAGCTTGTACTTTGCAAACAGAGCGTTACTACAACACTGACTGGGATACAAATGGTGTTCTCAGCACAGGTTGAGGGTACAATAACAGGCAGGTAGGATAGGCTTTTTTTTTTTTTATTTTCCATGCACAACGGACTACAAAGATGAAGGGGAGGGGGACTGCAAAACACAAGGTGGGGGTGTTGGGGCTGGGGCCTGGGCGTATTCAAATCAAAACACACACTGCCTCCCAAACACTCACACAGACAGTCACAATCACCACACTGACTAAAAAAGCTAACAAAATTAAATGTAACACAATACTGAAGTACACAGAAAAACAAGTTTGACAATGTTTAAACAAGAAATATTCAGGTTTCTCTCCACAATCTCTTCACAATCACTAGCTGCTGTATTCTCTCCCAACGCATGATTGTCTTAACACTGCAAAGAGAAACATCCCCCCTCTGCTTTCTATTGGCTGTTCAGCCACACGTGACCTCTGTATAGCAACATGTGACCTCCAATCCCACCAGACTTTGCAAACTTCCCATGTTGCAGCAAATTTCGCTGGCGAAGTCGGCATCTCCAACATGTACTTCCCATCTGCCTTTTGCGAATGGTGAAGTTGACTGCGCTAACACAAAGTGAGCCTAACCCACTAATTTTGGACTTTGCACTGTGGAGTAATTTGCAAAACAAAGCAAATTCACGAAATAGTACGTGGAGCAAATTTTTGCAACTTCATACATCCCTTGATGTAATGCCCCTAAGAGGAGTGTCATATCCCAGAATCCCCTGCTCACTGAGGTGCAGGGGATTCAATGCTATTCAGATATCTGGATATCTGGCATCCTACCCCATAGTGTTCTTGACCCACCCAGGGGTCCTCCATAGTTCCAAAACCCGACATAGCCTGGAGGGCCAATGTGTATTAATGCCACCATGTGCACTTGCATTTGAACAATGAATCACACAGAAATACAATTTATGTGTGTCTAGTGTGCCTTTGTGGATCCAGCCCTAACTGTGCCAGTGCCAGAATTTGAACTGAGAGTTCACAGTGATATACCTGGCAGATATACTCCCCCCCCTTGTTCTTTTTACCAGCCTCATCTCCCCCAGTCATGCACTTCCTGGCATACAACTGGCCATCTCATTTTTTTTAAATTCCCCTCAGAATAACAGGCCATCTCTTTACCCTACTTTCACTCTGGAGGAGTAATATCTTTTCTGGTATGCACTGCTCCCCATGCACTGTGTCACCCTTACCAAGAGTTAGGCTCCCCCAGATATCTAATGACCCCCTACCTAGTACTGCCACCACTCTTGCGTAGTCAGTAAAATGCTCTCAGGTATGAAATGCACCTCTCCATGCCTGTGCTGCACAGACCCTGGAGTTATTGCAGGTGTTCCCTGGTGCCATTGAATATCCTAACCCTTTGCTGTCCTGAATCCCCACCATGTTCCAATCAAGCATAGAGTAGTAACATAATATCATCCACCCTCTGTGTGTCACACCATACCCCCCCAGTGATGTGCTCCCACAAAAAACGATTGTTTTAGGCTGGGCTGTCAGCTCAGTGGTAGTGCTACCACTTGCAATGCTGATGACCTGGGTCTGGAAACAAGCCTGTATCATCAGTGGAGAGCCAGGGGTAGAGAACCGTGCATCCCAGAGGATGCTGTCCTCCTCCAGGACAGGAAGTTCTGTTCATGCTAAAATGCCACCTGGAGGATCACAGGTGGGAGTGCACCTGTAGTGGCTGTCTGATTGGAATGCCAATATGCTTGGTATGCTGCAAACATGTGCACACCCTTCCCTAGGATTAAAAACACCAAGGGGCACATATGAGGATATGAACTCTCACAGGCACTGCACTGGTGATGTTGCCCACCCTAAAGAACCAGGTCTTTTACAGCTCGCTTTTGGGACCCGCTGTTAATGTCTGGATCCCTGCTGTGTGTGTGTTGAGGGGGTGGTAAGCCTTGAAGAAGACTTGGAGTGGGAATGCCTGTTAAGTTCATGGAAAGCCTGGAGATAGAGCTGGGTGGTCATACCTGAGAGGGGGCATGATCAGGCCATGTGGGGATAAAACTAGAATTCCTCATAAACACAATCTTTTTTTAATGTGTAATGAGTTAAACATCACTTGTAGAAAGTTTTTTAGCCTTATTGATCTTTTTTATAAAAAGATGAATCAACTTTTATTGAACCAAGAAGACTTTAACATAAGCTCTCATGCTACACTGATTCACATTACATAAATCTACAGAGAAGCAGCCTTTTTATTTATTTATTTATGTCTAGGATCACAAAGTACCTTTGAGCCAAGGCTCTTTTACAAAGGTTCCACGTCATGCTGGTTACAGGGTAACATACACTAAAACATAAAACAGTTACAGGTACATGGTTTTAGACAGTAACTTTACTTGACAAACTCAGACTGAGCGATGAGTAACTCAAGAAAGAATAGGAGGAAGAGGGCAAGAAGGGGAGAGGACTGAGGGTAGGGGAAGGCATAGATGTAGAGGGTCAGGGTGAAGCAGCTGAGGGGCCTTGTCAGGACAGACACAGGGCAAGTGCATTAGAAGTTGCTTTGGACAGGTAAGCGCAAGAAGAGAGGGCAGAAACTGACACCTATAAGGTCAGAAGCAGCGTAGGGAATGAAGATGTTATGGGGTGCAAGCACAGGTGGAGATGCCAGTTATGGAGTGGCGGAGCTTTTTTTGAACACTCCAAGCATTGCTGTGGATGAGGTGTCACTGAAGAGCTCATTCAGCCAACTTGGAGCCCTGTATGCAAATGACCTTTGGCCTTGGGACATGCGGCAGAGGGGGATTTGAAGGATTTGGAGCTTAGAGCTCCTGGTGTTGCAGTTGGTGATTTTGGGTTTGAGGAGGGTGCTAACTCCTGGTGGTGCCTTTTCCATCATGATTTTCTTAGCAGTGATGCAGGTTTGGTATTTGATTCAGTTGGTCAGTTGCAGACAGCCTGTTTTGGAGTAGAAGTTGCAGGTGTGGGTGAGATGGTGGGAACCAGTAACAAGTCAGCAGGCTTGGTTGAGGGAAGTTGAAACACGCCTGAGAGATGAGATTGTGGCAGATCCATAGATAATGAGACCGTAGTCAATGATGCTAATGATGGAGCTCTGGACAGCTATGGACAGAGCTTCTGGGGTTAGATGTTTCCTTTGTCGGAATAGTAGGCCCATCCTGGTGTTGGCTACTTTTGCCATGTTATTGATGTGTGGGAAATAGGAGAGATTACAGTCGAGGGTGAGGCAAGGTATTTGAAGGTATGAACTTGTTCGAGGGTGATTCCTTGCTTGGTTTTAATGGAGAGCTGATATTGTTTGTGTTTGTTTTGGGAGCTGCAGAAGATCATGGTCTTTGTTTTTTCTGGTTAAGTATAAGTCTGTGTTTTGTGAACCAATTTTCGACTGCAGAGAAGGCCTGTTGGAGGTTACCTTGTAGATGGACTGGATCATGGTGGAATGCCAGGATGACAGCATCATTCATGTAGAGTAGGGTCTGTTCAGGGCAGGATCCTGGCAGTGAGTTCAGAAAAAGGCTGAAAAGGAGGGGGCCCAAGATTGAGCCCTGTGGGACACCGGACCAGACTGGTCTTTTGTCTGAGAGTGTGCCAGCAATTCTCACTTTTGGGAGAGGTTGTTCAAGTAGCTTTTTGAACCAGTTCACCAAGTTAGGTGAGAGCCCTGCTAGTTGAAGCTGGGCAAGTAGGAGATTGTGGTTGACGGTATCAAAGGCTTTAGTTAAGTCGATGAAGGTGGACCCAGTAAGATGACTGTTATCAACTGAGTGATGGATTGCACCGGTGAATTCAAGTAGCGCCATGGAGGTGCTATGACCTTTTCTAAAGCCATGTTTCTTCTTGCACAGGATGTTGTGATTGTCTAAGAAGTCAGTGAGCTGGTCTGACACAATCTGTTCTAGGGCCTTGGAGAGTGGAGGTAGGATGGAAATTGGACGGTAATTCTCAGTAGCTGTTTTGTCACCACTTTTATGAATTGGGGTTATCGTGGCAGATTTCTATAAGTCAAGGAACTGGCTGAGGTTGAGGGAGAGGTTGAAAATCCTGGCCAGTGGTCAGAGTACTTCTTCAAATGTGAGTGATAGCAGTTTGAGGTCGAGGGAGTCACTGCTGGCTCTGGAGTTGCAAATGGCTTTGGTAACGTAGCTGAATACTTGATGCATTTTTACTGCTTTAAAGTAGAAGGGATGGTGACTGGAGGAGGCTGGGGGGCAAGGGGAACCACCTCATTGAAAAAACCCTGTGGGAGTACAGTACTGAGGTCCATGAAGGTGTAATTGAATGTATCAGCAATGAGTTTCTGGTCAAGTGTAGCTTCACCATTTATGCTGAGTACTGATGGGGGTGATTTAGATTGCTTCCCAGTGACTTCTTCAATGTTATTCCAGAAGTCCTTACCGTTGCCCCATGAGTTAGCGAGAGCATTATGGAAATAGGTGGTCTTCGTATCCCGGATATATTTGGTACAGTCATTTCATGCATGTTTATAGTTAGCAATATCAACTTGTCTCCCAGTGTTTCTGGCAATCTTCCAAAGGTTGTCTCAAGCTTTTAGTCATCCAAGTAGGTCTCTGGTGAGTCAGGGATACACAGAGCTTTGGCCTTGCGCTTCTTGAAGGGTGCAAATATGTTGCATGCTTGGTTGAAGATCTTGATGAAGTGTTCCAATGCAGTGTTCACATTGGTTGCAGTGAGAATTGTGGACCAATCCTGTTGACGAAGGAAGGTTTTGAGATGAGGTAGCTTGCCTCTAGGTAGAACCCGGCTGGTAATGGTTTTGGGGGGGCTTGATGAATTTATTGGACCAGTAGCAGATGACGGGGGAGTGGTCACTAAGTGTGTCAGGGAGGACAGTGGTGGTTGTGATCCTGGTGGGATAGCTTGTTATGATCCAATCTAGAAGGGTGCTGGTACCCATTTTATAGTTTGTCCTGGTTGGGGAGCTAACCATCTGAGAAAGGTTTGCTGCCACTATCAAGTCCCTGTATGCCCCTACCTCTGCAGCAGGCCAGTTAACATTAAAGTCACCAAGGAGGATGGTTTCTGAATCAGGTGAGAGAGATTTGGTAAACTCCAGGACTGCGTTAAGCCCATTACCTTGCTCTCTCAGTGGAATGTAGACTGTGACAACTGTGATAGCTTTATTGTGTGCACCGAGAAGGATCTTGACAGAAAGAATCTGTGCAGTGGTGGTTTGGGGGGTTAAGTTGATGAGGTGCCCCTGGATCATGTCCTTAAGGCACAGGGCACAGTCACCACCTCTTTTTGATGTTCGATCAAGCCGGTAGACATAATACCCAGGAAGGGTTATAGCATGGTTGGGAACTGAAGGTGAGAGCCAGGTTTCAATGACTGCTAGTATGTCTGGGTTATGCTGGCAGGCAAAAGTCTGAAGGGCGTCAATTTTGTGAAGAAGACTGCATATGTTAAGTGAGATTATTGAGATGGATCCTAGTTGATTGGCCTGAGTTGTTCTTATTGTAGGGGCTGCTCTGGGATTAGGATGAATGTTTCCCAACAGTAGATGGAGAAGAAGTATATGTTTTGGAGTACTGGTGTGAGATACCCATGACTGGCACCTATTTTTTTGGGCCAGAGAACTCCGAGATTCACCAGGGCATGTAAACAGGTGGAGCCATGGGTAAAGCATGGCAGTAGTAGTGGTGTACAGGGGAAGTACCCAACAGCCATTTCGGGGAGAGGGCCATTTCATAGTGATTGGAGATGCCAAAGGCGGAAACATGAGATTGAGAGGGAAGGTACCATTGAGGGGGTGATGGAGCATGAGTTGGTAGATGTTCGGGACAGTGGGGAAACATGAGCAGGGGGATGCAGAAGCAGGAAGAGGGCAAATAAGGTGAGGAGAAAGGGGTACAGAGTACCGGTGTCATACATGATTCAATGTGAATGGGGGAGAGCAGGCACAGGGAGCTGGGTAGGTGGGAGGCAGCTAGTGAAAGTGGCAGGAGGTAGGCAATGAGGTGGAGGCTTGGGGCAGGGGGAACTAGGTAAGCAGGTGGTTGAAGGAGAACGGGCAGAGGGTGGGGCAGTGAGGAGACAAGGGCAGTAGCAAAAGAGGAGGATGTAGCAGAGAGGTAGCGTGGGGCATTAAAGAGTGTAACAAGACAGGGAAACAGGAGGTAGCAGCTCTAGAATAGAGTTCAGGAGTGAAAAGGTGCAGGGGAGCTACGGAATGCCAAAGGGGGGGTTGGCCAGTCATGGAGTGATGGAGTGACTGTCACTAGAAGATATAAGGAGGGTGTCAGGCACAGAAAGGAGGCAGGGGCAGTGAGGGGACTGAGTTGATTAGCAGAGAGAGAGGAGGAGCAGGGAGGAGGGAGAGTGGGCAGTAAAGAGAGGAGGAACAGGAGAGAGAGTATCCAATAGGAAACGAAAGGGAGGTTCTCCAGGCAGAAGTGGGCGGAGCTAAGGTCTATTTAATTAAGGTGGAGTGGGGAGGGTGGATTTGGGGAGGGTAAAATTTTCTCTGAAACCCACTGAAGTCTATGGGTGCAGAGCCCAGCAAAACAGTTTGAATCAATCAAGATTGCTGGGCCAATCAGTGGCCGTGTGGAGCACAGCAGTCCAACAGGAGATGGAAGCAACAAGCAGCAGCCAATGGGAGCCTTTCAGTGCTTCCCAGTTTGACCTGGGAGCTTACCAGCAAGAGGAGGTTTCCTTGGTGGTGAGCAGTGGTGGTATGGATGGCTGGCCTAGGTAGCCCCGGCCGCTCAGATGTTTCCCCAATCAGGGGCTGAGAGATCTGAGAGAAGGAACAGAGCAACAGATTGTGAGTCACAGTAATAACAAAGGTTGACACTGGATAGTAAATCAGGGGCGTGTGCTGTGGAGTGAGAGAGAGAGAGAGAGAGAGGAGAATTTGGCAGAGGGGTGGGGAGGGGAGGCTGCCACAGACAAGAGAAATAAGCTTGAACTGGCACCAGGGGAGGACAGAGGGGAAATTTAGTAGAACATGCAATTTACAAGGGGAGGAGAAGAGAGATGCAGGGTTTAGCAGCAGGAGGAGGGTAGAGAGAAAGAGTGAGTGCAGAGGGGCAGGAATTACTTCACAGCTCTAAATTACAGCAGTTTCCAACTGCACTTTGCAGTTCAATGCTAAAACATTTAGGCAGGTTTACACAATAAATTTTGACTTTGACAAAAAAAAATAGCAAGCAGCCTAGTAATTTAGCCTAGATTATCATCTGAGATCTGGAGTTTTTAGAAGTCGAGTGCTAAGAACATCAAGACTGGTCTACCCATTAATTGAGACTTTAACAGAAAAATAAGCCAGCTGTCTAGCAATTTAACAAAAATTTTCTTCCAAAATCCACTGAAGTCTATGGGCACAGAGCCCAGTAAAACAGTTTGAATCAGTTAAGATTGCAAGGCCAATCAGTGGCTGCGTGGAGCACAACAGTCCAACAGGAGATGGAAACAACAGGCAGCGGCCAATGGGAGCCTTTCAGCACTTCCCAGTTCAGCCTGGGAGCTTACCAGCAAGAGGAGAGTTCCTTGGCGGTGAGCAGTGGTGGTGTGGACGGCTGGCCCAGGTAGCTCCGGCCACTCAGATGTTTCCCCGATCAGGGTCTGAGAGATCATTGTACAATAGGTACAACTGATAAGACAAAAATGTACACATGGATGGTCAGAGTACTGTTGATAAGTAGGTGATTGTACATGTTCTCAGACCAAAAACATTCTTTGAAATGCTAAAAAAGCAGATCAGATCTGTGCCTGTCCTCACCAGGGGGGACGGAATGTCAGAGAGAACTGGTTGAACTAGGCAATAATCTGTTAAGTGTCTGCTCTAACTATTCTTGTAGCACGACAATAAATGTTAGACTTAAATAAGCAGTTTACATTGGATGAACAGTAACAGGTGACCAAAGATCAACCACGCATTAATTCCCTAGTAATGCCAGCTTGCTCCTGTACTACCTTTGTGAACCACTGCAAAATCATTACTGAGCAATATAAAAGAAAAAGACGGTTTGTTTCCCACCCACCCATCACGTGGACCTCTGACTATCGAGGTAGAAATTTCATTCTGAACACAATGTATAATAGTAGTGATATGGATCATTTTGATGTTACCTTCTCAATTTGTGGTGTAATGGGAATCACCACATGAGTGGACAAATAGTATGGAGAGAAAGTGACAGCTCCTGTGGGTCCTCTTCTGCCTACCTGTAGACCTCGTCCTATGCCTACAGCTTGTGGTGCTACTATAGCTGGTGCTGATTCAAATGCTACTCCACCACTGAAAAAAAACATCTTGAAGTGAATAGGTATCCAATTAAAGAAAAGAGCAGTACTAGCCATTTAAATCTGTCAAAAGAAGAATTAGATGACCTGGAGAGTAAAAAGTTGGAGTCCAATATGCACAAGAATACTGCATGGTCTTGCAATGTATTTTCAGACTGGTTGACAGCTAATAAAATGTCAGTGGATATTAGCACAATCAGCATTCATGAGCTAGCATGCATACTCAGACAATTCTATGGATCTGTTCAAACAGCAGAGGCAAAGCAGTAAAGCATAAGTTCTTTCAAAGGACTCCGTGCTGGGCTAAATTGATACTTTAACAGTATAAAAGTAAACAGAAGAGTAAATATTGCTTCATAGCCTGAATTTCAAGCAGCCAACAACGTCTTCATCGCTGTTGCAAAAGAGTACTGGAGGACTGGATGAGATGTTGCAGCACACCATCCCCACATCTCAGAGTTGGATCTAGAGTGCATTCGGAGTTGTCCAAAACTGAGCCCAGAGTCTGCATACAGCCTAGTACACAGACTCTGATTCGAGATGCAGCTAGGCCTCGCTAGACGGGGTAGAGAGGGATTGAGAAAATTAAAACAGGACTCATTTTTAGTAAGGAAACACTAATCAGGGAGAGAATATATCGCAGTAGCATTTAATGAAAGCACAAAAAAAAAACTCTGTCATAGAATGCAGTAGAAATGCGTTAAGAGGTGTTCTATATTCTCAACCTGGTAGTCCGAACTACCCTGTCTACCTGTTCAAAGAATACCTATGTAGATGTCCACTGAATCCTCCAGCTTTTTAAATACATCCATTAAAAGTACTCCAGAACATTCTGGACAAAAAGGACTGCTAGTATAGCAAGCAACCAATGGGGAGAAATTATCTAGGGGATATGATGGTGCAGATTTCAAATGATGCAGTACTGAGTGACAGACATACTAATCACTCAATATGAAGTACTGCAGTACACATGTTATCTGAGGCTGGTCTTGCATCAAGACAGATCATGTCAGTCACAGGCTAGCGATGTGTGATCAGCCTCAGAAACTACTGGTCACCGTCCCCAAGTGACCGAAAGAAGTGGTCATCAGTATTATCCAAAATGCATCCCAGTACTGCAGCAAAACACACAAGTGGCAGTGCAACATCAACACCAACTGACCCTTTACCAACAACCACAGCTTCTTCCAGTCACCCCTTGCCAGAGAAAGAGAAATCAATAGCCAATAAACCAGAAGAACACCAGCAACATACTGCAGGTAAGACAACGCAGATTCCCAAACAACAGTCAACAGAAAGTGCATCTCCCATCAGTGCCAACCCACTCAGTCTCAGTAACTTTACTATTAATGGGCCAGTACACTTTAATTACTATTCTCCAGGTGATAAAGGGACACAGTAAACACATTTCTGAGATTGTGTGAAATAGAAAACAGACAGTAGAAATACTGCAAGTAAAACATACAGTACTTAAAGGTGTTTAGAAACATAGTTCAAAATGTTTGTCTTTGCCATTGTTTTTTAAATGTTACCCTTCCTATAACACTGTTTACTGCTGCACTTAGTTACCCCTTACAAATGTTGGTTATGGTGCTACAAATATTCAATGCTGTGCTATTGTAAAGTACATGTTAAAAATGTTAATTGTCCCATTAGTTACCCATTATGAACAGATTGTTTCACCATTTTATAGAAATATTAAGTCCTTCTTGTATTTGTTAACAAATGTTTTCGCTGCTCTTCAATGTACATGCCTGGTATAATGTACACAATATTATGAAATGGGTAGAAAGAATGCTGAATTCGGATTGGCCGAGAGCTGCTTTGAACTGGGCCGTTATCTCAGCACAATGGCCCAGCTGAAAGTGTTATGTTTAAAAATACATGTCATTTGCTAAAAATTACCCATTTCATAATCACAATAAGGCACTCCAGGGGGCGTGTTATGGTGGGCTAACGGCCCTTCTGGGGTGGTGGAAGCCCTTGGCTATGCGTCGTGCTTCAACCCACCATGAGGTGGGCCGTTATCCTACCATAGCACACCCCCTGTCATGCCTTATTGCTTAAATGATGCTATGGGAAGTTTTCAATCCCAGCATGCCTTGCAATAGTCCCAAAAAACAAGATGCTTTGAGTAGTGCTGCAAAATACCTGTAAGAGCTAACAAAAATATAAAAATATATTTTACAGTATTAACAACATGGACTAAATAATAGCATAAAATAATGCATTGATGTACCTACAACATATAAATGAGAAAAGTTCAGTTCACTACAGTGTGTACTATGAATGCAGTGATAAAGATAACATTTTGAAATAACTGTCTTTGTTATTTTTTCCATTACACTAAATAATACATCTCCTTGTGTTTATAAATGCTTGCAATATTATACCATGTTACAAGCACATTAAACCACTTCAGAGCGGTGGGTGCCCCAACACCAACACCCCCCCCCCAACCATGGATTAATTCCACAGTAGAATTATGCTCTGTCATGGTTTAATGCTTACTTCTCCTGCCTAAAAAGCAGTGTGTGTGAGTGTGTGTAAGTGTGTGTGTGTGTGTCTTTCTCTTTCTGTGGGAAAGGTCAGAGCCTACAGCCACTTTTGGATTCTTTTAGTGTAGCATGATTTTCTATCCTATTACTTTGTTACTATTTCATGCACTGTTTTTCCTCACGAGTCCCTGTACTTGTTTAATTCTTTTGTTTTCCATGACTGTCACATCCATGTGTAAAAGTCTTTTCTGAACAGTTCCACCCAATTTACTTAAAGCAGAAGTGCATGTCATGATAGCAGCAATAATGTAGACCTGTTCTGCTATTTTCTATTACAGGTTGGTCCTAATCTCCTGACTTGTATAAGTTTTTTATTTATAGCTGAAATAATAAATGGAACAATTTTGTTAAGATGGTTTGGACCAGCTTTTCACCACTATTCTCTGTTTGTTTCTTAACAGCCATTATCAGTCATTATGTAAAATTGCTATTGTATTGTGGTGGCTACAGTGAAGTAGCATGCAGTGTACACTGCTCCATGATGGCTGCATCAACACCTGACAGGCCTCCCCAATGTCTCGATTTTGGTCCAGGAATGGGGGTAAAGCCGGCACACCTTCACTCTGGCCATGCCACAGGAGGGGGGAGTAACCCATTGGGGATCTGGGGGGGGTGTTGGGTTGGGGAAAAAGGTACAGCCACAGACTGAGTCCTTCTGAGGTAGGGACCGGAGCTGCCTGCTGGGCTCAGGAGCATAAAAAGCTCTATAGAAAAAAACTGCCATAGGATTATGGGTTGCATATTTAAGAACATAAGGAGTAGAGATCCAGCAGTAATCATGCTACTATATACAGCATGGATCAGGTCTCACCTGGAATATTGTTCTCCATTCTGTGCCCCTCAAAGTAAAGGAGGGAAAAAACTAATTGAAAGAGTGCAGTGGAAAACAATTAAAACAAGTTCTAGCCAGAGCTGATAGGGTTGTGAAACGTTACCAAATGACCAAAGTTATTTTCTTGTTGGTGCCATATAGTGCTGTTTAGTCACAATCATAAAAACTGTCATGCTGCTAATTCAGTCCTCTTGAATATACTTAGTTAGAGTACATGCTGCTGCTGTGTGTGTGTGTGTGTGTGTGTGTGTGTGCATGCAACCTGTCCTGCCCATAGGAATGAGATAGCTAACAGCTGCAGCTGCAGCTGCAGCTGCACTGTCTGTAATCTGACACTGTAGTCTGACTTTCGGAGTTTCAGTGAATTCCAGAACAACATATAATGAGTTTACCTCAGGTTGCTGAAAGAAATAGAATAAATCTATTAGACTGAACTGGACAGATGATAGAAACAGCAGTTTAAAAAGTGTTTTTTGTTTTAATATCCTGAGAAGTTATGAGGTACAATACAGTAGCATCTCTACTCCCTTCAGATGCCTTTAACATAGAGCAGCAAATAGCAAAAATCAGAGGGGGAGTGCATTATTTTGCAGCTGTGGAGGAATACTTTCAAAAGTCCAAAAAAGAGTTCCATAATCAGCCATTTTAAAGTTACAATCTAATCACAAAAGGGCTGTAGGCTCCGACCACATCCCTAAAAATAAGGAACATGGAGCACAGGGCATATGGGGAAAGGCTGGAAGAACTGGGTCTGTATTCAATGGAAAACAGAAGAATTAGAGGAGATCTGTGTTTGGCTTTTAGTGCAATAAATAATGAAATAACATGGGAAAGCATGGGGCTATGTAGACAACATACTAACAAAACTACAAGGTCTCATGGCCTAAAATTAAATGTGGAAGTAGTCAGAACAGCAACAAGAGGGAATTGCGTCAATCAGAGAGTAATCTCACTATGGAACTCTTTGCCAGAGAGCATGGTGTCAAGAAGCTCCATGGAAGCATTTAAACACTCTCTGGACAATTATATGGGTATGGAACAATGTGTGTGTACTACCACTAAACAGTGATGAGTTATTATAGGTCTATGACCTCCTAACTCGTACAATATCTATGAACTTATGCACCTATAAAATAACAGAAAATATAAAATGGGCAAGGAAATCCCTGGGTCCTGATTGGCTGAGACTTGGTTCTAGCCATTGCCTTAAGAGAGTACTACAAATAGTTAAAAACAAGTCCCTGCTAACTGGGGCAACTCACAGAATTCATAAGCCTCTTGCTTCCTAATTTCCATCACACATGGCTGCAACCTTTACTCATATATAGAAACTTTCAACTATGCCCCAAAAATGAAAGTCTATTAAATTAACTAAAGTAAGTAAATAATGTAATGTTATTTTTACTCAAGAGCCTCTCCTTATACACAAATTTAAAAAAGCAAGTACTATTCAGAGTTTCCTTTGCTGGTGTTTCTGTGATGACCATGAAAAATCCCTCTCCTATTCCAACCAGCTTGTCAGAAAACTCCCTGCTCCTTACCTGGCAACATATAAAATTGAGGTTCTGGCTCCACTTGAGGCATGTGTGTATGTGTCTGTGTTGTATGCCAGTGGAATTGTAAAGAGTTTTGTATTAATGTATTCCATGTTACCATTCCTTGTGTGTGTGGTTGGCGGGGGGGGGGGCATTCTACTACTGGAATAATGCAGAGCTTTGAATTCTTCTATTCCATGGTAATCACACAGTGTACTAAATATGAAGAAAGACAGATGACAGACAGGTGAACAATATCTGTGGAGGGACTATTTTTCATTATTTAGCAACATTTGAATATAATTTTTGTGGGTTTGAAAACTTTTAGAGTGTTTATTTTTTAAAAGTTGCATCTGGGCCCATTTTACACACACAATAAAGCACTTCAGGGATGTTGGTTGTACTAGGTTTACCCCACAGTCAGGGACTGAAGGCACATGGCTTTGCCCCATGCCTTACAGCACCCCTGACCACAGGGTAAATTTAGTACAACCAATGTCCTGTCGTGCCATATTGCTTAAATATATCTGTTGATAGAATATGAATGTTAAGCTAATGTGCATTATTCTGTCATGTTCATCAATCATAACCACTGTTTAATTCACAAATTCAAAACACATTTTGCAGTTTTCATAATATATATCACAGCTCCATTATTAAAAATAGTTCATCACACAGATGTACAGTATCTAGGGTATTATTCAATTCCTGAGTCTCAGAGAAATTCAGCAGTTGTTTAGCTATATTGCAGTTCTATTACTTTGAAAAAAAAACAGTTCATCACACAACTATATCTTGGTTGTGTTTCAAACTGTGTTTAGTCTTGCAATAAATAGTCACAGAGCAACTATCAATAGCTCCATTGCAAACTGAATTGTTTAAAGTGCTCATATTCAAAACAGTGCAAAATATCCCAATATATAAAACTGTTAAGAGACAAAGTTCAGCTGCTAATAGCTGCTAATAAATACAGATTTTTTTCTCATATCCTTCATTTAGTGCAAAAATTATAGCATGATGTGCAAAACTGGGGAGGGGAAGTACACATAAATAAGGTAAAGTTTGGCTGTCAGTAAATACTAGCTTTTATGACCCTGTGGTTTTGGTCTCTGAGTTGCAAACCTGGAGACCTTGGCTTGAATCCCATAGCCCCCACTTTCTTACTCTATGACCCTGAGCAAGTCACGTAACTTTCTTGTGCTCCAGGTCGCACCTAGAAACAAGCTTTGACTTAATGTACCTTTGCTGGTTAAACAATTTCTCCTTCCCCTTCCATCATATACCCTTCACATTCAGTGCAAAATAATGCAATATGCAAAACTCAGAAAAGTTCCAAGTGCAAATAAATAAATACCATTAAAACACCATTTGGGAACGTGCTTGCTTGCATATAATTTGTATGGTAACCGGTATTTGCAAATACTGGTTACCATGTCTCGCATTGTTAGTATACTACCTAGAAATGTTCATCACTTTATACCAATTGTTTCTCATCATCCAATGTGGTGTTCTCGTATGTATTAACCTGCTTGTATTATACAATTTCATGCATACATGTTACATTACTGTCTATCATTTAATTTCCATTTATTTTTTTATTTTTCTTATATAAGTATGTTCTTTATCAGTGTACATGTCACAGGACCTCCTTTTGAATGAGCTTGCTCAATGGAGTTTTTCTGCAATAAACTTGAACTTGAACTCTGAGGACAGTCAACTTACATTCTGCTTGAACAGGTTTTTATTTGTATCTATCCAACATCAACCACAATGTACACTGAAAAATTGGAATGACAAAATGTTCTCTATTTTCCCACAGTCTCACCAATATTTAGTATTTTTCTACAAAGCACAGTCCAGCCACCTTACATAAAACACCAGACCCATTCTCCAGACTTAGCAGTCTACATAGAACCAAAATCATGGCCTGCAAGTCTGTAGCTTTGCAATATATTTGGTAAGGAACCATACTGCCATGTTAGTTAAGTAAGCATTAATCACCAACAGAGGAGGGCTCTACCGGTGGATTAATGCCCGCTGGGGTTGGTGCACGAGGCCGAAGGCCAGAGAAATGTGCTATTTATCAATCAATCAATCAATCACTTTATTTAACTAGGCATAAACACCATTGAGCAAGCTCATTTTCAGGGTGGTCCTGGGCATTAATACAATACAGTACACTTCGTAAGATTACAGTTACGGTTGACAGCAGTGCAAAAAAAAGAAAAAAAAAACATTGTGAAGGTGCCAGTCAATATGTGCCTATACATACTGGTCAACATAATTAACATGGAAAGGTACATAATGATAAGCTGTACTGGAATGAGAAGAGACAACAATTCCATATAGTCTCTGCTAAGTAAGAGCTCATACCTAGATGATAAAAAAATAAGAAGGTATTAAGGAATATGGTAGAAATTGGGGTGAAAGAGTAGGCAGCCAAGAGGGATGCCAGAATAGGTAAATGGTAGAGAATAGGCAGGGCCTTCTCGGATTAAGGGAACTAGGCTTGTAGGTCCTAGATTTCTGTTGTTAAGAATGTGAGGTGGATGAGATACTTAGGCATAGGATTTGAGAGTGGCACCGGGGGCTTAGGGGTCATCGGCATCTGAAACAGTTGCATGATTCCTTCAGATAATCTGTTAATAGAGCTTAGAATGTGAAAATGCTTGGAAGTGAGGATAATTTTAATGAGTCTTGCATAGTGTTCCAAAGTGATGGAAGTGAGACGTTTGATTGCTGCTGAGCCAAGGGTAGTTTTCATTCTAGGAATCTGGAAGCAGATTATGGAGAAGCGTCTCAGGCCATAGGAACCTTTACCCCATTTGAAGAGGTTCGAGATGTATGCAGGGAGGTTATCAGATAATGCTCTAAAAAACCAGAGGAGAGCATTCCTTTTTCTTCTAGTTGAGAGTGAGATCCATCCCGAAACCTGGTATAGACGACAGTGATATGTACCACGAGGTAGATTTAGGATAAATCTTAAAGCCCGGTGGTAAAGGGTGTCCAGTTTGTTTAGCATCGTTGATGGGCAATGACTGTAAAGGAAGTCAGTGTAGTCCAGTATAGGTAGGAATGTAGTTTGTACTAGTCTCATTCTGGCTTCTAACGTAAGTAGGTGTTTAATGCAATAGAATAAACCTAATCGCTGTCTTAGTTTCTTCGAGGTTTCATTTAAGTGGCACAGAAAGTTGAGCTAGTTATCCAGCCAGAATCCTAGGTATTTAAAGGTATCAACTACTTCAAGGGGTTCATCTAAGAGTGTTCAGATCTGTGTGATATGTGGACATCCAGAAGTAGACTTTGGTGAGAGAATCATTGCTTTAGTCTTTTTGGCATTAAGAAGTAGCTTACGAGTGAGAAGGTTGTATTGGAGGGTAACAAAGTCTTTCTGTAAGTACTCATGGGCCAAATCCAAGGATGAATTTGTGGTATAGAGTACAGTATCATCTGCGAATAAGTGCACATTTGCTGTGCCCAGCTGCGAGTCCAGATAATTGATATATATTGCAAAGAGGATAGGGCCCAGGATGGAGCCTTGTGGGACTCTCGTAACAAGGATTTTTGTGGGGACAGATCTCCTATGGCTTTGACTTGTTGTAACCTATTGGTTAAGTAGCTGGTGAACCATTTAATAGCAGAACTATCAAGTACGATGTTACTCAATGCAGTAAGCATGATCCACAGTATCGAAGGCCTTACTTAGATCAAGGAAGAGGGCAAATACATGCTTCTTAGAGTCCAAGGCCATTTGCCAGTCTGTAGTTACTTTAACAAGAGCCAATACTGTACTGTGTTTGGCTCTGAAGCCGGACTGAGCCAGGTTTAGCAACTTTTGTGAATCCAGATGTTCTCTAAGTTGGATATTGACAATTTTTTCAAGTAATTTAGAGAGGACAGATAGTACAGAAATAGGCCAGTAATTGTTCAGATCACTCGGATCCCCAGTCTTGAGTAATGGTAGGATGTGGGCAGTTTTCCATGAGACAGGTAGCTCACCTTGAATCAGAGAGGTGTTGAATAAGTGTGTAATGGGGGTGGTCAGATAGGTATGGCCAAGTTTTAGGAAGCAAGGTTCAATATTATCTGCACCCGCACTCTTTTTTGTATCCAGAGAAAGGAGGAGGTCCTCCACTTGCTTGAACATAATTGTGAGGAAGCTGAAAGGGGTTGGATGCGGTTGGTTATGGTTGTGGTTATCAGTGAAGCCAACAATGTAGTCTCTTGCCAGGCTAAGTTTGTTGATAGGTGAGGTGTCAAAGGCAAGCCCTGCAGTGGCAAAGTGATCATTAAGATTCTCTAGTATATCAGCTTTGTCCGTGTAGGTGGTACCATCAGACACAATTTTGTTTGGAAGGGGTGTTGCAGTGGACTGACCTTCGACTTCTTTGAGGATGTTCCAAAATTTGGCAGAGTTGTTTTTATTGTCTTCTAGTTCTTTTTGGAATTACCTAGCTTTTTCTGACCTAATTAGCTTGGTACAAGCATTCCTAGCGATACGGAATGCTAACCAATCGGCCTCCAGGTGGGATTTCCTCGTTTTTTTCCACCAGTAATAGAATCTATATTGGATGTCAAAAGGTGAAATTTAGATTTTAAATGCAGTATGTTATTACACACTAGGTAATGAATGTACTGTGCCATCCAGTCCACTAGAAACAAAAATTAAAAGCTTTACATTTTAAAATGTGTGACAAAAATAAGACACACAATGGCCTGACTCAGAACATAATAAAATGATTTTCATAACTTTTGAGGAGGCAGAAGGAACATTATAAACACACACAGACACAGACACACACACACACACACACACACACACACACGTACGTACACACATCCCTTCATAGCTTGTAACATAGAAACATAGCATGTGTTGGCACACACACACACACACACACACACACACACACACACACACACACACTGACCCATTCATAGCATCTAACTTAGAAACATAGAATGTGTTGGCACAAAAGGACTGCTAGGCCCACCTAGTCTGCCCTATTTGCCCTGCCTAGTTATAACTACACTCTGGATCCTAGTTGGTTACAGATGTTCCTCGCTCCTCCCTTGCCTCTATTTACTTTACCCATGTGCCTATTCTACAGATGTTTGAAGCTCAGCCCCTCACTAATACATTTTGTTACAACAGCAGCAGAGAATTCCTTATATATATATATATATATATATATATATATATATATATATATATATATATAGTCACTGAGCAAGTGGGCTTTAATCTTTTTGCCAAAGCTAGAACTCGGATGTAGTGGAAAGAATAGCCCCAAAATTAAAGCGATAAAATGAGAGCAATTAAAGTATAAAAGCAATAGTGGTAGCCTTTCCTTTAACCAGCTGAAAAAAGTGCCACCATGCCATGCTTATATCATGGATCTAGCAAGATTGCCAGGATATATGACTCAGAGGTGTTAATGTTAATCACCCTAGGATCATTATCAAACAGCAGCATGATCAGTTTGGCCAGTTCTACTCCCACAGAGTCTGCTGTCAATCAAATTACTCCCAGCCATTGACCAGTGCAATGCCGTGCCTGGTAAACTACAAGCAGTATAGCGCTGTGATTTAAAGCTCTGAACTGCAAATCTGGTGACATCCAGCAGACCAGACCTGGGTTTGAATCCCACAGCTTCCACTTGCCTACTGTGTGACCCTGAGCAAGTCACTTAACTTCCCTGTGCTCCCAGGATGCACCTGTAAAAAAGCTTTCAGCTTAGTGTGCTACTCCTGGTTAAACAACTAAATAAAAAAAAACTACAAGCAGCAGTTGTATAATCTGGCAAAGGCAGGCATTCAGAGCTAACAACTTATGTATCATGTTTAAATGATCCAAGGATCTGGATGACACTATCCATCATCCACTGGGATGCCTATCTGTGTTTTGTGATCATATATTTGCATAACATAGTCATTGATTGGCTTAAACTGCTCAAATAGCCTATCCATCATGTAGAGGGCTGAGTTCCAGTGTGTCTCTTGCATCAAGCTTTAGCCGGTATTGTGGAATGCCATTGGCCTTCTGTAGACTGCTGAGCACTGATTATGCAGTGAGGAGCAACTGAAATAACAGCATATTTTATGACTGATAGTCAACATGCTGCTGACTACTTCATAATCAGGAAAGGCCTTTACAATCAAGTTAAGGACATGTGTAAAGCATGGGACATGCTAAAACAAGCACCACTGATTGCTTCACAGCATTCCTGACATTGTCAATTGCAATGAAGCCAACACTGAAGCCATGTGGCTTCATTAAGGTGGGTCAGTATTCTGGCAGATGTATGTGAGCCATGCATGCTCTGCATTTTCAATGTGGCATGTTAATAAGGATCGCCAGTACTACTGGCACTTCTCAGAGGGCAAATAGAAGATGGGCATGAATGCATGGTATAAACCCCAGGGTAATGGATCCAGTGTGTAGTAATGCACATAAAACTGATAGAAGACAAAGGGCTCTGGTGCAGATATCCATGGTCAGGTGAATGCTGGGAACTGCAGAGTGGGACAATGCATGTGATACAATGCAAGTTAGGTCATTATAAATCACTGGAAGAGCCATCCCACTGGTGCAGCGGCAAGGCGTCTGCTTGTGGCGTCAACATCACAGGTTCGGTGATGGACTTGGGAGTCAGAGGGCCTGCCGGGAGGGGGGAGAAGGACTGAGCATCCCAGAATTGCTCTCCTTCTGGGGAGGGGAGGGGAAGAGTGTCCAGTGCTATGCGGACCTCTGGCAGAGGCTGTGGGGGGGTACCATCACTGCCAGCACCTCATGCAAGTGGGGCGGGACAGATGCTGGCATCATTGCACGTCCCTGCCCCCAGGGATCTTAGCATACTGGAAAAATTCTGGTTCCGTTCATGATGGCCCCCACCTCCGCTGCCACTCTCGCTGCTACTAATGCCCACTGGGGGGGTCCCGCTCCCGTGGCCCTGCCCTGGGGTTAAGTCAGGGCAAGAGACTGTATTCCTTGGGAAGGGTGTACCTGCCCAGTGGCCCCACCAGGGGGGTAAGCCTGGGTGAGGGGAGGGGTGCAGCAAGCAGGGCAGGGACCAAACCCTCTGGCTTGGGGGGATGGAGACTGGAGCAGAGAAAAAAATCAGAAATAGATAAAGCACTGAAAGAGCCTAGATGTTGAAATAATTGTGACTTGGCACTTTATATTTGGGAGCAGCTTTTTCCTTGAGATGTAGAAATCCATGTTCCTCCACAAAGGAATATGGCAGCAGGGTTTTTGCCCCCACACCCCCTTTTGCAGGAGGCTTTTCCCCTTCCTTACTATAGATAACCAACTCCGGGGTTGCAACTTGAGGAAGGGGAGAAATTCGTAGGTCACCATTTTGGTGATTCACTGTTTTTCCCAGTAGCTCTTTGTGCCATGCTGTTTTGAGGCCACTGGTTTAGCATTCATTCTTTATAACGGGATACCTCTGGCTGCTGCTGTTCTGTAGAGGGACCACATCTACTCTTCTTGAGTCCTCCAGAACCATACCTGTTTTCAGAAACTGTTAAAAAAACCCATCAGTGGGTCTGCTAGCACCTCCCTGAGTTCCTTCAGTACCATGGGTGAATCCTGTCCAGTCTAATATCCTTGTCTACCTTCAGAGCTGCAAGTCTCTTCAGGATTCTTTCCTCTGAAAATGGTCTTGTGTCTGCCTCACCTTCCCCCTTTTGTTCCTGCTACTCTGTGGTGGTCCCTTTTCACTCCCTCCACTGTGAAGACTGAGCAGAAGTACCTAATCAGGATAGCAACTTTTTTTGGTTCTCCTCTGCACAGTCAAATCCTGCTGCCCTTCTAACCCTCACTATCCTTTCCCTTGCTATCCTCTTCTCACTTAGAGTATGTATCTGAAGAAAGTCAACCCCTTTAACTACCCCTTTAGCTATCCCTTCCTCTGTCTGTGCCTTTGCTACCCTCACCTCCTTTCCTGCTTCCCTTTGTTTTACTTGGTATACCTCCCCGCCACCCTTCCCCTGCATTTCCTTAAACTTCCTGAATGTCACCCATTTTTCCTTAATCACCTTGGCCACTTGTCTGGAGAACCATAATTGTCTCTTTTTTTCTTCTGCTTTTGCTCACTTCCTTCATGCAGAGACTGATTTCCTTAATTATGCCCTCCCTTGTTGTTCCTAACTGTGCCTCTGCCCCTCTCTGGCAATTCTCTCCCCTGAGTCAGTTCTAAAGCAGACTCCCGTTATTTTAAAATGCACATTTCTAAAGTCCAGTACCCTCATCCTCATGGGGTTTACCACTGCTCCCAATTTTATGTTTGCTTGCACGCATGTGCAAGAAACATAGTGCCATCATCCGAGTTTTCGGAGGTGTGTCACCCTCTCTTTCAATTCAGTCAGTGTGTTGGCAGCCGCGGCCGCAGTTCTCCAATGCCTGCTGGAGCTGTCAATGACAGCTCCAAAATGCAGTGGAGTACAGTTGAAAGGGGGAGCTATGCTTCAGTGAGCAGCGATAAGATATCGCCCGCTCATGCATGCTCCCCCTACACACACACACACACACACACACACACACACACGCACGCATACTGCGTGCTGACCCCACCACACGCACACACTGTACAGCCGGGGGTGCCCAATCCCCCATCGGCTGTGCTGCGCCCCCCCCAAAAGCCTTCCACATGCCACGCTGGGTGCCCACTCCAGCGTGGCAACTCAATATATAGCGACGGGGTCCCAACTCGCCGGCTCCACTGTCCCCCCCAGAGTATAGGTGCCACGCTGGGAGCATACCCAGCATGGCAACTGATGCTATGGCCAATGGGGGGTGCCCAATCCACCACATCGGGTTCCATGCCCCCAACCAGCCACTATTGTGCCATGCTGGGAGCTCCACCCCAGCATGACAAACGCCCCGCATCGCCATTTAAAAAAAACACCTGGAAATAAAAACTGTCCTGCTTCCTGACCCCTTCCACAACCCACACCCACTCACTGGGCGCATCTCTCCACACCTCACCCTCAATTTACACCCGGACCTCGGCGCAACGATCTTCGTGGACCGGGAACACGCCTGCACTCTTCAAACCTGACCGCGTAACTGAGGAAATGACAGTAGCTGTATAATGGGATAGATAGGGTTTTTCAACTTTGCTGTATATCAGAAGCATTTTGGAATTTTTGCACCAAATTTTCAACATAAGGTTTTGGGACCCCTTCTCATGAATGATGTCACTGTCATGGCATTATTCGGGCCCGAAGGGTGATTTCGCAGTCACTGCGCGAAATCACCTTTCAGGACTGATTAACAAAACGACACTGCCAATGTTCATAAGGTGGGCTCTCAAGAAGCCTATTTTGAAAATGTGGTGGAAAACTTCCAAAAAATGACTGTTTTACGAGCGTACGTTGTGCAGTTCCTATGCAGGGTCGTAAGTTCACGAATTTTCAATATTTCCACTCCAGATTTTCAACATTGCCATGTTACCACACCTTCTTATGAGTAGTACAGCTGTCATTTTTCACATCTTGCCCAAAATGTGTTTCGGCCCATGTAGCGCACAATGGTGCAGTCGGTGTGCGAAATCAACGTGTGGGACACATTAAGGAAATCACAGTGACACTGTTCATGAGCAGAGGTCTTAAAATGGCTATGTTGAAAATTTGGTGAAAAAATTCTTAAAAATGACTGTTTTATGAGTTACTGCGTAGTTTCTACGACACCGTAAGTTTGCAAATTTTCAATATTTTCATTCCAGATTTTCAACATTGCTATTTTATTACACTTCCTATGAACAGTACAGCTGCCATTTTTCACATAAGTTGCCTGGGGTAATGTGTTTTCAAGACATGTAGTACAATGGTGCAGTCTGTGTGCGAAAAGCAATGTTTGGGACAGATTAAGAAAATCACAATTACACTGTTCATGAGCAGAGGTCTTAAAATGGGTATGTTGAAAATTTGGTGACAAAAGTCCGTAAAATGACTGTGTTACGAGTGAGCATTGCACAGTTTCCACACACCCTCGTAAGTTCATGACTTTGTAATATTTTCAGTCCAGATTTTCACCACTGGCATTTTCCACACTTCCTTATGAATAGTACAGCTGTCATTTTTCAGAACATGACCGAAATGTGTTTTCACACTTTCAGCGCAGAGATGCGTGGTCGCTGTGGGAAATCATTGTTCGGGACAGATAAAGAAAATCACAGTGACACTGTTCATGATCGGAGGTCCCAAAATGCCTGTGTTGACAATCTGCTGTAAAAAAATCCCCAAACTAATTACATTACGGTGTGCGTTGCACAGTTTCTATGCACACTCGTAACTTCACCAGTTTTTTTAATATTTTTACTGCAGATTTGCAACATTGGCATTTTTTACACCTCCCCATGAACAGTACAGCTGTCATTTTTCACATCCTGTTTGGAATGTTTTTCACCAGTGGTGCTAAATGCCGTAGTCGCTGTGCATAAGCAGCTTTCAGCTAACAAACTGATATTGCCACTGTTCATGAGGTGGGGCTGCAAAAAAACCATGTTGAAAATTTGGAGTGAAAATACCAACGAATGCCTGAAGTATTAAGGTTTCGAGGTATGCCTTGGACTCTTCGGCCTCAAAGTTCACCCGATTCTCCTGTACTGCACCCATCTCACTGTATTTCCTGATGGAATGGGGTGCGCATAAGGGCCAAAGACCCCAAGGCACACCGTGACACTTGTCAGTGTCTGCAGGGTGGGGTGTGGTGAAATGGCGTGGCCATTATGCCTGACAACCCAAAGGCACACCCCAATGCCTGTCACTCTCTGCAGGGTGGTGGTGGGGTTCGCTTCAGTTCAATACTTCACTGCCATTCCTATTACGCAGCTCTGTAACTTCTACACTACCACTGCCAATGCCAGCAAGCAAACATTCAGCGTTGACAAATGCGTGTTATGTTAAACCACACTGTCCAGTGATCATTGATACCTAAGAGACTGCCCACTGTGAAGACAGAAAAAATTGAATTGGAGGGAGTGTCCTTTAAATGTTATGGTTCATATTGAGGAAGAACATTTTAATCAGTTTTTAGGAGTTTTTAGCTAATCAAAAATCATTAGATAGAACATTCTGCATGCTTAGTAACTATGGTGAATCGAGGGAAACTCCTAGAGCCTTTTCAGATTACGTCATATCTATCTGTAATTCACCAGTGCACTAATTTCCATAGTTTTTAGCATTTGTCAGCATTATTTGATGTTGTGTCACCCCCACCTTCTGTTTTGTTACTTAGTGTTCATCCAGTAACTGTTTTACATGAAAACATGTCACTGTTCACACTGAGTACATATGAATATACGTGTAACCACCCCTTTCCTTTTATCTGCACAGTACACCCACCCGCGGTGGCATTCTCTCAAAGCGGTGCTGCCTAAGGGATATAGGTTGCTGCCTCGGTTCGTGGTTAGAATTGACTTGGCAAGTGGTGCAGTGCCTTCACTATGGGGATCCTTATAGCAGCATACTGCCAGGGTGCTTCTCCACAGGAAATGAAATACAGCCCCCTTCCCTGGTAACAGGTAGAACAATATACAGTTCCCTCCCCACTTATCACTGTAAGCATGCAAATATTATACTAGACAATAATGCAAATAATTCAGCAACTGCAGTAAAATAAACAAGGGGGGGTTATTTTGGTGCTGGATAATGAGGTAAGGGACAAGGGAAACAAAGGGTAATAAAACATTTAACAAATCCTTACAATAAAAACTGTAAACAGGCAGAATAAACAGGCACCACACTATATTATAGCCGAGTATTCTCTGTCCCAGCCCCTGTCCTCCCACTGGTGCACCAGTTAACCCCACAGTCCCTGTGGGAGCTCCCAAGTACCTTGTGTGCACACTGAGGAGTTGCTGGCCTGTGGCTACTGGACACTGGGTGTAGCACCGTTGCAATGGTTGGATGCATGCAGATGCACAGTACCAAACTACACCAGAGGGTGTAGGAATACAGTTTATCCTCGCTATAACTGTTGCCATGGGCATAGCTAAGGTCACACAGGAAGCCCAGATGGAAAGTTAACTAGCTAGCTAGCTAGCTAGTTGAACAGTTAGATAAGTATTTCTTTGGGTAAAACCCAGTACTCACAACCTTTGGTGACTAGGATACGCAGGAGCCCGGGGACATCTCCCCTTGCAGGCAATTTTGGAAGAACAGGCAAACTGGCATGGAATGCAGGAAATGATCCTCTTTACCCCACAGAAGGATTTGTCTTCACCCACCTTGCCGGGTAGGCAGGCCATTCTCTTCACCCCACAGAGGGACTTGTCTTCACCTACCTTGCTGTGTAGGCAGGGCATTATCTTCACCCCACATAGGGACTTGTCTTCCCTCACCTTGCAGGTAGACCAGCAGATGAACAGGCAGGCAGGCAGGACCTCAGTGCTTAGGTCCCCTGGCAGGAATTTCAGTCTCTTGTGGCAGAACAGTGAGGCAGAGGATTTGTCACCTCACACAAGCACAAATCAAGGACTTCTTTCAGCAGTCACTGATATCTGGATTGCCAAATAGCAGCAGTTCAGTCTAGGCAGAGGTAAAGCCTTTTGTCTCTGGGATTTACCAGATGATTAGGAACATGTTCAGAATGTCCTTAGTTTGTTTTGGCACAAACTGCTTCAGTTTTCTTCTGTGACAGCAGCAGGAGCTGTCAAAATCAGTTGTTTCATCTTCAAAACACTCAGAGGAAAGACCAAGAATGTTTGGTTTGAATCTTGACACCTCATTGGTCCACACTATTCTCAAGCTTCACATCCTGATTGGAAGTACTGCAGCTACCAATAGGATTCCACGATGTCCTTAAGCAACCTCAGCAAAGATGGCCACCTCTAGACAGTACTTGCTTTTTAAAGTCTATTTTAAATAAAAGGAAACAGCCTTGGCAGCATCTGGCAGCATGGCTAGGACCCTCCTGGTCCCTTCTGGGATTCTATGTGATAATCGTGAGCACTGAACGGCTACTCGCATTATCGCAATGTCAGGGTAGTGAAAACCATTTTGCCACCCTGACATCCTCAGTGCATGGAAGACGGGAGCCGGAGATTTAAATACTTTGCTTTGTGTGGGTGTCTGCATCCTCTAACACCCTGTATGCAGGGAGCGTCACCCCCACACACCCCTACTTAAAGATTCTCAACTCCAGTGCGGTGCATGTTGGAAGGATGCAAAAGGAAAATATATACAAGTTTTGGGCCGGGCACAACAAAAACGTAGTATCATCCAGACCCAGACCCAAACCCAGAACCCCACGCACCGCAAGTGGAGGTCAACCCCCGATGCCACGGCACAGCTCGGCAGCTGACTGCAGTGCCACCCCCTACATCCCCTTCACCCCCTACCAGGCCATGCTTGCTGTGCTCACTCCCCCTGCGCATGTGCATATAGCGGCATCCTGTCACTAGTGTCACTCACAAATCCACATCCGGTCTCCCTCCCTGCCCCCTTGTCTTTCGGACTTTCACCCACATCGCGTCGCCATTTCAGACAATGCCATCTTTCAGGCACCCACCTCACGTGCTGCCTTCTTCTGGTGGTCACTAGGTCCGGGGGTACTTTTGGGGGATTGGAGCTCCATCAGAAGCTCCATTCTATGGGCTCCTCAGGAGGAGCTGTGAGGCAAAATGGCAGTTCTGGCACTAGGCATCATGGGACTTGTAGTCCCTGTGGCTGCCATGTTGTCCTCTGACTTCTGACCCACTGGAGGTAAGGATTGTGTCTGGAGCCTCTCTAAAAGCTTTTATTTTGGTTTATTTTGTTCTCCCCAGCCCCCTTTGCTGTTCAGTGGGGTTAGGGAGAGAATTGGTAGAGCAGCACTTCTTTCGCTTTCCTAATGGGTGCTTGAGATGTCAGAACAACTTTGTGGCCTGTATTTGTGCTCCCCACCCTGCTGTGTGGCAGTTCAGGTGGCAGGGGAGCAACACTATTGTGCAGCTCACTGGCTGCTTTCCTTCTGGGTGATGAAGGCGTCAAAAAACATTTGATATGCTTCCTGGCCCTGGCAGCAGTCCAGAATCAGGCTGGGGGAGCGAGAATGTGAGCAGCTCACTGGCCACATGGGGATTGGGTGCAGGAGGTGCCGCAACAGAGTTAAGGTGCTCCCCGGCCCAGTTGCAATCCAAGAGCGGGCCAGGGAAGCAATGAAGTGAGCAGCTGCATCAGGAGCTTCGGGAGACTGCAGGAGCCCCAGGTAAGCACCTGACTTGGGAGGGAGGTTACATTCTCCCCCCACTGAAATGCTTGTCATCCTCATCAAGGCCTGAATCATCAAACATTGCAATATAATATATTACATGCTATCTAATACACCCGAAACCTGACTAGCCAGCATTAGCATTGCATTTCCTAAAACACAGGACGTGCACTGAAATGATTACTTTCCCACCATGGTTTATATGTACACCTGCTTATTATGACTTGTGGGCAGCACAAGGGGGGCAGTAATAGCAGGCTTGGCAGCAGATTAACCCTTCTATGTATCACATTGACAGGGAGATCAGAAGGGACACCAGGGATATCATAAATAAGTTATACTCTTTGCTTGACTTCTCTACCAGAGTGGTGGGGTACTACAGGTTCCTCGGCAATGATTTGATCAGGATCATGAATAGGTTCTGCACACTCAGCCACAGAGGGTTTGAATCTTTCAGTGACCTGGATTGGCTCAATTACTGGAGTCTCAACATTCCCTGCATTTGGAACATAGTTCATGACTGTGTGCCCAGTGTCAGTTGGAACAAAGGGTACTGCAGCTGGATTCAATGACCTGGAATGACTCGTATTACCCCTTCAGGTGCTGAAAGTGGAAAGTCCAGGGGGTATGGTGCAGGCCAACAGTGACATGGTATCGGACAAACGTAAGGTTCTTTATCTTTGGAACTACTGTTGAACACATCAGACTACACCACCGGAGGGACAACAGGTACTGGCAGTTGAACTTGACTGTATCTCTTGTGCCTTGTCTCATTTCTAGTGACAAGTCTCCATGGAGGTGAGAGAAGTACTAAATTTGCAACTTCTGGCAACAGTTGACCAACTGGCAATAGGTGGTTTCGATGCAGTGTTTTAACCACCATGTTTCCTCTTTCCATTCTTAATCTGTATACTGGCAAATTTGGAAGCTGTTCTACAATTACATAAGGATCAGATTTCCATCTGTCCTTCATCTTATATTTGCCTGGTATCCCCAAATTTCAAATCAGTACTCTGTCTCCTGGCTAAAGAGCTTGTTCTGACTCTCTTGTAGTATTTGTTTTTGTTTGCTAGGCTGGACTTTGCAGCTGATTCTTGGGCCACCCGGTAAGCTTCTGTTAGTTGTGCTTGCAGCCTCCTGGTATACTCCAAGTGTGTCTCTGGTAAGGCGCCATCTGCAGAAACCCGAAAACATAAGTCCACTGGAAGTCTGGCTTCTCTCCCAAACATTAGGAAATAGGGTGAGAACTCAGTTGAGCCATTTTTAGTACAGTTGTAGGCATGGACTAGGAAAGGTACTTGCTGGCTCCAGTATGGCTTTCTGTTAGGATTCAGTGTTCCTAGCATATTGAGTAGGGTTCTATTGAATCTCTCTGGCTGAGGGTCACCTTGAGGGTAGTATTGAGTAGTATGAGACTTCTTTATGCCCATAATACTTCTGAGTTCTTTGATGAGGTGATTCTCAAAGTCTCTCACTTGATCAGAATGCAGGCATTTGGGGAGTCCATAGTGCACAAAATACTTTTTGCACAATGCTTTCGCCACGTGATTGCTTTTTGGTCTTTTGTAGGGAAAGCCTGTGCATAGTGGGTGTTTTGATCAGCTACCACTAGAATGTTACTGATCCCCTTTGATCAGGTTCAAGAGAAATGAAGTCCATACAGATCAAGTCCATTGGCCCACTACTGGTGATGTTTACAAGAGGCGCTGCTCATTTGGTAACATTTTATGAGTGATGCACCTATTACAGCTTTTGCAATGTCTTTCCACCTCCATAGCTATACGAGGCCAATAGAAATGGTCTTGTACCAGGCCCAAAGTCTTATCAATTCCCAAATTTCCCATGTCTTCATGAAGTGCTTGTGGAATCATTTGGTAATACTTTTTGGGCAGCACCAGTTGCTCTCTGGGAAACTGAGTTTGTGTTTTGGAAATACGACACAACAGTCCATGCTTTAATGAAAACTTGTCCCACTCTCTCAGGAGAAGTGATACTTCCGGCAGCTTTGCTTTGACTTGAGAGGAAGTCAGATCCTTTTCTTTGGCTGAGATAGTGTCTCTTAAACAAGGATCTGCTCGCTGCCCTTTTCTTAAATCTGTAGGGGATTAATGAGGCAATGAGATGTTGTGCAGTGTGGTGAATCATGTCTACACTTCTAGTATGACATCAGGATGTACTCTGAGCATGTCCACAGCTCGGTCTGGGTTGGTGATGGTAGGTCAGTCATCAGGCACCATCATTTGGCAAACAGCTTTCACTCTATCCTGTGATACATAGGTCCAAGGCCCTCCATAGGAGAAGTAGTATGGTGGCATCTGGACAGTGCATCTGTGTCCATGTTGTTTCACCCAGGATGATATTGCAAGCGGAAATTGTAAGCTGATAGTGCAGAAATCCATCTATGCCCAGTGGCATCCATTTCAGCAGTGGTCAGAACATATGTTAGTGGGTTATTGTCTGTTAGCACCATGAATCTGGCTCCATACAGATACTCATGGAATTGATCAGTCACTGCCCATTTCAGTACAAGGAACTCTAACTTATGGACTGGATAATTCTTTTTAGAAGGAGTCAAACTGCAGCTGGTATAGGCAATGGGTCTCATACCTTTGTCGTGTTCTTGGTAGAGTACGGCACCCAAACCTTCCATGCTGGCATCAATGTGTAGAGTGTTTGGCTTGGTGTAGTCAGCAAAGGCTAGAACAGGAGCTTCTGTTAAGAGGTGAATAATTTCTTGAAATGCACTCTCACATTCATCAGTCCATCGATCCCCAAATGGTTCATTGGTTTTGAAATATTCATTTGGGGAGGTCTTCATGGCTCCTAGATGTTTGCTCTTCTGAGTCGGGGGATAACCTTAAGTTTTTCTGAACAAAGGCACCACCACAGTGGTGTAGTTTTTTACAAATCTCTGGTAGTACCCTCAGAGGCCTAAGAAAGATTGAAGTGTTTTCAAGTTGGTGGGTCTAGGCCATGTGGTAATAGCTTTCACTTTTTCTGGATCAGTGCTGATACCTTGATTGGAATCAATATGTCCCACATACTTCACAGAAGTCTGGCAGGACTGTCACTTGTCCAGGGAGAGTTTTAGACCATGTTACTTCATTTGGTCCAGTACCTTGAGTAGTCGGGTTTCATGTTCTTACAGTGTTCTCCCAAACACTATCAGATCGTCCAAGTAAACTAAGACTTCTAAAAGATTCATGTCACCCACCACCTTCTCCATCAAGTACTAGAACATTGCTGGGGTGCCAGATATTCTTTGTGGCATTCTCTCAAACTGGCAAAATCCCAGTGGACAAATAAAAGCAGTCTTCTCCTTCTCTTCCCTAGCCATCAGTGTCTGGTAGTAACCACTGCACAAGTCTAGAACAGAAAACCATCTACTACCTGTAAAGCTGTCTAAGGTGTCTTGCACTCGAGGCATAGTGCATTGATCGGCCACTGTCTGCTGATTCAGAGTGCAGTAGTCAATGCACATTCTTATGGCATCATTCTTTTTCTGGGCCACCACTATAGGTGAGGCATAGGGACTGCGAGATTCAGATATTATTCCTGCCTTCAGGAGTTCTTGCAAATGTCTCCTAACATCTTTATGATTTGCACGTGCCAATCTTCTCGACCTTTCATAAAATGGGCGATGGTCATGTAGGCAGATGTGATACTTCTCTACTTTTGCACACCCTACATCCCATTTATGGCAGGAAAATACTTCTGATCAGTCTACCAACTCCTTCTTTAATCAATTCTTCCAGCTGGTGGGAATGGGAGATGAACTGAAATGGAACATCTCTTCATCCAGTCGAGTAGTTTTCTCTGGAGAGGATGTGGCCATGACCACATCAGCTGTATACAGATTGGCTATTACTGTACCAGAGTGCATCATCAGATCTTTGTGAGTCTCATTCTTTAGCTTTATGGTGATTCTCTTGATCATCACGTCAGTTCCAGGCAGCACTCCTCGCTAGACCATCAGACCATTTGGCAGACCCCTTCCTAGTGACTCCACACTAACAATTTGGTCTGACAGTGACTCATTGTAATCCACTACTCCTTCCACCACACACTCGGTGCCAGGGGACACTATCAGAGGATCTTTCCCTTCTTTTTTGATAACTCCAGCAATCTCCTCCGGCTGGCTGCAGACCTTGGTCTCTCTCTCTCTCTCTCTCTCTCTCCAGGTGGGCTGTACTCACAGTGGCATGAATTGGTAAAGTCTGGTAGATTCTTTCCCCTGCCTTCTGCAGGCAGAGATGAGCCAGGCATCCAAACATATTGGCATTCGTTCCAATCAACACCGGTGTCTTGTTGAATATCTGGGCATCAGGACAAATGAGGGCTAAAGTGTCAGTCCTTTGAAGGACTCCAGAAAAAGTCTCTGGAAATTCAATTTGCACAGCGATGTAGCCATTGTAGGGGTAGCTGGCACTACTCAACCCCCCACAAAGAAAGTCCCTCTAGAGGCTGCAAAGGCAAATGCTTCAAGTAGCTCTGGTAAAAAGATTGATAAATGATGGTGACCTGTGACCCACTGTCCAGAAAGGCATCACACGAGTATCCTTGAATAGAAATCTTTATGGTAGGAGTAGGACCCATCAGTCCGGATGGTAACTTGTTTCTGACAGTTGTATTAGGGCTGGTCCATCTTACAGAGCTGTTCACACTTGGGGTCCCAGACTGCTCCCTTACCGGGCTCTGTTGTCATTTCCCTGTGGCTGTAGCTGTCTCTACCATTTCTGGTTCACTAGCTGCTGATTCTCAGGCCTAACACAACCTCATGAGATATGTCCACTTCTCCACAATGAAAACAGAACCAGTCACCTCTGGGTACAGTTGAGGATCAATGACTGACTCTTGAATCAGAATAAGGATTCAGTGGGTGTCCATGCCCAGGTAGCAAGGAGTTGGGTCATAGGTGAGGTGTCTGTGTCATCTGCATGGCTTTGACATACTCAATGAGTTCTTTTACCTGTGTTTTCAGGTCTGAGATATCATTAAGTTCTTGGCTACATTTGGCTTGAGGCTGTAAGGGGAAGGCTTTCCCAGTAGGCACTCACAGTGAACTGGCAATGACTTCCTGTGACTCTTCCTCTTTCACCTCATGAATAAGCTGTCAGAAATTAGGAGGGTTGGCTCAGCATTCTTTTAGTCTTAACATTATCAGAGTCTGATGAGAATACACAGCACCACATAAGATTTGGTTGAATCTCATTTGGGCAACCTCTGCAGGGGTTACTCCTCTATCTTCAACTATTTTATGAATTGGTGTCTTTACTTGAGTCATGTAATGGGACAGTTTCTCTCCCACTTTCTGGGTGGTGGCATTCAGCTGAAAAATGAGGTCTTCCTTATGCTCATATGCTCCATAGAAACATGTCAGTATGGTAAGATGGTCACTAGGAGTGCAATCTGGTTGCTGGCTTGGAGTGATCGGATGACCTCCAGTGCCATACCTCTCAAACGCTCCACTATGCATTTGCATTTCTTGTCATCTGAGCATTTCTACTTGCACCATCTGGGTGGCTTGACTAATCCAGCTCTCATAGTTATCCTGACCAGAAGGAGTGGGAATAGTGCCAGAAAAAGTATGCAGTCTTCTATACTGTTCACAAGGCGGAATCAAATAAGTGGACCACTTAGATTCTCCAACCCAGGATTCACCAGTGGGTTTCTTCTTTTTCAGGTCACTTTCTTGGAATATAGCTCTAATGTCTTGAACTGTCTTTCCCTCAGTGGCTAACAGCAAGCATAACTTCTTTTCAAAGTCACTTGGTTCTTTAGGGTCCTCAGAAGGAGGATCCGGGCTGGCATGAGTAATCAAGACCCATGGGGTGGTGTCTCCATCAGCAGGGAGCTGATCAGGCACTCTGGAAGTATCAGCATCCTCTTGGCACTCTATCAGAACTCTAAAGGCTTTCTGAGCAGAACTGTAAATCCTCCCACATTCAATAACTTTTCCTAAGCATTTTATGCTGCTTAGGACACTTTCAACGTGGTCCCTTGGGGTTGCGTCAGGGATCCCTTGTACCAAAATTGCTTTTTTCAGATCAATGTCTGCACCCTTGCACCAGTCTTGCAATGAGATGCTATCCATAATGATTTTTGAAATTTTGGTGTGGGGGTGGTACCAGACTGTTCCCAATAGAAAGAGAGGGTTGCTGCAGAAATGACCAGAAATTGCAATGGTGACTCCAATTTTGTAACCACCCCTTCCTTTCTATCTGCGCACACCCACCCACAAGTGGTGCTGCCTAAGGGATAAAGGTTGGCACCTAGGTCCATGGTTAGAACTGGTTTGGCAAGTGGCATGGTGCCTCCACCTATGGGGATCCTTATAGCAGTGTATTGCCAGGTTGCTTCCCCAATGGAAATGAAATACAGCCCAATCCCCTGGTAACAGGTAGAACAATATACAGTCCCCTTCCCACTTATCACTCTAAACATGCAAATATTACACTACACAATAATGCAAATAATTCAGCAACTGCAGTAAAATAAACAAGGGGGGTTGTTTTGGTGCTGGATAATGAGGTAAGGGGTAAGGGAAGCAAATGGTAATAAAACCTTTAGCAAATCCTTATAATAAAAACTGTAAATAGGCAAAATAAACTGGTACCACGCTATATTACGCTCTGTATTCTCTGTCCCAGCCCTTCTTCCCCCTACTGGTGCACCAATTAACCCCACAGTCCCTGTGGGAGCTTCCAAGTACCTTGTGTGCACACTGAGGAGTTCCAGGCCTGTGGCTAGTGGACACTGGGTTCAGCACTGTTGCAATGGTTGGATGCATGCAGATGCACAGTACCAAACTACACCAGAGGGTGTAGGAATACAGTTTATCCTGGCTGTAACTGTTGCCATGGGCATAGTTAAGTTTGTGCAGGAAGCCCAGATGGAAAGTTAACTAGCTAGCTAAGCTGAACAGTTAGAAAAGTATTTGGTTGGGTAAAACCCAGTACTCATGACGTTTGGTGAATAGGAGAAGCAAGAGTTGGGGTACATCTCCCCTTGCAAGCAATTTTGGAAGAACAGACAAACTGGCATGGAATGCAGGCAATGATCCTCTTCACCCCACAGAGGGACTTGTCTTCACCCACCTTGGTAGTAGGTAGGCAGTCTTCACCCCTCAGAGGGACTTGTCTTCACCCACCTTGGCTGTAAATAGGCCATCGTCTTCACCTCACGAAAGGACTTGTCTTTACCCCCCCTCCAGGTAGGCAGGCCATCATCTTCATCCCACATAGGGACTTGTATTCACCTACCTTATAGGTAGGCCAGCAGCTGAACAGGCTGGCAGAACCTCAGTGCTTGCAGTAGGTCCCCTGGCAGGAATTTCAGTCTCTTGTGGCAGGACAGTGAGGTAGAGGATTTATCACCTCACACAAGCACAAATAAAAGGCTTCTTTCAGCAGTCACTGATATCTGGACTGCTAAATACTAGCAGTTCATCCAGGCAGTGGCAAATCCCCTTGTCTCTGGGATTTACCAGATGATTAGGAACAAATTCAGAACTTCCTTAGTTTGTTTTGGCACAAACTACTCTAGTTTTGTTCTGTGACAACAGCAGAAGCTGTCAAAATCAGTTGTTTCATCTTCAAAACCCTCGCAGGAAAAGACCCAGGGTCAAACTGCCAACCCCAGAATGTTTGGTTTGGATCTCGACACCTTATTGGTCCACACTATTTTTGAGCTCCACATCCTGATTGAAGGTACTGCAGCTACCAATAGGATTCCACGCTGTCCTCAAACAACCTTGGCAAAGATAACCACGCCAAACAGTACTTGCTCTTTAAAGTCCATTTTAAATAAAAGGAAACAGTCTTGGCAGCATCTGGCAGCATGGCTAGGACCCTCCTGGTCCCTTCTGGTGGTCACTAGGTCCAGGAGGCACTTTTGGGGAACAGGAGCTCAGTTGGAAGCTCCATTTTATGGGGTCCCCAGGAGGAGCTGTGTGGCAAAATGACAGTTCTGGTACTAGGCATCATGGGACTTGTAGTCCTTGGGCCGCCATGTTGTCCCCTGACTCCCACCCCACTGGAGGCAAGGATTGGGTCAAGAGCCTCTCTAAAAGTTTTTATTTTGGTTTATTTTGTTCTCCCAGCCCCCTGTGCTGTTTGGTGGGGCTAGGGAGAGAATCAGTAGAGCTACGCTTCTGCCACATTCCTAATGGGTGCTTGAGGCACCAGTACAATTTCGTGGCCTGTATTTTTGCTCCCTGCCCTGTTGTACGACAGTATGGGGGGTGGGGGAGCAACACTAGTGTGCAGCTCACTGGCCTCTTTCCTTATGGGTGCTGAAGGTGCCAGAACAAGCCTGGTACACTCCTTAGCCCAGGTGGCAATCCAGGATTTGGCCAGGGGAACGAGGATGTGAGCAACTCGCTGGCTGCAACAGGGATCAGGTGCAGGAGGCACTGCAACCAAGTTAAGGTGCTCCCCAGCACAGTTGCAGTCCAAGAGAGGGCCAGGGGAGCAAAGAAGTGAGTAGCTACAGCAGGAGCTTCAGGACACTGCAGGAGCCCCAGTTAGGCTCCCGACTTTGGAGGGGGGGTTACATACCATACACAAGCAGTAGCCCGTGACAGGGCATGAATTTCTAGGGAAATAATGAAGTGGAAGGCATGAGGCCATCAGCCGAATGACATTCTGTGAATGCAGGAAGTGCATTAATTCTCAAGAATGTATGTTCTGAAGTGAGTTATTACATATATAAAATGGATAACTTTTTTATGGACAAATGTTTTACTTTGTGTGATTAGGCTGTTACTAGGTGGAATATGTGAGTTTGGTAATGAAGGTAGTATTGCTTTAAATACACATGGGAAGTGCATTAAGCTTGAGGAAACCTGTGTGTTGACATGAGTTATTAGGTTTTAAAACTAAAAAAAGTTTTATTTTTATGAAAAAGCTGTTGATAGGTAGATTTGTTGGTTTTATGTAATGAGGGTGAAGATTTCTTGGTGAGTCCCCAAAGATTGACCGCTAAATGGACAATGCACAAAAAGAGCTTAATTAGGAAAAGCGACTGCCACAATGATGACACTTTCCATGGCAGTACAATAGAGAGAACACCAAAAAGTGGAACCAGCCTGAGCGGGAGCAAAACAGGAGTGGTGTGACATGTGGTAGGGAACTTCATCAGCAGCGCCGGGGTCCAGTACCGGGAGTGCCGTAGCTCCATGGCTGCTTCGTCCGCAGTCCTCCCTGCCTGCACCCCATACTCCCTGTCCCATTTGGCCTTACCTTTTGGCACCGCTGGGCCTAGTCTCCTGCCCCAGTACCCATTTCCACCGTGTCACACACTGCCCTGATCCGTCGCATGTCCTGTCAGTGGCATGTGACTTGCCGGCCTCCCCGTGCAATACTGTGTCCCATTGTTGGAATATCATCACTCTGTTGTGGTGTGCTGCTTGTGGGCCTTGCCTGCTAGTCTCCAGCTTGTGGAGTCCTCACTGTGGGTCGGCGGCATTGCTTGTTCTCCCACTGTCGGTCAGCTTTCATGGCGGTCACTCTTTTGGCAGCCACTCTTCTGCTTTTGCCCATATCTAGTCACTGTCTGGTAAGCACTGTAGTCACGGCACACCGATTTGTAAGGTTGGTGACAAACCGTGCATTTACTGAATTTACTGGATTAATGAATTGTCAAGTGATGAGCTTTAACCACTGAAGTTGCTAGGTTTCCAAAGAATTCTGAAGTCCATTTTATATATGGATTTACTAAACTCAAGTTTAGATGATATTTACCTCAGGATTTCTTCAAGAAACTGTGGGGCTGAGAAATGAGGCTCTTAACTAATGTTGCTGCCTTGAATTTCCTTAGAAAGGATGTTAATGTAAACACTCTCAAAAAAGTGTCAGCATCCAGGGTTATGGATTCAGTTCTTGGAGTCGCTGGTTAGGTTACGTATAGAAATTAGTGCTGGTAATTATGTCCGAGTATTCACTTTTTGGTAATGCTTTACATTCTATAAATGAATGTAATAAATCTTAATAAATATAGTAATGCTTCATTATTTAATAATGTAAGATGAGATCTGGAAATCCTGGGTCTTGAATGATTGAAACATGGTCAGACAGGTGGGATAACATAACTTACTGTCTTCCTCCTAGAGAATTCAAACAATTTTATAAGTGGAATAACACACACCAGAGTGTGTAGATTAAGATTACACCACTAGGTGGCATAGATTAGTGTTGCTCCGATAGTGCTTTTGTGGCTCTAATTTCCCTCCGTCAGATAGTGCCAGTATCCGACCTAGGATACGATCATCAATCTGACCAAAGTCAGATGTTGGATCTGAGGTCGGATTGCAAATGATCTGAGGTCGGATAGATGAATACGCTTCCAGATCCAGGTATCCTAGATCAGATCCAGGATCAGATCCATAGATCTGATGTTGAATCCAGGGATTCTAGATGGGACATTTGTATCAGACCTTCAATGGGAATGTTGTGTGTGCTACAACCCCTTTTTAAAAATTAACCTCTAAAACATTGATAACAATAGTCTGTGGTATGCTAACATTAAGAGAGCAATATACCCCAGGTTGGCATCACCATGTAACAGATATGTATGTTTTAAAAAAAGAATACGTTTACCTTGCATCGACAGCATCACTTACTTGTAGTTGAATGTTTTCATTTGCATCACATATGTGACTGTACTGCCATCAAGGTGTTCACTGAATGATGGAGAGCAATCATGAATACCCCTCCATGTGTTAATTGAAAATCCCAATGGCGGTGGGGGCTAGCTGGCGCTGGCATTGTTCATGAAACAGCAGCAGCCTTTTTTGTCATACTCTATGATCTGTCCCAGTAGTGATGGCAGCATTACACGGTAGTCATTCTTAGTCACTATTACCAGTATCTTTGCAGACGGGACATGGTCAGTGTCTTGTGCCATTGTTGTACTGGTCCTCCTCATTGGGACACATTGCAATGATGAATGGCCTGTGGCTTGCCCTCTTGTTTGTTGAACAGGTAAAAAATATACCCTCCTGGGTTGAGCTGCCATCAGTCCTTCAGCAGAAGTAAGTCCATATGCTGGTACTGCTGCCAGAGGATGGTTGTGCTGCAGGTGCTTCTGGAGGAGAGCTCACTGGCATTTTATCTTGTATGCTGGTGCCAGAGGATGGCTTGTGCTGCTGCTGTTTGAGGAGGAGAAGGACAGTTCACTGGCAATTTGGTTTGTACGCTGGTGTCAGAGGATGGTTGTACTGCTGGTGCTTGAGGGGGAGAGCTCACTGGCATTTTGTCTTGTATGCTGGTACTAGAGGATGGCTTGTGTTGCTGGTGCCTGAGGAGGAAGAACAGAGTTCGCTGGCAACTTGGCTTGTATGCTGGTGCCAGAGCATGGCTTATGTTGCTGGTGCCTGAGGAGAAAGAGCAGAGTTCACTGGCCTTTTGTCTTGTATGCTGGTACTAGAGGATGGCTTGTGTTGCTGGTGCCTGAGGAGGAAGAGCAGAGTTCGCTGGCAATTTGGCTTGTATGCTGGTGCCAGAGGATGGTTGTGCTGCTAGTGCTTGAGGGGGAGAGTTCACTGGCATTTTGGATTTTATGCTGGTGCAAGAGGATGGCTTGTGCTGCTTGTGGTTGAGGAGGAGGAGGATAGTTGACTGACAATTTGGCTCATATGCTGCTGTCACAGGATGGCTTGTGCTACTGGTGCTTAAGGAGGAGAGTTCACTGGCATTTTGGCCTGTACACTGGTGCCAGAAGATGGGTGTGCTGCTGGAGCTTGAGGAGAGGAAGGACAGTTCACTGGCAATTTGGTTTGTACGCTGGTACCAGAGAATGACTGTGCTGCTGGTGCTTGAAGAGGAGAGTTCAATGGCATTTTGTCTTGTACGCTGGTACCAGAGGATGGCTTGTACTGCTGGTGCTTGAGGAGTAGGAAGACAGTTCACTGGCATTTTGGATGGTGTGCTGGTACCAGAGGAATGGCTTGTGCTGCTGGTGCTTGAGGAGGAGGAGGAGGAGGAGGACAGTTCACTGGCAGTTTGGCTTGTATGGGGGAGGCACCAGAGGATGACTGTGCTGCTGGTGCTTGAAGAGGAGCATTCACTGGCATTTTGTCTTGTATGCTGGTACCAGAATTTGTCTTGTGCTGCTGGTGGTTGAGGAAGAGGCGAAGCAAAGTTCAGTGGCAATTTGGCTTGTATGCTGGTACCAGAGGATTGCTTGTGCTGCTGTTGCTTGAGGAGGAGGACAGTTCACTGGCAGTTTGGCTTGTATGGGGGGGGGGTTCCAGAGGACAACTGTGCTGCTGGTGCTTGAAGAAGAGTGTTCACTGACATTTTGTCTTGTACACTGGTACCAGAGTATGGCTTGTGCTGCTGGTGGTTGAGTAGGATAGTTGACTGTTAATTTGGCCTGTATTCTGCTGTCACAAGATGGCTTGTGTTACTAGTGCTTAAGGAGGACAGTTCACTGGCAGTTTGGCTTGTATGCTGGTGCCAGAGGAATGGCTTGTGCTACCGTGGTTAAGGAGGAGGAGGAGCAGAGTTCACTGGCAATTTGGCTTGTACACTGGTACCAGAAGATGGTTGTGCTGCTGGTGTTTGAGGAGGAGGAGGACAGTTTACTGGCAATTTGGCTTGTACACTGGTGCTAGAGGATGGCTTGTGCTGCTGGTGGTTGAGTAGGAGGATAGTTGACTGGTAATTTGGCTTGTATGCTGCTGTCACAGGATGGCTTGTGTTACTGGTGCTTAAAGGAAGACTGCTCACTGGCAGTTTGGCTTGTATGCTGATGCCAGAGGTATGGCTTATGCTGCTGGTGGTTAAGAAAGAGCAGAGTTCACTGGCAATTTGGCTTCTACACTGGTACAAGAAGATGGTTGTGCTGCTGGTGTTTGAGGAGGAGGAGGAGGTAATCTAGTGAACCCTCCTCCCAGTCCCTCCCTGTTCTCAATCCCCAATATGTTTTTTTTTGTATTTCCTGGTGGTCCAGTGGCACTGGAGGTGTCCCACCCACTCCCATCAAATGGGGTGGGAACCTGCACAGCCCTCCACTGCCTTCACAGCTGGCTGCCCACTGAGATCATGATTTCAATGAATGTGTGCATGCAGGCACTCATTCATTGACATCTCAGTGGGCTGCCAGCTGTGGAGGAGAACAAAGGGCTGTGCCAGTCACCCACTCCATTTTAGGGTTGGTGAAGCAGGGTGGGATACTACCTGGCAAGGTGGGCGGGGGCCACTAGACCACTAGAAAATAATTAAAAAAAGATATATATATAAATATATACACACAAACACACACACACACACACACACACACACGGGATCGGGGATAGGGAGGGACTGGGTGCGGGGTTCACTTGATCACCAGGGCCAAAAGTATTTTTACTATATGAGAAATAGGAATGTGGGGGGGGTACATCTCTGATGATGACTATTGACTACCTATGTCTGGACACGTGCAGGTGATCGGTTGGGGGTAGGGACTGCAAGTGACCAGGGTTGTTTTTTTTTCTTTAAATACAGGTCGGGCTGGTTGGTGGCCATGTTAGGAGAGAGGCTGCTAGCCACCAGGGTTGTTTTTTAATACAGGTTGGGCTGGTGGATGATTGGGAGTGGGGAGAGCTGCTAGCCACCAGGGATTAACTTTATTTTTTTTGGCATTTGGGGGTGCAGGGCATGTGGTATTTTCATGAAAGTTCAGAAATAGATTTCCAAAACTTCGCGAGAGCAGAAGTCAGACTTTGGCTTAAATTTTGCCTGTGAAAGTTTTTATTTTGCACACCTCTAATCAAGAAAGTAGACAGTGTTTTTACTGCATTCATGCATACATTGTGTGTACTACTGCTGTTAAAGTACATAATGAATTCTCTCAATTCAGCTTTGCTGCTGTCCCAAAGAAGCAGGCAGTCATCTATATAATGTTTCCATAATATAGTAATCCATCACTATAATGTTCCTTGTTATAGTGAACGCTCAGCAACAATGAATGGTCATTATGGCTCCCATCAACTTTTTGCTCAGTGTAGTTTAAGGCTGGAAAAAAACTATTGCATTTCCTGTGTTTTTCAAGAGTCTGAAATTGAGAGAGTCCATATATTACTGATTGTTTTGTGAAGGGCTGCATTTTCATTTTTAGGGCTACAATACTACTTTTAGCTTGAGAGCCAGTTTCAGACTGCAAGAGCATTTCGTGCAGATCGGGCGTCAGAAGCAACAAGACTCCACAAGCCAAGACACCTCAATTTTTTTTTATGTTGCCCAATCAGGTGAAGCAGTAAAAAAGGGTGTCAAATTTGAAAGGAAGTGGAGCCCTAAATAGCTGGATATAATCAGAGAGCATGCAGGCAGCAGAGCTGGTGCAGATGTCACAGTCTTGAAACTCTTTAACTCTGCCCTTAGGCAGTGGGAGCAGCAGCAACGCAATCCTCTCTGATGACACAGACTGGGGGGTTGCCTGTGTTGCTGCCATGATCTAGTATAGTATATAGCAGTCGCCTTTTCTTTAATTTAATTTTTTATTCAATTGTTTTTATATTATTTCTATTTATTCTCCTCCCCATATGGCCCCCAATCTGACCAGCTCCCCAGCTCTGTCCCCTGGAATTACCGGGGCTTACCTTATGCCCGGTCTGGGAGCGGTGCCTGCTGAGAGTCGGTCACCATCCTGCTGCTGGTTTTTCCCATTTTTCCTCCATTTTCTCCCAAGGGCCCCAGGAGAAGGTCGCATGCGTGTGGAGGCATGCATGCACCTTACAGCCCTGGTAACGATCCTTCTCCACCCGCCCCATTGACCTATCACCACACCCTGCTTGCACAGCCCTATGGCCTCCACCAGGGGGTAGTCATGAGCGAGGGATGCCATCCCACCTCCCTGGAGAGGACAGCTGACTGACAGATGCTCCATCTAGCTCCACCCACCCCCCCGTGCTGACCTCCGATGACCCAGCCTCGCTCCCAAACCCGGGTCACCGGCATGCCATGAGGTGAGATGTCCAGTGCCTCAGCCCTCTGCACCACCAGGCTGGCATAATTTTTAATTTTAAATAAAAATCATGCAGAGGGAGGATGTCGGCAAACCGTGTGAGTGGGGGGCAGTAGGCGTGAGCTGCTAAAGAGCGAACACCAGAAGGAACACCAAAAACAGGACTTGCTTCAGCTTGTGTAAATAAGACAGATCTGTTACAAATAGTCTAAAAACTTGCCCTGTAATATCACAGATTTACAGGGTTGAGTGAAAGGATGTCAAGGGAGAATGAGTGTGAGTGGGAAGAGGGCATGTTACTTGTAAGCAAGGCAAAACAGCATCCCTCGGTTTAATGAGCAGGGAGCTATAACAAACATTCGCTGTGGCTCCCAAGCCATTTGTTATAGTGAGGGATTACTGTAGGATTTTGGATTTAAATGGATTTTTATCTGACTAGTGACTCCCTCTTCCCAGTTTTCCACGTATGGGCCATTGAAGTTTAAGGTGAATGTTGTGCCCATTGTTGCGCCTTTGATCTAAGCATAGAGTTTATTGTGGTACAGGAAAAAATTCCCATTCAGGACAAACTCGGCCAGACCAAAATGAAACCTGCAGGTGGAACAGCGTTGTGTTGTCTCAAGTTGAAAAACTTTCTCATTGCTTGTATCCTCCCCATTGGGGATATTAGTATATAGATGTGCCCCCTTGAGACCCCCCTCCTTCTATGTCAATTGTCACTTGAATCGTAACTTCTGACACACACTCTCCCGAAAGTCAGTTGAACATATCATACTAACACACTAAAATGCCAGCAGAATAGGCCTCATTGTCTATTGAGTCTGCTCAAGATTCAGTGCCCATGGTGGGTACCGTTTTCACTTACCTTGCCCCCCCCCAGGATCTCCCCGCCCTCTCCCAGAGTTCACCCCCATGGCCGACATTACTCAGCTTCACCCTTCCCCTGTACAAGTCCCATCTCTCTTGAAACCTGCCACAGTAGCCACCCCCACCAGCTACTCAGGCAGTGCATTCCACAGTTCCACCACCCTCTCCATGAAGTAATGCCTCCTTCTCTCTCCCCTGAGCCTCCCCTTTCCAGCCTCCAAATGTGCCCCCTTGAGACCCCCCTCCTTCTGCTGGAAAATCCTATTTGGGCTTACTCGATGTACCCCCTTTAGATAATTGAATACCTCCATCTTGTCCCCCCATCCCTCCTCTCTTCCAATGAATACAGGTTTAGCTCCTCAAGCCTCTCCTCATAGGACCTATTGCTAAGACCTCGTATCATTTTAACTGCCCTCCTCTGAACCCTTTCCAGGAGTGTGATGTCCTTTTTTAAGTTTGGATGCCAAAACTGCACGCAGTACTCAAGGTGTGGTCTGACCAGGCCATTATACTGGAGGAGAATCATGTCCCTGCTTCCTGAAGCTACCCTCTGATGATGCAACCCAGCATCTTATTTGTCCTGGCTGCCGCCCTTCTACATTGCTCAGAGTTGTTCATTTTGACATCCACAACCACTCCCAGATCGTTTTCCCCACTCAAAATCTGCAGTGTATCCCAGGGTGTATACATGACCCAGGTTCCTCGGCCTCAGGTGAAGAACCCCTGCATTTCCCTGTGTTAAAGTTTAGCCTCCTGGTATGGGCCCACCTCTCCTGAGCCTCCAGATCCCCTTACAGGGCTACTTTACACTCTTCCCCATCCACCACAGCTTCAAGTGATCTGCAGAGAGGCTCATTTCTCTCTTGTTACCTCTTCTGATGTCAGAGATGTAGATGTTAAACAGGAGCGGGCTCATAACCAATCCCTGCAGGACCCCAATAATGACCATCCTAGGAGATGAGACTTCCATCCAACCACTACCCTCTGAGTACATCGAGATAGTCAGTTTCCAATCCACCTGACCACCTGTGCCCCCATCCCCATCTCCCCTAACCTATCCAGCAGCCCAGCAAGAAGCACTGAGTCAAACGCTTTGCTGATGTCCGGAAAGAGGACATCCACCGGCCTACCCTGATCCAGTGCTGCCATCAACCAATCGTAGAACTCCACAAGGTTAGTCTGACATGATCTGTCTGTGACAAAGCCATGCTGCCAATCATCCAGATATCCTTGGCCCTTCAAGAACACCCCTAGCCTCTCCTTCAGGATGACCACCATCAATTTGCCCACCACCTACGTCAGGCTAACAGGCCTGTAGTTCCCCGGCTCCTCCCTTGAGCCACCTTTATGGATGGGCACAATGTTCACCACTCTCCAATCCTGTGGCACCCTCCCCGTCTGAAAGGAAGTGTTGAAAAGAGCCACCAGTGGTGCAGCCAGGACATCTGCCAATTCCCTTAGCACCCTAGGATGTATTCCATCCGTACCCAGAGCTTTGTCCTCCTTTAGGGAATTGAGGGCCTCCCACACTCTGCCAACTGGGATTTCAGTGTCCCAAACCCCTGCCCCATCCACAATTCCAGCTTGCCTCCCCAGCACATTGTTGCCCCCTCCCTCCATACCGACAGTGATATCCCCATGTGTGTTTCCTGCCCTTGCCCTCACTGAACCACTTCTACTTCCTTCCTAGTGAAGACCGATGCGAAGTACTCATTCAGTAACTCTGCCTGTTCCTCTGCCTCCTCTGCCCACCCCCTTTTGGACCTCAACCTACCAATCTGCCCCTTCACTCTCCTTCTTTCCCTGATGTACCTAAAAAACCTTTATCCCCCTCCTGATCTCCAGCGCCAGCCTCTGCTCCATACTGCCCTTGGCCAATCTCACCACCCTGGTGACCTTCCTGTCCACCACATCATACTCCCCCCTACCCATAGCCCCTTGTGAAAGCTTAAACCTGCTGTATGCAGCCCTCTTCTGCCTAACTGCCTCCTGGACCTCCTAAATCCACCATCATGGCTTCCTGGACCTATCAAACTTGCGTCTCACCCTCGTGCAGCCTGGTAGTCTCCAGAATCCCCTCTTTGATAATTTCCCACCTGCTTTCAACATCCATGCCCGGCCTTATCCCCTCCAAATGATCCCTGAGAATGTTCTCCATACCCTTAAAGTCTGCACCCTTAAAGTTAACTACCACTGTCTTTGTGCAGTTTTCCCCTCCCCCAGGTCTAGAGAAAACCAGACCATAGCATGGTCACTTTCCGCCAGCGGGTCCCCTACCTCTAGATCATTCACCAGATCACGTCCTCCAGGACAACATCTAGGATATGGCCCTACCTCTTCGAGTCCACCACCAGCTGATTTAGAAATATGTTCAGGAAGGCATCAAGCAACCTCTGCTCCCTGGCTGATGGGGACATCATAGTTCTCCAGTCAGTCCCAGGCATGTTCAGGTCTCCCAATACCACTACCCTGCCTCTGCTCTGTCCACACTGCCCCTTAATATTAGTCACCAAACATTTCTCCAGGTCTTTCTCCAACATGGGGGGGGGCCTGTAAACCACCCCCACTTTCACCCTCTTACCTTCCAGCGTCTGCATGGTGACCCATAACTCCACTTTACCCTCCGCCCCTCCATCTGGCTTATCCCTATGCCATCCGTAATGATCCGTGCTATTCCATCCCCCTGCCCACCACCCTATCCTTTATGAACACAGTGTACCCACTCAGGTTCAGATCCCAATCATGCCCCGGAGTGGCCCAAGTTTCATTGACAGCTGCCACATCCACTTCCCCCTCCGCTAGCATTGTCTGAAGCTCAGGCATCTTGTTTCCCAAGCTCCTAGCATTTATCAGGACCACCTTCCACCCTTTTCCTCTATCCCTCCTCAATTTTCCAACCTGAGAGCTCCAGAGATGCCACCTGCTCACCCCCCCCCCCCATATGCAGTCTGTCCCTCCTGTCACGTGCCCCCCCTTCCCCTTTCGGGGATGTCCAGTTTCCTCATAGATGGACAAATTTGGATCAGTCTCACAGCCCAGCCCTCCCCTTCACAGGTTTAAACCCCACCTATCCTGAATGAAGCCAGCCAGTTTTTGCTTTAATACTTCCTTCCCTCTCATACTGAGGTGGAGCCTTTACCTCGCATACAGCCCCTTATCCTCCCAGGTTGCACCCCAGTCCCCCACTACCCCATACCCCTGAGTCTCACACCACCCATTGAGCCACTCGTTGACCCCCATCATTTTTTGTTTGTTTTCCACACTTGCCCTTGGGACTGGCTGGATCTCTGACAAAGAGATTGAGCATCCTATGGCATGACAGACCCTGGCTAGCTCACGAAAGCTTGCTTGAATCTCCAGGACACTATTTCCCTCAATATAATTTGTGCCCAGGTGCACCAAAATGTCAGCCCCCCCCCACATTCCTTTGCCTGTGCATAAACCAGAAACTTTGCCTTATGTACAGTCAAGCATGGAAAACTTCTGACTTTAACAGCACAGGGTTTTCCCTCATCCTCCCCTCCCCACTGAATACCCCTAATCATAGAATCCCCCAACAGGAGCACCCTGCCCCCTTCTTATCCTTTGAACCATCCCCCTTTATAGGCAACCACCCCATCCTGGCCTCATCCTCAAACCCTGCACCATCCTCCACCTGGGGGATCACTAGTCCCCCCAGCTGCATGACATGGGCAGCCCTATCCCCCAGCGCCATCCCTTTTCCCCACTGGACCCATCTGCTGCCCTAACCTTGCTCATTTTCCTAACTTGTTAGCTGCTCCATGCACCCCAGTGTCCTCTGGGCTATCCCATCAACTACTCCCAGTACTAATTCCCCCCAATCCAATTTCCATCCTCTCACCCTCTCCATCTGCTCCCTTGCCCTTCCCTAGGATAAGTGCCAGCTGGTCCCCCTGGGCCACCCCCTCCCTCCCTCCTATCTGAGTCCTCCTCACTGTACCCACCCCCATCTCAGCCTCCCTTCCTGTGTTAGCCATGAGTCCACTTGTATTCCTGGTACCCCGGTCCTCCCTTCTCTTCCTGCCACAGTGGCACACTGCCCACTGGTGACAGTTCCCCCTGCCCCCCACTGTGATGTCATGCAAGGTCCACCCCGCCCTCCCATTTTCTGTCCCTCCCTCATTTCCAACCCTCGCTTCACCGCCTTATTCACCTCCAAGCCAGTATCATCCTCCTTCTGCCCATCTTTCCTTAATAGCAGAGGCACAAATCTGTTTTTAAGCTATATGCCTATTACCTTGTTTCCCCCTGATGGTACACCCTCCCAACTTGCTCCTGTGCATGCCTCCACCAGTCCTCTGCCCCCAACTATTTGCCAGCATCTTCGGCCCATTTTACATTTTGACCCCCCAAAAACCCTTTTTCACCCCCGTGCCCTTCTTCTCCTACACCTTCTATTTTGCTTGTGTCTCCAATCCCGGGTGCAGCTACTGGACTCATCTGGCCTGCCACATTCCCCCCGGCACCCATCCCCACCTCCCCTGCCAAGACAGCCTCCGTATTCCCCACCTACTTTCCTGCTTGTGTCTGTGACCCCCTGGTGCAGCTACTGGACCTATTAAGCCTGCCCCATCACTCCCCCACCTGGTCCCCATCACTACCTCCCCTGCCAGGATGGCCTCTGTCCTCCCCACCCCTCCCGCCTACGTTCTTCCTTAACCACCTTACCTCCTCCCTAAATTTAGCCAACTGGCAACATGCTTTGCACCCCTCATCCTCCAAGTCCAGCCCAGAACCATGGCTGACCCACACCCAATACACCCCACCACCCTACCAAAGATGCCAGCCCTAGTGGCGTGCAGTCCCTGCCTCATCTTGTCCCCATCCTGTATTGATGGCCCTACAAGATTTCAGTTCACACTATAGCACCCCCATAACCTCACTGTCCCCTGCACACAGATTAAAACAACTATATAGGTAACAACTCTACAACACAAATTCCAACAATACAGTCTATCACTTTTACAGTGTACAAGTTGCAACTATAAAGTATCACAGCTTCAAATCATACATAATACAAGTTAAACATGCAAGTTAAAATACACCCCCACAAGGTCCTTACCACAGAAAGTCCAGAAAATGCCCCCCATGTTGAGCCAATCTAGGGTAACTACTTCCCTTGCTCGTAGCCACACAGCCCCATGGTCACCCTCTGATAGGTGCAGCCCCCACTGGGCAGAGCCCAGTGAGTCAGTTTAATAATGGAGGTGGTGCAGGGCGGGTGGAGAAAGACAAGAAGCCACAGCTCTCTTGTGCAACTGTCCTGAGCATGGCAGGGCTCTCAGCTTTTAGGCCCAGCTGCTCAGTTTTAAACCACGTGCCCTCAAGCTGATTGGCTCCCAATGGTGGAGCCTACTCCTCCTCCTCTCTTGTCTGTCCATTATCCCTCCTTCGGTCTTGCCGCCGATGCATCCAGGATTCCTGGCATCCCTCCAGGCTGCTGCAGAAGTGGCAGAGGTCACAACTCCCTTGTGCAACTGTCCTGAGAGCGGCTGGGCTCTCAGCTTTTAAGCCCAGCTGCTCAGTTTTAAACTCCATGCCCTCACGCTCAGTGGTGCTTTTAAAAATGGTGGAAGTGTAGTGAGCCATTTCTTATTTAGAAATCTATTAATTTTAATGCTTTTTCAGTTATACTACCAACGCTGTAAATGACTGGTCACCCCGGGGGCTTATTTACATTTTTATGAATCTTTGGTAGTAAATATTCTCTAGTTTCACAGTCAATTTATGAACTACCCCCTGTCTCTTCCCATACCCCTTCTCTATCTAGGTTCCCCCAGTTACTACTACAACTTTTATCTCCTTACAATCCACTTCTATTCAATTCATCCCCAGCCTTTACCTTACTCAACGGATCTTCTTCCCCTGCTCACCTCCTCTTTCCCCCTCCTAATATAATCTGTCCCTACCTCCTGTATTCACTGTCCTTCCCTTCCCTACCCCCATATCCCCCTTCCTGTACCATCTCACCCCTCCAGTTACTACTTCTCCACCCTCAACTCTCTTATACATTCCTCGCTCTTCATCTCAGTATCCTTCCCCACTTGGCACTTTTCTCTCTGATACAAAGAATGACATACTATGCTATCCTATTGCACTTAGACAAAAGAACTGTTGTTAAAACATGTCTTGCTATGTTCTCCTCACCATTTAATTTGCATTGTTATAACCCATGTTTGCTCCATCTGTTTATTTGTACTGTGTACATACCCTATGTAGTCACCCAAAATTTGTAACTGTTGTCATCTGATTTGTTTGTAATGACATGGAACCTCTGTAAATGAGCCTCTGGCTGAAAGGTATTTCCGAAAATAAATAAATAAATAAATAAAGTATTTAACAAGCTTATTTGGATGAGGCACTTCTAAGAATTCTATTTTTATTAATTTCCAATTCTGATTAATACCTTTGAGCTGTGGACTCATTTACAAAGGTTCCAAGTCAATGAACAAAAATACATGACAAGGCACAACATTACATTCGTTACATAGGATATAGCCACACTTTAAAACACATTGGATACATAGGATATAGGTACAATTTATACCACAGAACAAATCATTGGTTACCTAACAAGAAAAGAAGCAGTGTTTGTTGATTGATCAAAGGAAAACCATAGTAACAGAAGGGAACAATAACAGTAAACAACACTGCTTAAGTGTGGTACAGTATTTAGATAAGTGCAGGGTTACAATCTAGGGTCAGAGATCCCAGGTAGCTGAGTACAAGCGGAGAGGTGCACCCAGAGTAGGCTTTGTCAGTGGCGAAGTGGGGAGACAAGAGGGGATGGGAGTTGGACTCGGGAGGGAGGGGAGGGAGGAGGAGAGTTGGTAGGGAGGTGAGAGAAGAGGTACAGAAGAGCAAAGGGGGAGGGGAGGTAGCACAAAGGATGGGGGAGAGGCATGATGGAGGGGCTGAAAAAGGGCAGGATTTAAGTTAAGTAGAGCATCCACAAACATTGGCGAGGGCTAAGTGGGAGCGGAGGCAAGATTTGAAATGACTAATTTTGTTACTCTCAATTAGTGTTGTAGGCAGGTCATTAATCCACTTGGGTCCTTAGAAGGAAAGGGATCTCTGAGCTACCGTTGTTCACTTAAAAGGCATCAGCAGCCCACCTTTTGTCACATTCCTAGTGTTGGTAGAAGGCTGTACAGTAATGAAGAGTTTAGAGGTTGATTCTGGTGTAAGTCCTAGCATAGATTTCTTTGCCAGCAGGCAAGTCTGTAATTGTACCCTGAGGTGGAGGGGAAGCCATTGTGTCTAGTTGTAGAGGACACAGGTATGGGCCAGGTAGTTGGCCCTCAGGACCAGACAACAGGCCTTGTTGAGAAGTGCTTTAACCTTTTACAGAGCAGTGTCATGCCAGCCCTATAGATCACAAGGCCGTGATCTATGGAGGATAATACTAAGCACTTCATGATACACTGTAAGGCATTAGAAGTTAGGGCATGCGGGGTATTTCCTTTCTGTAAACCACCCATTTTGTTCTGCATGATGAATAAGCATATTTAAATTTGCTTATAATTTTGGGGTGGGGTCTTCCGGTCTCCTACTTCCATTCCCAGGTTTAAAGGAACTTGTCCAACTAATGGTTGGCTGACCTGTACCCATACTATCTTCTTTTGAAATATCCATGGCAACCCCATCTAAACACTTCCATTGCAGCACATGCAATGGCATGACCCATCGGCATTGCCTTGTCACAATAGTCTTGCCCCCATCTGATTAATCCCATTGCCTCAATAACCATTTTACTAACCATGCCTCCCCAGAGTCACTCTCATTGAAATTACTGCCTCTTCCAGTGTGTCATGCATAACCCTACTGTCCCCCTCTATCTATGTGATCATTCCTGAATCCCCTTCTGGGTATGGCAGGTGATATATCCCCTAAATTCCCCCCATCTGCTTCTTTGGTACCAACCAAAAGTGAATACCCCCATGTCGGGCAAAGGGGGTGCAGCAACTGGTTCTCCTATTCTGCTTGCTTCTACCCCCTTTTCTTTCAGTTTTTTTTTTTTGCTTTTTGCCCTATCTGGTTTTCCCATAACATGTAGGCTGAAGAACCGTTACACACCCTCTTTGTGTTCTTAGCTGCCTCCTTACCTGGGTAATGCCAAACCCCATTCTGACGATACTTGTGCCCTGCTTGGTATTTTACCAAAACCTAAATGTTAAGATTAGCCCCCTTTTGTTGACTTGCTGATCCCGATGACATGTATTCCCCCCGACACCCCTCCACCTGCCCCCTCCCCTCAGGTTTGTCCCCTGAACCTGAGTGACCAGCCCAAAAGGTCTGATTGTAACAACTACTACTGTTATTCTTGTCCTAGCATGTCCTACCCTGGCTGCTGGAAACACCCCGCCACACTTTGCCCAAGCATGCCTACAATGGCAGTGCTGGCAGGAGCAATGTGCACTGTTGTAAAACCCAGCAGCATATCTTGCTGGGCCCCTGTCTTCTTATCCCAACCCCTTCACTTCCACATGTGTCTAAAAATGTCTCCAGACACAAATCAAGCTGCCTGGTGTTCCATCTCAACAACCCCCCATGCACCCTGCACCTTCTAACTTCTTATCATTCCACCTCTAAAAGAGACCACCCCTTGCTTAAAGGTAAAGCATATTTGTCCCTTGTATCCAGGCCTTCAGATAATTTTTTTTGGGTGGAAGTCAAATACTTCCATGGGTTGAAATTTGGAAGTCATTTCAGTTTTACTGGAGTCAAAATACTCCAGCTGTGAATTTTTTGGAAGTCAAAATAATTCCAGACACCAAACTTTGGAAGTCAAAATGCTTCAAATTCTCTAGTTTTCAAAGTCAACTCATTGCTCATCTGAATACCTCACTGTAATCCATGCTACATCCACATAAATACACTTCTCAATGACAAGAAATCAAAACATAAGCACACAGTAATCATTTTCATAAAATGTGTTTATTTCATGAATTATTCAGTTCTTGTATAGTAGACAATGCCATGCCATCGAGTACCTTCAAATCATCGCTATGCATAGATTAGTAATAATCATTTATGTACTGTGAACAATATTATATAGTATGTTACAGAGCTGCTGACAACATCTGGCAAAAAGTGCTACATTGCAGAATTAGAATAAACATATCCCCAGTAAATCTCATACCAAAACATAGATTTCTGTGTCACTTCATTTTAAAGTTATTAGTCCTTTTGTAACCTGATTTCTCTACCTGTTCAAAAAAAGCAGTCATCTGGGGACCTGTCAGCAAGCTTACAGGACCTGTGTCTTTGTAAAGATTGTGTGCAATGTTTTTCATAATTAGAACAGGCAGCATGATGAGTCATGACAGTAAACATTGCTTTATATATAGTTTTTATATTAATGTTTACTGACTGGTTTGTCTGTTTTGCTTGTGAAAACCATTGCACATTATCTTAATAACTTTGGAGAAACAGGTCCTATAAGCTTGCTGACAGGGATTACTAGACTGTGAGGTCCTTCACTTATAACACCATTTATTTCAGTTAGATTACAATTTATAATGTAACGTATTACAAAATGTTTTCTCCACTTATAGCCTGGAAATTGAATTCAGAATAATGGGCTTCCCAGCCACATATGGACATTCCAATGGAAAGAAAGGACGTTTTGAGGTAAAGCAAGAGAAACATAATAACAATCAGTACAAATGGTGTGTGGTGGTATGTACAGCCTAGGATCTTCTTAAACTTATGACAGAATACCTTGACAACTGAATCTGCAAGGGAATCCATAAACTTAAGACAGGAGGCCTCCCTGCTATATATCACACACCATCACATGCTATTTAGAGCCAACTGCAAGGATCTTCTTAAACATAAGATGGAAGAACTTGACAAAAGGACAACTGAATCTGCAAAGGACTCCATAAACTTAAGACAGGAGTCCCTGCTATATACCACACACATCACCACATGCTATAAAGAGCCAATTGCAAGGATCTTCTTAAACTTAATACAGAAGAGCTTGACAAAAGGACAACTGAATCTGCAAAGGACTCCATAAACTTAAAACAGTAGTCCTTGCTATACCACAACACCATTTCAATGGTTCTGTACTGTTTGTTACAGACCCAGTATGGTATTAGTTTTGTGTTTGACCTTGTATTATCTCAAAGCTGCCTTTCTTTCCATTGTAAGTTTCCTATCTGGCCTACTGTTATTATCTGTGTTTTTTTTTTCCCTGTTCCATTTCTAGATTGTAAGTGGAAATAACATTATTTATAACAAGTTAATGAAATTGTAGTATAGTGAATTATATGATGTTATATGAAGTGAAAATTTAATAATTATTCCAAAATAACATGTTGTATTTACCCAATGTATTTGGCTGGCCCTGCCTGGTGTTGTGTATAATACACATCATGGGCAAATAGCCAAGTCCAACATGGGCTCCTGCTGCAGCCTGATGGTGCCTGGGAGTACTGTGTGTACATCGTCTATGAGATTTGACTACAATCAGTCAAGGAACTGCTCTTTTAGAACCTACCTTACCATTCTAACTTGAACTTATTTAATGATAACATTCCAATTGGTAAGCCACAATTAGTATACTTTGAAACATAAACACATTTGTAAGCAAACTTGCTGGTACCATAGGTGTTGGCATCCTGCATCAGCTACTGCTGCCCTGTCCATACTCCCTGTACAGTACACAGTGGTATGCAACACAAGCAAAAATAAACATTTTGCTTGCTTCACAGCTTTTGAGTGAATTTACTATTTAAAATACTGGTTTTCAGATAATTGCTTCTGACGGTGCAATGTGCATCAGTATGTCTGACAGTAAGTTGTATTTGGCCCTAAACCCGGATCAAATTAGTCCAATTTGAAAGTTATATAATTATTCACTATTGTTGTCATCCATGCCCTCTATTATTTCCAGGAAATCCTCATCACCTAATTCACTATCTTCAGCCCTCCCCCCATCATGAGCACTTCTGTTAATACTGCTACTATGATAAACTGCAGTGGCACTGGCACCACCATCATCTGCAGTGTCAGAACAGGTATTGCAGCTGATACATGGTGACATACTGACATAATCATTGTTTGATGTGCGGCTACCTCTGGGCATAGCACAGCTGCCACCAGTATTGCTGCTGCTGCTACCAGAATCACTAAACCTGACTGTCTCTGTCTAGGACTTGGCTTCTCCAGTCTCCTCCTTTTTGATTTTTGGCACAAAGACATATAGTGCCTTTTTTTCTCTTTTTTCCAACACTTCACAGATTTATCGACTTCAAAGTCAGAGAAGTCAGGCCCCATGTTTAGTTTCATTAGTAGCTCTAGGCTATCTTCTGTTAGGGAACAATGAAATTTTGTCTTTATCCTATTCGGCACACTGAAACCACGTTCATATTCTACAGATGTAAGTGGAATGCATAAAGCAATATTACATAATGTAGAATATACTGGCATTGTATCAGAGTGCTTTGAAATTACCCTTCTCATAAAGCTTTCAGAACTAAGGTTCCTATAGCATCCAAGCATCATTGCCTTTGCTTTTGCCCAGTCTGAGCGGAGACAATTTTCATCTAGTAAAAGCTTGCATTTATGAATATTTGTCTCAGTATCATCATTTTGATCACTGTCATATTGTGTGTTGGAACCAAATTTTTCACATTCAATTTGTAAACTTTTCTGAACACTGACTGTATTACAGTCTACTGTGGGTCAGTTAGATTGGCAATGGCATCCAGAAGTGCTTCTGTTGTAGAATCTGGGCACAACCTACACTTCATGTTGCTTATAAGAGTATTAAGATTCCCCTCCCACAGTTTTGAGAATTGTGCTGTCATTTTATGTGAACACTTGAGTTCAATCTGACTGTCATCTTGCTGAGATTCCTGTATTTTCAAACTTGCTGTCATCTGTCCACTATCACTAGTCTCCATTTCTCATGCCTCTTGAAACGCTGTCAGGATTGGGCCTAGCTCAGTTTTCATGTTTTCTAACTCGCCTATTGCACAGAATACTTGTGGTTTCACATCCACATACAGCAGATCCAGCTTTTGAAAGGATTTACAAAGAGTTCCCATTACTTTAAGGATATCACAGAACATACATAGAACAGCTGCAGAAATATAAGTAGTGAGAAACGTGTGAAGTCCCTGAGCTTTGGCATGATTCCTATCCTCTCTAAGTATAGGAAGAATAGCAGGGTTACATCAATGCAGTGCATTTACAGCATTTTGCATTGACAGCCAATGTATGTTAATTGCTTCTTTCAGCTTTCCTTTCACTGTACCAATCATCGTTTTCAAATCTTCTAGCTTTGCTTGCCTAATAGCAGATGTACTGAAATAGGCATACGTACCATTAATATTACTCTGAAAGTCTTGTAGGTATCTAAATTAAGTAGCAGAATGTGAAGAGGACAAAGCCAATCTATGAGCCAAACAGTGGACATGAACCATAAAAGGTGGATGCAGTGAAGTCAAAAGTGTACCAACACCATTGGAGCTGCCCATCATTACACTAGCCCCATCACTACCTAACCCCACAAGTTTACTCATGACGAATCCCAGGTCCTGACATCTGTTTACAGTAGCTTCAGTTAAGTGGTGTGCTGAACCATCCTTTACCCTGATGTTGCCAATTAGTTTTGTTTTCATTTCCCCTTCACTGACATATCGAATATACATTACTTCAATTTTGTGGACTGAAAGATCTGTGGATTCATCAACTAGCAAGCCAAACACAGGACTTTTTAATGCTTCTTTTATGACTTTGGTATCTAATACTTTCACAATACTTCTCTGAACATCATGAACAGTGTACTCACTTATATCATGTACTGAGCATTGACTTCCTGTCCAGTGAATGAAATCTAAAAGCTGGTTGACACTGCAATTTGTCATATCTGTCTTTGCTGCAAAGTACATCACTTTAAACAAATTACGTTCACTGTCCTTTACATGTTTAATAGCTGAATCATTATGTTCTGAACAATCTGCCTGATCATTGTTGCTAACTGCATACAGTCTCCTTCTAAGAATCTCTGCTTCCAGTGCTGTACGATGGTCTTTTGTCTGACTGTGATTCCTGAGGGTTGATTTCTGACAATTTTCTAAAATAAGAAAATTATTTTCTTGTAAATACTATGGAATTGGAGAAGAGAATAAAACAGTAAAGGCTAAGCTGCTGTCTGCTTTGATGCACACAATGAAATGGCATATATCAGTGAAACAAGGAAATAACTGATACGTAGAATATACCATAAAGAGTAGATCTTTGAGGTGATCTCACTCACCAGATGGATTCCAAGGACTCTTCACCATCATGGAATGACAGTAAACACACCAGATTTTCATTAAGTGTGCAACTTTGGCCACACATGTGATACTGTCAGCAAGACCTCATCAGCCCAATATAGTTGTGGGTGGCACTGGTCATTCACACACACTCTATCCACAGTTCTTCGCCACCATCACTTTGGTAAAGAAGGGATCAGTGCACAACTTGCAAGCCCTGGGGAAAACCTTGGTAACTGAATCTACCTGGGACTCCATAAACTTAAAACAGAAGACTTGGAACAAATGGCCAAGGCCAAGTCAAGGCTCTTCTTAAGCTCAAATCTGCCTGGGACTCCACAAACTTAAGACAGGAGTCCTTGCAGGACATCCCTTCAGAAAAATGCATGGGCTCTTAAATATATCAGAACAGTAAAACTCAGTGAAACAACTGTGTGATACTACTGTGTATGTTACTCCAAGTGGCAGTATGCCCTATTTTGGAAAAGGTGCTAAATCCACCAACACTGCACTGCTCATCAGTGGAGAATGTGCTTGCAACTTGATGGTGGAAAACAACTTAGGAGGGAGCAATGTACTGCAGAGAATCTTCCATGTTGATTCCCATTCACTGACAGTGAAGTTCCTATGGCTTTGATGGTAGTGGTGCTGGTGCAGTACTGGTACCATACCTACCTGATGAGTGAGATCCCAAAGAAGACCTATGTATGTTCTGTGATACCCTAAAAGTAGAAAATACTGGTGTGGTGACTCAGTATTACACTCTCTGTACAGACAGACTGCAGGATTCTATCGGTTGTGCTCCACCGTGCTATCTCCAGCTACACGTTATCAAACTTACTAACATCTGGGTGGGGAGGGACAGTGCAGTCCCAAAACACAGGTGACAACATCAGCATACTTAAGGCATAAATTGTCATTTCTCTTACAAATTATTAATAAAAGTAGCAAACCTTTGCTAGATGAACTATGATGAATATGAATTAAGCAATAATGCATGGCAGGGTGGTGTTATAGTGGGATAACTGTCCTGCCCTCTTGTGAGGGCTTGAAGGCATGGGGTATAAGTAGCAGAGTGTTTCTATCACTGAAGAATGGTGAGGGCCATTAACCCACCTTATAAAATAGGAAGCTAAAACCTGGCTGTTGTAGGCTTCCCATTTTATAAGTAAGCAATAAGACACGACAGGGTATGCATGGAACAGATTTTACCACACGTCAGGGGTTAAAGGTACTCGGGCAAGGCCATGTGCCAAATTATGCCCCTTGCCATGCAGTTAAATATGTTCCACGCACACCCTGTCATGTCTTATTGATTACATAAAGCAATCCCTGAAATGCTGTATTGCAGTAATAAAACTGGTAATTTTTTTGAAATGTTATGAATTTGTTAAAGAGGTTATTATGGCTGGGCTGTTGTGGTGTGATTACAGGCTAGTCATACAAAAAGCATTTGCCTGCCAATCAGAATTCTGCATCCTTTCTACCGATTTCATATCAGATTATGAAATGTGTAGAAAAAGATGAATTCTGATTGGCAGACATATACTTCCTGCTGGACTGTTATCACAGCACAACGGCCCAGTTGAAATAACCTGTTTAAAAATTCATAATGGTTTCCAAAAAGGACACATTTCTTTAGCACACTATGGCACTTCATGGGGTGCTTTATAGTGGGGTAACGGGCGGCTCTGCTCCGGTGGTGGAAGCACTTGTCTACACCTACACCTTATGCTTCAAACCATTGGAGGTGGGTGGGCCGTTATCACACCATAACTCTCCCTAGATTTTGAGGATGTCACTGACTCATGCCATGCCTTACCACTTAATTCACAACCACCACCACTGTGAACTGGAGAAGCCAAAGTCCATTTTGTGACAGCCAATCAGGCTACTCGGAACCATTACTGTCAGACATGCTGCATGCACGTTAATGCACCTGCACCTGTAGTAGCAAATTTGTTTGTGAGATGGCGATCTGAATGGCACACAGAGCAAAACATTTTCCCATCTCTTGCCTCCAGCCAATCAAATTCAGTTTCCCACTGATGTCTATAATTATGCATAACAACAGATTTCATAGCATCTGATAACTGACTGTTCTTATTTCTAGTGTCACCACTGCATGATTTCTGAACAACTGATGATTGTGTGTGACCCTGAGAAACTGCAGATTGTGGAATACACTCATCAGAAGAAGAGCAATCATCACTGTCTGATAACTGAAATGTAGGAAAGTCATCAGAATTACAAATTGAAGTTACAGCAAGCTCGCAGCTGTCACTTTCCATTTCATTATTGGAATTGGAAGAACAATCAGCAGTCGGTCCATTCACAGGTGATGAACTCCCTACAGAGTCAGTCACAAGGCACTGAGTTGCGGGGTATTATTTTTTATTAACCAGCAGTCTAATAAAGACTTTGTGGTGGTGGCGGCTCTCTTTTGGGTCTTCAAACCGGCTTGACCTGAGCTTGACATATTCAGTGTCACAACAGTGTTACAACAGTTCCCTTCTCAAAATTTGTGTCACAAGGTGTTGTTTATGCACAATTGGTTGTTGTCAGCCAGCAGGTTATCTAAAGCAATTATAAAAGTCATTTCAGCATACCAATCATACATGACTGTCATCACATAGTGACAAAACAAGTACGGAACCCTATTCCAATGTATGTGGTTAATGGAAGTTAAAACATTTGCCAAGAGTTATTTATTTATTTTTTATTTAGTTGTTTAACCAGGAGTAGCAGACTAAGCTGAAAGCTTTTTTACAGGCGCAACCTGGGAGCACAAGGAAGTTAAGTGACTTGCTCAGGGTCATACAGTATGCAAGTAGAAGCTGTGGGATTCAAACCCAGGTCTGGTCTACTGGACATCACCAGATTTGCAGCTCAGAGCCTTAAACCACTGTGCTATGCTGCTTCCCATGTTATGTTGTAAAGCTTTGGGTGATCAGACCACCCTTGTTCTAAAGATAATTTATTTTAATAAAGTCACACTCTAGGATCCCATCTGCAGGTATGGACATTATGTTATTGCTTCATGAGTGGATTTACTGGGTTGCCCTCCAGAAGATAGATCTGCTTGGCCCCATCAATCTCCTGCTGGAAGTGGACCTGGTGGTAAAAATATTGCATTGCATGGCAGTGCCACTTCCTACCATAACTGTTATCTACACCCCTCCTTCCAGATACAGTCTCCACAGCTTGTGACGTCAATCACTGCACTCACAGATGGAGTCACAGCCACAGCCTGGCTTATGACTGTTAGGAAGACAGCTGTGTTATTCAATTTCCCAAAACTTTTAACCCCCCTTCTAGCTATGCATCACCACCTCACTCCTGTCTGTGATGACATGTTCTTCCACTTCCATTCCACCATATATCTAAGCACCAACACTTCTATAACAGAGAGTAATTGCCCACCAGTCCCTCTTCAAGTCAAGATATGTTGGCATTGCAGTGTAATTGTCCCTTCAAAGTACCTCTGATTTCAACCTCTCAAACTCTGTAATCCTGGCACTGATGTTGGGCTTGGTGCACTGCAAGTTACAATCTTCTCTCAGTTTCAGGATGAATTTCTGCATCAGCACCTCTCTCTCAATAAAAATGTCGTTAACTAGAAAAAAACAAAATAGTTGAGTGCATCAGATGTGTAGAAAATTAAACAGATATAGAACCTGTTTTTGTTCATGTCTTCATTATCCCTGTAACACTGTGAAATAGGGAAAGTGAAAAATATCAAGGAACAATAGCTTTAGTCTACCACACTGCACCTCTTCCTATCTTAAACATTAATCAAAGGTCTCACGTGGCCACAACAATAAATACATAATATAGACACATAAATATGGAGGATAATGTATGGTCTTTTGTTAATAACCATGCAATAAACACTTCACAAGGTTGCCACGACATCTTTATAAAGGTTTTCAGATGTCATGACAACCTCAAGAAGTGTTTTCAGCGCAGTTGTTAACCAAAGACCATATATATATATTTTACACTGTATGGACTACCAAGATTGTGTAAGTGCAGAACATTGATTGTTGTGACCATTCCGTCTTTGCCTGACATACCTTATTAATGAAAAATGTGTTTCCTTATAGAAACACTGCCGCTTTAAGAAGGGTTAACAGAGTGATGTCATAACAAGGTTGTAATCTGCTAATCTGTTAGATTTCAGTTAATAATAAGGCCTCTCCGCCTACCCATACATCATATATAGATTATGAACAGAAAAAGGCAGACATCAGGATTCACCAAGCACATCTAAGATGCAGACAGCTGCACGGCACCCTGCGCACCCTGGTAGTCAACCCCCCTAGCCCATAGCACTATACTTATCACCTGTGGGGTAGTGGTCCGATTCCCATTCCCCACCCGAAGCAGAGACCTCCGTAACATGCCAGAATGCTCAACCCCCACCTGTTGCACTACAACCCCATGAACACCAACTGTTCCCTGGTGATATAGTGGAATCCCCCCATCCCTGCCCTGCAAGGTAATATCGGCCCTGCTGGATTCCCTGGTGGTCCAGTGGTTCCTGCTGTCTGCAGTGTGGCAGCCTGCCCGTGGGTGGCCTACATGCCCTGGGGATCATGCACCTCCAAGTTGGGCTTTGAATGGGGCTGTGCTCTGTAGGCATGGGCATGCACACCCCTGTCACACGGCCCCTCCAGATGCATTTGAGGCCTGTACAGTGTGTTTTAATTAAACACTATTTAGCCCATCGATTTAATTCCTATGCATCAAAACCATCAAGACTTGCAGTGATAACCCCCTCCCCCGATTGGCACACACAGAATCAAAAATCGCTACATGTGCTTTCAGCCTTGGTTCACAATCACACACAATTCAAAACCAAAGTATTTCATGTCAAGACTTGGAGTGATACATAACCCCCCCCGACAATCAAAAACCGAAAAATATGCTTCCAGCCTTAGTTCACAATCACACATAATTCAAAACCAAGGTTTTTCATGTCAAGACTTGATACACCCTCCCCCAACACACAGACAAAAATGCAAAATGTGCAGTTTCAGACTTTCAGCCTTGGTTCAAATCACAGTCACACACAGGGGCAATGGTCATGACTAGACATGTTAGGAGTCAGATATGTTAAAGTGAGCAGCCATATATTACACAGCACATGCCACACTTCTGAGTCTGCTTTACTCTGCTACAGTCTAGAAACATAGAAACATATATAGCTAGCAGATAAGGACCGCTTGACCCATTTCCCTACCTGATGGATAATAAGCTCAAGCTGCAGATTCTAATCAACAGCAGTCAGCTTACTTCTGTTCCTCCTGCTAGATGGCAGATTGGCCCACCTAATTTACAAATTCTACAGTTTTCCTTAGATTTGCCAAATTGCCATTGCCAGTTTTCAGCCAGGCCCAGGCCAATGCCCCATCCCCCCTGGGCTGCTGGCTTCCATGCAATACTCCTTTCTCCCTTCCTTTTACAAATTTAATTCAACAAGGTTGCTGGCTACTGCCTGTGATGTAACATGACAGTGAGACTGAGAGTCTGACTGACTGAAAATCACTCGTCGTTCCCTCACCATTTCAGCCCTTCAGGCAGATAGAGCCGCCCCCTACCTAGCCTACACTAGGGGTACCTCACAGAATGGGAGATTGGTCCTTTTCATGAACAAAGAGACTGCTTTCTGAAAAAATGGGCCCACTCACACAAAGCTGAATATTATTTCTCTGCTAAAGGGGTCAAGGTTAAGAACATCCTTCCAGTGCTGAAAATGGAAAACAAATAACTTCTCTTGTAGGATTGCACATACCTGACTGGGGTCTGGGGACACATTTCCTGATTATATTTTGCATAGTTACTTGTTATGTAGTCATTTGTATGCCTTTAGGAGCAGTCCTTTCCCATTGTACCCCTGGAATGGAGAGTCAGGCTTTTAATTTTAATCCTGGAACAGAGTCACCCCCCTCATTTCCACCACTGGTCTTGCTCATGGCCTGCAACTAAAATCTCTGTATATGATTTAGCTTATATTTCATTAATTTTGTATCATCTCTCTCTCTCTCTCTCTCTCTGTGTATATATATATATATATATATATATATATATATATATATATCCCCTGATTCTTTATCATTGAATATATTCTACTGAAGGTACATGAGGCAAGAGAAGGCTAATGGATGGTACTGCCTTCCAGTTCTCTGGGGTAGTGTTTAAAGGTGTAGTTCTTTTGGATTAGATAATTAATTTGTTTTTTAAAGATATCCTCTGAGATATTGCTGCTGATTACATGTTGTGGTAACCCATTCAAGACTCCCACAATTCTGTGGGTGAAAAAGGACTTCCTTTTTGTCATCTGAAACTTGAACTGCTGTCACAGGGAGACCCCAATGGGATCTCCGAGGAGGGGCTGGATCCCTCTCTCGATACTCTCTATTAGACCACCTAGATATATATTTATAGACCACACAGAGAACGGAGGAGATTTCATAAAGCTTTACTTGGTGAGGATACAACATTTAAGCTGGTACAAATGTTGTAGCTTCAGTTACAAAAATAAAAAGCCGTTTTGTTTTTAGGCAGAACTTACAAAGCTTATATACAATTGAACAAATACAGGATGTACATCCTGTCTCCAAACAAGGCAATGTTGGTATATTAGCTCTGTAACTGGAGAATTTACCTCTGCATTTCCTGTGGTACATATTGTGACTTGCATGAGCTAAATGAAGTAAATGAAATAAATATAATAAATGGCAATCCCCACAAGATGGCAGCATTGTATAACTAATGACAGTTTGTTTTTAGCAAATTCTCCACTGACATACATGCACGTAGGCTTAACACATACAGTAGCTAGTTTTGTTATACACACTTAACTGTGCCCTTTTCCTACTATATGTAAAACATAAAAATTACATAGCAGTTTAAACTATAGCATTAGCAAGATATACTTACTCTTAAGCAAGTACAGGATATATGGTTCAAATTCTATTAATATCTTCAATCAATCAATCAATCAATCAATCAAATCTTTATTTATTCAGGTGAACATCATTGAGCACAGCTCATTTGCAAGATGGACCTGATAAGGTCAAGGTTCAATAACTGGTACATGTATAGGAAGATTTAAAACACGTATATACTTATATACAGTAATCAAGGTTCAATAATTGGTATATGTACATGAATAATTAAAACACTTATATACAGAAATCAAGAACAGAAATTGTTTAAACATAACAGGATATGGTAGGAGCATATGAGATGCACTCTAGGTAAACCAGTATATACATATCAACATTGGCAGTAAACATGACATACATTCAACATGATATACCCAAGATTCCAAAGATCCAAGGAAGCCAATGTGGACAAAGAAATAGTGATTGGATGACTGAAAGAGGTGGTCATAGACTGAGACAAGTGACATGGTAGGAAGAGTGCATGGGACTAGAGCAGGGGCTGGTGCTAGAACTGGGAGGTGAAAGGCAGTGATAAGGGCTAAGGTAGGAGCCTGGAGTTAATGGGAGAAGATTATAGCCAGGGGTGAGGTATCTGTGGAGATGAATTCTAGGAAGTGAATTGCCATGATATGATGGCAGCCTGAGAGGGGGAAGGAAAGGACTGCAAATAAACTAGAACTTGTGGAAGCAATTGCATTTTTCAGGGAAGAGACTTAGGTATAGATGCATGAAGGATGCTAAGGATACCCGGTTGATCAGCTTCAAGGACTTTTGAATCATGTTCCATGATATAGCTAGATTATAGCTGATAGCAGATCTTCCATGCCGGGTGTTGACTTTAGGCACTTTGAGCATAATGAAATTGTAGCTTCTTAGGGCGTAGGTGCCAGCTGTGGCCTGTGCGAAGCAGTCTAATATATAGTTTGGAAGCATCTTAGTCAAAATTCTGTATGTCCACACTGCAGCATTTCTGTTTCTTCTGAGATGTAGAGATGTCCAACCGATTGCAGCATAGAGAGAGCAATGGTGAGTGTTAAATGGTAGATCTGTTATGAACCTCAGAGCTCTGTGGTATAGTGTATCCAATTTGCATAGGTAGGAGATAGGGCAGTGACTATAGAGGAAGTCTGCATAGTCAATTACTGAGAGAAATGTGGTCTGGACCAACCTCATTTTGGAATCTCTGTTTAGAAAGTGCCTTATTCTAAAAAATAGACCAAGCCTCTGGTGAAGCTTTTTTAAAAGTTCTTCAATATGAACTGTGTAGTCAAGTTTGCTATCTATCCACACCCCAAATACTTGAATTTTTCTACATAATCAAGCTTTCACCAAGGATAGTGGATAGCTGGGGAGGTTGTTTAGTAATGAGGGATTTGTATGGCTTTGGGTGGAGAAAAACATTGCTTTTGTTTTCTTTGCATTTAAAAAGCTTTTTTCCAATAATTGATGTTGTAGTATAGAAATTCTGTTTGTAGAACTTCACAAGCTGTAGCAGGTGATGGGTTGCTGACATATAAAACAGTGTCATCTACGAACAAAGTGTACAGTGGCTTTGGTAAGATTCAAATCAATATTGTTAATATAAATGGTGAAAAGGATAGGGCACAGGATAGATCCTTGTGGAACTCCTCTTGAAGTGGTTTTAGGTGGAGATAGGTCTCCTTCAGCTTTCACTTGCTGTGTTCTTCCTGTTAGGTAACACCTGAACCATGTAAGGAGGATGGATCCAAGCCTATGGAGTGCAAGGAAGAGAGTAGCAGCTCATGGTCCACCGTATCAAATGCCTTGCTTAGATCAAGAAATACAGCACAAACGCTATTCTTTTTATCCAGTTCGGTTTGCCAATTGTTTGTAACTTTACCCAGTGCAGAAATAGTACTATGCTTAGACTGAAACCCGGATTGTGCTGGATTTAAAAGATTAGATTCTTCAAGGTAATCTCTTAATTGGATGCTTACCAGTTTTACTAGCAGCTTAGATAGTACTGGAAGGATAGAGATTGGCCTATAGTTGTTAAGGTCCATGGGGTCTCCTGATTTCAGTAGAGGGAAAACTTGGGCTGTTTTCCAAGTGGCAGGAATAGAACCAGATTTTAGGGACAAGTTAAAAAGGTGTGTTAAAGGAACTGCATGTGCATGCATTGCAATCTTTAGAAAGTAGGGGTCAAGGGAGTCAGCACCTGCACTTTTTTTTATATCCATCTGTGAGATTAGATCCTCCACTTGTTTCAACAGAATCGGTTTGAAGAAGAAGGAGGATTCAGCTAACTGAGATCCTGTATACTAGGAGCTTAACTGAGCACGTAGCAGATTGGCTGGAGAGGTATCAAATGCAAGGCCAGTGGTTGTAAAATGATTATTGAATGCATCCAGTATTTCCATTCTGTCCAAGATTGTCACCTTGTTGTGGTGCATTTGAGCTGGTAGTGAAGTGCTAGGATCTTGTCCCATTATGCCCTTAATAGTGCTTCAGAACCTGGCAGGATTGTGGTATGAGGAGTCTAGTTCAGCCATGTAGTGAGCAGCCTTAGCATCCCGTGCACTTTCTTGGTACAGCTATTCCTGGCTTTCTTAAATATCAACCAGTCATTTGGGTTCTTAGTCTTCCTTGCCTTTTCCAAAGCTTATCTCTCTCAAGCAGGGCTGATTTAAGGTCAGGTGAAACCAACGACAAGATTTGTTTTTAATTCGAACTCTAGTAATTGGTGCATGAGTGTTAAGGGCATCTAGTATTATGCTATTTAACACCTGATGAGCTTTTTCGACTGAATCTGCTAGGTAGAACTCTTGCCATCTTGTAGAGTGATTTAGATCATGAAGATATGCCTCAGAGTTGAAAGTTTTCTTGGATCTCCTCAGTAGGAATTTAGCTGGGGTGTTAGTTTACCGGATGACCTTATTCCAGCAATAAGGCAGTGGTCACTTATGTCACTGAACAGCACTCCAGCGTGCGTGAAGAGGTGGGGTTTGTTCACCAGCATGATGTCAAGTAATGTGCTGTTGCTCAGATTTTTTTTGTTGATTCTTGTTGGTTCATATATAAGTTGTGAAAAACCATATATATCACAAAATGATACTAAAGGAGCCGCGGCCTTGGATAGCCAATTAAGGTTTAGATCACCTAGGATTATGGTCTCTTCATTATCCATCTTGATTTGATTCCCCAGGTGGGCTAGAAGCTTATGATCTGCTGAAGGGGGCCTGTAGCAGCCAACTAGCCGAAATGCTGCAGTGTTGGAGAGAGACACTTTGAGGGATAGACATTCGAATTCTTTGGGCATAGATGTTGCATCTAAGCAAAGTTACAGATATATTGGATTTGACATATAAGCAACTCCCCACCCCTTGTCTGGCGATCCGCTCTGAATATTTGATAATTGGGTAAGTTTATGTCTCTGTCTGCTGTGGCGGGTCTGAGCCATGTCTCTGATACCACAAGAAAGTCTGGCAAAGTATGGGCAACCCAGGATTGTATCAACTTGAGCTTTTTTAGCAGACTGCAGGCATTGATATGTAGAAAGCTTAGACCTTTGATCGAGGCTAAGTCTGCTGCTGAGGTAATGCACTGTGGAGGTCTGGGGTTAATTTCCACATTTCCAACACAGATCAGGAAAAAAATTAAAAGTTTCATAAGGGCTTCAAGAGAGAAAATGAGGAGACTATCTTTGGTCCTCCTTTTTCTATTCAGGGGCTTCTGTTTTAAGATAAGCCAGTCAGGGTTATGGGTTCGTGCCAATACACTCAATAGCAATCTGGTGGTCAGGCATAATGGGGAACTGTATACCCAATAATGGGGTACCGAGCGATATGTTGATAGAGCAATTTGTGTCCCTACATGGAGGTTACCCCACTGGTTAAATTGTGGCATAGGTAGTGCATAGATAAGGATCCGGTCCTTCTTTAATAATGGTGAAATAGCGAGACTAGAAGGTGGGACGACTTTTCAGTGTGACAGTGACAGGAGGAAGTCTTTTCCCTGAACAACATGAAGAACATAGCCAGGAGTATCCAAAGGATCCCCCATTTTGAAAGCAAGGTTGATGATTAAATGGAACTAGAAACAACAGTGTAGTAGCAGGAGAACAATAAGGAAGGGTTGCTGGTTTGGCAGTACAGCAGTGGCAATGAGACAGATTACTGGATAGCGTGGCGTTGGGGCAGGAATTGTAATTTGTGGGGAAAATGCCTATAAAAATAACATCTGAGGAGGGGCAGGGCGGGTGGGCATAAATTTTGCGGCTTTCCTGTACCTTCCCTGGCTGTCCCTCCCAGTTTTCTGGTCCCTGGAGGTGGCTAGGCAGTTGCTGCCCACCTGCTGGCGGAGCGTAGCCCTGGCTCACAACGAGGGCTTCCAACAGGGAGCTTCGACTTCCAAGGAGCTGCAGGTGGGTGTCCTGATCTTGGTCGGTGGCTGGCTGAGTGCCGGCTGACCGTGGGTGAGCTGAGCGACCCTGTTCAGGGGCAGGCAGCTTCCAAGGAGCTGCAGGTGGGTGTCCTGATCTTGGTCAGTGGCTGGCTGAGTGCCGGCTGACCGTGGGTGAGCTGATGCAGCCCTGTTCAGGGGCAGGCAGCTTCCAAGGAGCTGCAGGTGGGTGTCCTGATCTTGGTCAGTGGCTGGCTGAGTGCCGGCTGACCGTGGGTGAGCTGAAGCAGCCCTGTTCAGGGGCAGGCAGCTTCCAAGGAGCTGCAGGTGGGTGTCCTGATCTTGGTCGGTGGCTGGCTGAGTGCCGGCTGACCGTGGGTGAGCTGAAGCAGCCCTGTTCAGGGGCAGGCAGCTTCCAAGGAGCTGCAGGTGGGTGTCCTGATCTTGGTCAGTGGCTGGCTGAGTGCCTGCTGACCGTGGGTGAGCTGAAGCAGCCCTGTTCAGGGGCAGGCAGCTTCCAAGGAGCTGCAGGTGGGTGTCCTGATCTTGGTCGGTGGCTGGCTGAGTGCCGGCTGACCGTGGGTGAGCTGAACAGCCCTGTTCAGGGGCAGGCAGCTTCCAAAGAGCTGCAGGTGGGTGTCCTGATCTTGGTCGGTGGCTGGCTGAGTGCCGGCTGACCATGGGTGAGCTGAAGCAGCCCTGTTTAGGGGCAGGCAGCTTCCAAGGAGCTGCAGGTGGGTGTCCTGATCTTGGTCGGTGGCTGGCTGAGTGCCGGCTGACCATGGGTGAGCTGAAGCAGCCCTGTTCAGGGGCAGGCAGCTTCCAAGGAGCTGCAGGTGGGTGTCCTGATTTTGGTCGGTGGCTGGCTGAGTGCCGGCTGACCGTGGGTGAGCTGAAGCAGCCCTGTTCAGGGGCAGGCAGCTTCCAAGGAGCTGCAGGTGGGTGTCCTGATCTTGGTCGGTGGCTGGCTGAGTGCCGGCTGACCGTGGGTGAGCTGAAGCAGCCCTGTTCAGGGGCAGGCAGACTGTTCCAAAGAAATGCAATATACTTTATAACCATGTATGTACTCTTCTCCTTAGCAAGCTGCTGTCACATTCTTATAGGTCACTGTGTAACTATGATAAGTAAGAGCTATAACAAATGTGACACATAGCATTAATAAGAAATGCCTACATCATTTTGGGGAAATGCAGCACATAAGTTTTGTTTTGTCCACCATTTCACACACATATGTTTTGTTTTTAACCACAATTTTGTAATATGCCTGTGTTGTAACTGCACTGTGTATACATACCTTTTTATACTCTTGTCTTTCTGTGTATTTGCTCATGCACCCACTTACCGGCTTTATCAAATTGTACTTGGGGTTTTGTAGCCTGTCCCCTGCCAACTATTAAAATGTGTGCAAAGACACACATTATAGTGAAATCCCTCTCTACAAATCCCTTCTTTGGGGCTTTGCCGCAAATTTTATTATTATTTATTTGCACATCATGCCCTTGTGTATTTATGCTATTGCTGACCAAGGGCAAACAATATATTACTTTCCCACCTTTCACTAATAATAAGGCTTGGGACAGAGACTCCAAACCTAGTTGGCAGCCCCTGCACTGGTATTTGCTTCCCTTGTGTATATTCCTGCTTAGGGCTTATACACCACAGGCACACTGATTACAGCCGCATGGCAGAGAATTGGTGCTATAATCTATTTAAGAACTTTACAGGTACTCAGCTTAATTTAAGCGTAGGCATACAATAGACAAAGCCACCAAATGTAGTGCATTAACATTTAAAAAAAAATGCAAAACATATCCATGCAATAAACACTTCACAAGGTTGCCACGACAAGGTATCAGTACCAGTGATGCTGCCTTGACTAGTTTAAATGCTGTTTTGCATAAAAATATTATGCATTACATATGCAAAAGCGACCCATGGGACAATCCCATTGGGGTATTTCTAACATGCAGTTTAAAAAAATATATTATCTTGTATTAAATGGATAGCAAATATAGCAACACTTTTGATTATATTATGATAAGTACAGCAATCTATTCTAATAGCAGAGCTGACATTGTATTCTTGTATCATTATTTTACTTAACTTAGCACTTGACCTTCCCTTCTTTGAGCAATTTTGCTTATTATTCTTTGTCTAGTCTGCAGTTCATCTATCTCAAGTGTTAGCTTAATTAGTCTTTTACAGCTTTTTGTACTTCTGGAGTTTGGGAGTTTAATCTGTGCGCTCTTCTGGTAAGTATCCAACTAACATAAACTCCATATGTATTTGCTCTTTTGACGTTCTGATGTCATTTACTGTACATTCAAACTTCCAGTCATTTTTAAAGGGTGGCATATGTGTTGGCTCATTGGTTTCTGTCCACTCTGATGGCAAGTTTGGGTCCTCTAGATACCATTGCAGAAAGTCAGGATGCTTAAAACCTCAAGTACTTATAAGCCAGAATAGTCTACACATCGGTCTATTGCTCCCATCCCCCCAAGCATATACTAAACAAATCAATGTCCAGTAGGCCACTGTGAGTTCCATTATTTCTTGCCTGCCAGAAGTGTGATATGGTGATATCATTTTTATTATTACACTTGCTTGTTATAGTCCAAATGGGCCACACAAGGCAGCATAGTATACAGATGCTGGCGATGGTCTCCTTTTTTGTGGCTTTGATTGCATACCTGGAAAGAAAATCAAATGCAGTATTTATTCTTTTGATAGTTTGTCTGATACCTTCAACATGGATCCATTTGTGTTTACCTTTTCCATTTTCCATTCTTTCCATGTATGCTGCTGTATTGTCTAGGGCCTCTGTAACTTTATATGGCCCTAGCCAACTGGCATCTTTCCAAGGTATTTTCTGATCCCAATTTTTAATCATCACCATGTCTCCCACTTGCAGTGGCTCTTCCCACCCTATTTTGGGTTTCCTTTGTTTTAGGTTTCTTTAGTATGCTTGGAACATGTGCCAACAAGCATGTGGCAGATGCTTTTTTAACTGTTCTTGCACCTGATGTAAAAAGACACTGCTTAACACTGTCTTTTAAGACACTGGGAGGTTCTGGTAATTCCGATGGATAGTTTAATCTCATTCTCCTCACTGTCGTGAGCTTGTAGGGGGACAGAATAGTACTAGACTAAATCGTTACCCTTACGACCATGAGAACTCCTTGCAAGTGAGCGACCCAGTCTTTCCCTGAGTCCATCAGTGCCTTTTTCAGGGCATTTTCTAGCATCCTGTTCATCCTTTCTACCATCCCTGATGATTGTAGGTGGTATGGTAGATGGAATCTTTGTTGTACTCCAATAATTTCACAGAGGTATTTCATTGTCTCATTAACAAAATGGGTACCCCTGTCAGATTCAATTATGTTGGGGAACCCCCATCTACTACAAACTTGGTCAAACAAGATTTTTGAAGTTGTTTTGAGCAGTATTGTTTGTAGTAGGGAATGTCTTCTCCCATTTTGAAAACATATCCATTATAACTAGTAGATATTTATACCCTCCTTTTGCAGTTGGGAGTGGCCCCACATAGTCAATTTTTAATGTACTTCAGGAGCCATCTGGCAATAGCAACCTATTTAATTTAGGTTTTCCTCTTTTTGGGTCTTGCTGGAGACATACAAGACAAGTATCCAATGTGTCATTTACGGTGGCCTCCATTTTTGGCCACCAATACTTATTCTTAATGATTTGCAGGGTTTTGTCTTTACCACAATGGCCTGCCCATCTGAGGTTCTCTAGAACAATTTGTTGTTTCATACTATCTGGGGGCACCCATTTGGCATTTTTAGTATTTGGGTCCCTCCACCATAAAACCTCTCCTTTCCTACACAGGTGATCTTTGTTGTTAGTTCCCCTTTCCCTTATTTCTTTAATTTTCTCTTGAATCTATTGGTCTGTAATTTGTAGTTTACCTGTATCTATCTCCTGGACCTCTTTTGGGATGGCACTACTAACAGTGGCATGTCTTGTGCCTGGCCATGTTCATGACCCCTTTGCCCCCTCCTTTGCTGCTTGATCAGCCAATTGGTTTGTGACTGTGTATGTTTGGGTTTCTGGTCACGTGTGCCTTAACCTTTTGTATTTCTACTGTGTGTGTGGGTGTTTTTTTAGTAGGTCCCAATTAGCATTAAGTAACTGTTTGTGTTGGACATCGTGTCCATCTGCCTTGACCATTCCTCTTTTTCTCCACAAATGTGTCCACTCGTTTAGTGAAGATTTTCCAAATTTTGAGTCAGTGTGTATGGTTATTTTTTGTCCTTCATATCTAATGATGGCCTCAGATATTGTTACCAGTTCTGCATACTGTGCTGATTTGTCTCCATCCAAAGCAAATTGCAGAGCTTTGTCTCCATTTCCATGGTGTGTTGGGGAATATACTGCTGCTCCAGTATATGGCACACCATCCACATAGTTCTTTGACCCATCCACATATAGGTGTAGTGTTTGGGTAGTGTCATTTGGTAGATGACCCATGGGGGTGCTCTCCAGAATTTCTGTTTTGACGTCTCCACAATCATGGGGTTCACCCTCATAGTCTGCGTATTGTATAAACATAGGATGTTGTACTGACTCAAAACTGACATTGTTTTGTTGAATGTTTAGTACCCATTTTGTGGCTCTCTGATTTGATATGCCTCTTAGGTCTCCTGTCAGTATGTATCTTGGGGCACTGTGTGTAGACTGCACTATAAGTTCTGCAAATTGTGTAGTTGTTTGTGCCTGTTGTATAGCCCACACAACTGCCTTTTTTCTTCTACTTTGTCTATCTTCCTAGACAAGAAATGTATCATGTCACTTAGGTCATTCATCTGATCTGTGGTTTAGTCAACCCTTTTATCCATTTTTTCTTTTCCATTTTTGACTGTATATGGGGCCATTGGTATTTGAAGTTTCTTTTTTGTTTTGATTTTGATTGCCTCTTCTTTATCAGCTTCAGCCTTGGTAATTCAGGATAAATTTTAACTACCTCTGCCACTTGGGTTGTTATGGCTATTGTCTCATCTCTCTCTTCCTCCACCATTTGTAGTTTTGTCTTTAAATAATTTTTCTCTTCTGTATTATTATACTGGTCTTGCAGCTCTTTTTATTTTCCTGAGGTCTTCTTGTTCCTTATAAATTTGATTTTCTAATCTTAATTTTTTTGACTCTGTCTCTAGTTCTTGGTTTTTATTATCATGAACCTAACATCCTGATCCCATCTGTCCTGTAAAGCTTTTAATTGATCCTTTTTTTCTAGTACCAATATTTTATTGCCCTCTTTTGAGCAAGCCAGTAATTCTTTTACCTCCTCGTGTCTTCTATTAAGATGGTCTAAATATTGTACTGCTGCCTGCAATGCATTGGCACACTTTTCTTTCTCATTTTTGTAGCCTGCATTTCTTTCTAAGACACATTGGTTAAAATATGGTCTTAATTGTTGATCCCTTGTAGGTTTTTCATATGGACCTACCTTACCATGTTTCTCCACATGTTTATTGATAAATTCTTCCATCTTGTTTATAGTCTTCCCTGGTCTTACACACCCAAGACGAGACTCTACTCCCTCTCCCTGGGAAGGCTTTGTGCACACTTAATAAGGCCTTCACTGTTACACTTACTCTTTAAGTGTCTCTATTAGGTCTCTGAGCATCTCCTTCAACCTTCCATGTATCCTGCCAGTTTATTAGTTTAATTACTCCTGGTCACACAGGCAAAGTGCCTTCATCTAGTAGGCTCAAGACCTACACCCTTACACAGTTTTCTTGGTATAATTAATCACACTAGTATTCTGAGACTGTTCAGATATATTAATAATCCACCAAATAATAACTAAACAAATGACAAACAAAATCACTAAAATTTAACAATCCCTTTCCTTATTACAAGACTTCATTTAGATATTATACTAATACCTGGTTTCTTGCATTTTTCTTTGCCTTATGTTCATTACAGTCTGTCACTCAGTGAGTTGATCAGTTTCTCTGTGAACAGATTTCTTCAATAAGGAAAAAAAAAGAGTTTTGCCAGCGACAAAAAAAATTATCGAATGGTCATAAATTCTAGGTGTTTTTTACCTTTGGTTTGGCCTTTTCATTGCCAGCAGCTTTAGTAATCTGAGTCATGGCACCAAATGTAACAGGGAGACTCAATGGGATCTCCAAGGAGGGGCTGGCTCGCTCTCTCGATACTCTCTATTAGACCACCTATATGTATATTTAGAGACCACATGGAGAATGGAGGAGATTTCATGAAGTTTTACTTAGTCAGGATACACCATTTAAGCTGGTACAAAGGTTGTAGCTTCAGTTACAAAAATAAAAAGCCATTCTGTTTTTAGGCAAAACTTACAAAGCTTATATACAATTGAACAAATACAGGCTGTACATCCTATCTCCAAACAAGGCAATGTTGGTATATTAGCTCTGTAATTGGAGAATTTACCTCTGCATTTCCACGTAAATGTAAAAACTGTAAAAATTGTCTTTTCTCCTGTTTTTGTACCTGAATGTATTCGTCTGAACCAATTACTGTAACAATGTACCTGTTGTACCCTTTTGTACTCTCCCGGGTCGTTCCTGAAAATAGGCATAAAACTTGTCTAGTGTACTTACCTGGTAAACAAAAACTAAATAAATAAATTTCCTGTGGTACATATTGTGACTAGCATGAGCTAAATTAAGTAAATTAAATAAATGTAATATATGCCAATCTCCACAAGATGGCAGCATTGTATAACTAATGACAGTTTGCTTTTAGCAAATTCTCCATTGGCATACATGCACGTAGGCTTAACACATACAATAGCTGGTTTTGTTATACACACTTAACTGTGCCCTTTTCCTACTATACGAAAAACATAGAAATTACATTGCAGTTTAAATTATAGCATTAACAAGATATACTTACTCTTAAGCAAGTACAGGATGTATGGTTCAAATTCTATTAATATCTTAGCAGACAGTTACAAAGAAATGCAATATACTTTATAACCATATATGTGCTCTTCTTTTTAGCAAGCTGCTGTCACATTCTGATAGGTCACTGTGTAACTATGATAAGTAAGACCTATGACATATATGACACATAGCATTTATAAGAAATGCCTATATCATTGTGGAGAAATGCAGCACATAAGATTTGTTTTGTTCACCATTTCGCACACATAAGTTATGTTTTTAACCACCATTTTGTAATATGTCTGTGTTGTAACTGTATTGTGTATGCATTTTTTTTTACTCTTGTCTTTCTGTGTATTTGCTTGTGCACCCACTTACTGGCTTTATCAAATCGTACTTGGGGTTTTGTAGCCTGTCCCCTGCCAACTATTAAAATTTGTGCAAAGACACGCATTACAGTAAAATCACTCTTTACAACTGCTTTAACTGATTAATTTCCATTCTGACTGGAATCCAATGGATTGCTAGATTATCCAGTTTGAATCTAATCATTATTCAAATAATTTTTATCAAATCAAAAATTTCATGAGAAAGGCCAGTGTTACAAAAGGGGTTAGTAGAATAATAGAGTAAAATACAATTTTGTTTTATATAGTGCCATTCACACATACTTTACATACAAATGAACTACACCACAGGGCCTTACATGTCCCCGACTCCCAGTCCTGGCCAATCCATGTGTGATTAAGTGTGTGATCATTCATGAGCCCCTTGGCTGTGCTCCATCGGGATCCTAGTCTAGGATGGCATGGTGGATGGGACTGCCATCCACACATGCATGATGCACTGCACCTCCTCCTCAGAGTCCTTACAGTCTAAAAATCCAGGCAGTCCCAGTGGATTGCTTAATGCTCTACAGTTCCTGATGCCTGACCCTCTGGTCAGATCCTAGTCCAAATGGTCAGACCTCAGTCTCCTCCACCACCCATGGTGCACCGTGCATGCTTGATGCACCGGAGCATTGCCACGGTGCCACCACACTCCACACTCACCTCCTCATCCTCAGACCTCACTCCTCGGTACACATGGTTGGCAAGTTCAGCAACCAACCAACACTGGTTCTTCAGTCCAGATGAGGATGGTTCATGCAGCTTGGAAAAACTTTTATCTAAGCTGAGGCTCTGCTCGCTGGTTCAGCCAGGCGGCCTAATTTTTCCACTCTCTGTCACGTAATTTTCCCTCTCTCTCTAATGAACCCACCTCATGACTAAGACTTTGGTGCCAAACTATGAAGCTTGCTTATGCATGTGCAACACTAGATACTTAAGTTACATGTTGCTGGCGATTGGCTAGCTGGTGGGTGGGGAGGGGCAGGGCTATACTTGTTTGGCAACAGTGGCAAGAGTTAAATAAATGCAGATGACATCCACACCATAAAAACTAGGTGTCAGCAATAAACTACAGAAATATTACTGGACATCAATGACTCCAGATAGTGCATTTTTGGATGTTTTTAGCTGATTTTTGGATGTAAATTACGTCCAAATAGGAGTTATCTGAAGCGCTGCTTGTATCTATATTAGTGCATGCAAAACCATCCACCTACTTCCTCTCTCTGTATTCCACTGTTGCCTATGACCCATGGTCCCCTGTTCTACCCCATGTGACCCTATCTCTGACTCCCAGCTGTCACTTTCTTCTCTTCTGTTTTCACTAAATCCAAGTGATTCCCCTTTTTGCTTGCTTCTTAAACTCCCCCCAACACCCTTCCACACTGGCCCATATCATTCTCCACCCAAGGAGAGTACCATTTGCTCCACATGCCATTTAACAGTACCCTCTAGTGTGAGGTCCACATTACCTGTTTTGCACTTACGGTCTGGGGCCAGGACTGGAGCTACTGGGCTCATTCTCTCTGTACAGACAGTTGGTGGGACCCCATCTGAAGTACTGTGTGCAGTTTTGGAGACCCCATCTCCACAAGGACATAGACATGATGGAGGCAGTCCAGGGGAAGGCAACTAAAATGGTGCAGGGTCTTCACCAGAAGCCAGATGATGACAAACTAAAGGAGCTTAATATGTATACCCTCAAGGAAAGGAGGGAGAAGAAGGACATGATAAAAACTTTCAAGTACCTCAAGAGAATCAAGCAAGTCCAAGAGGGTAGCATCTTTCAGAAAAACAGATGTGCAAGAACAAGGGGGCATTATTTGAAGATAGAGGGGGTCCGGCTCGGGGACAATGCAAGGAAGCATTTTTTCATGGGGAAGTTGATGAACACATGGATCTGACTTTCTGAGGAGGTGGTGGGGTCAAAAACTGTGGGGAAATTCAAGAAGGCATGGGACTGACATAAGGCAATTCTAGTGGGGGTTAGGAACAAGTAGGCTGTTGGTTAACTAGGATCTGCAGCTTATCCAATAGGTAGGGAAATGGGCAGACTGGGTGGGCCAAGCAGCCCTTATCTGCTGTCAAAGTCTATATTTCTATGTTGCCAACCAGTGTAGTGCAGTAGCAGTTTGACCTTCCAGTCTCCTCCATGGGAGATGTGCAGTGTGGCTACTAAAATGTCCCACTGTCCTAGGCTGCTGCAAACCTGATGTAGCACCACCAGTTCCAGAAGATGATCTATCCTCCTCCTCCTCTTCCTCTTCTAAATTTATTGGGGTTGAACAGATGGATCAGCATGCAGGATGTACCCAAGGCTGTTGTGAGTGTCCCAGGGCTCATACTATCTTCATGTATTGTGCAAATGGCATGAGTCACATCCTTAGGGCTCTTACTGAAATAAAGCTACACACCTGATGTACTATGGCCTCCATTCCTTCTAGGTGCACTTGCGGACTTAGTATGGCCAGATCCAGAATCGCCGTCCTTCTCATCCTCTTCTTGTTGCACATCATGGGAACCACAACCTCCTGTACTGGGACCCCTAGATGACAATAACTTCCTCTTCTTGGTGCTGCTGGCCTTGTCACCTTTAGATTTTGCAGTAGTATGACCATGCTTTGAATGAGCTCAGTTCCATTGTCTTCTTCACCGTCACTGTCATCACCATCACCCCCCCTCCTCATGCAAGATTTCCTGTGGAGGAATATAGTCTACATCCATGTCATAATCACCTTCCTCGTTACCATCATCTGACAGCTCAGCCTCCTTCACCTGAGCAGACACAGATACAAAAGGTACCAATGCATGTACACCATATCTCTGCTGTCCACTACAGGTAGTGATGGAAAGGCGATTCTCATTCTCCACAATAACCATACATCCACCACCACCACCACCACCTCTTTCCTCAACACCAGGAGACAAAGGGGACGTGCCATGTTCACCTGCAGTAGTACCACCAGGCTGATTCGGGGAAGACGTTGCACACCTAACAGGATTCAGCTGAGCCTGTTTCATTTTTTTGCCAAGAGCTGACTTAGCAGCACCACCAGCAGTACTGTGTCTTTTGCCTGTGTCACCACTAGATGGCTGCCCTGTGTGTACACATCCCAGCTGGCCCTGAAAAATGTCCTCCTCCTCAACCTCCCTAATGTCTTTATCACCACTGCAAGACATATTCTTAGTTCTTACTTTTATTTTAAGATACTCACTTGGGGAAAAAGTAAGTTAAGTGTAATGCAGTCAGTACTGCAAAGATACAAGTTACTTACTAAGTGTCTGTGCATGCTACCATTGAAGATCGGAACACTCTATGGGGCTACCTCTGTAGCTACTATCAGCTGTCTGGCATGCCTTTACTCCCATATTGGGACCTCTAACGCTTGATGAGTCCTTTGTAACTGTAATTTTCATGAAACTGTTCCGTTTCAATGAACAATGTGTGACTGTCATTCTTGTGAAACTGTTTTACTCCTCATGATGTTCAATTGTACCTAACCTGCCTGTGAATCATAAAACATGTCCTGATTGTAATGTCTGTTTACTCTATTTACCTTGAGTTGTTCCCCCTGTTACCTTGAGTTGTTCCTCCTGTTTATTCTACTGTAGCCTGTAATTATTCCCGGGTAGCCCATGAAAAAGGGACTGTAATGGTCTCAGTGGGCCTACCCAGTCACCAAAATTTTAAATAAATAAATAAACAACAGCAAATAAATAATGCTGTTTGGACTAAGTAGTAAGTACTGTATCTGCTGTTGTAATAAGTTCAATTGTCTATATCTTTACTTTAAATTTACACAGTAAAGATATGACACATCACACTCACACACTGAGAAATACTGGCAAAAACTAATGCCAAAAATGTAGTTGTTTTTTTTTACTTCACTCATGCCAACCTGACAGAGTGACAAGCCCTGTTTACATTACCCTATTTGCACCGCATTAACCCATGCACAGCGGTTAATGCACTGCAAATGTCACCCTGTGGACACTCACCGGACTGTCTCAGGATTTGGTTCAGGTTTTTGCAGCAATGCAGGAGCAGGTATCCATTTCGTATCGAGCACATTTCTGTGTGATGTAAACATAATAGTGTGCATGAACTGCGGTGCAACCAATTTTTACCATCATACAGGTTCACCCCCAGCATCAGAAATAGTAGCCATGTGGTGCAACTTGCTGTGGGCTGTGTAAACTCGGACTGCCCCTGTAAACAGACAGCACAGCAGACTTGGAGCAGCCACAATTTCACTTCGCCACCATGGTATAAACAGGGCTACAGTGTCTCTCTCTTACTATGACTCAGAGAGAAAAATAATATATAGCACCAGCCAGGCATAAAAACACTTTTTTGGTGAGTAACGTTCCACAAACCAACTGACAAAGCAACTGCTTTACCTAGGCTGAGTGTGCATCTCATCTAAGACAGAACACAATAAACTACTACAGTGAGCTAACAACACAGCAGCAAAGTGACAACAGTTTTATTTTTTCACTCACACTGAGTGACCGACAGTGACACAGACAGTGTATATGTCTAACTGTACTACTAGACTGTGTGTATATACAGTATAACTCATACCACACACAGCACAAATAACTACTCATAGTACTAACTCCTCCTCAGTCACCCAGCCATGATCAGTGACAGCAAGTGGCCTGCAGCAGTGCAGTGCCCACTCATGGGGCTCGATTCTCAAAAAGTGCTGAGATTGGCACAAGCTGCTGCAAACTGCAGCTTGTGCTGAAGCCCGGTGTGCCAGGGACCCTGCACCAGATTCTGGTACAGGAGGGATCCCAGCACCTAAGTCCCCACACATGAGGCCTCTCCCATGTGGCAAACACATGGCACATGGGAAGGGACTGCCACATGCTCCTCAAAGCAAGTGGTCCCCCTCCCTGATCCCCGATTACCCCTGATAAATATGACTATATATTTAACCACCCAATCCCTAGTATTCTAGTCGCCCCCTTCCCAATACCGAATGCCACCTGGTACTATACATAATAAATAAAGCCCATGCCTGGTGGTCTAGTGGCCCCCCTCCTTGATCCCAGATGCCGCCCATTCCTATACAGAATAAATAAAGCTCATGCATGGTGGTCTAGTTGCCCCCCTCCCCAATCCCAGCACTTATTTAGAGTCATTGCACTCAAATAAATTGAATTTAAGCATTTAATTTGCTTCTTTGAATTTGTCCTTCAGTTGGAGAGCATTCCTACATTTTAATTTGTTAATTTCGGGGCTTGCAACCCTTGGTTTACACCCTCCACTGGCAGCAGAGTGCGGGAGCCTGTTCTTGGAACTGCACATATTTAAAGTTGTGGCTCCATCGGTTCGTTAATCAGATACATGGGGTCTGACATGGAGCCATTGCTCGGATCTGCGAATCCGTAAATGTATCCATAGGATCCAATGCATTTGCCAGATCCATGTGCAACCCCCCCTCAACCTGTCTGGGGTTCTGGTGGTAAAGTGCTAAAGGGGGGCACAAGCCAGACATCAGATGTCTACTCAGGATAGCTAACAGCTCCTTACTGTATAAGGTATGAAAAGGTTCTCCTTAACATGTCCTACAAGTTCATAAAGGACAGACCTGTACCTCTCCTACTGAATGGGAGCCAGGCACACACTGGAACTGCCAGAGTCCACAATGCAGGGCCGAGGGGCTGAATGGAGCAAATTTTTGGTAGGGAACACTAAGTGAAGGCACAGAGAGACAGAGATTTTTAAAAATAAATAACTTAAAATTTAATCTCTTCCCAAAACAATCATGGACAAACTAAACAGCTCCACTGAGCTTAATGGCATATAAAGAGCAGGCAAGAGCCAGTTTTTGCAAGCAGATTACTCTAAGCAGTGCAGTGCTACAGAGTCCCATTAAAGTGGCCTGTTCAGACAGGCCACAGAAACCGAGCCCGAAGGCTCCTCATCCACTGACAGAATGGGTTCCCTCCGAGGGACTCCCAGGCTGTTCAGAATAATCAATTACCATGGCTTTTATTGCTCAAATGGCCTGATCTCAGGGTCCTACTCTACACATGCTGCAGCACCCTTAGCTATGGCACCAATCTGGTCACAGGCCCCCCGAGGTTTACCACTACTGGCACACTTCCCAAGGCAGTGTGCCACATGGGAAGGACTGGTCCAGGCTGCCACCACTGAACCAGCCGCAATACAGTGCCCTCACCCCTACAGGGCCCCCATTGCTCTTGCTATTTGCTCCCAGACAGACGGTTTATAGGGTTGCCAACAGTCCCGTATTTTTTTGTTTGTTTTAAATTTGAAATGTTATTAAGTTTTACAATAACACAACCAGACATATGAGAATGTAACAGTCAGGAGCATCAAAAGTACACAGAAACACATGTCCAGTCTTCCCACCCCTCACCCATTCCCTTCCCCTCCCTCCCTCCCCATCCCCTCCCTTGTTTTATTACCCCCCACCAACCTCCCCTCACCCTTCCCTGAGGCTTGGCATCAGACTTGGACAATACCTTAATGGCTGATATCATGAGACACATTACACTCCTTAGCAGTGAGGGCATACACTGAGATTTACCGAGAACCTGAAAAGGGAGTGGTCCTTGAGTGGAGCAAATATAAGGTATGAAGACTCTCCCAGGTTCTTTTGTAATGGTTCAATGATCCCCACAAGCTAGCCTTAAGTTGTTCTGAGTGAAGGTTGAATAGAAGCTCTTGAAGCTATTCTGTATATGAGATCCTGTGATCACTCAGCCAGTGTAGCAGAACTAATTTCTTCAGCGACATGGAGATCATCACCATGTGGTATCTCTCTATATGGAATGGCACCTGAGAATAGTCCCCAGTGAGGCAAATTTCAGTGGTAAACAGGTCCTCCAGTCCCAACAGAGGGTCTCTTTTGTTTTTCATGGTATTCCATAACTCTTTGATAGATGGTCAGTCCCCAAAAATATGATGGACAGTACCCTCCTGCTGATGGCACCTGTAACACAAGGGAGAAGATCTCCATCCCAGTTTGGCCAGTTTGGTCAGGGTCCAATACATATTATTTAAGATTTGAAACTGGGTTAACCTCAGTCTATCTTGGGGGATGTAAATGTATGTGTCTTTCCATACAGTTCCCCATCACCCTTGAGCTAAGGGAAATTGGTCAGCCCAATATCTGGGGTCCCTATACTGGGTGTCCAGATATCTAGTGAGTAAGGTCGGGTAGAGTTGGGAAATGGCATGCTGTCTATTAACCATCGGAATAAGGGAGTGAAACCATTCCCCTGTATCATCCCCTTCAGAGAGGAGGGGTGCCACAGAGGATAAGAGGTGCTGCAATTGGAAAATGTTGACTACCTGTTTGGAGGTGAGGTGGAATTGATTCATGAGATGACTGACAAGTTTACACCTACCATCAGAGAAAAAGTCTCCCACCCTGGAACCATGAATTTGAGGCACCCATCCCGCTGGAATCATCTGGCCACCAATTTTAAGACAGGGGTTCCCTACAACAGGTTGAATAAAATCTGTACTATAGCGGTAACGTAGGAATGCACAGAGTTGGATGTGGGCCCTAAGCGACATAGCCACCGGTGTATGGGACAGAGTATGAGGGATATTCTTGAGGGGAATATGTAACATAGTTTGTGGGGAAATACCAGCCTTAGCAAGTAGTTCCCTCTTCAGTGTTAGCCAGGAAGGGACATAGGGCAGAGAATCCAACTCCTCTAGAGGTGAGAGCCATCTCAGATATTTACTAGCATGATTCACCCAGAAATAGAGGGCAAAGTGTGGGAACCTCAGACCTCCCACACTCTCATGTCCCTGCTAATTTGTTATAGGCTCTTCTAGGAGGTTTACCAAGCCATAGGAATGAAAAGATAATGGAGTGAATCTTTTTTAATCAACACAAAGTGATCTGGAGATTGAGCATACTAGGGGGGTAAAAGAGCCTGGGCAATATATTCATTTTCACTAAGTTAATACGTCCCCACAGTGAAATCAGAAGGGTTTGTCATCTATTCAGGTCTTGTTGAATCATACCCATGAGATTCTCTAGATTGAGTTGTCTCATCAAGGCCTCACTTCTGGCCAGATGTAGACCGAGATATTTTAAGGTACAAGGACTCCACTGCAAGCCCAGATGCTCAATATCTGTTTTAGATAGCCGGTGATTAAGGGGAAAAACCAGGCTCTTTTCCAGGTTGATTTTATAGTTATAGAGGGAGCTATATTCTGCAATGATAGATACAGCAGCAGGGAAAGATTGTTTGGGGTGCAGGAGATATAAAAGAATATCGTCAGCATATGCCGATAATTTAAACACCTGACAGCCCACTGAGATACCTTGGACCTCTGTGTTTTCCCTCAGATGGGCTAACAGGAATTCAAGGTAAATATTAAAGAGAAGTGGAGACAATGGGCAGCCCTGCCTGGTGCTGGAGTGGAGAGGAAATGTGTTGGAAAACACTCCGTTACAATAAATGCGTGTGGTGGGATTCCTATAGACAGAGAAAATCCATTCAATAAATTTGGGAGGGATACCCATCCTCCACATTGCCCAAAATAAGAATTGCCAATCTATTCTGTTGAATGCCTTCTCTGCATCTAGGGAGAGCAACCCTGCCGGAACTCCAGAGTCCCCTGATGCAGAGAAGACATGCGCCAGATTCTGTAGATGGTCCGAAGAACTCTCCTCTTCATGAACCCAACTTGATCTGGATGGATGAGGGGGTTAACACCTCACTCAGCCTACCATCCAAGAGTTTTGCCAATATTTTATATCACAATTTAATAGTGAAATAGGTTTATAGCTAGTTACCTGCTCAGGGTTTTTATCATCTTTGTGCAGTACGATTATAAGAGCTTCGAATGGGGAACTATCAAGAGGGTTGAAGTCTAAGATATACTTAAACAATTGGGCGTGCCAGGGAGTAATTTGCTTATTGAAAACTTTATAAAAATTGGGGGTACACCCATCAGGGCCAGGGGACTTATCAGAATCTAAGGCTGCAATAACAAGCTGGATCTCAGCTGGAGTAATAGGCTGCAAAAGCGTCTCTTGTTGCGCCCTGTCCAGAGAGGGAAGAGCGGTATTATCAAGGTATTCTCTGACCTGCCAGTGGTCAGGAGGATGGGGCATCAGACTATAAAGAGTTTTGTAATACTCGACAAATTTGTTGGTAATATCCTGAGGAGCAACATGTAAGACCTGATCAGATTGGGATCAAATACACTTGACACACCTGGCAGATTCTGCTTTTTCAAGGCAGAGACCTAGCAAATGGGCCACTTTCTCACCTTGGTCAATGTGCTTGGTGCCAGTTTTCAAAATAGCATACTCCGCTTTTTCTCAGGGAAGGCGGACATATTGATCTTGCAGGCCTAACAACTTGCTCCTAAAGGCATCTGTAAGAGGCCTCCATCTTGCGAATATCTTGGAGAAGAGACCAGGATGTCTTATCCCTGTCTCTCTTCTGCTGGGATGCTAGCTTAATAAAACAGCCCCGCAGTACACACTTCAAGGCACCCCACTAGAAATCCACCTTGCTGGTTGAATTTAAATTGGAGGCTGTGAAGTACTCTATCTCCAGGGCAATGGTTTCCACCATTTGTGATTCCTTGAGCAGCTGGTTATTCAGATTCCAGATTGTTTCCCTTGGGGCAGTGGACGTCAAGGACAAGGAACATCCAACCACTGAGTGATCGGAAATAACACCTGGTTCAATTTCACTCTTCGCTACCCCCATCAGCAACCCCTGGCTGATAAGAAAGTAATCAATCCTGGAGAAGGTTCCATGGACTTCTTATCTGAAAGTATATTCTTTCAAGTCTAGGTGGAGGACCCACCATGGGTCACATAGCCCCAGGTGATCTATGAGATCACGGATAGCCCTCTGAGCCAGAGAGAGGCCCTTACGCCTTCTTTCAGACTTGTCCAGGTTCAGGAGAAAAGGGAGGTTCCAGTCCCTTCCTAGTAAAAGGGGGAGGCCGGTGAAAGGAGCCAGGACATTGAGAAGACCTGTGAAAAATGTTGGGTTATCAACATTACGGCCATAGACAGAGCCCAGCACTACCTCAGATCTATCCATGAGCCCCTTGACAAATATCTATCTGCCTTCTGGGTCAGAAATGACCTGATCCCCCCCACAAAAGAGGTGCCCTTTGCCTCCAAGATAGCCACCCCACAGCTCTGAGTACTATCCCCGGTGGCAAACACTTGTCCCATGAACTGCCTGTGCAATAAGACCCCTTCCTGTTCCAAAAGGTGGGTTTCTTGTAACATGATAATGTCCCCTTTAAGATGGCGAATATGCTTAAGCACCTGATATCCCTTAACTTTATTTTGGACCCCCCGCACATTCCATGAGAGAACCCACTTATGAACTGCCATTTTCCTTCCCAAATACTGTGTATAACAGAAGGAGCATGTAAAACACAGCACCCAATCTGCCAACAATTGAGAACCCTAGAGGCCAAATCAAGCCCTCCACCCAAGACCACCCCAGCAAAAATTCTCACATACACAACAACATCCCATCCCCCTTAGAACTTGTTGACATATTATAACCCAGAATGAATGAGTAATTCTCCTCCTCCTAACCAAATAGCTTTATGGTACATGATGTACCTTCCCACATAGCCACCCTCCCGTCCCCCACCCCAGAACAACCCAAAAAGGGTGCAAATGCCATGCGCTTTCCTGGACCGAGATCCAGTACTAGAAGGTAGGGAAATTACCCCTTTTCCTTCCTGTCATTGCTCACCCATATCTATGTCTCCCATGGGCCAATGCTAAAATGCAGGCCACAATGTCTATCGGGAACAAACTGTGGTCATTTGGACCCAGAAGTAATATAACCCAAGGTACCCTTGACCTAGGCCAAAAGTACTAAGAACTAAATGAGTCAGGTCCCATGGTCAGTCCTGTATTTTAAGGGACATCCCATATTTGAAGAAGAAATTGCCTGTCCCATATTAAATCAATACTGGACACCTTTTATTCCATATTTCAGGTTGGGCCAACTATTAGACTAACTTTCCCAGTTTCCCCAATAGCTGGGGCGGAGGCACTTGACTAACTGCCAGTGGCTGCACCACCACAGTATGCATGTGCAGATGTCAGGGACGTCCTTTGCAAACGGGAAGCCTGGGGAATCTGTCCGTGTGCTCGACTCCTCACCATTTGCATGCAGGCACCTGACAGAGCGAGCTAGAGAGCTGATTGAGAGAGAGTGCATCCCTTCCGATTACTCCTTTTGTGTCCCATCCATGCTGTGGACCCGACTGTGACAAGTCCGTCACTGTGAAGTGCTGGCGCAGTGCTGTCTGATTGAGCTGACCCCGAGGACAGCGAGAGAGGAAAGCCGCTGCTAAAAAAAAAGCCAAGTAAGATGTGACAGAAATGGTGATGAATTGACTGACAACAGGCAGCTGTACACGGTAGGTCAGCTGGACGTGAGCCGCCCACCTGCCCTGGGCCTGGCAGTCTCCGTCATGGACTGGTGACTGCAGGAGCCTGTGGGGAGTGATGGGGAGGGATGCGGATGGCAGGGAGGGGCCCAGGGGACTAGGATCAGAGGAGAAGAGGCCAGTCAGTGAGCCAGCAGCTGTTATGCCTGGGGAATAAAATAACTGGGAATTGGATGGATGGCTGCACACAGTGCATAAATGATGCACAAATATCCACACCATCCGGTGCTCGCCTCATTTCTCGGGGGCATACTGAATCCTGAGTTGGGCAGGCACGCAGCATGACACTGCACTGGGTTCAGTCCAGAGAGGATGAGGTCTCGTGTCTATTAAAGCTCCACTGAGCAATAGTGAGTTCAACATTTTTACTTGCTTCTTCCGGGCCACCTGCTTGCCCTGCTCCCACAGGTCGCCTCCACTATCTCTCTCTCTCTCTCTCTCTCTCTCTTTTCACACCTTAATTCACCCTCTTAAAGGGTAAAAAACCCTAGGCTTCACCCCTGGGTGGAAACCCACCTACTGTCTACTTGACTGCCACCAGAGGGAGAGCATGAAGTGGATAAAAAATTAATAAGCCTCCCTGAAGGGGCAGCTTTTACACGCACTGGATCCTAGATTGTCTGATCCGCTGTTGGATAGTTCTACTATCCGACCACAACTATCTGGCTGAATGTCTGGTATCTGTTGGTATCCTAGTTTCTAGGATACTATCTGAGCAACACAAACATAGATATGAATGCATGGGGGAGGAGTTCAGAGGGGATGTGATAAAAAGCATTTGTTCATGTAGAGGTTGGTAGGGGGTGAAACAGTTTGTTAGGGGAAGGGGTGTAATTGAAAACTGTAGTGGGTTTTAAGAGTGGGTGGGACAAATATAAGGGAATAATTAAAATGAAACATGATCAAGGGGAGAGGGAAGGCCTGCCAGTAGTTAGTGATGCCTCTGTTTCTTTGATATTTTAATGCCTCTGCTGTTTGATGGCTCTTGACTTTTGGCTTATTACTGAACCTTTTCAAGCCCTCAGGGGTTCCTTTATCAAATGATAAGGAAGATGAGATGACTAACATCTCCTGTAGTGTCTGTGGCTTAGTAAGTTACATGCTTGCCTCTGGGGCAGGAAGATCGGAAGGTAATAAATTCTAGTCCTACACCAGGAAAATGAGCAAACACCTAATACTGACACTGTAGTTCGGCATTAGGGGGGGAGGCAGAACTGCTGAAGTCTTGCCCTTTGGATGAAAGTTAAACCAAGATCCCTTCTGCCTATTTCTGGTAGCTGTACAGGTGGATGTTAAAGATCTCATGGCATTTATCATAAGGGTAGGGGATTTTTTTCCCGGTGTCCTGGCCAACATCCCTTAGTCAATAGAAAAGGCCTATGTAAACTACCCACAGGACACACCTGGGAACAATCTGCCACAACTCAGTGTGCCTGTCATAATCAAAAATTACAAAAAAAAAATTCTCAGAATGTCTTATTTTAAATGTAGATTTATTTGCTAATTACAACCAAGTTACTATCTAGCAGGTTGAACTTTGTACAGAATAATAAAAGGAAAACAGTCTCTCACATATTAAAAGACATCATATATCACAGGAAAACAGGCTGCTCAAACTACAATATCAAAATTATACCATACAAGGAAGATACATGTATAGCCAAACATACACAGACAAGCTATACAGAGAAAAACAAAAGTTGGCTGGTGCTAATGAGAGCTGGTCCAGTATTGATAAAATGACTACAGTAATATGCAATGGACAGAAAAAAATTCAGGAACCTACAGTATTTGTCTGGAATCTTCTTAACCATGAATAAATCATACCACATAACCACAGGTAAGGTAAAAGTTCCAACCAATAGGTATTTTTACTTTTTTGAAATATATCCACACCACTGCCAACAGTTTGGCCAGATAGAAAATGATTACCCTGGCTTCACCCTCTGAACAAAATTGCAGTCAACTGTCACTCAATGTACAATCCCTGTTTCAGCTTTACACAAAAACCACAATACTGATTCAGGTGTTTTTTGTCTCCCAATTGCTACAAACTAAATGGATCCCCCTCCCAGATGTACCACTCCCAGCACCTCTCTCCATCCCCCTGCCACACATTTCACCACACAACAGCAACTGTGTGTCACCCATTACCTGTATCCCTCTTGATTGCTACAGACTACAAGAGCCATGCTATGACTCCAAACAACTGCAATGTATCTGTCTTCTCAAAGTAGTCAGCGCTCCCTATGTCTTGAGAAAAACTGTAACATCACGGGCCATGCACGTTAGGTGGCACATTACCACATATAAATTACTAGAGAGGGTGGTTCAGTGGAGGGAAGGAGGGATGGCAACAGCATGCAAGTCTACAGCCAGGAGAACAGCACGACCTGCTACTATGCATAACAATGGATCCAATGCATAATAGCAGCAATACCCTTCAGGGTTTTGTATGTGTAACCCCCCTGTTACGCGGGGTTACAAGAATCCTGGTTAGACCTAGTGGTAGGCATGGAAGGCAGCTTGTGAAACTCCAGTTAAATGGATTTCACACTGTCTCACTCTGTTCTCCGTCTCAGCTGAGACTGAGGAATGACATCATTTTAGAACTGTCACAGCTGCATAAGCCACACTGGAATGTTGCAGTTGGAGATTAGAGTAGAATGTTGGGGATTTTGAAGTCAGTCTGTTGCAGTCTGTAGTAGAGGAAGGGGGTGCTCTGCTGTAAGCAGGCCCTCAGAGTTCTAAGCTCTGTCAAAGAGCTATTTTTTTTTTGTATAGGTGTGTGCTCTCACCTGAAGAGGAACACAAGAAGAGCACAGTGAAGTGGTAGAGACCGCTTTCAGTGGTTCAGGGCCCCATCCCTGCAGGGATGGGGGAAAGAATCAGCCTGCTTCCAGGGGCAACTCCTCTGGTCCGGCTAGGGCAAAAGAAGCTGCCTGAGTTAAATTCTTGCTGAGGCACCAGAAGTTCTGGACGAGATTTCTTTAAAGAGAAAATGCCTGTGGGGCACCTACAACCAAGGGGTTAATTCGCTCTGCTAAAGGGCCAATGTGTTTTCACCTGAAACAAGATGAAACTAAAGTGACTGTTACTGTGGGGTCAAGAAAAGACAGCCAAGTACAGTTTGGAAGATGTGGGGATTGGACTGCTTAACTCTGCTGGGGGTCTAGAGTAATGGACACAGCCATTTATTAAGTATGTTCAAGTTCAGCACAAATGGGATGTAAAGACAGTAGACTGAATGTGAATACATTTAAAGAGAATCTACACAGCAGTGTTTTCAAGGATGAGGTGTTTACGGTCCAGAGAAATGGCCGGGTATGAATTATGGGAACAAGAGGTGGGAGACCCCCCTTCAGTAGTAACCAAATTCACCTCTACGGGTTTGCTTTGGGACACCTGTTGCTTTCTCTCAGGTACTTGGCCAGTGCCTGAGAAAAGTACACGCAGACGTGGGATTGATGAGGAAGATTCCCTGATGGAGCCAGAAGTGCTCATAGGTGGTTTATGGAGCCACCAGTAAACGTTTCCATGCTATATGGAATGTGTCCAAAGGGCTGGCATAATAGACGAGCCATGCAAGGAAGGTAGTCCAAGTGGCTGGCAAGGGAGCCGAGCCAGGGAACCCAGAGCAGAGTACAAGTTCAGGCTGTGTGCCCAGTGTGTTTCAGAGGCTGAGGACTAAAGTGAACGAGGATGTGTTCTGATCTCCATAAATCTGCATTACCAGGAGTGTAGCCCCATGGGGGTCCATCTAGGCTTTGTTATTCTGTTGGATGTGAATAAAAGCCACACTTTAGAATCCCACTTCTGGTATTGGACATTACAGTTATTGCTTCCTGTGTCCGGAGTTACTTGGGTGCCCCTGTTGCAGAGTAGCCAAACCTAGCCAATGTGCCGAGAGACATATTTCTCCCCGAACCCAGCCCACCAGGTAGTGCTGTCAAGATGGAAATGGCATACCTGGGTGGGGGTTACATATATTATGGGATATAATCACTTCTTGGGTGCATGAGACCCTCAGCCTTCAGCCTCATGCCTTACACTGAACCCAAGGTGTTACAATATCCCATGACATACAACACCCTGCTGTGCATTATTGCAGAAGTGCACAACAGGAACAGAACCTTTTATCTACCGTACAGTTCCAAATGTTCCCCCTCAGATTTCTGTATTGCTATTTTTTTTTCTCTGGCCAATATTGGTTCTTGTATTGGTTGATGAAAAGCATTGTGGGAAACTGTCACAGACTGCCCAGGTGCATGAGCTGCACCTAGTAAGTCTGCCCACCTCAGTGTGCCATTCTGCTCCAGCACTAGGCAGTCCTTCATGGCCCTGGGGACTGAGGGTGGTATCCACCACTTGATCACCACATTCAGAGCTTATGCAGTACTTAACAGCACCTCTAAGCAGGTACACAACTTGTACCTAGTAAGGCTGCCCTCCTCAGTGTGCCATTCAACTCCTGCCTTAAGTAGTCCATCATGGCCCTGGGGACCGAGGGTGGTATTCACCACGTGAACACCACATTTGGAGCTTCTACAGTACTCAACAGCACCTCTAGGTAGTGTCATTAAAAGCAGAGCTGTGCAGCAAGGTATGATTGGTCTCCCGGATGTACTTGAAGGTGAGGCTGACTCACCCGATGAAGTGGTAGTGCTTGAAGCAGGACCACAGCTTGAACTCATAATGCAGGGGCTGCATGGTGCCAGGCATTCAAGGGGCATACTAGGCATGCTAGTGCTGCTCACAGGACTCTAGCTTGCCACTGCTATTGCAGTAGTAGGTGGCAGATGCAGTCATGTCAGAGAGTCCAGGCCTCATGAGCAGTATCAGCAACAGCAGCAGCCTGCAGCCAGCATCATACATCTCTACCTCAAATCAGGGTCAAGAATGAAAACAAATCAGGGAAAATCTAGGAAACATCTGAAAAAACAGTACTGTCAGCTCAACAAGCCATAAAAAGATGTGGTTTTCTACAACAGAACTAGACAAAAACATACCTGACTGATGTTATTTCATGATTTAAAGCTCAACTCTTATGTGACAGAAATGCCATATTTAGGACACCCTAAGCATATATTTGAGGTAAAATTGAAGATGTCCTCTAAAATCAGGGATAGTTGAGAGGTATGGTCAGCATGATGAAGATGAGCCAGAGGGCAGTGAGCAGTGAATTAAAAGGTACAATAATTTGAGTGGGGTACCTGCCAGGGTACATGTTTTCTTCCAGAGTTCTCTTTTTAAGAGAGGTGAAAGGGTGAACATGTTCCTGGGCTCAGTGATACACAGATTCAGTAAACAATACACTAAAAAGATTAAAAAATCTGCACTCACCTCCCCTCTTAAAGAACAAAGCACTCGATACTAAAAATCACATCAATGGATTCTTTATTGAAATGCAAGTTGGTACAGGTGTTCCATCAGTTCAAAAATGCAAACAGCAGCATTAAAGAGCAGTAAAAATGAACAAACGCAGTCCACTTCATTGGATGGAATGCCTGTTCATTTTCTACTCTCTAATGCTGCTGTTTGATGATAAACGATGGAATTCCTAACTACTAATCTCTTTTAAGACTCAGATGTTTGAAGTCAAGAATGTTAGAGACTCTTGCAACATCACTGTAGAGGATTGCTACAAACAAACCAACAGACCTACTAGAACCTCACTTTGGGGACCGAAAACTCCAAAGCTGAGGAGGTTTCTATGGAAAACCCCAGCCAAGTCCAAGCAGGCTAAGTTGGGAGGTTGGGGGATACCTAACTAACCAGCTGATGGTGACACACAGGAGAAAGACACTGGGGGCACCAGCCTTGGTGAGGCAGCAGTATACTGGGGATCTGGATGGACTGGACATAGACACTCAGTCAGATAGGACCAGTGGAACCTGGACTGAGGCAATGATGGCAGGCTCACAAGCAGGAGGATTTAACTAAGAGATGGATACAGGCCTATAGGGATTATTCAGGAGGAAAAATATTATTATTAATTATAACTTTTTTTGGTCATTTTCTTGTTCATGTGGGGATACGTTTAAAAGGATTTAACCAGAATTAAGATGCAGAATTGGGACTTCAGATTCCATCTCTAATTCTGTTCTAATGCCTTAATGAGGGGTGGAATGGAATTGAACTCAGAATTTCAGTTATCTGTAACACTGCAATCGTAGCAGGGTGAAATTGCTTTCTTATTCTAACTTTATTTTCTTGTGATCCCTTCTCTAGTGCTGTTTTCAGTTTTTTCCTTTTAAGATTTTCCTTTTTATTAGGGATAGACCTGCTCCGAATTAAGTAGGGTGGGGGTTGGAGAGGGTTTAAATTAGTTTATTGGTTTACTGTTTTGGTTTTTGCGTTTTGTACCTGTTGTTGTTTGGTTGTTGTTAATTGGTTTTAGTGTTTTGTCTTTTGAAAAATCTTAATGAAGTATATTCAATTGAAAAAAAGAACTTGGGAATTTTAGAAATTCCAAAATGTGCAAACAGAACTGATTTTACCAGTTCCAAGCACCCCTAGCCTAAATGATTAATAAATTAATTTTTATTTTCTTGCAACTTAAAGCATTTGACTCAGTCTCTTTCTTTCCACATGGTACTAATTTTCTAAGTGCAGTAATACACTCCAGGGTGGGCAGCACTGGGCTATACCTGCTCACCTAGGTGCATAATAAGGGCTGATGCCACAGGCCCTGTATGCCCACCGTCTTGTGTATTACTCCCCACATCAGTTATGGTAGATAAGTCACCAAAGCAGTCAATAAAACACAGACTTGGTAAAATCTGGATCACTGGATTGGACCCAGAATGATAAAAATCAGATCAGCTGATCCAGCTGGACCAGGCACAACTTGTGCAGTCTGTCTGTTCTGGCTAGACCAGTTGGTCCAGTTGTTACTGTTTTAGTATGTTCATTTGAATGTTTTTCAAGCCTTTGTTATGTTTTTGGAAGCTGTGGCCCACATACTGTGAAATAGATCCTGGTCCGACCCATCTCCTAGTGGGAGGGGCCGAGACCATTGGTCCAGTGTTCACCAGAGTAGTCCAGTGTTTGCTTTCATAGGAGTGCTTTCCGGCATCTTGAAGGAGGCGCTGGTGAGGCCCCTTCTGAAGAAACCATCGCTTGACCCAGACATCCTGGCGAATTATAGACCTATCTCCAACCTCCCAATTGTGGGGAAGGTTGTTGAAAAAGTATTGCCTCTACAACTTGAGGTGCACCTCGTGGCTTTTGACATCTATGAGCCATTCTAGTCCAGTTTCAGAGCTAGCATTGCACTGAAACAGCATTAGTTCAGGTGCAGAATGACCTCCTTAGTGTGAGGGATAGAGAATGGTCAGTTCTCGTTTTCCTCAGTCTCTCCTCAATCTCTCCTCAGCATTGGACACCGTGGATCACATTGTGCTATTGGATCACCTTGAAGAGTTTTGTGGACTCACCGGAACAGTCATCAAATGGTTTGAGTCCTATCTCTCTGACAGGAGGCAAAGAGTGGTGATGGGGAATTTCTCCTCCTCCTTGAAGCCCCCTTTTATGTGCAGTGCCTCAAGGCTTGATCATTTCACTGATGCTGTTCATGATGTACATACTGCCCCTGAGGTAGCTCATTAGACAATACAGTTTGGGGTTTCACTGTTATGCAGATGAACCCAGCTGTATTTGTCATTTGGCCCTGGAACTGGAAATGCCATTGAAGTACTTAATAATTACCTGGCCGAGATGCAGGACTGGATGTCCTCTAAATGGCTGAAGCTGAACTATGACAAGACAGCTAGTGGGAGAACCTGGTCAGCAGTGTGATAGGGAGGCTTCCGAAGTGGTAACAGGCTTGGTCCTGGGATCCACTCCATTACTGGCCTCCCCAGGATGAAAGCTTTGGGTGTTATCCTCATTGACAGACTGACCATGGAAGCCTAGGTATCGTCTGTTGTCAAAAGTGGGTTTTACCACTTAAAGGATACCTAAACCTTCTTTTTTACACATTTTGTTTTTTTTAAAATAACTCCATATTCTTGTAAAGGAGAGGCTGGTTTTTACATTTTACTGAAACTGCATTTATTAAAGCAGGATAAATGCAGTTTTATGGCATTTGAAAACTGTAAACAGAGCCTCTCCTGATTAAAAAAATCCTACTCTAAGAATCCTAAAATGGCTGCCATGATGATGTAATTGAAGAGAGAGATCCCCAGCTTTGCAGATGTATTCTAGCTGTGCTAACTGTATTCAAATGCAAATAATTTAAAAATCAGTAATGATAGCATGGTACTGTGAGCACAAAAGTTGTTCAGCACAAAAATATCCACAAGATGATTGGTGTTTCATTTATAGATACTGTTTAGTTTTTTAAAAATTAGTTAAAAAAGCAGCAGAAAATTCAATTATTTTTCACTTTTTTAACAAACGTGCAAACAATATTAAATTAAAAAATGATAGCATGGTACTGTAAGCACATTTGTTCAACACAAAAATATCTATGAAATGAGTAGTGTTTCATTTATATGTGCCTTTCAGTTTTTATATAATTAGCAAAAGACAGCAGAAAGTTCAATTATTTTTCACTTTTTGCAACAAACAAATGCAAATAGCTTTTAACTGAAAAAATGATATCATGGTACTTTGAGCACATAAGTTGTTCAGCACAAATATATCTATCAAATGAGTGATGTTTCATTTATCGATATCTTTTAGATTTTTTATAATCCACAAAAATTGGCAGGAAATTCAATGTTTTTTTCACTTTTATTAAAGGTATGACATAAATGGAATAAGCTAATTGTCTACAGAAAATATTGTTAAAATGTGTAGTTCTCTTGCCCTCCTCTAATTAACCAAACTGCAATTTGCTTTTCAAATAGCTCCCACTTCCTGCCTTCCAAATGGGGGAAGGGTGCAGAACTGTTGTAGACTTAATGTTTCCATTTCTATTTTCCCCTCCTCTGTCAGCCTCACTAGGACAAGCTGAGTAACTAATTCTCATATTCTCACTTTACATTATCAGGCAAAGTGATCTAGGGCACACTGCATTTCTCATGGAGCCACCAATCAACAAGTCCTTGTCTTCCTTGCATTTAGTCAGTGCACATGAAAACTGCCTTTGCCACACTACCCAGAGCTACATCTCGCTCTGATGCCATTTCCTATTTTTTGGTTTCATTTTGTGTCATTCCACTGTGCACCATTTAAGTTGGAATGTTACCGCTTTTTCCAGTCAAAGAAGCCAGGGGCTTGATCTTCCTCAGAGCAGCCACCTGCTTACTCTCCCACATCCTTAGCATGCTCTTCAATGGCAGCATAGATGCCTTTGGCACCTGAATGAAGACATTCACACTTCTCAGGTGGTTGATGGCAGTCAGCTGCACCTCATGCCTCAAAACTCATCTCACAACCCACCTTGGGCCTGTGATAATTTAGCATTGCCACACACACACTGTTGTATGTTATTGCTTGCTTACAATTTATAATGTGATCCAATGGGAATTTTATATTGCACTTCCCAGGTGGTTGAAGACACTGGGCTGTGCCTTGTGCCTTACAACCCACCTGGGGCATGGAACAAGTCAGCCTTGCTGTACACTCTGATGTGTGGTACTGACCTCTTAAAATTTATAATGTAATCTTATTCAAATTATATACCACACCTCCCAGATGATTGAATGCACCCAGCTGTGCCTCATGCCTTATAATCCACCTGGAGCATGCAGAAATTTAGGCTTGCCACACACCCTGCCATGTGTTATCACTTACTTACAATTTATAATGTGATCCTATGATAATCATACACCACACTTCCCAGGGAGTTGAAGGCACTCATATGCACCTCATGCCTCAAAACCCACCTAGGCCATACAGCAATTTAACATTTCACACACCCTGCCATGTGTTATTGCTTGCTTACAATTTACAATATTTAAAATATGATCTTATGGGAATCATATACCACACTTCCCAGGTGGTCGAAGGCATTTGGCTGCACCTCATGCCTCACAACCCACCTTGGCGGTGCAGTAATTTAGCACTGCCACACATCCTGCCATGTGTTATTACTTACTTGCCGTACCTCCCAAAAAGTGAAAAAAAAAAATGAATTTCTAGCCATATTTGGCTGATTATAAAAAATCTCAAAAGGTATCTATAAATGAAACAAATAAATAAAATTTGGTATATATTTTTGTGCTAAACAACTTTTGTGCTCAAAGTACCATGCTATCATTTTTCCTTTTAAAGCTGTTTGCATTTGTTTGTTGCAAAAAGTGAAAAATAATCAGACTTTCTGCTGTTTTTTTGCTAATTATAAAAAAACTGAAAGGCACATATAAATGAAATACTACTCATTTTGTAGATATTTTTGTGCAGAACAATTGCCGTGCTCACAGTACCAAGCTATCACTTTTTGTTTTAATATTATTTGGATTTGTTTGTTGGAAAAGTGAAAAATAATTGAACTTTCTGATGCCTTTTTTTTACTAATTTTAAAAAACTAAACAGTATCTATAAATAAAACATCAATCATTTTGTAGATATTTTTGTGCTGAACAACTTTTGTGCTCACAGTACTATGTTATCATTTTTCATTTTAAAGTTATTTACATTTAAATACAGTTAGCACAGCTAGAATACATCTGCACAGCTGGCGATCTCTCTCTTCAATGACATCATCAAGGCAGCCATTTTAGGATTCTTAGAGCAGGATTTTTTAATCAGGAGAGGCTCTGTTTACAATTTTCAAATGCCATGAAACTGTATTTATCATGCTTTAATAAATGCAGTTTCAATATAAATATAAACAGCAGCCTCTCCTTTACAAGTCTATGGAGTCATTTTTTTTAAAACAAAATATGTGAAAAAGATGGTTTAGGTATCCTTCAAGTAATATCACCTGAATCAGATCCATGAGTCCGCCTGAAGACTTGCCATCACTGTTACATGCCTTTGTGACTTCCAGGCTGGATTATTGTAATGCTCTGTACTTTGAGATCAGTGGAGAGGTCCTCTGCCAATTGCAGCTGGTGCAGAATGCTGCAGCCAGGCTGCTGGTGGGTCTACCGAAGTCCTGCCATTTGACCTCATTCCTGTGGGATCTGCATTGGATGCCTGTCAGGTGGAGGATCATCTTCAAGGTGGGCTTGGTCACCTACAAGGTCCTATACAGTCTGGGCTGTGGTAATCTGTGCGCCCTTCTAACTCCAGCCGTCCCTGTATGCTACCTCTGCTCCTCCACGAAGGGTCTCCTGACAATTCCGAGACCAGGCTGAAAACCTCAGGAGATCATTCCTTCAAGGTGGCCAGCCCGGACCTTTGTAATCTGCTGCCAAGATCCTTAAGGAAGGCCCCAATGGTGGGTTTTAAGAAGGCATTTTATGATAACTGATGTTTCATATCTGATTTTGGTAATTATGAACACTGTTTTTGTATTGTCCAACCTAGCCTTAACTGTAATGGTGCCCAGAGCCTCTGGGATTGGGTGCTAAAATATAAATAAAATATTACTTACTTACTTTACTTAGTCTGGCTGATTAGGATTTTATCTAGGATGAGGGTATGGATGAAATCCAGACCATCGGACTTAGACAGGACCTTTTACTGTTTTGGTCTGGTCCAAGTCCAGTGGTCCAGAATTCACCCATACTCAGTAGCCTGCATGAAATCAAGATCAGCAGGAATTGACACAGACTAAAACAGTAAAGACCTTACCAACTGGGCCATCTGAAATAGTTAGACCGCACAAGTTGTGCTCAGTCCAATTTTACCATTTTGGGTTTGCTCCAGTGTGGGGGTCTGGATTTCACCTGTACTCAAAAAAAAAAAAGTATCAATGTTTCTGATTAGGATCCTACAAAATTTGTTGATCAACGTTTTTTTTTCTCCTGCTAAAACATTTAAATCAGTTCATAATAGCAATAATGCACTCCAGGGTGTGGTATATCATGATATAGTGTCACTTCTTGAGTCATTGGATGCACTCGGCCTGCAGCCTTGTGCCCAGTCACCTCCGGTGTGATGATATCCCATGATACACCATACCTTGTCATGCATTATTGTTTAATTACAGCATACTCAGTATATAACTTCGTACAAAGGGTATGTAGTATAGCATAAAGACAGGTACTGTAATAGGAGACTGTTTCAGTTGAATCATGGCACAAGTGGGTGACTGCAGAATAATGACAGAATTGGTCAACTGTTGTAAATTCTGCACAATAACTGATCACATAGCAATGCTGAAATCCCATGCTTTATATCTGTATAGGAAAAAGCTTGCCACAGGGCTGACTGCCTCATGTAATGTTTTGGAGGTCTTCTGGTTGCCAAAGTCACTTAACACCAGGGATTTCTGTAAATTGGAAGGGAAACTGCTGCCTCACTAAAGTGAGCTTCTGCTGAACTGTTGCTGCCAGGAGATTTCAGTTTCCTCAGACAGGAATCTCATTTCAATGTGTGTGCAGGTGATGGGGGCACAGCTAATCTAACAGGAATATACAGGTGCAACATGGCTGATGTCAATATATCAGAAACAAACAGTTCCCACCTCCTAAAATATACAAGTTGTGATTGAACTCCTGACTCTAAAGAAGTTTCTATCTCTATAATCAACAGCATGCAAACTCAAGCTTAACAAAAATGGAGCAAGCAGACTTTTCAGATTTTTTTCCCCAGAATAGCCCAGCTGTGGACAAAAACTGCTTGAAAAAGTTCTAGAAGGCTGAGTATGCATATAAAAGGTAGCTTTATTGAAACCATGGAGAAAGTGAGACAAAGAGCAGAAACAATACCCTGGCATTTAGAACCAAATGGTTCTTCCTCAGGAAGAGAAGCCACAATCTTAAAACACCCGTTAAATGGTGTGTGCTTAAAGCTATAGTGGCTAAATACATGTATAAATGCCCATTAGACTAAACAGTCTTTAAGTTTACATACATATTCTTCCCCTACTTCCACCTTCCCTTACTAATCTTTTCTTTCTTCTTTTTAAGTTTTCCTTGGCTTTAGCCCACTCTGCAGCTCAGTCTTTTTTAGCTTTTGCAGTATTTATACACTTGGGGTACACAGTGTGATGTGCTTTTATAATTTTATGTATGCTTAACTTAAAGACTGCTTAACTTAAAGATTATCCTTGTTGGGGGCCGCTGGTACCTCTGTCATCAGGCAACTGTGACTTATCTTTGTTGGTGCCCCCCCCCCCACTGCCACCTGGAGGAAAAACCCATACTTTGGCCTGTGACAGTCAGACTCTAGCAGCATAGGTGGTGATGTCAGATAGGCCTTAATCTAGGGGGTCTTGTGTAACCCTTTGTCAATTCATGGGGCCTTGTCCTGCACCACTGTGTATGTTTCACCTGCATCGTCCTAGGGTGGGAATGCTTCATGGAATGTGATCATACCTGCCACCAGGAGCATCTCTACAGAGCCACTGTACCACCAGGTGCTGTTATTGAAGCAGAGTATTGCCTCACCACCCACCCTCCAGGAGTGAAGTGCTGTGAATCCTTCCTTGCCGGCCTCAGCTCCTGATATGCTGGGCTTGGGATGTGAGTTTGGGTCACTAGCATGCCGGAGTGATTCCCCATTGCTCAGTCCCATGGAGTCGGCTCCTGTTTCTACTGCTTATATGTTATGCATGTATGTATGTATGTATGTATTGTATTGCTTCTGCTCCCCAGGTCTTTCCTTAAAAAGGGACCTTTGGGGCCCAGAGGGCCAACCCGGTCATCAAAATTCAATAAATAAATTATTAGAAACAGAGGTACGTGAAAAAAAGAAGAAAGAGCTGGGCTCAGTATAACACCAGACCTGGATTAAGTAGCTATCTGCAATACTGGAATGGTTAATGTAACATTTATTTGCAAAAGAGATTTTAAAATTGTGACACCTTGAAAATGAGCTCATTATTAGCACAAAATGTCGGCAGCTGGGGTGCTTACCACAATTTCAAAACCTCTTTTGCATCAACCTGATGTTGCAATGTTCTATGTGTTATACTGGCTCAGCTCTTGCTTCTTCTTCTTCTGTGTATATGCCAGCCATATGCTAAGGCTCCAGCTCTTCTGTTCATGGGAGCTGCCTTCCTGGCCTTTTGTTAATTGTGTGAAAAGCAGTGCCATGCAGAAACAAGCAGCTGAAAATGACAGATCCCCACAATGTAGCTGGTTCCCCTCCAACATTATTTCAAAATGTTTTCACCACAACTTACCCTACTTATTTTTTCTTTAAAAATTGCAGCAAAAAAACAAACAAACAAACAAAAAAAAAACAGATCAAGATTCAATCTCAGTATGGCAGTTTCATCCAACATTTAGTTACCCATTTGGATGTTTCACTGATTAACAATTTATTCATGAATGGTGCTGATTTAATCATTCAGATATTGCCAAAGCCACTATAAGACCACTTGTTAACTTAAGGCTGCACATGCCGAAACATATTCATGTGATATCCTGGACATTTTCTGTGAAACTGTGTTTTTTTTTCTCTGTAGTAGCTGACCTGTCTTTTTTGACTGCCATCTGATACACTGACTCCTTTCAGCGGCTTCAATTGCTGCTCCCACGACTGGTTGATCACTTTATTTATTTATTATACATTGCTAACATCTATAACTACTGTATTTGGATTCCATTTTCTGTCATTCTCTTTATTTTACATTTCTGTACTTGCTGTATTTTACAATCCTGTATTTGCTGTGTAACTGGTACTTTGCAGGGTCATGTCTGAAAATAGGTATTGTGTGCCCACTATTCAGAGCTGGGCGCAAGTGTAGAAGTACTCTTCCACAAAGACGGCCAATCTAGTAGAGCTGTGAGGTGTGGGGATGCCATTTTCAGCTACATATGGTTCAGCTGACATGCTTGTTAGGCAGAACAATGCTGACCAGTAACGAGCAGAAACCGTATATCAATTCAATGTTGCAATGAGAGGTTGCTCTGAAACTTACAATATGATGCTCTCTGCGGGCATATACAAAGAAAAAAACAACTGAGCTGGGCACCCTGATAGTCAGCATAAAACAGTCTTAATACAACTTAAGTGCAAAAAAGGCTTTATTTGTCTAAATATGAACAATATAAACTGCAGCACAACACTCCATAACCATACACCAATGTTTCATTCTTAAATGAAGCACTTTATCAAGGTGATAGTAAATCCTGAAGGGAATAAATTATGAAGCCCCAAAATTAAAAAAAAAGCTAATGGCTAGTTAGAAAAACGGTAAATCAGGTAGCACTTAACACACACAGCTGTAAAAATCAATAACAATAAATACATACTTATACCAAATACCGAACAGTACAAATAAAACAGTTTCTGCTCATTACCGGTCAGCATGTTTCTGCTTAATGAGCATGGCATTGGAGCCACAAACAGCTGTAAATGGTATTTCCTCACCTCACAGCTCTCTAGATCAACCTTCCCTGTGGAGGAGTACTTCTTCAAGGAAGGTGAAGCTAAGCCATTATTGGGACCAACATACGAGGTGCAAACCACCAACACTGAGTGTATGTCAGAAACACAGGTACTGGGCATTAAGCAAGCATTCATTTCATTGGAAATACAAAAGTACTGCATCAGGAGCCCTTTATAAGTACTGTACTGTATATAGGGAAATATGCAAAGATGCACAATACCATTAAATATCAATTTACTGTACTGTCACAGTATTTTAAAAGCAATACTGTACTGTGTTTTATAAGAAATAAAAAAAAATAAAAAAAGATTAAAAAGACTTTTCCTTTAGTTAATCAGCACTGGAAATAGTTTTTTACTTTGCTCTGCTTGGTATTTTTGATAGTGAGTTTGTTAATGTAATGTTCAAACTCAAAGAAAGATGTGAAATTGTGTTTCTCATGGGTTTGTACAAAGCTGCTTGTTTTGTCCATGGCAGTAAGTGCCTCTGACATGCTCACGCATTGTGGTATGGGATTGTCATCCTCATCTTCCTTGATATTTCCCATCACCTCACTGCAGATTGCCTCATCATCAATCGTTCCATCAATTGGCATGAGATCGTTCATGTGCCTGTAGTGCTTAAAATCAGCTGGGATCCTGTTTGGAGGCAGCCGTGGGGTAACCAGGACTAGCTCTTCTATCTCTGTGACAGCCTGAGTAAGAGCAGTTTTGTTTGCAGGTGTGAAACTGGCTTTTCGACAACAGTTCATGATAGCGTCCTGTTTGACATTTCTACATGCATGATCTAGCATCCTTATTGCATCCAGCACAGTGAGGGTGTTTGAGTTAACTGTGCTAGGATAAGGCATCATGTAGCATAGCATAACATAGCAGTTTTAAATATCTTACCTAGCTGTGATACAGGCGCTTCACATTCCTACTTATGCCCATATCCATAGGCTGTATCAAAGCAGTTGTATTGGGTGGAATAAAAATTAGTCTGATGCTTGACAGGGTCACATTCAGATGAGCGCTACAATTATTCAAAATGAGTGCTATTTGAAGATGTTTATGGCACACTTGAGCATTCATTTTTTTTAGCCAGCTGATAACACTTTCTGCTGTGATCCAAGCATTTCCATTTCCTTCTCAGTCAGCAAGCAGGGCATTGATAGACAGTCTAGAAAAACAGCTTTTTTTTAATTTACCTAGAATTACAGGTCTTAACTTATCAGTCCCATCCATATTACACCACAGCAGTAAGGAGATTCTTTCCCTGGCGTTCCGTGCGCCAGAGACAGCATCCGATTTAAAAGTCAATGTTCCATCAAGAATGGCTCTAAAATATAGCCCAGTCTCATCACAATTATAAACTAGATGAGGGGGTAATCTTTGAGCAATTGAGGCAAGATGCCAGTTAACCATGTGTCAGTGGATTGAGAGATGGTATCTTTTTTTCTCCACTGTGACACCATTTAAATGTGATCTTATTTATCTCCTTCTACTGACTTAGCCAGCTGCTTTGTGGGGGTAAACTCAGTGCCCATATTTTCAGCAAGCTGTTTTGCCTTTGTTAAAAGAATAGGGCCTTTAATTGGGGCATCTGCTGTTCTGGTGGCAGAGAACCACTACAGTACTGCTGCTTCTACTTCACCACTTTTGCCACCCTGCCTGTGTTTTCTTTCTTTGTTTTCTGACTTCTGCCAGTCACTAAGTAGCTTCTCTCTGGACTTAATATGACATACTGTGGCTAAATCAATACCGACATTAGCAGCCACATATGACCTTTTGATATATGGTCTCTCAATACACTGCTGCAGCTCAATCTTCTGTCTCAACGTGAACATGACCTCCTTTCTCTCCATTGTAGCCTCCTGCCTGCTTCCTGATGAGCTGGATAATGCCACTTAAGTACAGGTAAAAATTGCACCCATTAGCACCTCACTGTGCACTTATCAGGAACGCGATTAACACACTGAATGGCATACTGAATGTGTAAAAGACTGCATTTAGCTGACTACGCACTTAACCAGATTGCATTAAATGGAATTTTTAACATAGGAGTCTAATGCCAAAAAATTGGGAAAGTAAAAAATTATGCATTTAAATGGAAATTGCATTTCACCAAATTTCACTTAAGTGGAATCCACCGTATATCTAACCACATATCTCATAGTGAAACCAGAGTACTAGAGAAGCGGTTGGGATTTATACCTAAAAATTCTGTCAATTAAAGGAAAACTACACCCAAAACATGAAAAAATATATGCTGTGCAGAGTGTTTTAATTTGTATTTGAAGTTCTAGTGTTTCCTTCCCTCTGACTGGTATTAGGAGTTTTTCCTAAATTAGCCTGCTAGCTTTAGGGTAGTTTTACGACCCCTGGAGATCTCCATATCAAATAGGTTTATTGCATTTCTTTGTCCTACAATGCACCTTGTTTCATTTAATGGTGATGTAGCACAGCCCATAAATCCAGCAGAAAGTACTGCATTACAATCAGTTCACAACAATAGAGATGGCTATATTGTAAAATCTGTAGAATTCAGTTTGGTGACCACCCTCATCCTAAAGGTTTTACTGTCCTGAAAAACTTTGCTGCTGGTAATTTTTGCGCAGCTTGTAAAGCTTCCAAGATATTTAGTTTGTTTGGCATGTGTGTGCTGAATGTTGGGTCTCTCTTAAATCACAGTCACATGAGACAAGATGCACTGTGGGAACCAGAAATACAATTACACTATCAGGTATGAAGATCCCCAGGGGTCATAAAGCTAGCAAGCTAATTTGGGAGAAAACTCTAATACCAGTCAGAAGAAAAACACTAGAACTTCACATACAATTAAAACACTCTGCACAACATATATTTTTTCACGTTTTGAGTGTAGTTTTCCTTTAAGTTGAGACAATACTTGATCTTCATAGACAAACTAGAAAACTAAATCTCAAAGTATTTTTTGCTCATCAACAACAGAGAATGGGGGGGGGTCTTTAATTACACTAACCCTGATGGATATGAAGATAGTAAGATTGCCATGGGGGGGCAGGTATTGAGGGATTTGCACAAATACCTGTTAAATCTGAGTGACAAAACAACTTGACACCGAGACCTGTAGATAACCCATTGTGAATTTTAAAAGCAAGTTCCAACCTCCCACAAATGCAATTGTGGAAATATTCCAAACAAATTGTGAATGGGAACTTCAAGTGTTGTTTAAAATACATGACAAACACAAGTACTATAACATGACACTGCAAGAAAAACAAGTTTTAAAGATCTAAGATTTAAGATCTTGAAACAAATTCGCATATAATAATTAAGCCAGCAAATACGGGTGGTTCTCATTGTTATTATGGGACCATCTCAAATACAAGGCAAAGGTTCTGAAGCAACTCTTGGGTTAACATTTTTATTGTGAATGTAGGACTGACTCCACTATGTTGTTTAAACATGACATTGACTTAATATTGTATGATGCTATTACTAACAAATAGATTTTGCCACAGGTTTACCAATTTTTCTTAAAGTTGATTATCCTGTTAGACTGATAAATTATTGTTTGCCTAGAATCCATAAAAATGTCTGGGACCCCCACCCAGGTGACCTGTTGTCACAAGTATCAGTTCAGTTACTGAGCCACTTGCAAACTATGTAGATGCCCACATAAAAGAAGTCAACTGGTCTTATTCTACCTTTCTTAGGCATTGTACAGACATTCTAAATATTTTACAAGAGGAGGTACAGGAGCAGTGGCTCCTGGTTTCATTAGATATCCAGGCCCTCTACATGAACATTCCTCATGAAGTGAGCCTGGAATCTTTAAGACAGGCACTTTGTAGTAGGACCACTTATACAAATAAATTCATAGAATTTTTGATTTTACTGGCTGAAATGGTTCTTTATTGTAATGCCTTCTTAATGGGGAGATATTTACAGTGAATAAGAGGGATGGCAATGGGGGCATCTTTTGCTCCCTGTTATGCAGGCACTTATTTAAGTGTCTAGGAAATGAAGCACATTATGTAATTGGTTACAAATCCATTCTATTATTTCAGCAGTGTCAGTGGTTCAGTAGGTAGCATGCTCACCTCTGGGTCCAGAAGATCAAAAGGCTGTGGGTTCTAGCCCCTCAACTGGTACTTGGGGCAAACTGACACTGAAGTGCAGTATGGGGAGGGGGTGCTGCACTGGTGAGGTGCCGTCCTTCAAATAAGATGTTAAACCAAGGTCCCTACTGCCCATCTCTGGTCACTGTCCAGGTAGAAGTTAAAGATCCCATGGCACTTATATAAGAAGTGTATGGGAATTTTATTGGGGAAAATGGGATAGTAAAATACAAAACAAAGCAAATCATAACAATTGTCATACAAGTAAGAAGTACAGGCGAGTTCCCTCTGGTGTTAAGGCCAACATTTGACCTATCAATATAACAGGTCCATGCAACACACCTAGAAACAAGCTATAATAGCTTGGTGTGTCTTTCCTAGTCAAACATTACATATAAAAATTTGCAGAAAAAGGTATCTATGAGATACAGTATGTTTAATCTAGAAAGTCAGTGCTAGGATGTTTTGTCAGGTATTTGGAAAATACAAATCTTAATCTGCAATTTACAGTCTACTAGGACAAAACAAAAATCAGCTTCTTAGAGCTCATGCTGGAAAAAAGGGAAGAAGGGAACGTTCAAACCAGCTTATATGGCAAAGATACAGACCCCAATGCACTCTCAAACTTTGAGAGCTACTACCCAAGATATATGGCGGAGAACATCCCCAGAAGTCAGTGTATCAGAAATAATCATAATTGCTCCACAGAAACAACCTTTGTTGAGGCATCTGGAGAATTAGCACCTAGATTTCATCATTGTGGTTACAGACGAGAATGCATTGAAAGGGAAAGTGATTCTGTGGGGAATATGAACAGGAGGTTCTCTTGAAAAAAAGGACTAGTGAGAAATCAAGCCAATAAAAGTGACCGACAGGGAGATGGTGAACATATACATTTTATGAGTACCTTCTTGATCTAGTCTCATAAAGTAAAACAAATTATTGAGAGAAATTGGGACCTGTTACAGAATGAGTCAACCCTTCAGAGTTTGGAAAAACCTAGGACTGTATATGGGAGAGGACCCACAATAGAATAGGAGACCAAATTGTTCACAGTATGCAAGCAGACAACAGCAGGGTTGATGAACACCCTCTATTACCTGAAGAACGTTTTACCTGTGGAGTTTTGTGGAAGCATTTAAAAAGGCAACAAAATTGTGCAACCAATACTCTAAGTGGCAAAGAGTACAAAATACATGATTTTTTAAACTAACAACTAACATTGTATACCTTGCAGTTTATATATGCAAGGCACCTAAAATTAGTAAAACCTCGAGAAATATCAACAAATTGGGAAGCACCTGCTTACAACTGAAAAGGGCACAGAGACAAATGTCCCAGCATGCCATGTAAAAAAGAAAGGGTAGCAGCTGCATAACTGAACAGGTTAAAATGAATACTTGTGGTGGGAATTTAGACAACAAGCTCCTGAGAAGGGAGTGGTACTGGCAGTATGGATTCAGAGCTTGTACCCAACCAGATTTGAATGACAGCTTCCAATTAGGACTTTTTCTAAAATAAAATAATATTGTTTGATAATCAGGGTATTGCCAACCACTCAAGTCCCTCCATCCCTCCATGTTCTGTTTCTACCCTTTCTTGCCCTCCCCTTCTCCATTTTATCTCTCCATTCACAACATTCTCATTATCATACTTGCCATTCCCATCAGTGTCTTTCCCTTTCTCATTTCCCTCTTTTACCTTAATTTTGTTTCCATTTACTACTTTATACCCCTCCACGCCCTGCTTGTCTATCTGTGGTTTGTTACTACTGACCCAGTGCAATTTGTAAGTTTGCCATGTGCACACGCACAGTGAACTTCATGCCATAAGAGTGACTTTTGAAGGGTGTGACACCATCTATCCAATGCAGAGTGGTCTGCATGGGGAAGGACAGTGCCACATCAATCATCAGCTAGGTTGATTGTGATGCCGTTTTACCTTGATGTGCAGAAACTTTGTCTACTTCAAGAGAAAAAGCTGAACCAATCATATGGTGGCTTTTTCTTTTGATCTGCAGGACATCACCCAGCAAACAGCTCTTCGGTGCCCTGATCAGCCTGGCTGATATCACCCCCTTTTGGTATGCCTGTGCCCCCCCCACCACCACCCCACTGGTTCCTTCCCTCATTGTCTCTGCTCCAGAATGGGAGTGGGACAGTCTTACACTTCTTCTCCCCCCTTTCCATCCTTCCTTTATCCTTCATATAAATGAAACAAACTACAAAAACATGATCAGATATCCACAGCTGCAGTGTGAACAGGACAAATACTGCATGCAGTTCCTTATCTCCCTGCGTACCTACCCACCACCCTTCACTGCTGGATAAGAAGCTCCTTTGTGGTGTGTAAGAAATGCTGAAGAGCCCCCCAAGAAAGTGAGACAGCAAGCCCCATCCTACATGCAGCACTTAAAAGTGGATCAGGAGTTGTATACACTGACAGCGCAATTGGCTGTGTATCTGAAGTGTCACTGTCTGTGGTGTGTAATAAGTACTGAAGAGCTGAGTGAACGGTGTGCAGAGACAGAGTCACAACAGGACATTACCCTGTGCACCATAAGAGAGAGAGAGACAGAGAGAGAGAGAGACAGAGACCCGGTCATCGTACACAGTAGTTGGTGACATATCATTGGTGTCAGATTAAGACAGTACTAGGCAGCAAAGGAGAGAGGGAGAAAACAAGTGGTAGCCATCCCCTTTGTGTTTCACACCTCCCACCCACACACCAACAAGTTTGTGTGCTCTGTCCTCTGCCCTCAGCCTGTCAGTGTCATCCAGGCAATCTGGTCCTCTGTGTCTCATTCAGAGCGAGGAGTGCACATAGAGAGAGGTACAGCAAACTATAAGTTGTGTACCGAGGGAGCAAGTTCAGATGGTGCAGGGGAGCGGTAGTCGAGAATTGCGGTAGGTTGTATAATTAGATTGGAGGGCTAAAGTGCAGCAGGCGTGTGACAGACAGAGATACACAGTGTCCTGCAGGGAGACAGACAGAGAGAGTAGTATCAACACATGTCTGTTTGTTAAGTTCCACAGGGAGAGAAACAGTGAGAGCATGTGAGGGAGGGGGGAGCAACATTGAATGGAAAATGTGTGCTGTGTCCTCCCTCTCTCTCTCTCTGGCTGCCAGTGTGTTAGAGTGGAGCTTGTAGCAGGGTTACGAGAATGGAGGACATCAGACTGGCAGAAATGTGCATCTCAGTACATGTCGTCATTGTCACACTGTCCTCAGAGAGAAGTGGAGGTCTGGCAATGAACTTCAATCTAGTGTTTTTTTCCCAATGCGGCTATCTGTCAATTGGTAAGGCAACTCAGTTACAACAAATCTGTGTGTGTGTGTGTGTGTGTGTGTGTGTCTCTCTCTCTCTCTCTCTCTCCCTATACAGACAGAGCCGTGATGGAGTGGTCAGCTGAGAGAGTGAGCAAGCGAGTGAGAGAGAGAGAGTGAGAGAAGTGAGAGTAGAGAGTGAACTGCTTGGGGAGAAAAAGTGATACAGATGGGTAGCATAAGAGGCAGATACAATGACACAGCGAGACAGGGCACTCCAACATGCCAAGTCCAGACACAGCAGCTGACACAGGCAGGGAAATGCAGTGAGAGAGATAGACAGAGTTGTAGCAGGATCGAGGCAGGGACTGCAGACTTATGATAGTGTCTGTGTCTGTACTGTCAAGTAACTGTAAAGCCCTGCAGTGCTCTGTGTTTTTAAGTGTCTGAGGCCTCCCCCCGCCTCCCCCCCAGCAACCAAGACAAACCTTACGTAGCACCTGTTTTGTTATGAGTGGCAGTCGTCCCCTTGTACATTGAAACATTGTTGATGGATGCCAACTGTAGGCATACTTTATGTTCCAACTAAACAACTGCAGGGTAAGTTTCGATTTCCCAGGGAATGTATCTGAAAGTGATGGACCCGGTATCTGAATTGCTTTCGCTATCACATTTTACTGTTTATGACAGGATTCTGGAAATATGTTTCTGCTAGCAATCAATTAAGTCATGCAAACTTGCAGCAGAGAAAGGTTTTGTTTCAAGCTATTTTCCAGAATCCTCCTGGAACATATTTCAAACTGTAATATTTAGACTTGGTACAGCTCATATTTCACTAATGTGTATCCCATGAAGGAATAACAAGTGGACCCAGACTAGAACACTGTGTTGCCACGAGTTCAGATAAAAGTGTTGCAGGGACTAGATCACCAACAAGCGTGAATTGATTACTTAACCCATCAGTGGTAAATTCCCTTCAGAAATGAAGTCAACGTCCACACTGGATGGCACGGCAATTGATGGGGATTTTGTTTAATCAGGCAATATAGAGTCCATTTCATGGGGCGATTAATGAGTTTTACAAACATATCTTTGATGGAGCTACCCCCATAACTGTTTACATCAGAAATGCTTTTCCACTCTTGAGTCCTCCATAACCTTCCATAACCTTTATTAAGTTCACCGTGTGCACACGAGCAATGAACTTCTTGCTGTAAGAGTGACTTTTGAAGGGTGTGACACTGTCTATCCAATGCAGAGTGGTCTGCAAGGGGTGAGACAGTGCCACACCAATTGTCAGCCAGGCTGATTGTGATGCTGTTTTGCCTTGATGGATGGAAACCTTGTCTACTTCAAAAGAAAAAGCCAAATCAATCATATGACGTCTTTTTCTTTTGATCTGCAGGACACCACCCAGCAAACAGTTCTTCGGTGTCCTGATCAGCCTGGCTGATGTCACCCCCTTTTGGTATACTTGTGATCCTCCCTCGCCATCCCACCAGTCCCTTCTCTCATTGTATCCACTCCAGAACAGGAGCAGAACAATCTTACACTTTCCCCCCCCCTCCAAGTGTGGGGCTTACTTTCTGCCCCCGAATGCTTCTGTTGCTCACCACCACCCGCCAGATCCTGTGCCACCATCGTAAACCTCCTGCCAGGCCTCCTGCAATGTTTTCCTGAAAGTGGAGGGCTGGAGGAGCACAGACGTGTGACTGCTGTGCACCCGCAGTCTGAAAGTGAGAGATGGCCAGTCGCGCATGCGCGGAAGTGCACGTTTGTTTTAAAGCCACTCCTGCAGCAAAACGGAGGTTCTCCTCACTCTCCTGGATACCCAAGTCACCTAATCAGGGTCCAGAGACATGAGCAAGGGACCTGAGGGGCTGCAAAAGTTTTTATTTTAAAGTGCTAAAAAGCACATGTAAATAAGCCAGCAGCTGAGGCTGCTGGGAACTGTAGTCCTTCCCCAAACAGTACAAAATAATACCAATGTGAACTTTCAGCATTGGCAAATGCTTGTTGTACTATTTATTACTTGTATTATCTGTTTCTTATAGGTCCTCTGATTTTGGATGCTGCTCTCATTCTACCTGGGTTTCATCAGTTACGGCACCTTGACATCATGTGGTAATATCAAAAAATGTAGCATCATGTATTATGGCATTTTATTTATGACTTGCTTGCTGTCTAGTCAGAAATAGTCATTTTTCCTCAGTATGGTGGTTTCCATTTATAGTGAATATTGACTGATATCACATTTTTAGTCTGCAGCACATCATCTACATTAGCATTGTCACCAAAAGAACATTCATAAAAAAGAAACTAATTGTAATCTTAATAAGCACTAGATGTTGTACACTTTATGTCCTGCCACCATTTCAGGTGATTTTGTTGATACCAGCCTTTCCCTTGTTTGTCTCACAACACTTTGTTCTAGTGTTTGAATCCCTTACCCTTTTCTCCTACTCCCCCTTCCCTTCCCATCCTCTTGATGTTTTCCCTTGTTATTGATTTTTTACTAACCAGTGATTGCACATTGGAGGTCATTTTCATATAGTATGAGGATTCATGTTTATTTATATGATGACAATTATTTGCACTGTTTGTGTGTTTGTTATAAGTACAGTATGTATTTGCTGTTATTGATTTTAGAGCTGTGTGTATTAAGTACCGCCTGATTTACTTCCAGCTAGCCATTAACTTATTTAACATTTCGGGGCTATATAAGTTGCTCCCTCCGGATGGCACTATCACCTTGATAAGATGCTCGTTTTAAGTGTGAAATGTTGGTGTATGGTTTGGAGGACCATGGTGCAGCTTATCTCAATACATCTTTGCACAAATAAAGAGTTTTTGCACTTAAGCCAATTGGTAAGACTGTTTTATGCTGGCTACGTGGGTGTTCAGCTCCTTTGTGTTTTTGCTCTTTGTATATACATTGAGAGCTCTGTATTCTAAATTTTAAAGATATCTTTCATTGTAACATGTCTTTATTACAGCAGGATGGCTGATCAGTGGTGGGAGGACCACTATACTACAAAAGGTAAAGATATTACAGATGGTTGGGTGACTGAGGGGTGGGGGACCACTATATGGGGGCATGGGCTCAGTGCCTGGATAAGAAGTACTTTTTGGCAGTGGAAAATGGCACCACTCTGGGGGAATTTTACCACCGCTGCAAATCTTTGAATATACCACTGTACCAGTACTCATGAGAGATCCCCTCATTTGCATAGGTACAGCAATATAAGTAGCGCCTTTGCACTGCCAGGTTTAAGCAGCACTCTAGTGGCCTCTGAATATGGCCCTGCCCAGAGTGCCAGCACAGACCCAGGTTAGCACTAGTGGTAACCACAGTTGCGTCAGTGATAACCTTTGAATTTGAGGCCTCTGTATGTCTAGTGTACTTAGCTGGTTAACAAAAACTAAATAAATAAGTGCCATTTATTTATTTAATTACCTATTTCAAAAATTTAACCAGAAAAGACGTACTGAGATGGTAACATCTCATTTCCATATGCGTTCTGGGGAAGGGGAGTACAGTACAACTTTTGACATTAAGGTGGAATAAATAAATAGCAGGTTACAGTTGCTGGGCAAAGTGGCAAATATAAATACAGAATGAATATACAGTAACCATGACAAATGCAATAGATATGCTGATTAATAGCCACAGCACTAGAACTAATGTACAAAAAGCCAGGCTTATGCATTAAGCTGAAGTAAAAGTAGGATGATACTGGGAGGGGCTGAAAGCCAAGGGACACTAAGCAGTCCAGGGCACATACAGGGAGGAGTACTGAAGTTACAAAGGAGGGTTTTAAAGATAAAGGAAGAAGACACTGAATGAATAGCAGGGGGGGAAGATCAGTGCTTAGAGAAGTGGAAGAAGAATACATCTTGGCCTGCAGAGGATTTCCTGTGAGAGAGGCTGTGGAAGTGAGATTCTGTGTTATGAAGGGGATACAGGGGGGCAAAGAGGGATGAAAGGAGGGAGTGAGCCAAGCCAACATTTCTTTTGTATAATATTTTTATTGAATTTTCAGATAACAATTGTACAACTCACACACAAATTCATTCAAACCATGTACAATGGGTCCAGAAGAATAACAAACATTCAGGAAAGTTAATGCATTAGAAATAATCTAACCAGGATACTGTTAACAAAGAATGAAATAACATAAGCATTTCACTTGAGGTCAGGCAGTATTAATCACCTAAAGGTTAAGAGTCATGAAGGCTGATATTACATAGCATCTGAGGTGCCCAGCCAGTAGCTGCAGTATTCACACTCCCCAAGCCACATCCTCCCTGAATAGAAAGCCACCTGGGCAAGAGAAGTGGTTAAGGACCAATTCTTTCACATCTCAGGGTTGTATCATCTTTCTTGACATACCCAGGAATCTAAAGCATTTGGGTTGTCTCCCTTCCAGAAAAGAGACCATATGTCTACTTGTATCAATACCCTCAGACCAGCTAGAACGGTCTTCCCCCCAGGGGTAAATTCACCAAGATGCTTATGTTAATGTCCTAATTGCAGGACAAGCAATTTCCCATGGTCCAAAGAGTCTATGGAAGTGCCCCAGGAGTTTGCAAAGTTGACAAGCTTCCCCTTTATCTGGTGTGACTGCCTCTCCAAGGCCAGTAACCGCACTATTAGAGTATGCCACTGTGCCACCGTGGGGTTCTCTCCAGAAACCCAGGTGTTTAGAATACACTGTCTAGCCATCAGGAGAAGGATCCTCACCCATTGCCTCTGGAGAGACCATCACCCATCCTCAGATTCCACCAGTCCAAAGAGGAGCTCCAGTGCAGAGATTGGCATCTGTGAGCCCAGGATGGTATCTAACTCATGCCCCACCTTCCCCTAGAAGTCCCATAGCCTGGGGCAAGACCAGAAACAATGAAAGCAGGTGCCCTTATTTGTCCCACATCTGCCACAGGTCTCCAGGACATCAGGATTGAATCAATGCATCACTGCTGGAGGACAGTACAACTGATGTATACATTTGTAAGCTGACTCTTTATGTCTGTTGGAGACAAGCAACCCCATATACGATTCTAAGATAGTGTTCCAGTTCTCATCCTAGATCTGTGTCTCTAAATCCCTCTCTCAGAGCCTGCATGTCTTTAAAGTCAAGTCTGGCATAGTGGTCCAGAGGAGCTGTGTAGCTGTTCATGTTATCCCTCTGGGATCCCTCCTGGCCCTATTTATCAGCCTCTCAACTTGTTCCAGAGGGGAGCCTGGGTCCCATTGCCTTTTAAGTGATCTACTGTAGTCCCTCACCTGAAAAAATCTGAATAGATGATTGCTTGGACCCCTAAACCCTCCCTGAGGTTATGGAAGGAGCAGAGAGCATCCCCCAGAAACAAATCTCCTAAGCAGTGCACACCCCATCCCTCTCACTCCCTAAAAGCAGAGTTCTCTAGGCTGGGTCTAAAGAAGGGGTTCTTGGCAATTGGTAAAAGGAGTGTTTCTTCTCCCTCTACTTTAAGTTTTTTCTTTATCTGTATCCAGCTATCTAATACACTGAGCACCAATGGGTTAGGGGAGCTTAGGGTCACCTAGTCCCTATAGCCTTGTTTAGGAAGATATGACGAGAGCCACCCAGGGGACCCATCTCCTCTAGGTCTATCCAGCTGGCTTCTGATGGTCTGGCAACCCAGTCCTTAATATATCTAAGCTGTGCAACTAGAAAGTAATTATTTAACTCAGGAAAAAGTAGGCCTCCTCTGCTCGTACCTGCCTTAATCTCCCTAAGCTAGTCCTAGCTCTCTTACCCTGCCACAGAAAGTCTGAGAAGGCTCTTTCTAATTTCTTAATTTCCTGCTGAGTGAGGCCCATAGGGAGTATTTGCAGTAGGTAAAGAATTTGTGGCAGGATATTCATTTTGATTAAATTGATTCGCCCCATCCAGAAGAGGGGCAAGGCCCGCCATATACGCAGTTCCTCTATCAGAGTGTTGTTCATAGGGGAATAGTTAAGGTGATAGAGGGAGGACGCATCCCTTCCTATGTTTACCCCCAAGTACCTAAAGGAGGTTTCAACTGCCCGCAGACCCCAGTTCCCATTCAGAGGGACAGCATTTTGTCCTAAGTACATAATGTCTGACTTTCCTAGATTTATCTTGCGCCCTGAGAACTTTGCAAAATGCAATATCAGAGCAATCTGGGGGACATGGATGCCACAGGAATCACTAAATAAAGAATCATGTCATCTGCATAGAGAGACAGTTTATGCTGGACACCGCTCTTCCCTTGTACCCCCAGCATGCTAGGGTTGCTCCTAATGGCAATCACCAATGGCTCTACAGCCAAAGCAAATAAGAGCAGCAAGCGAGGACAGCCCTGCCTCGTACCCAAGAAAGTGGGAACCAGTCAGACATGGAGCCATTTACTAACACCGAAGCCCAAGGGGAGCCATATAGGGCCCTAACCAGTCCCAGGAAGTCTTTCCCCAGGCCGAACCCTCTCAGGGTTTCAAAAAGATATTCTCATTCAGTGTGATTGAATGCCTCTTGGTGTCCAGGGAAAACACTGCCATGGGACCAGGGCACTAAGAAGAACACCGAATGATATTGAGGACCTTCCTGACATTATGGTATGAGTGTCTTCTGTGGATAAATCCAGTCTGGTCCTGGTGAATCAGCCCTGGAAGTATTCGGTCCAGTCGGGAAGCCAACATTTTAGCATATATTTTAGCATCACAATTCACTAATGAGACTGGGCAATATGAGGCGCATTCCTGGGGGTCCCACCTGGGCTTCGCTATAACACAAATGACTACTTCCTCCAATGAATCCGGCATTGCACCACTGTCCCATACTTCCTTAAAAATTTCCATAGATGTTCCACCACCTGGTCCCCCAATACCTGATAAAATTCTGCAGGCAGACCATTGGGTCCACTTGCCTTGCCAGACTTCATGCCCTGTATTGCTGCCCTGATCTCCACTCTGGTGATCTCTTTACCTAGGGCCTCTCTCTGCTGATGTGAGAGTTGAGGAATTGTAATCTTATCCAGGAATTCTCTTGCCTTATCAAGGGTACCCCTACTCTCTGCTTGGTATAGAGACTGATAATATTGTCTGAATCTTTCCCCGATAGCCCTGGCATCTTTAAGCAGAGAGCCCCTGGAGCCCCTCATTTCTAAAACATGTGTTGTCCCCCTTCTACCCCGATGAGATTTACCAAAAGTGGTCCCGGCCTATTTCCTCATTCGTAAAATTTGTGCCTGATGAAAAAAAGCTGTTTATGGGCTTCTTCAGTCAGATTGTTGTTGATGGCTTCCCTGGCACTGAAAGTACACAGAGGACATCTCCCCCTCCTCTCATGCCGCCCTGCACTCCAGCTCCTGAATGTTTTTCTGCAACTCATTTTGTTGCTTCAGCCTTTCTTTCTTATATCATGCCACAAAGCTGATAATAGCCCCCCCCTTAAAAAGGTCTTTCCTGCATCCCAGAATACCTGGCAAGCTGAAGCCATGTCCTTATTAAGCTCAGAATACTGTTAGAATTGCTCTTTTAAGTATGTTGTAGACTCCTGTGTCCCAAGCAAATATGGTAGGGAACCACCATGAGGTGTTTCTAGCATTCTCGAGGCCAAGTCCAAGCATGGCCACTACCTTCTTGTGGTCCGAAATATGAATGAGGCCATGCTTAATGCCTGATAAATTGGAGTACCAACCAGTGTCAATGTAAATGTGGTCTAGACGGGACCACAATTTATGTGGGTTGGAAAAAAAGTTGTATTCTCTGGATGTGGGGTTGGCCAACCTCCAAGCATCCAATAAATTAAGGTCCTGTATCCCCTCCCTCCATCTCCTCGTTCAGGACCCCCCTCTCCCTCTCCTCCCGAATGATCCTGCACTGGGTTAGGTGTGCAGTTGAAGTCTCCTCCCATAATCAGACCCTTAAACTGCTCCTTCACCAGCAAATCCAGGAAGGATTGGTAAAAGGGTGGGTCAAACACTGCTGGGGCACAGATACTCCTGAAAGTGACATGTGACCCAAACAAAAGGCCTTCTACAAAAATATACCTCCCCTCCCTGGGGTCAGCTACAACCCTGGTCATCTTGAAGGGCAGATGCTTGTGCAGCAGTATTGTGGCTCCCCTCTTATGAGAGGAGAAGGAGGAGGTGTAACATGACCCCAACCACTTCTGGTCCAGTTTCTGGTGCTCCCTAGGTGTCAGGTGCATCTCCTGAAGGAGAGCCACCTGGGCCTGGGACTTCCATAATACTGTCTGGACGCAGATTCATTTTACTGGGGAGGAAAACTCATAACATTCCATGAGACAATATTGATGTTTTCCCTATTAGTCATCTTTATTCAATACCAAACACAATTTTGGACCCCCCCCCCCGTAAGGGAGATTGTACCACAATGCCCTCTCATTTCCAGCTGGATACAGTCAACATTGGTTTTGAGAGATTGGATCCATTTATTTTAACATGCCAAACAAGCGTAAACTCAAACATGTTTAAACTAACAACAGTTCCCACCCTCCCACCCCACCCATAAAACCTTTAGAAACATACAGCATTTGCCAATCAGAGCAAGTATGTAACATCCCACAGTCTGGTATTGTAGACGTGTACTTTGAGCCATTAGGTAGAATATCAATGTTTTTTTTCTCCATGTTCCACCCACATTCTCAGTGACAGGTTGTTATACAAGGGTAAATTCATGAAATAGGGGTACCAATGTGCCCAATACTTTATATGTTGATTTAAAAAAAATTAACAACAGCCACTGCAGTCATGATAAGTAAATTTGAAAGATAGCCCCAAGTACAGAAACATTTCATAGTTTGAGAAACCTAGGTGCAACCATTTTATTTTTATTCCATATCCAGCTCCAGAATGTCACAGATTTTCCCTAGCAAAATGTGACATGCAAAACCACAGTACATTTCATTGCTTCTATGAAGACTTTATTTTAGTTGCACTTCAGTAAATTCACGTTAAAAACTGCATCGGGTGTTGTCTTTTGTCAATGAAAACATTTTCACCCTAGTTTTTCAATGCATATAACATTTCTGGTTCACTCAAGTTTTGCGTGGCACGTGCAACTGTGGTGTCCAAGCAAATTGCACTTTTACATGTTCCCAAATTTTCAGCAAAAGCATCCAGCTTTTTTTGAGTGGATGATTTTCTTTTCAGATTCGGTCTTAAAAAGAAGTATTGCAGGACATTGGTGAGAGAGGGGTAAAGGCAATGCTTTTTTTAACTTAAACATTTGTGTGGTGTCCACTGTTGCACGTGCAATGCTCGGTGTCCCCGTTGCACGCGCAACACTGAAGTTGCTTTTCCTCTCATATCTGATATGGAGTTATCCCACAACATAGTCCCTTTTTCACTATTGAGTCATAGTGACTTGAAATGCTTAGCAAACTAAATAAAAAATTAAAGTATTTTTATTTCAAGATAAACACCTGTTGTGTCCACTCTTGCACATGTAATGTTTGGTGTCCCCATTGCATATGCAACACTGAAGGTGCTTTTCTCTCAAGTATGATATAGAGTTAGCCCACAACATGCTCCCTTTTCACTCTTGGGTCATAGTGTCTTGAAATGCTTAGTAAAATAAAGTAAAAAGAAAAGTAATTTTTTTTTTCAAGTTAAACACCAGTTGTGTCCACTGTTGCATGTGGAACGTTTGGTGTCCCCGTTGCACATACAACATTGAAGGTGATTTTTCTCAAATCCCTGCTAGGGAGTTATCTCATAATCTGGTTCCTTTTTGACTCTTCAGTCACAGTGTCTTGACAAGCTTATTAAAATTGATCTATTGTTGATTTGAAAAATTCTCCCTCATGCCACACTTTGGTAACCTTGTTTCATGACTTACCCAGAAAACATCCCTACTAGTAGCAATGGGTGCTTCCACAAAGCCCTCTTCTCAGCCGGTCTCCCAAGGTTATTTCACTCCCTGAAGAGACAAGCCAAAAGCGGCAGCCATCCTAGTAAATCTCAAGTGGGAGCGCCATGCAAACCTCTTAGTAAAAAAAGGAAAAACCCTCCTACTCAACTCTTGGTAGCTGTCAGGAGTCTTCTATTTGCTGCCAAGAAAGCTACACCCATCCCCATCCCCATGCCATGTACTCCCCAACCCCCCACTAGCCATCCCCAAGCCCCATCAAGCCCAACATCATGAGACATCTCCCCCACCCCCTGAAGTCACTGATCAGTCATGGTGTGGCAGCATGAGAAACTACCAACATGAGAAAAGACTCCCACTGGGGGCGTGGGAGGGAGCAGCGCAATATCATAATCACATGTAAGGCCCCATCCCACACTGTCTCCATCCTCTTCACCCATTAGACAGGGCTGGCACAGCTTTTAGGCCATATCTGGATGCAGGTCATAAAATGTCCAAGGTTTACATCCCTTAGCGAGAGGCACAATGTTCACAAGGCCCATTATGGCCCATAACATTTAATCGGTGGGGCAATTAGTGCTGCCATCCCCCCAATTCCTGGTCAGCAGCCATTTAGAGTCTCATAGTCTTGTAAGGATCTTCAGGGCCCCAATACAGACAGTGGGGGTTGGGAGAGCAAGGTCACAAAAGAAGTGCAGGGCAGTAACATGTATCTGGGGAGAGGACCCCGGGGATGTCAGGGGGCAAGGAGAGGGGGCACAGAGCCCATCCAAGGTGGCAGGAAGGTAAATCAAAAAGCATACATACCACTAAAGATATTATCCTAAGGGCAGTTCAGTGTTCAGCCAATTTTCTTTTCAGGCCATTCAAGAAAGTTGCTGCTTTATCAGCCTCCCAGAAGCTGTAGGAGGCCCCTTCATGCAGGTCCGTAGCATGGCAGGGAACAGCATGAACCACTCAACTTTGAGGTGCTGACATTTGGTGATTACCTCATTGAAAGCTCTTCGCTTCTTCCCAATGCAGTTGGAGTGACCTTGGCGCAAATACAACCGGGAACCCTCACAGGACAATTCCTGCGCGTTTCTGTAGGCAGCCCAGACGGCTTGACGATCTTGAAAATTATGATAACTAATAAGGATCTGACGTGGTGGCTGGCCTTCTGGAGGCTTCGGTTGTACTGCCCAATGTGCACATTTGGTCTTGTGGCACCCTCCTTTTGGCTTCAGCCCCAGCAGGGAAGGAAGCATAACAGCATAAAATTCTAAAATACTGGGACCCTCTTCCCCTCCAGGAGGCCCCTAAGGTGCAAATTTGACCTTCTGTGTTAATTGTCCGGATAGTCCAGGGTGTCCTTAAGATTGTTTATTTCCTTTTCAAGTGCAGCCATGCATTTAGGTAATGGGGCCAATGCATTTTCTATGCTCAAGATGCAACCCTCCACTTCTAGTTGCTCTTTTTGTGTGGAAAGCTTGGCATATATATTATGTAGTCGATGGTCGATTTTCTCCTTCAGCCTCTCCAGCCTTGACATGAGCACCTCAATGAGCTGCTCCTTGAGTTCCCATCTGATCGCCACCATCTCAGTCACCGAGAGAGAGAGATAGGCCCGACGCACTGATCTGCAAGGTCGGAGGTTGCTTTCTCTTATTTTTAGACCCTGCTCACTGTGATTTTCCAGTCTCCAGGATGATGTACGCATCCATTCTGTACGCTACTGCAAAATTTTAGACATTTTAAGTGGGTGGGTGTCATGGATATAAGTTCATATTTAAGCCCGAGGAGTGGAGCAGTTATAAGACATGTCCTCGCTCCATGCAGTGGTCATGTGACCCCTCCAAGCCAACATTTGATGATAAAGAAAGCTCAGTGGGAAAGATGCCTGGCATCAAGGGAAGGAAGAGAGAGAGGAGCAGAAAGATCAGTGGTGGATGCAAGGCAGGCAGTCCAGGTCAAAATGTCAGAAGGAGTTAAAGAGGAGATGCAGTCTGGCCAGTGTGAACTTGATAGCTGCACTGTAAACTAAGGGTGTGAGTAATAAATAGCATTTTCCAAATACCATGAATAATGCACTATTCATTATTTGGATCAAAATAATGAATAGTGGCACTATTCGTGCCCTATTTCTACTTGAATAATACTATTAAAAAAAAAACTCACTCTGCTCCCAAGCTCAGTCCATTAAAATACACAACTCCGCCCCATCCCTACAAGAATCCCAATCCCACCTCCCTCCAAGGTTCCACAGTGTGATGTTTTTTAGAATATTGAAAAAAAAAAAACCTGGTTGGTGACCGGCACAACCCGTTTGTCTCCACAATCAGCCACTATCTTTAGCACTTCTATTTTTGTAAAATAAATATGTTCTCCAACCCTTCCCTGGCAGCGCCCTCCTCCCACCCTCCTTTCTCCAGCACCTGATTCATCTTAAAAGAAGTAACGAAGAAGGTGATCAACACAATCACCTTCCTCCTTGGCCGGCTCCTTCTTTTTTTTATTTTGTTGTTTAACCAGGTATAGCACACTAAGCTGGAAGCTTTTTTACAGGAGCGACCTGGGAGCACAAGGAGGTTAAGTGACTTGCTCAGGGTCACACAGTATGCAAGTGGAAGCTGTGGGATTCAAACCCAGGTCTGGTCTGCTGGATGTCACCAGATTTGCAGCTCAGAGCCTTAGACCACTGTGCTATACTGCCTTCTGCTAAATGAAAGTGCTCCTGTGCTTTCTTGCTCTGTATAGTAAAATCAGCTGATCAAGATATCAAGTTTTTTCATAACCTACTATGTGCTGTCTGGTTCTGTAAACCAGATTTTCCATCAGTGAACAATCTGACATGGTGCTTGTTTCTCTTGGATCAGTAGTTCTCCACAGTTTACTGATGGATTTTAGATGATCAGAAACAACTGATAATTTGTTTTGTTTTTTTACTGACACTGAGTAGGAGGCTGAAGGTAAGACTGAAGCTTTGTGGGTACATGTTCAGACCACCAAGGGGAGACATGTTAGAATGGGGGTGGTTATCAGATCACCTTCACAGGGCAAGGAGTTGGACAGATCACTAGGGGAGCAGATTAGAATGCTATGTATTAGAGGTAACGTAGTCATAATAGGAGGTTTCAACCTACCTGGAGTAGATTGGAAGAATCCAGCTACCTCCTGCTCCAGGAAACAGGTCCTCCTGGAGGCTTTCCAGGATAGTTTTCTGGTGCAGGGAGTCACAAGAGCCTACCAGGGAAGTAGACATACTGGACCTAGTACTGTCCAATGATGAGTATGTCCAGGAATTAGAAGTGGAAGACCCTCTTGCAGGCAGTGACCACCACATGGTGTGGTTCTACTTACAGTAAATCTAAGCAAGGAAATAGTCAGGACTAAGATGAGGGTAGTGGACTTTAGGAGGGCTGACTTTGGAAAGATGGGTGCAATCTTGGAGGGGCATTGTGTCAAAATCAGTCCAGAGATGGAAGTGGAGCAGAAATGGTCCATTATAAATATGGGTCTGGTTGAGGCTATGAATATGCATACAAAGGTCCAGAGCAAGAAAGTCAGGATCAAAAAACCAAACTGGTTTGGCAAAGAGGCGGCAGCAAAAGTGAGGGAAAAGAAAGCAGCCTTTAATAAGTACCAATGTACTCTGAGGGATGCAGACAGGGAGGTTTACTCAGAGAAGTCAAGGTAGGCAAGCAGAGCGGTCAGGGCAGCAAAGGCCATGAGGGAACTAAAGCTAGCTCAGGGGATAAAGGTATGGAAAAAGGACTTCTTTTAAGTACACAAGGGAGAAAAGGAGTACCATGGATGGGATTGTTAGATTAAAGTAGAGGGTAGGGATGGGCAGAAAAGTAGTGAGAACAGGTGGAGGCACTAAATGAGTACTTCAGCTAGGTTTTCACTAGAGAGAAGGAGGGACCTGTGCCACAGGGAAAAACAGGGGTTTGGAAGGTGAGGGGGGTGTAACAGATGGAGCAATTCAGAAGTCCAAGGGTTTAAAGGGCCTTAGGGCCCTTAGGGTGGACAAAGATCCTGGATCGGATGGCGTACACCCGAGAGTTCTGAAGGAATTGTTGAAGTCCTTGCTAGCTCCTTAACAGACCTATTTAACACCTCACTAGAGACAGGAATCGTACCTTAAGGCTAGAGAATAGCATGTGTGGTGCCTCTCCACAAGAGTGGACCCAGGCATGAACCAGGTAACTACAGACCAGTCAGCCTCACCTCTGTTGAAGGCAAACTAAAGGAGACCATACTAGAGGAGAGATTAGTGGACTTCCTGGAGGTTAATGGTCTCCTGCATGAAAGGCAACATGGGTTTGCCTTAGGGAGATCCTGCCAGACCAACCTGATAGACTTTTTTAACTGGATTGCAGGGACTGTGGACAAGGACAGGTAGTTGATGTCCTGTATCTGGACTTCAGCAAGGCCTTTCGACTCTGTTCCACATGGAAGACTGCTAAGTAAGCTGGAGGACCTGGGAGTTGAGAAGAACCTGGTGGGCTTGGTCAAGAGCTGGCTGCAAGACAGAAACCAGAGGGTGGGGGAGGACTCTTGAAGCCCTGGCTTGTAACCAGTGGGGTTCCACAGGGCTTGGTGCTTTGCCCAGTGTTGTTTAATATCTTTATTGGTGACATAGTGGATGGGATCAAAGATAAAATCTGTCTAATCACAGACAACACAAAGCTCTGTGGGAGAGTGAATACAGAAGAGTTGAGATAGCAGTTCAGGGAGGACCTGGCTAGGCTTGAAAGGTTTTCAGGTATCTGGTAACTGGGGTACAATGCCAAGAAGTGCAAGGTCATGCACCTAGGAGCTAAGAACCCAGGGGCCAATTACTGGTTGGGAGGGGTACATGTGTCCCGTTCTGAGGAAGAAAAGGACCTGGGATAACCATCACAAGGGACCTGGTGCACTCTGCGTATTGCGGTAAAGCAGCAGCAAAGCCAAAATGATGTTGGGTGCACTGTCAGAATCACCTCCAGGAAAGGGGAAGTCATCCTGCTATTGTACAGGTCATTGATGATGCCACACTTGGAGTAATGTGTGGAGTTCTGGTGCCCATATCTGAAAAAGGACATCAAATTGGGGGGGGGTGCAGCGTAGGGCAACTAAGATGATCCAGGACCTGTGGGACAAACCGTATTAAGAGAGGCTGTAGGAGCTCAATATGTATTCCTGCAGGAGAGAGGGGGGACACGACTGAAACCTTTAAGTACCTTAAAGGTATAAACGTGGTTAGTATGGATGGCATATTCAGACTCGGGGGATTGGGTCCACTAGGTGGCACAGTCTAAAATTAGAGAGGGGGAGATTCAAAAGGAAAATGAGAAGGCACTTTTTCACAGAAAGAGTGGTGTCCAAGTGGAATGAATTGCAGGAGGAGGTGATATCATTAAAAAGAGTGGACAGCTTTAAAAGGGGTTGCAACAGAGTGAAAGGGAGAGTCATAATGGATGGGAAGAAGAGAAGGGGGATGAGAGGGTGAGGGAGGAAGACTGTGTGGAAAGGGAGGACAGCACAGGAAAAATTTGTCTGAGAGTTGCACACTTGAGCAGACTAGACAGACCGAACTGTCCTGTTTCTGCTGGCATTTTCATTGGTTTGTAAGTGCATAAATATTTTATGACCATAATCGGTCCCAAATGATAAACCGTGACCTAAGACCATTGTAAATCATCCTTTATCATCCTGTCCATTATTACTTTTGGATTCCTTCGCAGGCATATGGTGTGCAAGGATGATTAGGGGTTACTTGAGAAGACAGTAACAAAAGCAACAGATTTAACGATATCAGGTGACAGTATAGAAGGTTATAAATGGTAAAGATCATGACTTAAGTGTAACAAAAATTCAGAAGTTTAAAAATGTATTCCAAAAATGTATTTTTTTAAGGTTTTACTTTTTATATATCAATATACAAACAAAGAGCAACATAGTATATTGACAGTAAAAAAAGGCATATGGATATACAGGTCATGCAATATATTAAGTATATAATGCTTACAGAAAAAAAAAATGTATATATATATATACCACAGGGTGAGAGCTTTCTCAGTAGGATATCCTGTGTTATTTCTGCTGCAGTGAGGATAAATCCTGATGACATCAGCAGAGTGAGGATATCGACATTTATCCATACTCTGTTGATATCACCAGAGTGAGGATAAATGCACTGCAGCTTGCATTCTAAAGGAAACCGCTTCAGAAAACAGTTTCTCTTTCTCAATGAAGCTGCAACTTACTCAATTAGCTTTGCCTTTGCAAAAGACTCTCACCTATGTCTCATTGTGTTTCTAACATTCCTAGCCCATTACTGTGCTGATCTTAGCTTCAAAACAACCTGGATTCTAAATGAAATTATTCTACAAAGCAGTTTCTGTTTCTCAGTGCTACCTGCAGCAGGTTGTCTTTTCGCTGAGCCTCTGACTCACTCAATTAGCTTTGCAAAACACACTCACCTTTGTTTTTGACTCACAGTCCATTCAGAACACACACACACTGACAGCACACACAGAATGAGCAGGAAACACACAGAATCAGAAAAATGTTTCCTAAAGCTCTCACCCCTGTGGTATAAATCACACACATGATGGGCAGATCATGAGATATGGAAAATATTGTCACTCCTGCAGAATGAGTTGTGTATTTTCACTCCTGCCTTCGGCACTCCTCAAGAATACACAGCTCACTCTGCAGGAGTGAGAATATGTTCCATAGCTCATCCCTGTCCATCATGTATCCCCTATATATACAGTATATATGTTGATATTGCTTCAGAAACTTAAATGATTATTTAGAAGATTTGTGGCTGAAAGTGGTTGTTTTATTGAGGCACAAACACGTTTTTTAATTAATGGTTTAAAAATCAAAATATACCATAACAGAATTAGGAAATACAAACCTAATAATTTTATATGATCAATAGCCATTTAATGATCCTAGTTAATCATAATTAGCAATCAGAGATTATTATAGTTTGATTTTATATAGTACCTTTCACATGCTGTGCATCTCAAAATGCTTAAAGTAAGGTCCTGGTAATGCAGGGACTTGTTCTGAGTGATAATCATGATTCTGTCTGCTGATGCTGACTAACCATTGTTCTGGGTCAAGGCAAGACATCAAATAAGCACGTTTTTCATTGCAGTTTGTGCCCCTCCCCCCAAATGATGTTTGCAAATTGAATTCAGCTTTGATAAGAAGCAGTTCTAATCAACTGCTTAACCGCAGTGGGTCAAAAATTCCTAGAATCTGACACTTTTTCTTGCAGTTGCTGGAATCTTTTGCAGTTGCCAAAAGTTGTCTGCAATATTAGTAAAAAGTATTGAACTGCCATAATTTTATCCAGCAACTATGGCACTTTTATCTGCAGTTGAATTGCAGTACTTTTCCCCACTATTTGGCACTTTTTACTGGAAGTGCACTCTATTCAGCTACATCTTTCAGTGAAAATAATCATTGTGCAAAGTATTTTCTCAAGCCAGATTAAAATATGTTGAGTACCAGTTTTTGCTAGTTAAATGTTCATAAGTAATGTATGCCTTGCAAGGGAGATAATGATTAATGGTGCTCAATCACGTATAATTTATTATCATTTTAAGTGGGATGTCACATGAATTCAGTACAAGAGTCAAGTTAGAGCTCTTTTACACACAATGCACCTCAAACTGCTTTACAAAGCAATGAGCTGGCTGGTCTATCGGTGCTTCAATAGTACTATTGCTCATCATGCAGGTGACTCAGGTTTGGGAATGAGCTGATTCACTGGGGTCCAGGTGGGAGGAGGTGGATTCAGCATCCTAGGGGATGCTCTCCTCTGGGGAGGTCCATCACACCTATCCAGTACTGCCACCTTTGGAGTCATGGGTAGCAGTGCAGGGCCAGTGGTATAGACACAGGGAGGATGCTGTTAGGTGCTTGGCTGTGGTGTGTGTCAGCACATCGCCAGCTTGGACATATTTCCTCATGCTGGCATCTTTGGGGGAAGGGGAAAACTAAGAGGTAAATCCGCCAACAATGAAGCACCGTAATGGCCTCCAACCAAGGTGGGGACCAAATAAGATGGTATATCCATCACTAATGCCAAGAAATGGAGAAACAAAATATATCTGAAAAAAGAAAACAAAGCAATGAGTTAGATGCTAGAAATGCTGGGACTGTACAATATGCTAAAAAATGGAGCAAACATTAACCTGGTGATCATAACTGTTTCTGTTGATTGATCATGAGTTTTGATCAGTAAAGATAATGAATAATGGCTACATATTGTGCGTGAATTATCATCATTATTTCAACTGAAATGTCCTGTACCCTTAAGGAAGGAAGGAAGGAAGGAAGACGCCTTTCATACAGACTTATCCCTAAGCACTTTGCAATCCAAGAGAGGGAGAGGAGAGAGTACTGCTTCCATTTTCAGTGCACATGGAGATTCAAAGAATGCAGAGACAGATGAGAGAGAACTTACAAGCAGTTTACTTAATTTAATTTTATTTAGCTTTTGTTAATCAGGTTTGTACACTAGATAAATGGCTATTCTCAGGTGTGACCTGAGAGAGTACAAAACAAACATTATAATTAACTTGGAATTACAGGTACACCAAGGCAGGATAACATCACAGGTACAGAAGAGTAGGATAAGACAACCAGAAACAAACTAGAACACAATAAGACAAAATATAACAATATATAGCAGAAAATACCAGTCACAAACAACAATTTGCCACCCTATATTGAGAACAAATACAGCAACAGACAGTCAATAATAGGCAGTAAAATTAACAGTTAGTCAGACTTGACAGGTATACACCCCCAACAGCGACATTTTGACCGTGGGGCCCCCTACAGTGACTACAGTGCCACATCATTGTAGGTAACCCACTGGAATCCAGCACTGTCTCTCAGGGGTCCTGCAACCCCCCAAATCAGCTCCAACTCAGAGCTCAGAATCCCAAGTGGGGGGATACGGTGGACATAGCCCCCCCATGTGGGGGATTCCGGGGACTTTACCCCCGAAGAAAACACTTGTTGTTCTCTGAAATCAGCAGCTGACTACAAAATGCAGTCAACCTGCTGGTTTCACTGTCAGGTCGTTCAACAAAAAGTTTGCAGATGACCCATCATAGCTCTGACTTGACAGTGAGTATCATTACAACATAAGTGGCAGTTAGTTCCTCAGGTGTGGTTACAAACAAAGAAGGCCTGTAAATGTTTTCTCAGGGCACCTTTGAAGAGGGGGGTAGGACAGAATACTTCATAATGGTACTGGGAGGGAATTACAGAATGCTGGTGCAAATGAGGAGAAGTCTCTTCACCCATCCTGGTGTCACCCTTGGGAATATGGTGCTGGGAATTGTCAGAGGACCTTGGGGGTAAGCCTGATGGGAGCACTGAAGGAGAAAAATGATAGAGGCAAGAACAGACGGTCTTAGGAACTTATTTAGGAAACACCCAAGAGCATAAGTGTGCCCAGCAGATGGAGATTGCCATCTAAGGTAGAAAGATCACAGTGGTGAGTGAGATGGTTGGAGGACAGTGCAAAATTACAAATACTATTATATGCCACATCCCATTTAGTCAGACTATTTCTAGAGGCATGGATAAAGGACATAAGAATGTAGTGTGTGTTTGGCAAGAGGACTCCTTTAGCATTGGTAAGTCTGACCTTTGGGGTAAGTATGTGCCTAATGCTGTAGACTATGCCAAGCCTAGTATTAACTGCCTTGTACATGGTAGGGTTATGTAGGAAAAAAAAATATCCAATGAGGGATCATGAGTGATACCAAGGTATTTGAATTGGTCAACCATGTCAAGTAAGGAGCCATCAGCACACGTGAATGCTATGGATTTGCACAAGATCTCGCCTGGCATTAGAATCAAATAGCATAGTCTGGGACTTTTTAGCATTAAGACCAAGCTGTTTTTCATGAGCCAGTTCTGAATCTTCTGAAAGCTACAGCTAAGCTGCAAGTTAATATGGCTTACGGTCCTGGAACTAAAAGAGAAAAAGGCCATCTGCATAAACTAGGGAGGAGCAGGGGACTGACCTAAGAAAAAGACTGTTGATGAAGACAGACAACAGCAGTGGGCAAAGAATAGAGCACTGGAGAACACCAACCTCAACAGAGGCTGCATTGGATAGCATCTTCTTAATCTTTATGAACTGGAAACTATTTGAAACGTAGTTAACAGACCAGACTACATGGGAGCAAAGGTCAAGCATAAATCAGTTTTGAATAAAATAACTGGTGATCTACCAGGTTAAATGCTTTAGAATGTTTGACCAATACAACTTCTGTCATTATTATCTTATCCATAGCTACTTTAATATCATTTATGATAATTTGATGAGTGCTGTGGATGTGCTATTCCACTTCTGGAAGCCATGCTGTTCAGGTGATAGCAGGTTGTACTTGGGAGTTAGTCTCTCAATTTCTCCACGACCACCTATTCCAAAAGTTTACGTAGAACTGACAGGAGTGCAATAGGGTGGTAGTTATCAGTATGTTTAGTGTCTTCTTTCTTGAAAACTGGGACAACACTGGCAATTTTCCACATATCAGACACAACTCCAGACATAAGTGATAGGTTGAACATGAGGGCAATAAGTGAAGCAAGGACAGGAGTAGCAAGGTTGAGGATTGTGATAGGGAGATCCTGCCACTCTTGAGGACAGACCTTTTCTTAAATCTGTTGCAACAGTGCTTCTATTTGTTAGCCTAATCTATCCTTTACAATTTCTAGTCCATAAGGTTGGCCACCTATGGGTGTCCCCTCCCCCTTTCCTACCTATGCTATAGTGTCCTCTTTAATTTTCTTTTTCCACTCTCAGGTCCTCATACAGGGAGGTTATTGTGGTGACCTCTGAGATGATGTGAAACAATAGGCCATGTTCCTCATTGTTGGATTTCATATGCAATAGCACTATGTCATAAAATACTTTGATGTATACGCCTTATGTGTATAAAACCTGTAAATGTTGACAATTTTAGGTATTAGGTATTAGGCACTAGGTATTTTTCATAAAGGTAAAAATTTACTAGGGGACTGTATTATAAAAATTAAGTTACCGGAGTAGAGATATCAGACCCCCCCCCCCTTTGTTTGTTATTTAAATGCTTGTAAATTACAGATTGTTTGAGAGGTCCTTTGGCACCATGCATTCCTACTTTGGGCTGAACCAGACTAAAATTTCATGGTGCTTTGCATATACATCCCTTGATGCTTTGCATTATGGGGGTATGTGTGATGTTGTGTTTCTTTGAAACTTGGCTATATTGCCAATGCCCTTTGGGGTAACCCTTGCTTCAGTGCTACTGCACTGAGGTTCTTTGTCTTTAGCTTGTTTTGGGGTTTTTGTTTTTTGAGCTCCCCATCACCCAAACACACAAGACCAACATAGGGAATGCATTCATTTCCACTGAGGAGATAGATCAGTAGATCAGCGGGTTAGAAGGGGGTGGCCAAGTGCAGAGGAAGGACACTCATTGTCTGTTGCTGCAAACTGATGTATTGAAGAAGCGATATGCCATTGCTTAAGGTTAACCCCTGTGTTTTAAATAAATATCACACAGAGACTGTGTGTTGAACCTGAAGTTCTGTGTCTGGTCCATTTGTTAACCCACAACCCTTCCTCAGACTTCATGTTAGAAGTGGGATAACTTGCTGGAAATGTCTGCACTGGGCTAGGGGGGACGTTTTCCAGTGAATATAGTCTAGTTATCCCAAGTGGATCGATGCACCAGGAGTTGCCAGAGGAGAAACGGAGAAGAAAGTCTGTTGAGTTCTGAGCAGAACCATGGCTGACAGACTGGGTGAGAAGCTTCTGCCTGGACTGGGCCTGAGAGATCAGAGGAAGGCCAAGCCTGAAGATGACGAAGAGATGCAAGGGGATGAGGAACTACTGTGGTGTCGAATCAGACCAGATATATGAGACAACACCCAGGAGGTGGAGACACTAATGAGGATGATCCACTGGATGAGTTTACAATGGCTGGAGGCAGACTGAATCTGCAGAGAGGTAGAACATAGGTGCCAGGTGTTACTTCAGAGGTCCCTGCCAGAGAATGTAGATAAGGAATTGGAGGAGGGTTTTTCTTGGGCACAGTTGGAGGAGGAATCCATATCTGAGCAGGGTATTCCATTGCTGCCCATGTTCTCAGGATGTTACCTGTTGGAGGTCAGAGATGCAAGTATGGAACTTGAATGTGATACCCCAGGTAAGACTGTACCTACTGATATTGTGCTGGGGTTGAAGACTCCAAGCAAGCAAGACAAAGTCTATGAGGCTGAAGAGACTTTTTCTTGTGTTGATACAGCTAAATCTATTAACAGTATTGACTGGGGTATACTGTAGGCTAAAGATGCTAATGTTGCCAAACTGTTACAGTATGTTAAGGTCAAGGAGGGTATGCAGATTAATGGTGGTGTGGGGGCCAAACAATGTTGGTGGTATGAACTGAAGAAGAGTGTTCTGTGCTACATGAGGCCCAACCCCCATACAAAAAGTGTGGATGCCCAGGTGGTAGTGCCTGAGGCCTACAGATAACAGGTGATGAAGGCTGCTCACTACAGTCCCTGTGGACATCTGAGCCATAGCAGTGTCTTGGCTTGGCTAACTCCTTCTTATTACTGGCTTGGTATGTACAGACAAGTGGTGGCCTATATTCAAACCTGTCCAATGTGCAGTGTACTGGAGATTCCTGCTAGGAACAGAAGACATTCTTTCAGCAGAGGTACTGGTTCATGGGGAGTGGGAAAAGTGTCCTAAAAGGAAGGAGTCATTATGGAGAAGAAATGGCACCCTTGGAATAGGGGAAACCTCCCAACCAAGACACATGGTACCAGATGGTAATGGTCCATGGCACTGTTAATTCACATATTGCTGAGATGACCACTGTAAATCATGATGATGCTAATGACTTTCCCTAAAATTAGATAGTACAGAGACTGGTACCATTTATCTCTGTTGAGAAATGTGTTAACGCCTCAGGGTAAAAAATGATGATTTCCACTATGTTTATGATGGAATGTTTATCATTAATAGGGACCCTGAGACAGAGCTCCTGAAGATGAATAGGTGGAAGCTGCATCCCTTCCTGGAACAGAAAGGTGGTAAGCAGTCTGAAATAACTGCTTCCCTCTTAAGGTGGGAGATATGTGACAGGGAGATCCTGCCACTCTCGAGTATGGACTTTTTCTTAAATCTGTTGCAACAGTTCTTCTATTTCTTAGCCTAATCTATCCTTTACAATTTCTAGTCCATAAGGTTGGCCACCTATGGGTGTCCCCTCACCCTTTGTTGACTACTGTATGTTATAGTGTCCTGTTTAATTTTCCTTTTCCCTTTCAGGTCCTCATACAGGGAGGTTATTGTGGTGACCTCTGAGCTGATGTGAAACAACAGGCTGTGTTCCTCATTGTTGGATTTTGTATGCAGTAGCACTATGTCCTAAAATACCTTGATGTATATGCCTCATGTGTATGAAACCTGTAAATGTTGAAAATATCATGGCACTAGGTGTTTTTGATAAAGGTAAAAGGTTACTAGGTGACTGTATCATAAAAATTAAGTTACCCGAGTAGAGATATCAGAAAACCCCCAATGTGTTATTTAAATGCATATAAATTACAGATTGTTTGAGGGGCCATTTGGCACCATACATTCCTGCTTTGGGCTGAACCAGCCTAAAATTTCATGGTGATTTGCATATACATCCCATGATGCATTGCATTATGGGGGTATGTGTGATGTTGTGTTTCTTTGAAACTTGGCTTTATTGCCAATACCCTTTGGGGTAACCCTTGCTTCAGTGCTTCTGCACTGAGGTTCTTTGTCTTTAGCTTGTTTTGGGGTTTTTCCTTTTTTGAGCTCCCTATCCCCCAAACACACAAGACCAACATAAGGAGTTAATTGAGTTCCACTGAAGAGATAGATCAATAGATCAGTGGTTTAGTAGGTCCTGACCAAGTGCAGAGGAAGGGCACGCATTGTCTGTTGCTGCAAACTGTTGTATTGAAGAAAAGATATGCCATTGCTTAAGGTTAACCCCTGTGTTTTAAATAAATATCACACAGAGATTGTGTGTTGAACCTGAAGTTCTGTGTCTGGTCCATCTGTCGTCCCACAACCCCTCCACAAGGATCCTAGGTTACAACCCATCAAGCCCAGGGCAAGTGCTGGGGGACAGAGTGTTTAGCAATTATTGAATTTCCTTTGGGGCCACAAACATCAGGAAAAACTGAGGGTGATTAGGAGAAGGGGAGGAGTTTGGTTAGTTGGATATATTGATGGGTTGACAAGGAAGAGAAGTATATGCTGTTAAATCAGTAAAATGATAGTTGAAAGCATTTACAGTAGTAACAGTGTTATTACAGTTTATCCCATTAAAGACCACGTGATTAATGACTTGTTTAGTGGAACTACCTGTAAGACCCTTGTTATGGCATCAGAAACTGTGGGAGCCACTATTTAAGGCAAGAAGCTGGTCCTTAAAGGGGACAGGAATTATTTATGTGCAGCTGTTTGAAATATCTCTAAATGATTCCTACGTAACTGTCCCTGAATAAAAGTTGAAGCTGTCAGTTGTGTTTTGTATTGTTTTCTTTGTATGGACAACATTCTGTGCAGTTCATTTCATGGAACCAAGAATTTGGAGTTTTGACTATGTTACTTCATGGTTTCAGAACCGTGGGCACTGTACTGATAAGTTCATGCTCACATTTCTGAAACCAAGAAGTGACGTAGTCAAAACTCCAAATTCTTGGTTCCATGAAAGGAACTGTACCGAATGTTGTCCATACAAAGAAAACAATACAAAACACAACTGACAGCTTCAGCTTTTATTCAGGCATAGTTAAATAGAGATCCTTTAGAGGTATGAATATAATTTTTTAAAATAGAGACTTTTCAAACAGCTGCACATAAGTAATCAATTCCTCTCCCCTTTGAAGAAGGTACTTTTAGAAATATTGGTTGCTTCTTTGCAGATGTTTCTGCATAGGGAGGTAAAGTGACCTGCTAAGTGTCACACAATGAGCAAGTGATGGTTGTGGGAGTCAAACCTAGGTCTAAAGGTTCACAACTCTGCACTCTATGTGACCACTAGGCCAAACTGCCTAATATTAAGTATAAATAGAATGGTGCCAGAGAGGCATTGGATTGACTGGTATCTGGACACATCTCTCTCATAGATATACAGATATAAATATTGTGAATACATAATGAGTTGCAGTGGAATAACACTTTTATCTCCTCTAGTGAGTTGCAAGACCCATAACTCACAAGTGGCAAAGCCATGAGTTAGTTATAAAGATCTTACTACTAATGTGTGGAGATAAATGTGTTATTCTACTGCAACCCATTATGTATCTGATATATATCACACAATTGTAATGTTTTTACTGGTGTTTTACCTTGTTTTAGCTTAAAATTACCTTTCTTTCCATTGTAAGTTCTCTATCTGCCCATTGTTCTCTGTGTTCTATTTCCAGATTCTAAGTAGAAATAATATGTTTCAAGTCAAATAAATTGTGTTCTAAGTGAAATAAATATTTATCCCAAAATAACATGATTTATTTACCCAATTTATTTATTACTGGTGTGGTGTATATTACTATAGGTTATATCTATATCTATATTTATATCTGTATATCTTACTGTAATATTGTAATCAATCGGTTATCAAATATTATGCAGCATATTGATCCTGTTCATCCTGCAGAGAAGATAATATCTGACTTCAGTTCTCTTTTCTTTCCATGAACCACTGATTCAGCTAGCCATGTTGCCTACACATTCTTTGTCATGCCCATATAATCTCAGTCTTTCACCTTTGACCTCTCTTCAATACCTCTTTAGAAATGCATGATCTTTTGACTATTCCATCAGCAGGTATAGTCTGAAAAAGCTCTTGACAAAATCGAAGGATTTCTAGCTTAATCAAGTGGGATATAAAGTAAAAAGAAATTCTCCCATTACAATGCTGTCATAAATTCCACTCGATTGGCTTACTTTTTGTTCAAGTAAACCAGAGATTCCAAACATTGCCATTTCTGCCAGATGTGTTCACAAATGTCTGTGGCAGACAGGCAGACAGAAAAACAGGCAGGCATACCCAGTCACTCAGCATAGTAGAGAACTCTCCTAATCTCTTCATTAACATAACAGTAGCTGCATCTATTGCCCATATCTTCAACCTGTCCCTCTTGGCTGTCTCCTTCCCCAGCAGGTGGAAGCATGCCATGGTTGTTCCTATTCGCAAAGGTGGCCCTTTGACCACGGCATCCAACTATCACTGAATATTCCTTCTCATAAGCACCTCTTAGTTACCACTAAGTGTAAATGCTTGCCAAACAGGTAACTCAGTTAGCCATGATATGGGTACTGTGCTAATATTGCTTTATACTTCATTACCTGACATAATGTTGTATTGATGTACTTGCTGCTATGTGTAAACATAATATCATTTATATGTTGATTGCATATCCATTCCCCTTCACTATCTATCTGTTGAGTGTTGGACTCCTGTACATGTTGTATCTGTTCATACATTGCATTAATTCGTGTATTACATTCCTGTTCTTGTACTCTCCTGGGTCGTATCTGAAAACAAGGAGTTTCTGTCTAGTGTACCTACCCGATTAACAAAAATTAAATAAATAAATAAAAGAAATACCCATCCTCTCCAAAGTTCTCAAGAGGCTGGTGAACAGACAGCACTCCAATTTGTAATCAAGCTTTGGCTTTCTGACCCCTTACCAGTCCAGCTTTCCCACTAACCATTTCACCTCCACCTACTCCTCCCTCCACACTCACTGAAGCTTGGACAAAGGCATGGGCATAGAGGTCATTTTCATTGGTTTAGCCAAGACCTTAGACACTGTGGACCATACCTTTCTACTGAACAAGCCTGCAGACTCAGTTCTCTCCCCTACTTCTCTAACCTGGTTCTGATTGAACCTGAAAAAATCACTTTCCATCTGTCAAACTTGAAGGAACCACATCTGCTCCAGACACCCTTGGGATTCACCAGGGCTCTGTCCTGGGTACATTGCTCTTCACAGTTTTCATCAACAATCACCCGTGGCACTCTGCTCCTGCAGCATTCACATGTGTGCTAACAATATAATTATCTGTGCTTCTGCCCCTACTGTTCCTCCATCAAGGAGCCACCACAACAAGACTTCTTTGCAGTGCAAAAATGGTTTCAGGACAACCGATTAGTTATGACTCAAAAGAAAATTGTCTCCATGTTGTTTGGTTCAAATCATTGGATAAGCTCCTCCCCAGCCTCACTGAATCTATTCTTCTCTCTAAATGAACCCCTAGACTCCATATCCACATACAAGTACATAAACCTTCACCTTGACCGACACCTCAACTGCTCCAGTTACAGTATATCTCCCAGGTAGTAGACATGTGCTATACAAAACTTGGTACCCTCTACAGGGTAAAGAGCTGCCTTCAGCCTCACATCAGGAAATTGGTAATTGAATGCTTCAATCTTTCCCCTGCTGGATTATGGTAACGTTGTTTACACAGGTGCTAACTCCTCTAGCTGACAAAATTTACCTCTCTCTTCAATGCCCTGTGTAGATTTGGTGTGGCTTGCTCCTCCCCCCCAACACACCACTACACCATATACAATGGACTTGGGTGGGTTCTTCCCTCGACAAGACACTCACTGCACACATCACCTGGTCAGACCACTACACTGTGAGGTTCAATTTTTGCACCCCTCTGAGAAGGCCTTCCCCTGTGGAGGTGGTCAGGTACTGCCCATTACGGAATATTACTTCCCAAGGCCTTGCGGCGGTCCTAGACCTATTTTCCCCCATGTTGGCGAGCAATAATCCGGAGACGCTGGTGGCGGTCTATAATGAGGCCATTACGGTGACCCTGGATTTTATTGCTCCTGTTCATGAGCGCCCCCTATCCCTTTACCCCAGGTCCCCTTGGTTTGATGGGACACTGAGGAAGATGCGGAGACAGGGGCGAAGGTTAGAGCATTGTTGACTCAAGTTCGTCCTTGATACCGGCCGCCTTAGATTGATGGAACATTACTCTATCAATCTGCAATCACCGGTAAGAAGGCAGAATTCCTGTCCAGGGAGATTGCAGTTGCACAGAATCGACAGGCTCAGCTGTTTCAGACTAGACAGACTGTGCAACCCAGCCTGTCTACAAGTTCGGAAAGCCTTTTTGCAATTAAAGTGCGAGAAGCTTGCTTGTTACTTTGCAACTAAGGTGGCCGACATCAGGGCGGACCTCTGTCCGGCAATCTCTAAGGGTGATGTTGTAGAACAATGTGAGCTCACAGGACCCCAGTTCTCCTGGAGTTCCTTTGGTCGACCTGAGTCCATGGATATTGTGAGGTTCATCCATAGTGTGCATCCCACAAGCTGTGGTTTGGACCCTGGACTGACTCCCCTAATTTTGGGTTGTACTGATATCATCAGTCCAGTCCTGGTGCAAATAGTCTGGAGCTCCTTGGAGTCAGGTGAGTTTCCTAGCTCCCTGAAAGAGGTGGTGGTGACACCGCTCTTGAAGAAAGCTACCTTGGACCCAGACTGTTTCTCAAACTACAGACCTATCTCTAACCTTCCCTTTATTAGGAAGGTTATTGAGAAGGTAGTGGCTGCCCAATTGGAAGACCATTTAACCATCCACAATATCTACAAATCCTTCCAATCTGGTTTTCGTAAAAGACATAGCACTGAGACTGCGCTGGTTTGGGTGCTTAATGATCTTCTGAGGGCAAAAGATCAGAAGAAACGTTCCATTCTGGTTCTCCTTGATCTCTCATCAGCCTTTGACACTGTGGATCACTTGGTGTTGATAGCACACCTGAGGCAAATTTGTGGCATATCGGGAACTGTTTTACAATGGTTCACCTCATTCCTCACTGGGAGATCACAAAGAGTTGTGTTGGGAGTTTTTTCTTCTGGCCCAACTCCTTTGTTGTGTGGGTGCCTCAGGGTTCTGTGCTGTCACCCATGTTATTTGCAGTGTATATGCTGCCCCTCGGAGACATTATTAGACAATATGGGCTGAGGTTTCACTGCTATGCAGATGATACCCAGCTATACCTGTCTTTTGCACTGGACCAGGATGGAGCTCTCGCGGTGTTTAACAACTGTCTTGAGGAAATCCAGGGTTGGATGGATTCTAGTTGGTTAAAGTTGAATTCAGAGAAGACAGAGGTTTTGGTTGTGGACCCGGGAGGTCAGATAGAGAGGTCGAGTGGTGGCACGCCTTCTGGAATATTTCTTGGTGGCGTATCACTTACAACCTCTGAATGGTAACGTAGCCTTGGGATTGTCCTAGATGACAGGCTGACATTACAGTTTTAGTTGTCGGCCGTAGTCAGGACTTCCTTTTACCATCTTAGGAATATTGCCAGGGTTAGGCACCTTGTTCCATCTGACTCTTGGCCAACGTTGGTCCACGCCTTTGTGTCCCCGCATTTGAACTATTGGAACGCCCTTTACTTTGGGCTTTCCGGGGTTGAAATCCGCTGCCTACAGCTGGTACAGAATGCTGCAGCCTGGGTTTTGACTGGGATAAGTAGGTCCTCCCACATTACCCCGGTGCTGCGCGAACTGCACTGGCTGCCTATACGGTGGCGGATCACCTTTAAAGTCATTTTACTGACTTTCAAAGTCCTTCACGATCAAGGTCCAGCCTACCTAAAAGAACTTCTGGTGCCTTACTACCCTGGTCGATCGCTCCGCTAGGCTGACGAGGGGTTGCTAGAGATTCCGAGAGTGAGTTTAAAATCTTCAGGCAGTACAGCTTTTTCTCATGCTGCCCCCACTCTCTGGAATTCTCTGCCACGCTGGTTACGGGAGTGCACCTCCATGGAAGAATTCAAAAAGAACTTGAAACCCAATTTGTGGCAAATGGCCTTTTTGGATGCTTAATCCTTCTTAGATGCTTAAGTAAATTTATTCTGTTGAGATTTTTTATTTGTATTTATGAATTGATTTTAATAATCGTTGTTAACATGATATGATTTTATTTATATGTATTATTGATTTATATTTGATGCTGTGGTTTTAATATGTTCAGCACCTTGGTATGCTGAAAGGCGCTATACAAATAAACATTATTATTATTATTATTGTTGTTATTATTATTATTATTATTATTATCACAAGTGGGTGCTAGGTCCTGGTCTGGAAAACTCCTGAGGTACCTGTCGAAACTTTTTACACTGGCAACAAACCTCACCTACTCACTCAGGTCTGAGGATGGCTGCTAATTCCAAACCTCAAGCTGGAGGCACAATCTAGGGCAAGCCTCCATTACGTACAGGCTCCCCTCTGTATGGAACAGCCTCACTGCCAATATCACCACATCTCTTACATTTTTCTCACGCTGGAGATTAATCATGGCACATTACTCCTCTTCAATGTTTAGCCCCAGCTGCCCCATATGTATTTCCTCTGCTTGCATCTTATATAGACCAGCTACTGAATATCAGGGCTGCGTGCACTATGTAGATGAATGTGTCCCATCAGTCAACCAAGGGACTTGATATAATTTCACTACTTATTTCTATGATGTTCTCTATTCTATTGTATCTCAAGGCTACTTACACTGTGCTTTGCTGCATGCACTTTATACTGTATTGAAACAGTTTTTTTTTGTAACTTCACTATTTTGCCCAACATACACTGTATCACTTTTGACTTTGTACTGTATCTTTATTTAAGAACTATGTGTGAGATTGCATGGTTCCCTATGATCATCCTTCTCCCCTCTCTGACTTCGCAACTAGAAAGGAGCCTCCTGAGCTCTGCTTGTTTACCTGGTAAAACATGTTTAAATGCATTAATTAATTAATTGAAGACAACACTGTAATAGAACAAGCATTTGTCAATGCCGAATGTTTGCTTGTTGGCATTGGCATTGGTAGTGTAGGAGTTACAGAGCTGCATAATAGGAATGGCAGTGAAGTATTGAACTGAAGCCAACCCCACCACCACCCTGCAGAGAGTGACAGGCATTGGGGTGTGCCTTTGGGCCGTCAGGTATAATGACCACACCATTTCACCACACCCTACCCTGCAGACACTGGCAAGTGTCACAGTGTGCCTTGGGGTCTTTGGCCCTTATGCGCACCCCATTCCATCAGGAAATATGGTGAGATGGGTGCGGTATAGGAGAATGGGGTGAAGTTTGGGGCCGAAGAGTCTGAGGCACACTTTGGTGCCTCTCACTGGCTGCAGGGTGTGGGTGGGGGTGGAATGGTATGAGTATTACAGGCAAGAATCCCAAGTCACACCCCTGATGCCTGTCATTCTCTACAGGGTGGGGCGTTATGGTCGGAAACCCTAACACCTCAGGCATTCGTTGGTATTTTCACTCCAAATTTTCAACATGTTTTTTTTTTGTGACCCCCACCTCATGAACAGTGGCAATATGAGTTTGTTAGCCGAAAACTGCTTTTGCACCTCAGGTGCAAAAACACATTCCGAACAGGATGTGAAAAATGACAGCTGTACTGTTCATGGGGAGGTGTAAAAAATGGCAATGTTGAAAATCTGCAGTGTAATTATTTTAAAAAAATGGTAAAGTCACAAGCATGCATAGAAACTGTGCAATGCACACCCGTAATGTAACTAGTTTGGGGATTTTTTTACAGCAGATTGTTAACACAGGCATTTTGGGACCTCTGATCATGAACAGCATCAGTATGATTTTCTTTATCTGTCCTGAACAATGATTTCCTACAGTGACCACGCATTTCTGCGCTGAAAGTGTGAAAACACATTCTGGCCATGTTGTGGAAAATGACAGCTGTACTGTTCATAAGGAGGTGTGGAAAAATGCCACTGGTGAAAATCTGGACTGAAAATATTACAAATTCATGAACTAAAGAGGGTGCGTGGAAACTGCTCAATGCTCACTCGTATCACAGTCATTCTATGGAGTTTTGTCACCAAATTTTCAACATAGCCATTTTAAGACCTCTGCTCATGACCAGTGTCACTGTGATTTTCTTAATCTGTCCCAAACATTGTTTTCACACACCAACTGCGCCATTGTGCGCTACATGTGCGGAAACACATTTTGGACGATATGTGAAAAATGGTGGCTGTACTGCTCATAAGGAAATGCGGTAAAATGGCACTGTTGAAAATCTGGTGTGCAAATATTACAAATTCGAAAACTTGCCAGCGTGTGTAGGAACTGCACAACGTGCGCTCCTAAAACAGTCATTTTGGGGAATTTTTTCACCAAATTTTCAACATAGCCATTTTAACACCTCTGCTCATGACCAGTGTCACTGTAATTTTCTTAATGTGTCCCATACATTGATTTTGCACACCGACTGTGCCACTGTGTGTTACATGAGTGGAAACACGTGGGTGAGGTGTGAAAAATGACAGCTGTACTGCTCATAAGGAGGTGTTTTAAAATGGCAATGTTGAAAATCTGGAGTAAAAACATTGAAAATTCACGAACTTACAAGCGTGTGTAGGAACTCTGCAGCACACGCTTGGAAAGCAATCATTTTTAAGAATTTTTCCACCAAATTTTCAAAATAGGCTTTTTGAGTGCCCACCTTATGAACACTGGCAGTGTCGTTTCATTAATCAGTCCCGAAAGGTGATTTCGTGCAGTGACTGCGGAAATTACCCTTCGGCAGGCCACGGTCTTATCATGACAGTGACAGCATTCATGAGAATCGTCCCAAAAAAACCATGTTGAAAATTTGGTGCAAAAATTCCAAAAATGCCGAGATATGCAGCAAAGTTGAAAAACCCTATCTATTACATTATCGGCTTACGGCATTTCCTCAGTTCTCGGTCAGCTTTGAAGAGTGCAGACATGTTCCTGGTCCACGAAGATCCATCGCCGGACTCAGAGGTAAGTATGGGGTGAGGGGGTGAGGGGGTGTGGGTAGGTAGGGTGCGTAGTGGGTGGGCACAGGTGGGCTGGGAGAACACCGAGGGAACGTTTTCTTTTTTATAGTTTTTAATTTTTTTTAAGGAAGACGACAGGGGACATTTGCCATGCTGGGGTGGGCTCCCAGCATGGCAGCTAGAAGGCTGTTTGGGGGGGCTGGAGCAGATGAGGGATTGGGCACCCCCGTCGGCCATACAGACTTGTGCCACGGTGGGGTGGGCTCCCAGTGTGGCAGCTGTAAGGCTGTTTGGGGGAGGCTGGAGCTGACGGGGGATTGGGCACCCCCTTAGGCCATACAGACATAAGCCACGCTGGGGTGGGTTCCCAGCATGGCACCTGGAAAGCTTATTTTGGGGGGCAGCATGGAGCCGATGCATTCGGCACCCCTGTCGGCTATACAGTATGTGCATGGGGGGGGCGCATGAGCACGCAATATGCGTGCATGCGTGTTGAGGGGGGAGCTCTGCTCACTGAAGTGGAGCTCTCCCTTTCAACTGTATGCCACTGAATTTTCAACTGCTGTCATAGACAGCTGGAGCAGTGATTGGAGCACTGCAACCGCACCTGCAAACACACTGACTGAATTGGAAGAGGCTGACACACCTCTGGAAAACTTGGATGATGGCACTATGTTCCTTGCACATGCGTGCAAGCAAACATAAAAAAGCAAACATGGATTCTTTCTCGAATCTCCTAGAAAGTAACTCAAATGATTCAAGTCCATCTCAGTCTGCCTGCAAGTAACAGGGTAATGCTGGATCTCGGTCCCATCTTGATTACATTTTAAGGTAGAGGCCACTCTTCTGTGACCCCGCTTTAATACTGATCCAGATCACTATGACAATAACTTGCATGGCAAGGTGCTCTAAGGTATCACCTGAAATCTGAGCTCCAAGACACCACATTAAAATATTTAATCCAACACTAGATCATTAGAAAAGCTTTATTAAACAGTAAAATAGTTAAAAACATGAACAGTAACAGCAGCAGTGGAAAAAGGCTCTCCAACATTTTTCAGATGCATACATTTTATCAAAGGTTACAATGCCCCACTGTGGTACTGTTGGTTTAAATAGTCCCATGTTAAAGTGACAGTACATTAATCAAATATGTGTATCTAGAAACATAAACAAATACAGAAAAGGACCGCTGGACCTACTCAGTCTGTCCAGATGGTCCCTGCCTAGTATGTCTCTGCAGACCCTATCTGGTCTCTGGCAGCCCTCCCTGCTTATTTATTAATATTCCCCTATGTCTATCTCATTAAAGCTTGAAGCCCCTTGCTGTTATTGCCTCTACCACATCTGCTGGCAGTCTGTTCCAGGCATCCACCACTCTTTCAGTGAAGTAGTACTTCCTCACAACTCTCTTAAACTTCCCCACTTCCAGCTTCATAACATGCCCTCTGGTCCTGGAGCTCTTTCTCATTTGAAATAGACTCCCTTCCTGTACCTTGTTGACCTCCCCATGAGGTATCTGTAAGTCTTTATCATGTCCCTTCTTGCTCTCCTCTCTTCTAGGGTGTACATGTTGAGTTCCTTCAGTCTCTTCTTATAGGGCTTTTTTAATGCAACCCCTACAGCACTTTAGTTGCCTTCCCATGGACTGCCTCCACTCTGTCTATGTCCTTTCTGAGGTGTGGCCTGCAGAACTGGACAAAATAATCCAGGTGAGGTCACACCAGTGAGCAATACAGTGATAGCACCACCTCCCACCTCTTACTGGTGATACCTCTCCCTATGCATTCCAGCATCCCACTGGTCCTACCCACTGCTTTGTCACACTTCCCTGCCACTTTCAGGTTGTCAGATTTGATAACCCCATGGTCCTATCATCCATCTATCTATCTATCTATCTGGCCTTCCCTGCACAAATACTTTCAATACTGCCAGACAAATATGTCACATTATTGGTATTGTCATTGCTAGTTCCCTAACATTAGAAACATCACCAGTGGTGGGATTCAAAAAAGTTACTAAATTCAGAATAACACCACAACATTTTCATGCCCCACAAGGATGGCTGCCCTTTGTGAGGGAGCACCCCCAAATGTTCTGCTTATTGCCATAATTTTGCTGAAAGCGTGAACTACCCTGTCCTGAACATTTGTCCCTCATTTGCACACCATTTTTGGTTTTGGTTGTATACTATCCTTTAAAATGGGATCTGATTGGAAAACATACCAATGTCTGTCCACAATTTGTTTAATATGTCTCGCAGGTAAGGGCTACATAGTAACAACACATTTTTATTCTTTGGTTAATCCAGGTCACACCTGAAAATAGGCATGTGCTGTCTAGTGTGCTTACCTGGTGAACAATAGCAAATAAATAAATAAATAAATAAATAAGGCCCACTGGACACAAGACCTGTTTGCAAGGGTGACCCACGAGCACTGAAGAGGTTAAGTGACTTGCTCAGGGTCACACAGTATGCAAATGGGGGATGTGGGAATCAAACTGAGGCTTGATGGGTGTACCAAACTCATTCACAGTTCACTGTTCTAATATTTAAGCTTTACTGTCAGTCTTCTTTAATGGAGAAGTACAGTAGTAGCCACAGACATGGCCAGATATTTCCAGATATTTCGAAAAATTTCTAAAGAGTTTCTCTCTGCTGCCCCCACTGTGTAAATGGAGGAAGCAGGAGATTCCTCTTGAAATATCACTGAAATTTCAGGAAATATCTGGCCATGTCTTTGACTGTGACTGTATAACTCAAAATAGAAGAATGGGAGCTGGCCCGCCGGTGCAGTGGTTGGGACTCCCTTTGCGATGCCAGTGACCCGGGTTCAGGAATGGACCTGGGGAGCTGGAGGACTGGCCGTGGGAGAAGGATAGAGCACCCTCAGGGCTGCTCTCCTTCTCTGGGGGGTGGGTTGGGGAGAATGCCCAGTGCGCAAGGACTCCTGGTGGAGCCAGAAGGAATCACAAGCTCTGGCATCCAAAGAATCAGAGTGGTAGGGCAGATGCAGGACATCATTGCACATCCCCACCCCTGGGGATCCAAGAAAAAACCTTGCTCATGGCCGCCATTAATGACACCTGCCCCTGGCTTTGATTAGCCTCCAGGCCAGCTCCTGATCCTAGTCCCATGATTGCGGCACTGGGCCCAGTGCCACAACCCCACCCTGAGGGGGAAAGCCAGGCATTTCGGGAGTCACAGCCATTATGGAGGTGGGGGTTCAGGGGTCTGTGAGCAGGCCAAGAGCTGGTGGATTCGAGCAGCATAAAGAAGAGAAAAAAATAGAAGATGGGATGTCTGGAGAGGCTAGAGAGAGCAATTAAATCACTAATGGTTCTAGCTTGTTGCTAGCCTTGCTTGTAGAGCAGAAAGTAGCTAACTAAAAGAAGCTACATTTTCTTATTAATTTAACACTTATATCTCAGCAGGAGTCAGTGTCTGTTGAGATTAAGTAGACAGATACTTTATTAGAAGTAGAAGGGGTCTTCTTTAGGGTTAAAAAAGAAAGAAAAGAAAGAAAGTCAGTGTGTGTTCTGTGCTGGGAAGGGTACTGTATCAGCTGACTTTGCTAAACCAGTAGGAGGAGAGATAGCTTAATTGGGGGTGTGGCTTAAACACTATAAAAGCAGGTGACTCAAATTACAACTTCCTGTTGCTAGCCTTTCTTGTAGAGCAGAAAGCAGCTAACTAAAAGAAGCTACATTTTCTTATTAATTTAACACTTATATCTCAGCAAGAGTCAGTGTCTGTTGAGATTAAGTAGACAGATACTTTATTAGAAGTAGAAGGGGTCTTCTTTAGGGTTAAAAAAGGAAAGAAAAGAAAGAAAGTCAGTGTGTGTTCTGTGCTGCGAAGTGTACTGTATCAGTTGACTTTGCTAAACCAGTAGGAGGAGAGAGAGCTTAATTGGGGGTGTGGCTTAGACACTATAAAAGCAGGTGACTCAAATTACAGCTTCCTGTTGCTAGCCTTTCTTGTAGAGCAGAAAGCAACTAACTAAAAGAAGCTACATTTTCTTATTAATTTAACACATATCTCAGCAGGAGTCAGTGTCTATTGAGATTAAGTAGACAGATACTTTATTAGAAGTAGAAGGGGTCTTCTTTAGGGTTAAAAAAGAAAGGAAAGAATGAAAGTCAGTGTGTGTTCTGTGCTTGGAAGGGTACTGTATCAGCTGACTTTGCTAAACAGTAGGAGGAGAGAGAGCTTAATTGGGGGTGTGGCTTAGACACCATAAAAGCAGGTTGCTCAAATTACAACTTCCTGTTGCTAGCCTTTTTTCTTACTAATCGCCATCCATCCCACCCTAAGCCAGTTCTGCTTTTATAGCCACTGGATTTGACTGTCAACAATAACTTCCTGTTTGGCAGTAGGAAGGGAAGGATCATAGAGAAACATTGGTTTTGTCAACCCCAATGGAAAAAAAGTAGCTCACTCTCTCCCCCCTAGCTGCTGGTGGTCTGACACTGAGCAAGGAAGAAGGAGGCTACTGAAGAAGATAGGAAATTGCTGTCCCAGAACAGGAAGGGTGAGAGTTATAAGGAGAGGAGAGAGTAAGCATACAGAAAAACAGCAGAGGGGACACAAAATAAGACATGATAGGAGTGGTGCAGTGCAATGGCTGTGGGGTGGCAGTGTTCCGGGAGACATTCTGGAGGCTGCGATGCTGCCCTATTTGCAGGCACCTCTCTGATCTGAGAAAGGAGGTTGCCCATCTCCAGGCTGACTTGGCTAGGATTCATGAAACCTCCTCCCTCACCCAGGGACCACCAGGACCAATGCCACTACCTCAGAGGTTGTCAAGAAAGAGAAGAGGCTGGACCAGGGAGGGCTCAGGGAGGGACAGGGTGGTGGAACAGAGTTGCATCCCTCCAGCTGTACCTCTCCACAATTCATTCACTCTTCTCGTGGATAGTGGTTCCTCTATGGAGGCACCTGCAGTGGAGACCAAGGAGGATGCTGGGAACCTTTACAAAGAAGACCCCCAGGAGGGTGGCATGGGAACCCACAGGGGAAGGAAACAACTCCTGGTGGGGGACTCAATCATTAGTGGGGTAGAAATGGGGGAGGAAGGGGAGAGGGCGGTAAGGTGCCTTCTTGGTGCCATGGCTTGGAGGGACAGGAAGTGAATCCTCAGGATCGTGGGAGGAGCTGCATGAGGGAGGGAGCTGGATGTCTTTGTCCACCTAGGGACAAATGACCTGGCTTGGAATGTGATCAGAGCAGTGCAAGAGGATTTTGCAGAGTTGGGGAGGGGCCTTAGACTAGTAGCACATACAGTAACCTTCTCGGAGGTGCTGCCTGTCTATGGCAAGGGTGATGCTAGGACACTCCTCACCAGGGAATTCAATGAGTGGTTGAAAAACTGATGTGGAGCTCAGGGTTTTGGCCTCATTTGGGACTGGGGAGCCACCTGAAGGGATGCAGACCTATACTGGTGTGATGGTCTGCATCTGTCCAGGGGGGAACTAGGATCCTAGGTGAGAGGTTTAAATGCTTCATTGGCAAGCATTTAAACTAGCCAAGGGGGGGGAGGCACTGAAAAGAAGCAGGGAAATCCCAGCCTCCTCCCACAAAACACGGTAATTAGTGAGGTAAACACTAAGGTAGAGAAGTTATTAGGGAGCAGGACAGAGCTAAATGTAAAAAAAGGCAAAGGCAGTAAGGACAGGAATGGGGCTAAAAGGGGTAAGGCTATCAAAAAGTGGAGGGTGATTAGTACCAATGCCCATAGTCTGTGTAACAAGCTTCCTGAACTAGTGGCCTTGATGGAAGAGGGTTGCCTGGATATTGTGGCAGTCACAGAAACATGGTACACAGAGAACCATGACTGGGATGTCAACATACCAGGATACACAATCTACAGGAGGGACAGGGAGGGTAAAAGAGTAGGAGGAGTAGCTCTCTATGTAAAGGAAGGGATCAAAGCAACAGAACTAAAGAGTAAACAGGGAGCAGATGAGGCACTCTGGGTCACCCTGGAGACAGGAAATGGCACCACAATCCGCATTGGGGTTTGTATACAGACCCCATCTCAGGGGGAAGGAATGGACAAGGAAATGATAGAAGGCTTCCTTAGAATGGCAGAAAAAGGGGAGATATTGTCGATGGGGACCTGAATATGCCAGATGTAAACTGGAGCACCTTTGCTGCAGGCACATCCAAGAGCAGGGTCATTTTTGATGACCTACAGGGGGCATGCCTCAGACAGCTAGTATTGGAACCCACTCAGGAGGGAGCAATCTTAGACCTGGTACTCTCAAATGGGGACAGAGAAAGAATCTCAGATTTAGAAGTGGGTAGCCATCTGGGAACAAGCGACCACCAAACAGTGTGGTTCACGATAAACACAACCATACAATCAAGCCATACAAAAGCAAGAGCATTGGACTTTAGGAGGGCTGACTTTGTGAAAATGAGAGAGTACCTCAGAAAAGCACTAGTAAACAGGCAAGAAGGAGGGGTGGAGGAACAATGGGGAGTAATCAAAACAGCCATCACAGAGGCAACAAGCCTTTGTGTAAAGCAAATCAACAAAACATAATGAAGGAAAAAAACGCTATGGTTCTCATAAGAGGTGGCAGCGAAGGTTAAGGAGAAAAGGAGAGCATTCAGGAAATATAAGGAAACACAGAAGGAGCAGGACAGAGAACTTTATTAGTTAAAGCAGAAAGAGGCTGGGAAGGCAGTCAGAATAGCAAAGGCCCAAACCAAGGAAAGGATAGTCAATTCTGTTATGAAGGGGGATAAGACCTTTTTTAGGTACATTAGGGAGCGAAGAAAGACCAAAGGAGGGATACTGAGGCTTAATAAAGGAGGGAAAGTGGAAGAGGGTGACAGTGAAAAGTCGATACTGAACGAATATTTCTGCTCAGTATTCACAAAGGAAGAGATGGGGGAGGTACCTAAACCAAACAAGAGAAGCACTCTGAAGATGGGGGGGTCGATACCAGTCCATTTACAGAAGAAAGGGTCCTGAAAGAACTAATAAAATTGAAGGTAGACAAAGCAATGGGGCCTGATGGGATTCACCCAAGAATTCTAAAGGAACTAAGGGTAGAACTAGTGACACCGCTGACTACTCTCTTTAGCAAATCATGGGAGGATGGGTGGTACCTGAGGACTGGAGGAGGGCAGATGTGATTCTCTTCACAAAAGTGGAGCAGGACAGAGGAAGGAAACACAGACCAGTTAGTTTGACCTCAGTGGTAGGGAAAATGATGGAATCACTTCTGAAGGAAAGAATTGTTGAATACCTAGAGGTCAGTGGGGCACAGGACCCAAGGCAGCATGGATTCACAATGGGAAGGTCATGTCAGATGAATCTAATAGATTTCTTTGACTGCGTGATCAAAGTAGTAGACCAGGGAGGGGCTGTGGACATGGCCTACCTAGATTTTAGCAAGGCATTTGATACAGTCCCACACAAAAGATTAATACACAAGTTAGCCAGCCTTGGAGTGAGTCCCAAGGTGGTAGCCTGGATAAAAAATTGGCTAGACAACAGGACACAAAGGGTAGTAGTAAATGGAGTACACAGTGAAGAAAGGAGGGTTACTAGTGGGGTACAGCAAGGTTCAGTACTGGGACCGGTCCTTTTTAATGTCTTTATAAGTGACATTGCAGAGGAACTGGAAGGAAAAGTATGTCCCTTTGCAGATGACACAAAGATCTGCAACAGGGTTGATACACAAGATGGAGTGCAAAGGATGAGAAGGGACTTGGCAAGGTTGGAGGAATGGTCAAATATATAGCAGCTCAGATTCAATGCAAAGAAGTGCAAGGTAATGCACATGGGAAACAAAAACCCAGGGGAAGAGTACACAATGGGGGGTGAGATACTGACAACAGTAAAAATGGAAAGGAACCTGGGGGTAACTATATCAGATGACCTAAAGGTGGGCAAGCAATGTGAGACGGCAGTAAGGAAGGCTGGGGGGATACTGGGATGCATAGGAAGAGGCATCAATAGCAGAAAACAAGAAGTTGTTATCCCTCTGTACAGACAGTTGGTGAGACCCCATCTGAGTACTGTGTGCAGTTCTGAGACCCCATCTCCACAAAGACATAGACAAAGTGGAGGCTGTCCAGAGGAGGGCAACAAAATGGTGCAGGGTCTGCACCAGAAGACATACGAAGAAAAACTAAAGGAGCTTAATATGTATACCCTTGAGGACAGAAGGGAGAGAGGGGACATGATAGAAACTTTCAAATACCTCAAGGGAATCAATAAAGTCAAGAGGGTAGCATCTTTCAGAAAAAGAGATGTGCAAGAACAAGGGGGCACAATTTGAAGATAGAGGGGTGATGGCTCAGAGGTAATATAAGGAAGTATTTTTTCAAAGAGAGGGTTGTGAATGCATGGAACAGCCTCCCTGAGGAGGTCGTGGAGTCAAGAACAGTGGGAGAATTCAAGAATGCATGGGACAGACATAAGGCAGTCCTAGTGGGGGGTAGGAGGAAGTAAGCTGTTGGTTAACTAGGATCTGTAGCTTATCTGTTAGGTAGGAAAATGGGCAGACTAGGTGGGCCAAGCGGTCCTTATCTGCCATCAAATTCTATGTTTCTATAATAGTTACTATCCCACCTCTCTCAATAACATTATTATTATAGCCCTTCCCCACAAACATGGCTGACAATTGAGACATTCTCAAATCAAAATCTAATTTTCTGCTACAATTTTAGCTATCATAAAAACTGATTACCAGGGATATTGACTATGTTGTTGTGGGGGAGACAACTGAAAAGTGGAGTAATGAGTTCCTGTCCTTCAGCTTCCTATAGAGGTCAGTAAGGTCCCCTTTCTTCCCATAGGGTCCCATTTCTGGCCATCCTTACTGATCATTAGATATAAACCACCAATGGACTTATTATCAAATGACACTGAAAATCTTAAATTTGAATTGCTCTTCTCAAGACTTGATGCAAAGTCAAACAACCATGCCGGATTCACCTACCACACCATAATTATATCATCTATGAAACATCTGTAAAGCTCTATGCGACACTGTCATCTGTGGATCTCCAATCACCTAAGTTTTCCATACCCCAGGTAGATGTTGTTATTTATTTATTTATTTATTTTATTTAAAAGTTGATGACCAGGAAATGCACCATGAACTGAAAGCTTTTCTTCAGGTGCGACCCAGGGAAAGGGGTACAGTTGTCAGACAAGATATAGTAGAAATTTACAATAAATGAAATTCAACAGAATTTTACAATAGTTAAGGCTATACAATGCTATGCAATGCATGAACTATGTACAAAAAAGTATAACCTGTATTATGGTATTGGTATTACTGTGGGACAAAAAAAAGCCTCCATAACTGTCTTTCATCTGGAGCTAATGGGTCCCCCCAAAAAAATATCTAAAATGAAATACTTTTTCAATGAGCAGGTTAATGAATTCTACTGCAGTTCAACTGCACTACTGTCTGAATGGGGTACAACAGCAGTGTGCTTACAGTATAATTAAGCAAAAAGGCATGACCAGGGGTTAGATTAACAGTCTGTAAATTACCCGCTAGGGGTGTAATGTGTCACGAGGCGCAGCTGAGTGCCATATTGCTCCTAGGGGTGATTAACTGACTGTTAATCCAACTCCTGGGAGTGCCTTATTGCTATTATAAAAAGTTATTCTAAAAGAAAAGTGTTAAAAGTATACTTTTTGAACGTTTTCTTCATTTAAAGGGAGATTTTTAATAAAATAGTTCTTCCACTAACAGTTTAAGAATGCAGGTTCAAAATCAGAATGCAGCATTCCAGTTATTCAGCAGTGCTAGAGGATGGAATGCTGACAGGAAAAATTATGTTCCATGGTGATCAGGCTGTACATGACAGTATAATGTGGATTAATGTAAGGCTGTTGGAATCCTAGCTGCCAATCAGATTCCTGCATTTCTGAGACCTTTTTATAATTTAGTAGTAACTGATGTGTGTCTAAAATGTTAATTAGGTACACCTCATTTAATGTGTAGATCAGAGGTTTAGTTGATGTGCATCTAAAGAATGCTATTTAGGTACACCTCAGTGAGGTGAACACCTAGACATGAGGTATAGTCAAGTGTAGTAGATGTTTCTAAAAATGTTAATTAGGTGTACCTCATTGAGGTGTACACCTTGACCAGAGGTGTAGTCAAGTGCTGTAGTTGTATGCATTTAAAATGTACTAATTAGGCACACCTCGGTAAGGTGTACACCTCCACCAGAGGTGTAGTAATGAGGTGTAATTTAGGTGCACACAGCAATATGGCCAGTGTAGCTGTAAAGAATAACAAACTCTGAACAGAGGGTAGAGATCTTGTCCAAATTTAATACGGAAATACAATTTGCTTAATTAGCTAATGTTAAGCTGAATTATAAACAATATTGACAATGGGGCATTTCCTTACCCCTTCACCACCCCCAGCCTGATTACTAGAATCACACACAGGACAACCTCCTAGAAATTTCTGCATCAAGTGTTTCTGCAGGAAGAGCATTTAAAAGATATTGTTACAGCTGCATGGTGATGTCACCATGCTGACATACTACTGTGAGTAGGAGAGAGAGAGAAGGGAATGTGACAGGATACCTAGACTGTCTTCTTCTCCTGAGTGCTTTGAATGGAAATAACTCAACTCTCCACATTATCTCCATTTATGACAGTGGCATATTTGTGTCTGGCCCCTCCTCCACCCCTGCCTGCACTAGATTGCACTATTTCATTGCTGGACTGGAAGTTTCAGTTAGCTACTGTGACTATCACTTCCTTTTAAGCCATTTTTATGTTTGCTTGCACACATGTGCAAGAAACATAGTGCCATCATCCGAGATTTCGGAGGTGTGTCACCTCCTCCTCCAATTCAGTCAGTGTGTTGGCAGGCGTGGCCCCTGTAAGCCAATGCATGCTGGAGCTGTCTATGACAAGCTCCAAAATGCAGTGGCATACAGTTGAAAGGGGGAGCTACGCTTCAGTGAGCAGCAATCAGATATCACCTGCTCATGCGCAGCCCCCCCTACACACACACACACACACACACACACACACACACACACACACACACACACACACACAGAAATGCACGAAGTGCATGCCCCCCACGCACACACACTCTATAGCCGATGGGGTGCCCAATCCCCGTCAGCTGTGCTGCATTCCCTCCAAAGCCTCCCAAATGCCACACTGGGTGCCCACCCCAGCGTGGCAACTCAATGGTATAGCCGATGGGGGTGCCCAATCCCCCGTCGGCTTCACTGTCTCTCCCTCTCCCCCATGCTATCGCCGACAGGGGTGCCCAATCTCCCGTCAGCTTCACTCTCCCCCCCCAAGTACAAGGTGCCATGCTGGGAGCCCACCCCAGCATGGCAAGTGATGCTTTGGCCGATGGCCCAATCCCCCGTCGGCTGAACGCCCTTCCGACCATCCTTGTGCCATGCTGGGAGCCCACCCCAGCGTGGCAAACATCCTGCGTCGTCGTTGGAAAAAAAATAACCTGTAAAGAAAAAACGGTCTCACGTAGTCTCCTGGCCCCCTCCCACAACCTGCACCCACCCACTGCGCACCCTGTCTCTCTACACCCCCATACTTGCCTCCGGGCTTGCGGCGACGATCTTGATTGACGATGGAACATGTCTGCACTCTTCAAAGCCGACTGCGTAACTGAGGAAATGCAGGTAAGCTGTATAATGGGCTAGATAGGGGTTTTCAACTTTATGCATATCTCAGGCATTTTTGGAATTTTGCACCAAATCTTCAACATGGGGTTTTGGGACCCCTTCTCATGAATGCTGTCACTGTCATTGCGTTATTCGGGCCCAAAGGGTGATTTCACAGTCACTGAGTGAAATCACCCTTCAGGCCTGAATAATGTCATAACAGTGACATCATTCATGAGAAGGGGTTCCAAAAACCCTATGTTGAAAATTTGGTGCAAAAATTCCAAAAAATGACTGTTTTATGAGCGTGCGTTGCGCAGTTCCTACGCAGGCTCGTAAGTTCACAAATTTTCAATGTTTTCACTCCAGATTTTCAACATTGCCATTTTACCACACCTTCTTATGAGTAGTACAGCTGTCATTTTTCATATCTCACCCAAAATGTGTTTCCGCCCATGTAACGCACAATGGCACAGTCGGTGTGCGAAATCAATGTACAGGACAAATTAAGAAAATCACAGTGACACTGTTCATGAGCAGAGGTCTTAAAATGGCTATGTTGAAAATTTGGTGAAAAAATTCCCAAAAATGACTGTTTTACGAGTGTGCATTGTGCAGTTCCTACGCACGCTCGTAAGTTCGCAAATTTTCAATATTTTCACTCCAGATTTCCAACATTGCCATTTTACCACACCTTCTTATGAGCAGTACAGCTGTCATTTTTCACATCTCCCCCAAAATGTGTTTCCGCCCATGTAGCACACAGTGGCGCAGTCGGTGTGCTAAATCAATGTATGGGATAAATTAAGAAAATCACAGTGTTACTTGTTCATGAGCAAAGGTCTTAAAATGGCTATGTTGAAAATTTGCTGTAAAAATTCCAAAAAATGACTGTTTTATGAGCGTGTGTTGTACAGTTCCTACGCACGCTCGTAAGTTCACAAATTTTCAATATTTTCACTCCAGATTTTCAACATTGCCATTTTACCACACCTTCTTATGAGCAGTAGAGCTGTCATTTTTCACATCTCACCTAAAACGTGTTTCTGCCAATGTAGCGCACAATGGCGCAGTCGGTGTGCGAAATCAATGTATGGGACAAATTAAGAAAATCACAGTGACACTGTTCATGAGCAGAGGTCTTAAAATGGCTATGTTGAAAATTTGGTGAAAGGATTCCTAAAAATGACTGTTTTACGAGGGTGCATTGAGCAGTTCCTACGCACGCTCGTAAGTTCGCGAATTTTCAATATTTTCACTCCAGATTTTCAACATTGCCATTTTACCACACCTCCTTATGAGCAGTACAGCTGACATTTTTCACATCTTGCCCAAAATGTGTTTCCGCCCATGTAGCGCACAATGGCGCAGTTGATGTGCAAAATCAATGTATGGGCCACATTAAGAAAATCACAGTGACACTGTTCATGAGCAGAGGTCTTAAAATGGCTATGTTGAAAATTTGGTGAAAAAATTCCTAAAAATGACTGTTTTACGAGCGTGTGTTGCGCAGTTCCTATGCATGCTCGTAAGTTTGCGAATTTAATATTTTCACTCCAGATTTTCAACATTGCCATTTTATTACACTTCCTTATGAACAGTACAGCTGCAATTTTTCATATGTCGTCAAAATGTGTTTTCGCACATGTAGCGCACAATGGTGCTATTCGTGTGCGAAAGCAATGTTTAGGACAGATTAAGAAAATCACAGTTACACTGTTCATGAGCAGAGGTCTTAAAATGGCTATGTTGAAAATTTGGTGACAAAAGTCCATAAAATGACTGTGTTACGAGTGAGAATTGCGCAGTTTCCACGCACCCTCGTAAGTTCATGACTTTGTAATATTTTCAGTCCAGATTTTCACCAGTAGCATTTTTCCACACTTCCATATGAACAGTACAGCTGTCATTTTTCACAACATGGCTGAAGTGTGTTTTCACACTTTCAGCGCAGAGATGCGTGGTCGCTGTGGGAAATCATTGTTCGGCACAGATAAAGAAAATCACAGTGACACTGTTCATGATCGGAGGCACCAAAATGCCTGAGTTGACAATCTGCTGTAAAAAATTCCTAACCTAATTATATTCTGGGTGTGCGTTGCACAGTTTCTATGTACACTCGTGACGTCACCATTTCTTTTAATATTTTTACTGCAGATTTGCAACATTGCCATTTTTTACACCTCCCCATGAACAGCACAGCTGTCATTTTTTTACATCCTGTTCGGAATGTTTTTGCACCTGTGGTGCTAAATGCCGTAGTCACTGTGCATAAGCAGCTTTTGGCTAGCAAACTGATATTCCCCCTGTTCATGAGGTGGGGTAACAAAAAAATCATGTTGAAAATGTGGAGTGAAAATACCAACGAATGCCTGAGGTATTAGGGTTTCCAACCATAACACCCAACCCTGTAGAGAATGACAGGCATCAGGGGTGTGACTTGGGATTCTTGCCTGTGATGCTCATACCATTCCACACCCTGCAGCCAGTGAGAGGCATCGAGATATGCCTTGGACTCTTTGGCCCCAAAGTTCACCCCATTCTCCTATATCGCACCCATCTCACCATATTTCCTAATGAAATGGGGTGCGCATAAGGGCCAAAGACCCCAAGGAACAACGTGACACTTGTCAGTGTCTGCAGGGTGGGATGTGGTGAAATGGCGTGGCCGTTATGCCTGACGACCCAAATGCACACCCCAATGCCTGTCACTCTCTGCAGGGTGGTGGTGGGGTTGGCTTCTGTTCAATACTTCACTGGCATTCCTATTACGCAGCTCTGTAACTTCTACACTACCACTGCCAATGCCAGCAAGCAAACATTCGGCATTGACAAATGCTTGTTACAGTCACTTTAATAACTGTGCCTGTTAAGAGAGCTTTATGCAGTAATTGCTCTGATTCCTATTGAAACACATATTTGTCATTTTGAGGGTATGTAAGATAAATAGCTTTGTGGATAGTGCTAACTGCACTGATTTTCACAGTATAAGTATTTTTTAAAATGAGGGCTGTTTCATATAGTAATTTGCTCTTGAAAAAGTGAAGCCTTGAAACAGATCATGTGCATTACAGAGCACTGAAGAAGGCATGGCTCTGGGCAGTGTTGGGTGTTACATTTTCTATTACTTTCTATTACTTTTGGAAACTTGTTCCAGAAAGCTCTGTGCAGTCACTAGCAAGGATGGAGAAGTACTGGAACAAGTAATACACCTTACAGTTAAAATTACTTATGTCTTTTTATTCAAAAGTAATATGTAACTGTAAGTAATCACATTTATTTGAAAGTAACTGGTAACTAACATTACTTTCACATACATGTCATCTGTTATAGTTTTTTATTATATTTGTATTGTTTTTTTATAAAAAGAAATAAGTAACTAGCTATCAGATGTACTACTTTTTCTAGTACGTCTCCATCCTTGCTAGTGTCTGCAGAGAGCTTACTGGATCAAGTTTCTAAACAAAATAGAAAGTAATAGAAAAAGCAACTTACCCAACACTGGCTCTGGAACAGTCACTCCCCATAAAAATTTGCAGCAGAAAGTGACTCCCAACAGAGAACAGAGAGAGTGTAGGACATATGCTGAAATGGGTGTAGCATAGGAGAATGGGGTGAAGTCTGGGGCTGAAGAGTCCAAGGTACACCTCGATGCCTGTCACTGGCTGGAGGTGGGGGTGGGATGGCATGAGCAGTACAGTCGGCAATCCAAAGGCACACCCCGATGCCTGTCAATCTGTACAGGGTAGGACGTTATGGTTAGAAACCGTAACACCTCAAGCGTTTCTTGCTATTTACACTACAAATTTTCTACATGGCCTTTTTGTGACCCCACCTCATGAAAGCTTGTAGGACCTCTTCTCATGAAGAGTGGCAGTGTGATTATGTCAATGTGTTCTGAACATAGACTTCCAACAGTGACAGTGCCATTCTGCACCACATGTACGAAAACACAGATGGGGCAGGATGTGAAGAATGACAGCTGTACCATCCACAGGTAGGTGTGAAGAGATAGCAATGCTGAAAATCTGTACTGGGAATATTAAAAATGCTTGCACGTCTGAGCCTACAGTACATGGAAACTGCGCAATGCATGCACGTTACACAGTCATTTTATGGACGTTCGACACCAAATTTTCAACATAGGCATTTTAGGACCATGCTCAAGAACAGTGTCACTCTGATTTTCTTAATGTGTCCCGAACACTGATTTCCCACAGCAACCATGCTATTCTGTGCCAGAAGTGCAAAAACAAATGTCGACCAGGATGTGAAAAATGACAGCTTTACTGTTCATAAGGAGGTGCGGAAAAATGACAATGTTGAAAACCTGGAGTGAACATATTACAAATGTGCAAAGTTATGAGTGTGACTGGAAACTGCGCAACGCATGCTCGCAGCACAGTCATTTTATGGACTTTCATCACCAGATTTTCAACATAGGCATTTTGGGACCTCTGCTAATGAACAGTGTCACTGTGATTTTCTTAATGTGCCTCCAACACTGATTTCCCACAGCGACCGCGCTATTCTGCGCTGCAAGTGGAAAAACTCATTTCGGCCAGAAATTGAAAAATGACAGCTGCGCTGTTCATAAGGAGGGTCGGAAATACATATTACAAATGTGCGAAATTATGAGCGTGACTGGAAACTGCGCAATGCAGTTTGTAGCACAGTTATTTTATGGACTTTCATCACCAAATTTTCAACATAGGCATTTTGGGGCCTCTGCTAATGAACAGTGTCTCTGTAATTTTCTTAATGTGCCTCCAACACTGATTTCCCACAGCAACCACGATATTCTGCGCTGCAAGTGGAAAAACACATTGCGGCCAGGATGTGACAAATGACAGCTGCACTGTTCATAAGGAGGATCAGAAAAATGCCAATTTTGAAAATCTGGAGTGAACATATTACAAATGTACAAAGTTATGAGCATGCGTGGAAACCGCGGAATGCACGCTCATAACACAGTCATTTTATGGACTTTCATCACCAAATTTTCAACATATGCATTTTAGGATCTCTGCTCCTGAACAGTGTCACTGTGATTTTCATAATACATCCCAAACACTGACTTCCCACAGCGCCTTCACTATTCTGCGCCGGAAGTGCGAAAACACATTGTGGCCAGGATATGAAAAATGACAGCTGCACTGTTCATAAGGAGGTTTGGAAAAATGGCAATTTGAAAATCTGGAGTGAAAATATTGCAAACTTGCGAAGTTACGAGTGTGCATGGAACCTGTGCAACACACACTCGTAACACACTCATTTTATGGACTTTCGTCACAAAATTTTCAACATAGGCATTTTAGGACCTCTGCTCATCAACAGTATCACTGTGATTTTCATAATGTGTCCTGAACAGTGATTTACCACAGCGACTGAGCTATTCTGTGCCGGAAGCGCGAAACCACATTTTGGCCAGGATGTGAAAAATGACAACTGTACTGTTCATAAGGAGATGCATAAAGATGGCAATGTTGAAAATCTGGAGTACAAATATTGCAAATTGATGAACTAACGAGCGGGTGTAGCAACTGCGCAATGCACGCTCGTAAAACAGTCATTTTTTTGATTTTTCCCACCAAATTTGCAACATAGACTTTTTGAGAGCCCACCTCATGAACACTGGCACTGTCATTTTGTTAATTGGTCCCAAAAGGTGATTCCATGCAGTGACCACGAAATCACCTTTCCGGGCTGATTAAAGCCATGACAGTGCCAGAATTCATGAGGAGAGGTCCCAAAAACCCCATGTTGAACATTTGGTGCAAAAATTCCAAAAAATGCCAGAGATATGCATCAATGTTGAAAAAACCCTATTTATACCATTATACTGTTTACCAGCATTTCCTCAGTTTGTGGTCGGCTTTGAAGAGTGCAGATGTGTTCCCAGTCCACCGAAGATCATTGCGCTGGGTTCCGGAGGTAAGTATGGGGTGAGGGGTGTGTGAGTGGAGGCAGGGTGTGCAGAGGGTGGGTGCAGGTTGGGGATGGGTCGCAGGACTTGACGAGGGACTGTTTTTTGCTTTACAGGTACAAAAAAAAAAAGACATTGCGGGATTTTTTTTTACAGGGACATTTCTGGACATTTGGCATGCTGGGGTGGGCTCCCAGCATGCCAACTGACTATTGGAGGCCATCTGTAGCCACAGGGGATTGGGCACCTCTTACGCACAAAAGCGGGGCGAAGAGCCAAGGGGATTGGGCACCGCATAACTCTTCCGCACTGTTTCGCGGGGAACTTATGCCAATGGGGAGTGGGCTCCCCCATCGGCACATCAAAGTGGGAGTGGGCACATGCTGCCAAGGGGGATTGGGCACCTCCTCAGAACTGGGGTGAATTAATATTGTTTGTGAACACGGCGGCAAGAGTAGCAACGTTCCGCCCAGCAATGACGGGTCGCTCCCTCACTGCAGCCAATCACTGACGCTGCAGTGACAAGGCGGCCCCTGATTGCTGTGATGAAAACATTACAATTTGGTGGCACTTCTGGAAGCCAGTGTCATCAACACACTGTGCCTCCATTGGTGCACCACGGCCAAGCTCCCAGATGTAATGCCTCTGTTGGCTGCCACACTGCCATGCCTCCCGAACCCGCTTTTCTCCTAAGCTGTCGCATAATGTTTCTTGCACATGCATGCAAACAAACATAAAAATTGTTGAAGTCTTTATTTTTTTTGTTTCCAGATGTTGGTGTTGTACAAGCATAGGTCAGGAAGCATAGGCAAACTAGAAGAATCTGTATAATGTGCAAGTAGCGTTATATTATTATTAATGACAATAAAATAAGAAATAAAATTGTACAGGATAGCACTTCACAAAAGTAGTACAAAAAAGCCCTTCATCTGATTTCTCTGTCTCAGTCTCTCTGTCTCTCTGTCTCTCTGTCTCTCTCTCTGACCCAAACAAAACATTGCTCTCTTTTTATAAGATATTTTTTCCTTGTAATTAAATTCTGCATCCTGTTCTTGTAAGCTTCATCTCCTGTTTTTCATGAAATCCATCAAGACTTTTTTCATTGACCAACAGCCTGAAAAGTGCATTAGTCTTTAACAGGTGCAACCAATTAATACACTTTGTCCCAGAGCTAGTTTCCTGTTATTAAATAGATACATAGAATTTGACAGCAGATAAGGACTGCTTGGCCCACCCAGTCTGCCCATTTCCCTACCAAACAGATAAGCTGAAGATCCTAGTTAACCAACAGCCTACTTTCTCCTACCCCCCCACTAGAATTGCCTTATGTCTGTCCCATTCATTCTTGAAGTTCCCCACTGTTTTTGACTCTATGATCTCCTCAGGAAGGCCATTCCATGCATCTACAACCCTATCTGTGAAGAAATACTTCCTCACATTACCTCTGAGCTGTCCTCCCCCCATCTTCAAATTGTGCCCCCTTCTTCTTGCACATTTCATTTTCTGAAAGATGCCACCTTCTTGGACTTTGTTGATTCCCTTGAGGTATTTGAAAGTTTCTAGCATGTCCCCCTCTCCCTCTTTTCCTCAAGGCTATATATCTTGAGCTCCTTTAGTCTTTCTTCATATGTCTTCTGCTGCAGACCCTGCACCATTTTGGTTGCCCTCCTCTGGACAGCCTCCACCCTGTCTATGTCTTTGCGGAGATGGGGTCTTCAGAACTCTACACAGTACTCCAGATGTGGTCCTACCAATTGTCTGTACAGAGGGCTAACAACTACTTGTTTTCTACTGGTGATTCCCCTCTCTATGATTCCCAGCATCCCCCAGCCCTCCTTATTGCCCTCTCACATTGCTGGCCCACCTTTAGGTCATCTGATATAATTACCCCCAGGTCCCTTTCCATTTTTGTTGTTGTCAGTATCTCACCCCCCTATTGTGCACTCTTCCCCTGGGTTTTTGTTTCCCAGGTGCATTACTTTGCACTTCTTTGCATTTAATCTAAGCTACCATACATTTGACCATTCCTCCAACCTTGCCACATCCCTTTTCATCCTTTCCACCCCACCTTGCATACCAATCTTGTTGCAGATCTTTGTGTCATCTGCAAAGAGACATACTTTCCCATTTAGTCCCTTTGCAATGTCACTTATAAAGACATTAAAAAGGACTGGCCCCAGTACTGAACCCTGCGGTACCCCACTAGTATCTCCCTTTTCTTCACTGTGGACTCCATTTACTATTACCTGCTGTGTTATGTTGTCCAGCCAGTGTTTTACCCAGGCTACCAGCCTCCAGGCTACCACCCTGGGACCCACTCCCAGGCTGGCTAATTTATTTATTAATCATTTGTGTGGGACTATGTCAAATGCCTTGCTAAAGTCTAGGTAGGCCATGTCCATAGCCCCTCCCTGGTCTACTACGTTGGTCACCCAGTCAAAGGAATCAATTAGATTTGTCTGACATGACCTTCCAGCTGTGAATCCATGCTGCCTTGGGTCCTGTGCCCCACTGGCCTCTAGATACTCAACAGTTCTTTCCTCAGAAGTGATTCCATCATTTTCCCTACCACTGAGGTCAAACTGACAAGTCTGTAGTTTCCTGCCTCTGTCTTGCTCCCATGTTTGTGAAGGGGAATCACATCCACCCTCCTCCAGTCATCAGGTACCACACCATCCTTCCATGATTTATTAAAAAGGGTAGTCAGTGGTGTTACTAGTTCTTCCCTTAGTTCTTTTAGAATTCTGGGTGAATCCCGTCAGGTCCCATTGCTTTATCTACCTTCAGTTTTAAGAGTTCTTTCAGAACCCTTTCTTCTGTGAAAAGACTAATATCAACCCCTCTATCCAGAGTGCTTCTATTGACTGGATTAGGTATCTGCTCCTGCTTTTCCATTGTGAATACTGACCAGAAGTATTCATTCAGTATCCCTGCTTTTTCACTGTCGCTCTCTGCACAACCACCTTCCTCTTTATTCAGCCTCAGTATCACTGCCTTAGTCTTTCTTTGCCCCCAATGTACCTATAAAAGGTTTTATCCCACTTCTTAACTGATTTGGCTATCTTTTCCTTGGTTTGGCCTTGCTATTCTGAATGCCTTCCCCGCTTCCTTCTGCTTTAACTGGTACAGTTCTCTGTCCTGCTCCTTCTGTGTTTCTTTAAGCTTGTGAAGATCAATATATAGCTCATAGTTAACCCCTTGTATTACAGATTTCCATTCTTAAACCCAAATAGCTTTCTGCATTCATTACAACCACATAATTATATACATTTGCAAACCAAGGGATCTCAATTTCACATAAAGGTTCACATACTGTATCTATTTGCTTTACCATAGAGAAACAAGGGTAGAAAGAAAGAAAGACTAGACAGAGCAAGTGAAGGAAGGGAGAAAACAAGGGGAAATTTTGGGACCATCAGAGTAGCCAATTTCTAGGTGCTACAAGGAAAATCTGACTATGTGATCAGACAAGCAAGAGATAGACATGTAACAGAATAGGAGAGGACAGAATAGATCCTTACTTTTGACTCTCTTTCTCTCTCCCCCTCTGCATAACAAATGGGACAGGGTCTTACCCAAACCTGAGACAGGCAGATGGTAGGCAGGGGGCAGGGGAGCACTTTTGTAGCCTAGACATAGCTTTTTGATTGTTACAAAAACAGCAGAGAGTTGAAACAACTATATATATAATATATATATATATTAGTGGCGTGACCTTGAGCGGTCAGTTACATACTAAAGTCAAAAGTTTGGACGTTAATAACTTTGGACCTGTTCAATGGATTTGCCTGAAATTTGGTATGCACGTTGGGGCCCACTAGGTCTCTTGATTTGTCAAATTGCATTTTGGTTGGAGTGCTGATCTTTGTGTACGAAAGTGCTGAATAATGCAAAATTATCAATTTTTGGAGGCACCTTTTGGCATTCTTAATGTGGTCCTGCGCGGCCATCGTGTGGCATGCTGCTCTGCAAGATGCCTCGTTTGAAAGAGCTTTGGTGGCTGAACATGCTCATTTTGTTTGGTGAAAAAATATTAAGGCATTCAAACGTTATGGCACTTTTAAGTTCCCATTATAAGTCAATGGGAAAATTTATATGTATATCTTGCGATCAAAGAATGGGGGTTCGGGCCATCTCGTCCCACCTGGCAGTGAAATAATTTGCAGCCTCGTGGTTCAAGAATCTTTGTTCCCAAGGAATTTCAAAAATTCTTTGACTGCAAGGTCCGCCATCTTGTTTTCAGTTTTCTGATCACACAAACACAAATATCTCTGCTCAGGGGTCACTTCTGAAGTAAAACTTTGATGGGTTTTACTCAGGGGACCCCGATCTATCTAGCCATGGCTTTGGTTCCATCGAAATAGGTCCAAAAATAGAGTTATTAGCTTTTAAATTCTTCGTTCGTGGCTCAGTAACAATCTTTGATCACGAGCCAACAAATTCTTTGATCACGAGAATCTTTGATTGCGATTGTGCATCACGAGTGAAGGACGAGATGGACAGATTTAAAAATAGTATTTTGTAGCCCAGGGGTGCCCTACAGTGTTAAATTATGATGGGTTTTGCTCAGGGAGCTTCATTGTGCCCCACCTGCATAAGAAAAATAATGTACTAACTATCCCTGGTAGTCTAGTGGCCCCCCCATCACAATAAAATATTAACATCCCTGGTAGTCTAGTGGCCCCCTCAAGCTGTATTGTATTATTATAGATAAATGTTTATATCCCTGGTAGTCTAGTGGCCCCCAATAAAATATACTGTATTATCCTATGTAGTGCCCTGATAGTCTAGTGTCCCCCAACCCCTGTATTATTTTCACATCTCTGGTAATCTAGTGGCCCCCCTGAGCTGTATTGTATTATTATAAATAAATGTTTAGATCCCTGGTACTCTAGCGACCCCCCCAGCATAATGAAATAAATAATGATTTATATTACCTGGTAGTCTAGTGGCCCCCAACCATCCATGCCAGCCCACTCTGCAACCCCCTCACCCTTCGCCTGCCAGCAACTGGCACAGCCCACCTCTCACCTCCATGACCAGCCACCGACTGTCTGCATTACGAGCGATAATGCAAAGAGGCACTCTAAAAATATTTCTGAGTGCCTCTTTGCATAGTACAGGGCAGCAAAGTTATGGCACTACAAAGTTGACATTTTTCCCATAGGATAACATTGCGGTGTTTGCCTCATTACAGGAATTCTTTACCACATTGCTGCAAAATAATGGTTTGGTCATTTGGACTGAAATTTGGAGGGAAGAAAGCCAACATCCCACAGATATGCCTTTTGGTGGTTTGGTGAAATAATATTACAGGGAGGCAAAGTGACGGTGCTCTGAAGTTTATGCTTTTTGCCATAGAATAACATTATGATGTCCGTTGTGTCTTTCAGGGCACGTATCTCGGAAACGGTGCGAGATACGGACTTTTCGTCATAAAAATACTTAGCCCCCCAAATGGGGACTAAGCACAAAACTAGCCAGGAAAGTAATAATTCATACACAATTTTAATTTTTTTTTATGTTGTATGGTTCCTGAGATATAAGCAATTTAGTATTCCAAGTCATAATTTTCGTCCAAGTCAATTATAATGCATACATTCTTTGTTTTCAATGTGTTTTTTCAATGCAGTTTTTAGAAAAAGAAGGGTGCTCTTCACATTGAGTCAGTTATTTCCAGTTGCGCTTGTTACCGCTTCATCACCGCTCCTGTTTATGCCACCGCAAAGCAATATAGTTTGTGCTTTTGTTTGCATTTGCATTTGTTTCTGTTGGCTTTATTGTTGCTGTTACCATAACCATTTGCGTCTACAATTGTGGTTCCGTGAGTGTGTGCGTTACAGTTTGCGTTCTTGTACGTGCTTGCTTTTCTGTTTACTTTTATGTTATTGCTGCTGTTACTCTTACCATTTGCATTTACAATTGCGGTACCATGAATGTGTGTGTTACCAGTTGTATTCTGTATGCACTTCTGTTTGATGTCTCCGTTTATGTAACTGTTCGATTTTGTGTCACTTTCTGCTTGTATTTCTATTACTCTTTGTGTTACCATTTACATTTGCATCACCATGTGTGTGAGCCTTTGTGCTTGCATTTCCGTTGCACTTACTGTTACTATAGTCACACAAAATCATGTGGTGGGAGCGCGGGGCCCTCCCACCAACTTGCGCAACTTTCTACTTTTCTATTCTTTCTTAAAAAGTATGGATATTCTATGCAAAAAAATTTGTTAATGCATCAGTTAGGGTTCTTCTACAGCAACAAAGTGAGGAAATTCAACATTAGGGTTCCCACCCTTGCACCCACCCCACCCTACCCCCACCAACAGGCATCGGGTGTGCTAGTCGCCGGTCCTAACTCTCACCCCATTCTCCAACACTGCACCACCTCAGCTTCTTTACACATGGGATGGGGTGAGAGTTAGGACTAATGACCCCAACACACAACCTGATGCCTGTTGGTGGGGGTAGGGGTGGGTGCAAGAGGTGGGAACCCTAATGTTGAATTTCCTCACTTTTGTCGCTGTAGAAGAACCCTAACTGATGCAATAAAGAAGTTTTTGCATAGAATATATATATATATATATAATTGTTTTGACTCTCTGCTGTTTTGATAACAATCAAAGCTATGTCTAGGCTGCAAAAGTGCTCCCTGCCTACCATCTGCCTGCCACAGGCTTGGGTAGACTATATATATATATATATATATATATACTGTGTATATATATATATATATCCATAGCTACTGGGAGGCAGGAGACAGTGGGGCACCTTTGTGTGGCCTAGAATTACTGTAGTTAAAAGTAAAATGTTACAGACAGCAGCATAAAAAATGTCGACATCTTTATTCTTTTTGTCTCTGGATGCCACAGATGTTATCTGTGCCCTAGGGTAGGCATGGTAGTGGCTAGGGGGGCACTTTTGTGACCTAGACATAGCTTTTTAACTCTTGTCTCTATTACAGTAGACAGTCACAAACAACAATATTAAAAAAATGTTGAAGCCTTTTTGTCTCTGGAGTCTGCACACTACAGAAGTTGTCTGAGCTGTCAGTTACATTTGCTGACTGCCACTGCTGGGTAAGCATAAGACAGTAATTTTTCCTTTTTTCTGGTTCCTGCTGATGTAAAAAGTAAATGAATTTTTTTGCATACATTGCATTAAAAAATAATTATAGAATCAGAAAAATTAAATATAAATAAATATTTGAAAACATTGTTCCACTATTTTTTGCAATTTATCAGAAGAGTGAAAATGTCACACAAAGTACGTTCATAAAATGCCCCTCCAAAAATTATTCAGGCAGGGGACAATGTTTGACATGTATTCGCCATCCTGCTGTCCCCTTCACTCCAACCAGACCAGTTGCTACTTCAACCAGTACTAGCACTGCCAGTACCACTACCACTACCACTGTTCCAGTGCAAGTCAGCCTCTGTAGTGACTGATGTTGTTGCCACATTGGCTGCCATCATCAACACCACCTCCACTGCTACTGCCAGTGCCACCATCAGCACGATCTCCAATATTGTTACTACCACCATCATCACCACCATTGCTACTGCCAGTGCCACCATCAGCATTATCTCCAATACTTCTACTACCACCAATGCCACCTCCACTGCTGTTGCCAGTACCACCAGCAACATTACCTCTAATGCTGCCACCATCATCACCACCTCCACTGCTACTGCCAGTGCCACCATCAGCACTATCTCTAGTACTGCCACTGCCACCATCATCACCACCTCCATTGCTACTGCCAGTACCACCATCAGCACTATCTCCAGTACTTCCACTACCACCATCACTACCACCTCCACTGCTGCTTCTGCTGCTGCTGACACCATTACCATCACCTCTACCAAGTCTACTAGTACCACCATGACTACAGTTCATGATAGAAGTATTCAGCCATGGCCTTGGTGGTTAAATCCAAGCAACTCCTCTGAGCATGATAAGCCCAGCAATAAGACAAGATGAGGTGTGGGTTGTGGCCTGATAAGAGCATGCCCTAGGTGCATTATGAGGCAGGAGGCACTTGCACTGAGTGCCTTTATCACCAGGGAAGTGCTCTTATCAGGCCTTAACCCACACCTTGGCGTGTCTTATTGCGCTTATAAAATGGGCCCATCAAGTAAGTATTTATAAAAATAGTAATAACAAATATGCCAAGAAAATGAAACATTTGAGGTTTTAATATCTGAAGGAGTAAAAATAGTCCTCCTATTGAGGACATTTCTGAACTGTTTGGGGCAACAGTAGTGCTCCCCCCCCACCTGAGACACTGCTGAGGTTGCATTTCCCATCTGTACATACTGCATTAAATTATATTTCTGACTGCCACACACCCATCATAATAAAGGTGTGTCTGTGGTAGGGATGAACGTGGAGAGCGGGCGTTTCTTTGAGCACGCCGAGAACTATTTGATTGGCATTACAGGGCACTCCCCCCCCCCATCAGACACACACAGAGATAGAGCTGTTTTGTTTAGTGTGCATTTAGTTTATTTTATCTAAATTTCAGTCTTTAATCACTTTAAGTTGAGCAGGTGGATGACTGGGAGAAAACGTGTCCCTCAACGTCCACCATATAGACTGCTTTTCTGCTTTGCTTTTCAAATCATAACAGTGAGATGGAACTTGAAGTGAAGCACAAAAATAAAGTCTCTGTTTTTTTTTTTGGTGGGGTGAAAGTACAGCGCTGTATGTTCTGATCGGGACTTGTCTTGTTGTGGTTTAAAGATCGGGGGATGGAGTCCAGCCCTCAGGCACAGTCTGAAGCAGTGGGAGCGAGAGCTGAAACCTGGAGCCATGATGGAAATAATAGGTATTGACAGTGAACAATAAAAAAAAAAAACTAAGATGTTACGATTATTCTGCAGGATTCAGAACACTGAATAATCACTTGTTGCTATCACTGTCCCACTGCAGCACCTCATTACCACTGCTCTCCTGCTGTAGCTGTTTTGTCTGATGCTAACTGAGGGAGTGCAGTGGGAGAGTGGTGGCACAGACTGATTTCCCCGTGCACTGGGTCTTGTTGGGCACAAGTAGTGCCCCTTGTAAAGTTATGTCCTGATAAGGACATGGCTGGAGAGAGCTTCCAGCCAATCAGGATTCACAGATTTGTTTGCCCATTTATAACAACAGTGAGGCAATGTCTTCTTGAACAGAATATGCTCCTACCCCAGGACATTTAAAAGGGCTTATAGATTTGTTCCATTAGACATCCTCTGAGAACAATGACCTCAGTAAGTCTGAGGATGCCAAAACTGAGTCCTCACCTCATTCCACAAAGAAGCAGTTCAAAAACAATCCAAGAAAATTAGCATCTGAAGCCAGCCACAAACAAAATCTGCCTCTGTTCTTCCTCATCCATCATGTCAACCTCCTGCTAAAAAAAAACAAAACAAACAAAAAAACAACTAAACAGTACATCCTAACTTCTGCTCATCCTAATGGTTCTGATACCGTCTCTAGTGTCAGTTCATAACAATCTTCTACAGTACAACACTCCAAACTGAATCTGGTGGTCATGGGCACAAGCAGTGTTCAAGATGGTTGAGGTCACATACAAGTTCAAGTTAAAGTGATGTCTGGATATATTTTTCTGAGCAGGAGGATGATAAAAGGAGAGTTGTTTGTTCACACTGTGGCCAGAGTCTCAGCCATGGTAAAAATGTTGATGAATTCAGCACAGCATGTCTTTGGGGCCACCTTCTAAAAAAGCATCCTGAGTTGGCTAGCTTGTATAAAGCCCCTGCTGGTGTTGTCTTTTCACACCACTGCATGCTGTATTTCAAAAAAGCAAAACCGGTTCCTGACTCTATTGATGCTGCTGCTGGTGGTAATGGTGGCAGAGGCAGTCATGAAAGTGACTGAACACCAGCAACATGTTGTTTCCAGTCCTTGCCCAAATACTCCAGCAGGCACAAAACCAAGAACCTCACAAACCGGCTCAGATGGTGAGACAGCAGATATGCAGTTTGTGGTGCTCCTTCCCCACAGTCTAAATCACCCAAATTTCTGATTCTGGAGCCAGGGCCAGGAGCAAGTCTATGCCATTTTAAAAACCTACTCACACAATAAAAGAAGAATTTCAGATCCGCACAAAGTTCTTGCCAACTCACTCCATGGCTGTTCAGATCATACAGCTCATAGGTGAGATAACTGCACTGGATTTGCAACCTTATTCTATTGTTGAACATACTGAATTCCATAGACTTCTAAATTATTTGCAACCTCAATGCCACATCCTGTCATGAACTACTTTTTCTCATACAGTTATGCCAAAAATCTAGGAGGTATGCTATAGTCAGGTGCAGAAATTGCTGAACTAGGCTGCGAACAGGGTTTTCCACTGCACATGTGATGTATGGACCAATACAAACTCACTACATGCATACCTCTTACTCACAGCACACGGGTGTTCACCTACACCAGAAGCACATGGTGGTATAATTGCTGTTGACTCCTCCTTCTATTCCTCTGGCCTTGGCTGTAGCAATACCCCATTCCACTGGATGTACAAACATACGAAATTGCCAGCAGATAAAGTCCTTATGGTCTATCAAATCTGCTTGATCGTGCAGCTCACAGCCCTTACACTGCAGCTTCCTCTCCCCCTTCAGTGACCCTCCCCCTTACCCCGTCCCATCCCCTTTTGAAGCAGCCCACTGTTCTACAAGATAAAACTTCCTTTGGCAATGCGTTCCACCCAGACACCACCCTGTCCATTAAAAAGTGTCCCTCCCCTTCCTTAATTTGAAAAGCCCTTCCATGCCAGTATTATTTATTCCCATCATGTATTTGAAGGTTTCAAACATATTCCCTCTATCCCTCCTTTCTTCCAGGGAGTACATGTTCAACTCCCTCAGCCTGCTCTTGTAGGGTAAGTTCCCTAGACCCTGGATCACTTTTGTTGCCCTGCACTGCACCGCCTCCAGTAACGGAATGTCCTTCTTCAGGTAAAGTCACCAGAACTGCATGCAGTATTCTAGATGTGGTCTAACCAGTGACCTTTATAGCAGCAGAATCACCTCCCCCCTCCTGGAGGATATGTCTCTGGCAATACAACCCATCATCCTGTTGGCCTTTGCAGCTGCCTTTCTACACTGTGCTGAGTTGTTCATTATTCCCATTATTATCACCCCCAGATCCTTTTCCTCCTCCATCTTGGCTAGTTGAATCCCCCTTAGCTGGTACCTCCTTCTTGGGTTTTTTGCACTGAAATGTAACACCTTACATTTCTTGACATTGAACCTCAGCTGTCAAGTGTCCGACTAGCCTCCAGTTTTGCCAGATCAACTTGCAACCTCTGCCACCTTCCCAAGTCATCCACTGCTATTCCCATCTTGGTGTAATCTGCAAACAGACTGATCTTGCTCTTGATGCCTATTGATATGTCTTCTATGAAGATCCCAAACAACACTGGTCCCAGTACAAAGCCCTGTGGATGTGTGCTCTCCTTAGTGCTGCAGTCCTTCCAAGTGAACACACTGGTGTTAACATTCCTACATTTTTGCAAGAAATGCTTGACTCTGGGATTAGCATAACAGGTTTGCATGTTGGGTTCTTTATTACAAGAAATGTGAAGAACATAGTAAAAGCAGTCTGTGATGGCCACTTACAGAGAATCTGCTGTTTTGATCATACATTGATCCTTGCTGTCACTGTTGCTCTCCAGAGCATTGTGAGTGCTTCTCATATTGTTGATACTTCAAGAGACATCTGTAGCCATTTCCATTGTTCTGTTAAGGGAATCACAGAGCTGCAGACTGTTCAGGATCAGCTTGGTTTAAGAAACCATTGACTATTCCAAGATGTCAGTACACCAGTACACAATGGAACAGCACATTTTACAGTATATGTTGCAATGCTTGTTAGCAGAGAAACACGTTCTGCACGAGTTATCTATTGAGCAGGATATTGGATATCCCGCTACACTGGGACTGGAACATCATTGAGGGCATGGTCCTGGTTCTGTCTCAATTTGAGAAATGCACCTGTGACCTAAGCTCCAATACAGCTTCACTGAGCCAGGTCATTCCAGCTGTCCATCTCCTCATGTCAATCATGAAGAGTTTCTGGGAGCACAGTACTACAGACTTGTTTCCAGAATCCATCAAAGAATTAATTGAAGGGCTTACTAGTGAGTTAAGGTCATGGTTTGCAACCATGCATGATAATACTAGTTACACGTCTACAACCATGCTAGACAAAAGATTCAAATGTGAGGCACTGTGCCTGGCCAGGCAGAGTCACAGAGGGAGTACCAGCAACAGCTGTGTGGTGAACATGAGTGGGATCATGAAGGAGAAGGACCTGTTCCATTCAAAGGATGCTGGTGGGTTAGACAGTTCTGGAACAACTGGAATGAGTGGCACTGGCAGCTCAAGTGATAGTGGTGTTGGTGGTGGCATCAAATCAAATCAACAAATCAAAATTTATTTATAAAGCGCTTTTCAAGAAATCAAAGTGCTGATATAAAGCAGAGATAAAACATCAACAATAATAAATAAAAACATAAGAACAATAAAATAACCATAGAATGAACTAACCAAATGCCAGTAGAAATAGATGACTTTTCAGGGACTCTCTTAAAAGCTTCCACAGACAGGCACTCTCTAATCTGACGAGGTAGAGAATTCCACAGGGTCAGAGCCATAAAGGAGAAAGCCCTTGGCCCAGATGATTTAAAACAAACCCTGGGAATCTCTAGCAATCCCTCACCAGTGGAACGGAGTGGGTGGAGAGGACGATAGGGACAAAGGAGATCTTGCAGGTAGCCTGATCCCTGGCCATGCAGGGTCTTATAGGTCAGCAATGCGACCTTGAAGGTGATTCTCCATCGCACTGGCAGCCAGTGCAGTTCGCGCAGCACAGTGTGACATGACAAGTTCTTGGTAGCCCTGTCAGCAACCTAGCTGCCGCGTTCTGCACCAGCTGCAGGCAACAGAGATCTACCCTCGGCAACCCTAGATATAAAGCATTACAGTAATCAAGATGGGAAAAAATGAAAGCATGGACCAGCACAGGAAGGTCATCATGTGGAACAAGGTGTTTTATCCAGGCGATATTCCTCAGATGGTAAAAGGAAGATTTGACAGTGGCCGACACCTGCATCTTTAGTGTCAGCGCACTGTCAAAAATAACGCCCATATTTCGCACCTGTTCAGAAGGTCTCAACTGGGTATCCCCTAATAAGAGACCAGAGGGGACCCCAGGAGTCAACTTCTTTGCATAATGACCCAGGTCAACGACTAATACCTCAGTCTTATCCGGATTTAACCTCAACCAGTTCGCACTCATCCAATCCTGAATCTCAGCGAGGCAGTTGTTAAAAACCGAGACAGCATCATTTTGTTTGGGTACAAAGGACATATAGAGCTGAGTGTCATCTGCATAACAGTGAAAACTCAGCCCATAATGCCTTATAATGTCTCCCAAAGGTAGCATGTACACCGTGAACAACGTGGAGGAAAGCACAGAGCCCTGCGGCACCCCACAAGACATAGCAAAGGGGGCATGCCACTGACAATGACGTTGCCTGCTGATGTAGGATGACAGGATAAGGCAGCAACACAGTTCCATGGCACTGTGCCTCAGGTTACAAAGGCACATCATTATGATTGGTTACTATTCATGAGTTCTCTGCTGAACAAGCAACGGCAAAGGATTTATGCTGTATGTTGCCACATTCTACTGAGCAGATACTCACTAATTATTTGGATGAGCTGATTGTGGACTTTAATGCTACCTACTGGAACACTAAAAAGCAATTATGTCCTGCTTTGTCCCAGATAGCACATAAATATCTTGTGTGCGCCCCCTGACAAGCATACCCTCAGAGCACCTCTTTGGTGCTGCAGGAGATATTGTTCAGCCACATCGCTCCCATTTGCAGCCTGAACATGTGCATCAACTACTTTTTATTAAGCTCAATATGTATTGGCTTGATTCTTTTAAATGGACAGGGTATTCTAATCATAGGCTCACAATGTACTGTCACTGCCTTCTAGCTTTGAATATTGAATGGACTGCTATACTTATCGCATTTTGATCGCTACTCTTGATTTTTCTGATAAACAATGTGGAATGATAAAGTTGGATGTGGTTGTGCTTGCCTCTTGCTGTTTTGGCAAACCTTGTAGTTTTATGACCATTGCTTCTGTTAAAATGAGAATGATCATGGAAATTACTGAAAACCATTTCATCTTATCTTTGTTTGCCATGTGACTTCTCCTAGCCTGATATAGCTAGGCACTGGGTTACAAAATGTACTTCTTATTATGTTATGCCATGAACTTTCAGGCCAGACAGTGATTAAAGTAATAATATGAAAAAATAAAAATAGAAATATAAAAATAGAAAGTTACTTAAAAATAAATAAACATAGTATGAAAGTCTGAATATTTGCTGCTCTGTGCAACTCGGTTTTGCTTTCCTGTCTCCAAAACAAACATAGTCATTCATTGTGTTTGCTTGCACATGCACAAGAAACACCTTGCTTCAGTAGATGGCAGTTAATGAGCATGCCACTATGCGCAAAGAAATTGACTGCTGCAATCAGGGAGCGCCCTATCACAATCAGCTGTGTTTGAGGGGTGGTCCCTGGCTGTAGCAGCCAAATACAGCTGACTGCACTGCATAACAGTAGGTCTGTGTGAAGATCAGCTGTCAGGAAAGGATTACGCGAGTTCAGCAGCTGCAGTCCTGACCACTCCCATTACAGCTGAGTTGATTCTGAGAGACAGCGCATAGATTGAGGTGCATGTACAGTACCAGCCCGAGCTGTGCACACAAGTGGATCTGAGGCAGTGAGCCAAACCCAGTCACAACTCCCACCCGAGCATGAGATGCAGCTGAAGCAGCTCACAACTCCATCGAGAGTGACCCAGCAGTCATAACAGCAACTCGAGCTCGACAGTTCACCTGAGTCAGCACAGCACCGCCATGTACCATGCAAGTGCCACTAGTCTCACATTGTTTGACCCAGGTTCGGCCGTAATTGGAAGAGCTTCAAAACTTTTGGATCAATTACACCCTGATGCTGACTGTCTGAGTTTCTATAGTAAATTCAGTCCAGGCGCGGTAACCTAATAGGGTATTCCGCAGCAAGCAGACCCTAACAACCCTTCGAAGGATGCTTGACATAGTAGTAATGTAAAGGTTTCAGGTTATACTTTTCTGATACCATTATAATAAGACACAGAGAAGAAAAATATGAAACAATAAGGCTCGGAGATCTCTTAATTTTTTATTTTATATTTGCCCAATATTTTTATGTTTTCTAAATGCAAAATATTTTACCAGGTTTATGTTTAAACTTGAAAGTGATCAGAAACAATTTCTTAATTAAACTCCAGCCCCCCATCCCTGCCCCCAAAAGAAACACCCAGGTGTACTGGCATGTTGGAAGCCCACCCCAGCATGCAAAACAGCATCCCACGTTGCTTTAAACCTGTGAAAACAGAAAATGGTCCCTCGCGATCTCTAGTGCTCCCTCCCCCAACTTGTGCCCACCCTCTGCACACCCTACCACCCCACAAACACCCTTACCCCATACTTACCTCTGGAGCCTGATGTGATGATATTCGTTGGACTGGGAACATGTCTGTACTCTTCAAAGCCGACCATGAACTGAAGAAATACTGGTAAGCTATATAATGGCATAAATAGGGTCTTTTCAACTTAGGTGGATATCTCTGCCATTTTTGGGAATTCTTTCACCAGATTTTCAACATGTGATTCTTGAGACCCCACCTCATGTACTCAGTCACTGTCATTTTGTTATTCAGTCCTGAAAGATGATTTTGCGGTTAGTTTGTGGAACCACCTTTTGGGACTGATTAATGAAATGACAGTGTCACAGTTCATGAGATAGGACCCCCAAAACCCTATGTTGAAAATTTGGTGAAAATATTCCCAAAAAATGACTGTTTTATGAGCGTGTCTTGCACAGTTCCTACACACGCTTGTAACTTTGAGAATTTTTAACATTTTCACTCCAGATTTTCAACATTGCCATTTTACCACACCTCCTTATGAACAGTACAGCTGTAATTTTTCACATCTCACCTGAAATGTGTTTTTGCACATGTAGCGCACAGTGGTGCGGTCGGTGTGCAAAATCAATGTTCGGGAGAGATTAAGAAAATCTTAGTGACACTGTTCATGAGAAGAGGTCTTAAAATACCTTTTTTAAAAATCTGGTGACAAAAGTCCATAAAATGACTGTGTTATGAGCATGAATTGCACAGTTTCCATGCACACTCATAACTTCATGAATCTGTAATATTTTCACTCCAGATTTTCAACATTGGCATTTTTCCACACCTCCTTATGAGCACTATAGCTGTCATTTTTCACATCCTGGCCAAAATGTATTTTCACACTTCCAGCGCAGAATAGCACGGTCGCTGTGGGAAATCAGTGTTCAGGACAGATTAAGAAAATCACAGTGACACTGTTCACGAGCAGAGGTACTAAAAATCCCTATGTTAAAAATCTGGTATAAAAAATTCCCAAAATAATTACATTATGGGTATGCGTTGCACAGTTTCTATGCACGCTCGTGAATTCACCAGTATTTTTTTATATTTTTACTCCAGATTTTCAACATTACCATATTTTTACACCTCCTCATGAACAGTACAGCTGTCATTTTTCACATCCTGTTTGAAATGTGTTTTTGCACCAGTGGTGCCAAATGGCGCAGTTGCTATGCAAAATCACCTCTTGACTAACAAACTGATAGTGTCACTGCTCATGCGGTGGGGTCACAAAAAGCCCATTTTGAAAACTTGAAGTAAAAATACCAAGAAACAACCAGGACATTAAGGTTTTGACCATAACGCCCTACCCTGTATGAACTGACAGGCTTCAGGGGTGTGACTTGGGATTATCGACAGTAATGCTCATGCCATTCCACCCCCACCCCCCATTCTGCAGTCAGTGACAGGCATTGAGGTGTGCCCTGGACTCTTCGGTCCCAGAGTTCACCCCATTCTCCTATATTGCACCCATTTCAGTGTATTTCCTTATGGAGTGAGGTGAGTGTAAAGCTCTAATACCCCAAGGCACACCTTGGCACTTGTCAGTGTCTGCAGGGTAGGGTGAGGTGAAATGTTGTGACCATTATGGGAAATGACCCAAAGATACACCCCAATGCCTGTCCATCTCTGCAGGAAGGGGGTGGAATTGGCATCAGTTCAATACTTCACTGCCATTCCTATTTTGCATCTGTCTAACTCCTGCACTTCTACTGCTAATGCCAGTAAGCAAACATTCGGCATTGACAAATGCTTGTTTTTAATTCCTTCCTCTGTAGGCTGCATAACTTTTTGGTTTGGTGTCTCCCTCATGGTCTCCAAAACAGATGTTCTCTTCATTTCTTGGGGTACACCTACCAGACAGAACAGAACATGTAAAATGCCTTATCTGTTAAAGGAAACCACTAGATACCTTTGTGCACTCTCCTGTTGATGCATATTCCCCCAATTAGTGTTTCTGTGTAACAAAATATGTTTATAACTGGACTTTCACCCTTTGGCATTAAAACTTAAGTTTAAAAAAGTGCTCAGTAACTTCCATCTAGCAAGGTTGCTGGCAGCAATCTTGTGGGAGACACATGCTCCCTTGCCTGGGATATGCTAAGGTACCCCTACCAACTCAGTGTACTGGCCAGTGATGGAGCAGATTAGCATATCTTGGGCAAAGAAGTGAGCAGTTCCCATGAGATGGCTCCAAAAGGGCATCAGCCTAGCTAAATGGATGTTTTTGAGCACTTTATTTATTACCAAAATTCAGTTCGAAAATATTGAATAATACACCGGGTGGTGTGTTTAATGAGATTTTACACCCCCCCCCCAAGGTGTTGGGTGCTACATTTGCTCTCAGGGTTTATTTAAGCATCCAACATTGAGGGTATGTGTAAAATCTCAAGTTAAACACACCACCCCATGTTTTATTTTATATAATTGCTGGGGAGTGTTTACGCGGCACAGTAACTACATAAAATAAAAATACATTGCTGTTCAACCATGGTAGGCTTGAAGCTCTGTCTGTCCATGCCCTGGTCAGTGCTCGGGCTGAAGTGCAGCTTGTTAAATCTCTTACTTTTTTTTACTGATTCCTCCAAGTAAAAAGCAAAATACAAATGCAATGAAAAAGTCTGAAGCTGATGGCTATAAACTTACTGGCTGAGAAGTTTGGTAATGGAAATGTAGCTACGGTCCTTGGGTTTACAGCGATAATAGGAAGATTGAGGGTGGTGCATGTGTGGAGCGAGAGAAACCTGGCATGTGTTCGCAGTCATAACGGTGAATTAAAACAGGGTTTCTCTACAGGAGAAAATGCTCCCCAGTTATTATATATATATTTTTACACAGCAGCATTAATTGGGGCACATGTATGCACTAGTATAAGAGCACACAAAGGCAACTGGTGTTTCCTTTAAGCTACACTTACGGTGTCTGACTTGCGTTAAATAGAGAATACTGGATGGGCAACTATGCAGAACCAGTGTATTCTGCCACAGAAGGATTCTCATTCCATCTGACCTCGAGCGTGAAGCTTGAGAGGTCCATGGGAATCAGAACCCCGAGGTGGCAAAACACACTGGTTGTGCACAGAGTTATAGAGTTGCTCACCTGTATTTTTTATAGTGCATAGTACTGTGTGAAAAACGTGTTTTATGAGTTTTTTGCTTTCATAATGACTGACTCATGCAGTCTCTAGAGGTTCTAGAATGCTGTTCTACCACAGTAGAGTAGAACAACATTCCATGACCTTGGAACTGTGGTAGAACAGCATTTTGAAAGGGATGGAATTCTATACAGAACAACACTCCACTGTGCAACTAATAATACCCGACAGGGTGGGTGGTTTTGGGCAATACTGGACCGCCAAGGGGCGTAATGAGGCCCCGATGCTGCAGGCGGAGGGCCTTATAGCCCCTGGAAGGTCCGGTATTGCCCAATACCGCCCACCCTGGAGGGTATTATTGCACTTAGAAAATGGATACATGTGTTATTTTTTATAGGATTACAAAAAAAAACCTAAAATAATTCTATAAAAAATTACTAGAACTGCATTTTTGTACTTTTTTTGGGGTAAAGTAGTCTCTGTATCCACTGTATTATCCAGTAGATGGCTCTGTAGTGTTTGCCACTTATTTCTTTCTGGTTGTTTTTTGTTTTGTTTTGTTTTACCCCCTTTTAAATTGTGATCAATGTGAGATCCAGAATTAATCAGGGGAAACTGCTTTAGAAGGGTAACTAGTGTTGTCACACAGTCCAAGAGCTAGGTTGGGAGAGTATTACCGTAGGGTATGAGTTATATCCCATGACTGCAGCTGGGAGAAATGATGAGTTCGCTCTGTGACCACAAAAGTAAATGCTGGAGTGGTTCTTTCTTATTTTTTTGTTTACATATATACAGTATTGTTGTTGATTGGGAGTGGAGGCTGCTGTGAAGAGTCTCATGCTGCACGTTTTAAAATGGCAGTGACAGCAGTTGGTTCTGTCAAGCTGATCCCGTCTGATGGCTCGTTTTCTCATACTACTGTTGTTTTTTAGTTCATGGCTGTTTTTTTCTTTAAAAAAGTAAAGCAGATTTGGGGGTATACTTCTCTTGCTTGCGGAGCGGGGGGACTGCCTTGTTCGGTTGTCCTATTACAACAGAAGGAAAGATGCAGTTTTTTACACACTGTCTTCAACCAGAGAAACTACTGTATTGCTGTACATTTTCAGTATTGTTGTTATAGATTTATGAGCAGTCAGGCACATGACTTTACGGGTCTCTGGCACATAAACCAGGAAGAGGAGACCCAGAACTACCACAAGAGATGTAACGTTTCTAAATTAATTTTTGTTGTTTACGTTAGCAGCGCTTTTTTTTATTTGTGGCGATAACTGTGCAATGCTGTCCTTGTGTGGAGTTTATTCTCTCCCCAAGAAAACTGCCAACTACACAGCAGGACTCGGGAGATGAGCAAGGCAGATAATTTGGGTCATAATAGTGCAGTGCCACCCTTGTGTGGAGTCTACCCCCACCCCAATAAAACTGCCAGCTATACATTGGGACTCGGGAGCTACGAAAAAATAACAAGCCTGCACAGTTGTAAAACTTATGATTCCAGCCTGTCATTCAGTTTAAATCATTGCAATTTTATGTATTTGCATTTCATTATTTTTTTTCTTAACATTTGTTTGACATGATGCCTTTGGTTGTTGTGCTGCTACCCGGGAATGCGTTCAGTTGGCGTGAATACTAAGGATCAGCTCTGTCAAGGAGGATCGCGGTAAGAAGCTGCGTGAATGCTTTTTTTTAAATGCAGTAGTCATGGAGTGCAGCATTGATTAAAAGACTGTTTTTTTTCTTCTTTCTGACAATTTAAACTGAACGACAGGACAGAATCACAAGCTTTGCTACTGTTCAGGCTTGTTATTTTTTCATAACCCTCTCGCTTGGTAAACGAGAAAAAAAAAATGGCAATAGACTAAATGTGAAAATTCTAAGTGCTGCCCTGATATTGGTAATCAGGTCGTCTGGGACTGGTACTTTTAATACCTGGGCTCTATTGTCTGATAGATGCCCACCTTGGCAGAGCTATCAACCAATCAGATCCTGGGAATTTCCTAGCCCATTTTCTAAACACTATTATAGTATGTTTTTACAACCTAGTGTTACCCTCTATGCATGCTGAGAAGAAAACATGTCATTTGTCTATGTTGGGGTGTTTTTTTCATGTCTACAGCATTTTTAAATAAATGTATTATATTATGGTAGAATACCAGCAAAGTTGAATACATGAATACAGTCAAATACCCCCAGGTATATTTGTTGAATATTCAGTGAATACACAATTTATGTATTTGCACACCCCTATTGCCCAGTTAAACATGTAAGGCTCCATCTGCTGCCTAAGATCAAACTGCCAGTAACCAGAAAATACTGAAGGGGAGTGTCAGCGTGGCTGAGTTGGTAGTACATCTGCATCAGGATTAGAATGTCATGGGTTCTCATCCCACTCTGGGATTGGGCTCATACCATAAATGCTGGTGCCTGAGTGCAGTAGTAGGGGGGTGGTGTACCATACTTTGTCAGAGTGTTCGTTGCTTTGGATGAGACGTTAAATATAGGATAAAGTATGTGGTGCAGTGTGTTATGAGAATTTACACACTCCCGAGTTGTTGGATAGCACATAAACCCCAGGGGCAAAGCCCGAGGGGTTTATTAGATATCCAACAACGAGGAGTGTGTAAATTCAAGTAACACATACTGCACCCCATATTTTGTTATTTATAAATAAAGGGTGATTTTTTTCTTTTAGAGGTTTAGTTTAAACTGGGTCCCCCGTCGGCAGCACTGAACAGCCGCATCGTGCCCATATGGCTGTCAGCCATGTAAGGCCCTCAAGCTGTCCCTCACATCGCCAACTTCTGTTTAACTCCCTCCCACTGCGAGAATACCTCCTGACCCGCTGAAGAAGCAGCCCAAGGTTTTTGTGGTCAGTAGTGTGTGAAGAGAAATGGGAGCATTTTAAGCTCGAGCTGTGTTTGTTCAGTGTCTCAAGAGCATTCGTTGGGGAAGAGAGTGTGTGAATGCCGTAACACCTACTTAGGTGTTACGGTATTTAACATGTAGATTTTTACATTGAAAAAAACAGAAGCCATTAATTATACTGAGGTTCCTTCCACCCATCTCTGGTACTGTCCGGGGTGGGGGGGTTCCAGGTAGAAATAAAAGAACCCAAGGCACTTGTCACAAGAGTAAGGAGGATTTTATTAGATAATCAACAAAACATCATGCAGAAAAAACAAGTACAAACAATCAGTCATTTTGTATAATCACACAGAAAAGGAAGAAAAGAAACAAATATAATCTAACACCAACATACATTTTTGTGCATTCCTGTACATTTCTATTTTGATATCACAAAAAAGAATGGAACTATAAAGAGAATAACAGATAGGTCACTGGGCATTACCGGTGAATAATACCATCAAGAGGTATGTCACTGGTAATGTCCAGTGTCATCTCTGTTATTTTTTTTAATATATGGATGGGGTTTTATTGTATTAGGGGCAGGCAGCCGTTTAAGGACTGTCTCAGTCCTGATTGAAATGCCCCACTGCATCACGATGTCTGGTTCGTCCCCTCCCTCCCTGCCGCTTGCTCGCTCGCCGCACAGAATAGTAAAATTGGTAGGCAGTCCTACCTTTTCTTCTTTTTGGAAATGGGGATCACAGGATGAACCAGATATATCCATTTTGCGAGGAGAAATACAGGGACATTTTGTTCATGAGAAACTCTCTTACTAAGCAAGAGACTGGCCGCCATGTTTTGCGAAGTCTTGTGCTTGCCCACAGAGGAAAAGCAGCCAGTCGGAAGGCACACTTTGGAGACGTGGGAAGGAAAACTAGTGCATACGCTAAAGTCTTTTGGTGATAATACTATTGTTCACGTTGCAACAATAGTATTATCACTTCTGAACGATGGTATTACCACTGGACAAGTGTGGTAATACCAGTAAGTTTTCAATACTATTACCAGGATTTTTTTGTATACTTTTGAATAGTGTTAAAAAGACAATCCATATATTAAAGTACCTTATTACCCCAAAAAGCAATTATATTATCCACACCTAAGGTGTTATTCTGTTTTATTTTGTTTTTCCTGCTAAGGGCTCTGATTTCCCTTTTTTATGTTTGCTTGCACGCATGTGCAAGAAACATAGTGCCATCATCTGAGTTTTCGGAGGTGTGTCACCCCCTCCTCCAATTCAGTCAGTGTGTTGGCAGGCGCAGCCCCAGACCTCCAATGCATGCTGGAGCTGTCTATGACAGCTCCAAAATGCAGTGGCGTATAGTTGAAAGGGGGAGCTATGCTTCAGTGAGCAGTGATCACATATCCTCTGCTCATGCGCAGCTCCCCTACACACACACACACACACACACACACAAACACACACATACACGCATGCATACTGTGTGCTGCCCCCCACGCACACACTGTATAGCCGACAGGGGTGCCCAATCCCCCATCGGCTGTGCTGCGCTCCCCCCAAAGCCTTCCACATGCCACGCTGGGTACCTACCCCATGGCTACTCCTCAGTATAGCCGGCCAGAATCCTAATCCCCACCAGCTCCACTGTCCTCACCCCCCAGAGTACAGGGTGCCACGCTGGAGCCCACCCAACGTGGTGGCAATACTATGGCCGACGGGTGCCCAACTCCGCCGGTTCCATGCCCTCAGCCATCCTTGTGCCATGCTGGGAGCCCACCCAGTGTGGCAAACATCCGCGCCATTGTAATAAAAAAAAACCTGTAAAGAAAAAGCGGTCCACGCAGTCTCCCTGCCCCCACAACCCACACCCACCCACTGCGCACTGCGCTCTCCCCACACCCTCCCACCCCATACTTACCTCGAGCTCGGTGCGACGATCATCGGGTGGACGCAGGAACACGTCTGCACTCTTCAAAGCCGACCGTGAACTGAGGAAATGCCGGTAAGCTTTATAATGGGATAGATAGGGTTTTTCAACTTTGTTGCATATCTCAGGCATTTTTTGGAATTTTTCCACCAAATTTTCAACATGGGGTTTTTGGGATCCCTTCTCATGAATGCTGTCACTGTCATGGCACTATTCAGGCCCGAAGGCTGATTTCGCAGTCACTGTGAGAAATCACCTTTTGGGGCCAATTAACCAAATGACACTGCCAGTGTTCATAAGGTGGGCTCTCAAGAAGCCTATTTTGAAAATTTGGTGGAAAAATTCCAAAAAATGACTGTTTTATTTAGCCAGCATGCTATGCAGTTCCCACGCACGTCAGAAGTTCGCCAAGTAAATTTCCAATATTTTCACTCCAGATTTTCAACATTGCCATTTTACCAAACCTCCTTATGAGCAGTACAGCTATCATTTTTCACATCCTGCCCAAGACGTGTTTCTGCCCATGTAACGCACAATGGCGCAGTCAGTGTGTGAAATCAATGTATGGGACACATTAAGAAAATCACAGTGACACTGTTCATTAGCAGAGGTCTTAAATGGCTATGTTGAAAATTTGGTGAGAAATTGCTAAAAATGACTCATTTTACGAAGCGCAAGGCTACAGTTCCCACGCACTGCAGACACTACCGTCAAAAGTTTTAGAACACCACCATTTTTCCAGTTTTTATTGAAATTTAAGCAATTCAAGTCCAGTGAATAATCTGAAATGGTACAAAGGTAAGCGGTAAACTGCTAGAGGTTAAAAAAAAGTTTAGGTTAGCAAACACTGCTGTAGAGAAATTGCAAAGAAAGCCAAAGTGTCAGTGAGTACAGTTTCCTACACCATCAAAAGGCACTTGGAAACTGGAGGAAACTCTGACAGGAAGAGGTCTGGCAGACCCAAAGCCACAACAGAATCAGAAGACAAGTTTCTGAGAGTCAACAGGTTGCGTGATAGGCGGCTCACAGGACAACAGCACAGAGTGACTTGCACCCTGAACCAAAAGGGCTACCACAGCATTTTGCAGCGCCATGTAATACCCTCTGGTCTACATCTAGTTGGTCAGGGGTTCATCCTACAGCAAGATAATGACCCAAAACATACCTCCAGGCTATGTCAGAACTACCTTCGAGGAAAAGAACAAGACGGTAGGCTTCAAATCATGGAATGGCCAGCACAGTCTCCAGACTTAAACCCCATCGAGCTGGTTTGGGATGAACTGGACAGAAGGGTGAAAGCAAAGCAACCTACAAGTGCAACACATTTGTGGGAACTTCAACAGTGTTGGAAGAACTTCCCGAACAATATTTGATTTCATTGTAGGAAGAATGCCACGAGTGTGTTCGGGCGGTTACAGTATATCTGCAAAAGGTGGCTACTTTAATGAGTCAAAATTTAGATTAAATTTTGTTAAACAAAATGATTCTATGATTTATTTTTTATCTCCAATTGTTTATTTGTTCTATGCTTTAATTTCAGAGTACATTGGGACATTAACCTGCGTAAATTTCAATAAAAACTGGAAAAATGGGGGTGTTCTAAAACTTTTGACCGGTAGTGTAGGTTTGCGAATTTTCAATATTTCCACTCCAGATTTTCAACATTGGCATTTTACCACACCTCCTCATGAGCAGTACAGCTGTCATTTTTCACATCCTGCCCAAAACGTGTTTCCGCCCATGTAGCGCACAGTGGTGCAGTCGGTGTGTGAACTCAATGTATGGGACACAGTAAGAAAATCACAGTGACACTGATCATGAGCAGAGGTCTTAAAATGGCTGTGTTGAAAATTTGGTGAAACAATTCCTAAAAATGACTGTTTTACGAGTGTGCATTGCGCAGTTCCTACACACGCTCGTAAGTTCGTGTATTTTCAATATTTTCACTCCAGATTTTCAACATTGCCATTTTACCACACCTTCTTATGAGTAGTATAGCTGTCATTTTTCCCATCTCACCCAAAACGTGTTTCCGCCCATGTAGCGCACAATGTCGCAGTCAGTGTGCGAACTCAGTGTATGGGACACATTAAGAAAATCACAGTGTCACTGTTCATGAGCAGAGATCTTAAAATGGCTATGTTGAAAATTTGGCAAACAAATTCCTAAAAATAACTGTTTTACGAGCATGCGTTGTGCAGTTCCTACGCATGCTCGTAAGTTTGCGAATTTTCAATATTTTCACTCCAGATTTTCAACATTGCCATTTACGCACCTCCTTATGAGCAGTACAGCTGTCATTTTTCACATCCTGCCCAAAACGTGTTTCTGACCATGTGGTACAATGGCGCAGTCAGTGTATTTAAATCAATGTATGGGACACAGTAAGAAAATCACAGTGACACTGTTCATTAGCAGGGTTTTAAAATGCCAATGTTGAAAATTTGGTGAAAATTGCTAAAATGACTGTTTATGAGCGTCGGCGCTTGCACAGTTCCTACATGTGACGTCAGAAGTTCGCGAATTTTCAATATTTTCACTCCAGATTTTCAACATTGCCATTTTACCACACCTCCTTATGAGCAGTACAGCTGTCATTTTTCACATCCTGCCCAAAACGTGTTTCCGCCTATGTAGCGCACAATGGGGGTAACAAAAAAGTCATGCTGAAAATTTATTGTGCAAATACCAGCAATCGCACAGGGCATTAGGGTAAAGCACCATACGTGCCAAACACCACTGCAAATACCTGCAAGTGAACGTTTGGCATTGACAAATGCTTGTTATAAATGTCATAACTGTTTTTCCAAACTCTGGAAATGCCTTAGTAAAGTTCAGAATATAGTTATAACCTGTTTGTAATCTTTTGTTTATTTCTTGTGGGAATGTTTTGTAAAGTTCGTTTGTGATTCCATCCATTCGAGGTGATACACCTGTTCTCAGAGTTGAAATGATCAGAGTAATTTCCTCCTTTGTTATGGAGGTAACCAATAGATTATTTTGAGAGTCTGTTAGCTTTGGAAGTGGTGCTTGTAAAAAATTAGAAAGCCCGTTCTGAACTTGATGATCCTGGCTAAAAGTGTCTTGTAAACATTTCTTTGCAATGTTTAGCATTTCTATTTTGCTTGTTTGTAAAAATTCAGCTTCATCATATAGTCCTGTCATAATGGTGGCATCCAAACTTTTGTTTACATGCCATACATGGATCTGACACTGTAGTTTTTTAGTTCCAAACTTCATTTCAGCGTCCAGTGAGGCTGCCCTGTCAAACTGAAATTTAAACATCTGCGCTTTTAATTCTTGTATTTGTGCTTTATAGTGTGTCTGGTCTGATGGGGCTAGAGACAATAATCTGTACAATTGGTTTCTGTAATCCAAATATTTTAAATATTCTGAGTTTGCTTTTCCCTTTCCATATTTTATAAAAAATTATTTTATGACTGATTTCATATCTATCCACCATGCTTCATATATGCAATACATGGAATGTCTGTCTGTTAATAGCTGTGTAATGCCCTGTTTAAAGCAGCAGTGCAATGAAAATGGGCTAAAATTTGACCCTACCTTTTTTTTCTTCTTAATCGAGGCTGGATGTCTTCCATTTTATTTTGATGGTAACATTTTCAGTTTTCATTATCATTTAAGAATTTTATGAAAGTTTTAAAGTAGTTATTTCTAAAAAAAAAAGGATGGATGCCTCATTTTTGCATAGAAATAATACTTAGGACCCGAGGAGGGTGAGAATCCAGACAAAAATGCAGATGTACAGTTCACAGCATAGGAAGCATCAAGAAAAAACAAATCAACAGTTACGTTGGTATTTTTCATATCCATAGCAGAAAATTAGGTTTTTGGAATAACTTGTTTCATTGCACTGCTTCTTTAATATCTTCTGAATCTGAAACTGAGGCATTTAATTTCCATCTACTAGGTGATGAGCTGAGGCATGGGGAGGGGGATTTCTGTGAAGCTAAAGATGCTATAGATGCAGAAGATCTCAGCATTCACCTGGAACAGTTTAACCTTAAATCACCCTCTGCCTATATTCCTTCTGAGTCTATGATAGGGTCTGGTGGTCTTATTATGTCACAAAGGTTCTGTGACCAGTAATAAATGTTACTCTCATTTACCTCTTCATTGCAGAACATAATGGTTACATTCTTTATTTGGGGTTTTGTGAGTGGAATAGCATAGAATGGAATCCATAAGGGTGCAGCCCTATCCATGTTGTATTTAGCCCAGAATCAATCCAAACTCATAGGATTTTTAAAACTAATGTCAAATGTATCTTCTCCTGACACATGTGTCAGTGCATAGATATCTGCCACCTGAAACTGCATTGTGTCTTTCAGAAGTTTCTGAGCCACATAAACTCAATCTGTGTGCTTTCAAAGTCCTCTTTATTTGAGGTGGACTGCATTTTTTCTCGGGGCTTGTTCCAACTTATTTTTAAACAAGTCAGAAAAAGTAGGGCTTCTGGCAGTTCTTGTTGTGCTGGGTGGGCAGAGCCCAAAGTTGAAGGAGTGGTACCTTCTACAGCTACATTCTGTCTATTTTCTATTGTATTGTCCCTTGCCATGGGTCATTTCAAGAGAGTTTGAAATTATAAGCCCTGTGGATATGTTTGCCCCATTTGTAGCATTTGTCTTTGTACTGTTCACCCTGCTCAGTTCATTGTGCCTTGAACTGAATACTGTTGAATTCCCCGGCTGTACTTCTTCTGTGCCTCGCGTTTTGTTTATATCAAAATTTTGTTTAGTGTTATCACAGGTCCCACCCCCTTCAGTTGCATTCTTATTTACTTGTGACATTACCTTGTTTTTTCACACATACCTTGTTTTTTTACCCATGTCTGTGTTTGCATTTCTCTGCTCCCACTTTGTGTACTGATTGTAATCCTTTTTTCTGACTGCCTATTTTCTCTCTCCCATCTGTGCTGTTGCTCCACTTGCATTTCATGCTGTTGTGGCTCCAGTAAAGGTTCTGGTAAAGTTTGCTCTGAAGCTTCTGGAAACATTTTACAATCTGGGTTGGGAATCCATTTCCATCTGTCTGTTTGTACCTAGCCAGTGTCCTGGAAAGCTTTGCCCAGTTTCCAATCTTCGGGAAACTCTTGAGAGGAATCTGTGTTGGGTAATGCAAAATATTTTTTTCAATTTTTGCTCACTATTACTTCTGGATTTGTTAGATTAGCTCTGCTGTCATTATTTTTCATCTGACTGTCATTGCCAGCTGGTGCATTTTCCGGTCCATCTTTAGCACTGTTGTCAGCCCTTGTCATTTGTATTACTCAGGTCTCTGGAGTCTCTTGGGTATTTGTGCTCTTATCATGTGCATACGTTTGGTCCAAATCTACCATGATCTGCTCCGCTATCCATTGTCTCATGTTTGGTATGACCTTGTCTAGAGCGAGAGCTCCCACCTCATTTGCTTTGGGTTCTTCTGTCTGAACCTCCATATATAGCTTCATATGTTCAGAGTCCTCTATATTTTGCTTTAAATCATCCTCTGGCACTATTCCAGCTGGGAGAAGAGAACTGAGCCCCAGCCAGAAATGCAGCTTCTTCCATCTCCTCCTCCCCAGGATCCTTCATCTTGCAGTGCCCCCTTCCAAGAGTAGGGGAGTTTTTTTTTTGAAGATGTCAAAACCATGTACAGAATACATAACATAACATGAACACATGTATCCAAAAGTAAATGTAAAAAAATCAACAAACACCAAATGCCATGTTCATATAGAGGCCTAAACAAAGTCTTCAAAACTATTAACTAACTTACTCATTCTGCTAATACTATATTCTCTAGAATTCATTTATATTTCAGAAAAAAGAAAGCCCTTTCCACCACATCGTAACCTTGTGCAGTGGGTGTAAGGTTGCATCTGCATTATAGATCTCCCAAAAAGCTGTTTCACATAACAATTTAAACATGGGTATATGGCATTGGTTGCTGCTGATGAACCCACTGGAGGCTGGCACGCCACAAATAAAATTTCAGTACAGTAAAAAAGACCGATAATGTACCGTTATGGAATTTTGATAGTTTATTTAAAAAATCTCCCAGCATTAATGTTTCATAACTTAAGTTTTGGAGCCAAGGAAGATTCCAGGTATGTGCTAAAAATGTCCACACATGTTGGGAAAAGGTGCATACCAGAGCAAGATGCTCTATGGTTTCCTCAGGTGCCTTACAATCAATATAGGGACAAGACCTTTCTTGTAAGGGTTTGTGCCTACTATTGCCCTGGACATTAGGCTTCCATAGGCACTTAGCCATACCACTTACCACATTCTTTATGGAATTCTTTTTTCATTTAAGAGACAAAGAACTTTGTCATGCTTTTGCATAGTACAGTTTTTAAAATCTGGTACAGTCTGACCAGTGATATCTAAGTCATAATGGTACAATTGTTTCCGAGAAGAGGAAACCAGAAAAGACCTGGATATATTCCATTTATATAATATTTGTACAGAAGATCTCATGGAATCAGATATCTGTAGTTGTTTAGAAAATTTAGGTGGATTTTCTATCTATTTATCCAAAAATATTTTCCAGTTATTTAGTACCCATAAGTACACAGTAGAATTTTATATTGGCAAGAAGGGTTTCAGAGAGTGACTGAAAAAAAAGTGAGTGGAAAAAAGCAACTGGATCAATCAAACCCAGCCCTCCTTTTTCCTTTGGTGAATATGTAAATCCATGTTTAATGGGGTTTAAATGGCTCCCCAAAGTAGTCTAAAAAAAAAGTGCTGTATAACTTTGTTTCAAGGGTCAATGGAAGTGGAAAGACTGATCCTACATATATTAAACAAGGGATTAAAAACTGTATGATGATAAAAATTCTCTTCAATTTCAAGAGTTTCCAACTTTTCCATATATTAACCTTATTTTCACATATCTGTAGGGCACCATTCCAGTTGGTGTAAGCTATATTCAGAATTCCAAAGGTTATTCTCAGTATTTTCACCTGGCCTGAAATTATGGGAAAGTTAATAATATGTGAAGGAAGATCCTCCCATGGTCCTTTGGAGATGGCTTTACTTTTATCTAGAGTCAATTGTGCATACGATACTGCAGAAAATAAATCTAAATCCTTCTGAGCTTCCTCAATGCTCATGATATCTTTAACTAACAAACATGTATCATCACGGTAAGCTATAACCTTTATTTCTTCATTTGGGAAGGTTCCAGAAAGTCATGTGATTAATGGACTGGACGTTACTTTTTCTAATAACGGATTAAGTGAAAAAATATAGAGAAGTGGGCTCAAGAGGCACCTTTGTCGTACTCCTTCCTGTTTTCTAGACCTATGTGCCCCTGGACAATTGGGTTGAAATGTGCATTACTCTATAACAGTTTTACACAGGATAGAAAAGTATCAGGAATTCCATATGACTGTAATATCCAAAAAAGAAAGTCATGATTAACCCTGTTAAATGTCTTCTTTTGGTATAACAATGTAATCCATCAAGTGTTCTGCGTTTTTGTAGAGTCTTCTCATATTTCCTTTAGAATAATTAATGGGTGATGAATAGATCTATCCGGAATTCCACAAAACTGTTATGGATGTATGATAGATATTGCTACTTTTCTTAATCGAAGATGGAGAATTTCAGACAGCATTTTAAAATCTGCATTAAGCAGACTTATGAGTCTCCAGTTTCATATCTGAAGTTTGTCACCAGATTTAAACAAAAAGATTACTAAATTATTTGAGAAATAGTTGGGGATAGTTTTTTTCATTAAAAAATATCCAAAAACTTTCTCAAGACAAAGTTAATTGCATCATAAAGGCTTTATAAAATTCAAAGGGTAAGCCGTTCATCCCTGGGGCCATACCTAACTTTTTAGATTTAATTATGCCTGTAATTTTTTGAGCTGAAATAGGAACCATCAATGAATTTAAATAATTTTGCACTACCTGGTGTTGTGGGAGTCCTGAAAGAAAATCTAATGCAGCGGGGTCCGGAATGACACCGGATGTGTTTACTGCATGTAGGTAATTTGTGGCAATTTCAGTTAGTTTCTCCAAACAGGACACTATTTTTGCTATTTCATTCATTAAGGATGAGAAAGTAGCAACCTGCCTTCGAGTTTTGCATGTTTCACATGGGTCATAAAAGGGATTTTTTTGTGTGCCATAAGTAAGTTCTGCCCTAACTGTGCTAGCTCTGTCATATTGTAGGACCTTCAACTCTGCCTTAATATTATTTATCTGGGAGAATAAGTTATCACCTAAAGAGGGAATAAGGGATAGTAGATGTTGTAACTAGGAACGTAAGTTTAGATACTTAAAAAAACGGTCACGAGATTTACGTTTCCCAAAGGACTGGAAACACTTTTGAATATTGTTTTTTGTGTCATACCACCATTCTCCTATATCATCATATAATTCCAGTACTGATGCATGGGCTTTTTACAGCAGTTTAATGTGGTTTTGCATAGTTGAGTCTGTTAATAATTTGGTATTTCATTTCCATCTTGACTTCACAGTTGGGTCCTTCAATTTCTATCTTATATGAGTTCTCACCATTAAATGGTCTGAAAATTCCACTTGGATAAATGAAGTAGTTTGTACAGATAAATGTTCAGAGAGAAAGATATAATCTATTAAAGAAGTATACTGGGCTCTTTTATAGGTAAATGTGGGTCCACTAGCAATATATTCAGCACAATTCATAAGTTTGGCTGTGGAGATACATATTTCAAAAGCTGTTGAACCACAATACACTTTTGTAAGAGAACTTTGGCCCCTAGATATTTTTGTACTACAATTGAAGTCCACCCCTTCCATTTTTACCAATTTGTCTGTAGCTAAATACATCTGAGTGTATTCAAAGGTTTTTACCCTATCAACTTTGAGTTGAGGGGCTTAGATGTTCAAGAGCCTACAGGGTTCCCCTTCCCAGTAACCATCTATCACCAACACTCTCCCTAGGATAGATCTATTAATCTAAAAAAGGAAAACCTGTCTCCTGAATAAAGAATTCTGACACCATCTGCTGTATTGGTACCAAAGGACTGATATGATGGACCTCAAGGCCTCTCCAATTTGAAAGTAGTCATTTGAGATAAATAACCCACCCAGTTCTCTTGGACCAATAAAAGATCAATAGCCATATCATGAGCTAGCTGATGCAGTGTCTGTCATCTTTTGTTATTTTGTAACCTGTAACAGTTGAGAGGCACTACAATTGTGTGGTGCATCAGCTAGTTCATTGTTCCTAACATTTCTTTCCTCTTTTCCTTTTCCCCACATATAGTTTGTCCACTGATTGGGAATTTACTGTTCCTAGGGTATGAGCATCAGGCATATCCTCCTCCATTTCAGACTGACCCCAAGTGGAGCCAGCCAGTACCCCAAAAGGGTTTTCAGATTCTATATCCAGTGGTGGATCTTCTTTTTTTGTTAGTCTCAGTTAGTCTCAAGGACTGTCTATTTGGCTGGGATGTCACCCCTGTCTGGGATAGTGGGGTTTTCTTTTTGGTCCCCCTTCACCTCTTGATCCTTTGGGTCTGAGTAACATATGGGTTGCATAAGGTCCATAGAGTTTGAGTGATCAGGTTCTTCTGACTAGGGGCCCCTGGGTGATTCATGTTTAGAGACTTGTGGTTCTGGGTCTTGAAATTCAGGAACTGTTTGGGGGGTATGTGTAGGAGAATCATAAGGTGTGGCTGCACCTGCTTGAGTTTTATTTATAAGATCCTCTGGATCCAGGTCTTGTGTTTTATTTGAAGATGCCCATAAGCATTCCTGGTATAGATGGCCATATTCCTCACAAAGATTACATCTGGTGTGACTGGTACACTGAAAACTAGTGTGCCCCACCTCATTGCAACTACTACAGTATAATTCATTGCATACACTGGACAGATGTGTGTGGGCCCTACACCAATAGCATGCCTTGGGTTGCCCAGCATAAAAACATACCCCTTGTCATAACCAAGAAAAAAACAATTGGGAATATGACAGTTTCCTTCCTCTGTTTGGTGAAGCTTTACTTTGAATTTCCACCCCAGATCCAAAAGTACCCCCCATCTAGAATAGCTTCAGGGGCACTCAGGATCTTGCACTTCTGCTGTAGAAATGGTAGATCTCTTTTACGGGAATGCTTGTGTTCCTGAACATGATGGTTCCCATTTTAAGTAATGGTTTAGTCAGAGGAATTGCAATGAAGGGAGTCCATTAGGGAGAGAGCTTGCACTGTTGTATTTATACCAAAAAGCATCCAGGAGTTAAGGGGTCCAAAAACTGATATCAAAGGTGTCCTCCCCTGAGATGTGAATCAATGCAAACACATCTGTGGGGGAGATGTGGAGGGAGTCCTTTATTAGGTTTTTGCCAACATATTGCCTCTCTGGACAGGGGTCCAGACCCCCTTTGTACTTCAGTCTAACTGAGTGCCTTCTTGGCAGAGGTTCAGATTTATTATTTTTAAATACTGTAAATCAGAAAGTAATGGTCTTGGTGGAGGGTTTGACTTGGTAGCATCTTCATGGCCTTGTGTCCCATTCTCCATTGGTTGTAAAGACGTCTCCATTTGGCCTGAATCAGACATTAGTGTAGTGCGGGTGGGGGGTCCTTGACTGTTATTGGGCAAATAATCCTTTGCAGGCATTGTATCTTTACTGTGGTCAGTAAATTGAGTGGCTTCTATTTGTGTCACCAGATCCCTGGACACCCCTGTAGATCTTCTTTCCAGGGAGGTGGCTGGTGATGCATCCATACAGGCTACTAAGTCCAAAGGTGGGTGTGCTAAATTTTGTGGTTTCTATTAAGAGGATACTGTTCCTTGTGAGGGGGTGGGACCAGAGTCCCCAGATGGATCAACCACCCACTGCCCAACCAATGTCTGCATCCACCCAGCTGCCCTAAGTGCCATGTCTGGGGTCCGAGGTGCTGCTGTTTCCATTGGTGAAGAGATCCCAAAAGCGATTTGGATGGCTGATGCTACTGAAGATGATGTACTAAGAGCAGGGTCAGTTTCTGATGACAAAGCCATAGTGGAAAGAGTTTTTCCTACATTACTTGTCACTGTATCCTGAGAAATATTCCTGTTTAATAAAACTACAGTGTCCCTCTTTCTCCATAGGTGCTCCTTCCTCTGTTTATATAGGGATTCATCTTCTGCTATGATTTTTAACAATTATGCTTTTTTCCATTTAATTCATGTTCCAGTTTGGACGGCTTCCCATACAGGGACTGTAATGAGACCTTTGCCATTTTGGCACTAGGTTCTCTACTTTTCTGGAGGAGTCTTAGGCCAGAGGTATTGACCCCTGTATTTGGCATTCCCAACTGTGTCCCCATAAGCTGCATTGTAACTGAGTCCTGAGGAGACACCTCAATCCATGTAACTGCTGCAAGATGCACAGGCTGTTTGCCATTCGTTATTTCTGGTGCTTGCTCTGCATAGTGCTGTAATGGAGTTTACCTCAGGATCTCCGCTGCATTCATGGGTAATTGATCCCTTCTGCTGGAAAATAAGGCAAGACTTTACTGTACATTTGTGACATTAATGCCTCAGTTCTGTGCAGAAAAGTGTATCCTTGGTTGCCTAATGAGCTGATGGGTACTATCGGGAACCAATTTATCAACACTCCTCTTATCATCCACATTAAACATAAAACAGCTGCTTGGCTTTGGTTATCATGCTTTGTTTGATAAATAATGTAATATGCATTTATCTGGTGCATTAATGTTCAATTGTCATCCCAGTTTGCAGTTGTTGTGGTGGTACTGCCAGTGTGGACTCTATCGTCATAGAGGCCTCACTTAGTTTTGCTCTCAGATTCGTGTAACTTGAATAAAGCCTCCTGAAGTTCATCTTGTGAAGCCATAAAAGGTTTTTCTTCAGCTTGCATAAGCTTTTGAAGTTCTAGTGCTGTGATTTCTGATGTTGGAGTTTTTTTCTTGATCCAGAATTTATTTCTTTATATTGTACCATCACATTTTCCAATATGTCCTTCTACTCAGGTGTTCCTTTAGCATTAATAAATTCATCAGTCTCAGTCATTGATGAGGCCAGGGATGAGATCTGCTGGCCAGTCTCCTCCACATCCATCCTTGTTGGCTCCTGGTCAGGACTGGCCATTACAGCATATGGACAAAGCTTCCCCCTACTGACAAGTAGGGGATTTTCCCTGGTATCTTGGCTAACTTTCCCTGTCCCATAAAACTGGTGTCTTGGCCAGCTTTCCCCTTCCCATAAAACTGGTTCATGCAATTGTCCAAGGCTGTGTGTGAGGGTTGATGTGCAAAATGGCTGCCACGACACATTCAGTCACTTCACTACCAATCTAGCATTGGCTGTACAGTGCTTTGGGATGAAGTGTGCATGAAAATCACTATATAAATGCTGATTCTCCTTAGAAAATCAGACTTGTCAATGACATCCCTCAAGGGACTAACACAGATAGCATTCCACTCAGTAACACAAGGCAGAAGTCAAAGTGCGACTGAGGAGTATACTGCTAAATGTTTGTGAGGTACATATGAGGTGTATGCTGCTTACTGTTATGTTTTGAAGGTAAAGGTGAGGAGCATACTTCTAAATGTAACATTTGTAAGATGAAAATGAGGTTATACTAGTAAATGTACAAGTTTTAAAGGTGCAGTTCCGGTACACAGTACTTGTGAGGTGTGTACTAGATGCAGTTGAGGCGTAGTTTGTGTGTACACCTCAGACAAGGTGTACACCTCTGTTTAGTCAGGGAAGCCACACATATTTTGTGAGGGGCTCTATTAAAGAGCCTTCTGTATACTCACCATACTGGGATATCCTGGGGACTTTTCAGGTTTCTGTGGATCTGTAGCTTGTAATGGAAAATCTACTACATGGTAGTCATGTACCTATTTGGAAATAATGTTATTCCTTGGTGCTAAAGACAAGCATGCCTGAATTTTCTTCTTGAACTGCATGGTGAGATCAGAATGCAGTTTGTGATAAAAATCACCATTGTTCCAACTGTTGTTCATAATAATTGGAGTCCACCATGCCTGCTGATCCACCTTTTTTTCTGTCTGTCTATTTGTTGTGTCCCTGTTAATGTTGAGGCTTTCCATAGGTTCTAAAGTCAACTGTCATACATTCACATAACTCACCAGTGTATTTTATAATTATATATAACTATGGCTTCCTAATGGCTGTGTAACCTTTTTTTGCATAGTGCAAATTGCCATTGGTAAATGTGGAGTTCCAGAGGGCGAAGAGCAATATCCTGGAATCTAGATATCAGAAATTGCCCTTAAACCCAGAATTTCTTATTTGTAATTGTGGAACAGGATTCACAGAAGATAATGAACATGCATTTTTGGGGGTAGATGGTATGGATATACGAGGAAAAGATGGCTAGCTAAAATGGTGGGAATGGTTTTCTATTTTCTAACATAGACCCATACAGTAGTAACTGACAAAGTTGCATCCTATCTAACTGCACTAGTTGAAAGGAAAAAAAGATAGAAACATAAATGTTGACTTCAGAAAAGACCACTAGTCCATCTAGTCTGCCCATAATACCCTACCCTATCCTACCCACAAGACCTAATGTTTACATGAGGTTTATGTTCACCAGATGGTTAAAACTTTAGGAACACAGGTGCTATAAAACAATAGTTAACAATGACAATAAATAGGATTACTTCCTTTGGTGATACCAGCTACAGTATATCAAAGGTCAATTCTGGTTGCAGTGTGCCATGTCTTTGTTTGGGGGTTATTTAGTTCTTCTACTGTTTTCATCTTTGGGACACATATACAGGAAAAAACACTTGACTGGTAAAAAGGTGATCTATTAATAAATTAAAGTTATGGCCTGACAAAAGGGGATTTACTGACATAATGCATACTAACATCTAGATGCTACAGATGTCCTGAATTCATCTTTGTCAAAATCTTTTGTTGATCAATATTTACTAAGAAAAACCAATGGAGCTTTAAACAACAATATTTCTCAATGCATTTATTGGAATGCATTGGAAACTGATGTCATGGTTTTGAAGTTTTTCAAAATATATTGTGATAGCCTAAAATGGCTGATTAATAAAGATATTCTCTACCAAACTATTTGTGAATTACCATGGTTCAAATAAACTTTTTCAGGTAGGAATTGCAAATGTTAGACCAGAACAGTCATCATGTCCAGTGGCAGAAAAGAGCACCCACAAGTGGGGTCAGAATTGCATAGGACAACTTATGTAGCTCATGGAATTGGGAAAGCAATTGCCCCTTGAATATACTTTAGTTCAGTTATAGCTTTTTATAAACCCAAATAATCCACACTTTTGATGATTAATCCATGATTTACTAGCATTAATGCTGTGTTATTCATGATTATCTTAATAGACTACAGTCAGGAAATGTAGCTTTTGGGGATATTTGAGAGGCGAAAGGAAGCAGAAATCACTATAAATGCAACCCATGGAATAGTAAAAAAACAAAATATTCTATAAAGTTTATTCAGAAATATACTTTTTTGCCAGTTAGGTTTTCAATTTATTCTGTGTATCAAAAGGTTTAGAAGCAGTCTCCCTGATGTCATTGAAGAATTTCCACCTGCCTCATTTTAATGGTGTTGCACTAATTGAAAAGTAGTGGCATCAAAATGCAATGCCCAACTCTTCAGCTACAAAAGTGAGAGGATTGATTGATTGATAATATTGCAACCATACAGAAATGCTGGTTGAAATTTATGTACACAATCAAAAGGGACACAAATAATACATAATGTCACAAACACATCATTATAATGTTATAATTTAACTACATCAAACATCCAAGAATGTTTAAAATACAGTAAACATAGTTGTCTAAAAATATGTTAAAACATATTAACTCATAACCACATCATACTGTCAGTCCCTAAATCATATTTAAGCACTGCACAAACAGAGACTTACTGAAAGTTTGAGTTCTGATTAATGCTTTGTTTCACGTTGGCTGTTTATAAAACTGATATCCAGTGCTTTCTTTTGGTAGCAGTAAACAATTAAGTTTATGCATTGGTTCATGTACTTTTCTAAACATTTCTCAGCATTTTTCTGTTGACCCCATACCTCCTAACTCCATACCACCTGATGATCACGTCTAAAGTACTGTAGGTATAGTTAGCAATAGCCAGTAACATAACTTCAGAACACAGACCATGGCCAAGGCTACCAGTGCACATCCTTTTAATAGAATGATTAAAAATAATTAGATCCAGACCACTGCCACAACCCCCCCCCCCCAATGGGCCACCTTGGAACATCCAAGTCAAATTCTCAAAGATCCAGACCAGAGTTCTTGCCATACCACAGAGGAGTTGCTTGTACTTTGACATTTAGCCCAGTTCAGATTTGATCCAGACTCCTCCGAGGCAAGCTATCTCAGAAAGGTCCAGATCATCCAGATCAAATTCCGGGTTAGAATCAGAACCAAGTCACGGCTGTCTTGCCCATTACTATTTAAAGGAAAACAAGGCATTTTACAAGTCCCCCCCATACCACAAAGGCAAACACCCCAATTAGGCTTTTAAGATAAGAAAATAATGTTTTCCTAACTTGCTTGCTGTAGTATTTAATTGTTTAGTCTCTGCTACAATATAAACATGCTCAGTGCTGTTTGGCTCCATTCTGCATGCACAGGATGGCTCCATGCTGTTCACTTGTATCAAAGTGATATCAGTCAGTGGTGCAGAGTATTACAGTACTGTGCATGCAAAATGGAACTGTGCGTTGCCAGATGTGTTTATATCCCAGCAGAGATGAAACAATTGAATAGTACAGCAAGCAGATTAGGCCCCAAAATCTTGGCTTAAAAGCTTAATGGGGGGCAAGTACCTTTTGGGAGTCAGATGTTTGTAAAATGCCTTGTTTTCCTTTATAATAACCTAGGCTTCAATTAAGGGGAAATTTGGGAGCAGGGCTCAACAATGAAATCAACTGTAGTTGTTTCCACAGTGTGACACCTGAAGGCCCTTCTACCACTGCAGACAAGATAGAGCAGAACACAGACTGAATATTAATAAATGCTGCAGTTCCACTTTATATTTTTTCTGTTTAGTCTGCATACACAGTAAAACATAAATGCAACAGACCCCCTAGTCTGTCTGTCTAGCTGCATGTTTGTTTCTCAATCTCTCTCTCTCTCCCCCCAAAGGTGAATATTGGTTTTAATTCAGTTAGTGACAAACACATTTGTGACATGGGAATATTGAACTAAGACATGTTTTGACCCTGGAGAATCCCCACTAAAAAGTGCAAAATGGGATTTTAGATTGAGATCGATGGCAATGTGCTATGCAATTTGTTTTATTCTTGCTGCTAACCTGTATTAGTAAAAATGTTATAGTTTTAAAAGATTGTACTTCCTTACTATAGTACTGAATCCATTAGCATTTGACATTTTTTTTCCCAATATCACTTTTCAAATATGATGGTTAAAAGAGATTCTAGCCATATTGGTCCTTCGAAAACAAGAGACGCTGGAAGGTTTGATACCTTTTATTGAACCAAAAACAGTCTTATACAAAGATAGAATTCTACATAAGTTTTCAAGGCCTCACAGGTCCCTTCTTCAGGTGACTATGAAACATTCTTATGATGTCATTTAAGTTATCAGACCATAGCCTTAATTATATGTACTTCCAGATTGCCTTAATTATATGTACAGTACTTTCAGACCACTGTAAAACTGTTTTTTTTTCTATGAAAGGTGAAAAGATTTCATTGTAAAATGACACACTTAACATATCTGTAAATCAAGTTGTTACCTTTTAAAAGGAGGAAAAAAGAGTTCTAACCTACAATAAGTGATATCATATTTAAGCAAATAGCATGATTAAGGAGTATAGTTATCACAGCCACTCCTGGGGTGGGTTGGAAGCATGAGGCAAAGCCAAAGTGCTTCCACCACCCCAGGAGTGACATTATTACACAATAACACACACCTTGGAGTGCCTTATTGCAATTATACAATGGCTTGATGTTACACAAAATAAAAAAAAATAAAAAATGTTTTTAGTAGATTTTTAGTGAGGCAGTATATCTTTGTTTCTTAAGAGAAGAGCAAATGTTGTGGTACAAATCCTCATAGAGATGTTATTGTATAATAGCATCACTGTTTCAGACACCCACTGACCAATCAGAATACAGGACATTTTCTTGCATTGTATAATGCTTCTCACAGAATGTTGCACCACTGAGAGCCTGTGGAAGAGTCAGCAGTGACAAAGATACCGTATGGTGATAGTTTTCAACTTTGTGCTACTAAATTAAAAGTATGAAGAGTATTTTGCTACATATTTAGTTTGCATATGTCTTTAACATGTATTTTTTTTAAGAAAATAATGAAAAAAGAAAATGGGTTCCCATGACCAATAAGTAGGAATGAGTTAACATCTACCAGTTCTAATGAACTAATTGGTCTAACAAGAATCTCAAAAGTTTCAACAAAGTTCTCATTGTCTAACCTTTTGTTCTAAATGTGGGCTGGCAGTATAGCCTACAGGTTAAGTAATGAGCTGTGAATGAGCTTGGTACATCTAGCAGATCTGGGTTTGATTCCCACAACCTCCACTTGCATACTCTGACTCTGAGAAAGTCATTTAACCAACCCAGTGCTCCCAGGTCACCCTAAAAAAGGCACTTGTGCCTTACCTGGTTACTAAAGAATTAAAAAAATTAGTAATCTGCACATGTTTGCATACCAATTGTATGCTAATTACGTGTTCATAACCACAGTCAGCAAGCAAAAAGGAATGGCACACAAGACAGATGAATTCATACATGTTTTATTGGTAACATGGCAACAAGGCCTGAGGAAGCTGTAGTACATGGCAACACAATGGGGTTGTTTTATCCTCTCTGCTGGGGGATGGAGTAGCATATTCATCCTCCAGAGCTGATCTGTACTTTTTATCAGATTGTTTTTTAAAGTGTATTTTAGAATGTTGGGCTGAGAAGACACATTGAGCAAAAGAAGCTCATGTCTCAGGAGCACAGGGAGGTTAAGGAACTTTCTTAGGGTCACACAGCAAGCACGTCATGATTATTTAAACTTTGGTCTGCAGTGTCTCTGGGTTCACAGCTTGGTAATCTAACCTCTATAATACAGTGCCTTACAGATTTTGTTTTGGGAACAGAAGCACATCCTTTTTGATTGTTTGCTTATGTCTCTAACCAGTTCATATTCCAACCCACTAGATTTGTTTTTTTGAGGCCCTGTCCCATTTTCCTTCCCTTCACCTGTTACTCAGGTTCATCACTGGCTGTATATCATGTGTATTAGTGGTTTTGCATGTCATCAGTTTGCACTACTGAGCACAAATGTCACTTTTTTATTGATGTATAAATTAGACATAGCACTAGATGGCTCTTGTTCTTGGGAAAAGTGCCAGCACTAGGGGGTGAACCACTGGAGAGGGGTGTAGGGGTGCTACACTGTGGTGCTTTTCTATAAACAATTGATAGTCATCCTGCAATCTGACCAGAGTTTTTGGGGACCAGTATCTGTTGAGGCCCAGCTCTTTCAGTAGAATGTGAGCAACTGTTTGCTGTGGCACCAGACTGTCAAATGTTTTGCTTTTTCATCCTGTATAGATACAGTAGTAGTGACTCCAGCAGCTTTTCTGTAACTTGGTTGAAGTCTGTACCATAACTTTTGATCTGTCACATGTGTACCCACTTTTAACCTCTTGGACACACATGCAAATGAGATGTGGTATTTCACAGGCCACTGTCCTGTGGAGTGCAATTACAAATAAATACATGAATTGAAAACATATTCTTCCAGTAGTGGCATTAAACAATCAATATCCCACACTAGCTGAGCTCAGACACTTATCAAGAGATTGAAGGAACTGTAATTTGCCTCGTGTAGTAGTTATTTTACTATAGTGCATGGATAGTAAGAGTGTATTATTAGTTTATTGTTCAACAAATATTGTCATTACACATTGGTCTGAGTGAATTTTGCTGGCATGTTATTATTATTTTTTTTTATTGTTTATTTTAGTCTTTGGTTACCAGGTAAGGCCCACTAGGCTTAGGTGCCTGTTTTCAGGGAATGACCTGGGAGCGTTGGGAGCTTAAGTGACTTGTTTAGAGTCACAGTACACAAGTAGAGGTTGTAGGAATCAAATCCAGGTCTACTGGATGTACCAAGCTCATTCACAGCTTGTTACTCTAATCTGTAGGCTATACTGCCAGCCTTGTTATTACATTTGTAAATCTTTCTTATACATTTGACCTTTGCTTACCATGCAAAACCTGTTTGGGATAGGACAAGAATGAGCTAGGCTTTAAAAAACATAGGTCTGTATTCTAAACCAAATGGAGCAAACAAAATCCATTGCATCTGATAATTGCTTTCGTGCCTGTTCCCATTTGTTTCAGATTATCTGAAAGCCACTGTATTTCCAAAGGGATTCCTACTGCTTTAATCAGGCACTCAACAAGCCAGGGTCTGCGTGTCAGTATAACCTAGGGTAAGGGGACATTTGATTTGTTCCAATCAATGCAGTGCAACAGAAGAAAGCATGCTGCTTACTTTATTGTTAAAAAATGCCAGCAGCAACAACTCCATGAGGGATATCAGAAAAGTCTTTCAAGATTTACCGAGTGTCTGCTGTGTGTTTCTCACTTTCAGTACTGTAAAAAGGACTTCATTTAATTGCATTGCTCCTAGCTTTTTTCCACCTGAGAATACTTTCATGAAAACAATAAATGTAAAATGCATGGTACTTTGGGAATCATTGTGGATATTCTTTAAATAATTAAAGAATCCACATATACACATTAAAGACCACAAGTCAAAGTAAGGCGTGACTGAAATATTTAAAATATTGTACGTGCACAGTATTAGCAAGGGGGACTCCAGAGGGTTGTTCAGAATCAGAGGCAATATGAAAGCCAGAGAGAATAGTAAAAAGAAACTGGTGTGTGTGTATGGGGGTGGGACTACATCACAGAGGGGATGGTGGAGTACTGGAACAAGCTACCTGAAACACTGGCCTGTGTAAGCATGGTGGAGAGCTTTAACAGGGGATGCGACTGGCACAAATGACTGGTCCAGGTATCACGATGGGCAAATGAGGTAAGAGGTTGGTCATGATCCACTAGAAGGGGTATGTACAACTTTAAACGGCAGACTAAACAGACCGCAATGCCTTCTTCTACCAGCAGTGTTCTATATTTCTATGTTTCATTGAACGCTTCAGTGGGTACGTGGTCATGATGGTTCAACCACCTGAATCACAATTCAAAGGACAGGCTATTTCACGTTAATGCTTATTAAGTGGCTGCTGCTTGTGCTCCTCTTTCCATGCACTGTATCAGTTTTGTTTTGTAAAGAGCATATGAGCCACTTCAGTATACAGTTTTGTAAACATACTTTATTTAGATACAGTATTACAGTTTAGGTAACTATGCCTTGTTAAAATGACTCGTCTTTCCCATGTTTTGTGTTACATTTTTTTTTGCCATCTTGTAACATACAGGAGAGTTCCTACTGACCAAACTATCACCCCTCTAGTAATGTCAGACACCTGCAAATGTTATGAGCATAGAACTAGAAGAAAAAGACTAGAATGGCAGTGCCTATCAGTGCTGCCAAGTGCCAGTACGAAAAATGCGCCGCTATCTTTTGGATGTCAAATCTCAGAAAGCGCTCATTGACATCCACAAGATTTTCTGGGAGCACTTCATTTAAATGTAATTTTCTAACACCCCAAGCCCTTACCATGTCTATATGGGGTGTTCATGTGTAGACCAGACTCCGTGGCACATAATAATGTCGACAGTGTGCACTGTCATTACATTACTGTGGCCATATAATCGTTTTTAACTGCAGCAACTGTACTCAGTGCACTGTCTATCTATGGGAATAAACATGGCTATACACATTACTCACTGGAGTTCAATAAATGGAGTTCATCCAAGGTAATTTCAAGTTTTATATACAATATTACTGTTATATTTAACTGAGAATTCAATTGGGCAGTGCTCTGGCTAAGATGCTATGTTTAGAAAATGCAAGTTTTCTGCATTTGGGCAGGTGGTGTGGTGTACATGCATACAGCTGGCAAGCAAACCTCAGGGCACGATATTGAAAAGCCAGTGCGGGCAACTGTCCATCCCCCTAACCCTGGCCCACTGACCTTATGGATGCCCTGGTGTCCAGTAGCAGCACTCTGCACACTATGACCATTGCCTTAATCATTTAGATTTCTTTGTTGTCCTTTGGCATCCTCTGCCACCCTCAATTGTCCTGTGCTGTCATGTCAGTGATTTCCCTAAAATCTAGTGTCATCCCCCACCCTCTTGTCATCCACCCGCATATTAATACTGATTGCTGTGGTGTGTAGTTGCACCACCCACCCTTCTGATGAAATGGACCAACATGCTAAGTTGATCCCTTGTGTCCTGTGTGACCCCTCTCCCACAAGACACCCATCCCAGTGCCTCCCAGATGGCTAATAGCCCCCTCCCTGCACTGAGCACATCATCCAGCTCCCTCCATCATAGACACCAGCAATTAACTAAGCATGTCGGGCAGGAGTACTGGAGTACTGGAGGGCAGGGGGTGCCGATACACACCAGAGAAAGTGTCATAGTTACCAGGACTGGTGATCACTGGTCAGGGTGACCACTAGAGACCAGTTGCATCTGTAGTAATATAGCAGCTTTTTAATTTTGTAGTCCACATACTGCTTGTGACAACATATGTAGAACTCTAAAAAGATAAGTACAAATCCTTGATTAATATATACATTTCTCGGTACCGATTGCCCTGGTGTCCACTGGTACCCCCCAACCTCTAATCACCCAGTGGTATATTACTTCAGATGGCCCTGGTGTCTAGTGGCCCCCATGACCAGCAATCACCCATCTCCATAACCATGATGTCGTCCCAAGTGTGTATTGGCACCCCTGCCCTCTGATGCCCCTGTCAGACATGATTAGTTAGTCCCTAGTGTCTAGTGAGACCCTATACTGTAGACTGTATGCATGCTCCTTGTCATCACATATGGTGGCCAGCTGAGGAGGTGAGAGTAGAGCTGTGCAACAACTACTGAGGTATGGGTGAGTGGCTGGATAATGTGCTTGGTGCAGCAGGGTGCATGGAGGGGGCTGCTAGCCACTAGGGAGGTATGTTGGCACTGGGATGGGTTTCTAATGGGAGAGGGGTCAGAGTAGACACAAGAGAGTAGCTCAGCATACTAGGCTGGGGTATCAGAGGGCAAGTGGTGCCACTACACACCAAAGCAATCGGCACCACAGCATTATTAAAACTGATTACCATGGTGTCCACTGGTCCCCGCCACCTTCCGATTGCCCACTGCCATATTTCTACAGATGTACCTGGTCTCTAGTGGTCACCTGTCTCTGTAACCATGACTTCATCCCTGGTGTGTACTGTCATCCCCCGCCTTTCTGATATCACACCGTGGGGTCTAATTGCCAGCTTTTACATACATGGGTAATACCACCTGCCCAAGTTCATAAAACTGCCTTTTTTTTTGTTAAGTCTTTGGTAACTGGGTAAGTACCACTAGGCACAAGTGCCTGTTTTCAGTGGTGACCTGGGAGCACTGGGGAGGTTACATGACTTGCTCAGAGTCACACAGTATGCAAGTGGAGGTTGTTGATATCAAACTCCAGTCTTCTGAATGTACCACGCTCAATTACAGCTTGTTAATCTAACCTGAAACCCATTAGCCCCCCCCCTTGCATACTGTGTGACACTGAGCAAGTCACTTAAGTTCCTTGTGCTCACAGGTCACACCAGGAAACAAGCTCAAACTTAGTGTGCCTTTCCTGGTTAAACAATTTCCCCTTTCCCCTTTCCTCTAGGCTATGCTGCCATATCTTCTTCACCAGAGCACTGCCTCATTGACTTGTCATACTGTCTGCATTATTATTTGCCACAGTACGGTCTACACAAGAAAACCCCATATAAACATGGGTATGGCTTTGGATGTCAAAAATTTAGACTTAAATGAAGCACTCTGTGAAAATTTTGCAGAAGTCAATGAGCATGCTTCCGTGTTTTTGACATCCGTACTATGGCTGTCCGCTTCATGTACTGGCACTCAGCAGTTCTGATAGATGCTGCCATTCTAGTCTTTTTTTTTCTAGTTCTGTGGCATGCAGTTAAGCCACAGAACTAGAAAATAAAGACCTGAATGGCACAGCCTATCAGGGCTAATGAGCACAAGTACGTAAAGTGTGCTGCCATATTATGGGTGTAAAACCTGGAAGCGGGCTCACTGCTCCTGACTGCCAATGAATCACATAAGTGTGTGAGCTGGGGAAGGTTGTGTGTGTGTTTTTGCCTGCCAGAAGTTCTACTGTGGTTCCCTAGACAGCACCATAGCAGCAGTTCTGTGTTGTGAATCTCCACTTCCCAGCTCTCTGCTGAATGGTGGTCGGGCACCTGTAGGGGATAGCTTCATCTATGTGGGGTGGGGATGGGATACAGCTGGACTATTCTGTGGGGGAGGATTCAGCTACAGAGAGAGTGATTGGCTGGTGGAATCCTGAATTTGAGTCTGGTCCAGTTGTAGGGACTGTGGGACAGTTGGGAGGGGGTGGAGGCTGGTCTATGTGCAGGATGATGGTTCAGCTACAAGGAGGGTGGTGAGGCTGGTCCAGCTGCAGGGAAGATAGCTAGTTAATGTGGGGAGTGTGGTGTTGTGGGGGTGTTCAAGTCACATGTAGGCTGGTCGGGGGGGGAGGCTGGCCATGGCCTTGAAGGGTAATTGAGCAATGTAGAGAATTAGAGTTAGTGCAGCTGAAGGAGGGTGGTCTTTCTTTCTAGTTCTGTGGTTCTGGGACTGCATTTTGTGGGCATGATTTCACTCTGATAGACTCACACTTGGCACAGCTCAGTGTCAGCTGTGCACATGGCTCAGTGTAGTGGCACAGTGTACATGTCACAGTGTTGTGTTGGCATCATACTTGGCACAGTATGGTGTCAAAGTAAATGTGGTGCAGTGCAGTCTCAGTATTGCATGGTGCACAGCTCTATGACAGAATATTGCATGAAAATACAAGACTGTAGAACTAACATGTGCACATAGGTGGTATGTGGGGAAGAGGTTACATCAGTGGTGTTGGGGTAGGTTTGGGGAACAGGTACATGGGTGTTCAAGGGTATGAGACGACACCGTGCCAGGGTATGGGCATGGGAACACATAACTCTAGAAAGAATGTGTATGTACGTGGTGGTAGGTGGAGATAGGTGGGGATAGGGGCACTGAAGTGGTGTTGAGGTACATGTGCTGGGTGAGGGTATGTGGAGACACTGTTCTGGGGTAGGTGGGATAGTGGTGGTTCAAGTGTGGTCCCAGGTATGTGGGTATATCATGCCATGGTAGGTGAGGTGGGGTAGGTAAATATTCAGTCCAGGATATGTAGGAGGATAGGCAGGGAGATACATGATGCTTCAGTGTATGTGTGTGTGGGGGTAGGGTAAATGGATGGTCTCAAGTATGTGGAGACACCGTGCTAGGGTAGGTGGGGAGAGTGGGTGGTGACATGGGTGGTCTTGGGTATGTAGAGACTGAGACACCCTACTGGTGCAGGTGGGGTGTGTGTGTGTGTGTGTGTGTGTGTGTGTGTGTGTGCAGAGACACTGGGCCATTGTAGGTGGGGTAGGGGAGGTACATATTAACCTTGACTGAGTTGGTGAGGAGGGAGAGGTACATGAGTGGGAGGTGGGGTAGGGGTGATGGCAGGAACATATGTGGTGTTAATTCCTCCCCAGTTATCCCACTGAGAAGGTAAATCAATATGGAAACAAAAATCATGCTAAACCTAATGAGTTACAAAGTGCAATTTTGATTTATTTCTTGGCCGTCGGCTGGGCACCATCTGTCCGTCCCTGCCTCCTATCACCCAGGACATATCCACCCTTATTCCCCCAGGATGAATGGTCGGGGAGGGGCCCCTCCATGAACGGAGACTGGTTCATGATCTGGGGGAGTGCCTCGGTTGGCTGCGTGGGGTCTGATGGAGGGTGGATGTCCTCCTGTATAGGCAGATGATTTTTTTTCTGTCCCCCAGAGAGGCATGGTGTGCAATGATGTAGTGGCATGCAGAGAGTTGGACATCTGGCATGCATCCCGAAGATCTTGATCACCGACTGTCAGACCTCTGGTCCCCACCAGGAGCCTGTCAAACTCTAGAAGCTTCCAAATGCTCCCCCCACAACCCCCCAGAGGATTGCAGTCATCAATCCTCCTCCCCTCCCCAGCCAGCCCTCTGACATCACCGACTCACTTCTGAACCCATGATGTCAGGGTTGCATGTGGAAGCTCTACTGCTGTGCCTGAACACAGTCAAAGTTCAATTCTGAAGTGCTCGGCTGTGCTATTTAATAATATAATCCTGCAATAGGTGGAAAAAACAAAATAATGAAAGTGACACAAATTAATTTTTTTCTAGCGTATGTTTGGTACTCCGTGCTCTTGTCATTTGTATGCATCCAAATTTGGTTCTACTCACCTGTTCCTATTTGTAGTCCTATTTAACAGCTCATTGGAAACTGGAGTGGTTCATTACCATAAAATTCAGGCACACACAACCCATTAAGAGGGACACCAGAACTGCATTTATTATAAAAACATTTATTTGGAAATAAAATAAATGCCTTACACATTTTGGACAGTGCTTGTCTCCTCAAAGTTGCCTTGAGAGAGGACAAGCACTGTTCAAAAAATTGTATATGCTATTTTGTATTTATTTCTGAATAAATGCTTTATAAATGCAGTTCTGGCATCCCTCTTACTGGGTTGTGTGTGCCTGAATGTTATGGTAATGTATTCTTAGTTTTTATTCGGAGCACCACATTCCTTGTGCACACTTTTAAGTGTTGGAATCAGGAGTGGTTCCAGAGGACTGCAAAAGGACAGATGTAGTCACACTTCACAAAAGTGGTAGCAGGGAAATGGGCTGGCATTTATATACCAGTCAGCCTGACATCGGTGATGGGAAAGATAATGTGGTCATTGCTGAAGGAAAGGATTGTGGAATATGTTGAATCCAGTGGGTTACAAGACCCGAGGCAACATGGATTCACCGGGGGGTGGGGGTTGGGGGAGATACTGTCGAGCAAATCTTATACATTTGATTGGTTCACCAAGGAAATAGATCCGGGTGGAGTAGTGGACATGACGTACCTAGAGTTCAGTAAGGTGTTTGACACTATTCCACACAGGAGACTAGTAAGCAAGCTGGACAGCTTAGGAGTGTGTCCAAAGGTGTTAAGCTGGATAGGAAATTGGTTAAGAGATAGGAGTCAGAGGGTGGTGGTAAATGTCATTCACTCCGAGGAAGGGAGTGTGACCATCGGGGTACAGTACCCCGGGGATCAGTGCTGGCACCACTCTTCTTTAATGTCTTTGTAAGTGACACTGCAGACTGCCCACCAGATCAGCAGTGACGCTGACAACCTGGGTTTGAAGTGAATCGGGGATTGAATATCTGTAGAACTGCTTTCTGGGGGGAGGGTGGGTAGAGCCTGATGCTTTGTTTGGCCCATGGTGGAAGCTGGGAGAAAGGCAGCTTGGGCCAGAACATTGAAAAGTGTACCAGATGTGAGTGCACGCCATGCCTCCCCAGGGACAGGAAATCCCAAAAAGCCCAGCTGTAGGATGAAGAGGAGCACCCATGGACCCCGCACACGACCAACTGGACATCCCGGCCTGAACTGGATCCGTTCTCCAGCGGGGCTTAGGGGAAAGGGAAAGGGAAAAATTGTTTAACCAGGAAAGGCACACTAAGCCAGAGCTTGTTTCCAGGTGCAACCTGGGAGCACAAGGAAGTTAAGTGACTTGCTCAGGGTCACACTGTATGCAAGTGAAAACTGTGGGATTAAAACCCAGGTCTGTTCTGCTGGATGTCACCAGATTTGCAGCTCAGAGCCTTAGACCACTGCGCTATACTGCCTCCTGAGGTGCAGTACTTGGGAACTTGATCAAGGGGTCATACTCTGAGGGAAGACAGCTGGAAATGTAATTCCCAGGGGACGTCAGACTGGTGATACTGGGGTGCCCCTCTGAAGGAGGGCTGTCTGGGAGGAGGGGAAGGGGAAAAATAAGTGACATTATAGAGGAGCTGAAAGGGAAGGTCTACTTCTTTGTGGATTACACCAAAATCTGCGATACACTGCACACTCGGTGGGGGGGGGGTGAGGTGGGGTGGAAAGAATGCACAGAGACCTGAAAAAACTCGAGGAGTGGTCAGAGGTATGGCAGCTAGCCCCCCTCCCAAGTTTGATGCTATACCCTACACTGTCCCTCATTTGAAATGTCTTTGTCCCTCATTTAAGTGCCATAAACGTTTCCAGTCTTCCACTCCTTGGGCCTCTCCCAATGGGGGAGGGGGGGTGGCAGCTGCAGGGGGTAGCTTCTCTATGGGGGGATGGGTTCCTGTTGTGGGATGGGGATAAGATAGGAGCCCTACTGAAAGAACGGCTTGTCAGGGACCTCAGACAGGGCATGATAGAGTGCTTGGGGAACCTTTTAGGGCCCTTTTCCCTTCTGCCCCGGGATGCATCTGGAAACAAGCATGTCTGCTCAGTATGTCTTTACTGGTGAAACTTTTAAATAAATAAATAAAATTTAGTTAGCCCATGGGAGAGACATGTGAGAGGTTCACTGGGGAAAACATACAGTATGTTTACTTTAGTCATTCTGCACACACAAGTTGCCAGTAGACTACCAGGGAATGTCATGGAAACTGGGCTGGGTCCCTGTTATTGGGGGGTGGGCTACTTGCAGTCGGAGGTAATCAGCTGTGGTGGGTCAGCTGTGGCCATGTGGGGGTGTTGTGACACTGATGTGGGGGGTTGGTGTATGTACAGGGATGGGAATCGGGTGGGAGGAGGGACCACTAGACACCATTGATGTTATCGGTGTTATGGGGAACTGTGATAGAGGGGCACCAGCACCAGGGACAGCTCATGGAATGGGCAGTGTTCAGTGGTAATGAACATGCAAATGGTCCCTTAGTCCTTTGCATGCCCAATAGGCTCACTGGCATGGAGACTTTTGAATATTGCACCTCCGCTGGCCATTGCTGGGGCCTTATTTCATGGGTGCTAATGATGTCTAGTGGTACCTACCCCCACTCGATCCCTGTCCCGTACATATGTAACCACCCCCACAGCCATGAACATCCGAGGTCAAGTAGCCCCACATCCAACAACAAAGTCCCAGCCAGCCACCTCCGCTGGAGGCAGTGTTCCTCCTCTGGGTCCCCCCTTGCTGTCCTTTTCAGCGCTTCAACCACATATGGTAAGGGAGCTTTGGTGGTGGGTCATCAGTGCCATGGGTGGGTGGGAGTTGACCACTACCACCAACTTGGGGTTGGCTGGAGCTGCAGGTGAAGTTTTATCATGGAAACCAGGCTGGGGCTTTGTTGTTGGTGGAAGGTGCTACTTGACATTGGAGGTACAGTGCTGTGGTATGTCAGCCGTGGCAGTGTGTGTGGGGGTGTCATGACATGTCAGGGCCTGTATATGTACAGGGACAGAAATTATGTGTCCTACTAGACACTTGGTCCCTCTCCCCAACAGATCCCCATCCCCGTACATACATAACCCCCCACCCCTGTGTCACCTTCCCATTCAGCACCCACCCGGCCTTTAATTACACATCGAGGGTCCAATGCAGTAAACCTTTCTCGACCTCAGGCACATCTTCACTCTTCAATGCCGGACCACAAACTAAGGAAATTAGCTATGCAGTTCAATGTACTTCAATGGGGATTTGAACTTAGTTGCATAACTTGGCCATTTCTGAATATTTTTTACCCAAATTTTCAACATGCCTTTTTCTGAGATCCTACCACATGAACAATTAAAGTGAAATTAGGCAAATCTGCTCCAAAAGGTGATTTTGCAATTGGTGCGCAACATCACCTTTTGGGCAGTAGTTGAACAGTTTCTCTGCCCTTGTTCATAAGGTGGGGTCATAAGAAGGCTATGTTGAAAATTTGGTGTAAAAATATTGAAAAACGACAATGTTATGTGCCTATATCGAAATTTGCTAATGCAGGCTCGTAATTTGGTAATTTTTAGTATTTTGACTCCAAATTTTTACATAGCCATTTTTTCACAGTACCTCATGAATGTGGCAGCTGTCAATTTTCAAATCCTGGCCAAAATGTGTTTTCGGACCGAAAGGTGATTTCGCAGTCGATGCACAAAATCACCTTTCAGGCAGGAGCTGAACATTTCCTTTGCACCTGTTAATAATGTGGGGTCATAAGAAGGCTATGTTGAAAATTTGGGGCAAAAATTTAAAAAACAACATAGCCATCTCTTCACAGTACCTCATGAATGTGACAGCTGCCATTTTTCAAATCCTGGCCAAAATGTGTTTTTGTACCTGTGGTGTGAAATGATGTTTTGGCATGGATTTGAAAATCTTCCCATCAGGTCCATTTGTTGGGGTGATAAGAAGGTTATGCTGAAAATCTGGTGTACAAATACAGTAAAATGTCCAGGTTATGACTGAATGTTACACTATTTCAACGTTCACTCATAATTTGGCTAATTTTCAATATTTGGAGTCCAAACTTTCAACATAGCCATTTTTCCATACCACCTCATAAACATGACAAGTCATTTTTATGTTTGTTGCGTGCACGCGCAAGAAACATGTTGCGGCAGCTTAGGAGAGAAACGGGTTGTGGAGGGGCGGCACTGTTGTGGCCAATGCCACCACTGCTTTTGGGGGCTTGGCTGTGTGTCACCAATGCAAGCACACGCTGGTGGTGACATTAGTTTGCAAGCCTGCCACCAACTTGAAATGATTTGGCCTCGGCAATCAGGGAGCACCTCGTCATTGCAACATCAGCCTCTCATTCCATTTTGAATAGTTTGCATTCACATGAGAAGCTGACCCTGCGATGCTGGGGTGGTCCCTGTTTGTTGTGGCAAATCGTATGTTTTGTGGCATAATGTTTTATTTTTTCCTGATTGCGTGTGATCTGCCTACATGACAAATGGGACAAATGTCTGAGGCCCCCCCCCCACCATAGACTGGCCTGAAACTCTTCACAAAACAGTGCACAAGCTCGTGTCCTGGCGTTGTGTAGGGGAAACCAGTAACCCAAATAATTTCATGTACTTCTGGGCACTGGAGCCCGCGAAGGATCTGGGGTGTTGAGTCTCTGTGGAAGGTATGTGACTTTATTTGCAGGTTGCATCAGCGGGGATGAAAATTGCTCTAGTTGTGATTCAGATATGGAGGCCGGTTATTTGGAGGCCTATCTACATTAGGACGCGAGCTTCACTCGGTTTCACATACGAGTACAGAATTAAAAACACATACTCCCTGCAAGATGGCAAACAGGACGGGAACTCTTGATTTCGTACAGGATTTAATCTGTTCCATCTGTAAGGAACTGTTTCAGGATCCAGTGACCTTGGACTGTGGCCACAACTTCTGCCAGGACTGTATTGTTGGAGTTTGGGGCACAGAAACCAAATCCTGCTGCTGTCCCGAGTGCGGAGAGGAGACTGCAGAGAGAAAGTGTATTGCTAATCGGACCCTAGCTAAGATGGCGGAGAGAGCAAAAGGAATGGATTCAGTAACCGGTGTGGGAACTGACTGTGCCCGGTACCTGTTGTGCATCCTACCATGACAAGAAATCCATTCAGGTTCAGCCACAGGTGTGTCTTCATCACTGAGGTTCATTGGCCAGCACTATGGATCAGCTCTTGCACCCCACTCAGAGGGATGGTGACAGACTGACAGTGCCCAGAATTGGCAATGGTGGGAGTGATTCAGAGCACTCCTCTGTATCCCAGGGATTGAGTGCCAGTGTAGAGCCACCCGTTCATGCCCCTAAAGAATAAGGAAAGAGACCGAAGGTGCTTCCTTCCAGGAACAGTGGGGTCTGTGTGGGTGATTCAGAGGGAACCTCGGTATTCTGGTGTTCGCTCGCCAGTATGGATTTACACTCTACCTCAATAAAGAACCCCAAAAGAACCCCACAGTGTCCTGTGCCAGCGATGGGCGTGGTTCAGGGAGAGAGACTGCCAGTACCTAGTACCGGTGACGGCTGTGGCTCCGATGGAGACATTGAGACTGAAACCCCCTTTCTATGCCAGAGTAGTTCAATTGCCAGTATAGAGCCACCTTTTGACCTCCACGAGGAACAGGGAGACAGACCGACATTAGTAATCATCGGTACCGGAGAGTGTGATTTAGAGCGCCCCTAAGTACCTGGGGCTTCCATCACCAGTGTGAAGCCATCAGCAGCACAGGGCAGTGGTGAGGATGGAGGGAAAGGGACTGGAAGTACCCAGTTTCTGGAACAGCGGAATTTCTGATGGAGTGAGTCCTCCTCAGGATCTACGTGTACAGTATGCTAACCTCTAACAAACTAATTTGTGCCCCCCATACTTTTCTGCACTAAATTCTATACAGGATATGCAGTAGGTTGTACAGCACAGCAGAGTGCTAGCCTACGCAAAATGGGGTATCCATTTCCAGAAATACATAGCAATAAACTGCTGACCATTTTTGAATAAGTCTGTGGCACAGCAGACATTAATTAAGCTTTAAATATTTCTTAAAATGTTGCTAACCCTTCCATGTTAAGTGCTATGCATTTTCATAACTGATTAGCGCTTTCAGACGTAAACGGACTATTACTCTTTTTGGCTTAACACCTAAAGACCAGATGGGCTTACCTCTCAAGTGTCCCTCATTACGAGGGACAGCTCTCATTTTACCCCTGAAAATGGCTCTATCCCTCATCGGTCCCTCATGGAAAAGGTGCTGCCCACACAGAGAATGTGCTGAAAATTCAGACTTTAAAGCACAAATTCTTAATATTCTAAAATATTATATCAAACATTAACTTTGTACAAATAAAAACTATGATTTCCAAAGTGTTCTGAGCCTGTATCTCCATGTTTGAGGATGGGTCCCTCATTCTGAGGGTCTGTGTCCCTCATTGTCCCTCATTTTGAGTGTCCAAAAATGTCAGTGTCCCTCATTTCAGTGACAAAAGGTTGAGAGGTATGCGGATGGGCCAGGCGGTTCTTATCTGCCAGCTTCTCTCTGTGTTTCTTTCTATGAGCGTTCAACTGCCAACAGATTACTGTGCCATGATTGTTAAAGTTGAGAGCCCTCCCAAAAAAATATTTTCTAGACTGTTCCAATTTTGCCACTAGGAGCACCAAAATAAAAAAAAAAGTGCTACACGTTGAGGCCATTTGCTCAGCTGTGAATTTTGAAGTCTAATGCTACATTTTAAGGTTGAGATGTATGTTCTCATCCACTGGTGACTAATAACATCGAATTAGGGAAAGAAAACAAAGAAATGGCCACCGTCTCGCACTCAGTGCAGTCATCATCAGGCTGCCTGGCTTCGTAGTCTGAGTAGAGAAAACTGAAGTAAGTTACTGTGTTGCCTTTTTTATGGGTGGGGGGGGGTCAAGTCATAAGTGTTGATTGTTCCACTGCCTGCCACACTGTCTGCACTGCAGAGCCTCCTCCGAGTCCACAAACCTCATAGGCAGCGCTGCTTGGGTGGGGGTTCAGGACTGGAGTCTGTTCGAGGATGAAGTGATGGAGGGCAGAGGTCCCACAGCAGGACCTGGCTAATCACTGGATGGGCTGGTGGAGGACTCAGAAAGGAGGAGGAGGTGTCACACTGGTTGAAAGGACTTGGAGGTTGAGCAGTGGTGCAGAGCCTAGGCGAGGGTCATGGAGGGTCCAAGTTCAGTGGAAGGCATGTCAGTAATGAGTGTCAGACTCGGTTGTCAGCTGGTGCCAGTGGGTGGGCCTGATGCTGCAGGATGAGACTTTTTAGCCTGCTGCCCACTGAACTTCAGTTTGGTTCCTGTGATGTGATGCAGTACTAGAAGGCTCAGCTCAGCTGGCTGGCTGAGATGGGTCTGTCTCGAGTGTCTGGCTGCATTGGGTAAGGAAGGCTGAGCTGCTGTGCAAATCACATTAAAGCTGAAACGGAGTAAAACAGTTTTGCTAAACTAAATATAGATGTTAATAAATATAGATGTTAATAGAAAAGTAGATGGTAAAAAAGCATTGAAAATAGTTTTAGAGGGGAAAGAACCAGCGACATCATCCACCCTCATAGTTTTTTTTTTGTGCTCTTAATGTCCAGTTTCCTTTTTTGGTACAATATTACTTTAGAATTGTGGAGGCTTGATCTCTGACTGGAGTCCCTTGGTTCATTTGTTATCGAATTTGTTAATAATATTCATGATGAGGTGGGGTTTGGCTGCCTGCTGCCTAGCTCTACCTTAGGCTGTGTGTTTGTGTGTGTGTGAGGGTTCCTCTGGGTTGCAGGTTGTGTGATACGCTAATCACGGAAGTGTGATCTCTTTTTTTTTCCTCAGTAGTAGCAAACCTGTAATTGAAGTTCACAATAGCTCTGTACATCTTGATCAATTTCTAATGCACTCAAAGAAATAGTTTCAAACACAGTGATTCGTAAGCAAAAATCTCACTGCTACTGTATCTGAGCAAACACTGAAGCCATGTAAACTCACTTTCAAAAGTTATTTCATGGTTTGTGGCCCAGTGTTCTTGTTGTGGCGCTTTGAAATATGAATGTGGAGGGCTTGTAAAGTGTTTCTCTTTTTTTTCTCCTTGTTGCCTACATGGCAGAGGTCAGTTAGGCCACAGCCCTTAAAAGAAAGGGTTCTGCTATTGATAAAGAGCAGCTGTTTGCAAGAAAGGTTGGCAGTCGGGTAGTAACTGTGGATTTCCTATTGTTTGCTTTAGCTTTCATAACTCGTCACTGGGTTAACGCACTTAAACCATAAATATTGTATTATTGAACTGCCGGCCACCCTTTATCACACTGATTATCGGTATTATCAAAGCTGTAATAAGCTGGTATGGCATTATAACAGGTTATTTTCAGCTTTTGGAGCACTGGCACTTCACTTTCCCTGACAGGACAGCAGTGCAAAACACACCACCCTAAGTCCTTGCACTAGATGTTATTAAAAATAAATTAATAAATAAAACATGAGAGTGTGCTTTTTTATACACACTCTCGGTGTGTAATGACCACACAAACCTCTCGAGCTTCACTCCTGAGGTTTATAGGTCATCTCACACCTCCGCGGTCCAATGTCATCCACAAATGCCGTTGATAGCTTGGTTGACATTTTTTGTTTAATCCCTTTAGTTTACCATTTAGACTGTAGGTACACATAAAGACATCATGCTTACATTGCCATAACTTAAAAGTCATCATGATTAACTGAAGTGTGTCTGTGTCTGTTTGTAAATGCTACTGCTGAAAAAGAGTTGGTTAGATGGGGGAGAAATTCAGTGATGGTTAGTAGTAGCTGCTGGTCAACACAGAACTGGTGGTATGTGCTTTCAGTGAACATTCATGCAAATCTCATGCTGAGCTTGGAGCACAGACCCTGTAAGCCAGGAGTGTACTGCCTGAAACTAATATTAGTTTTAAAAGTCGACAGCTATTACCTTTTCATATCTGAAGTGCTTTTTTTTTGGTTAGTTAGAATTTTTCTTTCCTGATGGTAGGTGTGATGTGCGGAACAGAATTATTTCTGCCTGGTAGCTGACATTTTTAGCTCTGTTCCTCCCATATCATCAGCATGGTGACCTCACAGATGGTGACATCACAGCTGTTCAGGAAGAGCCACTTGTTAGCTGCAAGGTCAGTCACCTGTGGTGGCCCAGTCAGTGAGGTCACAGTGCTACTGATGCTTTGGGGGGGAGCTACTATATAGAAAACATTCCAGTGAGGAAAAGTAAAGGAAAATACTTAAGAAAACAGAAATACTGTAGTAAGTTACAACTGACCACTGCTTAAAATGTGTAACATTTTTCCTGTCTGATATTTCTAGTTCCATTAGTGCTTTAAATCCAAACAGAACCACAGACTTCACTGTAGACCTGCAGCAAGTCACAGCAAGTCCCAAAAGTAGCAACATGGCTGCTCATTCCTTGTGGGACCTTAAGTAAGCAATAAGCATTGTGATGCAATTACCTCACACCCAGTGGCTTACTGATGCAGGAAACTGCAGGCTGTGTGCCTTCAACCAGTGTAAGCGTGGTTGTCTCAGCACAGTGCACACTTCGAGAGTGGCTTATCATGCTTATAAATTGGGTTTCTTTTATTTGAATGTGTTTGGAAAAAATTAAAATGCACATTTTAAGAATATAAAATTACTGACATGCTTTTTCCATAAACAGTTTTCCCAACTGGAACTGGATTAAATGCCTATGAATGTTTTATGGGGAGAGCTTGGCCTCACTTGTGACACTCAAAAGGTTGCTCAAAAGACACTTCCCCATAAGAACGACTGTACCTGTACCGGTTGAGATGTGCGCGGCAGTGGTTCCCATTTGATGCCTTTTACTCTATACCTCGTATTCTGTGAGTTCTGTATGTACTGTTGATGAAAATTAATGCATGTCATACCTTGGGCATTTTCTGTAGAACGTAAGGAGTTATTACCATTATTGTGTCGCATGTATTGTTACTACTGTTGTGCTTGTATGTACCTTGCAAAAATTGCTCTTTCTCTTTATTGACTGTAGTTACTCCCCGGTAACTCCTGAAAAGGGATACTTGTCTTGGTGAGCCTACTCGATTAACAAAATCAGTTATAAATAAATACGAGAATGACCTTGTAATGATCAGGGTTTGCATCAGTGCTAGTAAAGTGGGGGTCTACTTTATATGTCAAATGTTGGGGGGCAGAGCAGGAAATCTTGGGGTCAGAAATTTTTGGAGTGGCTTTGTACATCATCACCTGGTACTTTTCTGCTAACAACATCTGTGCAAATCTTTCAATATATAGGGTCAGTGCTGAAGCACTGCTTTTATTTTTGTGCTTCAAAATCCAAAAATCTCAGTTGGGGACTTCAGTATGGGGTTAACGCAAGCCCTGAATGATAGCAGTTCAGCAAGAGAAACCCATGCAAAGTAGAAACACACAGATATACTGTATATTTATTTTTTGCTCCTCCCTTAACCCCCTGACCTACCACTCCTGGCTACGCATCATCCTGTTTTGCACACCAGTTTCCACTCTCACCCTCACTGCCTTTTCCTGACACCTGGCTCCCCAGGCAGTCCCTGTGTCTCTTGGGGGGGGGTGTTTTGAGGCATACAGGGCTGGGGATGAAGGAGCGGTACACTGGGGGGACTGGTGTGGGAGGACTACGCAGCTGTCATCCGGCAAGCTGAGATAGGCACTGTTTTTGTTTTTCCTTTTTTTCTGGGCCCGTCCTCACACCCCAGCTGTGCACACTGTGGTAATCCTCTGGGGGCACAGCCAGTCAATACGTCATCACCCACACTGGCAAAGCTCCACACAGCCACTAGGTGGTGCTCTCTGAGTGGTGCTCAGCAGCACCCTCCCTCTGGAGAAGACCAGACACAGTCACCCTCCCTGCCATTCTCAAGCACGTGCCCCACAGAGCTGGCTTTTTTTTTATTTGGCCACCGGGTCCTTGGTTGGGACTATTAGGTGTTTCAGTATCAAGACAGTGCATAGGTTGTGGTCTGGGCCAAGATTTGGACATCATACCTGTGAGACAGCATGCTGACTGGACATAACTAACTATAAGCATGTTTAGAAAGAGATAAAATGTTACTTTTTATTTTTGTGTGTGTGAAACACACCAAGGTACTAAAATGATGGCTCTTACACTGTGGTCTGAAGACTGTACCTGTATTTTAAGCTATATTGAGCTTTTGAGGATTTGGTGTGCCGATATGGTGGGATTGGGAAGTCACCAAGTAGAGTCTAGACCTGTGAAAACAAGTAGATTTCAAAAAAGTACAAGTTTGCAATTAGGTAAAACACTGGCTGGACAACAGGACACAGAGGGTAATAGAAACGGAGTCCACAGCGAAGAAGGGGGGGTTATTAGTAGGGTACCACAGGGTCCAGTACTGGGTTGGGCCATTTTTAATGTCCTTATAAGTGACATTGCAGAGGCACTGGAAGGAAAATTATGTCTCTTTGCAAACGACACAAAGCTCTGCAGCAGGTTTGATACACAAGGTGGGGTGGAAAGGATGAAAAGGGACTTAGCAAGGTTGGAGGAATGATCAAATATATGACAGCTTAGAATTAAATGCAAAGAAGTGCAAAGTAATGCACCGGGGAACAAAAACCCAGGGGAAGAGTATGCAATGAGAGGGGGAGATACTGACAAAAAAAAGGAAAGGGACCTGGGGGTAGTTATATCAGATGACCTAAAGGTGGGCCAGCAATGTGAGAATGCAGTAAGGAGGGCTTGGGGGATACTGGGATGCATAGGGGGAGGCATCACCAGTAGAAAACAGGAATGTACAGACAGTTGGTGAGGCCCCATCTGGAGTATTGCCCCAGTTCTGGAGACCCCATTTCCACAAAGAGATAGACAGGATGGAGGCTGTCCAGAGGAGGGCAACCAAAATGGTGTAGGGTCTGCACCAGAAGACATATGAAGTGAGACTAAAGAAGCTTAATATGTATACCCTCGAGAAAGGAGGAAGAGGGTGGTCATGAATGAAACTTTCAAGTATCTCAAGGGAATTAAGAAAGTTCAAGAGGGTAGAATCATTCAGAAAAAGAAACATGCAAGAACAAGGGGGCACAATTCAAAGATAGAGGGGGGACAGCTCAGAGGTAATGTGAGGAAGTATTTTTTCATGGAGAGGGTTGTGGATGCATGGAACAGCATTCTGGATGCAGTGGAACAGTGGGGGAATTCAAGAATGCATGGGACAGACTTAAGGCAATTATAGTGGGAGGTAGGGGAAAGTAGGGTGTTGGTTAACTAGGATCTGCAGCTTATCTATCAGGTAGGAGAAAAGGAAGACTAAGTGGACCAAGTGATCCTTACCTGCCATCAAATTCTATGTTTCTATGATTGGTAGTCAGAAGTGAGAGAGACGGAGACCTTTCGGTAGCGATTTGGAAAGCCCCTCCCCCCTGCAGCGTGAGTCAAAAGCTGCCCCCCACAGCTTGCTCAGTAAATGGCACTCTATGAAATCAGCGTGACGGGACAGGCACTTTTTAAATAAAAAAAAACAAAAAAACAAGCAAACAAGTTCCCTGCCACATATAGGGCCCATGGTAGCTAGAGAAGTAGTGGACATGGATGGGACCTGGTGCACAACTACTAGTCTGCACAAAAAAAAAGTGGAGACTCCCATCTGCTGAGCTCTGCAATGCGAGGCTCATTTGGTTCAGTTGAGCCGAGCCAGTACTGCAGATGTCTCCCTTCAACCCCCCTCCCCACCACCACCAATTATAATTTCTTCTTCTTTGTTTATTTTGCACTGGCAAGGCTGCAGTTAGGGTCCGGCTGGGTGGACAGCATAACAAACTGGAAATTTGGCATAGCAAGGACTGACCTACCTTAGGGACCGGGTACCAGCTGGGCTTTTCATGTCAAGTGCGGTGCTGGTGCGACTGGATCTGGGTCGCCATATAATGCAAGGAGCCTGCCTGCTAAATCTCTGTCCATTGTATCCAGTCCAGCATGGTTTAGAACCACTCTTTCTTGGTGCGGTTTCTTCTTCCCATTTCATGAGGCCACGGCACTGATTTGGTCTGGCTGCGCAAAAATTGACTTCAGTCCAAGTCACAATTTGTGACTTAAGTCACAAAAACTGGTCTAGCACAAGTCCCCAGTTTAAGACAGTTGCACATTAAGGCTTTACAATGAAAGTCTTGTGCTAGATCAGTCTAACCCTCTGGTTGCTTGGCAACAGAGACTGGACTTTGAAGTTGTTGACTTCACATATTATTTTAACCTGGCTTCCAAAATGAAGATGCTACCAGCATGCTGCCTTAAACCACATACCCCCTTGGAGCACTTACAGTAATCACACGTATGTATATGTTTGCCAGCTATTCCTGACTTAATTCCGGCATTGTTTCCCAGTGCGTGCTGTAAGGTACATTGAGGAGGGTACAGCTAGAACAGTGAAAACTAGGCTTGCATGGGGTGGGGCACTGTGATGGCATCAGCTGCAAGATTACAGAGAGCTGGGTGACTTTCATGGGCCTGAATGTGGCCTCTATTGTTGCTCCACTTTGTGATCGCCCTGTTCTTACCTCTGCCTCCAGTGTACAATTTAACACTTATCCACTATGCTGTTTTAATTTGTGGCATCTGCCCCTGTATCTGCATCACCCTCCCATTGCATCCCACCCCCACTGACCTGCAGCAAAGCCCCCCCCCCGGGATATTTAACTAAAAGCCACACCTTCTTCTCCCAACTGGGAGCTTCCAAAAGCCACAAGAGCGGTTCACTGTATAGCAGCCTCCTGATGACTGTCCTGTTCCTAAACCCCTTGGGGCAATAACATTTGTTGCTGGAGTGATCATGGTTCAGGCCTCTGGTAAGTGGAAGGATGTGCTCTTACACTGGCCTCCGCCAGCTCCTGACAAAATCCTGTCCACTGTCTCCCTCCTGGAGCAGGCCGGAGCCTGAACTCTGTAGGGACTGAGAGTAGAAAGTGCCCTGGCACTTTCTTTTTTACACGTTACCTGATGCTTCCTGCAGCAGCAGCAGCCAGAGCTCATCTTATTGCTCACATTACCTCCTTGCTGCTTCCAAAACAGTATCAGCGCCCCATGACCCACTGTCACCAATTTAATACTGTACAAGTGTGAAGTTCATTCTTAACTACTGTTTTGTGCATTTACTGCAATTCTGTCAGATCTATGATTAAATATTACTTGTATTTTTTTGTGATCAGCATGACTGCCTATTAATGTGCCCACTTTTTGAATGCCCATAACCGTTATTACTGTTTCCCAGCAAATATGCAGGTGTACCATATTTTTTGTTTAAATACATTGTCCACAAGGGAAACTAGCACACCAGTAATATTATAGAAATCCTTGACCTCTGGGGGACAACTCTAGCCCCTCCTGAACCATGAATGCTAAATTATTTTAATAATGTCGGGTCACTAGCCCAAAAGAGTCCCATGTCGCCCACCTGGGCTACTCTTTTTTTTTCCCTTTCTGGCACAGGGACATAGGCGGGTCTTACCAAACCTGGTTGTCAGACACCTACAAGGGGTTTTCTCCCTCAATAATTTCCTCCAGCCCTGGTGAGAACGTATGCCTGTTATGGCTGTGCACAGCCGCTGTGTCCCATATGTGACAGTAGAAGGCTCTTTGGTCCGGCCACAGGGGTTGCTGTGGTGGCAGAGTGAGCTGCCAACCCTCCCTGACCGAGATGCACTGCAGTATAGCAGCTGTCTCGGTCATTGCCTTCTGACACAACTTACTGGGATTATTTCTGAACCCAGGTCAGCAACACAGCAGCTGGGCTTCTACTTTACTGGCCACTAGGCCTTCTGGAGGGGGTCCCAACAACACTTTCTCTTTTGTTTAATAATTTTTTTTCTTTCTCTATATCACAATCTCATTCTGTATATCTTTAGCTTCCTATTTTGCCCTGTTACATTTTATCTAAAGCTCCCTTTTCTTTACTCCTGAGCTTTCCTGTACATCTTTTCCACGCTTTGTCTCTGCATTCACTACTGTATTTTCTCCATAATTCACTGTTTTTCTGTTAAACAGGTCTGACAGGATGCTGACTGTATCCCCATCAGAGAAGCATTGCTCTACATCTAACCTACCCTTTCTATTTACTACAGATCCTTTGTGACCCCTTCCCTATATTTTATTTTACAGGTCTGACGGACATCATCCCTTCAAGACTCCTACCTCTGGATCCTCAGTACCCAGGTAAGAGACCATCTATGCATTACCTGCACTTGCTAGGTTTACTGTAGCGGTGCAGCTATGCCTGTTACAGTGTGTGTGTGTGTGTGTCTGTGTGTGTGTATATGTGTGTGTACTTAGGTGATACATACCACAACATTTTTTTTAATATATGTAATGATCAGCCTGCTTTGGGTGACTGAGCAAATAATGGGACTCCATGTGAGAGATGATGTTGCTTCACTACTGTTCTGATGCAGGTGTCAAGGAGGGGAAACTGATGGGCTCTGGGAAGGTGGGGTTGCAGGTGAAGAACACATTTCCACTGGAGGTGATATTATACATATAGGATAGTGTATGGGTAACCATACACTACAAGGCTATTCTTCCACCAATTGGATACAACACCAACTGATGACCTTGAGAGTGAAGGTCGAGAGGTCTCCAAGTCAGCATTGTATCTATGAGGTGAAAGAATAGCCAAGTAGTGTATGGGCAACCATACGCTGTTCCATATAGTGTATGGTGACTGAAAAAAGAAAAAAAAAAACACACTAACTTTTCCATATTTTTAACCGGTTCTGCCAACCACCCTTGATTCATAACTGCCACTGCTCAGCACACCCATGGCGCCACTCTCACTCAGCAAGGGACGAATCACAAGATCTGCTGTAGTCCCTTGTACAGTATCATGATGTCCTCACTAACACAGAACAAAAAGTCATTCTGCATTAGTGAGGATGTCACTACTGCAGCAGAACAACTTTTTTCAGTGTTTAGATTTCCATACACAACCACATTCCACCATACACTACAACTCTATTAATGCTCTGGCAAGATAGGACTACGAAAAGGGGGACTTCATGGTAGTGGTTAGATTATTTGAGGGGGAGGCCCCAAGATGGATGGCACTGGATCCCAGCAGAGGATCAGTGGCAGTGAAAGTAATGGACACCCTGCTGAAGGGCAGGCTGATGAGTACCAGGAGGCAAATGAGCTGCATGACCACGGGCAGCATGGTTTCACAGGTGAGAGGTGGTGTCAAACATATCTCATAGATTTCTTTGATTAGGTGATTAGCGTGCTGAATCAGGAGAAGACAGTGGACTGACACTTTGCCACATAGGAGGCTAATAAAGAAAATCAGCAACCCGAGTGTTGGTGAGAAGATAAGCTGGTTATCAAAGTAGTTAAAGTATAGGGCACAGAGGGTGGTGGTAAATGCAAGTCACTTGGTGGACAGAAGAGTGTCCAGTGGAAAGCCACAGGGATTGATACTGAGTCCTGTCTTCTTCAATGTCGTTATAGTTGACATTGCTGAGGAACTACAGGGGAAGGTGTGTCTCTTTGTGAAAGAAACTAAACTCTGAGACAGGCTAGATACCCATTAAGAGGTGGAGAGAATGCAGTGGGATTTTTGGGAAACTGGAAGAGTCATCAAGGCAGTATCATCTGGGTTTCAAAGCCAAAAAGTGCATAGTCATTCACCTGGGGTGGTGACAACTGGGGCTTTGTATAAGATGGGAGGTACTTGCATTGACCAAGTAAGAGAGGGACATGGAGTCAGCTCTGTGGCACCAAGCGATATGAGATCACATGGTGCGCTGGTGGAGCTGGTTTGCACCTGCACCTATGATTGCAGGAGAGGAGACCAGCAGGGAGAGTTTGGAACATCCGCTTGGACACTATCCTACCTGGCAAGGAGGGTGTGAGCCTGCACCGCTTCTAGAGCGGCTCCTGATGGTCTCCTATGGAAGCGCACTTGGTGGCATGGGTGACCTCATGCCACCATATGTCCTTCCCAGGATGCCATGTGCATGTGGCCACAATGTGGGGGGATCAAGGGAGAACATGGAAAATCATCCACTTGGCTGACCAGTTAATGGTCACCTGGGTCCCCTCATGCCACACATCAGCCTTCCGAGATGCATCCCCCTACCATGTACCTGGTTCATATTTGAATCCTACTTCCCCTCTTGTGGGCCCAGGGGGCCCCCCCAGTGAAGGGATACATCAGGTCGACCAGGACACAGCATGGGGGGCAGCAACAATGGTGATGGGAGATGCTTGGTGGGCAAGAGTTCCCTTGGTGGCCCAAAGGAGTGGCTAGTTGGGGGGGGGCATGAGAAGCATAAATAAAAGTGAGGGACATTGGGTAATCATTTCTGATGATCTCGAGGTGGTAGGGCAGAGCAACAGGGCAGTTGGCAAAGCTGGTGGGATACTGGGGTGCACATGGAGGGGATTAATTGCAGAAGAGAGGTGGTGTTGCAACTGCACTGCTCACTAATGAGACCCCACATAGAGTACGATGTACAGTTCTGGAAGCCACACCTCTGCAAGGACACTGACATTGTGGAAGTGATCCAGGGGAAGGCTGCCAAAATGGTGCAGGGGTTGCATGAGTAACCATACAAGAATAGCATGTGGGATCTCAGCATGTACTCCCTGGAAGAGAGAAGAGTTTGAGGGGTCATGATTGAGAACTATAAGTACCTCACTAGGGCAAATAAGATGCAGGAGGGGAGAAGATGAGGAGCACAAGAACATGGGGCATGCAGCGAAGACAGGGAGGGAGTTTTAGAGTGGTGTGATGAAACACTTCTTAGAAAGGAAGGTGGACACCTGGAAAAGGGTACCAGAGGAGGTTGAGGGAGAAAACACGGGGGGGGGGGCTTCAACCTTGCATAGGATAGGCACATAGGAATAATAAGAGGACAGTGAGGAGAGATGGACTCCACAGACCAAACAGAGTTTATGTAGCTGTAACAGAGAGAAAATAGGCAGACTAGATGGGCCTACCAGTCCTTTTTCTGCCAACAAATTCTACGTTCCTAGAGTACATGAATGGAGATGAATGACACCCTTATATGAACATATGAAATTGACAGCAGAAAGAGGCCTAATTTGTCTAGTCTTCTCAAGTGTACAGACCAGTCTAATACTCTGAAGCTGCCCCCCCCATTCTTTTGAGGAATCACCCCCCCTTTTCTCACCCCCCAATATCCTGCTTTAATTTTCTTTTTTACCCTGCCCACCACCCCCTTGAAACTTCCCACTGTTTTTGCTGATATCACTTCCTCTAGCTGCTCATTCCACCTGGACATGAGTCTTCATGTGAAAACGTGCCTCCTCAATTTTCTTTGCAAGAGCACTGCATATTATGTTCCTTCTTATGAGGAAATGCATACAAAATACATGAGTCTGTTGGCAGAAGTCCACTATAAAATGTGGCACAACCTGATTTTGACCATCTTACCCATGGTGAGACTTACATATGAGACAGGCCAAAGCATTTAAAAGGAATTGAGGCCCCTATATATCATCATCCCTATCTTCACAGCAGGCCATGCCGATATTTTTGGGGTGTCGAAAGAGAAATATTGAAGCTAAATAAATACACCAGCCACACCAAATAAAATGAAATAATTTTTATGTTTGCTTGCACGCATGCACAAGAAATGTTATGTGGCAAGACTTTAGCAGGGCATTTGACACAGTCCCACACAAAAAATTAATATACAAGTTAGCTAGCCTTGGAGTGTGTCCCAAGATGGTAGCCTGGGTAAAATATTGGCTGGAGAACAGGACACAGAGGGTAAGTGTAAACAAAGTCCACTCTGAAGAAAGGGGGTTACTAGTGGGGTACTGCAGGATTCAGTACTAGGACCAGTCCTCTTCAATGTCTTTATAAGTGACATTGCAGAGGTACTGGAAGGAAAAGTATGTCTCTGCAGATGGCACAAAGATCTGCAACAGGGTTGATACACAAAGTGGGGTGGAAAGGATGAGAAGGAACTTGGCAAGGTTGGAGGAATAGTCAAATGTATGATAGCTTAGATTTAATGCTAAAAAGTGCAAAGTAATACACCTGTGAAACAAAAACCCAGGGGAAGCATACACAATGGGGGTGAGATACTAACAACAACAAAAATAGACAGGGACCTGGGGGTAGTTAGATCAGATGACCTAAAGGTGGGCAAGCAATGTGAGAGGGCAGTACGGAGGGCTGGGGGGATACTTGGATGCATACAGAGAGGCATCACCAGTAGAAAACAGGAAGTTGTTATCCTTCTGCAAAGACAGCTGGTAAGACCCCATCTGGAGTACTGCGTGCAGTTCTGGAGACCCAATCTCCGCAAAGACATATACAGGATGGAGTCAGTCCAGAGGAGGGCAACTAAAATGGTGCAGGCGTTTGTTAAGTTCGCACTGTTTTCTTTTTTAATGTAATAAATACTTTTGCACAAATAATTGAGACATTTTATTATGGATGTGTGTGTGTGCAGGGAACCTTTGGTAGTCATATCTGGTGAGTTTCCTAGTACCACATCCTTGTGCATACTCTATGGAAAATTAAAATGGTGCAGGGTCTGCACCAGAAGACATATAAAGAGAAACTTAAGTGCTTAATATGTATACCCTCGAGGAAAGGAGGGAGAGGGGGGACATGAGAGAAACTTTCAAGTACCTCAAGGGAATCAACAAAGTCCAAGAGGGTAGCATCTTTCAGAAAAAGAGGTGTGCAAGAACAAGAGGGAACAATTTGAAGATAGAGGGGGGATGGCTCAGAGGTGATGTAAGGAAGTATTTTTTCATGGAGAGGGTTGTGGATGCATGGAACGGCCTTCCTGAGGAGGTTGTGGAGTCGAAAACAATGAGGGAATTCAAAAATGCATGAGACAGACATAAGGCAATTCTAGCGGGTGGGGGTAGAAGAAAATAGACTGTTCGTTAACTATCTGCAGCTTATCCATTAGGTAGGGAAATAGGCAGACTAGGTGGGCCAAGCAGTCCTTATCTACCATCAAATTCTATGTTTCTATGGAAGCTTAGGACAGAAGCGGGTTGTGGAGGTGCAGCACTGTGGCAGCCAATGCTGGCACTGCATTGTTGGGCTTGGTAGTGCTCAGCCAATACAGGGCCAGTGTTCTGATGGCACTGGTTCTGCAGAGTGCCACCAAGTTGTAATAATTTCACCATTGCAATCAGGGGCTGCCTTGTCATTGCAGCGTCAGCCAATCTGCTGCAATGAGGAAATGACCTGTCATTGCAGGGCAGTACCTTGCCTGGTGTAACATTACCAGGAATGTGGCAGCTGTATGCCGCCTCCTCAGAGGCACAAAGAAAGCCAATGGGGGTGCCAATCCCCTTGTTGGCATGCCCTCAAACCAGTTGATTTGCCAAAGGGAGAGCCCACTCCCCGTCAGCATAATGCCCCCCATTTCAGTTGTGTGCCAAGTGGGTGCCCAATCCCCTCGGCATCATGTGCACCCCACGTTTCTGTGCCAGCTGGGGGGCCCAGTCCCTGTTGGCTTCAGTCTTCTCCTTCCCAGTTCCAGTTGCCAATGGGGAGCCCACTCCCTGTCGGCATAATGGCCCCCCCCAATGCTTGCATGCATGTGCCAAGGGGGTGCCCAATCCCCCTTGGCTTCAAACGCATCCCCCACCCATTTCTGTGCTAATGGGGGGCCCAGTCTTTGTCAATTTTGGTCCCCCTCTCCACAAATGCAGGTGGTACACTGGGAGCCTATCCCTGTGTACCAAACACACCTGTGAAAAAAGAAAACCAACCCACATTGTCCTTTGTTTTTTTTATCTGTAAAACAAGAAAATAGTCCCTCGAAGTGTTCCGGTGCCCCTCTCCCCAACCTTTCCACCCCTGCATACTCTACCTCCCCACACACACCCTCATCCCATACTTACTTACTTCCAGAGCCCAGCGCGATGATCTTGGGTGGACCGGGAACACGTCTGCACTCTTCTAAGCGAACCATGAAGTGAAGAAATGCTGGTAAGCTGCATAATGGCATAAATAGGATTTTTTCAACTTTGGTGCATATCTCAGGCATTTTTGGGAATTTTGGCACCATATTTTCAACATGGCATTATTAGGAACCCTCCTCATGAATTCAGTCACTGTCATGGCATTATTCAGTCCTGAAAGGTGATTCCACTGTCATGGAATCACCTTTCGGGACTAAGTAATGAAACAACAGTGCCACTGTTCATGAGATGAGCTCTCAAAAAGCCTATGTTGCAAATTTAGTGAATAAAAATCAAAAAAATGACTGTTTTATGACCGTGTATTGCGCAGTTTCCACGTACGCTCGTAACTTTGTGAATTTGTAATATTTTCACTCCAGATTTTCAACATTGACATTTTCCCACACCTCCTTATGAACAGTACAGCTGTCATTTTACACATCCTTGCTGAAATGTGTTTTCGCACTTCCGGTGCAGAATAGCATGGTCACTGTGGGAAATCAGTGTTCAGGACAGATTAAGAAAATGACAGTGACACTGCTCATGAGCAGAGGTCCTAAAATGCCTATGTTGAAAATTTGGTGATGAAAGTCCATAGAATGACTGTGTTACAAGCGTGCATTGCATGCAGTTTCCACTCACCCTTGTAACAATGCAAATATGTAATATTTTCATGCCAGAAATTCAACACTGGCATGTTTTCACACCTCCTTATGAACAATACAGCTGTCATTTTTCACATCCTGGCCAAAATGTGTTTGCGCACTTCTAGCACTGAATAGCACAGTCGCTGTTGGAAATCAGTGTTTGGTTCAGCTTAAGAACGAGAGAGTGAGGGAGAGGGGGAGTGAGCGAGCTCAACGGAGCTCTGTCAGGACTGCTGCTGATTTCTTTGTGGGCAGAAAAAGGTGCCAACGCAGGCAGGAGCCCAGTACAAAAGATCAGCCTGCAGCACCAGGAGAAACAGAACGAGCGAGTGAGAGGGGGGAGCGAGTGAGCTCAACAGAGCTCTGCCAGGATTTTAGAGTTGCCCACCCTCCTGCCCAGGGTCCTGTGTGGTCCTATATTACAGCAGGGTCTCTGGGGTGGAGACAAAGCAATGATTGGACACTTTTAGGACTGCTATAATAATACAGATTTAGTTACGTTTATTTCTCTGAGCTAAGTACTGAGCTATACTGTTAAGATTGCTGCAATAATACATATTTATTTGTTCTGTTTATTTCTCTAACTGAGCTGAGTAATACTTGGAGTGCAACAGGATTTCTAACTGGGCTAAGTGAAACCATATGAGGGCTGAGAACAAAAAATATGGTAGCTGAGGGGTGAAAAATGGACAAGGAGGCTTTAGGATTGCTACAGTAATACATTATCTAACAGATGAGATTTCAGACTAAATTACCGGTGGGAAGGGGGCAGTAGGGGGACTAGTGTGGGGGAACAGGAATTTGAGAAAATAGGGCTCTAACAGTTGTAGTAGAGTACAGAAACCAGGAGTAAGAGCCCATAACATAAGATGGGGCCAAAATGGGGCAGGTGCCACGTGTCAATAGGGCGGACATCTTTGGAAGGGTGGTGGGGTGTACATGGTGTGGGTCTGCCAGGATCCTGGACTGGCATTGGAGGATGGGGGGGTGTATGGTCTGTATACAACTGGCTAATTTGAGGGAGGAACTGTTGAGGCTAGAAAGGAGTCTAAGTGGCAGGGCAGATGAGTATAGTGGTAAAGCTACCAACTTTCCGAGGCCTAAAACTGGGACAGTCCATTCTGACCATGACTCTTCCCCCACTGCATCACTCCCACGCCGCAGACAAAGCTGCACACAATCAATTACATTTTGCTGCTTGCTCTGGCCATGCCGCCCCACAGTAACACCAGTAGCTATTATTCAGATTAAAACAATACATCATTCTGCTGCAGCAAGTTCCAAATCATGATGTACAGAAAGTTCATTAGAAGCAAACCTGTGTTAAACTGTGATCAGACATTTGAGCTGCAAGTGTTGCTCCTCCTGACAGTCCCATCCAACCCGCTCACACTCACCTTATTTGCTGAGCAAACTTCACTTCAGTGACTCCCTCCACCTCACCAGATTGTTTTCACACACCTCCCTACAGCTGACCAGGTTCAGATACCTTAGTTTCCTGCTGCCAGTCTGTTCTCTGTCTGGAGTCCCTCTCATCTGCTGGCAGGCAGATGTCCGCATGTGCTTGTTTGCACTACTACCCAGTCTAATGTAACAGGAAGGAACATGCTTTACTGTGCTTCCACTGACATGCTTGCAGTGCAACACAGGTGCAGGGGCTAAAGTTGTAAACTGCTGTCCGGCCTGAGTAGCGCCACTGTGATGTTGACATAACTGTCACTCATGGATTAGCAGTCGGCAAAAAAAAGGGGACAAAACTGGGACAAGTATGCAAAAAAAGGGACAAAAGTGATATTTTGCAAAACTTGTGGGGACGCTGGGACATACTGCTTAAAATAGGGACTGTCCTGGGAAAATAGGGACTGTTGGTAGCTTTAGTATAGTGGGCATGCTGGCTGGGGAGGGATAAGGGATGGCAAAAGGGAGACAGGGGAAGAACAACTAGGGACTGAAACCGATCCCAGTATCAGAGGCACTAGTAGAAAAAGAGGAGAATGGAAGGGGTGCCCAAGGCGGGGGCCTCTGATGGGGAAAAAAAAACATGAGGAGTATCGGGGAGAGAGCAGATGGCTGCAGGTAGGGAGGGACAAGGGTGGGACCAGAGGGGCATGGAGGGAACAAATAGGAGGGGGAACTGATGGGGAAGAGATGTAGGAGGGTATCGACTAGGAATAGATTCAAGCCTCTGCTATGGGAGAGAGAGAGGGAGCAAAGAACATACTGAGGGGAGGACAAGTGGGGTATGAGAGGGATGGCAACAGGTAGGGGAAGAGATAGTGAGGACGAAAGGGTACAAGGGGGCTAGTAAGGAAGGAGGGGGTGACTGGAGGAGAGAAGGCTATGGGAAGGGGGAAGGATGGGAGGGGCATCACTATTGAAGTCGAAGGGAATGAGGGCTCTAAATCTACAACAACAGGGTAGGAGAGGGGTTGGAAATCAGCAGGGGAGTAGGGGAGGTCAACATGGGAAGCCCAGTAAGAAGTAGTCTGGGAAGGGGTTCAAGGGGGATGGGAGGAATAAGGCAGAGAAAAGGGGTGAGGTGGAAGTAGGGGGGTACAGATATAGAAGTCACAGCGGGTGCAGCTTGCAGGGGTAAGGGGCAGGGAAGAATGAATACTGGGGTGGTGGAAGAGGCATTAGAAGGTAAGGGGTTAAGGGACAGGGGGTACTCATCCTGGGGGATTCTATATTGAAAGGAGTGAGATGGGGTGGAAGGGGGGAAGGCACAGCTTTATTTGGGTTGAAGCTATCCCTGGGTTGATTGCAGGAGGGGCAGGGCAGGCACTGCTCAAGTGTGCAACGAGGGGGAGGAAGAAACCTCATTTAGTGTTGCATGTGGGTAGAAATGACTTTGCAGGGGAGACTGTGGAAGTAGTGAGGGGGAGTTTCGAGGAGTTGGGCAGGCAGTGTGAGTGGGTGGGAGTCGGTGGCACTCTTGGAGGTACTCCCGGTACCATGTGCAAGCAAAGGGAGGAAGAGTAGGATTGAGGAGTTCAACGAGTGGTTGAGGGATTGGTACCAAACCAAAAATTATGGATTAGTAACTAATTGGGGTAGGGTCTGAGGGAACAGTGACTTGTACGTGGGGGGCAGGCTACACTTGAGTGGGGAGGGGAGTATTAAAGGTGGGATTAGAGGGGTTTAGCTCTACTAAGCTGGATTTAAACTAGTGGGGAGAGGGGTGGCCAAAAGACTGAGGTTGGTGGAAAGGTCCGGACTGGGGAGCCTAATGAGCTCACCACCTAGATACAGGAAAAGGCAGAGGCGTAGAAACCCCGGGAAGGGGTGAGCAGAGTGGTCTGAGTGTAGTACAGAAGGCACCATCACTGGTAAGAATAAGGTGGAGAAAGGGTGCGGACTACCTGGAGGAGGGACACAGGCCAAGGAGAAGAGTGAGGAGAAGGAGGGGTACAGGTAGAAGGTGGTCTCTCTCAATGCAAGAAGCCTGGGGAGCAAAACTGCAGAGCTTTAAACGCTCCTTTCAGAGGGGAAGGTGGATATTGTTGCAGTGACAGAGACTTGGGCCACAGAGTACCATGACTGACTTGGCAATCCCGGGATACAGTATATACAGAAGGGACTGGGGGTTGGTAAGCGGGGTTGCACTCTATGTGAGGGAGGGGATCAAATACATAAGAGATAAGGGAAAAGAGGAGAGGAGAGGAGAGGACAGAGGTGCATTGGGTGCAGCTCCTGGACTCCAAGGACAGAAAGCTGAGGCTGGGAGTGGTGTGCAGACCAACAGTCCAATCCGGGGAACTGGATGGGGAGTTCACAAAGCAGATACGGAGGGTGTGTAGAAGGGGGAGTGTGGTGATAGTGGGGGATTTTAATCTATCAGGGGTTGACTGGAGCACCCCTGCCACTAGCAGTACCAGGGAGCAGGTGCTTCATGATTCATTCAAGGACAATTGGTAAGTGGGCCTACAAGGCTTGGTAGCACTCTGGACCTAGTACTGGCAAATGGGGAGGCAGTGAGGGAGGTAAAGGTGGAGGACTCACTAGCAGGTAGCGACCACCAAACAGTGTGGCTCATTCTCGAGCTGGTCAGCTGGTCAGGGAGACAGGAGGCACAGGCACTAAGGTGGTGGACTTTAGTAGGGTGGACTCTGGGAGGATGGGAGCAATACTGCAAGGGAGACTCCAGGATATAAGGCCGAGGATGGATGCAGAACAAAAGTGGGGAGTCAAAAAGACAGGGCTAACAGAGGCCACAGTAGCCTGCACCAGGGCCAGGAGTAAGAAGAGCAGAGGCAAGAAACTATGCTGGCTGAACAAGGAAGTGCTGCAAGGGGTGAGGGCAAACTGGGCTGCATAACAGCAGTACAGGAGAACAGGGAAGGGAGAGGATAAGGAGACTTACGGCAGTTGGTCAATGAAGATAGCCAGGAGGGTGAAAAAAGCTAAGGCCTCCAGGGAATTAAGGTTAGGACAGGGCATAAAACGAGGAGGGAAAATACTTTTTTTAGGTATGTCAGAGAAAAGAAGAAGTGCAAGGAACATATTGTGAGGATAAAGTGGGAAGGAGATTGGGTGGAAAAGGAGGAGGAGCAAGTGGAAGTTCTCAATGAGTACTTCTGCTCCATTTTCACTAAGGAGAGGGATGGTCCACTACCAGCATGGGCTGGGGGGTGAGGAAGGAGGGGAGGAGGTGATGGACAAAGTGATCACAGGGAGCAGGGTGCTAGAGGAGCTGAGTGCAATAAGGGTAGACAAGGCACCAGGTCCCGATAGCATCAACCCCAGGATGCTGAGGGAGATGGTGGAGCTGTTGGCTGAGCCACTGGCAGATCTATTCAACACCTCCCTGGAAATGAGGTGTGTGCCCCAGGACTGGAGGGTGGCCCATGTGGTGTCCATACACAAGAGTGGGCCTAGGGAGGAGACAGGAAATTATCAGCCGGTCAGTCTCACATCCATAGTGGGTAAGCTTATGGAAGTGATACTGAAGCAGAGGCTGGTGGCATTCCTAGAGAGTAATGGCCTCCAAGATGGGCAGGAACATGGGTTTGTCTCAGGGAGGTCTTGTCAAACCAACCTAATAGAGTGTTATGACTGGGTGACAAGGGAGCTGGACAGGGGCCATGCGGTACATGTCCTGTACTTGGACTTCAGTAAGACCTTTGATGCAGTGTCTCATGGGAGGCTAGGGTGAAGCTAACAGCAGTGGGGGTGGTAAAAAAGCTGACTAAATGGATAGAGAACTGGTTACAGGGGATGGGGCAGAGGGTGGTGGTGGGGGCTCTCGGCATCCAGAGCAGTGACAAGCGGTGTGCTGCAGGGGTCCGTGTTGGGCCCGGTGCTATTTGGGCACTTTATCACTGATACAGCACATGGAGTGGGGAGCAGGGTTAGTCTGTTTGCAGATGATACCAAATTGGGAGCAGTGGTGGATGAAGAGGACAGATGGGAAAAACTGCAGGGGGACCTAACCAAACTAATGACATGGTTGGTGGAGTGGCAGCTAGGATTCAATGCAAAGAAGTGTAACATGATGCACTTCGGAGTTAAGAACCAGAAGAGGGACTATTGGTTGGGGGGATGAGGTTGGGGATCACAGAGGAGAAGGTGCTGGGAGCATGAACAACTCAGCCCAGTGCAGGAGAGCAGCAGCAAAGGCAAACAGGATGCTGGGGTGCATTGCAAGGTGGTTCTCTTCCAGACCCAGGGATGTGATCCTTCAGCTCTACAGATCATTGGTCAGACCGCACCTGTAGTTCTGTCTGCAATACTGAAGGCCATACATGAGGAGAGAGAAAAAGTTACTGGAGGGGGTGCAAAGGAGGGCAACAAAAATGTTAAAGGGGATAGAAGGAAAGGCATATGAAGTTAGGCTGATGGAGATGAACATGTACACACTCGAGGAGAGGTGGGATGGGGGGATATGATTGAATCATTTAAATACTTGAGTGGGTTAATGAACCAAGCATTGAGGGGGTATTTAAACTGTGGAGTGGAAGAGAGATGAGGGGGCACAGACTAAGGTTGGAAGGGGGTCGTTTCAAGAGGGAAATGAGGAGGCACTACTTCACTGAGAGGGTGGTGTCTAGTTGGAATGCACTGCCAGAGGAGGTGGTAACATGTAGGGCAGTCAATAGCTTTATGAAGGAGTGGGATAAAGCAAGAGGAAGAGTTAGGGAGGCAGGGGATTGGACAAGAGAGGGAGGAACTGAAGGGGAGGAGGCTGGGGCATCTGCAGTCTAGGGTGCTAGCTGCACACTCAGGCAGACTTAGATAGACTGATTGGTCTGTTCTACTGGTAGATTTGTATGTTCGTATGTATGTTTATATGCAAAATCACAGTGACTGTTCATGAGCAGAAGTCCTAAAATGCCTATGTTGAAAATTTGGTGACAAACGTCCATAAAATGACTGTTACAAGCATGCATTGTGCAGTTTCCACGCACCCTCATAACTTCGCAAAATTTATAGTATTTTCACTCCAGATTTTCAGCACTGGCTTTTTTTCAGACCTCCTTATGAATAGTACAGCTGTCATTTTTCACATCCTGCCCGAAATATGCATTTACACATCTGGTGCAAAATTGCACTGTTGCTGTAGGAAATCTATGTTTGGGACAGATTAAGAAAATCATAGTGACAGTGTTTATGAGCAGATGTCACAACATGCCTATGTTGAACATTTGGTGAAATAATTCCACTAAATGACTTTGCTATGTGCATGCGTTGCTCAGTTTCCACGTATGCTTGGAAGTTCGAGCATTTTTAGCATTTTCACTACAGATTTTCAACATTGCCATCTCTTTACAACTCCCTATGAATGGTACAGCTGCCATTCTTCACATCCTGCCCTATATGTGTTTTCATTCATCTGGCACACATTGGCACGGTCACTGTGGGAACTCAAAGTTCGGGACACATTCACAAAATCACACAGCCACTGTTCATGAGAAGAGGTCCCAAATGCTTTCATGAGGTGGGGGTTCCAAAAAGACCATGCTGAAAATTTGTAGTTCAAATACCAACAAATGCCTGGGGTGTTAGGGTTCCTAACCATAACATCCCACCTTATACAGACTGACAAGCATCAGGGGTGTGCCTCTGGATTGCCGACTGTAATGCTCATGCCATTCCCCCACCCACCCTGCAGCCAGTGACAGGCATTGTGGTGTGCCTTGGACTCTTCGGCCGTGGAGTTCACCGCATTCTCCTATATTGCATCCACTTCAGCATATGTCCTTATAGAGTCAGGTGTCTGTAAAGCCAAACACCCCAAGGCACACCTCTACACTTGTCTGTGTCTGCAGGACAGGGCGAGGTGAAATGGCAGGAACGTTATGGACAACAACCCAAATGCATAGCCCAATGCCTGTTCATCTCTGCAGGGTGGAGGTGGGGTTTGGTGTGAAGTTTACTACTTCATAGCCATTCCTTCTCTGCATCTGTTTAACTCCTGCATTTCCAAAGCTAATACCAGCAAGCAAACATTCGGCATTGAGTGATGCATTTTCGCACCTCTGGTGAGAAAAGATATTTCTGCCAATAAACTATAATTGGTACATGTCACGTCTATGTGGCAAATCCTAAAACAAGCATCTTCACTAGTTGGGGTCAAAATAAAAAAAATAGGAAGTTCACCAAGCATCCAATACAGCATTGATAAATGTTTGTTATGATTTTGATCGGTCTGCCTGCTTCACTTACAAGATTATCCCCCAAGTCATTAAAAGGGCTTTTAACTTTTTACTGCTGCTACTGATGCAGCAAGGCTATGTCTACTGGAGTAAAGCCTCTTCATTTTAGCATAATTTTACCATCCTCAGTAAAGACATAAGCTTTTGTAATGATCTTACTGTTTTTTCCTTCTCATGGTGCCATGTTTACCCACAGTGTCCAAGCCACCCAGAGTTCTGTGCTCCCAGTAACATGAGGAGGTGAATACATCTCCACGTGGGAGTGCGTAAACTTGGAGACTCTTGTGTCTGTAGGGAAGACGAAGTGTTATGTTGCACCAATCAGGAGCGATGTCTGCCATTACCCCAGCATCCACACACTATGTCCTTAGTGACGCCCCTAACACAGCATGTGCAATCTAGTAGGATGCTGTGAGAGGAACAGTGAAGCACTCAAAATACAGATGTCTCTCACAGTGTTCCTGTGTATTGCTGAAGTACCAGCTTGTTTGGTAACATGGTTGACAATTTGTCCTCACTCGCTGAAATAAACAAGCATTTGTCAATGCCGAATGTTTGCTTGCTGGCATTGGCAGTGGTAATGTAGAAGTTATAGAGCTGCGTAATAGGAATGGCAGTGAAGTACTGAACTGAAGCTAACCCTACCACTACCCTGCAGAGAGTGACAGGCATTGGGGTGTGCGTTTGAGTCATTTTTAGGAATTTTTTCACCAAATTTCCAACATAGCCATTTTAAGACCTCTGCTCATGAACAGTGTCACTGTGATTTTCTTAATTTGTCCCGTACATTGATTTCGCACACCAACTGCGCCATTGTGCGCTACATGGGCTGAAACACGTTTTGGGTGACATGTGAAAATGACAGCTATACTACTCATAAGAAGGTGTGGTAAATGGCAATGTTGAAAATCTGGAGTGAACATATTGAAAGTTCGCAAACTACTGACGTGCGTAGGAACACAACTAGCACTCACAGTAAAACAGTCATTTTAGAATTTTTCACCAAATTTTCAACATAGCCATTTTAAGACCTCAGCTCATGAACAGTGTCACTGTGATTTTCTTAATTTGTCCGTACATTGATCTACACGACTGCGCCACCACTGGCGCTACATGGGTGGAAACACATTTTGGGTGAGATGTGAAAATGACAGCAGTACTGCTCATAAGAAGGTGTGGTAAAATGGCAATGTTGAAAATATGGGTAGAAAATATTGAAAGTTCGCGAACTTACGGTGCGTAGGAACTGCATAGCGCACTACATAAAACAGTCATTTTTAGGAATATTTTCACCAAATTTTCAACATAGCCACTTTAAGACCTCTGCTCATGAACAGTGTCACTGTGATTTTCTTAATTTGTCCCGTACATTGATTTTGCACACCGACTGCGCCATTGTGCGCTACATGGGCAGAAACACATTTTGGGTGAGATGTGAAAAATGACAGCTATACTACTCATAAGAAGGTATGGTGAAATGGCAATGTTGAAAATCTGGAGTGAAAATATTGAAAATTCGCGAACTTACAAACCTGCGTAGGAACTGCGCAACGCACACTCGTAAAACAGTCATTTTTTGGAATTTTTGCACCAAATTTTCAACATGGGGTTTTTGGGACCCCTTCTCATGAATGATGTCATTGTCATGGTGTTATTCAGGCCTGAAGGGTGATTTCACAGTCACTGTGCAGTCACTGCGGAAATCACCCGCCGGGCCTGCAATCATGACGTGACATCATTCATGAAAGAGGTCAAAACCCCATTGGTAGCTGCTAACATTCAAAAATGCCTGAGATATGCAATAAAGTTGAAACCCCTGTCTAGTCCATTATACAGCTTACGGCATTTCCTCAGTTCGTTCGACTTTGAAGAGCACAGGCGTGTTCCGGTCCACGAAGATCGTCGCGCGAGGTCCAGAGGTAAGTATGGAGTGAGGGGGTTGGGGGGTGTGGGAAGGCAGGTCGCGAGTGGGTGGGTGCGGGTTGTGGGAGGGTGTGCTGGGAGACTCGTGGGACCGTTTTTATTTCCAGGTTGAAAAAAAAAAATTAGGCGGCAGGACGTTTACCACGCTGGGGTGGGCTCCCAGCGTGCACAAGAGATGAGGGCGTTCAGCCGATGGGGATGGGCACCCCGCCGGCCATGACAGTTGTTGCCACGCTGGGGTGGTCTCCCAGCGTGGCACACTTATGCGGGGGAGTAAAGCGGCGGGGATTGGGCACCCCGTCGGCCGATAGTATGGGAGGAGACACATTGAAGCCAACGGGATTGGACACCCGTCGCTGTTAACTGGCATTTTGGGGGTGTGCAGCACAAGCTGACAGGAGATTGGGCACCCCGTCGGCTATCGTGTAGTGCGGGGGAGGGAGTTTCTGTGTGTGTGTGTGTGGGGAGCTGCGCATGAGCAGGTGATATTTATTGCTGCTCACTCAAGCGTAGCTCCCCCTTTCAAATGTATGCCACTGCATTTTGGAGCGTGTCATAGACAGCTCCAGAATGCATTGGCTTACAGGGGCCGCGCCTGCCAGCACACTGACTGAATTGGAGGAGGAGGTGACACACCTCCGAATCTCCGATGATGGCACTATGTTTCTTGCACATGAGTGCAAGCAAACATAAAAAACGGTGGCAGTACTTACTTTCTTGATTGCTTGCCTCCAAAATTGAACTCTCAATCCAGTAGCATTTCTTCCGGTCAGCACCATTATGCTGTTTATGTTTATTTAGGTCTCCTGCATGTGTGAAGCTTGCCCTTTTGTTGGAGATTTCAACTTTGTAGGCAAACAATGCAGAAATTAAGTACAACCACAGTTATTCTTCTTGGTGACTGCAGAGGATGACCTTGTCAAGCATACTACCAAACAATTATACTTCAGAAATACACAGGGACTAGCCCGCCTGGTGGCACTGAGGGTCGAGGCATCTCGGCCTTACTCACGTTACACCGGTGACCTGGATTCAGGAATGACCTTGGGTCACTGGGGTGCAGGTGGGGGGGTGGAGCAGGATCAAACCTAGCGGCTCTCCTCTCCAGGGGTGGGAGGTCTCCCTCCTGTAGTCCCGCCGTCACCAGGTGGAGGTTCAGTGATGGTGCAGGGGGGTATGGACAACTGGTAGGGTGGGGTGTTCTGCAGTGTGCAGCGTGAACGTGACTCCACATGCGCATGCTCACGCTAGGGCCATACGGGTGAGCTGGCATAATAACGGGGGGAAAAACGATAAAATAATAATAATAAAAAAAGAATTACATAAGGACAGTGTGAGACATGTTTGTATTTTGGGTGCTGGGATGCTTTTCTCACAGAGTCCCACTAATTTGTATAGCCACAGCTATGAGCGCAGTCCTGCCTGCAACTCACTATGGCAGCTGTTCAGGCAAATAGAGATACTTAACCCCCCCCCAAAAAAAAAAGGTGAAAAAGACACCGTATAAAAGCAAATGGAGTTTTGTATTTCTACACACACAAAACAGGCTCCCATTTCACACACAGCCCACATAGATGTATTCTCCTATTCACCTCCTCATGTCAACAGGAGAACAGAACTCTCAGTGGCTTGAGCATTGTGGGTAAACATGGTGCGAGGAGGAGAAAAAAAAAACAATAGGATCATTATTAAAGTTTATGTCTTTACTGAGCATGGTAACATTATGCCAAAATGAAGAGGTTTTATTTGGGGAGACATAATACAGGGGCAGTGGAACCCCCAGAGATGGCACATTTGTCTGCAGACCCGCACTTTCACCCTGACCACCATTGTCTGAACTAGACTGTGTCTTAGGTGGGGGTGGGAGGATGGCCCTTCCTCCCCTGACCCCATCACAGAGGGAATCTGTGGTGTTACCCCTCCATGAGTTAGGCCCCAGGGGAGGCAGGGGCCGGTCCATAGGGAGAGGGACAGGACTGAGAAGCACCCCCCCCATTATCCTGCCAAGGAGATAAACCAATATGGAAAAAAACAATTGTGTAGAACCTAATGAGCTGCAAAGTGCAATTTTTATAAATTTTTTGGGGGGCTGTTGGCTGGCCACCATCTGTCCATCCCCACCCTCCATCTCTTGGGACTTACCCACCCCACCGGAGTATACCCTGGCTTACCCCCCAGGGTGAGTCATCGGGGGGGCCTCCTCATGGATGGGGACTGATTCATGATCTGGCGAAAGTGCCTCAGTTGGCAGCATGTGGTCTGGTTGAGGGCAGACATCTTTCTGTATGGGCATATGATTTTTTTTTTCTGTCAACCAGGGAGGCGTGGCATGCAGTGACATAGAGGCATGCACAGCATTGGACATCTGGCACACATCAGGAAGATCTCGATCAATCACTGTCAGACCCCTGATCTCCACCATAGATTGATCAAACACGGGATGCTTCCCCATGCCCCCTCCCTCAGAGAGCAGTCCTCGATCTTCCTCCCCCCAGTCGCCCCTCTGACATCAGTGGTTCGCTTCTGAACAAGAAATGTCGGCGTTGCAAGCGGAAGATCTACCACCACACTGCCGGGATGGTAAAGTTCAATTCTGAAGAGCTCGGCTGTGCTCTTCATTAATTTTATCTGCCAATATGTGGCAAAGACAAAATAATAAATGAAGACAAATGACACAAATTAATTTTGGGTAGCATTTTAATGTTTACTCCTTATCATATTTTGTTATTTGTTTGCATAAAAATTTGTTTTTACTCACCTCTGTTCAAAACTAAGAAGTACAGTGCTCACTCTTTAAGAAATCTTATCTGGAGCCCTACATGGCACAGCACAATGTTGGTGTTGCACGTGACACAGTGCAGTGCCTGCATTGCATGTGGCAAAGTGTGGTGCTGGTTTCACCATGGCACAGCATCAGTATGCCACATGGCAGTGTTGTGTCAGCATTGCACATAGCTAGTGAAGTGGCAGCCTGCCACCTGGCACAGTGCTGTCAGCACCACAGTGTGTCATGTGGTCTACCATCACTGTTCTGTAACACATGGCTTGTCATTACTGAGCTGCACCATGAGCACAGTCATCACTACGCTGTGCCAGTTGCACTGCTGTTACTGCGCTGTGCCATGAACTGTTTCATATGTATGGCTGTCACTGCACTATGCACCATGTGCTGCCAACTCTGCCATGTGCACTGCTATTCCTGTGCCAAATTAACTGTTGTCATTGCGCTGTGCCACATGCACAGCTGTAACTGCTCTGTGGCACATGCACTGCCACTACTGGTGCCCAGAAGGTTGGTGCAAGCCCTGCATCAGGAAGGGGGGTGCAGGCCCCTGAGTAGGGAGGTAGGTACAGGCCCTTGCATAGGGAGTGGGGTTGCAGGCTTCTATGTGAGAAGTGAGTTGCAGTCCCATGAGTGGGGAGGATTAGGAGGTTGCAGGCCACCTTTATGAAGAGGCACATGGGATGCTAACATTGCACTGTGCCATGTGCAATGCCAACTGTGCGCAGTGACACAAACACTGCTCCACCTGAAATGCTCTATACTGCTCCATGTGTACTGCTGACACTGCACAGTGCCATGTGCAGTACCAGCTCTGCACTGAATCATGTGTGCTGATGACACTGCACTATGCCATGTGCAATGCTGACACTGCACTATGCCAAGCACACTGCTGACATTGCACAGTGCCATGTGCAGTACCAACACTGCACTATGCCATGTGCACTCCAGACACTGCACTGCATCATGTGCACTGCCAACACTGCTGTAAACTGTGCAGTGCCTACACTGTGCTGTTCCACATGCAATACCAGCAGTCACTCTGCCACACATACAGTAACAGCATGAGGTGGAGGGACAAACCAGATGCTAGGGCTGAGTGTGGGGACCTAGGTTCTAACAACCAGTACTGAGTGGTATTTGGAATCCAGCTGCAAGTGTTGTGAAAGGAGGAATGCTATGGAACCTGCAGCCATGGTGTGGGGCAGTGAGCATGCTGTGTAGGCAGTGCCTCTGAAGCCTGTGTTGGTGGGGGCGAGGGCTAGGTAGCTAGAAGTCAATGATAAGTGGTGGACTCAAGAGGTGAAGCTGCTGCAGCTCCATAAGTGGGGATGTACACTGTTGTATAGTGAATGTCCTAGGGACCAGAAGGGAGATGTCCAGGGGCACAAAGGAATGTGGTGGGTGTTGGGGTGTCACATGAGTGAGGGGGATGTCCAGGTGCCAGGGAGATGTCTGTGGGCCCAGGAGGGAGGCGAGTCCAGGGAGCTGGGGAGTTAACTCTTTGGTAGGTTGGTGGGAGGTGTCGGGAGAGCAGGAGAGATGTATTCTGAAGGAGGTGTGTCTGGTGGGTCAGGCAAGGAGGTTCTGGTTGGCCAGAAAGGGAAGGGAAGGGAGGAATCCAAGAGGCCATGGAAGGAGGGAAAGTCACAGTGGTGGGGATTGTGGAAAGAGCAACAGGCTATACTGAGGGTTTCTGTGATGGATGTAGGGGTATTTACTGGGGTGGGTTGCAGGTGGGGACTACTAAGGCATACTGTCAACTGGTGTTGGCAGAATGACTGAAATAAATATATGTTTTTCCCTAATGACACATCTTACTACTGCACCATTAGGTTATTACACACATTTCTTTCCTGTATGCTAGCTAAATGGACTCTAAGGGGGTCCCCAAACACCCTATCATGTCCTGTCTGCAGACCCAGGCAAATTTTTTTTTGTTTCGGTAGAGCCCTTGGACACTGCTATTTGGGGGCACTACATAGTGTATCCTATCCTCACCCCATGGTAGGAAACCCCCCCACCTCTTAGGAACCCCTGTCCTATAGACAGCCCCTCCCCACCTCTGGTCGTCCATTGCAGAGATGTGCTGCCCAGGCACACACACAGGCATCCAAAAATCATGGCAGCATGTTCCCCTAACATCCTTGTTCCCTCTGCAGTCCCCTCCAAGACCCATGCTCCTGTTAGCATCCTTGCGGCCAGTAGCCTCACCGCAAATCCACTTCAGAATAAACTGATTTCCCTTCCCCTGCAACCAGTTCCCCTCCACAGCCCAAGACAGGGCTGATTTAAAATGAGATTATTAGTGCCATACTGTACATTCGCCCACTAAAACCATAGTCAATATATAAAAAAAAGAAGAGTCTGATCCACCTAAGAATGCCCAAATTGACAGGTTTTCTATTCAGAACATTTAAAAAGTAAATTTTAACTAAGTGCTGTGCCAAACAGACATGGATGTCAATGATCTGGCTTCCGAGGGTTGACATCCACAATATGGCAGCTCTTTACATGCTTCCTAAGGGGGCATTGCTATTCTAGTCTTTCTCTTCTAGTTCTATGGTTACAAGGTTATTTTACTTTCTCTTCCACCCACACCTGCTGAGTTGGGTATGGGGTGGCATGCTCAGCTAGATCCCCCAGTTAGACAGTTGAAACCCATGTGAGAGGGAAGGCACTACACTGGACTGAAACCATTCCTTTTGAAAAAATCAAAAGCCAAACCACCTGCACTTCACCCAACAGTAAAGCTATAGTAAATTCAAAGTGCACAGCTTACCATGTCATCACACTTTATTCGAATACAAAAAACTGTTAATACCCGCAGCAAAAGTAGAGTGCAAAGGCGGCGACTACTCGATTAGATTAAAAACCAAAAAGCCGAAGACACCACCATGGTGTTAGAAAATACAGCAGGATTTTGTCCAGGCCAGCCGAGCAGAACAGCCCACGTGCGTAATGATGCACAGGATCAGCTGACGTTTCGGCTTACGCCTTCCTCAGAGCTAATTGGTCACTGGACTGACCATGGAGGCAATGGAAACTGTGAGAATTGGGTGACCTTGAAGCAAGATTTGGATACTGTTTTTTAGGTGAAACAAAAGAGAAAACTTTACAAAACTGTTTGCCAGCTTGACAAACATAGCAGCATAAATTAAATGGCATTAAGTTCAGCAATAATACCTCAGTAAAGTTTCTTATCTTATATTTCTATGTATTCAGTTCCTTAACATTCTATATGCTTTTATCTATACTCACAGGTCTGTACCTGGATACCCTTTGAGACTGTATGCTATACCTCCACCCACCAGACCTCCAATGTATCTAACCCACTAGGTCAACCCTAGGATTTAGCTGCTTCACATTGCCTTTACTAATCTGTTTTCTTATTTGGATGGTGTTAACACACTGATCAGATAAATTCTTACAATTATCTGGGCCTTCAGTTCAATTCTGAACTTAAGTTCAATGATAATATACTGTAGATAAATTGCATACTAAAGTATCACAAAAATTGAGTGCTCTTAGAAGATATACATTTTGCATGACATATAAAACCAGAGAAATATTAACCTCAGGGGTCGTGTTGTCTATATGTAGGAGTTCTGCAGTGCAGTCTATGGAATGGCAGGTAAAAGAAGCCTGCAGAAACTGAATAGATTGCACTACTGTATTGTAGGATTTGTTTTAGGTTACCAGGCTCACCTGTAATGATCCATCATTGTACACTGCTTTTGAATGTTAATTGGACATCTTTGAAAATTAGGAGAGAAAGGCAGTTGTTAGGCTTTCTTTACCAATGTATGGCAGGCCAGGCTCCATCTTATCTGTTGAATAATGTAATATCATTTCTTCAACTATTCAGTTCAAGAAGGGATTGGAAGGGGACTTGCAGTCTAAAAAATAAGGTCAAAACATGGTTCATTGTCAATTAACTTTATTACAACCACAGCATGGAATTTATTACTGCCAAACATTTGAAATCTTCCTAATAGTTTTAAAGTAGCACTTGTTAAATGGTCTGTGTTTGTGTGTATGTGATTGTACTTGAATACGTGTGTAACCTGTAATTTTTTGCTGCTGACTCTGTGATGTCCAATTACCTTTCTCCCTGAGGTATGATCACAGCCGATCTCAACATTGAAATTACCAAAGATTATTAGTTTGTCATTTCTTGGGGTGTTGATCTGATGATGTTGGTGAGATCTTCATAGAATTGCTTTTTGATGTCATTGTTGTTGGTCATGGTTGTACGTAGATACTAATGAGGGTGGCATAGTGCTGTAGCCTGAGAGGGATGGAAGAACTATTAGTCTATCATTGGTACCTTTGGGTATGGCTTGTAACTGGTGTGCTAAGTCTTTGCAGATAGCAAAGCCTACACTGGAGAGGCAGCGTTCAATCTCCGGCTTGCCAGTGCAATAAAAGGTGTAGCCGGCACTGACTTCCTCATACTGAGAGTTTTCAGGGAGCCGAGTCTTACTGAGAGCAGCTATGTCGAGGTTATATCTGGCAAGCTCTCTACTGAATATAGCTGTGTGTCTGCTGAGGCCATTGACATCATCAAGTACAGTACAAACATTACAGAAGGCAAAGTTTATAGTTCATTTTTTGCAAACACTCATTGTTTTGTTCTTTGCCACATGGTTGGATGGCCAGCTGACCATGGCAGGCCAGCAGGCTGAGGATGGAGCGAGTAATTTTAGGTATCCTTTTCTTGCCCATCCCCAGCTGGGGAGTGCAGCACTGTCCCTGCAAAGGGCTGCTGTGTCATTCTAGTCATCACCAACATCATGTTTCAACAAGTACAAGACCACCTGGATGCATCCTTGATCTGGTCACTGGCTCCTGATTGATTATGTTATTGCTTGTCAGTGCAACATTCAAGATGTTATGATCACCTGTGCAGTGCATGGTGCTAGCTACTGGTCTGACCACCGGATGGTGAGGTGCATTATGAGAATGAACATTCATCCACAGCAACTCTGGCATCACCAATTGCCTCCAGTCAGACCACTCAATGTTCAAGCACTTGAGGATCACCACACCCCATGTCGAGCTGACTAGTAAGTTTGAGAAAGTACTCAAATCAAGCAAGCTATCGAGCAACATATCCAAGCAACAAATAGTGTTGCTCAGATAGTACCCTAGAAACTAGGACACCAACAGATACCTCCCATTTGGCCAGATAGTTCCTGTGGTGGGATAACAGTGCTATCTGACCATGGGTCCTACCCCTTAGAATCCAGTGCATGGACCCTAGCAACAAATGTTGTGAATCCTATGGATCCTAGAAACAGATCCAGCTTGGATTCTAACTATCTGACTTAGGGTCCCTGGATCTGACCTAGGATCCATTGCTATCTGACCCCAGATCCCTAACTATCTGACCTAGGATCCCTGGATCTGACTTCAGATCCATGGATCCTAACTAGGATCCATTGCTGTCTGACCCTGGATCCAAACTATCTGACCTAGGATCCCTGGATCTGACCTAGGGCCTCTAGATCCTAAATAGGATCCATTGCCATCTGACCCTGGATCCTTCATCTGTCTTTGGTAGGATTTCTGGTACTATCCTAAGCAGGATACCAGAACTATCGGATAGATAGTGGAAGGATCCACAAAAGCATGATCTGAACTACACTAGCAACAAACAAGTGATGTTGAAAGCACATGGACAAACTTCAAGAAAGCTGTATATGGTACCTCTACAGAAGTACTTGGCTTGATTAAATGTAAAACTCAAGATTGGTTTGATGACAATAATGAGGAAATCAGACCACTTCTGGCCTCTAGGAATACTGCTCACATCTCCTGGATTAATGACAAAGGCTACTTGGTGAAGAAGACTGCGTACCAGCAATTACAGTAAAGTAGCAAGTTTAAGCTAAGTTTCGCTCGATGAAAGAAAAATGGTGGAAGATGAAGATGAGGAACTGCAAGCAGCCACTGACCAGATGGACAAGAAGCACTTCTGTGACATGTTAAGGGCTGTATATGGACTGAAAACAAGTGGCACTATCCCCATTGTGAGCAAAGATGGCACAAAGCTGCAAACTGACTAGGCTCAAATCTTGGAATGCTGGGCCAGCCACTTTAACAAAGTTCTCAACTGTCCCTCTGCAGTGTCTGCTGATGTGCTAAAGGACATACTGCAACTACCCGTGCAAGATCAGCTTGCCATCTCACCTAACATGGCTGAAATCCAAATTGCAATCAAGCAGATGTCAAGTGGGAAAAGCAACCAGTGTGGGTGATATTCCTGCTGAGATCTACAAGCATTGGGGCCACAAGCTTAGGAAGAAACTCCTCGTCACTGTACAATAAAATCTGTAATCATGAAGTTGTACTGCAAGATTTGAAATATGCCAACATTGTGCACTTCTACAAGTTGAAAGGTGATTGCTCATGCTGCAAGAGTCACCACAGAATTTCACTTCTATCGGTAGCAGGTAAAATGTTTGCCCGCCTCATGCTCCATCGACTAAATGAGCAACTAGAGGAAAACATTCTCCCAGAAAGCCAGTGCAGATTTTGATCTAGTCATGGAACATCTGACATGATTTTCGCAGCCTGTCAGATCCAGAAAAAGTTAGGGAAGAGCACCAGAACCTCTATATGGCATTTGTTGACTTGACAAAAGCATTTGACTCCATGACTCATGATGCACTGTGGGAGATTCTTCTAAACTTCAGATATCCTGGGAAATTTGTGAACATTGTTCGTCAATTACATGTTGGTATCATGGCCCAAGTAATAGATCAAGGGTGCATGTCATCACCATTTGCAGTTACTAACGGTGTTAAACAAGGTTGTGTTCTTGCCCCAATCCTGTTCAGCATACTGTTTGCCACAGTACTGCTTGACACATTCAGAACTGTGGCTGAGAAATCGACATTCAATACTGCATGGATGGTGTCATCTTCAACCTTCGAGGCTATGATCTAAAATGAAAGTAATGCAGATAACTGTTCACAACATGCTCTTTGCTGATGACAGTGCATTACTCACCCACACTCGAGGACATACTGCTGCTATCTGATTGTTTTGTTTGAGCAGCACAGCATTTTGGACTTACAATCAACTTTAAAAAGACTGAAGTCATGGTCCAGCCCATACCTGGTCATCAAGTTATAGCCCCTGTGGCTACGATCAATAACGTACCACTAAAATTCACGGACAAATTCTGCTACCTCGATAGTGTTCTCTCACAGAACACCATGATCGATGATGACATCAGTAACTTGACTGGCAGGGCCAGCTCTGCCTTTGGCAAACTTGAGTGGAGACTCTGGCAGGAATGAGGTGTTAGTCTGCAAACAAAAGTCACTATATACCAAGCTGCTGTCCTCACAACCCTCCCATATGGATCAGAATCATGGACCTGCTACTACCATCACATTAACAACTTGACCATTGAAACATAGAAGTTGTTGGTAGATAAGGACCTCTTGGCCCAACTAGTCTGCCCAGCTTTCCCTGTCTATTGTACCACCACAGACCCTACTCAGTCTCTGATTGTCTCCTCCCCTTGCGTAACTACCAAGGTCCCCTTGTATCTGTCCCATGCATGCTTGAATCCTGTCACCATTTTGGCACCCACCACTTCTGATGGAAGGTTGTTAAAGGCATCCACCACCCTCTCCATGAAGAAGTATTTCCTCACATTTCCTCTGAGCCTTCCCCCCATAACTTCATAGCATGACCCCTTGTTCTTGAGCTTCTTTTTCTATGGAAAATGCTACCTTCCTGTACTTTATTAATACCTGTAAGATATTTGAAAGTTTCTATCGTATCCCCCCTTTCCCTCCTTTCCTCTAGAAAGTATATATTTAAAGCTTCTTCAGGGGTATCTCAGTCATCAGGTCACACCATAAAAACGTCACCGTCAGTGAAGTAGGATCCACATGGAAGATTTTCAGCAGTACAACTGGTGCCGCGTACACCATAATTGTCCGTCAACATCACCAACGCTTTAAAGGCATGAGTGGCCCCACTCTCTCCTCAGTTCTTTCCTGCCATCAACTCACTTGCATGGGTCTCCATGGGCATTCCGATGCAGTATTTGCACTTTCTTCACTTTCGGCTTTTTCTTCAGTCTTTTTTCAGAATCTTTTTTATTAAAGAGATTCCTCCAATTTGTTTATGTCGAGAGTTAATCCTTAGAATTTTCTCTTCTGTTGCCGCCACTGCGGAGAGAAGATTGCCTCCACAGATGAACATTCTCTCTGTGTCTGCTGTCTTGAGCCCAAACATAAAGTTTCTGACTGTGAGTTCTGCCTGAAGTTCAATCAAATGACCGAAATGCTCTTAAAAATGTCCTGATGGATCAACAGATAGCCAGTTCTGAGCAGGGGTCCTCCGGGGTCCCAGCCTTTCAGTTGCTGACAGGATCCTTAGTCTCCCAGGCCTCCAAGGTCCAAGACAAATTCTCAGGGAAAAGTCATAAAAAAGACCGAGATCACAACTGCTCCCCCTGGCATTGATCTTGTTCCCTAATGGCCTATTCTCATTCTTCTGGGGATCCTCATCAGCTGCAGCTGCACCGATGAGGAAAACTGCTGTCCAGATCTCTGTGTTCATCAGACTCATACCAACAACACCTCCGCCTGATTCCCAGGGCAGCTGGCTGTCCACCTCCAAGTCATTTGCCCCTCCTGCCCATCATCAACAACTCTTCCACCAAAGCCTACCCCTTCTCCCTCTAGAACTACAGGCTCTTTGGGTTCTCAGAATCCAGCTGGTGGGTCTTCAACACCCATGCCAACGAACCACCCTCTGCTGATGAACACCAACCTAGATTTAGACGAGGTTGATGTCATGGAGGAGTACCATCCAGACTTCATTCTTCCTGAAGATGAGGAGGAGGAAGAAGAGGAAGAAATCCTGATCTCTGACAGGTTTACTGCTTCCTCTGTCAGTGAGGATTCAGTAAAACATACTCCTAGGTCTCCTCCTGAGGACCCCACATGTTTCAATGTGATGAAGCAGTTGTCCTCAGCCATGGGCTTCCACACTGAGGAACAGGATGCCACCAGGAAACAGCTGGTAGACTTGGTGGAGATCCTAGAATATCCTAAGATCATTCCTTCAATCTTGACTGCCTTGAGAAATGCAGCCACAGCAGCCTTGCACAGACTAAACATGGTGCCAGCTATGCCTCGCTGGGTTGATAAACTCTGTCATGCCCCCAGGGGTTCCTCTGCTATGTTCCCCAACCCAAGACAGACTCAGTGGTCATTAAGGTAGCACATGACTGGTCTAAGGTGCCCAAGCACCTTAGTTCCCTTTCCCCAGATAAAGAGTCTCATAGAATTGACCTCTGGGGTAAAAGAGTGTATGCCTTCTCCACACTGGGTTTGAGGATTGCAAACTCCCTTTCTCACACGATAAAGTACCAAAATGTCAATTGGAAGAAGGGCAAGGCTGCTGCCCTGGTCTTCTCAGATGGCACACAAAAGCAGAAGCTGCTTCACTGCTTCCAGGTAGCTGAGGATGTCAGCAAGCACCTCCTTTGAGCCCTCTATGATATGGCTGACACCACTGCCAGGGTTGCTGCCACGGGCATATGCCTACATAGGCACTCCTGGCTGAGAGTATCCCATTTTGCTGCCAACATTCAGAAAAAAATGCTTAACACCCGCTTTAATGGCACTAAGCTGTTTGGTCCTGATGTCCAGGACATTATCAATGATCTGCAAGCCTCTGCCAGAGCCCTCAAATCTGTCCACTCCCTCTACTGTACCCAACCAAGACACAGAGGATGCCCTCCCTTTTGCAAAATGATCAATAGGTCTGGTACAGCCTCCTGGCCCCAAGGGAAGCACAGAGCCTCGGCTGCCTTGCCCACCCCCTCCAGTGTGGGTGCCCTAGAAGTGAGGGACCAACCCCTGTGGCTGGCTCCATATCTGCTCAACTCCTTGCCAGACCCCCTTTATCTGGTCCCAGACCAGGAGGCGGTGGACTGAGGTTGGTTCTCCCTCCATCTGAATCAATGGAAAACCATAACTTCAGATGCATGGATTCTGCAGATCATAGAAAGGGGACACACCCTGGAGTTTATCAAGCAGCCTCCAGAGACCCCCTCCCCTGCCCTCCAGTTGTCATCCAGCTTACCTTCCTGTTCTCTGGGAAGAAGTACAGTCCCTTCTGCACAAGCAGGCCATCGAGCCTGTACCAAGGAACCAGAGAAACAAAGGGTTTTATTCCAGGTTTTCCTTGGTCCCCAAAAAGAATGGCAATTTGAAGCCCATTAAAGACCTAAAGGACCTCAGTCTGTATGTCCAGTACAAGAAGTTCTGGATGGTAAATTTGCCAGGCCTGATGCCTCTCCTCAAAATAGGAGATGGGCTCTGCTCACTGGGTATGCAGGATGCTTATCTGTACATCTCGGTCATTCCTCCTCACTGGAAGTTTCTCTGCTTTGCCTTTCAGGGCAAGCATTATCAGTTTGAGGTGTTGCTCTTTGGCTTGTCCTTTGTGCCGTGAGTCTTTACCAAGTGCTTAGCAGCAGCTCCCAGAAGGGAGGGACTGTATGTTTTCCCTTATCTGGATGACTGGCTCCTAAAAGCCCCATTCAGGGAACAGCTTCTGCTACCTCTGGAGAGAACTCTCCAGCTGTTCCACTCCCTGGGTATCACCATCAATCTACCTAAGTCAGTCCTAGTACTGTCCCAACGGTTGCAGTATATACAGGTGGTCCTGGACTCGGCACAGGGGAAGGCCTTCCTGACCCAAAACAGGGCAGAATGCCTTATAGCCCAAGCCCAGGAAGTTGCTCAGAGCTGCTACATTCCTTCCAGGGTGTATCTGAGGTTGCTGGGCCTAATGGCAACTGCCATACCCACTGTTCCACTGGCCAGACTTAATATATGCATTATCCAGTGGACCCTCTAGGTACAAGTGGAACCAGAGCATGGATGAGCTAGATCACCCTGTCCTGGTCTCCTCCCCAGTTTGCAAGGTATTGCAGTGGTGGATGGACCCCCTTGAATTCTCTTCAAGGCGTCCCATTCCAGATCTCCTCCCCGCAGCAGGTCCTCACCATGGATGCCTCAGGTCTGGGCTGTGGAGTGCACCTGGGTCCATTCCACAGCCAGAGCTCTTGGTCCCAGTTGGAGACCTCCCTGCATATCAATGTTCTGGAGATGAGAGAGGTGCTCTACGCCATGCAGGCCTTTGAGGAACACCTTGCTCCAGGTCAGCTGCTAGTGCAGTTAAACAATCTAAGTGTAGTATACTACATCAACAAGCATTGGGGGGGACTCACTCATACCCCCTGTGCAGGGAGGCTATGAAACTGTGATACTGGGTGCTGGATCATGGTCTGACACTCTTGGCGGTCCACGTGCCAGGCATATTAAACATTCCGGTGGACAGCCTCAGCCGGACTCAGTCCAGCATGCATGAATGGGAGCTCCTCTCATCTGTTGCAGAAGATTTGTTCATCAGATGGAGTCATCCAGAGTTAGACCTTTTAGCATCCCTACTCAATGCAAAACAGCCCAATTTTTGCTCGCTAGATCCAAGTCCTGGAGTTTTCTGATGAGTCACATTGTCCCTCTCCTGGAGCAGGAGGTTCCTTTACACCTTCCCTCAGTTTTCTCTTATTCAGAGGGTGCTAATTAAGCTACAGATGGGGGGGGCATCATGATTCTGGTAGCTCCATTCTGGCCTCGGAGGATATGGTTCCTCTGCTACAGCAGCTGACGGAGGAACCTCCAGTCCCTCTTCCCCTTTTCAGGAACCTGCTGACCCAGGATTGGGTGGCCCTGGTCCATCCCAACCTTAGGTCTCTCCATCTGTATGCTTGGCTCCTGAAAACATAGCCATAGCTAGATTTGGGGTCTCTAACAAATTGGCTAATGTCTTAGTGGCCAATGGGAAGCCTTCCATTTGGGTCACATATGCCATGAAGTGGAAACAGTTTTCCATCTGGGCTGCAAAACATAGTTTGGATCCTTTCACCTGTCCAGTGAGCCACATCCTGGACTACCTGATCTCTTTGTCTGACTCAGGTCTCCAGTACTCCTCCCTCAAAGTGCATATTCTGGCTATTTCTGCCTTTCATGAGCCCGTGGGTTACCATACGATTGCTCAGCTGGATGTATCCTGTACATTTTTAAGGAGCATCCTACATCTGAAACCCCTAATCTGTTCTCCTGTCCCAGCTTGGAATTTAAATTTTGTTTTGGAGAAGTTGACCATGTCTCCTTTCGAGCCAATCACAAATTGTGAGTTACGCTTTCTCTCTTGGAAAGCATTGTTTTTAGTCACCATTACTTCTGCTTGAAGAATTTCAGAGCTTCAGGCCTACTGGTGCAAGGAGCCTTGTTTGATTTTTCACAAAGACAGGGTGTCTTTGTACGCAAATGCTAAGTTTCTCCCTAAAGTGGTGTCTGAGTTTACACTCAACCAATCTATCCACCGTCCAGTATATTTTTCTGAGCATGCCAATCCAGGGGAAGCACTGCTCTATATGTTAGATGTGCACAGAACTTTGAAGTACCACTTGCTTTGGACCAAGGATTGTAGAAAGTCAAACAGTTGTTTGTTTCCTTCATCTCAGGTGGGGGGGGGGCTTCAGTTTCAAAGTAATGTTTATCCAAATGGTTGGCAAATTGCATTGTGTTCTGCTACAAGCATGGCAAAGATTTGCCTGGAATGGTTAAAGCTCATTCCACAAGAAGCATGGCTACCTCTGTGGCTTGTTTCCAAGGGGTCTCAGTTGTTGACATCTGTACGGCCACCACCTGGAGTACCATCAATACTTTCACCAATTACTAGAGTCTGGACATTGCCTCAAGAGCCCATGCAGGTTTTGGCAGGACTGTACTGCAGGGTCTCCTGTCTTAAGTTTATGGTGAGCCCTCCTCCCAGACGATCTGTTTGTACCTGTCACTGCTTGGGACTCATTCCTACAGTGTAACCCGATGAGTGATATACCCCCGAAGAAGATAGAACAGTTAAGTAAGAACTTTCCATAACAGTAGATCTTCGAGGGGCTCTCAGTCATCAGGTCTACTTTCCCTCCTACCACTCCCCTTCTTGGGGCTCTTGTCCAGGAAATGACTGTCTGGTGTATCCAGTCTTGCATATAGGTCTGAGCACCTGTCTCTTCTCAGTCCTCCATGACTAGGGCTATGCTCCCTTTATCTCCAGGGGACAGAACTGAGGAGGGAGCGGGGCCACTCATGCCTTTATAGGGTTAATGACATCGATGGATGTTGACGGCGTGGATGGCCCCTTTATACTGCTGAAAATATTCCATGTGGATCCTGTTTCACTGATGGTGAAGTTCCTACGTGTGTGACCTGATGGCTGAAATACCCTTGAAGATCTACTGTTACAGTAAGTCCTTATGTAACTGTTCTTTCCTTGAGTCTCTCCACATGGGGCTTTTGATGCAGGCCCTGCCCACTTTGGTAGCCCTCTTCTGTACCGCCTCCACCTTATCAATGTACTTCCGGAGGTGGGGCCTTCAGGCCCGGACACAGTACTTGAGGTGGGATCTTACCAGTGATCTGTACAGGGGTAACATTACCTCCTTCTTCCTAATGATTATTCTCCTCCCTATGCACCTGAGCATCCTGCTAGCCTTCCCCATTGTCTTATCACACTTTTTGGCTACCTTTAGGTCATCAGAAATGATTAACCCAGGTCCCTTTCCTGTTTGGTGGTTGCCAGCACTTCCCCCTACCAATTGGTGTGTAGCCCCCAGGTTTCTGTGCCCCAAGTGCATGATTTTGCAGTTTTTTGCATTGAAACCCAGCTGCCAAATCTTTGACCATTCTTCCAACTTTTTCAAATCATTCCTAACCCCCCCCCATGCATCTACTCTGTTGCAGATTTTTGTGTCATCCACGAGCAGTAATACTTTCTCTTCTAGCCCTTCTGCAATGTCACTAATAAAGACATTGACGAGGACAGGGCCTAGTACTGTGGCCTGAGGCACCCCACAGGTCACCTTGCCTTCTCCAGTGTGGACACCATTTATCACCACCCTCTGACTCCTGTTGCTTAACCAACTTCTTACCAAGTTTATAACTTTTTTGACCCACTCCCAGACAGGCCAGCTTGTTCACCAGTCTTCTATGTGGAACGGTGTTGAAGGCCTTACTGAAATCCAGGTAGGCCACATCTACCACTCCTTCCTGATCCACTAGCTGGTCACCCAGTTGAAGAAATCGATTAGGTTTGTCTGGTAAGACCTCCCCTCATGAAACCATGTTGCCTTGGATCCTGTAATCCACTGGTTACCAGGTATTCCACTATTATTTCTTTCAGTAGTGTTTTCATTACTTTGCCCACTACCGAAGTCATGCTGACAGGTCTGTAATTTTCTACCTCCTCCCTGTTCCCACTTTTGTGAAGTGGGACTACATCTGTCCTCCTCCAGTCCCTCAGAACCTTCCCTGATTCTACATTTCGACCATTTCCACTTGTTCTGTCTATGGCAAATTGCTGGCATCAAGTGGCAAGACAAGGTGCCTAATACTGATGTCCTTAAGCACTACAATAATATAACTGGAATTGAGGCCATGATCAAAAAGGTCCAGTTGCTCTGGTCTGGACATGCTGTTTGCATGCCTGACTGTAGAATTCCCAAAGCTGTCTTCTATGGAGGACTGCAGTCTGGGTATTGTAACAGGTGGGCAGATGAAATGCTATAAAGACACACTAAAAGCCACCTTAAAATCTTGCAATATTAACCCTTAAACCTGGGAAAACATAGCCACCAATAGACCACGATGGAGTCACATCTGCCAGGTCAGTCTGAATTAATTAAGGCTGCGAGGCTGCAAGATTTGGTTGACAAGTGCCTGGCATGCAAGGCACTTCATCTATGCGTCACACCTGGCTTCCAGTGTGACATATGAGGCCGTATATGTACGTCCAGGATTGGGCTCTTCTCCCATCAATGGACTCACAGCTACTGAAACTTGTCCATCGAGTCAACGGGGGGTGGATCTATGGGGTCTGGAAGGATGTGACCAATACTGAAAGCATCACAATGTCGCTCCATGCAGTAGTGGAGTTGAAGCACGTAGTATATGCATGAATCAATGAATCTGTCTGTGTCTCTGTGTCTCTCTCTCTCTCTTCTCTCTCTCTCTCTCCCCCCCCATAGCTGGTTGCCACTCCTGTTGAGTCTCCCCCAATGCATGGTCACCACTCCTGCTGGGTCTGTTCCCCCCACCTAGTTGTTGAGACTTTCTCTCCCCTCACCCTCTGCCAGTTGCAGCTCTTATTTAAGCATGGGGGACATGATATCTGGTTTTTTTCTGTGAAGCTCAGCAGTGCTGAAAAGAACTATGAGGCTGTTGAGCTCCCAGGTACTTTTTTTTTCTTCCGTGAACCTAGCCATCATTCTATTTCTGATTCCCCCCATTTTGTTTGTTTCTCCCCCACCCACATTGTTACCACTCCTGCCAGATCTCCCCCACTTTAGCTGCTGAGTGTCTTGCTCCCCCAAAGTTTGTAGCCTTAAAAAAAAGTTTTTAATTAATAAACCTCGCTGTCAATGCGATTTAGGATTTCTGTTACTTGAAAAACTGCTGTGAAGTTTCCCACAGCAGCTGAGCTCACCTTGTGAGAGAATAAGGTAAAGTAACAGCATTGTGTTTGTCCCGGCGCTGCAGGCTGCCCTTTTGTACTGGGCTCCTGCCTCTGTTGGTGCCTTCTTCTGCCCACAAAGAATTTGCAGCAGTCCAGACAGCGCTCTGTTGAGCTTGCTCACTCCTCTTCTCTCACTCGCTCATTCTGGTTTTCCCACCGCTGCAGGCTGCCCTTTTGTACTGGGCCCCTGCATGCATTGCTGCCTTTTTCTGCCCACAAACAAATCTGCAACAGTCCCAACAGAACTCTGTTGAGCTCACTCACTCCCCCTCCCTCACTCGCTCGTTCTGTGTCTCCCACCACCTCAGGCTGCCCTTTTGTACTGGGCTCCTGCCTGCGTTGGCCGCTTTTTCTGGCCACAAAGAAATCTGCCGCAGTCCTGACATAGCTCCATTGAGCACGCTCACTCCCCCTCTCTCACTGGTTCCATTTCTGCCAGCACTGCAGGCTGGCCTTTTGTGCTGGGCTCTTGCCTGCATTGCCGCCTTTTTCTGCCTACAAAGAAATCTGCAGCAGTCACGATAGAGCTCCATTGAGCTTGCTCAATACCGCTCTGTCACTCGCTCATTCTGTTTCTCTTGGCGCTGCAGGCTGCGCTTTTATATGGGGCTCCTGGCTGGGTTGGCACCTTTGTTTGGCCACAAAGAAATCCGCAGCTGTCCCGACAGAGCTCCGTTGAAGTCGCTCAATCTCCCTCTCTCTTGCGCTCATCCTGTTTGTTCTGGTGCTGTAGTCTGCCCTTTTGTACGTGGCTCCTGCCTGCATTGGCACCTTTTTCTGCCCACAAAGAAATCTGCAGTAGTCCTGCTAGAGCTCCATTGAGCTCACTCAGTCCCCCTGTCTCACTCGCTCGTACTGTTTCTCCCACCGCTGCAGGCTGGCCTTTTGTACTGGGCCCCTGCCTGCATTGATGCCTTTTTCTGCCCACAAAGAAATCTGCAGCAGTCCTGACAAGCTCCGTGAGTTAGCTCCTCCCCTCCCTCACTGCTCTCTCGTTCTGTTTCTCTCAGTGCTGCAGGCTGCCCTTTTGTACTGGGCTCTTGCGTTGGGGCCTTTTCTGCCCACAAAGAAATCCGCAGCAGTCCCAACAGAACTCAGTTGAGCTCGGTCACTCCTCCCCTCTCACTCACTCGATCTTTATGTGTCCCAAACACTGATTTCCCACAGTGACTGTGCTATTCTCCGGCAGGAATGCAAAAACATATTTTAGCCATGATGTGAAAAATGACAGCTGCACTGTTCATAAGGAGGTGTGAAAAAATGACACTGTTGAAAATGTGGCGTGAAAATATTACAAATTTGTGAAGTTACAAGGGTGCATGGAAACAGCTCAATGCATGCTTGTAACACAGTCATGTTATGGAGTTTCATCACCAAATTTTCAACATAGGGATTTTAGGACCTCTGCTCATGAACAGTATCACTGTCATTTTCTTAATCTGTCCTGAACAGTGATTTCCCACAGTGACCGAGCTATTCTGTGCCGGAAGTGCAAAAATACATTTTGGCCAGGATAGAAAAAATGACAGCTGTACTGTTCATAAGTAGGTGTGGGAAAATGCCACTGTTGAAAATCTAGCGTGAAAATATTGCAAAGTAGCAAAGTCACGAGCGTGCGTAACAACTGCTCAACGCATGCTTGTAAAACAGTCATTTTTTGGATTGTTTCCAGCAAATTTGCAACATAGGCTTTTTGAGAGCCCACCTCATGAAAACTGGAACTGTTGTTTTGTTAATCAGCCCCGAAAGATGATTCCGCACAGTGACCGCAAAATCACCTTTTGGGGCCAATTAACGCCATGACAGTGACAGAATTCATGAGGAGGGGTCCCAAAAACCCCATGTTGAAAATGTGGTGCCAAAATTCCAAAAAATGACAGATATGATCAAAGTTGGAAAAACCCTATTTATTCCATTATACAGCTTACCGGCATTTCCTCAGTTTGCGGTCGGTTTTGAAGAGTGCAGATGTGTCCTGATCCACCGAATCGTCGCGCCAGAACTCCAGAGGTAGTATGGGGTAAGGTAATGTGTGTGGGGGGCAGGGTGTGCAGTGGGTTGATGTGGGCTGCGGGAGGGCAGGAGAGACCCATGAGGACCGTTTCCTTTACAGAAAAAAAAAAAAAGACATCATGAGGACCGTTTTTGTTTTCAGGGCATGTGGCATGTTGGGGTGGGCTCCCAGCATGCCAATGGATCGTTCATGGGGGGGCAGCTGTGGCCGACAGGATTGGGCACCCCGTCGGCACACAACAAAGGAGGGCCACATCATGCTGATGGGACTGGGGACCCCCTGGCAGCAAGGGGCACAAGAGCCGAGGGTGGGCACCCCTCGGCACAAATGTTCTGGGTGTTTGGGGGGGGGCATTTTGCCACTGGGGAGTGGGCTCACCTGTCAGCACAAGAAACGGGAGGGCATAATGCCAATGGGGAATTGGCTCCCCCATTGGCAACATCAAAGGGCAGGGCCACTGAAGCCGATGGGAATTTGGGCCCCCGTCGGCAAACAAAACCTGTTGTGGGGTGGGCATGCTGCTGAGGGGGATTGGGCACGTCCTCAGCACTGGGGGTTACTTAATATTGTTTGTGAACATGGCGGCAAGCCGCCACCATGTTCACAAACAATATTGTACTTTGAAAGTTCCACCCAGCAATGACGGGTCACTCCCTCATTGCAGCAAATGGCTGACGCTGCAATGACGAGGTGGTCCCTGATTGCAGCGGCTAAAACGTTTCAAGGTGGTGGCACGCTGGTTGAACTAGTGTCAGCAGCAGCGTGCCATGGCATTGGGGAAAGCCGGCCAAGCCTTTAAAGGCTGTGGGGGCACTGGCCACAACAGTACCATGCCTCCACAACCTGCTTCTGAAAACCTACCATAATATGTTTCTTGCGCATGAGCGCAATCAACAAAAAAAATGAGATTTTTGCTAGAAAAGACCTTATCAAAACAAGACTTTTTTTCCAAATGTTACAGTATCTTGGGGGCTGTTAAGGAAAGAATTAGCACATAAATTTGTGAAGGACATTTCTTCCAAATTAGTCCTCCCCCATCACCCTTTACACAATTTTGCTAGGGATTTGGGAGCTGCTCTGCTGAAGATGTACATATTTTTAGTTTTCAGTGGTGAAAATCATGCTGTTCCAGAGCTCAACTCTGTACTTCTACTTGTCAGCCTACATTGGAGGCAGTATAGTGTAATGCTTCAGGGCACTGAGTTGCAAACCTGGAGACCTGAGTTTGAATCCCATCAGCCCCCACTTGCATACTGAGCAAGTCACTTAACTTCCTTGTGTTCCCAGGTTGCACCTGGAAAAAAGCTCTGACTCAGTATGCTTTTCCTGGTTAAACAATTTTCCCATTCCCTTCTTATTTGTGGTCCTGACATAAAGACTCTGTCCCACCTCTTGCTCACCTTTTGTTTTGAACAGCGAGGTTTTCACAGCTGTATAGTAGGAGCTATGCTAACATATTGCTAATGTGGAAGGAGAGAATATAGGGGGTCTGGAAGGGTGTGACCAGATACCGAATGCATCACATAATGTTGCTCCATGCAGTGGTGGAGTTGAAACACATAGTGAGTATGCTTAAATCAGTGTTCTCTCTCTCTGTCCATCTCTCTCTGTCTCCCTCCTTCTCCCTCTCCCTCCCTCTCCCTCCTCTCTCTCTCTCTCTCTCTCTCCCCCTCTCCCTCTCCCTCTCTCTCTTTCCCCTCTCTCTCCCTCCCTCTCCTTCTCCCTCTCTCTCCTCCTCTCTCCCTCTCTCTCTCTCTCTCTTTCTCCCCCTCTCTCCCTCATGCCTGGTTGCTGCTCCAGCTGAGTCTCACCCTCCCCCCCGCATGGTCACCACACTTACTGGTCTCTTCTGCCATCCAGTTGCTGAGTCTCTCTCTCCCTCCCAACATTTGCAGCTCTTATTTAAGCCTGGGGGAATGTGATGTCTAGTGACATTCTATGACGCTCAGCGGTGTTGAAAACAACTATGGAGATGTTGCCCTCTCAGTAACTTTATTTTGTTGCCTCACACCAGCCATCATTCTATTCCTGATCCTCCTGTTTCATTTGTTCCCACCACCCAATTGCTGCTCCTGCTGATTCTCCCCCATCACCACTCCTGCCAAGTCTCTCCCACCAGGTCATTGAGTCTCTCACTCCCCCCTAGTATTGTTTGTTTGAACTGAAAATCCAGGAACAAAATATTGATTGTGAAAAAAGGCAAATGGCAGCATTTGTATGGCTTCCCTGGACATGAAATTACATTAGTATCTGCTGTGTGAAAGCCCACTCAGTAACATGCATTGCCTCTAGAGAACAATGTAGGATTAGATGTCACCGGTTTCTTTCCACTCTGCTGCAAGCAAGCCATTTGTCCTCCAGTCAGTGCTGCAGTTGCGACAGGCAAAACACAATACCTGCACTATTAGGTGGCAGCTGGGTGAAACATAGAAACATAGACTTTGACGGCAGATAATTACCACTTGGCCCACCTAGTCTGCCCATTTCCCTACCTATTGGATAAGCTGCAGGTCTTAGTTAACCAACAGCCTACTTCCTCCTACCCCCTCTAGAATTGCCTTATGTCTGTCCCATGCACTCTTGAATTCCCCCACTATTTCTGACTACATGACCCTCTCAGGAAGGCCGTTCCATGCGTCCACCACCCTCTCTGTGAAAAAATACTTTCTCATGTTGCCCCAGAACCGTTCCCCCTCTATCTTCAAATTGTGCCCCCTTGTTCTTGCACATCTCTTTTCTGAAAGATGCTACCCTCTTGGACTTTGTTGTTTCCCTTGAGGTATTTGAAAGTTTCTGTCATGTCCCCATCTCCCTCCTTTCCTCGAGGGTATAAATATTAAGCTGCTTTAGTCTCTCTTTTCATATGGCTTCTGGTGCAGACCCTGGACCATTTTAGTTGCCCTCCTCTGGACTGCCTCCATCTTGTCTATGTCCTTGTGAAGACTGGGTCTCCAGAACAGCACGCAGTACTCCAGATGGGGTCTCACCAACTGTCTGTACAGAGGCAAAAAAAATTCCTGTTTTCTACTGGTGATGTCTCTCCCTATGCATCCCAGTGCAAGTCCCCTCTGTTTCAAAGGGGCTTATGCTCCCATTAGGGACCCCTTCCACCTTCTACCGCCAAGAAGTTAGGGTTTTACTTGTGCTCTGGGGGTTTATCCCTTCTGGATGCCTGAAGGTGGCAGCAGAAAGTAGGCAGACAGGGTATAAATAGGGTGGGAACAGGAAGTTCGGGGCCCTTTTTCCAGTTTGGGCAGTAGGCCTGAGGCTGGAGGGGTGGCTGGGAAGAGTAGGCAAGGCCAGCAAGGAGGGAGCTAAATGGTCCGGGTTGGTGTGGGGAGAACCGTAAGTCAGTAGTCAGGAATGGCTTCTGAGCAGTGGCAAGGCATCAAGGAACAGGGATGGGTGCTCTGAAGGTGGATGGTCAGGTAGCTGGTACTGCGTCATTGGGATGGATAGGCTTGGATAGCAGGTAGACAGCAGGGCAGCTAGGATTCCCTAGGATCCCGTGCAGGTGTGGCTTGGGCTGCAAGGGCTGTGGGAGCTGTGGCAGGGCTCCTACAGGGGTGGGGCTGGTGGCAGAGGTCCTCTCCTATTACCCAGTGTGGCAGGGTAGCCCAAGCTTAGAGGGGGCACCATGAGCATTCTTCACTCACTCACTTAAGGGGCCTGCTTGGAGAGGCAGGTCCTAGGCCACCAGCATTTTAAGGGCCAGGTGGACCGTAGGTCTTAGAACAGGCCTTGGAGGATGACTGCAGGCTGGGAGCTTAAGTCAAGCCCGGGATGTGTTGCAGGGGTGCAGAGAGGAGGCTGGGGCCATCCTGGGATGGTCATCAAGGGGCACAAGACAAGGGAGAAATGGACAGCAGGGGTGCCAGAAAAGGGTTTGAGCTGCTCAGAGGGCTCAGGTTTCTCTCATGTCAGGGCAGCTCAAGTATGGCAGTGGGTATTGGGGCTGAGGCCTGGGTATGCTGTGGGATGATCAAGGTTTGGGCTGGCCCTGGAGCCACCATTTATGAGCTGGTCTTTTAGGCCTATTAAGAGAGCAAGAGATGTAGAAGGCATTGCAAAGCCAGTGGGGTCCACTCAGATGAAAGTGCAGGCTCAAATAAGGGTTGCAAGGCTGGTTCAGGGAGAAAAATCCTGATACTCCTCCCTGTAGGATTCAGGCTGGGTACAGGGGCCACCTGGGAGAAGCTGCTTGCTTCTTCACGTGGGAACAGGTATGCCAATTAGTGCAGGAAAAAGCAAAGGGAGAAAATTGTAACTAAGTAGATAGGTGGCTTATCAGCACCAGAGGGAAAGGAGCCTGATGACTCTTCAAGGATAAAACAGCTGAGCTTCCAAAGTAATGATAGTCTTGCAGATACTGCCTATTAACACCTTGCTTCTGCTTGAGAGTTCCAGCTGGGTGAGCTTGTAAAAATGTTTATAGCCCCATGGAGCTGCTTTATTTTTGTGCAAGCAGGTACCCCGTGTCTCTGCAATCATTGGAGCACAGATGAAAATAAAAAGCTGTTCTGGGAAAAGGATTGAGTGGTGATTTTCTGCTAAGTTAAAGAGGGTAAATGAAATGAGAAGCCTTCCGTTTTATTTGTGCCATCAGTTTGTATTTCCAGAACGTGGTTCCAGCAGTTCGCACTGGGATCGAGGGGCTTGGGAGCCAAGGGGGGAGCTGGAGGCTGCAGGAAAAAAAAAACAGAGGTATTGGATCTGGCAGCGGAGGTTTGGGGCCAAGTCAGCTAATGAGAGAGAGAGATCAAGGGTGCACTGAAAAGCTGAAGCCATCGAGAGGTAGGCTAAGTCTTCCTACTTTGTTTCACTGTTCAAATGCTTGGAGATGTTCCAATTGCTGTAGATCCTTTCCCCCCAGGACGTCAGTGAATCCTTTCATGCCTCTAGACAGTTTGGGGAAGGGAGGGGCTATATGTGGGGGCTCATTTGGGATGTTCCCTGTACCCCAAAACCCAGGTGAATCCTGAGTTGCCCTGGTCCGAGGTGCTGGCTGGCTCCCTGGCCTAAGTAGGCCCTGTGGCGCATTTTAAATTAGCTGTAGGGCAGGCCTGAAAGAGTAGCAGGCCATAGCATGTCTGGTGTGGTGTTCACACATAACTGGCTGATCACGTGACACTCTGGCAGCTTCTCAAAGGTGGATAGTGAAGAAGGAGCTAGAGCAGCTGCTGAGGGAGCACCATATTTGCAGAAGAAGTCAGAAGGAATATGTACAGAGAGAAAGAGATCAGCCGAAAAAGCGAGATTAAGACAGCACACACCCACACAAGAGCAGAAAAGCAGAAAGTTCTGCAAAAAGTAAGAGTGTTCCTTTATTCTGGGTACTGGGAGGAGTAGCAAGGCAGAGACTTGAGTGGGTGGCCACATGGATTGGTGCTGGATTATGGCAGGCCCAGGCCCAGGGCAAAAAGTTGAAAAAGAGGTGTCCCCCCAGGAGGAACCACTTGCCATGGTTCCTGCCTCATTGCTGTCCAGGCTGTGGAAGGCAGGGGGAAAGGGACAGATTAATGAATGATGTGTGACATGTGGATATCAGGGGGAAGGCATCGCAAGATTGCCTGTGTGTAGAGTCTGCTCTAGTTTGGCCCCAGGAGGCAGTTTGGATCGTGCCCCACCTATTTTCAATTGGGAGCTCCCTTCCAGTATCACAGAGGGCTTTTACATGCTATGGTCACCAGCTAGTAGGGATTCAGGAGCATTTGATAGACTCTCCCTTGGGGAGCACCCTGGGCCAGACAACAAAAGCCAGAAACATTTCCCCCAATGTCATCATTGAAGCCGTGGAAGAAGAGGGTGCAGAGGTAAAGAAGAGACTAGGAGGTGACGGGGAACATAGTCATCTGCCTGGCTCCTCACTGCCGGTTATTGACTATCCCCATGGCAAAGGGAGGGGCAGAGGTCTCAAGAAACCAGCAGGAGATCTCCTAGGGCCCAGGTTGTTCCTATCTCGGCCCTTGTCCAGTGGTAGCCTACTGGATCTGTCTACCAAATCAGAGCCCGCGGCTGGAGTTGAGTAGGAGATCCTAAAGCCCAGAAGGCTTGGCTCCATGCCATTTGTTGTACCAATAGAGACCAGTGAGAGTGCTCAGGCTCGGAAGGGACAGGAGGAGCTGGATCAAGAAAAATTTATTGGCAAAAGGTTCCAGTTCCAGGACTATCAGATATATCGAGCCATCCCCAGGCATTTTCATCATCTGGTGATCACCATAGCAGACCACACCCCACAGCTTCCGGTCTGTGTCAAAACCATCCTGACCAGTATGGATGGGTTAAACCCTAGTAACCCACTGAACATCAGGTACAGCAGGGGAATGTGGTTACCACTAGGACAAGTCAGGAGGACCAGTGTGAGAAACCTGCCAGAATGGAGTGGCTGAGAGATGGGTCTGTAGGAGGCTGCGTGTGGAGTATCCCCATGTGGACTAATCATATGTGCCAGAGAGGGTTTAGGACATCACTGAGGAGATGAGGGAAGAGTGGATCTTCAAGGAGCAGTTGGACCAATTAACAAACCATCCAGGAGGTGGAAGTATTCCCTCACAGTAACTGATTCAGCAGGCTAGGACAATGTGCCACTCAGGGACTTGGTCTGGTTTGACCCTCTTTAAGAATTTCACCTTGGTTCAGGACTTGGCTGGGACATGGACCAAATATTACATCATAGACCAGGATTCTTTTGCGGACGTGACCACCAAACCAGATCCAGAACACTGTTTTCCAACCGGAAGGGGACCTGCAACTTAGACCTCCTGCAATCAGACTTATGGACTGCATCAGGACAGTTGCTCTATGGAGCAGGACAATGGTGACTGTAAATAGTTTTTTGGAAAAAAAAATGGGACCTAAATTATGTTTTTTTTTTTCAACTTTATTTCCCTCCTGGTCACGACCCCTTGGAACTCTCTCAGGCATCCAAGCCCATGTCCTGCCCGCCAGAGGCTCCCCCAGACTGTACCTCCTCCCCCCCCTGCAGCCGGCACCCCTGGTCTAACCCTCTCAGGGTGGGTCACCCTCCTCCTTCTACCAGGGCGCTCTTCACAGACAAACTCTGGCTTGCAGGGCAGGAATGAGGTGGAGGACCTTGAAGGTCAATCGGGGATGGCCCAGTGAAGTGCATGGTGGATTGGTGCCATCCATGGCGCCGTTGTTTTCCACTGTTTTCTTGTGAATCCCCTAGAACTCAGACATGCAATGACGTCCAGCTCAGTTGGTGCATGCTCCCGTGCACCCCCAAAAGACATCCTCAGAGCTCTAATCCCCAGCATCTTGCGGCCAAGCACTGCAGTGCCTCCAGCCTCCGCTAGAGATTACCAGTGCATCGGCTGGTGGATTCCCCCCTCCCCAGGGAAGAAGAGCAGTCCTAGGGATGCTCAATCCTTCACCCTCCCTGCCGACCCCCAATGACCCAGGCTTATTCCCGAACCCAGGTCACCGGCGTGACGCGAGGTGTAGCATCCAGCGCCTCAATCCTCAGTGCCACCGGGCCAGGACCGTAATTATGTTTTACTAATCGAAATGCAAATATTATGGACAAAAGTATAGTGTGAAAGTTGGTTAAGAGTGGTGAGAGAATGCAAAAGTGTGTGAGTGAGTGCATAAGGGGATCATACTGTACATTTGGAGGGAGATATAATGGGATTTGTTAGAATTTTAGAACTACCTCAATATGTTTAAAATGTTATTAGTGAAGTTTAAAAATAAGAAATCAATGACTGTGGTTGTCTACTGACAAAAGAATAATTCTGATTTTTCTAAAATTTTATAATTGTCTCCTGGCGGAGGTAAAATTTTATTTATAGGGTGAACTGGATTTAGAGCAGTTGGTTTGGAGTGGGAGCCCTTTTGGCTGGGTATGATGTGGTTTGCCTTGCAGGCTGGGGAGTGCGCGTAGCCAGCTTGCTGGGAGAAACCCATCACTGGGCCCTGTGCCATCATTCCCAGGAGGGAATGATTCCCTGGGTAGGGGAAGGGTGTAAGCCCCCTCTGTTTTGGAGGACTTATGCTCCCAGTAAGGGACACCTTCCACCTTCTACCCCACTCCAGAGCTTTGGGTTTTATTAGTGCTCTGGGGGTTAATCTCTCTTGGCCACCTGAAGGTGGCAGCAAAAAGTAGGCATATAGGGTATAAATTGGGGTGGAACAGGAAGTTTGGGGCCCCTTTTCCAGCCCAGGCAGTAGGCCTGAGGCTGGAGGGGTGACTGGAAACAGTAGGCAAGGCAGGTAAGGAGGGAACTCGATGGTCCGGGTTGGGCCTGTGGGGGACCCCCAACCCCGTAAGTTAGTAGTCAGGAACGACTTCTGAGTAGCGGTGTGGTGTCAAGGAACAGGGATGAGTGCTCTGAAGGAGGATAGTCAGCTAGGCGGTACTGCATCATTGGGATGGGGGAGGTGTGGATAACAGGTAGATGGTAGGGCAGGTAGGAGCCCTTGGGATCCCATGCAGGTGTGGCTTGGGCTGCCAGGGATGTGAGAGAGATGGCAGGCTCCTATAGGGGATGGTCCGGTGGCAGAGGTCCTCTCCCATTACCCGGTGTGGCAGGGTAGCCCAGACTTAGAAGGTGCACCATGAGCGTTCTTCACCCACTTAAGGGGCCTGCTCAGAGGGTCAGGTCTTGGGGTGCCAACATTTTAAGGGCCAGGTGGGCCACAGGTCTTAGGAAAGGCCTTGGAGGATGACTCTGGGCCAGGAGCTTTAGTCAAGCCTATGATGTGTTGCAGAGGTGCAGAAAGGAGGCTGGGACCATCCCAGGACGGTCATCAAGGGGCACAAGACAAGGGAGGAATGGATGCCAAGGCTGCCAGAAAAGGGTTTGAGTTGCTTGGAGGGCCTGGGTGGTGGCAGGGCAGCTCAAGTATGGCAGTGGGCATTGGGAGCTGTGGCCTGGGTGCGCTGTTGGGCTGGTCAGAGATCAAGGTTTGGGCTGGCCCCGGGGCCACCATTTATGAGCTGGCTCTTTAGACCCATTAAGGATTGTAGCTTCAGTGGCAGGAGAGAGCAAGAGATTTAGGAGGCATTACAAAGTCAGTGGGGGCCACTCAGTTGAAAGTGCAGTCTCAAATAAGGGTTACAAGGCTGGTTCAGGGAGAAAAATCCTGGTACACCCCCCTCGCCCATAGAATTCAGGCTGGGTCCAGGGGTCAGGTGGGAGAAGCTGCTCGCTTCTCCATGCAGGAACAGGACATGCAGATCAGTGCCATGCAGGACCAGGACATGATGATCAGTGCAAGAAAAAAGCAAATGGAGAAAATTGTAGCCAAGCAGATAGGTGTATACCACTGAACTCGTGGAACAGTTAAGAAAGCGAGACCATTGTGCAATGATGGGCATGCACACAATGCTGGGGCCTAGTGGAGTCACGGGGCCATGTAGGCAACCCATGGGTCAGAGGTCACCAACCATCACACAGTGCACACGTGCACAATAGAATGCATGGCATGATGAGCGGGCATTCACGGATCCACCCTGTGCCACATGCACAGTGTTGATGCATTGTGCAGTCCACGCATTGTGCGTGATTGTACTGTGGGACATGCAGTGCACATGTACACAGCAGGCACATGTACCACGCTTGCATGGGTAGTGCATCACGGGCTTGCTCCAGTGCAACATGAATGCGCACAGCACAGTTCTGTGATATTCAGATGCCCTATGCAAATGAGCTCATCAGCCAACGTGTGGCACAGTAGGATGCATTAGCATATCATTACCGTTGCACACAACCTTATTTTGCATGCATTTTGCCTGATAAGCAATACTGCACAGCACAGGCCATGGACCGGTATTGTAACCGTGACAGGTAAGTGGAGGATGCTGCAGCAACACAGGGAGACAGCAGCACTGCAAGGTTGGACTGCCCACAGCTCTGCTGCTGCTGACACACTGTGCTGTCTATGTTCACAGGAGGCAACATGTCAGGACAGGAAGCGGGCAAGGAGTATGGGCCTGCACGCAAGCACGGGCCCAACTTCACAAAGGGAGAGACTGATGCCTTGTTCAAGGCCTACCTCGACAGGGAGGCCCTGCTGAGTGGTGCCACGGGACAGGGCCGTCGGATGGGATGAGGTGTCGGCCTACATCAAACAGCATGGCAGCCACCAGCGGTCAGCACAGGAGTGCCACAAAAAGGCTGGGATGGACAGGTGGTGCATAAAGGAGAAGGTGGCAGCCATCAGAGCATCCTGGAATGCCACTGGCAGAGGGCTAGCAGATGCACCCACACTGACGCCTGCAGAGGTGTTGGTGGCACCACCATTGGCCACACCTCAGTGGAGGGTGTGCCTGGAGTGGGCTTCCAGACAGGTGGCAGCCCATCACTGCATGGTATGTCAGTCATGCACAGGTACTGGCCCAGAGGGTGCATACACGGGCATGCTGGTGTGCATGCTGCTGTCCCGCCATGCGTGTGCACTCACACACATGGCACATGCTGGCCACATACGGTAGCAGCATACCCAGCGGGGCACATGGGGGCAATGCATCACTGACACTACCTTCTTCTCTTGCAGCACCAGCATGACTCCGTGCAGAGGATGGGGTGCCAGCAATGGGCACAGCCCCGAGGATGGATCTCCACGTCCACTGGAAGCAGTGGCCCTGACAGGCTGTGGCTGAGCACCACTGTGCCTGTTGACGTCCTTGGCCTAGGGTTGGATGAGGCCCTGGATGTGTTTCTGCAGGATGCCAACATTGGTGTGCTGTGCACAGAGACACAGATTGCGGTGGGGTCTTACTCCAATGACGACATGACAATGACCCTGGACAGCATGGGCGACATTGTGGAGGAGTCATCCCTGCCATCAGCACATGAAGTGTCAGGGCCCAATGCCATGCCACTGGCTGCACAGCTGTCTGCCAGCACTGTGGGTGCAGTTGTGTGCGGTGCCACTGCTGTGCCCTGTGTAGGTGGTGGTGTGGCTGTGCAAGTGCAGGGCAGCAGAGAGCAGCAGGACGGGCAGCAGCAGCAGGCAGCGGGTGCCACTGGGCAGCTGGACGCAGACACCATCGCTGATGTACCTGCCGTACTCCCTCCTCCTGTAGACCCCACTGTGCAGTGCCCACCGGAGAGGGGGGCTGGGCAGCATGGCAGGTCACCCACTGCCAATTGGCATTCCTGCCAGGTGCCGCAGGATGTGGACCATCTGGTTGAGCACACCCGGCTGCTGCAGGCATCCATTGAGCAACAGGTGCTGCTCGCCACTGGGGTGTGAGCACAGTGGGCGGAGGTGTACCAGCTAGCCAAGCAGCAGGACTGGGGCACTTCACAGATCCTGGAGGGGCTGAAACCCATGCAGGAGGCATGACTGCAGCCATGGATCGCATTGCTGGTACAATTGCAGATGGCTTTGAGTTGCTGGCTGCCACTGGGTGTGGCTGTGTGCAGGGGAACCCCCGCAGTGTGCTGTCCACCCCACGGACCCGGTGTCAGGCAACCCATCACAGTGGATGCTGGGTTCAGATGTAGGCATCCCTGAAGCTGGCCTGTTTGGCCACCTACAAACCCCCATGAGGACAGAGTAGTGGTCCTGCATATGGTCAATGCACAGCCTGCAGCTGCTGATCGGCCCTGGAGCAGCTACCCACATAACCATGGTGAACGTGGAGCAGCGTGGCTACCCTGAGGTGTGTGCTGCCCTGCCAGCAGTCTGCTGCCCTGAGGATGCATGCATGTGCTAAACTGGTCAGGCCTTGCAAGAAGAGGGGAGAGCACCTACATGACACATCATTTGTTTTGTGTTTCAATTTTGTGTATTTTTTGCAATAAACAACAAACCTTGGATTACTTTGGTGGATGGTACTCATTTCTCATATCTGTTGATTATTTTGTGAGAGGCACATCAGCGAGTAGAGATGCAGCGAAGTTTAAATTTGCTGGTGTAGTGAACATGAAGTGGCCAACTTCAAATTCAGGGATCACCTCTGCAAAATTCCCATAAAGAAGTTGAAATTTGCCTTAATGTACTTGGCATTGGTCACTTCGTATTCACTTCGAGTTGTAGTTGGAGAAGGCGAAGCCGGTAATAAGCAGTACACTGGTCCCATGCTTGACTGTCTCTGCAGCTCTGCAGGTCACATGATTCAGGGAGAAACTTAAATAGGCAGGAAGTAAATGTTTTACTTTCTCTTGTAGAAAGAGTGGTGCAGATCACTGATCTGTTTAGAGCACTTCGTGTGTATGGATTGTTGATGACTGTAGAGTGCAAAACTTGCTTCATTTTGCTTCTTTCAGTTTAAACCTTTTTAGATTTAGCTTGTTAATTGGTGTAGGACGTTTAAGTTAATTTTACAGTCCTTTTTGATTTAAAAAAGTGTTTTTTGGGAGTAATTTGTTTTTGGCAGAGTCAGTAGTACTTGTACTAGGTTTTTTTTTTGGTGATAGATCATTGGCATGGCAGGAAAAGTGATGACCAGTGGGGGCCATGAATGCAGGGTGGCTTTGTCTGCCAGCATTAACAGCAGCAGCAGCTGGAGGAGCAGCAGCAGCCAGATGCACAGCAGCCGCATGAGCAACAGCAGCAACCGCAGCAGGTTGTTGCTCCTCCATCATCACCACCACAGCAGGTACCCCCCCACTGCCTGTACCAGGCCCTGCACAGAGCTCTCCCATGTGGGAGTTCTTCACGTGTCTCCCTGGGGACCCCACTATTGTGCAGTCTAAATTGTACCAGGTGCTTGTCTGTCGTGGGTCCAAGGGTGGGCATCTTGGCACTGGTGGTCAGCAAACCCACCTAGCTGGCCACCACCAGGTCAAATGGGAGGATAAGCTGCAGGAGTTAGCAGCCACTCCTGCAGCTGTGACAAAAGCACCTCGTCACTTGCAGATCAGTGGTGGTGCAGGAAAATGCAGGCAGCAGAGGTGGAGGTTCTTGCAGCTGCACCCAGAGAGGATGACCCACAGCGTCCTGTGACCATGATGGACCTGGCTGTGCTGTGGGTGGAGGTCGAGGCCATGCAAATGGTGGTGGAGGTGTCTGTGCAGCATCTCTCTCATATCGAGGAGCAGAACAAGGAGATAACAGACTTGCTGCATAATATGAGTGCTGATCAGCAACTGCCCCCACAGGCCCCTTAAAAAATTATTTTGTATGTCAATTTAAACCTCCCCAAGCATCTCCTCTGGTTTTATTTTATTTTTTTTACTAATTAATATTTTTGTTTTGATACACTCTAAGTATGTTATTTATATTCAAGTAATGTTTAGTTGCAATTTGTATCATGTGTTACTTAAAGGGGACAGGAATTGATTACTTATGTGCAGATGTTTGAAATGTCTATTTTCATAAGTTATATTAATTCGTGTAAAGGATCTGTATTTAGCTGTGCCTGAATAAAAGTGTAAGATGTCAGATGTATTTTGTGTTGTTTTCTTTGTAAAGACAACATTCTGTACAGTTCCTTTCATGGAACCAAAAATTTGGAGTTTTGACTGTCACTTCATGGTTTCAGAACCGTGGGCACTGTACTGATAATTTCCTGCTCACATGTCTAAAACCATGACGTGACATAGTCAAACCCCCAAATTCTTGGTTCCATAAAAGAAACTGCAAATAATGTTGTCCATACAAAGAAAACGATACAAAACACAACTGACAGCTTCAGTTTTTATTCAGGCACAGGCTGCGCTGACTGAAACATGCTGCCCTATGTGTGTGTATTCATACCAACACTGGTAAGTTAGTGTACATGTCATTGTCATGTTTTTTCAGAGACACTGCCATTTAATTTGTATTGAATCTTGTTTTTTGTTGTAAGCACTGAGCAGTCTGTCATGTTGTTCCTTTACAGGGAATCATCATCATACATACTGAATGTTTCCCCTTCACTGGTGTGTTGGCCATGGTCACATTCACATGCCGTACATATGTGCCGCCATCCAATGTGGTACTGTAAAATTAACATTTTTTCCAGGTGAGTACTGCTGTGAAAGAGTGAGTGAATTATAAGCATTTCTCATTACTGTTCTTTTCTTTTACATTCTCAGATTACAGCACACAGAATCATGACTGTAGTGATGAAACCATGTTGCCACTGCACATGTGTTCCCATGTGTCTGATTGCTGACTTCGGCTCTACGAACAATATCAATCCATGAAAGGTAAGTATTTTTTTTTTGGTGGGGGGTGCTTGGGTCATTTAGAAAACAATGTTCATTAATATTTTTGTCTTTTTTCCAGGTCTTCAGTGTATCCAAACTGTTGTCCATCTTCGGATGGGAAAATACAGCCAGTCCCCAATACCTCAATGCTACCTGCAAACAGATGAAAAATAAACTATTCTGAGTTCATTCCAGTACCCCATATAGTATCAGTACCCTGTGGAGCTGTTCCTGTTTTTTTTTTTATATTCATCATCTGGCCTGTATGTCACCACTGTCAAATGCTTTACACCAGCAGGAAACATAGGAAACAAAAAAAAAAAAGGAAAGCAGCCCTCGCAATCCTCAATGCTGGAGTTGTACCCACTTGGAAACTTTCTTTCCATGACTACATTAGCAGACTCAATGGTACACTGTTTTACACTGCCCCAGGATGGTCGGTGCATTATTCAGCACCACTGTCATTGTGACTGGGTACAAACATAGATGTGATTGTCCTGTTTGTTAAGTTGGACAAAAAAAAAAAAAGTTAAAGTTGTGTGATTCGTGATCATGAAGACGAAGCTTGTGATTTGTCTCATGACTCGTGAATCTGAGATCATGACATGACAATGAGTACAACGTTCAAAGTGAAATATGCCCCACACTGGTACTCACAACACTACTTGAACATTGAAAGTCATCCTCCTAATACCTTTGGCAAACTGGCAAACCTCTGGTGTTAATTTGCAACTTTTACCTACATGACTACTTGCTGTTACTTGCTGGCTAGCAGATTTTATTTCAGACACACACACAGAAATTATTTCACACACCACCTATGCTAAGGTCTCATGACTCGTGATCATGACGTGAGTCAGTCATGATGAACCTCCCAGATCTGTATAATGTTCATGCTGAGATAATATCTACTGGATTAAATAGGTCTGGCATCCTGTGAGGACAACGTTTCAAATAGGGCATCCTACAGATTGTGAACACAAACAGAAGTATCGTACTTGACCAAGGATCTTGTGTAACGTGACATGATAACTGGGTGTTCCCCAGTCCTGATTCATGATGAAATCGAAGATTTAAGTTGTGTGATTCGTGATCATGAAGATGAAGAACGTGATTTGTCTCGTGACTCGTGATTGTGACATGACAATGAGTACAAACGTTCAAAGTGAAATATGCACCACACTGGTACTCTGAGCACTACTTGAACATTCAAAGTCATCCTCCTCATGGCTGTGGTAAACCTCCGGTGTTAATTCACAGCTTTTACCTACATGGCTACTTGCTGTTACCTGAGGACTGTCTGGCAGATTTTATTTCAGACACACACAGAATTTATTTCACACACCACCTACACTAAGGGTGATGCTGCAGGCACTGCTGTTACCAACACAGATTCAGGGACCTTGCCTGGCCCTAACCCTCTCTGACATAGTACTTTTTCCCCTTTAAGGATTTTTTTTTTTTTTTTATTTATTCCACGTGATGTGACGGAATGCCCTGCCCACAGACCCAAAGCTTATACCCCACTGATTTATGTGGCTCATACGCCGTAGTCAGAAAGACCTTTGCCCAATCGTGTCTTTGTGGGCATTTTTTTTTAGATTACGCAGTCACTAAGAAAATAAATACATTTCTTGCAAGCAGTTATTTTTTTCTAATTTTGTGAGTTGCTAACAAATTCAGCTTGGATGCTGTCCTGTGGAGAACATATTCCAAGTCCAACCACAGCCTCAGTATGATCATCCACTATTTTTTCTTCAATATTTGATTTGTTGGATGGCTCAGGCATAACCTCAATAGCACTGAAAACATGAGATTGTGATTGTGAGTCATAGTCAGGATCTGAATCATGTTCAACTAATGGAGGAATGGGGACAGGGAGTGTGACATCAACTACACTGACTCACATCTTTGGATGCCACAATATTTTTGCAACCTGTTAACCTGTCACAGGTTGAACTTGGGCAATACTCATGCCATCACCAACTTCACTACTACCACCAGCGGGGACAACAGCATCTCCAACAATCATTGCAGCAACTGACTGCACTGTGAAAAACACAGTTGGAGAAATCCCTTTACTGCCATCAACTATGCCTTTATGCTGAGTACTACCATGCACATGCCCACGGCCACTCTTGCCACTGGCAGCAGTGCCATGGCCAGAAACATCTTTGCATGCAAGTCTCTTTGTGGGCATTTTTGGGGATTACACAGAAAATTAACAACAAATTTAGATTTCTGAACATTGGGGTGGATGGGAAGCCAAAAAACAACTGTGGCTTACAGACGGAGATTGGGCCCTAAACAGATGCAGACGCACAGATAGATGGAGATTGAGCTCTCAAGATTCAGCCACACAGGTACAACAACACCTTATCCAGTGGTCACAAATCCAAAACTGGACAGATGATACTTTCTTTTGGGGGGGGGGCAGCTGCAGTACCAGTCCACTACCTAGACAGAACGAAGCAGTAAAACATACCACAGACTAATAAGAGATTCAGAGTACTGCGATTACGGTGTGGCACAATAAAATGTGTCTGACTTGACAACATGCACACACACACTAAAGGTAATGTACAGAAAATTTAACAGTTCAGTACACTACAGCCAAATCTTTTAAACCGACTGAAAAAAGGCACAGCAAACAGCAACAAATTATATAAACTTACTACCAGTATTACTGTGTGTACATGAACACATGCATAATAACACACTGGCTACCCAACAACAGTTAGAAAGACTGCCTTTCTCACTGTGAATCTCCCTTCACCACAGACCCACCCCTTCCCCAAAGTACACTTCTACAGTGTCTGTCAGTACACAGGCTGAATGTTCTAAATTAACACTCAAAATGCACATGAAAACAATAAACACTCAATGATATAAGCACGGGAGGGTTTCCTACAATCTTTGTACTAAATTTGGACCACAATAATTGGATCAAAAGTGATTTTTTAAAGCTTTTTTGATGGTTTGGTTCTCAGAGATCTGAGAGCAAACTGTCTCCAGCTTTCCGCTATACACACTATGCAGAACTGAGACTGTGCAAGACATAGAGCCCATGTGACCTGCCATCTCATGAATCCATGCAAAATTTGCTTCACATAGCAATAAACAGGTGAAGCAAAGTGAAGTCCATTGAAATCAATGGCACTTCATTAAAATTAAGGGGAAAGGCTGTGATACGAGGCGAAGTATCGCGAAGTCCATTAAAACAATGCACTGCGTATTCCTCATTATGAAGGCGGAGTAATTTGCTTCACGTTGCAGAGCACTACGTGGATTAAGGAACAATACACGAAGTGCTCTGCGTAGCAAAACGGGAGCACTTCACCCACCTCTATCAGCAAGTGGAGCTGGTCTTCATGTTCTCCTAAAGTCTATGTAGGCCATGCCCACAGCCCCTCCCTGGTCTACTATTTTGGTCACCCAGTCAAAGAAATCTATTAGGATCATCTGACATGACCTTCCCGCTTTGAATCCATGCTGCCCTGGGTTCTGTGCCCTGCTGGCCTCCAGGTACTCTACAGTTCTTTCTTTCAGAAGTGATTCCATCATTTTCCCAACTTTTGGCACCTGCCCCCTATTTATAAGGCATAACATTACTGTAAATTTGATCTCATGGTTTGCATCCCCTATGTGAATCTTGCTTTATTACTTTGCCTCTTTCTGACCGCTGTTGGTATGAATGATTGTGTGGCTGGCCAGTGGTACCTTCCTGCAGCATAATCGTGGGTGTACTGAAGCATACATTATGATGTACAGTCATAAAGATTTTTTTTCTCCAGGCTGTTTGTAAGTACCCCAGACTATTTTTATACAAATAATGCATTAAATAAATTATTTCCTTTGGGCCTCTGTGTTATATATGAGAGAGTTTGGCCACTTTAATGCATGTTATCATATTTTTTTCAAATATTTGTAAATAATCAGATCCCTTTGTGTTCTGGTTCTAATTTAATAAGGGTCAGAACTTCACTGAGTTATCCCACCACAGTATAGGCCCCTCAGAGCTGTAAGTCCTCCATAGCTCAAAGTTTAATACTGCACTAACCAAACCGAACTCCCTGCCACCTCACTCAAGTTTGAATTTGCAGAGAACAGCATCCCTTTCAGGGCTCAGTCTTTCCTTCCCCCTTACTCTCAGGTTTGAATTCAAAGGCTACTATAGGCCCCTCAGAGCTCCAACTCCTCCACAGCTCAAAGTTTAATTCTAGTACTGCACTAACCAAACCCAACTCCCTGCCTCCTCACTCAAGTTTGAATTAGCACAGAACATCAGCCCCCTCATAGCTCAGCCTTTCCTTCCCCCTTACTCTCAGGTTTGAATTCACACACTGTACAGGCCCCTCAGAGCCCAAGTCCTTCCCCTCCCTTAGGTTTGAATTTGCAGACTTGTAGCCCCCTCAGAGAAAGTCCTCCCTCTCTCACATTCCCCTCCTCCTCGCTCAATTGAATTATTGAACCAAGTCCTAACTCAAGCTAGTTAGTACTTAACTGCCAAGTACTCTCTCCCCCCAACCAGTGTCTCAGCTATCTCAGGGCTGTTAGCAGCTGAGAGAGCCCCTATTGAATTATAAAATACAGCACAGCCTATCGAATGGTCATCCGGTATTTGAAGCTAAAGAACTGGATTCGCAATGCGAGATTTCTACAGCGGTACATAGCGAATCTATCCCTCAGGAGTGGCTCTAATTTTTTATAACTGAAATGCAGCACAGGACGGGTGGGGAGAGTAATTTCACTGACTGCCTTGTGAATCCTGAGGCCTGTAGATGGGACACACCGTAAATGATCAAAACACCCATTTTTATGAACTCCTGTTACATTGTTATATTTGGGTGGGGCCACAGTTTAATACACAGCTCTTATTGAATGTAAGCTACTCCTTTTTAGAAGCATTTCAGCTCTCTCCTATGCAGAGCTTTGGATCCAATCTGCTTTCAGGTAAAGGGATTATGAGAAATGCATTGAAATACCACTTCCTGATTAACATGGAAAGGGGAAGACTGAACTAAAATCACAGTTAAATATGAAGGGGCGCAAGGGAGGTATTCTGCAAGCGGTTGGGAAAGACTTGTGGTGGATTTATCTTAAGAGAGATGACTTTGTCAGACGGCCGGGAAGAGGACCTTTCTGCTGGGGGGAAAACACCCATACCCCTTCTCAGCTTAACTATAGTTGCTGAGATTAGAAACCCAATTAATTGGGTTTTCTACATTGGAAGACCAAGTGTGTGATAAGTTATACAGCCCTGTTGGCTGGAATAATGCTGGTAACGTTTGTTGTTAATCAGTTGTTTTATATTGCTACCAGCATCCTTATTAGAATACCGAGACAACCTTACCGGGGAAAAATGGAGGGCTTTAGTAGGCTATATGGGTCTTTTTTTAACCCTTGTATAAATGAATAGTGAATCCTCATTAATATGCTCCTATAATGTGCATGGACTCACTAATCCCATTAAGCAGAGTAGAATATTAACATATCTTAGGAAAATGAAAATAGAATGCATCTTCCTACAAGAAACGCATCTCTCTAAATCAGAGCATGAAAAGTTAGCTAAGATGGATTTTGCAGGGGCCGTTACCTCGACCTACAAAAAAGGTAGAAGGCGGGGGATGGCAATTCTCCTCTTTAGGGGGACACAGTTCCAGGTGGAAGATCAAATGTCAGATAAAGAAGGTAGATATGCCTTAATGAAAGGGTTATACAAGGGCAAACAAGTAACACTGGCATCTGTATACTTCCCACCGGGCTCAAAGTACTCAAATTACAGAACATTTTTGTTTAAATTGCAGGACTGGGCAGAGGGACTTTTGATTTGTGGGGAAGATTGTAACCTGACATTGGACCCCAAACTAGATATTACATCCCCAGTGCAGAGAGGAACTCATAAAATGGCCAAACAAGTGACTAAACTGATGGCAGAATGAGAAATGATGGATGTGTGGTGATAATTAAATGGTTTTTGTTTTATTTTTAAAAATACGATATTAGGGAGGTTTGTGTACGGGTTAGTTAGTTATTTGGGGCTAGGTTTAGAGGGTATTTATTTGTTTTAAGTAAGATTTCATATATTTTATATTTTTTGCATTGTGTTTTTTGGTATATAATTGGATAGTTGAGGAGTGTTGTTTAGGTCACAAGAATGTGTTGGAGGTCTGCCCCCACGGTTGTGCGTTACTCAACCTCTGCTTTTTGTGCCCTCAGCCCCTCCCCCCACTTCAGTTTACAATCTACAGTGTTGAAAGGTGCTGAGTATTATGCGTAGGGAGGGAAGGGGAGTGGGGGGATGCGAACAGTAGAGGGTGAGTGAGAGGGGCCACTGCATGGGGTGGTAAGATCCAGAAGATGCCCTGGGGTGAAATGGATCCTAGAACGTGGTTTGCCATGTCTGGTTTCCATACCCAAGGGCACTATCAATTATGGTAGGCAGGTGGTTCAGGTGGCCCAATAGGTTCATCCAATTCGGGTGGTGTTGTGCAATGCCAGGTCCATTAAAAACAAGACTGCAATTATTGTAGATCTTGTTGAAACAGTGGACCTGGCCTGCATCACTGAGACCTGGCTGGGAGAGAATTCTGGCCCCATTTTGGAGGCTTTAACTCCGGCTGGGTACTCAGTGATACACTGCCCAAGATTGATCACTTGGGGGTGCCTTTTTTTTTTTTTTTTTTTTAAGACCGAACTTAACCTCATGAGTGTACTAGTTGGGGAGACTGAGTGATTTGAGTGTACCGTAGTAGCTGGTGTAGGTTGTCTGATTGCCCTCATCTACTGTCCACCCAGAGATGAGAAGCAATTCCTTCAGGATGTCGCAGACTTCGTCATCAACATGGCATTTGAGTCGCCCAGGCTGATGGTCCTGGGCGACTTCAACGATTGGGTTGACGACAAACTCACAATTTGGACAGCACTTCCTCCAGTTGATGACATCTCTGGGCCTTACACAGATAGTTACCACTGCTACTCACAAACACGGTCACTCTCTTGACTTAGTCTTCCTCCTGGAGATCGAAGCTTCTGACTTAAGGGTCGAACCAGTTGGATGGTCTGATCAGTACACCATGGGGTTTAGTTTTAGCACCCCCCCTTTATAGGCCTACCCTTGTGGAGATAGTCAGGTACTGTCCTTTACGAGATATAAGTTCTCAAGGCCTAGCGGCGGTGCTTGACCTTTTGTTCCTCCCAGTGGCAAACAGTGACCCAGAGGCCTTCATGTTGGCTTATAATTCAGCCATCTTGGTGGCCCTGGATGTCATTGCTCCCATTCGTGTTCATCCTCTCTCCCTTTGCCCTCGATCCCCATGGTTTGATGGGACTCTGAGGGAGATGTGGCGACTGGGATGAAGGTTAGAGCGTTGCTGGTGGAAATCTGCCCTTGATGCCGATCACCTTAGATTGATTGAGCATTATCAAGTCTATCAATCTGCAATCACCCATAAGAAGTCAGAATTCCTGTCCAGGGAGATTGCGACTGCTCAGAATTGACCAGTTCAGCTGTTTCGAACTGTGGACTGACTGTGCAACCCAGCCTGTCTGCAAGTCCGGAAAGCCTTTTCGCAAGCAGAGTGCGATGAACTTGCTCAATTCTTTGCGACTAAGGTGGCTGAGATCAGGGTGGTACTCCAACCAGCACACTCTAGAGGTGTTGCTTTGGATTGGCTCAGGGCCACTGCTCCTCAGTTTTTCTGGAGTACCTTCGACTGACTGGAGTTCATGGGTGTCATGCAGATTGTCCAGAGTGTGCATCCTACTTGCTGTAGTTTGGATCCAGGACCAACTTCCCTGATTTTGGGTTGTATTGATTCCATCAATCCGGTCCTTGCTTGGATAGTCTGGGGCTCCTTGGAAACAGGTGAGTTTCCTAGTTCCCTGAAAGAGGCAGTGGTGACACCACTCTTGAAGAAAGCTTCTTTGGACCCAGACTGCCTTGCAAACTACAGACCAATCTCTAACCTTCCCTTTTTAGGGAAGGTGATTGAGAAAGTAGTGGCTACACAATTGGAGAACCATTTGACCATCCATGACATCTATGAATCCCTTCCGTCCGGATTTTGAAAAAAGACATAGTACTAAGACAGTGCTGGTTTGGGTGCTCAATGATCTTCTGATGGCTAGAGATCAGAAGAGCTGTACCATGTTGGTTCTTCTGGATCTCTCATCAGCTTTTGACACTGTGGATCATGGGGTGCTGCTTGGCCTTCTGAGGTTCATCTGTGGACTGTCAGGTACAGTCCTCAGATGTTTTACATCGTTCCTCATGGGAAGAACTCAGAGTGGTATCCGGGGTTTATTCCTTGGACCCAGTTTCTCTGTCATGTTGGGTACCTCAGGGCTCAGTGTTGCTCCCCATGTTGTTCACAGTGTATATGCTGCCCCTCAGAGACATTGTGAGAAGGTATGGGCTGAGGTTTCACTGCTATGCTGATGATACCCAGCTCTACCTTTCTTTTGCACCTAACCAGGATGGAGCTTTCTTAGTCTTTAATAGCTGTCTCATTGAAATCCAGGAGTGGATGGATTCTAGCTGGTTGAAGTTGAACTCGGATAAGACTGAGGTGTTGGTTGTGGATCTGCGTCGCTGGATGGGGGGGGCTCGGGGGCTGCTTCACCCTCTGGACTTTTTCTTGGGGGCTTATCACTCCTGACCTCTGAACGGGTGTGAAACCTGGGGGTAATTTTTGATGAAGAGCTGATCCTGCACTCCCAGGTGTTGGACGTCATCAAATCATCCTTTTACCATCTGAGGAATATCTCCAGGATTAAGCACCTTGTTCCATCAAGTGACCTTCTCACTCTGATCCACATCTTTGTGTCCTCGCGATTAGATTATTGTATCTCCCTTTACCTAGGGCTACCGGGAGTGGAAATCAGTCACCTGCAGCTAGTGCAGAACATGGCAGCCTGGCTTTGGATTAGATCATCTCGGTCCTGCCACATCTTGCTGGTGTTACGCAGACTGCACTGGCTGCCAGTTCAGTGGCGGATTACTTTTAAAGTTGGTCTTCTGACTTTTAAAGCCCTACACGGACTCGGCCCGGACTACCTGAACGAGCTTCTGGTCCCCGACTGCCCTGGGCGATCGCTCCGCTCAGCCGACGAGGGGTTGCTAGAGATTCCAAGGGTGTGTTTGAAATCTTCTGGGGCCAGAGCATTTATGCATGTGGCCCCAATCCTTTGGAATTCTCTACCCCGTTGGTTACAGGAGTGCATGACCATGGAGGGATTTAAACAAGATCTGAAAACACATTTAAGGCACCAAGCATTTGGTGATTGATTTTATGATGACATTACTGATTTTATATAATTTTATGTCTCTGTGATGTTTGTTTTGTGATTTTAAATTTGTTAGGTGCCTTGGCATTTGAAAGGCACCTTAAAAATAAAGTTTATTATTATTATTGTTATTATTTTTCGAACCTGCATAAGACATATTCCAGACTTGATTACTTCTTTATGCATAAAAAAGATGTCACTCTCGTAGTAGACAGCTGGATAGAAGACATGGTCCTATCAGATCATGCCCCTGCTTTCCTTAAACTAGCCTTGGGAGAGGTACGTAAAAACACACTGTGGTGTTTGAACGTCTCTCTTATGAGAGATGATGAAATTAATAAGACAATAGAGGAAACGTACACTCATTGCTGGACAATACCAATCCACAAACCTCACCTGGTATCCTATGGGACACAGCAAAAGCCATAATTAGAGGGAAATTCATTGAATTGGCTATAAAAAAGAGAGAGAGAGGGAGGCTAAGAGAGTACAATTACAAACGAAAATCCAAGAACTCTTCTATACATATTTTTTTTTGGTTTTTTGTTTGTTTTTTGTATCCCCATAGGTATCACTTTTGATAACTTATTGAATGCATTACTATAGCTTGTTTCAGCATTTATCCTGCATTTGGTTACCTTCTCCCTTTTTTGAATCCACAATGCTTTAATGGCTGTAACCCCTTTATTCAACTTCTGTAATATAGCTAATGTTAAATGTTGTCACGATTATGAGTTCATAAGGTTTTTCATTTTATTTATCTTACATAATGTGTTTTTTCTAAGTGATTCCCTTCATATTTCATATGGAGGACATTTTCTCACTGTTTATGTACTTTCTTATGTATTCGATTTCAATAAAAAGATTGAGTGAGAAAGCGAGAGCAGCAATTTCCAATGTGATACATCCCAGAACAGGGGTTAAGACTACCCAGATAATAAAGATCTCAGAGGCGTTTAAAGAATATTACACAGAACTATATACTGCAGATCTGGTACCCCCAGAAACTGCAGTGAAGGAATTTATGCAGACAATAACACTACCTAAACTTACAGAACAACACTGAGAGGAGCTTATGAGGCCTATCTCTACTCTAGAACTCAAAACAGAAATAGGGAAAATGAACAGGCAAATGCCCAGGACATGAAGGACTGTCATCAGAATTCTACAAAACATTTGGGGAACTGCTGCAGCCTCTTTTGCGTAATACATTTCAAGATGTTTTTTGTGGGGGGGCCTCCCTCCTCGGCACAGGCTGTAATTTCTGTGGTGCCCAAGCCTGGAAAGGACCCTGGCAAGTGCCCCTCATATTGCCCCACTTCCCTCTTAAATAATGATTAGAAATTATATACTTCTATTATAGCCTGACGGCTCCAAGAGATTTTACCCAGGCTGATAACAATTAGATCAAACAGGATTTATACCGGGAAGGCAAGCCCAAGACAATATAAGAAAAACTATACATATTTTAGTCCATATTAATCATACAAAGACACCATCCCTCTTTCTGAGGCTTGATGCCGAAAAAGCATCTGATAAAGTTTCATGGCCCTATCTGGCAGGGGTCCTTTCTGGGTTTGGGTTCCCAAAATAATTTATTACTTGTATATTCAAACTATATGAAGGACCAAAAGGCTACTTGAGGGCAAATGGGCACATTTCTACAGGGTTCTTGTTGGAGAGGGGCACCAGACAAGGATGCCTACTGTCCCCACTCCTATTCACCATGTATATTGAGCCCTTGGTGGAAAGTATTAGAAGAAACCCAAATATACAGGGAGTCTTTCTGGGGAACATGGAAAATAAATTGGCCCTGTTCACAGATGATATTCTGATATACATGACATCTGTGGAGGAATCCTTTCTGACATTGTTCTAACAACTAGATACATTTTCTATTATTTTGGGGTGCACCTTAAATAAAAGCAAAACAGAAGTACTATGCCTCCATTACACCCCCAACCCGTATACAAGAGAAAAATGTACTGTGCGGTGGGGACTCCCGAGTATGAGATATTTGAGGATTGAGACAAGCACAGCATGAGATACCCTGCATGCCCTTAACTATTGGCCAATTACAGAACAACTAAAATGAGATTTTCAAAGATGGTCCCTGATCCCCCTGGACATAGGAGCCAGAATACAGGCAGTAAAAATGAATGTACTGCCACACCTGTTGTACCTGTTACAATGTGTCCCCTGTGTGGTACCTTTGACAGACTTAACTGGCAACAACTACTACTGTCATTTGTATGGGGTTAAACGCACCCCAGAATCAAAAAACAAATGTTTTTACCAAAGAGTGAGGGAGGAATGGCCCTCCCAGACCTAGCTGCTTATTGGGCTGCAACCCAGATGCAAATAGCTATATTATGGGGCAAGAAACATTATGATGCAATATGGAAAAGAATAGACCTTTACCACCAGACAGATCCTCCTTTAGCAGCTATAATATTCCAAGACAGACCAAAATTGGTGGCTCAAACTCATTTCTCAGAAACTTTAACAGTGCTAGAGGTCTGGAGCAGAGGGATCATGGGTAATAAGATGCAAAGAGCAACTTGGATGTTTAGATGGTGGGCATATGACCCACAGTTTAAACCAGTAGTTCAAGGTGTTTTAAAGTCTTACCTCCTAGTTCCTGCTGTGTGTTTGGGCATCATCTGCTGCACTGTGTTTTGTAACATTGCAGTTTATATAGAGGCTCGGGCCAAGGGGCGGGACCGAACTTGCTGACACTGATGGTCAGGACCAATTGGTGTCAGGCAATGTTGCCGCAGCAACTAAACGCACCTTGGAGACAAGGCAACAGCTCCCAGGGGGAAGGAAGACAGCCAGTAGTTTCCAGGGGTAGGGGAGACATGGCAGCAGTTCCCAGGGATAAGGGAGACAGGCAGTAGGTTCCAGGGGTAAGGGAGACAATGCAGCAGGTCCCAGGGGTAAAAGAGACAAGGCAACAGTACCTGGGGGTAAGGGAAACAGGCAGTAGTTTCCAGGAGTAAGGAAGACATTGCAGTCAGTTCAGGGGTACGGAGACATTGCAGGAGGTACCAAGAGAAAGAGAGACATTGCAGTAGGTTCTAGGGGTAAGGGAGACAAGACAGTAGGTTCCAGGGGCAAGGGAGGCAAGGCAGCAGTTCCCAGGGGCAAGGGAGACAAGGCAGCATCATCCAAGGGTAAAGGGGACAGACAGTAGGTTCCAGGGGTATGGGAGACATTGCAGTAAGTTCCATGGGAAAGGCGGACAGGGCAGTAGGTTCCAGGGGGAAGAGAGACAGGGCAGTAGGTTCTAGGGGTGAGTTAGACATTGGAGAGGGTTCCAGGGGTAAGAGAAACTAGGCAGCAATTTCAAGGGGCAAGGGAGACAAGGCAGCAGGTCCCAGGGCAAAGGCGGTATATGAACATGAGGTACATGAACCACACGGGGCCACTACTGTCCAGTAGAACCCCTCAGACCTCCACTGTAGGCAAAACTAAGAAGCCACAGTAAGGCACCATGATCCACACACAGATTAAAGCTAGTTAACAGTGACAGCTGTAGCTGAGCTGGCCTCCATGGTAGAAGGAAGCAGATTAAAAAAAAGCAGAAGGGCTGTTCATGAATAATGCTAGGTACAGTGCATGGAAGCAGGTTAGAATCCCATAGAAAAGTAATATAAAACTGGAGTAGCCTCAGGCTAGATTCCACCAGCGGGGGCTAAAGACAGGACAGCAGAGGGCAACCAGAATGATTCAGGACCAGTAGGGGCTACAGACAGGACATCAGTGGACAACCAGAATGATTGAGGGCCAGCAGGATCTATAGAAAGTACAGCACATGGGAACTAGAATGATGCAGGGCCAGCAGGGGCTATAGACCGTATAGTACAGGGTATTCAGAATGATGCAGGACCAGCAGGGGCTACAGAGAGTACAATATAAGGTAGCCAGAATGATGCTGGGCAGCAGGGGCTTCAGACAGTACAGTACAGGGTAACCAGAATGCTGCAAGACCAGCAAGGGCTACGGACAGCATAGAGCAACCAGAATGAATCAGGGCCAGCCGGGGTTATGGAGAGGTACACACAAACAAAATGAAGTGTGATTGCATGCTGATTAAATATAGCAGCTGAGCTAAATTAGTGGTAAAAAAGGGAACTGGTAAGGTTGTACAGGCTGAACAAACTGTTAAATATAATGAAGACTGTAGTGAGAAATCGCCAAAGAAGGGAAGGAAGGAGCAAAGCAGCACGCCAGGAGCAAGGAATAATCAGAAGCAGCAGCAGCAGAGATGGCAGAATAGGAGCCAAAAAAACAAACAACAAATGTAGGAAACAGAGTGGATAGGAAGGCAGAAAAGCAGCAGGCTGCCGAGCAGACAAAGGAAAATGCAGAGAACTGAGGGCTTGCAAAATTAGTGAGAAAAGGAGCTAGAGCTCAGGCACAGGGGCTGCAGAAGGGACAACAATTAGAAACCTGCAGCACAAACTGAAAATGCAGACACAGGACACTAGGAAACTAAAGAACTGAGGATGGAACAAAAGCAGCACAATGTACCTGGTGCTGCAACAGGAATGCAGCAGTACCTGCTGCCACTCCCTGCAGCTGCTAGCTGAGAGCAAGACCGGAGACCAGCTGCAGGTCATTAAATGAAAGCAGCAGCAGAGGGTTGAAATGAGAGCTGAAACACACAACAAATAAAGGAAGACAGAGGATGCCAGGTAGCTGGGGAGGAAAGGGAGCTAGAGCACAGCAAAGGAGCAACACAGCACAAATAAAGGGGAACTAGAAAGCCCCTAAAGAAAACAAAAAATGAAAAGCACAAATGCAGTAGAACAGGAAAACAGCATACAGGGAAGAACACAGCAGCCAGAAGCAAAACAAATACTAACCAAAGCAGGAGAGACACAGGAACATAACCAACAGAAACCAAGCAGTGTCCAGGGCACAAACGAACGAGGGATGCAAGGCCCAGAGTGAGAAGAGGGACCAACAGAGCCTTCAGCTGACTGAGAAAGTGTTTCAGATGGATGTTGGGAGGAACTGCTTATATAGTTCAGGAAGTAGGCGTGGCTGGTTGCTCACCTATTGAACTGAAGGTGGAGCCTTTCAGTTCTGATATCTGCAGTCCTGAATATTTCAAAAATCTTGGTGTAGGTTATCCAGCCCACAGCTTTTTTTGCTCTTTAATTTTAGCAAATGTTCACAAACCTCCTGTGCTATAATTCCATCAAAGATTACTTGTTTACTTTCACCACTGATGTTTATGTCCCTGTGTTCTTCCTGTCCTACAGTATCATTTGAGACTCCCACATTTACTTATTTTGTTCATTTATTTAGTTATGTATTTGGTAACCGGAAGTACACTGGTCACAGGGACCATTTTCAGGCATGACCTGGGTCATATAGATGGTACATACAAAACAGGTTGCATCATAATACAGAGACAAAAATGGTTTTCAGTAGCGTCAATGATACTTGGTTACAGTAGATTAGAAGGCTTGGAAAAACAGGCAGGGTCATTAAGATAGTAGGATAACAAATACTTCTCAGAGGCACCAAGTACAGTCAACATTTGTCCCTCTATAAGGACCTGGTTGGGCAACGAGATAATGCTTCAAGAATACATTTTTATTTTTATTTTATTTAAAGATTTGGTGACCGGGAAAAGCACACTGAGCCAAGGCTCATCACCAGGTGCAACCTGGGGACAGGGAACATGAGATCAAAGTATACAAATACAATAGTACACAGTAGGAAGCATAATAATGCAATTCATGATAACTAATACAGCAAAACAGGCTATGCAAATGATTAAGGTACAGGGTAAGGGAGGAATAGCATAGAGCAGCATAAATACAGCATGAAACAAAAACATTTCAAGTGCTATATGATGTTATGGGAAAAAGTAGGGAAGGGTAGGAGGTGGAGCAGCGATTTGACAGAGAAGTGAGAGGGAGCGTTGTGAAGGAGAGGAGTTTGAGAGTTCAACAGAGAAGGGAAATGATAACTGAAGGCATAGTTGCCCATGTTAGAAGATGGAGTAGGGAGTGAGAAGGAGCATGAATGATGGAGTCTGAAGAGGCCACAAGAAATGTGGTGCATCAAGGTCTACAACAGGTGTCTGTCAGTCATGCTCACCTGTTGCCCTCACAAGAGACACTATGGTGAGATGTTCACCAACAGCAGCAGTGGGGGAGGGGGAACTAAGATGTGGTTGTCACACAGTATTCTCTCACTGTCAGTGGTGAAATGAATCTGATATTCTGATCTTTGCAAGTGACACAGACCTGACAGTGCTAAAAGAAGCCAAGCAATGGTTCTGTGATGGTACTTTTGCGGTGGCCCCTAGAGAGGGCGACCAGCTATACACTGTGCACGCCCTAGTGCACAGAGTCAACAGGCCATGTGTGTGTCCTTTCTACTGCCTGGGCAAAGTGAGGGCATGTATCGTAAAGTTTTTGTTCAACTGGAAAACTTGCTGGGGGAAGCTGCATGCAAGCACCGTGATGACCGATTTCGAAGTGGCAGCAATAAACATTCTAAAAGAAATGATACCCACTGCAGACCTGATTGGCTGCAATTTTCATTTAGGACAAGCTATGAGGTAGAGAGTGCAACAGGAGTGGCTGCAGAGTCACTATATACAAGACGAGTCCTTAATGCACAAGGTACACTGCATCCTTGAACGTGCTTTTGTGCCAGAGCACAGGGTTGAGAATTTGTTTGAGATGCTGCAGGATGACCCAGAGTACAAAGAAGTGGAGTGCCTTTTAGACTATTTCAAGGACACCTACATAGGGAGGTTGACATGAAATAAAAAAAAAAGAAAGGCATCAACCTCGGTTCCCAGTGAAGTTCTGGAACCAATATGACAGGGTGATGTCAGACTTGCCTTGCAGTAATAACGCACTTGAGGCATGGCATTGTGCATTCTCATGCACAGTTTCCATATCACATCCCACCTGTGCTAAATGTGCCAGAAAATTACGGCAGGAACAGCATGCTGTTTCACTATGAAGAAAGCAGATAGAACTAGGTCAGCAGGCACCAAGAAAGCATTGCAAGTACATGTAAGTCACCAAGGTTTTTCAAACAATTTGTGCAGATTTTAATAATAGGTTGGAAAAGCAGTACTTGAAGGATATAGCTACAGTCATAGAAATAAAAATAAATGTGGCATAACAGCATGTTTAAAACTCAAGCTTAAGCACATCTTGCTAATTTTGCACACTTGTTTCTTTTGCGGCTTTGCACATACTTGAATATATTGCACATCTTGCACATTAATTTCTATGACCATTTGCTTATTTGCACATTTACTAATTTGCACATCTGAACATCTGTACAACTATTACTTTACCCATGTGCTGATTTGCACATAACATATATTTGAACATATTGCACATCTTGCACCTTAATTGATTTGCTTGCTGTTACATATAGATCCTGAAAGACTGCTCCTTGTTTTGATTGATTGTGATTTTAATACATGAATTTAATTAAACAAAAAGTTATAATCTTTCAAATCTTTGGTCTCTTTTACTGGGATGTTTGTTGTATGGGGGGAGGAAAAAACGACACACAGGAAGAGAGGGAAGATGAGATCAGAGCAGGGAATGAGCTATGAGTAATCTGTGAGTATTTTTTCTCGGCGACTTTTTGTCCACATGTCTACATTCTGAACTGGTGACGAATACACATGTCGGCTACTTTGGCTAGCGACACAATGAATGGCATCCTTTTGTCCTCACAGCTTTTTTACCATGACTTTTGAACCATGGCTATTTGTCAGGTGGAGATTCGGCTACTCACGTGTTTAAGCCTGTAGTAGACACCTAGACGTTGGTAAATCTTATTAGTTACCTGCCCAATTTTTATTAACATTGAGTAGATCTGTTTCTCTGATAAAGTTCTTACCATTGCTAGTGAAACAGGTCTCTCCAAGCTACAGTAGTATCAGATGTTATTAAAAAACACTCCTTAAACATATCTGGTAGATCTGTTTTTCTGATAAAGTTCTTACCATTGTGAGTTATTATAATTTATCTCCCCTTTGTTTCTCACTTAGGGCTTTGTTAATGGTTGCCCAGAATATTTTTGATCTCTGGCCAGCTTGAATGTTTTATTCTTGAAGTATTTTCCCTTTACAGTCCTAACTTCATTCACATGCTTATTCCTTGCAGCCCTGCATTTGATCCATTTAACTGTTTGAGTGCTGAAATACCAGTTTACTAGCTATAACTTAAATTTGTTGTTGTGCAAAGAATTAACTGTTTTTAATATTAACTGCAGACTACCATGCTCTAGTGTTGCACAAGGCTATTGTGATGTCATAAATTTTTGGAAAGCTGCTCTCTAATCGATTCAACTCTGAAGCTATAAAAAAAGAATTAGTTGACTGGTGTATGCATCCATTTAAGAATTACAGTATCACCATTTGTACAGACAGGAGATTTAAATATTAATTGGGGGTGTGGTCAGCCTAAACTGTTTAATGAAAGTTGCTAGTGAAACAGGTCTCTCCCAGCTACAGTAGTATCAGAACCCATTTGGTTAAATACCAGGGGCTCGATTTTCATAGAGTCCTTTGATTGCCACAATTTGTGGAGATCCAGGGCTGTGGTGAACTTCAAGTGCATCAGCGACCCTGTGTCCAATTTTGTAAAAAAAGGGGTCTCTGCACTGAAGACCCGGGAGTTGCTGCAGCTGCAGGGTTGCACCAAATATGTGGCGCTCCTGTGGGGTATAATGGTAGGATCCATCCCCACATCATGGCAGAACCCATTTTTGGTTTTGAAATTATATAAACTTTATTCATAATTTGTACTAGAACAAGAAAAATGAATGCACAGATGAGGTACAATCATGATAGGATCAGTAAAAGTTGAACCAACAACTACCAAAAGAAACAATGTAGCAATATAACAAAACACAAACCCATAGACTCCCTCTTCTCCCCTCATCCCCCACCCCAGCAGAGATCCAAGCAGAAGATACCAAAATATCATGGCGGAACTCTAGCTTACTCACAGAGTTTGGGGGGGGGGTTGCAATGCCCAGAATGTGGGGACTGGGGCCAATGGAGCCCTGTGGGTGCCATGGGGGTCCACAGAGGCATGGTGACAGTATGAGGGGCATGTGGAGGCAGAGGGGGGATAAGCCATCTACCATTCCACACAGTTAATTGGGCCAGGTGGGATGGGCACAGCCAGACCAGCATGCTCCAGATCACCATGGACAGCAGCCCTAGCACCTGCCCCACAGGACTTACAGGCCCATAAAGGTGGTGAGTGGCAGTGGGTGAAGGTTGCAGGGTACATGTGGTGGGCAGGGATATGCCCTAGGCACTGCAACATCCACCTACAGAGCCCGCAGGTGGCAGCCAGAGGATGCCCAGTGACAATGCTGGTGCTTGTAGGTCTTGTGGGGCAGATGCCAGGGCTACTGTCTACAAGGGTCCGGAACATGCTGGTCTGGCTGTTCCCCCTTACCCGGCTCAATCAGCTGTGTGGCACAGAGCATGGCATCACTCCCCAGTACCACCTTGTGTCCCTCCCACTGCCGCTGTGCCTTCCTCACCTCCACGGCACCACCAGGGCTCCATCAGCCTCAGTCCTCTCCTTCCAGGCCCCCCCGAATCACAGCCCTGCCAGTCTGTGGTGCAGGACCCTTAGCCACCTTCTGGCTGGTTTAAAGGCAGCCCCTTGTTGTATTCACAGCAAGGCTTTTAGAATAGCAAACAATGGTGCAGTCCCTCCTGTAGCACAACCACCCTTTTGACCTGGCACATGGGAATTTTTGCCACAAGGGTGGCACATGGGAGGTCTTGCTGCATGACATCCCGATTTTGCCACAGCTGGCATTTAAAAACTGGGATTGCCACAAATTATTACACATGGTGCCACTTGCGTCATACCCATTTAGTGCAGGCACCTTGCATCATAGTTTTCCTTTTGAAAATCTCGCTCAGATCATCACGCTTGGCAGCTATGCTTGATTTGTTCTTGATAGCAGACCTGACCAGTTTATTGCCTCTGAGGTCTTAGCAGATTCTGTCTCTGACCACCAATTTGCTTTTCATGTTAAAGCTGGAGTTTAACACACATTGATGAATAATATTTGTATCATTCTTACAAGAACTTTACTTAGTTCAATTTCATGCTGGATCTTGAGGGTATTAGAAGGGAGGGTCTGTGCCTTATTCCTAAAGTGGGAGTTGCCTGAACATTTTTCAGAGATGAATTTCTGACAGACATGCCCCTTTCCATGTGAGGAGGGTGAGACAAGATAATTCACTCTGGTGCTCCTCTAGTCTTTTTATGTTACGTACAACAAGAGAAATAGCTCAGGAGCCTGCCAAAACATTGACAACTATACAGTCTTGGGCAGACTATAAGATAATTAGATATGTTAAAGAGGTCCACACAGCAAAAACTGAATTTTCCTGGAAATAGTAAAATGATAGTAGAGTACCAAATGACAACATTTCTGGAGAAAGTTAAAAAATTTTAATACAAGTGCTGGGGCAGATCTGCCATCCTTCTTTATTATTAATGGGACTATGTAAGTGAAGCTTACAGGACAGCACCTCTTAGGGCAATGTGTTCCACATAGACACCACTCTTTCTGTGAAAAAGTGCCTCCTCATTTCTCTCTTACATCTCCCACCCTTCAACCACAGACCATGCCCCCTTGCATCCCTCCCTCCCCTCAACTTAAAAATCCCCTCTGTACCAGTCCAGATTATACCCTTCATGTATTTAAAGATCTCAATCATATCTCCCATCCTGCAGCCCCTGCCACTGTACTGTGTCATCCACCACTGCACCAATCTTGGTGTCACCTGCAAAGAGACTTATCTTGTTCCTAGTGCCATGCGAGATGTTGGAGATGAAAATGCCAAACAGCACCGGGCCCAGTACCAATTCTTGTGGCACTCCGCTTATTATGGCTCTATGTCAGAATATTGACAACAATGTTGTCGACATCCTGAACAGTGACAGAAACAATGCGACTGTCAGCAATGTTCCCATTGGGGCGTAGTGTGTTTTTGTGGGGGGCCTTGCACCCTACATCCCCCCATCTCTAAATAAACAACTCCGAGTTGGAGTTGGTTCAGGGTGGGAGGTGAAACACTGGGAGTCAGAATGTGGGTGAACAGCGAATCATCACAGTGACATGGCGAGTATTGTCGCTGTGATGGTCTTCGCTGTTAGGATGTCATTGTGGTGGTATGTTACCACTTGTTACAGCCCTTGGAGATGAGAGTTCCCCTCCCACCACTTTCATTTCATTTACATTATTTATTTATTTTTTGACACTTGAGAGCAAGATGAGCATTGCTGCTCATTTTTATAAGTGTCAAGTGATACATAAAAAGATAAATAAACAAAATAATACATACAACAATATACAGCCACTAATAAAAAACAAAGACACTCTTGATACAACATCCATTTGCTAAAAATTGCAGGCACAATTATTTGTAGTTCCGAGCCAGGATTCCAATCTATTTTTGAATATATGTGCTGAAAAATAGTTTAGGGGTGAGCCTGGAATTGAACTGAAGAAGAAAGAGTCACAGTAAAGCAATGATTTATGACTCATTACCTTTTTACACAATGGTACTGTATACCCTGTCCCCGGGATCACCAGGTCCCAGTCCTCGTTGGGTTGCCCATGTTTCGGTGATGGCAGCTATGTCTACCTCCCTCTCTGTCATGAGGGTCTGCAGCTTGGCTATTTTGTTCCCCAGGCTCCTTGCATTCAAGGAGACTACCCTCCAATATGTGCCCTTCCCATCATTTCCCTTATGCCCACTATTATTATCAACACTGTATGAACACTCCATTGTTCCATTGCTACTGGTATGGGGGTAAGCCTGTTTGTCTCACCAATCTGGAGACCTTATCTGATTTCTACCCAGTCTCTGTTTTGGTACACCCGAGCCCTCCTTGCTCAAGTGTAACCTATCCTCGGCATACAGAGTGCTGCTATCCCAAGTTCCACCCCATCCTCCACCGGCCCATACCCTTTGGTTTGATCCAAGTGTTAAAGTCCTCTATTCTCAGTTTTCTCGCAACTCTTGCTCTGGGTACAGGGAACACTTCTGAGAAAGCCACCAAGCTCCCTGTTTCCTCACACAACTTCCGCAGCTCCAAGAACCTCTCCTGCACCTTCTTGTCTGTGTTCCCCTCCAAATCATTCGTGCCCAAGTGCACTACAATATGAGGTCTCTCCCTTCCCATCTTTGCAAACATAAGAATAAACTGTCCCACCTTACCTGCTGTCATTCCTGGCATGCACTCCACCCATATGAGATGATGCTGTTCCCCTTTACTTCCCCATCTCATCCCTTTTAGAAATGAGTCTCCCAGAACTAAGACCTCACCCCCTTTTTCATGCTTTGGCCCTGGTCTCTTCCCATTTTTATGGCCCCAGTTCTGAATCTTTACCCCATCTTGTAGATCCCTGATGCCCCATGCCTCTTCCTCTGCCACTACCCTCATCCTGTCTCCCCGCTGTGTCCCTTATTTGACCCGACCTCCACTTCCCCAATACAGTCTCTGCTTCACATCTCCCCCTTTAACCCTTGCTTCCCTTCCCCATCCTTAGCATTAGTTTCTCTGCCTACCCTCCTAGACATTTCCCTCTTCCCATTACCCATCGTATTCCTGTCCCCTCTATCTGCCGTTCTGCTTCCCTCTGGGTTGTCAGTACCTCTCTTTCTTCCTGCCCCATCCACAAGTTCCTCCCCCTCCTTGTACTTCATTGTAGCCATCACTAAGAACCTATTGTCTGACACCAGTACACTACCCTGGGCTACCCCTGTTAAACTGTTACAAGACTTCCATTTGCTTCCAACCCATGGGCCATTACTGCCCCATTCTCTAACCTTTTCCAGTCCCCTGGTTCTGTACCCCTAGATTTCTGAGATGATTGCAATATTGGTCCATTTATCCCACATCCTTTCCCTTCCCTTGGTCTGGGATGTCTGTCAATCTCTTTGACACTTCTATGTGCCCCAGGTTCTGGACGGTTCCCCAACACTGCCCCCATCCGTTTCCTTAGCTCTGTCCTTAACCAACTAATCTCTTCCCTAACCTGCTCAGGCTTCCTGCACACTGAGCACCCCCTTGCTCTCCATGCCACCCCTAAAACAATAGCTGACCCAGCAGCTGTTGCAGCCTACCACTTTTTGCATATCTCTACCATCCATCTAGCTCACTCTTGCGCCCACAGTTGGGGGTTGTCTGCCCCATCCCCTAGGCCCTTCCCACCTACTAGGTATATCCATGCTAGTGTGCATTCCCACCCTCTACATCCATATAAATATATATATATATATATATTTATAAAATGGGTAGGGAAAATTATGTCTGCTGATTTGTTGGATTCCATCACATGACCGTGCATATATCAGAGCGAGCCCACACACCTGCACTTTTACCCCCCTTAAAAACAATTTTGCCATTTTGTAAGATAGATAACCCACTTTATGGTGTGCAGTCATGCTCTGATATCACTCGCCTTGGGTGGTTGATACACTCGGACCTGTAGCCTCATCGTACAATGCACCAAAGAGGTGCGTATATGAGCTGCGACGCACACCTAAAGTGGGTTATCTATATCTTATATATATATATATATATATATATACACACAATGGGGTGAGAGCTATTCCAGTGCAATAAATTGACATATTCTCACTGCGGTGAGATAAATGCTAACTGCGGTGAGATAAATGCTGATGACATCAGTTTTCCACACTCTGCTAATGTCATCACTCACTCGCTCACTCAAGCTAGCATTCTAAATGAAAGTGCTTCAAAAATCAGTTTCTGTCTCACTGAAGCCTACAAATTACTCAGTTAGCATTGCAAAACACTTCCATGTGTCTCAAAGTTTCCAACACTCCTAGCCCATTTCTGTGCTAATCTCAGCGTAAAAGCAACCTGAATTCAAATGAAACTCATTTACAAAGCAGTTTCTCTTTCTCACTGCAACCTGCAACTAACACAGTTAGCAGAGCCAAACACAATCACCTGTGTTCCACAGTGCTTCTAACAATCCCAGCCCATTCAGAAACACTCCCACACTCTTAGACCACAGACACACAGTGCTTTCAATATAGCCTAGATCTTGGAGTAATGAGCTCTGAACAAGCTTTGTACAGCCAACAGACCAGACCTGGGTTTGATTCTCACAACCTCCACTTGCACACTGTGTAAATCTGAACAAATCACTTCACTGCCCAGTATTCCTAAAAAAACTCACCTGACTATCAAAAACTAGTTACTAAAGACTAAAACTCAAACAAAAAAAAAGCACATAGATACAGGAAAAAAGACACAGCAAAACATGACACTTCAAATGCTCTCACCCCATCTGTATAAATAGCATACATGATATGCATGTAATGAGATATGGGATATATTCTCACTCCTGCAGAGTGAGCTGTGTATTCTCACTCATGCCTTCGGCACTTGTGAGAATACAGACCTCAATCTGCAGGAGGAGACTGCTTCCCATATCTCACTCCTGACCATTATGTATCCTCCCTATATTTTTTTTACTTACTTACTTTTTCCCCCTCTGACTTGTAGGGATGATCAGGACATGTAAGTAGATGCCCCTGGCTGTGCTATCCACTAATTCCAATGCAAGACCTCCCCCAAAAATGTGGAGGAGCCCAGGGTGAGAAGGATGGGGGAGGGTGGGTTGCTTCTACCCCAACTCTCGTGAGAGTCAATCAGCCTCTCACATAATAATGTCCTCATCCTTGTCCCACAGTTCAATCCCACTACCAAAGAGGCCTCACAAAATGGCATTACACTGATTTACACTGCCATTCCTTTAAAGCCACAAATACTTACACTGCTCCTTTACCCAGCTGTATCCTGCAACATAGAGCACTCAAAATTAGTGATTGGACCTACAGAAACCTTTCCCTTAAGTACAATCCAGGTAACTACTGCTGCCAGTTAAAGTTCTGAGTTACACAGGTAATTTCCCTACTGGACAAGAGCAATCAAAGTGACTGATTGAACTGCAGAGAAATGTCCACTTACATAAATGACTACTAATGCCTGCAATTTAAATTTCAAAATTACTGCTTGACACGGTATTCCAACAACAGGTTTCATTGCAGATCACCTGAAATTAAGAAATGTGCAGTACTTCCCTCTGTGTAATCCCTTTGCTCCATTCCTTCCAGCCTTTACCTTCCTTTACAATGGCGTTTACTTTCCTCTAAAATGGCAACAAAAGTGTATGGCCTGGGCAAAATGTATGAACGTGACTTTGACAAAACAATCACAAATTCCACAATTTCACAAAAGCTCATGAAATTCAACTTTAATTACTAATGTTATTTTGGAATTGTTGGCTACTTATAACTTGCCAGCCTTTGAGCAAGAGATTAGAGAGTTGACAGACACAGACTTTTTTTTCTATATTGTTTTTCTTCCAGCTGGCAGTTCATCTCTCAGGGATATACACTGATCAAGCTGAACCCAGCCATCATTCAGATGGCTACTGAGTTTTTCTCCAATCTTTTTTCCCTCCTATCTCCCATAGTGAGGACTGTGCCTCTGTCAGCCTTGCACAGCTACAACTTCCCCTGAAGCAGGCCCAGTCTCAGGGGTCAATGTGTTGGTGGAATCCAACACCAACCCTCCCAAATTGAGATCCACTACCACATGGCAGCTGTCTTGGCCATGGCCTGCCTCACAACATGACTTCCCACCTCGTTTCTGAACCTGGGTCATCAGTATGGTAGTGTGACATTCTTCTGCTGGGACAGGGGATGACCTCAAAGCATAATACATAGGGTCAATGAATCTATCAAAATTGGTGATACTCTGTTTTTTAGTTTTAAAGTTATAGGTGCTTAAAATTCTGCAGTTTACATAATTACAAAATGTAATTTTAACATTTCTGAAAGTTTGGAGCCTTATAACTTAGTTCCTTTTAATGACAGATATCTCAAACGTGGTACACTTCTGTATGGACCGTGCCTTGGGAAAAGCATAATACCAAATTTGGCAACATTTGGACAAATACTTTTTAAATTAGACAAAAATAACTGAAATCATGATTCAGGCACATTTTGCAAAGTTTTCATGTAACCGAAATCATAATTTCTTCAGAATTCTGCTGGTGGAAGACAAGGTTCACCCAGCCCTAGCACTCTGTTGGCAAAAACATTTTGGTTTACTTACTGTTTACTGTAGTTTAATAGATCATATCAGACTAATTTTGCTTAGTTGTAGGCTGACATCTTCTTTTACTACAGATATGAGAATCCCCTGCAGCTGACATTAGAGCAGTAAGCAGCAGTGGGAGATTTAATAGCCAGCAGTACATGTTAGAGCCTTTATAATTTCTGGGACTGCTTTTCTGCAGGGCTAAGTACAGTCCTCTGTAACTGTACACAGCCCATGGAGAACAGCAGGACCAGTAAACAAAAGATCAGAGTTTATATAAACTTTAACATGCACTGCAGGCTATTGCATCTTTTCAGTGCTGCTTACTGCTCTGATGTCATCTGCAGGGGATTCTAAGAGTTACAGTAACAGAAGATGTCAGCGTACAACTAAGCAAAATTAGTCTGATACAATCTACTACACTACAGTAAACAGTTAGTAAATCAAAATGGTTTTGCACACAAAATTCTCATTGGGACCAGCCCAACACTTGTATGAGGGGCACTGGTGGTGACTGCTTCCCTTTAAACTATGCAGCTCCAAGAATACGGCAAAGTAGAAAAATGCTCTCACAAACTGAGCCATCCTGGGTGCACAAAAACAAACAGTAGTAGGAAAAAGCATGGAACCAGCAACTAGAACTGCAGCTAAACAACGCTTATTAGTGATACTGTAATGGACCCGCTCAGGCAGGCTTGCCCCATGCTCAGAAACCTTGCATGGGAAGGGTATCCAGGAGGCTTCAGGTGAAAAGAGGAACATCAGGTTCTGGTGTCTTTTCTGTGTCCTGTGTTGCTGGAGTGACAGCTTCAGGCTCAAACCAAGACAGACTGTGAGCGGAGCCCATAAAGGCAGGACTGGACTGGAGAAAGGCAGGTATTGTGGAGATCTCATGGTAGAAACATCTGCTATGCTGCAAATGGGTGCTGTGCCATCCTAGATCTCAAAAGCAGAGAGCAAACTGTGAACAGAGCTGCTGAGAAAGAGATTAGCAACCACGTGCAAGCCAACACATTGGTGACACTGAAGATATAGAGTAGAGAAAAAGACCAAGGGCTGCTGATCTAGAACCTGAAGCAGGAACTAGAATATTGTGCTGGGCTGCCTTTGACCTAAGGGTTTGGAGGCCAGGACAGATGAGGGTTAGATTAGGGCCTCAGCAGTCTGGAACAAGTGGAAGGATGTCAAAAGAACCTGCATCCAGTGCCCAATGTAGCTGGTTCAGCTGGGAGCAGAGGGAAGAAGCCTGCTTGCATTGTAGATGCCCTTGAGAGTAGAGATCCAGTGGCCTGCTGCATCAAGAGGAGCCATCCAGGTCTGGGAGCAGTGACTACACCGCAGTGTGGCATTGTTTCAAGGGAGAGTGCCTGCTCCACCGTGTTTCACAATCTGGATTGCAAATATCCTATGTGAAAGGGTTTTCTGCCATTTAAGCAACTGCATAGCCTGTTGGGTCTGGTGAATTGAGTATGTTGCTCCTTGGCAACATCTATGGGCCTGCAGCAATTCTTCACCTGCAGTATCCAGGGACTGCATTAAGGGAGCTCTCAGTAGGGTCTGTTTAAAACCTGTATCAGGTGGGAAGGGGTAGAGCCAGCCTGCCTCAGAAGGCACCTAAGAAGGCCACTTTTAAAGCTGACATTGGCTCTAACCCTTCTTCTTGCAGGTGGTCAGTTGTTAAAAAGCTATGTTGTCTCATTAAACTTGGGCTGGGTATTGACTCCCCATATGGTAGAGAAATTAGTGGTTTCCTTACTGAGTTCACCAACAGTCAAAGCCCTTGTGGCTTGGTTGAGTTGGGTGTCTTTAGCACTCACTCTGGAACCACAATTTACTAGACCACACTCGTTTTCTAAAGGTGATGGCAGTGCCATATGTATGGCCTGGGCGCGCCTTGCCGCAGGGTCCATCACGATAAATAGAAACAATGACAGTAGAAAAAAAAAAAAAATGTCCATCTAGTCTGTCCAGAGTTCCCTAGCTACCCAATGATGTATTGCCCATTCAGAGATTTATCCCTCCTAGTTCACCCCCCTGCTTCCTCTCCCCACTGCTGCTGACCTGAGCACCAGCCAACTTGGTGCTTGGTAGTCATCAAAAACACGCCACCAGTTTTGTACTCTGCCCCTGAGTTTCTGCATTCTAAGTGTCTTATTTTGCACTTTTTCACATTAAAACCCAGCTGTGATACCCTTGATCACTGATTTAGTTTTCTCAGTCTCTGCACATCCTTTTCACCCTCACTGAAGTGTACACCCTATTGCAGATATTGGTGCTATCTGCAAAGAGACAGACCTCCCCTTCCAACTCCTCTGCAGTGTCACTTAACAATACATTAAAATGGTCCAGTCCCAGCACTGATGCCTGATGTGCTCTGCTGGTCACCCTCCCTTCCTAGCAGTGAACTCTGTTTACCACCACCCCCCTCTGTTGCCTAACCCCTAACTAATTTTTTTATCCAGTTTATCACCACTGGATTCACTTCTAAGCTACCCAGCTTACTTACTAGTCTCCTATGTGGAACAGTGTTGAAAGCCTTATTGAAATATAGGTAGGCCACATCCACCACTCCACCCTGATCTAAACCCTTTGTCACCCAGTCAAAGAAATCTATCAGATTTGTTTGACAAGACCTGCCCCCCCTGTGAAACCATGCTGCCTTCAGTCTTGCAACCCACAGAATTCAAGATATTCCACAATCCTTTCCTTCAGCAGTTTTTCCATTAACTTTACCACCACCAGTGTTAGGCTGACTGGTCTAAAATTGCCAGCTTCCTCCCTGCTACTACTTTTGTGAAGTGGGACTACATTCGCCCTCCTCTTGTCCTTCTGAACCACTTCTGTTTCCAGTGAGCTGTTAAATAAAACTGTCAGAGGTGCAGCCAGTATTTCTTTGAGATCCCACTTTACTCTTAGATGCCCCCCAAGCTAGCCCCATTGCTTTGTCCACCTTCAGATTAACAAGTCCCTTCAGGACTTGCACCTCCATAAAAAGTACTAGTGCCTACCTCTCTCCCTAGAAAGCTTCTGCTATATTTTTGTAACCCCTTCCCTTCTCCTTCCTCTGTGAGCGCTGAAAAAAAGTATTTGTTCAGGATATCTGCCGTTTCCTTATTCCCATCTGCCAGTCCTCTCCTTTCCTGTCTAACCTTATAATCCCACCAGTGGTGTTCCTCTTTTCACTTAAATACCTAAAAAATGTCTGGTCCCCTTTCATTACCTCCTGGGCTATTCTCTCTTCATTGTATGCATTTGTGCTCCTTACTGCTTTCCCTGCTTCCCTGTTTCCCCTGATACACCTCCCTAGTTTCCTCCCTTTGTGTCTCCATATATCTTCTGAATGCTACCTTTTTAGCATTTACCTTTTCAGTCACCTCTGCTGAGAACCATAGCCATCTCTTTTCATAGGTCCCAAGTTTCATCAACTGGAATGCTGGTCACTGTGGCTGAGGGAGGGAGCGGGGGGGACCACCCCCAGTTCACTTATTGGCTTCCCAGTTTGCACCAGTCCTAGGCTGTAATCAGAAGCCTCACCACATCTCTCTCCCTAGCACCCCCCCCAGTTCACTTATTGACTTCCCCTTGCTCCAGTCCTAGGCTGTAATCAAAAGCCTCACTGAAGAATCCCCACATCTCAAGCAGCCTCCATTCACTCCAATTTAGACTTTTTTTTTTTACAGTTAAGGACCTTCTACTAAGTCATCTTTTTTATTACAAGCCACATACCCAACTCACAAATCAGTTTACTTATTTAACTGTCTGCACCTCGAGTAGGTCACCCAAATAAAGAGATTATCTGTTATGGCTACTAGACACTGACTGAGAGTGCAATTAAAGGAGAATGTTTTGTTTTGTAGCCATACAGAGTTAGAAACACCCTTTTAAAAGACCAGACTAGGGTTAAGAGTCAGAGAAGGAAACAATTCACTGCTGATCAGGCCTTACTGAACACCAGGCTTTTGCAGGGTTCCCTCTGACTGGCTTCATGCATGGCCTCCTCCTCTAGGTGACACCTGACACCCCTGGCTGCTCCTCCATGACCTGATGTTCCTCCACACCAAAGCCCCCACTTCCTCATTCCTGGACAACGCCTCATCAGACATGATCAGTGCAATGATTTTATCAGCATTTAAACTTTAAAAAAGTATTTTCCTGAACAGTACACACTGCTGTTTGTTTGTTTATTATTTTATACTGAAAGGCCAGTGAGCATAAATGCCCTTTCTCACTGGCGTCCAGTTACAATATAAGAACATTTACAGATACAGCAACATATAAACCATGTGATCAACATAAAAACATACAATCAGTTAAGACATTTACATTCTGTTTTTAACAATAAAAACTTCTTTAGTGAAGCCTTAAATGAAGATATGCTAGGGCTACAAATAACAAAATGAGTAAGTGCATTGTAATGTTTTGTGGTTTTACATTGTAATGAATTTTGTGCCTTCACTGTGTAAAAGAAGGGAACCTTAAAGGAAAACCTGCTTTGTGATCTGGTGGTAGAAGTGTTATTCTGTATAGGAAATAAACTGGCAATGGAGTCTGAAAGAGACCCCAGATGGATTTTATGCAAAAAGAATCAGTGACTTATTTTGGAAATTATCAAAAAAAGATAAACTAGAAATTCGATAAAGATCACAAAGATGGGTATTTCTCTGTAAGCCAGTGGCAAATCTAAGAATATTGTGATGTGTGGATTTAAGTTTGAGTAACATTTTTACTGCAGAAATGGAGTAAATTATAAATCCAAAATCAAAGAGAGAGAGAAGAAAAGTATGAACCAACATGAGTCAGATTTCTTGTGTGAAATAACTGTTCAGGCAAAATAACATACCCAAACGCTGATGTAGTATATTGATTAATTTAACTATATGCAGTTCAAAAGGTAAATGATAATCAGTAATTAAGACCAGATACCTAAATTCTGAAACCTTTTCAATTCAATTGCCATTGTTATCTTTTAACAAAATATCTGTGACTTCTGGTTTTCTGGGGTTTGAGAATACCATTAGTTTGGTGTTAGCTGAGTTAAGTATCAATTTATGTTGATCAAACCATGAGTGCATCAGGCTGAAATCCATCTAAAGGTCTTTTTTGGTGAGAACATGACCATAACAAGACAGAACCACATCATCGGCATACAACAACAATTCAGTGTTATTGCATATGCCGTTGAGTGAATTAATAAAAAGAGAAAATAGCAGGGGGCTTAGAATGGACACCTGTGGTACTCTACAGCCTATTGTACAGATTCTGGAAGGAGATCCATTTATTACTGTCACTTGAGTTCTGTCTTCCAAGTAATTACTGAACCAAAGAATGACTTCATCTGAGAAATTTACTTTACGTAACATTTTTTTTAAATTCACCATGATCAACCAAGTCAAATGCCTTGGTGAGGTCCACAAAAGCCAAATCCACATATTTGCCCTCATCTAGGGCTTTGGGGGTCTGACTTGTGAACCTCACCAAGGCAGTCTCCGTATTATGACAGGGTCTGAAACCATGTTGGGAGGGGGATCAAAGACATACTTTCCCATATGCTCAGAAATCTAATCAGAAATGACTTTTTCTAATATTTTGGACAGAGGTGCCAAAAGTGAGACTGGCCAAGAGTTATTTAAGCTTGTCTTTGGTCCTGATTTGAAGATGGGTATTACAGTTGCACATTTCATTTTGTTGGAAAAACTTGATGACACAGGGAGTAGTTAAATAATTTCATTAACTGAGTTGAGAGCATATAGCTGACTTTTTTCAGAAAGTGATAATCAATGTTTTTTTTTTTTTGTTTGTTTTTTTTAATATCTATTTTTATTGGGTTTCTGATGAGATTACAGACAAGACAAACAAGACAGATAACCCTGGCATCCCAGGGTACACAATCCAAAAAACTGATTGTGTAAACTATTTACAATAAAACTATTTACAGACACCAGGAGGCATCCACCCCCCCAATCATACCAACCCCCAAACTTAACAATGTTCCCATAATCAAGCCACCTATTGCTCAATATGTCTAACTTCCCCATATCTATCTCACTGGGGTCCCATGAAGTTTGGCCTGAACACTCCTAGCCAGGTTGGAATTGTTGTAGCCTGTACGAGGGTAGAGCCTCCTGCCCCCCGGAAAGAGAGAGAATCCCCAACCCTCATGCTAAGGCAGACCTCCTATTATCACTCAAACAAGTCCTCAAGCTTTATTGGACCTCTTATTAACTAAATCTGTCCCTAACAACTCCCTAACCTATCCATATGCCATATTTTCTTTAATTTCAAGTTTATTAGCTAAACACAGCCCCACAGACAGACCTGTGTGATTCGAATATCTATTGGGAGTAAATTGCCTCCAACGGCACCCACCTTTTAATATACAACTCTTTCTTCCCCTCTAAGTAAACATAACTTTTAATTCTGTTAAGGGCCCCCACAAGATCTCCCACCCATTATTCGTACTCATAAAGCTGATCGTCCTTCCAATGTTGAACCACAAATGATTTGACTAGGAACACAATTAGGGATATATGATATTTTGATATTGTACCCCTCATTTGCAACAAATCCCCTAGAATACAGATCTCCGGTATAATATATTCTGAGTAATCAAGCAACAGGTCCATCCGCCTCTTGATTTCTCCCCACAGGGGCGAGATTTTACTGCAGTTCCATAGCACAAGTAGTAAGTCCCCCTTCTCCTGACCACACCTAAAACACAGGTCTGTCTGCCTAAGGCCTCTTTCAAATAGCTTCACAGGGGTAAAATATAAATTGGAAGCAATGAAAAAATGCAGACTTCTATATTTGGGTATTGTTATATATTTGCTAAGAAAGTGATAATCAATGTTGTCATTTCCAATAACAGGCCTAGGATTCATTTTGATGACATAATTATAAACGTCCTTGGGGAAAGAAAATGCAAATAAAATGTAGGTATGTCAGAGCTTAATGTATTAGCATGGTACATGTCTTCCTCCTCAACATCATCTCCCATCAAATTAGATGAGCAAATATTGTTTCCAACAGGATACTTATCCAGCTTTATAAAATGGGAATTAAGGAGATTGGCAACCTTTGTTGAGTCATCAATCAAGATCCCTTCATAATCAACTGAAATAGTCTTTGTTTTACTAGATTTGCCTAGCAGAGCATTTAATGTGGATCAAGTTGATTTGGGATTCCCTTTCTCGGTGATGTTTCTTTTAAAATTAATTTGTTTTAGCCTTACGTACTGCTGTCTTACACTTATTTTGTAGTGTTTTATATGACTGTAAATTAAATGTGGGTTCTATACTTCCTATATATTGACAGGCTTTGTTCCTTTCTCTGATTAATCTTGTTAGCTCAATCATAAACCATTTTTAATATCCCCTCTAATTTTTTTAAGGGCAAGAGTTTGTCACAAATTGCAATAAAGTGTCTGCCAAATTTATTGTAGGCTTCATTAATGTCACCTACTGTATTTCATCTAAAAATGTCCAATCAGTCATATTAATCTCACTAAAAAGTTTAAGCAAATCCAAATCTTGTAACCGATGAAAAGTTATTGCCTTGGGAACTGTTTTGCCAGACTTAGCTGACCAGCCACAGTAAACAGCGCTGTGGTCATTCAGACAGTCTGGCAATAGTCCAGATGAGACCATGTGCATGGGATTGTTTGTACTCACCCAATCTAAAATTGATTCATAACCTATACTATAGTGGAACCTGATGGTTTCATTAATTAACTGATGTAGGCCCATACCCAAAATAAGATTTTTAAAATCCAATGCTTGAGCTGAGGACCGATTACAATTAAAATCACCCATAATTATCAGTTCCTTTAACGATGGTAACTGCAAGTTATGGAAAAAAGCCTGAATTCCAAGTTTAGCATTGCTGGGGGGAGCATAAACATTACAAACCATAAGATTTTTATCACCACCCAAAACAATGTTAATGGAAAGAGACTCATAAAATGGATTTTCCCTACTGGTTTGAATTTCAGTAGCCAAAAACTTGTCTGTTACATAAAAAGACAACCTCCTCCCCTCCTATTTTGTCTGTCTTTCCTGAATATTGTGAACCCATCAAAATGGAGTTCATCATTAGATATTTTGTCAAGCAAGCTGCTCCAGTCCTTGTCTCCTGCCCACTCAAAATGATCCACACACGCACAGGACGTTCCACAGCTGCACATTGTAAGGGGCCAGGTAGGAATGAGCACCATGAGCAAACGCTCACTCTATGACACTAACCATTCTGTGCAGAGGCAGAGGGCAAGCTCAGGATTTAGCAGGTTTGCCATGGACTGTGCCGGTCAGCAGGTTTGTAAATCATTTTTCAGGTCAGACCTGCGAAATATGGGTCACTTGGGGATATGCTTTTTCCTCTTACTTTTGCTCACTTGTTTGGTGCAGAGGTTTGTTGCCTTCACTATACTCCCTTTTAGCTTCACCACTGTTCCCCATGTACCTTGAGCCATACTGTTATAGCATTAACCTTACACCCTGTTACGTGCTGTTGTTTACTCAACCTGCTTATTATTTCCTACTCAGCACTTCCTGAATGTCATGCATATTGCCTCTGACTGCTACTGGTGCTATTATTGCCACTTCAGACTGCTTTGAGCTGCAGCAGGTTGTAGCCTCATATGAGTGAGGTACACAATGAAGAACGTGCTTGCTGCTGCAGCAGTTGTTCATAAATGAGCTGGACCTCAGTAAGGCACAGAGAGCTAGAGAACAACTTGTGGCACTCACAGTCACAAATAAAACAAAAAAGAGCAATGTTTCTGCTCAAGTATTTATTACTGTCCACAAAATTTATTGCTCAAGTATTGCTTCAAGTATTAAGTATTTATTCCACACATGGAGAAAGATGCAGCTGTAACTACCCTGGCATTCGTCTTCAAACAACAAGGCTTTGTTAGGGAGCAACTCTGCCCCTTTTTGTTTTATTTTGTGGTGTGACTACCACAGGTTGTTTTCTGCTTCATATGAGCACCCTTCACATATTGTACTCCCAGAGCCCATGACCTTATTTTTTAATGCATTCATTGGTACAGGATGGAAGAAGTAAGGAATTAGACATGATGGTGTGTGCATTAGACATCTAAGTTCAGGTCGGAGGTCAAGGACAATGTGGAGTGTAACAGTTGCTGAACAAAGTCTATGGGTGTTGCAAACCCCTCCTCAGATCCCTCAGGCACTCTGTGAATCCTAAAGTTGTTGCTCCGTGATCTGTTCTCCAGATCCTCCAGCCTGTGCTACACTTCCTAGTTGCTTTGAAGCAGATACAGAACCAAGCGCTCTGTACTGTCCTGTGCTTTGGTGATCTCAGTAACTTTAGCTGCACTAGCAGAGATCTTTTTATCCTGGGTGCGAACATCCTGCCTGAGGTCTGTTAAAGAAGAGTCGATTTTATTCACTGTATTCAGTATGTGCTTCAGGGTTTGGGCAGTATTTTTGGAAAGATTGGTTTCTTCATTGTCTGAATCAATTGAGGATTCCGAGGGTGAGTGCCCATGCTGAGAGAGGTCTGCAAACCCCTCCATGTCCTTGTCCAGGATGAGATGTTTCATCTTTACTGAGGAATTGCTCAGTTTGGAACCTTTTGCCAGCAGCTGCTTCCTGGCCATCTGCAGCAAAGTAGGAGCTCTGAATTTTGTGGACAAACCAATGTTTAAGGAAGGGATGCAGTTAAATTGGGAGAGTAGATCCACGGAGCAATGTGGGTTAGTGTCCGATCATAACAGTGACATCACCGGAAGTCTATCTTACTTCACTGTTAAAATGAGGCACTGTATTTTACATATGTGAAAAAAATGTAATTTATATGTTTAAATATTAAAACAGTCAGAATAGTATTCATTTTGTAATAAAATAGTTCCTCCACCTGCATTTCTGCTAAAGGTGGAGGTGTATTGATCTTTGTGAAGAGCTCCCTAAAAGCCATGGAACTCACTGTACTTGTACAGACTACTGATTCCTCTGAGTTTATATTAGTTAAATTGCTACTTGTGGGACAAAACCTTTGACTATTGACTGTGTATACAATTCATCCAAGGTTGCGAAATGTGGTCTGGCCTCTCTCATTAGCTATGTGGCTAATAATGCCCTGGGAGAGCTAATATTATTAGGTGACTTTAATCTCAACTGGATGAGTAACAGTGTGGATAAGCCTGCCCTATCTGATGTCCCTCTCACCCAATATGTGAACCCACCAGACTTAACCTCAAGTATAGTAACTGCTCCACCATTGACTGGATGCTGGTTAGTAGGCAAGATAGAATAAAAGCTGCAGGAATATCCCTGGATGCCCTCAACAACCAATGTCCTGTGTTCTATATCTGGAAAAACAATTTCCCTAACCCCCCCAACACACACACACTTTTGATTGCTCAGAAGGATCTCTGTGGGTAAGAAAACTACCTTTCTTAACAGTTTCTCTGAGATGCACTGGGGTGGCTTAACTAACCTGCCAACATAGACCTAGCTCTTGAGTTTTTTATTAGCAACTTCTTTAGTGTCCTGAGCAAACATACCACCATGAAACAGCATAGGGTAAAAGGCTATTGCTCTTAATGGTTTGAGACCTAAAGAACAATATAAAACATGGAGATAAGGCTTGGGGTCAGTATGAGCTTTCAGGGGGAGCTGCTGACTGGTATAAATACTGGGCTGTAAGAAACTCCTGTAAGTGGACCTAAAAAAAAAAAGGAAATATATTAGGACTCTCCAGGCTAAGAATCTTTCTGACTCCCAAATGTTTGGAACCAGATCAACTGTCTACTGAAAGGTCACTCAGAAGATAATGTGCAGGATATTATAGTAGATGGATATGTAGTACCTGAACCTGTTGCTTCTGTTCATGCTTTTTATAACTTCTTCACTAATCTGGAAAGGTATCTAGCACCTCAAACTAGGAGTCTGACCATCCCCTTATTTCTAGCAATCACTCTCCTCAGTTTCACTTCTGTCTAATCACTAGCCAGGAAATACTTGCCCTGCTAAAAAGGATCAATCCAGAGGGCTCACCAGGCTTTGATAAATCAGACCCCACAGTTTTAAAAATAGCAGCTCCTGTCATAGTCACACCTCTCAAAAACCTATTCAATGAATCCCATCTAATTGGCTCCTTTTCTGACTAATGGAAAACTGCCTTAGTAGTCCCCATCCATAAAGGTGGTGATAAGGACCCAGTTGAAAACTATAGATCGACATCTCTCCTTAACATGCTACCAAAGATTCAAGAGAAGTTGGTGCACACCCAACTCCTGGACTACTTGGAGCTATCCCACTCACTCTCTGATGCTCAGTACAGTTTAAAAAACAAATCATGGAATGGACACTGCTCTTGTCTATATCACTTCTGACATACTTGGAGCTATGGACCATGACCTAGTAAGTAGAGCCATCTTCATAGACCTAACCAAGGTGTTTGACCTTGTAAACCATGAGATTATGTTGTCCAAATGCAGACATATTGGTCTTGATGACCTAGCATACAAATGGTTCCAGAATTACCTAACAAACAGAATACAGCTTGTCAAATGATGGGGAAGCATTTTTGACCTAAAGTCAATATCTACTGAGGTACTGCAAGGATCCATTCTGGACTCACTGTTGTTTTCATTGTTTATAAACAACATGTCCGACAACTGTTGGGGGGGGGGGCTAAGCTTCAATTGTATTAATGCCATACTGTACAGAAGCTCAGCAGAGGTGAATCAGATAAACTCTGACCTAAATGCTCATTTTAGGAAATTGGAGGGCTTGCTATTACACAATCAGCTTGTCATTAACCTCAAGAAAACCAAAGCCATGCAGCTTAACTCCAAGCAATTGGGTAAAGTGAGACAACATTTACTCTAGGAATCCTCTTTGACTGGTTCTCAATTGGAAGTGACTGACTCTGTGAAATACCTTGGGGTACATCTTAACCAGGAACTCACATTGAAACCTCATGTCAAGGCTGTGATGAAATGTCTGCACCAGAAGATTGGTCTGCTAAACTTAGTGGGTACCTCAGTAACAAAGCATGGCTGGCCATTGTCACCGGCACACTACTGCCTGTTTTACTCCTACAACCCTTACAAGGTACTGAGCTATGCAGGCTCCAAGTTTTATGTGACAAAGTGGTACATTTTGTGGCAGGAGCACAGCCCAGAGACTATCACTGTAATGTGTATTCTGCCCTAAACTGGCCCCACTCTTGAAGCAAGATTAACCTACCTGATCCTCTGCCTAGCCTTTAAGCTGCTCAAAATGGCTGCCCTTCCCAGTTTTCATGGCATTCTCCAGCCAAAATCCCAGAAAAGAACACTTAGGTCCTCAAATTGTCCACTTCTAGAGGTCCTGAGGGCCTGGACATGCATAGTGGTGGGCGAAGTGGGTTCAATCTGCTCCGTAAAGCATTTCGCGGAGCACAGGGGGATTCGAGGAGTGCTCCACAACGTGAAGTGGAGTACTTCATGTTATAATGAAGAACTCAAAGTGCATTGAAAACTTCTCATTACTCTGCCTCCACTGGTCACTACTCTTTCAATTTTAAGGCGAAGTACATTGGTGGCAGTTCACTTCACCTCACTTTGCCTTGTTTTTGAGCTCTGAAGGCAGATTTTGCAGTGATTCATGGGAGTTCAGGTCACATGGGCTCTATATTGATCTGCACAGCCTCAGTTCGAGGTAGTATGAGTAGGAAGGAGCAGGAGACAGTGTGCTCTGATAGTTGTCTGTAGGAATCTTTTAAAAGCTGTTCAAAAAGCATTTTTGCTTTTTTGGGGGGGATTCAACTGTAGTTCATCGATTGTAGGAAACCCTCCTGTGCTCACATCATCGAGCATTTTTGTTTGTGTGTGGATTTTTAATGTAAATTTACAACATTGAGTGTGTGTGGTAAAAGAAAGTGAAGTGCGCTGTGTGGGGGAGGGGCGTATCTGTGTGTAGGTGGATTTAAGTTGCAGAACTAGTGATTTCTTTGTGTTTTGGTTATATTTTTGTTATATAACTGACTGTGTTACTGTACACATAGTAAAATTGTCAGTAATAGTACAAATGTTCTTGCTGTTTGTTGTGAATGTGGTGCAGCATTTCATAAGGTCAGGTTGTTTAAATTACAAATTTACATTACGTGGCAGTACACTGAACTTTTGCATTTGCATCGCATTTCTTGTTCTGCATTTTACACAAAGTGTTCTGTGTTGTGTGTGCAGTGTTGCGTGCATCAAATATAATACACCTTTTAAAATTTATGACACGGATTAGTGTAAGTGCAACTAAGTGCAGCAGTGTGACCTGCTATCCACTGCAGCTGCCTGATTTTGGGTATTTTTTACCAGACTGGATTGTTTTTGTGACCCCATCAGCACCACTGGTTACTGAAGTTGTTTTAATTCCATGACAGTGTCACAACACAGTAGTCTCTTATCTGTTGCTGAAGCCACAGTTGTTTATTTTGCTTCACATCCAGCCAGCGTCCCTCCAGTCAAAAAGTGAACATATCAAAATCTGAATTTGGTAATAATATTTGTGGTTGATCCCCCAAAATGCCTGCAAAGAGACGTGCAAGTAAAGCTGTTTCTGGCTATGGCAATGTTGGCAGTAAGAGGGTCTGTGGGTGTGGTAGTAGTACACAGATGGAGAATTGCATTGCTGATGTGAGGAAAGGTATTTCTCCTGCAATGTTTTTTACAGCCCAATCAGTAGCTTCACGGATAGTTGGAGGAGATGATGTTTTCCCAGCCGGTGGTGTTAGTGTTACTGGTGTTAGTGGTGGTGGAGGTAGTATTAGCGTTGTTGCGTCAAGTTCTAATTCAGACCAGTGTACCGTATCCAAACATATTGAGTGGGAAGCAGTGCAAGTGAGTGACAGCGTAGATGATGTCGTACTTCCCAGTAACATCCCATTAACTGAACCTGAATCTGATGATCATGTCAACGATAGCATACAATGTGATATTCCATCCACCGTGGCACTTATCGTCATGCATTTTCCATACAGTGATTCACAGTGTGGTGAAAAAATATCAGGTGATGGTGGTGTAGATGCTGATGATGAATGTGATGATGCTGATGTTGCTGTTGTTGCAACATGCAGTCCACATGTTAGCATCCAAGCAGAAGATGTGGATGTGTGTGACAGTGACATTGATGAATATGATGATGATGTAATTGACCCCAGTTGGGAACCAGAGAAAACGAAATTAAAAGTGGCTGTGTCTGAATCTGTTTGCAGGAATCCCCCCTCATAAAAACTTGTGATTTACCGGTTTTAGTGGATGATGATGACGACCTAGTAATCAATATGATAGGTAGTTGTGGTGGTCAGTTGCAATCCAGGTGTGCAGTGCCAGAAACATCACGTGCCCCCCCCACTTCAGTGCTTCAAATAACAGACTTAAATAAGCCACATCATCACGGACATGTTAAAAGCAGAGCATCACAGTCCCTTGTTTGGGATTTTTTTGTTCAAGATGCAAATGATGATTCAGCTGCAATTTTCCAGGTTTGTCATGTGCGTGTGAGTCGAGGTAAAAAAGGGGAGCCATCTTGGGACAGGAGGACAGCATACGCATCTTAAGAATAGGCACTTGGCTCTGTCGACCCAGCACAAGCTGGCAGCTAATACCAGACTGAGATGTTCACCCATATTACAGGCAACCAGAGCCATCATGTTATCCCCTTCCATGACTATTAAGCCCAGTAGGAAATTAAACGTGTGCAGTAGTGCGGTAATAAGAGCAGAGGATTACTACAGGCATGATGAGGTGGAGGACCATAATGACTTTGAAATGTTGTCCAGTGCTGGTGAGAGTAGCAGTTTTTGTGGTGGTGGTGGTGAATGCAATATGTCTAGTGCAAGTGGTACATCAACCCAGGTTGGCAAATCTGGAAAAATAACATAATTCGGGTTTGTCATCATCACCTGTGCAACCGTCTTCATCAAATGTCCACACTCCACCCCCTGCCAAAGCCATTTATCACAGAACACAACCATTTGTGACCAAAACCACACCCCGTGTAAAACATTTAAGTCGGCCCATGTTACAGAGTGTTTTTGAGCATAAGCTGAAGTACCCGCCTCCAATTATACAGTGTCACATGAACTTAATGCTGTTGTAATGGAAATGCTGTCAATCAGTCTTGTGCCTTTCTCCTTTGTGGAGAATTCTGGGTTCCGGTGGTATGCTGCCCGTGTCTGTCCAAAATGGGAAGTCCCATCCAGGACATACTTTTCTACCCGTGCTCTTCCCGAGTTGTTCTGCACTGTCTCAGACTCAGTAAGACATGCCCTTCAACATTCCTCCTCTCCATTCATCCATTTAAGTATGGATATGTGAACAAGTTGCAAAACAGTGTGGAGTTCATATCTGTGTATTACTGCACACTGGGCGCAGGTGCCGGGGGTTGTTTGTGATGCTGGTAGTGTGAATAATTAGTGCAGGAAGGTGAATTGTCATGGTAGCAATCTTCCTGGAATTTGCCAGCATACAACAATTGCTATGCCCAGTGTGACCTGTTCACACACTGGTGAGGACATGTTGGACATGGTACTGCCTGAAATTGACAGATGGCTAAACCTTCTGTTAATGAGAGTTGGGTTCATACCAAGTGATAATGGGTCAAATGTGGTGAAATGCATCACGAATGGTGTTTTTTTTCGGGTTCCGTGCATGGCCCACTGTTTAAATCTTGTGGGTCAGGAGTTTCTGCAGCACCCTGACATAAAGGAAATGCTGACCATTGCACGACATATCTGCTCTCACGTTTCAAGATCTGGAAAGGCCCGTGACCAACTGCAGCAGTTGCAGATACGAAACAGCCTGCCTCAGCACCGCTTGAAGCTGGAAGTTGTCACCCAATGGAACTCCATGTTATACATGGCAGAGAGGTTGTATGAAAAATACAAAGCCATCTCAGAATATCTTGTTATGCACACTAGCAGTGACAGTTCTGGGGCCTCCATGTCTATGACAACTGAACAGTGGTGCCTCATGGACTCTGTAATAACAATTGTGCAACCATTTGAACGTGCCACACAGGCAGTGAGTGGCGAGTCTGCCTCCATTAGCCAATCAATTCCACTGCTGCAGGTGCTGAGTCAGACATAGGTGAATGCCTTGATGTTGCCGGAGATGGTGGTTGCAGTATGTTGCTGCAACACGTGCTGACAGTATTTGACCAGAATTGTCACATTGTGAGCATTCAGTGTAGTGATAACTTTGCCATGGCAACAATGCTGGACCCACGATACAAATGTGGAATTGCATCAGTACTGGAGGGAGGGCCTGAACAGGTAAAAAATATCAGTGGTCAACTGGTTCGCTTGGTTCATGGGGCACAGAGGTCATGTGCCAAGGTTTGCAAACCTCAGTAGCATAATCCAGCTGAAGGTGTAGCTGGAGGACCAGCAAGCATATCATGCAAGGGTAAGGGGACTGTAGTTCCTGGTGGTCTGTCTTCCAAAGTGGTTGGTGTCAACCCACTTTGAGAGGCTTTGTCCCAAGAGGGTATTTGTGAAATCAATGATTCCGGGGAATAGGCTGATGCATCAACAATTGGACTTAGTGCAGCACAGAGAATGGTTGAGTCATATTTGTCTGAAAACAGGCATCTGACAATAAGTGAAGATCCTCTTTTGTACTGGATTGGAAAGATCAGTGAATGGCCAGAGCTGACTGCAGTAACACTGAAGTACCTCACATGCCCACCCTCCAGTGTAAGTGTTGAGAGGGTATTCAGCTCAGCAGGTGCAACAGTCAGGGATCGTCGAACAAACCTGTCTCCTGCAAATGTTAGTTTGCTAACATTCATTAAAATGAGAGGCACATACCAGCACAGACTACAACCACGGTATTCGTATCCTGGCCTAGTCATGGTGGTCTTGCTGATGTGGAAATGGAGCATCCTGGTGGCACTGGAAGTGGCTGCCTGAAATGGCCCACCACTGACGTAGATGATGACACAATGGAGAAAGAATTTCCCAGTGGTCAGACTTCAGACATCGATGACTCTGAGGGCAGTTTTCTTTATGAGGATGATGATGTGGTTAATGTCAGCAGGTTTTAACTGCAGTATTTAAAAGGCGGTGTGCCACCCCCACTCTAGACCACCACCACCGGGACTGATGTTATCGAAGTCTGCTGCCATCATGAGTCTGTCTGCCCCCCATGGACCACCACCACCACCGGGACTGATGTTATGCAAGTCTGCCACCAAGAGTCTGTCTACCCCCCACAAACCACCACCACCACCGGGACTGATGTTATGCAAGTCTGCCACCAGGAGTCTGTCTGCCACCCACGGACCACCACCACCACCGGGACTGATGTTATCCAACTCTGCAGCCACCATGAGTCTGTCTTCCTCCCATGGACCACCATCACCACCGGGACTGATGTTATGCAAGTCTGCCACCATGAGTCTGTCTGCCCCCCATGGACCACCAGTCCACCAGTGCACCACCACCACCAGCGTCTTAATATTTAAACCATGAAGTGAGTATGTGCACTCATGTTTGCTATGCTGCCTCACTTCCTTAAGTTGTCTGTTTTGTTTTCTGTAGCTTTTCAGAGCCGCAGTGGCAAAACACATATAGTACACTTCTTTTGTTTCTTTTACAGGAGAACAAAAACAGGCTCCATCGCTATTACTCGTTGGGAAAGATGCTGTAGCTATACCGTACAGAGAGTAACCGATGTAATGTCCATGTGAAATCCATTCTGGTAAGTATGAAGATTTTATTTAATCCATTTCATTGCTTTGTAAAGACTGCTGCAAATGTTGCTCACAACTGGTTGTGTCAGTAGTTGACAAAATGTGTCTTTGAAATGTACCTTGACAATAGGGATTGAGATTTGAGAACCAGGGAGGGATACATAACAATGAAGTTGTAACTTTTAAGAAGTCATTCATTTCTTTTTTTAGGAAAATTCGTGATACTTTGCTGTTCTGTCAAAGTGGCCTTATCAAAAAAAGTTCTTCAACATCAGTACACCCCTCCTCCGACCCGAGTTTGGGCACACAAGCAACACGCAGAAGTTGTTTCATTAGATGACCATAACCATCACTAACAACTGGACTCCAGAAGGATGCTGATGAAATCTGTGAAGAAGTAAAAAAATAAGAAACCAATACAGACAAAACTGAAAATATGATTCCCTCCACCCACGCCCCAAAAAAGAAATACTTACCTTCACGTGCTTGAGGAGTTATCTGTTTCCATTTAAGTGCAAAAATTCTCATTGAGCACTGGAATGTGCACAGCAGCAGTTTGGAGTCACCTGCGTGATGCAGAACAATAGCATGAGTACATGTCCATGTCAAGTTCAACCCCCCTCATCATCACCTACAAAATACACAACCATATATCTATATATATATCTACTCACCAATGCCACTATTAGTGTACATCCAAAGGGCACCTTTCAATCCAGTTGAGATGATCACATTTCATTTGGTGGAATCTTCTCACTCAAAACATTGGACCAGCAACACGAACCTCACAGTCATCATTTTATACTGGGGACAGGGTATGTGCTGAAACAGTCTTTTCACTTCATTACCACGTGTCAGTTGTCTGCACTCAAGGAAGACGCATTGTGGGCCTGCAGAAAAAATCTGGGGACTCCGTGCCACCACTGTGCACATGACTGAGTGCATCATTAATTCTGGGGGACTTTGTATGTGCTGAAACAGTCTCTTTTCACTTCGTTACCACTTGTCAATTTTCTGCACACAAGGAGGACGCATTGTGGGCCTGCAGAAAAAATCTGGGGACTCTGTGCCAACACTGCATGCATGATTGAGTGCGCCATTAATTCTGGGGGAATTTGTATGTGCTGAAATGGTCTCTTTTCACTTCGTTACTACTTGTCAATTTTCTGCACACAAGGAGGACACACTGTGAGCCTGCAGAAAAAATCTGAGGACTCTGTGCCAACACTGTGTGCACGACTGAGTGCGCCATTAATTCTGGGGGACTTTGTATGCACTGAAACAGTCTCTTTTCACTTCGTTACCACTTGTTAATTTTCTGAACACAAGGAGGATGCATTGTGGGCCTGCAGAAAAAATCTGGGGACTCTGTGCCACTTTTGTGTGTTCTGTGATTGTTGCTGTGAGCTCATAGTCATGATGTCATAGTGACATTTTTACAATTAAAGCAGCATTGCAAGAATGTCCTCACAGTTCAGAACTGTACTTTTTTATGCAACTTTAAATTGCCACAGCAACCACTACTTACGTGCGAGTCGTCAGTGACTTGAATTATACGATTCTTCTCACAATTTATGTCTGCTTCTCTTACTCCTACTTTTTTCATGTATGAAAACAAAATGAGCACGTGTTCCAATATTGTTCCGACCAGCTTTGTATTTATTTGCAGCTGCTTTTCAATAACTATTATTCTGTGGTGTCATATAAAACACTGACTGATGCATAACTGTTAGTTAACAACAGAAGTTGTATACGACAACAACTTGATGTGATGAAGAAAAGCAGAGGAAAACAATGACAAAGACCTGGTCACACTCACTGTCAGCAGCACCAATTTAAAAGGAATGCTCCTTTCATTATTTCACACATGAAAAAGGTAGTACAGCACACACAACTACTGCAAATTATCGTTTCATTCCAGTCAGTCAGAATGTAAGTAAAGGAAGTTGTAACATAGCATTAAAAAATATAGGTCAGAGTTATCAACAGATTGTTGCACTGCTGCTTTACAGACAGTCACCACATTACATAGTTATGGTGATACACATAAACTAATATGTGGGGGCATTACTACCACTGGAATATTTCTTGCTCCACAGAGTGCAATATATGTCTGTGAAAACCATCCATAATTTCATTACAGTGAGTCACATGATGGAGGAATTAACAATCTGAAAAGCAACCCACATTTGTGCCACTCTTCCTCAGCAATGTTAAGATGTGATGGCAGGGGGAGCGCAAGTGCTTGCTCCATTATACTGAATGTCCAACAGCTACCCCAAGCAATATTTCCTAATGTTATAAGGTTCACTTTTGTGGTGAAATGTGGGATGTTTCCACTACCAAGGCTCTTCTTACTGGAAACGTGGCCACACATTTCACAACAAACTGACCATTAACATAAAGAAACATTCGCAAACCTGCACATTCTGATATTCACTGTAAGGAACATGCACATGCGCTGTCCCTGCCATCATGTCCTAGTGTTACTGAGAAGGGAGGCAGAATGTGGGCAGATTTTCAGAATGGGAATGCCTCTGTCACATGACTCATTGTACTGCATTTACGCATTGTTTTCAAAAAAATGTATTGCACTATGTGGTGCAAGAAAGATTCCCTGGAAGGGAAAATGTGTATGATTTAATAATAACAAACAAAAAACACACAACAAAAGTACAGCACAGTAGTGGGGTGGGGTCAGGGGGTGGGTGTGGGTGTGGGGGGTGCAGAAAACAATACCTGGACTTACTATGGCAGTGGAATGCCATGGTGGTCCAGCAGCAGATACAGCACTGACAGTATTTGCTGCTGCTGTGCTTCCACTCTGGTAACCTGCTGCTCCAAATTAATGAAACGCTTGTTGTTTTCCTCCAGTGCTGCCCACACCAGGAGGAGTTCAGACTGGCTAACAGGGACTGTGCTGGGGTCCACTGCAGTGGGTAATCCAGGTAGTGGGGCTGGTGGTGGACAAGGTGGTGCTGGTGGCTGTGGTGGCAGTGGTGGTGGAGGTGGTGGAGCACCTGATGTAGCCCTATTCGTCCTGCTGTGGTGGTGACTGCTGTGAGGCACATCTCCCACCCCAGCAGCACCCTCGGCCACTGCCATGGAAGGGCCAGCAGGTGGATGCATGGCTTCTTCCGTGGCAGCCTGCCACTCTGCCCTGTGGTGATTCATCATGTGGGTGCGCTGGCCACTGGTTCCCAATTGTATACCAGGGGGACCACGGCACACCAGCACACCACATACATGTTACTGCACCACTGTGCTGTCTCCCCCCACACAATTAAAAAACTCCCACACTTGGGAGCTGCGGGGGGGGGACCAGACACAGTACGCACTTGGCGGGTGTGAGTCCCACCACCACCCACTATTGGCGGGGCCACCTCCTGTGGCTGTAGAGGTGGTGGAGGGGGTGCTGCTGGAGCCCCGACAGCTTCTGATAGTGGTGGTGGTGAAGAAGGTGGATGAGCAACAGCCACCGGTGGCATTGGTTCTGCTGCTGCTGCTGCTGCTGCTTCTATTGCTTCTGCGGGGGAAGCAACACTGGCCAGGAGTCTGGAGCAGTCCAACATAACATGACCACCCCGGCCCCCACAGGTCCGCACTCCTCCCCTCCTAACTCTCCCATGTGCCAGCGATTCACCTTCCCCGACTCCAACCTGACCCTCCATCCTCCTGGGTCCATGGGACAACACACACACACACACACACACACACACACACACACACACACACACACACACACTCAATCACACACACAAAACAAAAACAAAACTTATACAAAAAAATTCACTTACCAAAAAAACACTAACACAATACAAACACTAAATAAAATAGCTTTTAAAAAAGCTGTTTGAATTGAATTGGCAGTAACGACTCCAAGAGCCAAGCAAACTCCTCTCACAAAACAATTTTGCTTTCTCCCTGTACAAATGCAAAGGAGAAAGTGAAACTGCTTCTCTGACTCACATCCTTCCTGCCTGGCTAAAACATATGACTTACAGTACGCAGGTCATGTGATGTGCCTGTTTTCTTCTCACTTCACCTTAATTCGCATTAAGGCATAAGGAGAACATGAAGTGGTAATGATAACGTGAAGTGAGCACTTTACAGAGTCCACTTTGTGTTGTGCTCCGCGGACGCAAAGTGGTCACTTTGCGTCCACTTCATGGGCGGATTTATAATTTGCTGCATCTCTAGACATGCATAGGTGACAGCTCTTTTACTGTTTCTGTACCATCTCTCAGGAATAGCCTACCACTAGAGGTCTCAAACTTTTGTTCTGTACCACTTTCGAAAATATCCTCAAGGCTCATTTGCTTGTGGGCAATCACTGTAATTGTGATCGACAACTCTGCACTTCCCTGTACCTGACTAGGTAATTCTCCGTAGTAACAATTTATCAAAATGGGTGAGTACTTGAGTGGACAGCCCTGCTGACACATATGCTGTAACCCTAATACTTGTACCTGTTCACATGTTGTAAAATGTAACTTAAGGTGTAATTAACCCTGGATGCATCCTTGTTCTGTGACATCACATTTGTGTAACATTGTATTTGTCTATCTGTTTTCTGTGCATCCTGATCCAGTATGTATACTTTTATGTTACAACAATGTAATTAATTTGGGGTCTCCCCTGAAAAAGGGGTCACTAGTCTCAGTAGGCCTACTCGGTCAATGAATTTCAGTAAATAAATACATACATCTGTTTTTGGATGGCCCGCAGGACTTTTGTCCTACTGGAGCTTTCAAAGCAGCAAGTTGATATCTGTGGTTGTCATGGCTACATCCCCCACAAACACACACAACCAGTGCCAGTAAGCATTTTAAAAGTGTCTTTCATTTAACTGTTCTTTTTCTTATTATTATTGATTGGTATGAGTGCGGTCTCCATAGTAGAGTTAAACAGAAACTGTCCAGTGTTCGGTATGCCTCTGAAAGAGACAGAGCACAGCTCAGTTTGGTAGCCGATCGGCAGTTGAAGCCAAAGGCTTTATTGTTTTATTTTAAACACAAAACAAGTTACCATAAAGTAAGTAAAGCATCCGCGGGGGCAAATGAATCAGGTGGCATTGGCATTGTGAGCTGTGAGCGGTGGCTGGCTGGCCAACTTGAGGGATACTGTGGTGCTACAGGTGACACTAACAGTCACACTCACTATCACAATATGTGGTGTGTGATTAGAAAAAAACAAAGCTGCTCAGCTGTAGTGTTTCTCTTCATGACTGCTTGTCGAGCTACAGTATTATTGAATTCAAAGGGAGTAGTTCACTGGAAACAGAACTTGCGTGTTCGGTGGTGCTGCCGGCCGCCACAGCCGCAGTTGAGATCGTGGCCTTAAGAGCAATTATGGCTCCAACAGCAGAGAAGATCAAAGTGGATTTGGCATGGACAAAGTTAATATGTGAGTTACACCTTGTTTCAGTTTAATAAGTTTATCAAATATGGGTTTTAGAATGTTTGCTGCTGACTCTCTCTATTTACATTTGTGGGCTAAGTGAGGGGCAAAATGGTGGCTGTCAGTTTTTCAAAATTCCACTGGCTCATAGATTTCTTTCCCTGTCCTGTGTCTTGCTGGCCGGCACTTGATTTTAGCTATGCATGACACTTCTAATGTACGGCTAGGACCAATCAGGACACAGGATTTTCTCTTCCCATTTTATAAACTCTTTAGTAGGGCTCCTGAACTGCACAGGCAGGGGACTGCTACTTTATATAAGAAACTTGTTGAAGTTGTATGGCTGCTGCCCTCTTAGCTGTGAGTTAAAGGTAGAGAACCAAATGCAAATCTAATGGACTACTGTAATAATGAGTCTTTTGCTAGAGGTGCTAAATGGATTATTAAGAGGCAGAATGGTGGCATTAAGTGTGATCAAGCATCTTAAAAACACTCTAATTAGTATAACCTTCTACTGATATTGCCAATAAGCAAAAACATCCTGCATGAGTTGAACTTATACAATGAGCTAAATGAAATTAAAAAGCAATGCTAGGGTACTACTCAAATAATAAGAAGAGTCTGCAGGCGTCCTACTGTACAACACTAAGATGCTCATTAAAATAGATCAATTAGGGATCATTCACCCAAGACTAAAGAGAAAACCTGTAATGACTGTGAAGCTGGAAAACAACTTTTCAATATTCTCTTTGATATGCATTTTTTCCATCATACAGTACTTTTTGCCTCCCCCAAACCATTAACCTGCTCTTCCAGTTTAGGCTGGTGCAGCCCCCCCCCCAGCCCTGTCCATCACTTTCCCTACTGTCCTGGCCAGCGGGGATATATGTGGAGCCAGACAGTGCCAGTGACCATCATTTAGATGGGGTGAGGTACATAGGGTTTTACTCTGTGTTTTGTGTCCTGCTCACCATCTGCTTGATGACAAGTGGTGCCCTGATGGGCCTAGCATGCACACAATATTCTTCTGCAGAGAAGGCAAGCTCTTCAGCCCACCAAAGGGGTAACTGCATTGGCAGAACCTGATGCTGACCCTCCCCTACTGGAAGAACTGCCAAGTGGCAGTGCCTCCCCAGGCTGCCTGACTGGCTCCCATGGTCTGTGACTTGGGAGTTCAGTGAGCTACCAACTGGGCCACTGAGTGGCCCTTGACATGCAATTTTTTACATATATGGGATAGTGTATGCAAGCAATAATACCCAACAGGATGGGCGGTATTGGGCAATACTGGAACGCCCAGGGCCTTATAGCCCTTGGTAGACCCGGTATTGCCTAATACCACCCACCCTGGAAGGTATTATTGCGTTTAGAAAATGGGCATAAGTTTACATTTTTTTTTTGTAGAAATATAGGAATAGAATGAAAATAAAATCTTTAAAATATATTAAAAAGAAAGTTTTATGTAAAGTAATCCCTGCCTGTCATTTGCATTTCCCTGTTTGTCAGAGCTGTCAGTAGAGGGCGCTGGTGTAGGAGGCCAGTGCTCCTGGAAATGTTGCCAGGAATGTCTGAATCTTCTGCGGTGATCGCGCGAGGGGGGATCTTATAAGTTAAGAATGGGCAGAGGATGTAAGGAGCCACAGTAAGGTAATTGATTTAAAAAAAAAAAGTGTTTTTCTGTTTGTTTTCTGCGAGCATGAAATGCAGTCAGGTGAAAGCGCTGAAGCCAGCAGGACTGTCTCGCAGTAACACTTAGCATGCAACATGCTAGCACTTGGCTAGTACTTCAAATTTAGGGAAAAAATTTGTTTTTTGTGACAGAGTAGCGCTTAGCGCCCGACGTGCTAGCGCTCACATTTTAAAGTGGAAACCTCTTGCATTTGTCAGAAAAAAATAGTTGGGGGGCCTCAGCCCTCAAGCCCCACTAAGCGAGGGGCAAGAAATGGTGGCTACTTTCTTTGAACATTCGGGGTGCCCATGTATACTCTCAGTAATGGGGCACCTCGAATTTGCACTTGTTTCCATGTAGGCGTCTATTGAAACTTAATGTATCCCCCTGCTGTGGCTCTCAGCCAATCAAACAGCTCCTACAATCTAGCCCATTTTCTAAGAGACCCATTTACGACAATACTATTCTTATACCAAGTGGTTACCATGGCAACAAGGAGCTCAAGCGCGAAGCTTGAGAAGTCTTTTTGTCGTCATGGTAACCACAAGGTTCAAGAATAGTGCTGTTGTGTATTTGGGCTCTCATACACTATTCTGTGCAGTGTATGATGTTAAAAAGTCCAGAACCACTTACTTTATGTGTTTTCAACAAACAGTCTCTCCACTCTGCCAACTGCACTTCACCACCATCTGTCCGCCAGCCAGCTCACGTGTGCAACTGTTCCACCACCACTGTCCAATGAACAGCATCGATGGGGGCACTTGCATTATGACGTAGCTACTAATGTAGAATGGAAAGTCATTCTGCTTTAGTAGCTACATCACTACTGCAGCAGAATGACTTTTTTAGGTGTCTGGATCTCCATACACAGCAGCGTTCCACCATACACTATAAAGTAGATTTTCATATGTATTATTCTTTTCCAAATGTGTGCATTGACATTGAATTTGCATGTTACTCTGCAGTTTTATGTTATGAGGCTGTTATACCCTGACTTCCCTGTACATTAATGCATAATTTAGCAGCTGTCACTAAGTAACATGCAAAATGCTTGGCTGTCAAGAACAAAATCACAAGAGGAGAACAATGGACTCTGAATTTTCTGGGTTATAGATCCTCAGGTCTTGCAGTTCCTCATATACACGTAAGCAATAAGGCATGATAGAGTGTGCATGGAACACATTTTACCACATGGCCAGTGGTGTAATAAGGCCAAGGCCAAAGGCCGAGTGACTTTAGCCACTGGCCGTGCGATAAAATGTGTTCCACGTAAATCCCAGAGTGCCTTATTGCTCTTATAAAATAGGCTTCTGGTTTTTTTAAGCTTTTTACAGTTGGGAAAAGCATGTTTATATGTAGAAACAATAGATTTACTTGTGCATTTATCTTCCGCCCGTTACAAATGATGTCATTGATGATGTCATTGTATTGTTGCCTACTTTCTTCTTCCTGTTTTTTTTTCTCTGTTTTTCCCCACATTCAAGAAATGGAATATTTGTCATGGAGTGTTTACCATGGAATACATGAATTCAAAAATCTGCTCAGTTCCACTGCTAGAATGTTACTCTCCTAACATACTATATACACACACACACAAGAAATGCCTCTGTTACAGCCAGAGACTCAGTTATCTCACTGTCAGGGTAAGAAGAACAGAGTTCCCTGATGAGCAGGTAAAGATAGAAGGGGGATTTTTCATTGTCAGCAAAGAAACAGTTGTAATGAAAACTATATATAAACAGTACTTAATGTTTCTAATGTGTTTATGTGTGTAAGGAGAATGTGATGATCAGGGAAGCAACATTTAAATCTGTTTTATTTTGTATTTAAGGTTGTTCTATTTTTAGGGCCCAGTGTAAGTAAATGTGATGCTTACAGTTACAGAGCAAAATACAATGGCTGTCAGTTGAATTCTTAACATCTTTTAGCGTAATGATTCCAGTGGTGATCAGTGCACATTTGGCAGTGCTTTTTATTTCCCATGCGTGGAACATAATTGCTATATGAACAACAGCCAATCAGATTTCAGGATTTCCCTTACCATTTTATAAGCAGCTGTTACTGCACATCTGCAATTTTTTCTCTTCTGCTCGAAGCCGTAAAAGCAAAGTTCTCAATGGTCCGTTAAAATAGAATTATGGCAGAGGGCAAGCCTTCCGTTTTACTTTTTATATGAAAAGGAGACCATGTGAACCAGTGGTCAGTACACAGAACTGAAAATGGGAAATCCAGTATTTAATTCACAACACAGCCAAGAATTTGCTATGTAATCTTGATCTAGTCACTTGTCCTTTCTGTGCGCCACTCCAGGTTGATGCAGGGCCACACTGTAAAGGACATGCTGTATCTCAGATCACAGATGGGTTATTCAGGGTAATTACATTACAAAAGTAAATATATGTATGTTTTTCTATATAGGGTCCTCAGGTCACCACTAATGTTAAGGAAACAACCCTTGCCTTATGAGCTCAACAAGGTTTAGGCACCTGGGTCCATTAAACACGCGATTGGAAGATTTGCAACCTAAATTACAATAAAATAGCATGGTGCCTACACCCAGAGAAAGGTTAAAGTGGGTTTGGTGTAAACAGAGTACCATTTCCTGGGTAGCAGTATATACCCACCAGCACATGGCACAGGATCAACCCACCCATGAAGCAACTATGCAGTGATAGTTCCCATAAAGCATGCAACTCATATGTTAAGTTAATGGTAAAACAGACAGTAATTAGAGACTAATAATGGGGGTGGGGTGGGTGGAGTTATTTAGGGGCAGGCTTCAGGTCCTTAAAGTAAAAACATGGTTTAACAGCATGGGGTAACAAAGTATAGACCCAACTGGTTCTTCAGTGCCCATCCAGGCCTGGCCTAAAATCTAATGGCTGCTCCTCAGTTGCCCTTTGAGGCCCAATCAAATATTGGTAACCTGGGGCTGTGCTTCAAGTGCCAATTCAGGCTCAACCCACTGATGGTACTGTACCCATCCCTACACCACACAGTATTTTGGCTTACTATTGCCAATTGTATTGAAGGTGCTACCCTCTCCCCAATGGCGCCAGTGTAAACTCCTTCAAACTTACCAGGGAGCGGTATCCAGTGATATGGGCAATTCAAATTGAGTGACTCAATTTGAGTGAACTCAGTTTGATCGCCTGTGTAAAGAGCAAGTATGGAAGGATGATGAATGTGGAAAGAGTGAGTCTAGGGAAGCAATAATGGCAATAGAAAGATAGAGCAATGGTAGGAAGAGGCTGACATAATTGAGGATATGGGAGGTAGTTTGGCAGGCAAACAGCAGCTGGCTGTCTGGTGTGGTGGAGGAGGCATATGGCTGTGGTGCAAGAGGTACTGGGTTCTGGGTTGGTGAGGGGTGTATATATTATATTGATTTTGTAGTTGATACTTAGTTTTTTAATTTTGGCTGCCATTCCCTGATCCCTGCATTTGTGCTCCATGGTCCTCCCTCCCTCGTTCTGATGAGATGAGCCCCCCAAATAGCCTTCTCCCGAACTGTGTCCTTACCCCAGTGTCAGGTGCCCCTCTCAGAGTTCATTATAATTATTAAGGGTGGTACGGGTGGCATGGCCCTCCACCACATAAAAATATACCAGATATCAGTCCTGGTGTGTGTGTGTTGGGATTGTCGCTGATTATGCTTTCTGTGTAGTGCACCATCATTGTATCAGTTTTCGGTGAAGTGCACTCACTGTCATAACAGGCGCTGTTTTATTTTCACCATTATGATATGGAATCCCAGGGAACTCCCAGTGCTTCATCTAGTACCCAGCCATGGAAATGATTTAGACTCGATCATACTGCACTGATTGAGTGGCAATTGTGAACTTAAGCCATATTAAATTAAAAGCAGTACTTTATTTTGACTTACCCCCAAAACCCTAATACTCTCAACCCACAGAGGGTATTTGTAAATACTGGGTTGATGGCCTAATCCATAAAATGGTTTCCCAAACTATGATACAATGTGATGCAGCTACAGGGCAGGTGCTGACTTACTCAAAGCTCTCCCAAACCTGGGAAGATCACGTGATGCTCCTGTCGGGCTAGCAGCATCGCAAACTGCTCCTGCTCAAAACCTAGCTTTCCTGAAGCAAAGGCTTTTAAATCTGTAATTTTTTTCTCCTAGTATACACTAGTTGACTTTGGATAGTCTCTGGATCTACAGGAGGAGAAGTCTTTCCTGGAGAAAAACAGTATACAGCCTTAAATTGCTCAACTTCGATTCAAGGCCTATTGTACTGATGGAGGCAGAGATGCGTCAAGCGTCCCAGCCCACACTCCACCACAATCACCGGAGAAAGGGCCGAAGAGGTCTAAAGGTCATTCCAGGGCCTCAGCTAAAACTTCTGCTCCCTCTGCAGCACCATCAGCCTCCTTGCCTCTCACCGAGAAGAAGTTTCTTGAAGAGCTGCACCCTTTTAAGCTTGCTTTGCAAGAAATCACTGCAGAGCTCAAGAATATTAAGGGAGAGCTTGCGGATACCAGTTGGGCTATCGCAGACACCACTGCTCGGATGTTATCATTAGAGGGTTGGAAGGACAAACTGGATCCAGAAATAACTAATTTAAGGTAACGACTGCACAAAATGGAAAACAAGCTTGAAGATCTGGAAGGCCGAAGTTGCAGAAACAACATCATAACCTTTGGCCTTCCAGAGGTGGCAGAGGGCTCAACACCTATTCTATTTCTACAAATGCTTACCAAGATAGCGGGGCCCTCTCCTAACAACACCACCTATATAATTGAGAGGGCCTACTGCACCCTAAGGCCGAAACCACCATCGGGCAAACCACCTCAACCACTTATTTTAAAATTTTTGAATTATCTGGATAAGACTCATGTTTTGGAGCAAGTTAAAGAATTACAGCAAGTTTCCTGGGAGGGTCGGCAACTTCGTTTTGCACAAGATTTACCTGTCTCAGTTCGGCAGCACAGAGCAGAATATAACCCTCTGGTCTCAAAACTTATTGCTGCAGGAATTAAATATAAAGTTTAATACCAATCCTGTTTTGCTGTGCTTATTTCAGGCTCCTGGCACAATTTTGATACTGCCCAACAAGCTCTTCCAGTGTTGTAATCGCTGCTCCCAGATCTGTTTCCCTCTCACTGAGGTTTTCTACTGACTGGTGGCATGCCTTTCAGTGGAGACTTTTGCTTGAATGTGCGCGTTTCCTAAGTGGCTGTACAGCATTAGTGCTCTATGACTACTAGAGCACAGCAAAGGACTATACTCAGTGTCTGCTGGTCTTTTTCCTTTTCTTGTTGCCTGCAGTGTCACTAAGCCCCTCTGTTTTTTCTTGCATTTGCGTTTAGCTAAGTCACGCCCATTTTCAAATTTTTGCTTAGCAGTTTGGATGCTAAAGCTACTGTACATATGTTGGGGCACCCGTCATGTCTCTGCTGAAGACACCCAGAACTGCAGCTTCACTCAACATCTAAAGGAGGGACCCACTAGTTGATTATAGTGGGGGATTGACTCTGCTTTGTTTTTCCTTTCTCTAATCTTCTGTATTTCATTTAATACAATTAGACTGTGACTGGAGTTTGTAGCAGGGCTGGGGTAGCAGTTATTTGCAATTAGCAGTCATTATGTGCTATAATAGGGGGTGGGGGTCTCCACAGCTACTATATGTGCATATTTTTGGTTTTCAAAATTCCTTTTATTGCATACTACACAGCCAATATTAACAACTGGTCAAGCATTATGTCACCCAAAATGGGTTTCTTTTGTTATGCTGTGGCAAAGAGGGATGGGGGTATAAGGGAGGAGAGGGATTGGAATTGGGGCGGGCAACACAGTTCACATTCTGTTTGCTCTAATTCTTTGGGTACATTCTGGTTTAAAAAGGGATGTCTAATTGGAGGAGGGGATGGGGTGAGATAATGGTACACTCTGTATTTTTCATTATATTGCCTAATGTGGGGAGGTCAGTTTATGTTGATTCAAACTTTCTTCTAGGTGGGATCCCAATCTGTGTTGAATGGTATGGCTACATATAAAATCTGCTCCTGGAATATGAAGGGTGCCCAATCTTCAGCAAAGACAACAAAACTACTCCTGCATCTACAAAAATTGGAGGCAGACATTGATCTTCTCCAAGAGACTGATTTGCCGCCCCCCTCCCAGGTACTTCTATTTCGGAGAACCTGGGTGGGTCAAGCTTTCGGAACAACCCCTAATTCTCACAGTGGTGCAGTGGCTATCCTCATTGTCAGTAGATTACCCTTCCATTTGTTGGACACATCAGTGGATACCCATCACAGGTTTATTCTTATAAAATTATTAATTAGTCATTCTGAAATGGTCCTCAGGTCAGTGTGTGGGCCAGCTGCTGATGACCCCATGTTTTTTATTGGTCTTATAGATCTGCTGACTCCCCGGTCTAATTATCCTCTCCTGCTTGGAGGAGATTGGAATTTGGTTTTTTTTTTGTAATATTTTAGATCGTTCCAGAACCTGTACTGTCTCTTTCTCCCACACACAGCTTGCCATCTGGGAACTGATGGATACTTTGGACCTAGTCCATCCATGGAGGGATCTCTTCCCTTCTAGGAAGGAATATTCCTTTCATTCAATTCACCATAATTAATTTTCTAGAATAGACTATTTTCTACTGGATATTGGGCATCTTTCCTCAGTTTTATCTTGCTCTTATCTTTCCAAGTTTATTTTTGACCACCATCCCATGTTACTACATTGGAGTCTAGGTCCAACTGTAAAACGGGATAAAGTATGGAGGTTTAACCACCATCTGCTGAAGTCCGATAAGCTCAAGTGCTAACTTCAAAATTTCCTTACCACTTTCCTTAATATAAACTCCCCCACTATGCCCACATTAGATATGCTTTGGGGGTCCTTAAAATGTACTCTTAGGGGTGAGATAATCCATCTGGCCACTATTAAGAAAAAGTTAACATCACAGCTCACATCCCACCTTCTTCAGGAGATGCAGCTTGCAGAGCTGTCACTCCCCCCCAGTCCACCCTTACTAGTCTTGAAATTCTCAGGGACAGATACAATTCTCTACTGATGGACAAGGCTGAAAATCTTCTTCATAGGTCTAGGATTCATTATTTTGATCAGGGAAACAAGGCAGGAAAACTCCTTGCTCTTCAGTTAAGAGCACAAACCGCTCATAAGATAATATCCTCAATCTACAACACTGCTGGCCTTTTAGTTACCTCGCCTCATGATATTCTCCTTTCTTTCCAAGAGTACTACTCTAGTTTGTATTCCCAGCACCACACTCCCTTTGACACAGCAGCAGTAGATTTGCTTTATGCATGACATACAGCTCCCTTATTTGGCTGAACAACAAAATGCCCTTTTAGAAGCTCCCCTTTTGATCTCTGAAATATGCTTGGCTATTGAAGATCTGCCACTAAATAAAACACCTGGACCAGACAGATATACTGCAGAATTCTATAAGGCTTACAAACAGCAACTGGCCCCGATACTACTAAATACCTATAATTACATCTATGAACACGGCATCTTGGACCATTCCCTTGTGGAAACTACCATTGTAGTTCTCCTTAAACCAGGGAAAGACCCTCTTTTTGTTTCTAATTATCGTCCTATTTTTTAATAAATGTTGATTTCAAAATATTGTCAAAGATTCTGATCAATAGATTAGCAAAAGTATGGCATTGTTTAATAACCCCGGAACAGGTGGGATTTGTGGCCAGCTGGCATTCCTCAGACCATATATGGAAACTTTCCCATCTTATCCGACATCCAGGGACTCCCTAGTACCTGCTGCCTTGGTGTCCCTGGATGCAGAGAAAGCCTTTGACCATGTTTCCTGGGATTACTTGTTTTATCTTCTCCCCAAATATCATATTCCCCAGCAATATATACAGTGGGTAAAAGTTCTATATACCCCTCCCATGGCCTGTGTGCTTTGTAATGGTATGATCTCTAATACTATTGCTTTGCAACAGGGCACTAGACAGGGATGTCCCATCTCTCCCCTCTTATTTAACCTTTATTTGGAACCACTCATTCACTGTGTTAATGCTTCACCTTTAGTCTCGGGCATCATTGTTGGACCCCATCAGTATAAGCTTTCGGTTTATGCTGATGACATACTCCTTCATATTTCGTACCCCTCAGTTTCAATTAAGGCCGCTGTATCTATTATAGATCAATTTGGTAGATTTTCCAAATACACATTTAATTTAACTAAAATGCAGGTAATGACCCTAAATACTAGTACGTTTTCCTCAGAAGTATCCCAATTAGGCTTAAAATGGGTTAAAGATAATATGAAATATCTGGGGATTTATCTCTCTATTCATAGTTCTCACATGAAACATCCCAATCTTGGTAAAACTCTTACCCAAATTAATATGGATCTCAATTGTTGGGCAGCACTTCCTCTTTCACTTTGGGGGTGTATTAATATAATAAAAATGAATATTCTTCCCCAGTTATTATATCCCCTGCATGTGACTACCTTACTCCTCCCCAAATCCTGGTTCTCCCAGGTGAATCATATAATATCTAACTTTATATGGGGCAATAAATAACCTAGGAGAGCGATGGCTAAACTCCAGCATAGTAAAGCTAATGGGGGTCTACAATTAATGGACTTTCTTCTCTATTACTATTCGGTTACCTGTTTGGTCCTTCTACAATGGATTAAAGAGGTTCTATCCAACCCATCTTTCTCTAATACTCTACAGTGGCTCCAACTTGAAAGATTCTTATGCTCTCTGGATGGAATTGCTATTGGTGCACTTATATATGCTCTACCTAAGAATATTCCCAAAGATCTGCTACGTACCCCTATTAAGATTACCCTGCGAGTTTATGCCATGTTAAGTGTCATGCTCCGTATATCAATGGAGAAAGATACCTCACAACCTTTCCTTAGGAACCTGAATTTTAAGATTGATGGTAAACCTCTTAACAAACTTTTTTGACCATTTTAACCTAGGCTTAAAGTAGTTGATCTTTTTGAAGGATTACAAATTGTTGACATTCCAGGAACTGTGTGTTAAGTATAAAGTACCCTCTAACTACCACTTTAAATATTTCCAACAATCCCACATGCTCCATTCCCACGTTGGGATGAGACCCTGGGACCAATATCTAACTGAACCCTTATTACAAATAATTCCACCCCCCCTGCATCCCACTTAATTTCCTACTGTTACTGTCTCCTGAGAGATTTCCTGGGGTCACTTAATTGTCATCCACAGTATTTGTGGGACCATATATTACCTACCCCTTCTTCGAGGAGAGGTCCTGGCCTAATATATGACGACATTTGTACCGGGATGTGAGGTGGGACAGATATCGTTTACTAAAATTTTTCATAATTCATGATTTATATTATACCCTAGATCAGCTACACAGAATGGGGCTGTTCCCTTCAAACATATGTTCCAGATGTGGGAGATACCCTGGCACTTTATTACATATATTATGGGAATGTGATAAAATTTTGCTTTTCTGGGCTGTCATCAAAGCTAATTTAAATCCCTTGCTGGGTCTCTCCCAAGCATTTACTCCTGATATTTATATTTTGGGTAACTACAGAACAATATTACTGGGGAATCAATGTAAACATATGGCCCTCATAGCTACATTTGCAAAGAAATTAATCTTACATCATTGCCTTGACCAAGTGGTACCTTCTAGAGCTGAATGGTTAAAATAAATTCTCTTTGCTCTTCAGGCTGAAAAGCTCATAGCTCAGATGTCTGATAGACTTCACTTTTACAATACAGTATGGGACCCTCTTCATACCCTGTTAACAGTTTAATTACTTTACTGTATGATCTAATTTTGTTAAGGCTGGTTTTTGTTAATGTCTATGCTACTCTCTTCATCATTCTAAGTGTAGGTGTGTACCAGGGAGGTGTGGGTGGAGTTTTGGGATTAGGGCAGGGTGGGCTGGGGTGGGTAGGGGTAGAGGGTTGAGGGTAGGGGCATTTATTTATTCATGGTATATTTGCAATTATTACACTACAGTCATTTTTTCTAATGTGGAGATCTTCCGTTCTCCCTCTCTTTTATTCTTTTTAATTTTTCTTATGAGATTGCTATAATTTATGGAATGTGGAGAATGGTTACAGGATGGTTTATTGTTCTGCATATCTTTGTATATTTGTTTTTTGGCTTTTTCTCTCTGCTTTGGAATATCTGGAAAATCAATAAAGCTTATTAAATTAAAAAAAAGTCATTCTCCCAAACCCAGGACATTTCAAGAAAATGTCAATAGTCAGTCTTAAGTATATACATAGCATAATCCTATATATATGAATCACAAAGGAAAAATAAGAAACAAAAGCTCACCAAAAAAATGACATGAGAAAGAAAAAAACAATCCTAAAAAAAAAAAATCCAAAACAATGGAAATCTCCAGGCTTGTTCCTACTGTATCTATATATGTTGAGTAAGCTAAACATTTGCCACCATACATACTTAAGCGTAGCATGGGGAAGATACTGTATGTACATATATATATATATGGGATATGACATGGCCTGACGGAAGATATCATGTTTATCTTCACGAGAGGCCAATGATATGATATCTCATGAGTGGCGAAGCCACAAGTGAGATATCTTTATGTCATTTGCCTCGAGTGAAGATAAATATGATATCTTCAGTCAGACCATGTCATGTTCTGTTTATACAATATGTGTTTTGGGATATAAAAAAATGTATATTTAAAAATGTAGGGTGACAGAGCATTAGTACTGGTTACTGAGCTGCTGGCATACATTTAAAATCAACAGAATTTGTGCAAATAGTGAGAAAATGTGTGGGGGGGTTTATATTGAAAGTTATCTGGTTGATCTTGCCATGTACATTCTAGCCTCAGTCATTATGCTGATTTTAATCATTCTGTGCAAAAGTCCCAGTAATGTGTGGATTGTAGCATGACCGAGCACTGTGTCAGTACTGACATCCTGACACAAATTCAAAATAAAATACAGCATGTCACATTTATATAGTGTAAAAAGTCTCTCTCTCTCATCTTTTAGCATATCCTTTGTTTGCTTGTATGAAAAGAACGGAGTGCGTGGTGTGCAGAGAGAGTGAGTGAGCAGTTTCTGAAGTGGAAGCCAGCTGGAGCGAGAGTTGCTATAGCAATGTATGCTTATGCTTGCATCGTGAGATTAAACCGCTCACTCGCTCTGTCTGGACAGTGTGCACTCTGTTCTTTTCATAGAAGCAAACTAAGGATAGTCTAAAAAGATACAAGAGAGACTTTTTAGACTATATAAATGTGTTGTGCTGTATTTTACTTTGTATTTGTGTCAGGATGTCAGCACTGTCACAGCACTCGGTCACGCTACAGTAAAGATAGTAATGGAACTTTTGGGGCACCATGACTGAACTGGGGACAGTGAATGGAGGCAGAATGAAGATGGCAGGATCAACCAAATAAGTTTTAACATACAAAACCAATTTTGCTACTATTTATACAGATTGTACATTGTTTTAAATGTGTGGCAGCACATTACTAGTACTAGTAGCACTCAGTCACGCTACATTAGAGAACAAAAGTGAAAGCTGGCAGTGTGAGAATGGCAGGATCAGTTTTACTATGACGTATAGGTATCACAATGATGTATAGGAACATGGAGTTATCAATGCTATTTTCACTGGCTGATTGAGATATCACTTTTTATTCTTGTTTTTATCCCAAAACACACATATGTGTGTGTGTGTGTGTGTGTGTGTGTGTGTATATATATATATATGTTCATTGCAAAAAATGTAGTTAATGCATCAGTTAGAGTTGAAGTGACAAAAGTAGGGAAATGAGGTGTCAGGGTTCATAGGTTCATAGGAAAGTTCAGGTCCATAAGCTGTAAAGCCATATAAGGACCTATTGCTAAGTATTTATTGAAGTAACTTCATTTTTTATCCTCCATATGTCTATCCAACTGATGTTTAAATGCCTACAAACTACCGGATCCCACTACTTCCACCGGACGTCCATTCCAAGCATTCAACACCATCTGACTAAACCATCTTCCTCTTCTATTTGATGGGCCCACACACTTCGCCCAGAACCTTCTTTCCAAATTAACCCTGCTGCTTCCCCTAACATGTTTTTGGTCAATGACCTATAAGCATAACACAGGTTACCCCTTGTCCTTCTATAGGCCATGGAGTATAATCCCTGTTACTCTAACCTGGTACCATACTCCTGCCCTTTAACTAAATCCATTTTCTTAGTAAACCTTCTTTAAACATGCTCAAGTCTTCTACTCCGACCAACACTTTGCACTGAGCAGAAGGGAGCTCCATACTCCAAGGTGGGTCTCACAAGTGATCTGTACAGGGGAATAAGAACCTCCTTCTCTCTACTTTTGATATTACGTAACGGATAACCAATAATCTTGTTAGCTTTATTGACACAGGTCATATTGTGCTTATCAAAACTTAATTTGTCTGAAATAACCACCCCCAGATCGTTTCCGGTATTTGTGGCCTCAATTACTTGGGAGTTCAGCATGTATAGTGCTCTCACATTATTTTTCCTGAAGTGTACAACCTTGCATTTAGAAATGTTGAACTCCAACCTATGCTTGATTGCCCAATTCTCTAGATGGTTTATTTGTTCCTGAAATGTCCTTATTGCTTCATTGTTGTTAGCTATAGCCCCAATCTTTGAATCATCCGCGTACTTACAAATCCAAACTCCCTCGGAGACTTTCATACCAGAAATCAAGACATTAAAGAGCCTAGGCCCCAACACAGATCCCTGCAGAACCCCACTGGTCACCCTAGCCTTTGTTGAGTGGTACCACCTCACCTGCACCTGTTGATACCTATTACACAGTCATGCTGCCACCCATTTGCAAAGCTAACCCTCAATGCCCAGGTGTTGCAGGGTCCCCTGCAATACATCTTGTGAAACAGAATCAAAGGCCTTTCTATAATCCAGATACACAACATCCACTGGAAACCCTACATCCAAGGCCTGACTTACCGGCTCAAACAATTGCAATAAGTTAGTGGTACAAGATCTCCCCCCTGAAAATCCATGCTGAGCAACATCTACAGTGGCGTGAAAAAGTATTTGCCCCCTTCCTGATTTTCTCTATTATTGCATATTTGTCACACTGGATGTTTTCAGGTCTTTAGAGAAAATGTAATATTAGCTAAAGGGAACCTGAGTGAACAAATAACACTTGTTTTTTTTTTAATTTCACTTATTTAATGAAAAAGAATTAACCAACACAAACTGGCCTATTGAAAAAGTAATTGCCTTACACTTAATAACTGGTTATGCCACATTTAGCTGCAATGACTGCAACCAAACACTTCCTATAATTCAATATCAGTCTTTCAAATCGCTGTGGAGGAATTTTACCCACTCTTCTCATAGAACTGCTTTAATTCAAATAACATTTGGTAGGTTTTGAGCATGACCTGCTGCGTTTCAGATCCTGCCACAGCATCTCTATGGGTTAAGTCTGGACTTTGACTAGCCACTCCAAACTTTAATTTTACTTCTTTAGCCATTCTGATGTGGACTTGCTTTTGTGTTTTGGATCATTGTCTTGCTGATGGCCCAACCACGCTCAGCTTCAGCTGACGGAAGGATGACCGGACATTTTCCTCAAGAATTTTCTGGACAGAGCAGAATTCATGGTTCCTTTAATTATGGCAAGTCATCCAGGTCCTAAGGCAGCAAAGCATCCCACACCATCACACTACCACCACCATGTTTGACTGTTGGTATGGTGTTCTTACTGTGGCATGCTTTGTTTTGCTTCGCAGACATTATGGGATCCATGTCATCAAAAGTTCCACTTTGGACTCATCTGTCCATAGAACATTTTCCCAAAAGGCTTGTGGATCATCCAGGTGCTTCTTGGCAAATGAGAGACGAGCATTTATGTTCTTCTTAGTTAGCTGATCGTTTCCTGCTTTTACTTCCTCACATGAAGCCATTTTTGCCCAGTCTCTTTCCGATTGTGAGTCGTGAACACTGACCTTAGCTGAGGCAAGAGAAGCCTGCAGTTCTTTGGATGTTGTTTTAGGATCCTTTGAGACTTCCTGAATGATTTGCTCGCCCTTGGAGTAATTTTGGCAGGCCGCCCTCCTGGGAAGATTCACTACTGTTCCAAGTGTTCTCCATTTGGAGATTATGGCTCTCACTGTGGTTCGATGGAGTCCCAGAGCCTTAGAAATAGCTTTGTAACCTTTCCAGACTGATAGAGGGCAACAAATTTTTTCTGATCTTTTCAGGAACTTCCTTTGATCATGGCATAATGTGCTTGTTGAATCTTTGTGCTGGCAACGTGACTCTGATGGTAAGGGGTCAAAATAAGTGAGATTTATATTGAGCAGGGCTGGCTGTAATCAAGCCTGGCTGTGTTCAAGCAGCTGACTCTAATTATCCCTTTAATTGGATTGATTTAACTAGGGGGCAATTACTTTTCACACAGTGCCCGTTGGTGTTGGTTAACTTTTTCATTAAATAAATGAAATAAGTAAAAAAAAAAAGTGTTATTTGTTCACTCAGGTTCCCTTTATCTAATATTATATTTTGTCTAAAGACCTGAAAACATCCAGTGTGACAAATATGCAATAATAGAGAAAATCAGGAAGGGAGCAAATACTTTTTCACGCCACTGTACATGGTTCAATGCCTTTAAATTGTTACCAATAAATTCATCTATAAAACTCTTCATTATTTTACTTATGATGGAGATAATAATTATCGGGCAATAGTTTTCTGGTTTGGTCCTATCACCAGATTTAAATATAGGTGTTACATGAGCCACCTTCCAGACATCCAAGACCTTTCCTTCTATCAAGGATTTATTAAAAAGAACCGACAGAGGTGCTGAAATCTCCTCCGCTATTTCAATGAGGAAGGCCGGGTGATAACCATCCGGTCCCCCAGACTTATATCTCTTTAATTTTATCAACTTTGCTTTGACCTGTTCAGCAGTTATGATAGGACATCCCATTTCCACATTTCCCCTGTCTTGTCTTTTTCAAAGGAGCAGCTGCTCTCCCTAAGATACACACTTTGAAAATATGTCCCAAGCATATTAGCCATACCCTATTCATCTTCAACTTGTTTTTCCTGATCCCTTAATACAGTAATCCGATTTAAATTTTTCTGTAAATTGCCTACATAGTCGTAAAATTCTTTTGTATTGTTTCCCTTACTTAATGCCAGATCTAATTCTGCCCTTGCTTTTCCTCTTCTAATATTCAATTTACATTTTTTTACGAGAGATCTATATGTAGACAACCGGGCATCAGATGGATCTTTTTTTAACTTCTTATATGCCCTATACTTTTTATTTATCAGTCTTCAGATCATTTTAGTCATTCATTTGGGACCCCCCCATTTTATTTTTTTGTGATGGGGACATGCTTTTTTATGCATGTCTGCAAAACATCATCAATTATTTCCCAAGTATGGACCAGAGATTTCCCATCCAATTCCTTCCAGTTGTATGTTCCTATTATGTATTTAATAGTGGCATAATCTACCTTATTATAATTCCTAATGGTGGATTTCCCCTGGATTTCATGGAACTCTTCTTTCAAAACAATCCTGACCATATTATGGTCACTACTTCCTAATGGTTCAATCACATCCACAGTTTCAGCAACACCTACTATATTACATAATACCAGGTCCAAGAGACTCTGATTTCTTGTGCTCTCTCTTACCATCTGAACTAAACAATTCATCATACAAATTTCCAAAAACCTTTCCTCAAGAGTCCTATCTGCAACAAGGGGGTCCCAGCATATCTGGGGAAAATTAAAGTCTTCAATACAATAGTGTTTCTACTATCATTCCACTATCAAGTAGGTCCAAGAAAACCTCATTCTCCTGTTCATTCAAGTTAGGAGATCTATAACAAATCCCCAACCTGATGCTTTTCCTACCTGTCCAAACTGAGAGCCAAAGTTGTTCAACCTGTGTCCATGCATCATTATCAGGGGTAATAATTTTTGCTGTCAGGTTTGTAGCTATATATATACCCCTACCCCACCACCAATTTTCCCTTTTCTGGGTTTATGATAGAATTTAAATCCATCAATTTTATCTATCCAGTAGTCTTCTCTTAGCCAGTTTTCAATTAACCCATAGATGTCAATCTTCTCTCTTTGTAAAACATATCTTAATTCATCTATCTTAGGTTTGATACTCCTTGCATTAACAAGCAGCAGGTTTAATCCATTACTCTTACTCATTTTACCTATTTCTTGATTATGTCTCCCTCCAGACCATTCAATGCCCATTTCATTGCCTCCCCAGTAGTTAGTTTAAATGCTTGTCTATATATTTCCTGAAAGCCAGACCCAAAGCCTTGGATCCTCCCCTACTAAGATGTCTACCGTCTTGACCAAAATAAACTGCATTTAGGTCAAATTCCTCCTATGTCTTAATGCACTCAATACCATTCATAGTGCACCACCTTCTAATCCAGTTATTTACCCTTTTATTTTCTGATTCATTCTATTTCCCACTTTGGGTACAGGTAGGAACTCTGAAAAGACCATTTTGGCATTTATGTTCTGGACTGTTTTTTCTATACTCATTAGTTGAAGAAACATCTGATCTTCCCATGTTCTATACAAATCATTTGTCCCAACATGTACTATAATCAGAGGGGTATCCACATCTTTTTTTATCATTTTCCGGATCATAGTATCTATATCCATCACGGTAGCACCAGGTAGGGTTGACACCCTAACAGTCCCCCACACCTTACCACTCCACCTCACCCCCACCCACCACAGACCAATGGAGCCATACAATAACCCTATAGGCCTGAGAAGGAACCCTTGTAACACTAATTTGCCAATATCTCAGTAACTGTACAACCTATGGAAAAAATTTCAGTGCCAGTGTAAAGGAACTAAGCGGCAATTAGTGAAAAATCTGTATCTCACTTTCTTATCAAGATACGGGTGCCGAAAAGCACTGCAGGCACTGCAATGTTATCCTATGGGAAATTTATCAACTTCAGAATGCTGTAACTATGATCCCATTGAATGTTTTGGGATCAAACCACCAAAAAGCACATCTGTGGGACCAGGGCTTGCCACCCTGCAAATTTCAACTCAAAAGCATGATCCACCTTGGTGCAATGAAGTGATAAAGAAAACAACACATGGGAAAATGTGTTTGAGCAGTGTTTTTGTGATAACTTTAATGTGTTTGCGGCACTCCTATCTCTATAATGTGAATGTTGTCACACACAGTAAAATGTTGCCACGGTTCCTTTTTTTATCATGGTTATTGCCATGGCAACAAAAAATGTTGCAACAACAAAATGGCAGAATGGTGGAAAAAGTTTGAAAAACATATTTCCAGACCAGCTGCTATAAAATCAATTCCAGGGTCATGTTCCTTAGGGCAAGAATAGGTAAACACAACTGTTGGTGTTTACCAAAGGGCATTATTTTTTGAGTTTCATTTTTTGTCTCTCACTAACAGAAAACAAGATGGTGGCAGCATGAAAACAAATTCAGGGAGCACGACAACAAAAATGTGATCATGAAAGTTTTCGCAATGCATATATAAATTGTTCCATAGGTTATAATGGGACATGAAAAACTTGAATAACATTTGAACAGATTACTATTTTTTCACTAAATCTTCAAAAGGCACCAGTTCAACTCAGGCCACATATAGACATGCAAATCTGAATCCACTCAGAAGCATTCTTCAGTCCATTATGCCCAACCGAGAAATGCACAAAAGTTGACTAATTTTCACAGTTTGGACAATCTACAATTCTTCAACTGTACATCTGACTGGAAGGAAACTTCCAGATCCAGAGATCTTTGGTTGGATGCCATGCATGCAAAATGCAGGCAAATCAGACAAATGGTTGCAAAGTTATTAAAGTGCAAACTTTGGGGTTTAACACTAAAGTGGCCCGCCAACCCTAACTATACCTGCACTACCATGCAAGTATATGTGTACTCTTTTCAATGATTCCAAGACCATCATAGATTCATAGTTGTTTATGAGTTCAGAGAGCAGATGCCCATAAATGAACTCGCTGCCATGATCAGTGGCAGAAGGAAAATTTCCTATCACCCATAAGATAGTCAAGTCTTGTCTTAAACTGTTGAATGTTTTCACTATTGATTATTTCTAAGGGTAATGAATTCCAAATTGCAGGGATTCTCTGAGTAAAAAATTTTGAGCGTTTCTTTGTTTTACACAAGGACATTGTAAGTTTAAAATTATGTGATCTTGTTCCATAATGTATAATATTCTTTTCTAACCCAATTGTGTTTAACAAATATTCATTTTGGTAGGCATTGGAAGCGTAAATCAGATCCCATCTTAGTATTCTATATTCTAGAGAGTACAGTTCAAGTGATTTAAGTCTGGACCCATAATCCATGTTTGACATATTCTCTATTCTTTTTGTTACTCTACATTGTATTTTTTCTATCAAGCTTAAATAACCAATAGATGTTGGAGCACAGAATGAGGCACAATAATCCAAGTGAGGACGCACAAGACATGAGTATAATGGCAGTATAATGGATTGTTTCCTACTTTTGATATGTTTCAAGATGTTATCAAGGATCATATGGCATTTTTTGACTGTTTTATTAGTATGAGAATAACATTTTAAACTATCAGATATTGTGATTCCCAGGTCTTTTTCTTCTGATATTTCTATTAAATTCGTATTCTGTATCATGTAGTTGTATCTACGGTTATTGTTTCCCGTAAACATAACTTTGCATTTTGTCACATTAAACTTCATTTTATTAATTTCTGCCCAAGAAGTGAACCTGTTTAAATTGTCTTGTAAAAGCTTAGCAGATGTGATATTAACAAGACAGCCTATTTTGCAATCGTCAGCATACTTGTTGATCCAGCCTTCTTTCATTGTTTTCATACTGGAGACTACTATATTAAATAGATGAGGATCCAGCACAGATCCCTGTGGTACTCCACTAGTAACAGATCTCCACTCAGACTCATGTCCGAGGATAATTACCCTTTGTTGTCTATTGTGTAGCCATGATGAGATCCATTTAATTATGTTAGTATCTAAGTTTATTTCAAAAAGCTGTTTTATCAAAATCTCATGTGAAACAGTATCAAAAGCTTCTTCAAAGTCCATAAAACTATATCCACCAGAACGCCATTGTTAAAAGCATTGCTGACTGGTTCAAAAAAACTTATTAGATTTGTCAAGCATGACCTGACAGGAGTAAATCCATGCTGTGACATGTCTATACAACCTGTACTTGTAATATGGGTAGTAATTTTGGTTTTAATCAAACGTTCAATAATTTTACTGACTAGTGATGTTAGGCTGATTAGCCTTTAATTAGATGTCAGCTGTTTATTACCACCTTTATGAATCAGAGTTATATTGGCTACACGCCAAGATTTTAAGGCAGTTCCACAGCTTACTGATGTATTAAATAGATAAGTAAGTGAACCAGTTAATTACTTTGAAAGTTCTTTTAAGATTTTAGGATGTATATTGTCTGGTCCTGGGGCTGAGTTATTTTTGATTAAATTAATAGCCTCTATAGTGTCTTGTTCAGAAAAGAAAGAAATGAAATCATCTGCTGGTTGTATACAAAAATTGAATGGTGCTTTAGGACTAAATATGCTTGTAAAGTATTGATTAAGTTCTACAGCCATTTCTCTTTCATTAATAATGATTTTATCATTAGATTTTAAGGGATCAATTCCAGTATGATTTTGTTTAAGAGAACCAATATAATTGTAGATTTTTTTTTGTTATCCTTAATATTTATAGCAAGATTAATTTCTAATTTGTGTTTTGCCATTCTTATTTTTTGTTTAGTTTGTTTTGCAAGTAACTTAAACTTAGAGCAGTGAGTGTCTTTTTTGGTTTTACTAAATTTCTTATAGGCTCGATTTTTTTATTTATGATACGTTTTATATCTGTGGACCACCACCGAGGAATCCTTGATTTTTTTTATACTGATAAAGTCAGCTTTATCATAGTTTTTAAATGTGCTTATTCCTTTATTACACCTAACATGATAAATAATATCACATAAGATCAAATTGTGATTGCTGTTTCCCAGAGGTGGTAATATAACTGGAGGGGAATATGTGACAGGGTTATCTGTAAATATTGGGTCAAGTATATTATTATTTCTTGTGAGGAGACTTACCATTTGTTCAAGGCCTAGTTTAAAGGTAGTTTCTAAAAATGTTCTCTCAATAGGACTATTGGTGTCCAATGTTTCCCAGTTTATGGGCCAGATATTCAAAACTTTGCCCTGGGGCTAAATTAGCACTGCCTGGTGGGCAAACTTAGCCTGGAGCACAAAGCAAGCCATATTCAAAAGGAATAGCCCAGGGCAAACAGCTTCTGAATATAGCATGGGAATGAGGTCGGGCAAACTAGGCTGGGAGTGCAGGGCAAACTTAGACCTGGAATAAGACAGCTGTGAATATGGCAACCAGGAAGTGCAAACCACAACAGCAACACAGTGCACAGCAATGTAACGGTAGGTAGAGGTGAACTATGTGGCCAATGTGTGTGCCAGCAAATGCGTGGACCCAGTACAGCTGCAGGCAGCAGCATATGTGAAAGTACACTATGCAAAACTGTAAAATATTCCCTGAACTGTTTGCGCAGCGCTAACACGCTTACGCGGGTTTAGTGCAGGGCTAAACTTCAGGCCACTGCAAACATATTTGTCTCCAGGCTAAACTTGCCGATTCAAAAGTGACATGCAAATGATCCTAATTAGGCAATCTCTGGGCAAACATCCAAATTAGCATCTCATTATGCCCTGATTAGCAAATAGTTTGCACTGGGCTAACGGTTTAGTCTTGTGCTAAACCCGCGCAAACATGTTAGTGCTGCACAAACAGTTTGGGGAATATTATACAGTTTTGAACACCGTACTTTCACATGTGCTTCTGCCTGCAGCTCTACTGGGACAGCATGGCATAGGTACAGATGGTGGTGATGCTGCATGCAACTCTCACACTGTAGGTCATGCTACAGTGCACAGCAGACACTACAGTAGCAAGGGGGCCAGTAGTGTGTGGACACAGCAATGCCTATGGTGTGTAGGGCAGTGATGATGACTACACTATACACAGTGAGAGGCCCAACCTGCAGGTGTTTACTGACAGTGGACATTACTGTTACACTGTTGTTTGACCCACAGATGCTGCACCTCTGTCATGGGATGCTCACAGTGACATATACATGTCTGGCTTTGTGTGCTGTGGCAGTTGTACAGCTGTGCGGTATGTGGCTGGGGGTGCATATATTATCAGAAAGACACACTGGTGTTGGGGTATTCCCAATACTGGCCCATGTGCACTGCATGATGTGTCCCAGCCTTGTGGCCACACCTGGTCTGTGGCACAGCCTGGCCACCCATACACTCTCTCCTCAACATCTTCCATGCCCACAGTGCTGCATGTGTGTGCTGACATCTGTTGGTGTCCACAGAAAAGTGGTCCACAGGTGTGTGCTGTATGGTCACACTGCTGTGCTGTCCACTGGTGGCAGGATCACCACTTACTGCCTGGCATAGCTGGGACTGGTAGCAGATGATGGTATCATTGTGATGCCATCAGTTAGCAGCATATTTCCTCTATGTTTGGCTTTGTGTATGTGTCATATTTATTTGTTAGGGTTGTGCAAAGCCACACAAAAGCCATGCAAACACCATGCAAAGCTGATTACCCAGCTTTTCCTGGGCGGTAATGTGCACCGCGCAAAGTGTTGCGCTAAGTCACGCAAAACCACTTAGCGCAGCGCTAATCGCTGAATATAGCATTGCATCTGTATTCATGTCAGTCTGCCCCTTGCACACATTATGATTTTTCCCAGTGCTAATGCAGTTTGCCCGTGCTATTTGACCTTTTGAATATAGCAGACCTGCGCTAATCCCGCGCTAAACCTGCGCAAATGGTTTTTGCCCAGCTCAAAGTTTTGAATATCTGGCCCTACGTGTGGAAAATTAAAATCACCAAGTAACATCAGGTTATTGTCTATTATTTTGTCTTCTAACTGTTTCATAAAAGCTAAATTCTCTACCTGATTTAAACTAGGGGACTGATAGCACAGGCTGATTGTTAAGTTTTCTTGGCCTAACATAATTTTACTCCATAAAATTTCAGTTTGAGTATCTTCAAGATATAACTCATGACATTTAAATTTGTTGGATACATATATTGCTTATCCTCCCCCTCTGATATTTTTTCTGTTTTTTAACAATGCCAATTCAGTTTGGGAGGCTTGTTTTTTGTTAAGATATGTATAAACAAACCTGCCAAATAAAAAACTTTAGGGAGGCAAATAGAAAGATTCAAGGCTACAGTGGAATTTAGATAACCCTTTAGGGATGTTTAACCCATTCTTTAGGGTACATGGCAAACACTAAGTGGTTGTATGAGAGTGAGGTTAACAATGGCTTGCCCCACTCCCTGGCCACAAAAGTCATCAAAGCCCAGAAAACCTTAACTTCTGGCCTCCAGTAAGTACATATTCACTACTATAACTGATGCTTCCTTAGCTGTTCTTCACTGGACCCCTATGCCATTATTGCATTCTTCAGAAACTTGTCATCATTGATACATTTTTGTGGCCACAACCCATGACTTGCTCATTGCACTTCACCAAGCACCTATCAATCAATCAATCTTTATTTTTATAGCGCCTTTCAAAACTAAGGCACTGTTCAAATTATAAAGTACAATAAAAAACAGAATATAACTTTTAAAATCAATTCAATTAATCTGGGAAGGCCAAAGAAAATAAATATGTTTTCAGCCTACATTTAAAATTGCTGATGGTCAGGCATTCTCTTAACCGACGAGGTCAAGAATTCCACAAGGTCAGTGCTGCAAATGAAAAAGCACGAGCTCCAGATGTTTTAAGATGAACCCTGGGAATCTCTAGCAATCCCTCATCAGCAGATTGGAGATTGCGATTGGGGGAGTAGGGAGTCAGGAGATCTTTAAGGTAGTCAGATCCCTGTTCATATAGACCTTTGAAGCTAAACAAGCCTACCTTTTAGGTGATCCACCACTGAACTGGCAGTCAGTGCAGTTCACACAGGACAGGTGTAATGTGGCTGGACCTAGAGGTACCAGTCAGCAGCCTGGCCACAGCATTCTGCACCGGCTGTAAGTGGCGGATATCAACCCCAGACAGCCCTAGGTAGAGGGCATTGCAGTAGTCAAGATGGGCAGTAATGAAAGCGTGGACCAATGTTGGAAGGTCACCCGTGGGAATCTGGTGTTTCACCCGGGCAATATTCCTCAGATGGTAAAATGAGGATATGACCACAGCTGACACCTGAGACTTCAAGGTCATGCCATCATCAAAAGCAATGCTGAAGTTAAGCACCTGATCTGAGGTGATGAGCTGGACACCATCAAGCCAAAGACCCGACACCTACCCAATTATTGTGTTCTTCAGTCACCAGTAGAGCTGTGTGGAATCTAAAATTATGCCCTGCTGAATGCCCATGGAATGACCATATCGATTCTGCAGAATTTAGTGGAATTTCACCACATTTTAAATTTTAGTTATTTCACTATAATTTTAAACATACATGTCCAAATAACACCAAACGTGGAACTTAAACAGTACCAAATGGCTTACAAATGTGCACAAAATGTCAGAGTCATAGGTTGAAAAGGCATGGAGTTATGGATGGCCAAGCATTTAATCATACTTTAATTTTCAGTTATTTTGAGATGATTCTAACATTTCTTAACTTTATTTTTTCTCCACAGTGTCAGGATTTAGAGAAACATCCAGCATGGTTACATGCACCACATTTTAAGTCTCAAGCTTCAATAGGAGCTGAGTTATAGTTATCCAAACATGTTGCTAAAATTTTAATTTCTGTAATTTTAGTATAATTTTGACAGTATTCATTGAAATGTTATAAAATTTGGCAGGTATACAGGTTTTCAGTACATTTATATACAGTCAAAGCCACTTATAACGGGCACATCTGTGTAAGCAGATTCTGCCCGATATAAGGAGCGGTCGCTATATCCAAAGACAGTCATTTTTGAAAAATGCACTTAGTATTGCTATTAGGGTGAAGGGAAAAATACATTAAAGCCTCAGTTAGGCTCAACCTGGACTGACTGCTACCTACTGCCAGCAATTCTGCTCCCACCGCACCATTGCTCGGTTATTGCTGCCTACTGCTGGTACTGTAACTCTGCTCCTGCCGCACCAGTAGCTCGGTATGCAGCTGTCTCAAGTGATCGTGCTCTGCCACACTCACCCTGTCACCATACAGAGATGGATCTCTTCCCCTAAATGGTGGCTGCTTCAAAAAGGATGAGGGTCAAATTGATTTTGCTTGGTTACATCACCAGAGTTAAACCTTGAAAGGGGTTGATCTGCACTGTGGGGTAGGAGAAAAAAACAAGGAGACCATTGGTTTACAAGTCAGGGTGTATGATGATGTTGCCTCTGGAGTCATTGGACTCTGACATTACCAAAGTTCTTGGCATGGGGGGGGAGTATCTCCTTCCAGCAATTCTACTCCCACCGCACCAGTGCTCGGCTATTACATACTGCTCCCTGATGATCAGCAGCTAGTTAGTGCTAGTTAGCACTCTATGCCTGCCTACTATTTCGGGCAGATTAGCTGTTGGCTAATGTTCTTTCATACTGTAGCAATGGAGAAGTTTGAACATGTAGCCAAAATCTGCCTGAAATAGAAGGCGGGCATAGAACGTTATAACCAGCATTTTTAACATTGTGCTCTATGCATTTGGCAAGTGGCAAATGCAATCTTCCCGGTTAAAATGACTGCCCGCTTAAACCGTGGCAATATAAGTGGTGGGTACTGTATGCACATAGATTCAGAGTTCTAGCTGCATATGGAACTGAGTAATAGCCTGCCAAACATGTTGTCAAAATGTAAATTTTATGTATTTCCCTCTAATTTTAAAACAACATATCAATCAATCAATCAATCAAATCTTTATTTATCCAGGTGAACATCATTGAGCACAGCTCATTTGCAAGATGGACCTGGTAAGGTCAAGGTTCAATTTACATAGATACATAAAAAATATTCAATATATACACACACTCTAGGATACTACATAGAATATTCAGTATACACACAGTCTAAGGATACATTCTAATCAGACTTTACATTAAATTCAGGTGTAGTGGTAATAATAGGTAAGGGGAAGGGGAGCGGGAAGTGGTGTGCCTGGCTGGTGGGGGAGGAAGAAGATGGTGGGGGCCTATACTGTGGAACGGATAAACTGTGGGCCTTATGAAGAGGGCAGGAGGGTGGCATTGGGGGGTTTGTATAACAGGGGTATGGGGCTGTGATATAAGACAAGGGATTAAGCGGAGGCGGATGGAAAGGAGGGGTGCATGGAGTGTGAGGGGTGGTGACTCTTAGTAAAGGTGGCTACCTTCCATGAGTAGGCTATCTGGGGAGGGAGATGGATAAGATTAGGAATGCTCTACTGTTTGTGGAAACAATTACATTTTTCTTTGATAAGCCTCGAATACAGATATTTAAAGGATATAAATGAGATGTATCAGTTCACTTTCAGGGTCTTCTGCATAGTATTCCATAAGGCAGATAAGACATAGCTGATAGCAGATCTACCATATCGAGAATTGAATTTGGGCACTTTAAGCATGATGAAGTTTAAACTTCTTAGGGCATATTTACTTGATGTGATTTGTGTGAAGCAGTCTGAGACGTAATTTGGTAGCATCTTTGATATCGCTCTATAAGTCCATAGTGTGGCATTCCTGTCTCTTCTAAATTGGAATGAGGTCCATCCAACTGCAGCATAAAGCGAGCAGTGGTGAGTGCTGAGAGGAAGATCTGTAATAAACCTCAAGGCTCTATGGTAAAGTGTGTCCAGTTTGCTCAGATATGAGTTGGGACAATGACCATATAGGAAATCTGCATAATCTAATACTGATAGAAATGTAGCCTAGATCAGCTTCTTTTTAGAATCACTTGTGAGAAAGTGCTTTATTCTGTAATAAAGCCCAAGCCTCTAATGGAGTTTTTTTAGCAGATCTTCCAGATGATCTAAGTAGTCAAGTCTACTGTCTACCCAGACCCCCAGATATTTGAATTTTGTAACATATTCAAGATTTTCACCAAGGACAGTGGATATGTTGGGGAGATTGTTTGGGAAGGAGTGTCTGGTTTGTGTTTGGGGGGAGAAAAACATTGCCTTTGTTTTTTTTGCATTTAGCAGGAGTTTTTTTTCCAGTAGTTGGTGTTGTAATAGGTTGAATTCTGCTTGTAGCTCTATGCATGCTGTTATGGGAGAGGGGTGACTGACATACAATACTGTATCATCTGCAAACAGGTGTATAGTGGCTTTGGTGAGGTTATTGTCGATGCTATTGATATAGATGGCAAATAGGATTGGGCCGAGGATGGATCCTTGGGGAACTCCTCTTTGGAGAGATTTGAGTGGTGATAAGTCTCCTTCAGCCTTGACCTGCTGGGTCCTTCCCATGAGATAGTTATTAAACAATCTAATGGAGGTTGAGTCGAGTCCTATGGATTTCAGGGAGGAAAGGAGCAGTTCGTGGTCGACTATATCGAATGCCTTACTTAGGTCTAAAAATACAGCACAGACACAATTTTTTTTGTCCAGTTCGAGTTGCCAATCATTGGTTACTTTAGCCAGGGCTGTGATGGTGCTGTGGTTGGTTCTAAACCCAGATTGCACTGGATTTAAAAGATTAGCCTCTTAAAGATATCCTTTTAGTTGGGTGCTTACAATTTTTTCTAGCAGCTTGGATAGCACAGGGAGGATAGAGACTGGCCTGTAGTTGTTGAGGTCCATGGGGTCCCCTGCTTTCAGTAGCGAGATAACTTGGGCTGTTTTCCAGATCGATGGAATAGATCCTAGTTGTAGTGAAAGGTTAAATAGGTGTGTTATTGGCATTGCTAATACTTGTATGGCAATTTTTAAAAAATAGGGATCAAGGGAGTCTGCACCTGCACTTTTTTTTGTGTCCAGCTGTGATATTAATTCTTCCACCTGCTTCAGGGTGGCTGGTATGAAGGAGAAGATGGACTCCATTACCCATGCTTCAGTGTTCTTGATACCTAACTGGGAATGCATTTGGTTAGCCGGAGAGGTGTTGAATGTTAGACCAGTGGTTGTAAAGTGATTGTTGAATGATTCCAGGACTTCCAGTCTATCAGAGATGGTTCCCTTGCCATTGTGTATTTTGGCTGGGAGTGTGTTACTTGGATCGTATCCTGTTATGTCTTTTATGGTGTTCCAGAACTTGGCAGGGTTGTGGCAGGAGGAGTCTAGTTCAAACATATAATAAGCAGCCTTAGCATCTCGTACTTTTCTGGTACAGATATTCCTGGCTTTTTTGAACAGCTCCCAATCAGTTGATATCTTAGTTTTTCGTGCCTTTTTCCATAACTTGTCTCTGTCAAGAAGGGTGGCTTTAAGGTCAGGAGTGAACCAACGGTAGGTTTTATTTTTGATGCGTACCTTAGAAATTGGAGCATGGATATTAAGGCACATGTAATAATGTCATTTAGCACCTACGCTTATCTCCACTGTGTTTGCTAAGTAAAACTCTTGCCATCGTGTGGAGTGGTTTATCTCTTCCAGATATGCCTCAATGTTGAATTTTTGCTTTGATCTCCTCATTGTGAACTTGGTGGGGGGTGACGGCTTGCATGCTGATCCTATTCCCACAATAAGGCAGTGGTCACTGATGTCATTGAACAGTACTCCAACATGCGAGAAAAGGTGAGGTTTATTCACTAGTGTAACATCTAATAGTGTGCTGTTGCTTGTGTTCTTTTTGTTGATTCTGGTGGGTTCATTTATGAGCTGTATAAACCCATGTGTATCACAGAATGATATTAAGGGTGCAGCTGCCTTTGAGAGCCAGTTTAGGTTTAGGTCTCCTATGATTATAGTTTCTTCTGTTCCCTTTTTGATTAGGTCACCCAGGTGGGATAATAGCTTGAGGTCAGCTGAGGGGGACCTATAGCAGCCGATTAGCTGCAGCGATGTGGTGTGGGAGAGGGCCACTTTGAGGGATAGGCATTCAAATTCCTTTACCATGGATAATGAGTTGAGGCAGGTTACAGATAGGCTGTCCTTCACATATATTGCTACGCCCCCACCCCTAGTTTGGTGGTCAGCTCTGAATACTTGATAATTAGGTAAGTTTATGTCTTTGTCGGCTGTGACAGGCCTGAGCCATGTCTCAGACACTACTAGTACATCTGGTAGGGTATGCTTAACCCAGGCTTGGATCATCGTGATCTTTTTTAACAGACTGCATACATTAATATGGAGAAAGCTTAGCCCTTTGATCTTGGCTAAGTCTGTTGGTGCAGTGATGACCTCTGGGGGTCCTGGGTTAAGTTCTACATTTCCTGAGCATATTAACAATAGTATCAATAGTTCCATAGTTGCCACAAGAGATAGGTTAAAGATTCTTGCCGTTGCCCTTTTTTTTAATTCTGATACCGCTTTGTTTGCCATTCAGATATGGAGCTTTGGCCACTTGTTAGAGCGCTGATTAGTAGTCTTGCAGACAGGTGCATTGAATAATTTTCTGTACAGAGTTGAAGCAAGGTCCCATAAGATAGTAAATCCTCCTGAGTCCCTCCATGGCAACTGCTCCATGGGTTATGTTGTAGCATTGGGAGGTCGTATATACATACCCTGTCCCTTGTGACTGTTGCAGTAATGCAGTAAGTCGAGTAATGTAATACATCTCCCTGTGTGGCATCCTCTGAGAGATATCCTTTTTCACTGCACTCAGGATACAGTAATAGAGCTAGCAGAATCCAGAGAAATCCCCCCATTATGAAAAGTATAACTGGTATGCAGAAGGTACTATATCAAATGTCTTTCGTGGTGCCCTCAGTAGATTGCTAATATAAACGACTTATTCAACTACTGTCCGGTGAGTAGAGTTTAAAAAAAGGGAGTATAAATTAGAGGGAGAAGGATAGAAAAACACAATAGGGGGTGCCTAGCATATGCGTTTCTCACAGTGATGTTTAATTTCTCACAGTGATGTTTAAGGGCAAACAATGTTCAAGCTTTTGCTCAACAGTGTGGGCAGCATGAGCGAGCAGAAAGGGAGTCTGCTGATTTGGGAGCTAACGAGGGGATATAGAGCAGGCTACAGGGCAGCGAGATGCAGGGGGCATGATTTATGTTTTGGCAGGAAGGTGTCTATATAAGAAAGGCTACAGAAGGGGAAGGGCGGGTGGGCAAAAAATTGTGGTTTTGCCGTACCTTTCCCTGGCAGTCCCTCCGGTCTGGAGGTTCCGAGCATCGGCTTGTGGCTGCTGACTGCCTGCTAGCAGAGAGTGGCCCCAGCACTCGACTGTGGGCACTTAGCGAGGGTCCTCTTCTGAGGAAAAAAGACAGAGCACAGCAAGTTAAAAGCTTTGCAATGGCAAGCGTCAGCAGTGCAGCAAGGGACTGAAAATTAGCACTTTAAAGGCAATGATAATGATATTGAGAATGATAATGCAGGCCATATTGCCCACGATTGAGTACAGTGATTTGTGTAGAAAGACCAAGAATCCCTCTAGTGGCAGGTCTGTATAACCTGCTAATGGAAAACTAGCAACTTAAAAAAATATGCAAATTTAACCAGAGTTTAAACATTTAAACTACTATACCACAGGGTCATTTCTGAAAAAGATCATATTTGCAGCTTTAAATGAAATTGAATTAAAAGTATTCAAACTTTCACAACATTTAAAAATTAAATTTTGCAAGAATGTAAATTACAAATTTTTAAACCCCTGAAACTTTAAAACTAGAGAATGCAAAATCATTACATTTGGCAGGTTCTTAGACCGTACAAGGAGACTGTGTGTGCTAATTTTATTAATTGCTTGCTGCCAGAAATAGCAAAATAACATTTGTACTTAAAGTCAAATCCCATGAGTATTTGTGAAAATTGAACATTCCATAAAATTGGAATTTGCTAATTTCACTCAGCCTTATCTGGGGAATTCTAATTGAAGGATAAGGATTTTTGAAATCTGGAACTATATAATTGCTTTGCAGACTCGTACCCAGCACTGACTCATATTATTATTTATTTGGCTGTGTCTTTACTTTATTGTTTTATTGATGGTTGGGGGCATATGATTAGTAATTTTACATAGTTATTGATTTTTTTTTGTTTATGTATTTGTGTTGATAGCATATTTTATTTATTTGATCTGTTAATCATAATATTTGGTCTGGGTGGGATTAAGTTATACTGTGTGCGATTGTTATTGTTTTAAAATGTGCTGGGGTGGCCAAAAGATAGTCAGGCAGTGTTCCCCCACCAGGCTCAGGGAACTGCGCACTTTTGATTTACCCTATCTTCCAGTGGAGGTTTATAAGTGCTGTCAGTCCCTTGGGATTGCTAGGAAGCATAGGAAGGGATGAGGAACTGGGCCTGGTGGGGGAATGGAAAGGGGGGACAAATTGGTGTGGTAGGGACCAGGCGACACCCTGGGGCAAAATGGTGCCAGGACAGGAGTAATCCCTGTCTTGTATCCATACCCAAGGGCCCAGCAATTAATGCTGGTCAGGAGCTGAGGTCTTTCTCAGCATCTTATCCAACCCGGGCAATGTTATGTAATGCCAGGTCCATCAAAAACAAGACAGCTATTATAGCTGATCTTGTTGAAATAGTGGATCTGGCATGCATCACCGAGACCTGGCTGGATGAAAATGCAGGCCAAATTTTGGCTTCTGCAGTCCCAGCTGGGTTCTTGGTGATTCACCACCCGAAGTTGGATCATAGAGGTGGGGGTGTTGCCATCTTTTTTAAGTCCAAACTGGACCTTGTGGAGGTTCCAGTGGGAATCACCAGATCCTTTGAGTGTATCATGGGAGAGGGTGTAGGTTGCAGGATACTCCTCATTTACTGTCCACCAGGTGATGGGGGATTATTCCTGCAGGAGATTGTGGACTTCAACATCAACATGGCATTGGAGTCTCCCAGATGGATTATTCTGGGGGACTTTAATGCTTGGGTTGATGATGAACTCTCACAGTTTGGTCAAAATCTCCTTCAGCTAATGATAATGCTGGGCTTTACACAGGTTGTTACCTCCTCCACCCATATAGGAAGTCACTCATTGGATCTGCTATTCCTCCCGGGGATGGAGATCATTGACTTGGGGGTGGAACCAGTCAGTTGGTCTGATGATCATACCATAGGGTTCAGTTTTGGGGCCCCCCCAAATAGACCTACCCCTTCGGAGATGGTTCGGTACTGCCCTTTAAGGGGAGTTACCCCAGATAGTCTATTGGCGGTTTTGGACCTTTTGGGATTGCTGAGTGAAAGCACAAGTCCAGGGGATCTAGTACTAGCCTATAATAAGGCAGTGGGAGATGCCTTGGACTTGATTGCTCCTGTTTGTGTTCTACCACTCACTCTTTGCTCAAAGTCCCCTTGGTATGATGTGTCCTTGAAGGAGATGAGGTGGGTTGGTTGAATGCTGGACAGAGCACGGCAAAATCCAGCCTTGATGCTGACTCGCTTAGATTGATGGAACACTGTGAGGGCTATCAATCAGAAATCATCCATAAGAAAGCAAAATCCCTCTCCAGGTAGATTACCGCAGTTCATAATCGACCAACTCAACTCTTCTGAACCATTGACAGATTGTGCAGTCCTGTCTGTCTCCATTCCAGAAGAGCTTTTTCACAAAGTAAGTGTGATGAGCTAGCTTGGTTCTTCACAGATAAGGTTGCCAACATCAGGGCTGGAATTGGCCTGGCTCCCTCTTTGAGGGATTGTGGAGGTTGATGGGAGGTGGTGAGCACCCAGTCTGTCTGGACGGAATTCAGCTGACTGGAATTCATGGACATTGTGAAGATTGTCCAGATTTTGTGCCCAACCTGTTGTAATTTGGTTCCAGGCCCTACTCCCCTGCTGGTGGACTGTGTAGAAATTATCTGCCCGATCCTAGCTGAAATTGTATGGAGATCCTTGGGGAGGGGAGTCTTTCCAGACCCCCTAAAGGAGGCAGTCATTCAACCACTCCTTATAAAACCCTCCTTGGATCCCGATGATCCAGCTAACTACTGACCTGTCTCTAACTTTCTCTTTGTGGGGAAAGTTATTGAGAAGGTGGTTGCACTGCAACTGGATGATCACCTTGTAACTCACAATGTCTATGAAGCTCTTCAGTCTGGTTTTAGGAAGAGGCAGAGCACAGTGACTGCTCTTGCTCGGGTACTAAATGACCTCCTAATGGAGAGAGATCAAAAGGCTTATACCATCTTGGTCCTTCTTGATCTCTTAGCAGCCTTTGACACTGTGGACCATGGGATGCTTTTGGAGACCCTGCAGTTCCTTTGTGGACTGTCGGATACAGTCCTCGAATGGTTTCAGTCTTTCCTCGTAGGTAGGTCTCAGAGGGTGGTCACTGTAATTTATTCTTCTGATGCCCTCTCCCTGTCCTGTGGGGTGCCACAGGGCTCCAAATTGGTGCCCATGTTGTTTGCAGTGTATATGCTGCCATTGGGAGATATCATCAGACAATATGGCTTGAGTTTTCACTGCTATGCAGATGATACTCACTGTATTTGTCCTTTGTGCCTTGTCAGGTTGATGTGATCTCTGTGCTAAATAGTTGCCTCTCTGAGATCAAAGACTGGATGAGGTTGAGTTGGCTGAGACTGAATCTGGATAAGACCAAAGTGTTGGTTGTGAACCCAGGTCACCTGGGGGGTGGGTTTTGGGGCTGGGCACATGTTGGGCCCATGGCTTAATGGTGTCCAGCTCACCACCTCAGACCGAGTGCATAACCTGGGTATTATGTTTAATGACAGCTTGACCCTAAAATCTCAGGTGTCAGCTGTGGTTAAATCCTGATTTTACCATCTGATCACCCAGATGAAACACCTGGTTCTTCTGGGTGACCTCCCAACTTTGGTCCATACCTTCATTACTACCCGTCTTGACTACTGCAATGCCCTCTACCAAGGGCTGTCTGGGGTTGATATCCACTGCTTGCAGCTAGTGCAGAATGCTGCAGCCAGGCTGCTGACTGGCATTTCTAGGACCAGTCACATTATGCATGTGCTGCACTGGCTGCCAGTTCAACGGTAGATCACCTATAAGGTAGGCTTGCTTACCTTTCAAGTCCTACATGGACTAGGACCTGACTACCTGAAAGATCTCCTGACTCTCTACTCCCCCATTCGTCCTCTCTGATCTGCCAACAAGGGGTTGCTAGAGATTCCCAGGGTTTGTTTGAAAACCTCCAGTGCTCGTGCTTTTTCATTTGCAGCACCAACCCTGTGGAATTTTCTGCCTTGTTGATTAAGAGAATGCCTGACTGTCAGCAGTTTTAAAACCATGCTGAAATCTTTTTTATTCTCTCAAGCCTTTCCAGACTGTTTTTAAACAATTTATATTGCTGTTTGTTTTAAATGCTGTAGCTTATGTCTATACAGCACCTTGATTTTGAAAGGCACTTTATAAATAAAGTTTGATTTGATTTGATATAAGAAGCAGGTAGTACAGGTGGTCACCAGGTTTAGGAATTAGATGCACAGTTTCACCAAGAATGGACAGCTGAGCTGGGTAGCACAACATTGGTAGATACCCAAGTTGGAACAGGGAAGCATAGAGTGTCAACAATTCCAGCCTCAATGCAGGATATTTAAGGATCACATCCAGTAAATTTATGATCCAGGGAGCCTGATATATTTGCAAGTCTGGGACTTAGAGGTACTGCAAGAGATGTAGTGGGGAAACAAAATGTCTGGGGCAGCACGAAGGAAGAATTTAGACTATTCCAACAGGGTAGGTCAATAGGAAAAGGAGTAGGTGGCTCACATTTTAAGGGAGTTTGTCACTGTAAAGAACAAAGATGATATCAATGGGATCAGTAGTAGTTCTACTGAGTCAATCTTGCCGTGCCAAAAGAGAAGGTGGGGGGGATAGCCACCCTGAGAGGAGTAGGAGGACTGCAAAAAGCTCAGCCCAGCTTATTAAATGAAGTACTAATAAGTGCATGTTAATATTAAATTCCACAAAAAAGAATTTTGGATGCTTTATCTATATGCTACCATAAATATATGAGAAACTGTCACCAATATTTTTTCTACTGAAAATTTAAAACTGTAAACCAATGTATCCAGTTGTGTTAGACACTAGGATACACTGACTATGGATATGCATGTCAAATGTTAAGTCTATGCGTGCAATGGCAGAGAAGTTACAAACATCCACATTTTAATAGTTTTCACAAAATTTTGCAAATATTTACATAAAAAAAGTTTTGAACCCCTGTAAATTAATAATCTCTAATCCAATTCTGCCCATATTGAGATCACTCTATAAGCACTGCAAAATGGTTATTATTGCTAATTTACACATGTCTAGCTCCAAAGGTGCCAGAGTTATTTGCAGATTAAAATATTTCAAGAAATTCCCTGCAAAAAATAAAATGACAGATTTTGAGCAGATATAATTTTGAGACAATGCATCATATTGTCATGAAATCTGGCACATTGTTAGAACACCTATCATAAAGTAAGCATGCCAAATGTATGATATCTGACCCACTAGATGGCTGAGGTATATGCAGATAAAAATGTTCAAAACATTTTGCACAAAAAATAAAATGACAGAATTTGAGCACCTATAATTTTGGAACTGTCGATTAGAATTACATGATATTTTGTATGGTATTGGCTCTCTTCCCACACAGTGAGTTTGCCAAAGTTCCGAGCTCTAATTCAAACGATGGCCAAGTTATGATCAAATTACTACATTTTAAAAATGCTGATGGAATTCCACATTTTGTGGAATTTCACAAAATTTCATCAACATTCTGTGAATTTAGAATTTTCCCATGCCACACAGTTTTAGCTGACAATCATGAAAATATCTGGACATAATCATATTACAACAATGCATTGTTTACTGTTCTTCACTGTGCCTCTGCTCTTGTTATTGCATTATTAAGCCACCTGTTATCAATCATTTGGACATATTCATATGACAATAACCTGTGTCTTGTGTGCCATACTTTGCTGGTCTCATGTATAATTGCTGTATTCTTCAACTACTTCGAACATCAGTTATATGGAAGCATTCCCATTACCTCAGCCCACATCATCTTTGCTGTAACCCACTCCCATCATTTCTTTATTCAGTTTTTTCAACTTCTTGTTTATTTATTAATGTGAATAGTTTATATCACACTGGTAAAAAGACAGTTAATATACAAAACTACCATTGCAAAGTTAATAATAATAAAAGTAATGCAAATGAGAACAATAATGAGATTTTAAAAATTACAATAATAAATAAATAAAATGCTCTCCCACTTTATCCAATTGTTACAATGAACTGTACTGTAAGCAGCTGTTTTTTAGGGCTAACAATCTTTACTCCATCTTCTCTGTGTTACCAAAACATTTTATGACTTCACTATGTCCTACACAAAGTCTTAATAAATTGATGTGTGGTTTCATATATATCATGATTAGAGGTATTTGGAGTTGGGAAAATTTGCTCCATGTACAAATCTGTGGATTTCCACTTTTCCATTAAGTTTTCCATGTTGTGCAGTATGACTTTAAAGATTATTGGCGGGTTTGCAAAATTTTGAAGTTGAAAACTTTGAAGCACATTAAAATTAATAGTAGAAGTGTCACAGCTTATGAAGCTAGAACTTTGCTGTCGAAGTTCAGCATAAGAAGTTAAGTTTGCAATGTACCATGGGATATGGTGTCACATGTTTCTGAACAGCCAATGAGAAGCTAGTTTGGTCATTCTGTGAGTGTAGTGTGTTGGAGAGAGACTTAGAGAGCATGGCTTGTGCTTGTAGCTTAGAGTCAAAATCTAAAAACATTATAAAAAATAGCATTTTGGTGATCAAATCGCTTCAAAACTGTGTTTGCGAGTGCCCTTTGCACACACAGTACTTTTTTATTTTGATTTTCTCCTCCTATAGTCTTTATTTGAAGTATTTGATTTTTTGTTAATAGAGAAGTTGTGGTTTGGTGGCTTGTGTGGGGGAAGGTAGGAGCAAATTTGAAGGCACACTTGTCTTCAGAACCAAATCAGTGGTCCAGTGCTCTGCCTTTTCTTAAGAAAAAAAATCACTGTCCTCCTGACTGCAATTTAACCAGAGAGATTGTTGTATATCTGCCATCACGCCTTTATTTAGAAAACAAAATTACTGCCTTCCTGACTACGATTTAACTAGAGTGGCTGCTTTGTGCCCCTGCATACACACATGTGCTAGGAAAAAAATCACTGTCCTCCTGACCGATTTAGGCAGCGTGATTGTTGTGTTTCTGCTGGCACACCTTTATTTAGAAAAAAAAAATCACTGTCTGCCTGACTGTGAATTTAACCAGATTGATTGTTATGTGCCTCTGTGTGCACACCTGTGCTAGGAAAAAACACTGTCCTCCTGACTGTGACTTTAACCAGAGTGATATTTGTGTGTCCCTGCATGCATACCTGTGCTAGGAAAAAAATCACTGTCCTCCTGATTACAAATTTAGGCAGTGTGATTGTTGCGTGTCCCTGCATGCACAACTGTACTAGAAAAAAATGACCATTCTGATGGATCCATGATGTCGCATCGACGATTTCATTTAGATGCAACGTTACCCGACACCACTTCATTGACCAGAATTGTGGTTAGGATGGTGCCGGCATGCTAAATCTCTTTGTTTTGCAGGGGGCTGTGCTCCCTGCATCCCCTCCTTGGGATTCTCAACTCTGAGATGCAGCCGAGTTGGGGATAGGGTGCAGGACCTTGGGGAAGGGTGCTGGGGACCCAGGTGGAATTTATAGTGATGTGGCAATGTTGTCGGTATCGACCATGTTGCTGTAAAGCTGTTGCTGTAGTGACGGTATACCCTCCTGACTGCAATTAAACCAGAGTGATTGTTGTGTCCCTGCTGACACACCTTTATTTAAAAAAAATTACTGTCCTCCTGACTGTAGTTTAACCAGAGTGATTGCTGTGTTTCCCTGCATGCGCACTTGTGCTCAGAAAAAAAATCACTGTCCTCCTGACTGCAATTTAACCAGAGTGATTGTTGTGTCCCTGCCGGCACACCTTTATTTAGAAAAAAAATTACTGTCATCCTGAGTATGAATTGAACCAGAGTTAAAGCTCCGCCACTTTGTTTTTCACTAGGATTACAGCCCAGTTCTGAAAATGTATTTTAAATTGTAAAATGCTTGCAGAATTGCCTGTTGTCTGAATTGTTAACGTCACTGTTAGCCCCAAGGACAGCATGACTGGGAATTAGCCAGAAAACTATTTAAGAGGCCTCTTCATTCACTTTATATTTCAATTGTTCTTTAATTTACGGACTATGCTTTCTCTTTTTTCACCTCTCCCCTGTACCGCCCACCGATCTTCCCTGCACTTTGTCCTCTCTACCCCCCGCTGCTTCCCTGACACCATCCATTTTCCAGCCTGCCTTTATCTTTCCCTGCTTTGCTTTTTTGTTCCAGTGAGAAACCCTGAGCAGGAGTTCTCCAGCTGCTGCGGCACAGCTTTTTCCTGTCTGTAGCTGCCCACCCTCCTGGATCCGAGACACTCTCCTAGTGGCTGAGAAGAGATCCAGCCCAGCTCCCACTGAGACCTTCTCCCCTTGCAAGGTACAGTAACTCTACTTTTCTTACTACCATTTTTGAAAATTGAGTGCCAGAGGTCTGATACCCTCTGATTGGCCAGATTTAATGCTGAGGACTGCTGATTGGCTGCCTTGGTATCCTGAACTCTGCTGTAAGCCCCACCACTTCTGTTTTTCACTAGGATTACAGCCCAGTTATGAAATTGTATTTTAAATTGTAAAATGCTGGCAGAATTGCCTAACTGTTCTGAATTATTAACTTAGCTATTAGCCCCAGGAATAGCATGACTGGGAGTTAGCCAGAAAAGTAGTTAAGTGGCCTTTTTACTCACTTTACATTTCCATTGTTATTTAATTTACTAACTATACTTTCTCTTTTCTCACCTCTCCCCTATACTGCACACCGATCTGCCCTACTCTTTGTCCTCACGACCCCTTGCTGCTTCCCTGACGCCATCCATTTTCCAGCCTGCCTTTATCTAATCCTGCTTTTCTTTTTTGTTACAGTGAGAAACCCTGAGTGGATGTTCTCCAGCTGCTGCGGTGCAGCTTTTTCCTCTTTGCTGCCACCCACCCTCCTGGACCTGAGCCGCTCTCCTAGTGACCAAGAAGAGATCCAGCCCGGCTCCTACGGAGACCTAACTCCCACCGGTGCTCTGCGTCAGCTTCCCACCCTATCTGGGCATTTTCTTTTATAGTCTGTAGGAGTCACATGATATATTAAGTGTCCATTTTTCCATTGGTCGGTAACATTGACCCACCACTAGAGGGACTTTTTCATCTACTTACAACAACCCTCCCTATTCTCGTTAGGCACACTCCCTGTTTATATGCTGTCCATTCCATCTGTCTCAACATAAACCTGATCAATTAACCTAATGAGGAAGCTGTACTCCCTGTGCTCAATAATTCATCTACTACTACTCTCTATACTCCTAAGTATTGGGACCATCCATGTTGCATACCATCTACCTCCCCATCAAGGGAAAATTAATCTGAATTTATACTATGATCCCTGCCTTGTCTCTGGAAACTTTTCCTTCAAATCAAAGGGACTTGGTCGCCTCTCTGGCTCTTTCCACAACACTGCAATGATGCAGGCTCTTCAGATCACTTTAATTACATTAACACAACTACCCCTGCTAGCCTCTCTCTTCTGCTCATAGAAAAAAGAAAGATATGGGTCAAAAAGCGGTCAGTCAAACTGACGACAAAACTGCTTAAAGGATGCTTACTCAGAGTCATTTTCATGCTGCTACTTCTACTGGGCAATGTTCACTCAAACACTGGCCCTTCCAGTAACAACCACACCTTTGTCTAAAGAAAGCAGGGTACTATTGTATTGGCTTCTGTAAACATCTGCAGCCTTCTCCCTAAGGTTGGCAACCTGCAGACATGGGTTACTCAACACAGACCAGATGTACTGTCGGTTGTCGAAATATGGCTGTCTCCAACTGTATCTGATTCAGCTGTAGCACTTCCCAGGTATAACATTTTCAGGCTGAATATGCTGACTAAACGAGAAGGTGGCTGCGTCATCTATCTTAAAAATATGATGTTGGGACATTCTCTCCCCTGTGCCTAATCTTGTGTGCTCCTCCCAGGTGCTAGCCATTAAAATACTTCTTGGGACCCATAACAAAGCACTGACGGTGTTCTCAATCTACGTACCTCCAAAAGGACATGTGGAAGGCCTACAAAGATTCCTGGGCTATATCTGCAGCAATCAACCTACATCCGAGGCTATACTTTTGGGTGAATTTAATATAAATTGGCTTTCACCAGCTCATGGCCCTATCAAAGATGCCCTGTCAGCTTGCCACCTTTAGCAACTTGTTAACTTCCCTACCAGATATAACTACAAGATGGGGACATGCACTCTACTTGACTGGATCCTCACCAGTCGCACAGATCATATCACAAATGTGACTGTACATTCCGACTCTTTAAGTGATCACTTCCCTGTCTCCTGTTCCTGGTCTAATAAATTTACCAAGCCCCCTCCTCAAGCCATCTACAGCATAGTACTAAAATGTAGCCATCTTGAATGCCTAAAACTACACTTATGTAACCTCAACTGGTCTGCACTCGACTCCGTTACTGATGTAAACGTAACCCTCAAGCACTTTATCTCCTGCTTCAGTGCTGAATGTGACATCCATGTGCCCCAAAAATGAGAAAGGTATGTGGCTCAGTTAACACTTGGATTACCGCTGAATTACTTACCAAGATGAAACTCCGGGATCACCTCTGGCACTGAGCAAAAGCCATGAGGCGACAAGTTGATGTGCAAGCCTACGAAGCAGCTGGGAATGAGTGTACATGGGTTATCCGACAAGTGAAAAGCAATCACCATAGACAAATGCTTGCCAACTCTTGGAGTGATAGTAGAAATCTTTGGTCAAATATAAAGGATGTGACTGGTAAAGTTCCTAAGGTGGCACCCTCAATGCTCAATTTTGAAGGAGACCCTACTATGAACCCTCTTGCTATTGCCAATATCTTCAACAACACCTTCTCAGATCTGAGCAGTGTCCTCTCTCCAGACTTATTTGATGACACCTCTACTACCACTACACAGCAGCATGATGAAACTTTGTGAACTTCACAGGAACAAGATGACAATCACAACACAATTCCACCTTCTATTTTAAGAAAGTACCAGTTTCATTGGTTAAAAGACACATGTGCAAAGTCCTGGGTAAGTCAAGGCACAGTGGGGACTCTCCGGACCATTACACTTACCCTTAACAAAGTAATAGTTCCTATCACAAAGATTTTCAACCTCTCACTACATCTATCTCAATTCCCCCATATCTGGAAATCAGCCTTAGTAGCCCCTGTACACAAATTTGGTGATCGTACCCTACATTTCAACTATAGACTAATTTCAATCTTCCCCTCTATCAAAAGTGCTGGAGTGAATAGTTGCATACCAATTATATGACTACCTTAAAAAGTACTCCATCCAATACCCACAGCAACATGGGTTCAGGAAAGGGCATAGTACCACCACTGCCCTCCTGGAATTTACTGATTCCGTTCACCAATCACTCGATCAGAGGAACCTTGTTAGTGCAGCCTTCATAGACTTAACAAAGGCTTTTGATATGGTGACCCACACACTTCTGCTTCAACAACTAACCACTATTAGACATTCAAATGATGCGATGCTCTGGCTCAAAAATTATCTTCACAATTGCTACTAACAGGTGAAAATCTAAAATATCACCACTGGCCAACGGATTGTCCACTCTGGAGTGCTACAAGGATCTATTCTGGGCACCTTCCTTTTCAATGTTTTCATTAACAACCTTCTGCATTGCTGCCACCAACAGATCCTTTTGTACGCTGACGATGCTGTCATCTTTACAAGCCAAGTTAACCCCACTCTTCTTGAGCATCACCTGCAGCTCAGCTTTGAGGAAGCTGAAGAATGATTCAGTGCCCAGAAACTGGTCCTGAACTACAAAAAAAAAATGAAGGTTATGATGTTTAGTACCTCGCACAGCAAGTATAAAACCCATGCCCTCACTATAAGAAACTGCCTTGGAGCGCCACTTGAACTTATTCAGCAGTTCAGATATTGGGGGGTTACTTTTGATAGCCACATCCCCTATGCTCTGCACATTGAGAATGTCTCTAGTGTAATTAATATAAGGATTGGGCTCCTTTACTTGCATAAGTGTAGTTTGACACCTGAACTGCTCAGACTGGCAATCTATAGCTCCATTCTACCAATCATCGATTATGGTTTTGTTATTTATGGTTCAGCTACCCCTATCTCTCTCAGAAGGATAACTGTTGCACACAATAAGGCATGCAGGCTACTAACAGGAGCAGCTCACCTTACCCACACTTATGACCTATATGCGCAGATGGACTAGCTCCAGCTTAGTGGAAGGATTAAATATCAAACATGTCTACTAGCCAAAAGATACTTGGCCTTCTACCCTCTGGGACTGCTAACCTTCTGATCCCATACTGCAGCACCAAGCACACCTGTGCATCAGATAACCAACTCTTCCTTGTCTCCAGATGCCAGACAAAGATCCTTCTCTTACAGAGCTCCACTTTGGCTCAATGCGTTGGATTTTGAAATATAATCTACATCCATACTCTGCCAGTTCAAGCTCCTGTTCACACAGCACCTCATATCCAACAGCTCCTGTGATTGCTTCACCTAATGGCATACCACTGCTGCTACCTCATTGCATCCTGTGCTCTGTCCTCCTCTTTCAGGGCCACACCATACCTAAAATCCTACACCCTACCCCTCCCCTTTTCTTACAGCCCTTTACCTATGACATACTCACCCCACCCTCCTTGTTGCTGGCAGCACTACTCATTCCCCCGTATATCTTCCTTATACCCTATCTCTGTGCACCTCCCCGCCTAGCTTCTGCAGTGAGTACCCCTCCCCCCATAGCTAAGTATGACAAGGCCTTTGGCTGCTCCTCTCACCTTCTAGCTGTCTCTGTCTACTTCTTATCCCAATTCACCTTCTATTCCTACTTCCTCTACCCTTAACTGAGGTGTTAGTTTATAAGTTGCTGTTTAACCTTGATATTTTTGCACAATTTTTTATGCTTTATGTCTACATAGATTACCATTGTTAGTCTTCCTTGGTTTGTATGTAACCTTCCACACTGATGTGGAACCTTTGCAAAAGAGCTGCTATGTGCTCAAAAGTATTTTAATCCTAGACTGAAATAAATAAATAAATAAACAAACAAACAAATAAATAAATAAAAAAATAGTGTATCCCTTCGTGGACACTTGTGCTAGGGAAAAAGAATCACTATCCTCCTGACTGCAATTTAACCAGGGTGATTGTTGTGTGCCTTCCAGCACACCATTATTTAGAAAAAAATCACTGTCCTCTTCAATTCAACCAGAGTGATTGTTGTGTGTCCCTGCATGCACACCTGTGCTAGGAAAAAAATGTACTGTCCTCCTGACTGCAAATCTAACCAGAGTGATTGTTGTGTCCCTGCTAGCACACCTTTATGTCCTCCTGACTGCAAATTTAACCAGAGTGATTGTTGTGTGTCTCTGTGTGCACACCTATATTTAGAAAAAAAATCACTCTCCTCCTGACTGCGATTTTATCAGAGTGATTGTTGTGTGTCCTTGTGTGCACACCTGTGCTAGGATAAAATCACTGTCCTCCTGAATGCGAATTTAACTAGAGTGATTGTTGTGTGTCTCTGTCTGCACACCTGTGCTGGGAAAAAAAAATCACTGTCCTCCTGACTGCGATTTAACCAGATTGACAGTTGTATCCATGCATGCACTGAAGAATGACTGGGAAGAAAAGGGCAACTAAAGGGAGAGGCCATGGAGCAGTCACAAAGAACAATGCTCAATTTGTGGTCACTAATAGCGGTGCAGGAGCCCAAAACGTGTTGGTGAGAGCAGAGGGACAGCATTCAGATGACTCTGTGGCAGGCAGTAGCAGTAGTAGCAACATATTTTGCCCTGGTGTTGGTTTTCCTGCCTCTAAGTTTTTCTCTGTCGAATCTGTGGGAGACATGGTGACAGATGTGTCAATGTCAAGTGACACAGTGACAGGAAGCAGCAGCAGCATCACCACCAAACAAAGAACTGTGGGCCTGGAGGTGGTTGATTTTGAAGTGCAATTTGAAAGTGGTGCTGTTGGTGATGGTGGGTCAGTGGTGGAGCCTGATAATGTGTGTCCAGTGCCAGTGGGTCAGGGTGAGGTGGTACATGTGGAGCCACATGATGACGCCAATCATGAAGAGGTGGTGCCTGTGCCTGTCACTGAGCCTGTTGCTACTGAGGAGGACAGACCTGCAGAGAATGATGGAATTGCCAGCTTTTTTGCAGACAATGATTTGGATAATGTATCAGACAACACGGATCCCTCATAGTAGCCTGAAAAGAAAAGGCCAAAACAGGGTGTCACAGAACATGTCTTTCCTGTTGCCTTAACTAACCACCCTCAAAAAGGACCCCACTAGCACTGTTTCTCTCATTTTTCCAGACAACCCACAACATGACAAAAAGCAAATCTTCTCCTTTGCTGTCCCAGTCATCTTGGCACCAAGTAAATACAAGGCCCCATAAATCGCTAGTGTGGGATTTTTATGTACTGGACCCATCTGATGAGACAGTGGCAATTTGCCAACCTTGTCAAACCCGAGTAAGTAAGGATAAGAAGGGTAGTCACCTCAGCACAGGTGGGCAGCATACACACCTTAAAAACAGGCATCCAATTCACTGGCATCAACACCAGAAGGCAGCCACCACCAGTGGTTCCTGTCCATCCAAATCAGTGGGCAATGTAAGCCAAATATCCCCGGTACTACATGAGGGAGATGGAGGTGCAGGTGAGGAGGAGGAGGAGGACATGTATATGGCACTGGATGAGGAGGATTCTGGAAGTGGGCCAAGTAGTGGTCCTAGCAGCAGGACTACCACCCCAAGTCAAAGTGTGAGCACTACCCCAGTCATGAAAAACAAAAAAGGTGCTGAGACGTGTCATGTAGTGCCTGTGAGTACCATTGGCAATCCCTAGTCAAGGAGCACCCCATTAATAACACAATGATGAGGCAAGCTGTTTGGCACACCACCAGGTGCATCACCAGGCAAGCAAGCCATCTCCATCTTCTCAGTTCCGTCAACTCAAGTATCTAGCAGCAGCCGGCAGCAGTGCAGACACATTCTGGAAAGTACTATACCTGAAATTATAACAACAGCTACAGGAAATATTGATTATTGCATCAGGCACAATTTACACTGAAAATGCCCACACCTCCATCAAAGGTAAATGAAATAATAATTACCTAGCAAGGTACAATACCATGGCTACAGCTGGATGGTACTCATCATGGCCCTGGGTTAGTCAATCATCATCATCATTTGCTTGTGGAATCCAGACCCTCACTGGCAAAAATTACAGGCACAAGGAATACCTGTAATGAAACAGAGCAGAGACAGTGATTTATAATCAATGTATCAATGGCACAGAAGCAAGGTATGCTGACCTGATGGTGACATCAACATAGCAATATACCTAGCTGTCAGCAAAATTGACACTTTGCCTACAGGTCACTGTTTGCTCTAGGGCAATGTAAGGAAGTATTTTTTCACAGAGAGGGTAGTGGACGCATGTAACGGCCTTCCTGAGGAGGTTGTGGGGTCAAAAAACAGTGGGGGAATTCAAAATACATGGGACAGACATAAAACAATTCTTGTGGGGGGTAGGAAAAAGTAGGCTGTTGGTTAACTAGGATCTGCAGCTTATCCAATATGTAAGGAAATAGGCAGACTGGGAGGGCCAAGTGGTCCTTATCTGTTGTCAGAGTCTATGTTTCTATGTTTGGTGCACCTGAGACAGGGGCACACTGTCTCCCGATCCTGTATCCCCTTCCTGAATTAACTCTGACTGTAGTTGATAACCCTTAGTACGGGGGGTGTGGGTGGCAGAGTCCCCCACATGGGGACATAAATTCCATTGCTGTGATGCCGGTTGACAAAAGTGTTGTTGAACCAGCATCATAGAACTTAGAAGCAAGGCCCCCTCCCCCCAAAAAAAATACTTACCTTCTTGGCTGGCAAATGTTGTGAATTAAAACAACATCTATGTTGAATCTGTATAGCAGTAGCAGTATGATGTCATCAGTACCCATAACTGAAAATGAATGAAAGAGCAGTACGAACATATTAGCCTTTGAGCAGGTACCAGTAACCACCCACATTATAAAGAAATAAAAAAAAATACTTATCTTTGCACTATGTGTCAGCATCAAAATTCCAATTCCACAGCGAGCAAAAGTCCATATCTCTGAAGCAGCAGCAGCAGCAGCAAAGCACCCTTTCCTTAAGTTATACCATCCATTCTCACTGTCAATACAGCAACTAACTTGATTTTGTGTTACATTACTGGGATGGGATGATAAAAGCTCAGCCTTGCACAACTACGCAGCAATGTTTAACTTCTCTTCAATTTTTCTAATGTTGTTTTTCCCAGCTTCTATGAGCTGTGCAACACCAGCAGTATTTGGCAGCAGGAATGGAGTTTCTCCCTGGCAACATAACTTTTAATGTCTGACTGGCATAGAGGTGACAGCTGTGGTGGGGTGGTGGTGGCAGGCCCTCAACCCACAACTACCAGAATCATGTTTAACTTCGCTTTCAATTTTCTCATGTTATTTTCAATGCCTTGTCTGGCGTGTGCAGCAACAGTATTTACCTTGGGAAAGTGGTTTCTCTCTGGGGACACAATTTCTCATGTCTGACTGGCATAAAGGTGGCAGCAGTGGTGGTGGAGGTGGTGGGGGTGGCAGGCCCTCAACCCATCACTACCAGAATCATGTTTATCTTCCCTTGCAAGTACTGTGTAAAATACTTGACATTTGTGGATAGTGAGAGGACACATGAATCACTACAAACAAAAGGAAGGAAAGGGGTTCATGTATAAAGATTTAAGAGAATGTCTAAGATTTTGGTAATGGCTTTTAAAATACATTAGTCCATTACCTTATGCTAGCAACACTCATTTAGTCCCAGAAAGGATTTGTTTTCATTAAGTCCACTACAAAAGGGAAGAAATTGAAAATTGTGCTGAGCAGATAGCCAGTTGAACTCTTCCACTTCCTGGCCAGCTGGCACTGGTCAAACCCCTCACTCAGATGTTTTTTGATGTCAAACCAGGCAGCAGGAGGGGGTGTGCCACATGGAAGTCAAAGGAGGACATTTTCTGAACTGTTTGATACTGTATATACTAAAGGAACATTCGATATAAATGAAAGTCACTGCCCAACTAACAGGGGCCCTATTAGTTGAGCAATAACTTTTATTTATAACAAATGTTCCTTTAACATACATAAAACTGTTTCGAAAATTTTATCCATTGACTTCTATGTGGCATACTCCTGTGTTCTGCCTGGTTAGACATCACAAACTGCCTGAGCATGGGAGTGGGGCCAGCAGGTCAGCAACTGAAGGGGTCGCCTGGCCATCTGTTCAGCACAATTTTTGATCACTTCCCTCCCATAGTTGACTTAAGGAAAACATTCCTTTTTGTGCTCAAATGGCTATCCTGGAAGAAGGTAATGAGCTACTGTATTTAAAATGCCATTACTGAAATCTTAGACATTTCCTTTAAAGAAAACACAGAATGGGAAAGGGACAGGCCATGGTCATCACAGGAAGGTGAATGCTTAACTGTATAAGAGGATAACATTAATGGAGTAAGCAAGTGAAAGGATGGAATGAAATATGGACCTTGACAACTTATAACAGTAACACAAAAAAGTTTAGAAATAAATGTAACCCACCCCCACCAGCCCCCCTTATCTAACTAGCAGGGCTGCTCCTCTCATCACATGGTGCCAAAGAGAGGGATGGGGGTTGTCACTACAGTTCAGTTTACTAGTACATTTCCTTCTGATCCTGCCATACTCAGACTACCTGGCTCACACCTGATGGGACCATTTACCATGGCCATCAACCTAGGTCCCTGGGAGAAAACGTTTGCTCACAATTATGCTAGGTTTACACTTCTGGACAGGAGCACTCAAGTAAATCCAGACACAGTGGAAGCAATAACAGTATTGTCCAAACCAGGTTGGGATTCTAGAGTGTGGCTTTTATTCGCATACACAGAGAATAATCACAAAGTGAAGATGGACCCCCACAGGGCTACTCCTACTGGTAAATGCAGATTACTGAGGTGCAGACATTCCTAAATTCCCATTTAGCATAGGCACACTGAACACACACAGTGAACTCTCAGCTTCTGAATTACACAGCAAACTCTCTAGTTCTGAATTACTCAGCAAACTCTCTGGTTCTGAATTACACAGCGAACTCTCTGCTTCTGAATTACACAGTGAACTCTCTGGTTCTGAATTAGGAGATTGGCACACACGACCAGAACTGGTACACTTCCTCTTGACTAGGAACACACGGCCAGTACTAGGACACTTTCCTATATTTCATGAAAAATTACTGGTGGCACCCTCGACCATCAAAGAGCACATACAGACTCACAGAAAATCCAACCCATGTCTGGGCAAACTATTTTCTTCAGGCACTGGCCAAATGCACTGAAAAAAAAACACAAGTGTCACAACTGAGCTTGAAGAGGTAAACTGGTTGCTCGAGATAGGGGGTCTCCCACCTTTTGCTTCCAAATTTATACTCGTTCATTCATAATAACAGCCTTACAGAAAACTCGTAGATGCTATCTTGAAATGTCTTTCATACTTAACATACTACATTACATGCCTCTGAGTTGTCAGAAAGTTAGAAGTTCTGTAACTGGCACTGTCTCTTCACTAGACCCCAACTTTAGCAGACACTTTTAAACAGAAAACAGTCTAGGTGACAGGATCTCTTTGAGAGAAAATTCACCACAAGGAATGCAGGTGCCCCAGGCATTTCCACACAAAAGTCACAGGTACTCATGGAGCAGTTGAATCTCAGGCAGCTTCAACACAGTCCAGACTGGGTGAGGGGACTATCCCTGGACCCTGAAGATCTCCCCATCCCTCCTGGGATGGGGTAAAGGAAACCCCAATTGGCTTGGTTTCCACCACTTCACCACTAGGCTGTACTGGCTTACACTAGGGTGAGAAACAAACAAAAACACTACTGGTAGCTCTCTGATGGCGCTGAAGAGAGGAGATGCACTACCTGCAACCTTCTCCACTGACTCCAACTGTAGACTCTCTCAATCTAACTGAACATTCCAAAGCTCACTCCCTGCTGCTAGCTCAAGTGTGGTTTGTGCTGCTGCAACAGTTCCATGATTACATCATCCTCCACTGAAACCAGAGAATGACAGTGTGAAATCCATTTAACTGGTATTTCAGTAGCTGCATCTCCCTGCCTGACACCAACTCAAATGGGATTCTAGTAACCCCTGGGAACAAGGGGGTTACATAAATATTTGACCATAATTAAAAAGAGATTAGAGATTAAGTATAGAGAAAATCATTTTTTTTATAATGTTTTATATATTTTTTGGGGAGCAGGGGTGTACACAATAGGGGGACAGGGACACAGCATGGAAATAATGTTATAATGTTTAATATATTTTTGGGGGGAGCAGGGGTGTACACAACTGGGGGAACAGGGACACAGCATGGAAATAATAAACAACAAATAATAAAATTGTCATTGACTCAAAAGCACAACATGAGTTATGATGACACCAGTCAAACTGTCAGACTCATCAGACGGCACCACTGCTGCCTCTAGCTGTGCCAGGACCATCATCACCACTACGCAGCTCAGAAAGGACAGTGAGAGTCTTCTCATGACTGGACATAACATTATCCAGTTGATCTCTCACTTCCTGCCCAAACTGACTGAAGTCCTGGTGCAGCTGTTACACCTCGTCCCACAATGCTGCCACATCCCCCTGTGTGGTGGGTGCTATGGGGTCCATATCACCTGCTGCGGTGCTGCCTATCTTGTCTGTGGCTGACGACTGCCACCATGCCAACTCACAGCAGCATGATGGACCACCTTCTGCTGCTCTGCTTCACCACTACCACCATGTGCTCTACCCATCTCATGCTCTTTCACCTGCCACTGTGCCAGGTGGTGGATCCAGAGGTGTGTCCACTGGCTGCCGGTCCCAAGGTGGCTGCCTTGTTTCCCCCACCTTACAGTGTCACCAAAGACCTTGCAGATGGCCACTGTTTCATCTGTAGGATCTATGTCAAAGAACTCCCACACAACAGATCACCCAGTGAAGGAGGGAGAACCAGATGCTATGGTGGCAGGGTACTGGACATTGCCAGTGGTGGTTGAGCTGCTGGAGGTGGCACTGGCAACATTGTAACTCAGGATTTGGGCAGACATGACTGGCTCCTGTTAAGGGGAAAATGGATCCTGCTACTGACCCTGCTGCTCCTCCTGCTGCAATGGAGTAGCAGAACACCCATCCTGATTTTGGGGGGCAGGCTCACTCACTCCTCTCTCAAATGATATCCTGTTGGTCCTAATCCCTGCCACCTCACCCTTCCTGATCTCCTTCCCACTTCTCTCCATTTAAAACAAAAAAAATAAGTAAACGAGAAAAAAAGAGACATCACAAACACGAGCACACACACACACACACACACACACACACACACACATATGCATACACAAACAGATGTGCAAAATTAGGAAATTTCATTATGCAAAATATTTCATGAAATTTGCATGTTTTGCAAAATATTTTGCCGTCATGAAATGCGACATTCCATCAGCGAAATGTGAAATTTTGCCTTAGGAATGGCAAAATTTGGGCAAAATTTGCTGTCTCAGTGAAATTGCTAATTTTGTGGTGAAATTACTCATTCTGCGGTGAAATTTCATAACTTCACACTCAATGAAAAATGTTGAATGTCAGAATTTCGTGAAATGTTTCATGTGGGGAAATTGCCAATTCTGTGGCAATTTTGCTGGCAAAATTTTATTTCATAACATCTCTACACACACACACAGTATACACCCTATTATTTCTAAACTAACCAAAGCAAATATACACTAACAACATTTTTCAGTGCAAAATAAAGATAAATAAAGATATCAATGACGGACACAGGAAGGTGAAAATAAAATTAGAAAATGTACAAAATAAAATACTTCAAATAGGGTTGGTTTGCTAGGTAGCTCAGAGATCTGCGGCTGTCTGCTGCTTCACTTGGCTCTGAATGGCAAAATTACACTGATTCTTGCCTGACTGGGGCCTCCCATGTAACATGCAGGATGTGAATCAGATGACAAACCCTTTTTTCAAGAACTTCGAAGTTAGGAACAAAAGTTGAAGTTAACAGTCGAAGTTGACTTTGAAATTACATGCAAAGTTTTGTCATTAAAAGGCAATTTCATGAAATTTTTCTTGGGGCAAATCTGATGACTTCGAACAAACTTTGGAGGTGAAATAAAACTTTGCAACATCTATAGTCATGATGGTCATATTCACTTTAGTTTTAAAGCTTTATGTGTACCACCATAACTGTGCCAAACAAACACTCCTGATCCTTCTTCTCTATGCAAACTCTATTGCTTTTTCTTCCATGCTGCTTTGTCTGATCACAAAACAACCCTGAGAATGAATGTTTTGTTTAAAACAGAGCAGGTGGAGGGGCAATAATAACACAGAAATGCAATTCAGTTCAGTGGCTAGCACCTGTTGTATAAAGTACACTGAAGCAAGCTGTGCAAAAGAGACACTATAATGTGGGTAGGGCAAAATGTGCAGAAAGAAACTAAAAAAGTTCAATGTGCACAGCACGATCCACCAGTACAAAGAAAGTATAAAATTGTGGCATTTACCATGCTAAATGTGTAACCGCATAATATTTTGTCTGAAGCTACCTGAACCTTCAGCCAAATGACAAGTCAAACCATACAAAAATTGGATTTGGATCTGCATAAAATGGATTTTTAGTAACAATTTGGACACTTAAAAAATGCTGTTTAAACATAACAACCAGAAGGTGCAGCACAACTCTGCTTAGCTAGTGGCAACCTAAACACAAACATATTCTAGGGGGAGAGGGGACAGAAGAGATTATTAACAGGTATAGAAAGGGTGATGTGTATCCTGAGTAGTGATTTGCAAGATAATATGAGGGGATAGGCCTTTAGGAGTGGGAAATCTGTTTTAGAGATGGTGGAGAGGGACAGAAAAAAAAAAGCAATTGGCTTGTGGGTATTGCAGCAGGGATAAATAAGGAGTGTGCTTTACAGGAATAGAGTACAAATAGGAGGATGGGTGGAGAGAGGAGAATTGGGAGGAGGGAGAGAGGAGTACTAAAATTTTGAGATGAGGATGGAGCAGTGAGAAAAGTGATGTGATTCAACTGAAAGAAAGACGTTCAGATAGAGCAAGTGGGGATTAGAGAGAGGTGGGGAGTTATTTATTTATTTATTTGAGAATTGGTAACTGGGAGAGGCACACTGAGTTGAGGCCAGTATCCAGGTGTGACCCAGTGTAATGGATACTGTAATGGTTACTGAGTTAGTGGCAAATTGAAAGAAAGAGTCAAAGAGTGAGTCCTGTTTGGCTCGGGTGGACTTGGAAGCAATGCTGAAGACCAACACCATGTAGTCAAACAATGGCAAGATCATCTTAAGGACAATCTCACAATCTCATGGCAGACTGGGAGGGGTAAAGAAGACTAATTGCAAAATAGTGACTGACCATAGCACAGTTCTTTTGTGTGGAGGCTCTCAATGGTGCCTTATGCATGAATGCGGGTCAGGTATATGCATTCACTAAAGCTGGCAACCTGTCTGTGGCTCCATCACATTGGTGTTTTGGTGCACAGGGGGTGGAATGGCAGACACATGCAGGCATCCAATCAGATGCTCATCCTGTCAACATAGTGGATCACCTGCTTAATGTGGAGCAGAGGATTGTGGGACAGTGTGAGTCCTAGAAAACCTCTTCAGTTGGGCAAGTGCTCCAGTGGCTGCCTCCAGCCCTCTCTGCATGGCTGGAGGGCTGGGGCAGCATGGCATGGGGGTTGACTGTCCTGCTGTGGCTGGCTGGTATGGTATGTGGAGGGCATGCAGTGCCTATGGCAGAATCACTGCCTGCACAGCTTGTACCCCCATGTATCAACACTCCATGCCTTGGTGAATTGCAAGGAGTGGGGGAATGCTCCCTGGTCACTCCTCTGGTCCATCTGCATGTGTAAGGTAGCTGTATAGATGAACAGGGGATTGGGTATGGAAGGGGGGCATGCCCCTTCCATGAATGCTGAGTGGTCCATGGGACCCCGATACACAGCTGTGTAATTCAGGGTTGCCTATGCATTGCAGATATGCTGCACTTAGGCATTGAGTATAGACCCCAATATGTGAGGGGGAAAATGCAAGTAATGATCCAACCACACTCCAAGGTGCTGAAAATGGGTAGCTTCTTCCAAGAGAATACCATTAAGGGTCTTAAAGACCATAGTGGTGTTGAGCCTGTCAAGCTTCTGCTTAGTGCCAATGGACATGGACATAATCTTTTTGACATTAACAGCAAACTAGTTTGAATGGAATCAGCACTGGGTGTTGTCATTGTCATACTACAGCAACAATTTTAGAGCAGAGACCAAGGCACCAGCGGTAAATAGTAAAGCAGTGGGTTACTAACAGTTGTATGTATGTGCAAAAGGCATCACAACCTGAGGGGTGGTGATTCATAAAAATGTAAAGGAGCATGGGGCTCAGAATGGAGCCTTTCTGGACCCAGTATAGACAGAGAGGAAAAGGCATCACTAACCAGAATAAGCAATGCTGGTCAGAGAGGCAGGAGTGGAATCAGCTGACCACCAAGTCAAACAGTCCTGCACTCAACTAACTTACTTTCTTTCTTTCTTTCTTTCTTTCTTTCTTTCTTTCTTTCTTTCTTTCTTTCTTTCTTTCTTTCTTTCTTTCTTTCTTTCTCCCTATCATTTTATTTCTTTATTATCCCTCTTTCCTGTAGCTTAGCTATAGTCAGCATAGTAGAATAGTAGAGCAATCATCACAACCTTCCAGCAGGGAACAAACCAGTATAAATATTATGTGGCTGGAGTACTTCAAGGGCAAGATAGCCCTCTGTGTAGTATAAATGAGGATCCACTGTATGCAGAATCAATAATCATATTATAAATAATTTAAAAAAGTTACAAAAATCCTTCCAATACAAACATTAGGAAACAATTAATAAAGAGGTTCATAAAAATTGTGAAACGGGCAGAAAGAATTCTGGCTCTTGATTGGCTGAGAGGTACTTTTAGCTGGGCTGTTATTCCAACACAACAGCCCATCTGAAAGTAGCCCCAGCACAAATAGGACTCAGCATCTTGCAGTTATAAATGCATCTCGCTGTCTCATGGCAAAATGACCACAACTAACATGACGGCACAGGTATCTTCACTATAATTTTTTTTTTATTTGTTTAGTTTTTGTTTACCGTGTAGGTGCACTAGCCAAAGGACTATTTTCAGGCACGATCTGGGAGGGTACAGAGACAAACATCAGGAGAAAACATTTTTGTACATAATACAAGATCACATGTATGTGTTGAAACAATTAACAGCAGTAGATGTGACAAAAAACAAGACTGCATTTGAGTTTACAAGTGACAAATACAATCAAGTCAATTTTTAAGTGAACCGAGATGAGCAGTATACAAACAGTAAGGAATAAAGTGCTGTGACAGCAAGTAATAGACAGGCAGAGTGCAGTGAGAGGGGAGATGGTGAGAGCATTGGAAAGAGGAGGAAGGCAATAGATGGAGGGGTTAAGTATGGTATAGTAAAACACAGGTTACCGAGTAAGGTTCAGCCGATGATGAAAGAGGAAAGCTGCAAAGTTTGAGAAGAGAAAGCACTCAAAATTAACCAGAAAGGGATAGGAAGAATAGAATGCTAGATGTTAGGAGGAGTGATTAATAGGAAGTGCTCACTGTTGGAGTGGACCCTAGGCTACCTATAAGACTACAGAGAGTGTGGGAGGGGGGGATTAGAAAGTAGGGGCTAAGGTGGTTTGAAACAGGAGCATATGTAGGAGAAGAGATAGTGGCGTAGCTCTCTCTTAAAAGAGATACGGGATGCAGCTTGACATAGGGTTAGGGAGATTGTGTTCCAGAAATGAGGAGAAATAATAGTCCTGATTACAAATGGATACATGGGGATGTTTGCCTGTCCTCAAACATGAGGCCTGTTGTAAAAATAAGTTTTCTTTGCCTTAGCCGAATGTGACTCAAAACAGTCTTTCACTCAAATTCTGCTCTCACAGTTGCTTACATGTGACACTGCAAGCCGCTCCACCATCACTGCTCGCTGGCTGCTCATGGTCTCTTCACTCCATGTCCCCAAATTTGCCACCATTTGCAGCATTTCGTAAAAGTCCACAGTGTGCTTGAAAGACAAATCCCTGCTCCACAAACAGCCACCACTCCACAAACCACCACTCTAAACTGGTACCATGTATAACAAGGCCATGCTGACCATCTGCTACCCATCCCTGCTGTCTATGTGTAGCATAGACACCACCTCCTGGCAAATTGCCAGCACAACTGCACATCACGGCCTGGACAAAGGGTACTATGTTTTCCTTTTTTATTGTCTTGTTTTAAACTTTTTTTAATTTAAACACAGTAACTGTATTTTCATTTATTAACTCTGCAGGACCCATTTCGTAATTGCAGTAAGACACTCCAGGGTGTGTGTGTAGTGGTGGGAGCAGTCAGCCTCACCTCAGTAGTGGGTAAGATCATGGAGGAACTGGTTAACGATAGAATAGTTGCAAACTTGAAATCCAACCATGCTCAGGATCAAAGGCAACATGGATTCACAGCAGGAAGGTCATGTCCAGTAAATCTGATAGATTTTTTTGCCTGGGTGACAAAGGAAGTAAATGGGGGGTGGGGGTGGGGGTGGATGTCACCTACCTTGATTTCAGCAAGGCCTTCATTATCATCCCACATAAAAGGCTGGTTAACAAGATGGGTAATCTAGGAATGGGGCATAAGGTGGAAGACTGGGTTAGGAACTGGCTAACAGACAGGAGGCAGAGGGTGGTGGTAAATGGGATCCAATCCATGGAGAGGGGGTGACCAGTGGGATAACTCAAGGATCAGTCCTTGGGATAGTCTTGTTTAAAGCAGCAGTGCAGCAAAAGATGTTATTCTAAAACAACAATTTTCTGCTATGGTTCTGAAAAATATTGGCAGAAGTGTTGATTTGGGTTTTCTGGGTGCATTCTAAACTATGTACTGTACATTTGCATTTTTGTCTGGGTTCTTAACCTCCTCAGATCTTCAACATGATTTCTATACAAAAATGAGGTGGTCATCTTTTTTCTTGAGAAATAATTATCTTAAAACTTTCATAAAATTCTTAATTGATAACGGAATCTGAAAAATTCACCATCAAAATAAATTGAAAGGCATATGGCATTGATTAGGAAGAAAAAAGGTGGGGTCAAATTTTAGCCCACTTTTGTTGCACTACTGCTTTAATGTCTTCATTAGTGTCATTATGGAAGGACTGGAGGGTAAGGTCTGCCTGTTTACAGATGACACCAAGACTTGCAACAGGGTGGATACTCCAGACAGGGTGGAAAAAATGAGAAGGGACCTGAGGAAGCTTGAAAAATGGTCTGAGGTGTGGCAACTTGGGATAGGTGAACTGGTTCATCAAAAATATAAACTGACCCGAAAATGCCAAAGTGTTCGTAAATGAATGGCTTCTGAACACTTTCAATTGTTCAGAATTGTTCAGGCAGCTGCTGCATCATGGGAATCCAGCTCGAGAAGTGCCAGAGCACAGGAGGAACCCACAGGAGGGACCAGAGACAAGACTCTGGTTCCTCATTGAATGGCCGAGCTGTCCATATTCCTAAGATAGTACCTGATTGAGTTTGCTCTAGCAACCCACATGATCCGCCTTAGGAACTGGGCAGAAGAATACTGGATGGAGAAGGAGCAGAAACTTCTACAGGCTGCTCCATGACCAATTTGTGTGCCTGCGCTACTTATGTTTGCCCATTGGGCAAACTGACTCATCGTTTTCTGAAAAGAAAAACTAAAGATTGACATTTTATATATTTATATATATATATATATATATATATATATATATATATTTATTATAATTAAAAAAACTGAAAAGAAACCTTGGGGGTTGGGAGTCGGGGATTCGGAAGTTGGGAGAGGAGACTCGGGGACGGGAAGAGGAACTTAGAGACTGGGGGCAAGTGAGTGAGTCAAGAAAGACAAGAAGAGACTCAAGTGCCAGAGCCAGACTGCCAGATTCTTTGGGGGGTGAACTGTGCCACCCATACCACACCACTCCCAGTTAGCCTTTTGTTTTTGTTTCTTGAAATTTCTGTTTATTGCTTCTTTTGTTGAAAAAAACAACAGTACAGATATTCATCTCATGCAAGAGATATAACATTCCAATCGTTATACCTTACTCTTACACTCTGTTGCAGTAGAAGTGGGGGAAAAACATTAGAATAGGTAACAAACCACCCAACATCCTTATAGTCCCCAGAAATGCCAGCCGCTTCATGGCTAAGGTTAGTATCCATAGGTAGAATTTCACAGGTGGAAATTTCACACTAGCCTGTAGTACTGTTAACCTTAAGAAAAATTATACTAGCTTTAAGGTAGTAAAGTCCCCCATCACTGTGCACCAAACCCCCATAGCCATCCATCCCCAACACAGCAACTTTATAAGACAAAGCCTCAAACTATATCAGATATAACATGCAGCATCAATTACAGGGACAAAATTAAAATCCCAAAAGCAGATTGATATTATTAAGCAGTTTTTCATATGCCATTAGTATAATTTAAGCCCCTTATTCCAAAAAGAAAAAGTTCTCCCCCCAAGCAATTGCCAGAGGTAGATAGCAACATTATTCCCTGAGTCCATGGCTGCTAGATCAATGAAAAATAATCAAAGTCCTTGTGCTCATCTGGTATCCGAATCAGAGCTTTCCACCTCGACGTGCCTTGAAGGTTGGGTCTGAAACTCTAGTGTGACCTTTTCGGACCAATGACCGACGTCTTTCAGATCACAAAATTGCCAACTCTTACCCCATAAATAACTGATAAACAGGCTGGCAATAAAAAAGAATGGACATATCAAGTAAACGTAGCTTTTGTCGCACCACGTCAAACTGTTTGTGATTGGCCTGTGTCTGGAGTGAAAGAGCGGGAAATAACTTTATGTCCTGGCCCTGTATTTCTAGGGGGTATGATGCTCATGCAGCTCCAATGATTGCATCTCACACCTCTGAACCAAACGTTTTCAGGAAAACAGTTCTTGGCTGATTAAGATCAGCTGGTCAGATCTGTGAAGTTATCCGGTATGCCTGCCTCAATTCTGCCCACTCGAATCCTTCTGGAAGAAAAGATTTTCTGCTAGCCAAGTCTTTAGGTAGGTTAAGAGGCTCACCCCCTCGACTCCCTCTGGCATGCCTATTATGTGTTCATTACCCACCCGCATGGCATGTTTTACTACTTCCAGTCTTCCCCGAAGATGCTGCATTTCTTTGGTGACAAGCGCCACTGAAGCTTGGGCTACAATAGATCACTTGTTTGCATCCACCACAGATGAGGTCAGGGAGGTGATTGTTGCATCGTGCACCTCGAGCTTGGAGAGGATTTTTTCAATTTTTGCATCCATCACCCTCACTGATTCAAGCAGGGCCTGCCAGGGGGGGCTCTGTTGTTGTTGAGGTTGTGGAAGGACAAACTACTTCTACTCCCCTGCTCAGCTGTACCTGCGGTGTGGTAGGCTGCTTATTTACAACCATCTGGTAATGCATTTTCTTAGTATGCCCTATTGCAAATCTGGTATCACTGGATAGCTGGAGGTCTTAGGCAGCTGTTGGACTCATGTATTTTTTAGTTTGACTTCTTTGAAATTATTTTTGAGTGGCTAAAGAAGAGCTGTAAGTGCAGAGCTCTGGAGGAAACATCCTGCCAGGTGTGTGAAATATTGTGTATATATGTGTGTGTGTGTGTTTGTGAAATAAAATCTGCCAGCCAGTCATCAGTGCCACTTCTTGCATACTGTCTGTGTGACCCCCCCAAGAAGTCATTCATCTGTCCTCTGCCTCACTGTGCTCCATGGGGTCTAAGCTTTGGCTCAGTGGGTAGAGCATTCTGTCACATCACGTGGAACAAATAAAAAAAATCCATGAACAGAAAGTATTATATCAGAGATGGTTTGGCCAGGCAGGGTCCCTGAATCTCTGTGGGTAGCAGCAGTACCTACAGCATTATCCTAGGTAGTGTGTGAAATAATATCTGCCAGCCAGTCACCAGTGCAACTTCTTGCATACTGTCTGTGTGCCCTCCCCAAGAAGTCTGTCATCTGTAATCTTCCTCCCTGTGCTCCAAGGGTATAATATATGGCTCAGTAGGCAGGGAATTCTATCACATCACATGAAATAAATAAAAAATATATAAAATCATTCAAGGGAAAGTACTATGTCAGAGAAGGTTAGGCCAGGCAGGGTCCCTGAATCTCTGTGGGTAGCAACAGTGCCTGCACCATCATCCCTTAACCCAGGTGGCATGTGAAGTACAAAGAACCTCTGCGCGCAAGGACTGAGGCAATGGTTACCCCAAAGGGCATTTGGCTGGGAAGCCAAGTTTCAAAGAAATACAAAATCACACATGCCCCCACAATGAAAAGTATCATGGGCTGCATATGCAAATCACCACAGAATATTATACTGGTTCAACTTTAAGCAGAAATGCATGGTGCCAAAAGTCCTCTCACACAGTTTGCAAAGGGTGCCAACAGAAGACATAGACATGTGCTTCATCCCACCAGGACTCATCAGCATGCCTCGTCTGTCTGACACCCCAGTGGAATGAACCAGCTGCCCCAAGATGGTCTATCTGGGTTATGTTGTGGTGAACCCAATTAAAACAAAAAACTATTTTAAAAACAAAGAACCTCTGTGCGCAACCACTGAGGCAATGGTTACCCCAAAGGGCATTTGGCTGGGAAGCCAAGTTTCAAAGAAATACTAAATCACACATGCCCCCACAATGAAAAAGCATCATGGGCTGCATATGCAAATCACAACAGAATATTATACTGGTTCAACTTTAAACAGAAATGCATGGTGCTGAAAGGCCTCTCACACAGTTTGCAAAGGGTGTCAACAGAAGACAGACACGTGCTTCATCCCACTGTGTGTGTGTGTGTGGAAATAAAATCTGTCAGCCAGTAACCAGTGCCACTTCTTGCTTACTGTCTGTGTGACCCCTGCCCCCCAAAAAGTCAGTCATCTGTCATCTTCCTCTCTATGCTCGGTGGGGTATAATCTTTGGCTCAGCGGGCAGGGCGTTCTGTTACATCATGTGGAATAAAAAAAAATAACCACTTTTTTAACCCTGAGCAAGCAATAGACTGGCATTATGAGTACTCCAGAAAATAGTACAGCAAAAGCCAGGGACAAAGGAAGTAAATGTAAAAAAACGTTTATTCAAGAACCCAGAAAGAGGTTGCCCCAAAAAAGGAAAGTACATCAAGCACCAGAGACTGTTGAAGGGGCTGAGCTAAATGCTACTACTATCCCTGTGCATGCTAACTCTTGGTGGACTGTCTACATCAGAAGGGCTCAGTAGTACAGCAAGCAAAGTTTTGAAAGATGGTAGCAATAGCAAGTCGTCTGAGAAAAAAGTGCAAAAACAAAGAGTATTCCAATTGTACATAACGTTTAAGCACTTACAGGTACAACTCACAATTGCTCGATTTGCAACACATGCATATCAAATAACTCAATCTGTGACTGCAAATGTTAGCTCTACTGAATCTGCTGATGATGATGATGGTGATGCCCATGGTCATGGTGAGATTGATGATGATGAGCTTGTGACTTTACCTTTAGCTGTGTCTCATTCTGGTTCTGACAGTGACAATGTGGATAAAGATAATGACAGTAGTAGAGTGTCAAAAGGGAAAAAGAAAAGGTCAAAGGCACAAGGCACACAAAGTGAAACAGTCTGACAGTAGTGATGATGATGGCAATGGTGCTGCAGAGGATTCTATGATTGTCTCACCTGATGAACGAGAATCTTCTTCTGATATGTCTTCCCCATGTAAACCCAGTCACTTGACTCTTAGTCTTACTGAGCTCATTAGTAGACATAGACAGTCCACCTCTACTGTTTGGAATCATTTTTACTTAAACCCCAAGGATGCTTGCCAAGCTTTATGTGTGTAATGCAACACTTGCGTTAGTAGGGGTAAAAATAATGTGCATTTTTGAACCACAACAATGATGCGACATCCTATGTGAATTCACCGTATCATTGTATATGGTTCAAATAAACAGTCTAACATTGGTAGCGGAAGTCTAGCAGGGCTCTCAGTGAACAGTAACATTCTACTGAAACAGTGGGAAATGATCACCAGGCAAGATCCTAAAGTCCACTTTCGCCTCATGATCAGGATCATGATAATTCTGTCTGGTCCTCTGTTTTACCAGGCATGGCACATAGTCATACAACACCCTCACCAAAATGTAACTTTGCCACCCCTGATAAGAGGCAACTGAAGTTAAAAGAAGTTTTTGAAAGAAAGTCTAAATATTCATAAAATCATCCCATAGCACTGGCAAAAATAGCAGAAATGATTGTACTTGATTTGCAGCCAAACTCTATTGTAGAAGATGTGGGTTTCAGAAGGCTTATAAACTACTTAGAGCCATGATATTTAATGCCAAGTAGAAAATACTTCTCAGTAACAGCTGTGCCCAGGATGTGTGACAGCTTAATACTTCAAGTAAAGCATGCTGTCTGAGAGGCTGAGGACAAGGTAGTTCACTTCACTACTGATATGTAGATCAGCAGCCAAACCATTGCCTGTCTTTCTCTTACTGCACACTGGGTCACTTTTGCAGGCAACTGGTCAACATCCTCGCATACTAGTCTGTCTGCTACCACTTCAGCCAGTACTACTACTACCACTACTATCTCTCAGAGCTCAAAAAAAACTGTCACATTTCAGAAAATGGTAGTTCTCTATGTATGTCACTTTCAAAACACACACAGCACAGCACATTCAGCAAGAACTGGAAAGACTACTTACTGCTTGGGTCAGTTCACAGGGTTTGAAAGTTGTTGTTTTTTTGTTGCTGACAATGGTTCAAATATTTAAAAAGCACTTCACGATGGCAACTATATACATATACGCTGTTTTGCACATTGTCTTTACCTAATTTTTCAAAACTTTCTGGATAATTACTGGCAGGTATTAATCACTGTGTGTACAGTGCACAAAGTGTGTGGCCACTTCAACCATTCAGTAAAAACCTGTGACAACCTTGCTGATATCCGGAAGGACAAAATTCTTCCTTGTCTTCAGCTTGTTCAGGATGTAGCAACAAGGTGGAATTCATCTTACTTTATGGTTCAATGCATCCTTGAACAAAAGGTAGCTATCACTGAGTATATCATGTACACTGATATCGGGGAAGGAATTGTACTCCATTCTACTCAATGGTCTCTGCTGGAACAGTTGTGTCACATTCTGAAACTATTCATGAGTGCTACAGAAGAGGTCAGTGCAGAAAAGACATCCCTTAGCCAAGTTATTCCACTCATTCTACTTCTCAAAAAAAGACTGGAGAAAATGAGGAGCAACTTAGATATGTACTAATCTCTAGCCAATAAAATGCTTACCAGACTTAGCAATGATGAAAAATGTTCATCAGTGACACGGAGCAAGGAGTATCTCTTAGCAACATTGCTAGATCTATGTTTCCAGAACATACATCTTCCTGATGTGGTTTCTGAGGATATGGAGGAGTTGAACTACAGGCAACTTTTGATTGAAGCAGTAGATGAGGTTTCATTAGGAGGATTAGCAAGCAGTACTACAATGACACCACCTCAGATTCAAAAGACTGCTGAAAAAAACAGTACAGAAATAGACAATGAGGAGTATGATATTTGGGGCCAGCTGCAGGACATTGAAATTTCACAAGGAGAAAATGTATGCTCAGTAGTAAGTAAGGTGAATGCATATTTGTCTGAGCCCAACATTAATGTAAAGGATGACCCTTTAGCTTACTGGAAGGAGCAGAAATTATGCTGTTCAAAGCTAGCTATCCTGGCTTGTAAGTATATTGGATGTCCACTCTCCAGTGACTGTTCTGAACATTTTTTTAGCTCTGCTGGGGATGTTGTGATTGATAAATGAACAAGATTACAAGATTAATACCAGACAATGTGGAGAAACTAACGTTCTTGAAGGTTAACTTGCCAGACTTTGGTTACACATGTGATGGTAATCTTGAAGAAGATGACACTGACAGCAGTACCTGTGCTGCAGCTGTGGAATGACACAGCAGCTTTCAATTATGAGACTGAACTGCTTAAAAGTTGAGATCTGGGACTTGCCTGCCTTTGGACCACATCATCGTCATCCTGGGGTAGGTGGGAAGTGCAGCCAGTAAATCACATCATCATGTACCAGTAGCAACTATGGCAGATAAGTCCCTGATCACACATGCAGTCACTTTCTCATTCTTATGAGATCATTTACCGAAATGCACATAAGAATAATTCTTTCTTATATAACCACATTGATACACATTGCTAGCTTTGTTTTTCCCCCTGATAGTAGTGGTAGTAGCAGTGGTGAAGTAATCACTTTGGACTGCCTTGTGCTCTCCTTTCACATTACTTCATGTTGGCATTCCATACCGAGACCCATTGCTATGCTAAACATAATTGGTGACATACAAACACACTGACCCCTTCTACAAAAAGTCAGACTCAGGAGACTAGTTTTAAAAAAACTAGAGATCTGGGACTTGCCTGCCTTTAGGCCACATCATCGTTATCCTGGGAGTGGGAGGGAGGTGCAGCCAGTACATCACATCATTGTACTGGGAGCAACTGTGGCAGACAAGTCCCTATTCTTACACACACAGTGGCTTTCTCATTCAAGGAGATCATTTAAAAGTAAAAAAGTAAAAACTTACTGAAAAACGCTTTTCCAGAGATCAAACCAACCACTTTACTGAAAACAATAAGCAAAACAATACAATATTAACAATATAAAATCATAGGCCATAAGCTTTTACAAATAAAAAAGCTTTCAACTCTATTTTAAAACTCTCAACAGTCAGGCAGCTTCATATCTGACGAGGTAGAGAATTCCACAGGACAGGAGTTACATATGAAAATGCATGAGCTCCAGATGTTTTCAAATGAACCTTGGGAATCTCTAGCAATCCCTCTTCGGCAGATCGGAGTGAGCAAGAGGGGCAGTAGGAAGTAAGGAGATCTTTCAGATACTGCGGTCCCTGTTCATTTAAGACTTTATAGGTCAGTAACCCGACCTTGAAGGTGATTTGCCATTGTACTGGCAGCCAGTGCAACCCGCACAGAACAGGCTTAATATGACTATGCCTAGATGTTCCAGTCAAAAGCCTGGCTGCTGCATTCTGCACTAGCTGCAGGTGATGAATTTCAACCGCCAGTAGCCCCAGGTAAAGGGAATTGAAGTAATCAAAGCGAGTGGTCACAAAGGCGTGGACCAGAGTAGGAAGATCAGCCGGAGGAACCAGGTGTTTCACCCAGGCGATATTCCTCAGATGGAAAAAAGAGGACTTAGCAACGGCTGACACCAATGATTTCAGAGTCAAACCGCTGTCAACAATAATGCCCAGGTTATGCCCCTGGCCTGAGGTCAAGAGCTGGGCATCACCAAGCTAAAGGCCTGATGATTCTTCAGCCCTTCGACCCTCCTCAAGGCAACCTGGGTCCACAACCAACACCTCGGTCTTATCTGGGTTTAACCTCAGCCAGCTGGCGCTCATCCAGTCATTGATTTTGGCTAGACAGCTGTTAAGCAGAGGGATTGCATCATCCTGACTGGGAGTAAAGGACAAATACAGCTGGGTATCATCTGCATAGCAGTGAAAACCCAAACTGTAATGCCTAATGATATCTCCCAATGGCAGCATATAGACTGCGAACAACATGGGTGCCAAGATGGAGCCCTGTGGTACACCACTGGACAGAAAGATGGTATCAGAGGAATAAATCCCCATAGTAATCCTCTGAGTCTGCCCCATGAGGAAAGATTGAAACCAATGTAGAACTGTACCAGACAGTCCACAAAGATAGCGCTGGAACTCCAACAGCACAACATGATCCACAGTGTCAATTGCTGCAGACAGATCAAGAAGGACTAGAATAGTATGAGCCTTTCAATCTCTCACAATTAGGAGATCATTTAAAACCCGGACAAGGGCAGTCTTAGTGCTATGTATTTTCCTAAACCCCAACTGGAGAGCTTCATAGATGTTGTGATTCATAAGATGGTCATCCAACTGTATCGCAACCACCTTTTCAATAACCTTACCCACAAAGGGCAGATTAGAGATAGGTCTGTAGTTAGCTGGGATGTCTGGATTCAGTGAAGATTTTTTAAGGAGTGGTCAAATGACCACCTCCTTTAAGGGGGCGGGGAAAACTCCTTACTCCAAAGATTTCCAGATAATTTCAGCAAGGATCGAGCAGATAATATCTACACAAATTAGTAACAGTGGTGTAGGGCCCGGATCCAAACTACAGCTGGTTGTTCGTACAGTCTGGATAATCCTCACAACATCCGTGAATGCCAGCCTACTAAAGTCAGACCAGGAGACACAAGGGATTACTTCCTCTCGCCGACCACAACTCCCTAAAGAGAGAGCAGGATGGATGCCTGATCTGATGCTTGCAATCTTATCTGTGAAGAATCGAGCAAGCTCATCACACTTCATCTGTGAAAAATCTCTTCCAGACTGCAGACAGAGTGGATTTCACAATCTGTCGACAGTCTGAAAGAGTTTGGCTGGTCAATTCCACACAGCAGCAATTTCCCTAGACAGGAATTCTGCCTTCTTATGGGTGATTTCTGATTGATAGACTCTAAAATGGCCCATCAATCTAAGTCTGTCAGCATCCAGGCCAGACATTCACCAAGCTCTCTCTAGCCTTCATCCTACTCTCCTCAGCTCCTTCAAAGAACCATCAACCTTGAAGATGTTGGGCGCTGAGTGAGTGGATGAACACGAACAGGTGCAATTTGATCCAGGGCATCACCCACAACCTTATTATAGGCAAGTACGAGATCCCCTGGATCCATGCACTCACTCAAAATACCCAATACATCCAAAACTGCCGACAGGCCTTCTGGAGTAATTCCCCTTAAAGGGCAATATTGTACCATCTCTGTAGGATCAGGCCTATTTAGGGGTGCCCTGAAGCTAAATCTTATGGTATGATGGTCTGTCCACACATTTGGTTCCACCCCCAAATGTGTGACCTCCAACTCCAGTAGGAACACTAGGTCCAATGAGTGGGTAGCAGAGGTAACTACCTGTGTAAGACCCAACATTGTCATAAGTTGGAGGAGATTTTTCCCAAAAGGCGAGAGTTCATTGTTGACCGAAGAGTTGAGGTCACCCAGTATTAGCCACCTGGGCAACTCCAGCGCTACTTAGATGATGAAGTCCGCAAACTCCTTCAGGAATTCTCCATCACTGGGTGATCGGTAGATGAGGAGAATCCTGAACCCTGCACCTGCTCCCAGGATACACTCACTGGATCTAGTGACACCCACTGGTACATCCACAAGACCCAACTCCATTTTAAAAAAGATGGCTACACCTCCACCCCTATCATACAACCTCAGGTGGTGTATCACCAAGAACCTGGATGGAGCAGCAGAAGCCAAAATAGGGCCCACGTTCTCATCCAGCCAGGTCTCGGTGATGCATGCCAGATCAGATGTTACAACAAGATCCGCTATAATAGCGGTCCTGTTTTAAATTGACCTGGCATTATATAACACCACCCAGGTTGGATGGGTTTTCGAGGAGGTGCGCAGTACCAGTTTGCAATTTGCAGAGCCCTTGGGTATGGGAATCAGGCAGGGGAAAACCCCTCTCCTGAAACCATTTCATCCCAGGGCATCTCCTAGTCCCTATTACCTCAATCAATCGATCCCTTTCCATTTTCCCACTTTGCCCAGACCATATACCCCTCAAATACCTTCTCACTATCCCCAATGAACAACATTTGTTATAAACGTCAGGCGCCAAAGGGAAACAGTGAAAAGGATGGAGGTCACAAAGCAAAGTGGGAGAATAGCTCCTGACTGTCTTAATGCCTTCCCAGCACATTTCAATAAACAATAATTTATCTAAGAATATCCAAACAAACAACTCAACACTCTCAATATACAAATTTAACTCAATAAATTATTATGAAACACAAGTCACATCCCATAGAATCCTGAAATGGCAATAATGCTCAAGTTTCAATGTTGAAAGTCTTAAAAAGGATTAAGGCCTCTCATCTCCCCAATCCAATAATTAAATTCAGATTTTACTCTCACTAAAATCTATAGAATCTAATAAACAAGACAGTTTAATAAGCTTATAAGCCTTTCAGGCATTAATGACAAAATACAATAAGGGTTCGCAGGGAAAAAATAGCTGCCAAACTAATGGGGAAACTTTTACCCCCAACGGGAACAGGACTACAGCCCCCAGAAAGGGACCACTCACCAGTGGACCCCATAGCAGTTCTAGGAGGCACTGCTTCTCCGTGCCCACCCTCCAGTAGACCGGGATCAATACCACCCGTCCCAAGCCCAGCAAGGATAACAAACAAACAAAAACTTAATCACCACCGAGAGCAGAACTACAGCCCCCAAAAAGGGACCACTCACCAGTGGACCTCACTAGCAGGCCTGGGAGGCACTGTTTCTCCATGCCCATCCTACAATAGGACTGGACCAATACCACCCATCTTAAACCCAGGAAGGACAGCAAACAAACAACAACACCTCCAGCAGCTCACCCTGCAATAAACCCCACAATTTCATTAAAATGCTCTAATTTATATCAATTGAGCAATTTATAGACAAATTCAGTTCAACAAGTTAACAGTTTGAGCACTAGTCCCACTCAAATCTTCATTCTAACATAAATCCAGTCGGAATTCATGTATTTACCTAAATGTTGGGAAATTTTTTATTTGAATCTTGGATTACAAGTACCTTTGAGCCAAGGCTCTTTTACAAAGGTTCCACATCAGTTGAGGTACAATTCAAATGAGACATTGAATAACAGTGGGTTACAGGCTGTTACATACAGTTTTATACATTTAATACAGTGACAAAAATGCCAGAAGGAGGTTTGGTAACAGGGTTGACACGGTATGGAAGACAGACACACTAGTGGGATGCAGCCATAGACACTTGTCAAATATCAATTAAAATTCTACAGGGGGTAGGGAAGGAGGGTGGAAGGAGGGGAGGATGAATGAGTATATGGGAGAGGGAGCTGAGAGAGGAGAGGGTTAAGTGCTAGGTGGAAAGAGCAAAGAAGAGAGGGGAGAACAATTAGGAAGGACAGTCACAGAAGATAGATGCAGACAGGGTGTGATGAAGACTGGATTTGAACAGACCAAGTTTTGGCAATGAGGCGATTTCAATGTAGAGACCATTGAACCAGCTAGGAGTTCTGTGCGCAAATGATCTTTGCTCTTGTGTGGTGCGGAAATGTGGGATATACAGAAACTGGGATTCAGAGCCCCTGGTGGATGCAAGTAGTCTGTGCTAGACAGAGGAGAGCTTGGACACCTAGGGAACAAGGTCTAGTGTTATTTTCTTTGTCATAAGGCAGGTTTGGTACTTGATCCGGTTTGAAAGTTGAAGCCACCCAGTCTGTGCGTAGAGATCATACGTGTGGGTGAGGTGATGAGCGCCAGTTATGAGATGGCAAACTTTGTTTAGTGCAATGGATATCCACCTGGGGGGTGGTGGCAGAGGCAGAGCCAAAGCCATAGATGATCAGGCCATAGTCAATTATTGAGATTAATGAGCTCTGAACTGCAATCCTTAAGGCATCTGAGGTAAGGCATTGCCTGTGCCTGAAGAGTAGGCCAATACGAGTGTTGACAGCCTTGGCAATGTTTTCAATGTGCGTAGCATATAATAGGTTACAATTGATGGTAATACCTAGATATTTAAAGGATTGATCCTGTTTGAGGGTTGCACCAAGGCAGTTTTTGATCATGATGGGATTGAGACTGTTTGTTGAGTGGGCTTCAAAGCAGCATGGACTTGTTTTTTTTGTAGTTGAGAACCAATTTATGTGTACTAAACCAAGTTTCAATCGAGGTGAAGGCAAGCTGTAGATTCTTTTCAAGGTTACCCTAGATCCTTGTGAGTGGAGAGGATAACGGTGTAGTCAGCATAGAGGAGGATTTGTGCTGGACACAATTGTAGAAGATCATTCAGAAAGAGACTAAAAAGAAGTGGTCTAAGACTGGAGCCTTAAGGAACTCCTGAGTGAACAGGAAGTGCATCTGAGAGTACATCGACTATTTTTTACTCTTTGGGAGTGGTTCTCCAAGTAGCACTTGAACCAGGTAGTGGATTCAGGTGAGAGCCCAGCAGAACGTAGCTGTGTGATTAATAGATTATGATGTACAGTGTCAAAAGCCTTGGTCAGGTCAATGAAGACCAACCCAGTTAGGAGGCTGTTTTCCAACGAGCTGTGGATGTGCATAATAAATAACCACATTGATAAATGCTGCTAGCTCTGTTTTTTCCCCGGTACTAGCGGTAGTAGTTACTAGTAAGAGTGGTGAATTGGTTACTTTCGGACTGCCTGATGCTCTTCTCTCACATTGCTTGAAGTTGCATTCTATACTGAGAGAGATCCTTTGCTAGTTTGCTGCCAAACAAAAAACACTCATGGTGCCCGTGACTGAGAAATAAAACTAGTAAACAACTATACAAAGTACAATTAAACACACTATCCTCTTCTAAAAAATCAGACTCAGGAGCAGTGGTGGGTGAAGTGGGCTCAATTCACTCCATGAAGTGATTTGCAGAGTGAAGGTGAAGTCGCGGAGTACTCCACAAAGCGAAGCGGAGTAATTTACGCTATGATGGGTAACTCGAAACCCATTAAAAACAATGACTTTGCGTGAATCCGCCTTCTCAGACCACTGCTCCACCAATTTTAAAGGTGAAGTGCATTGAAAACAATGTACTTCGCCTCACTTCATCTTGTTTTTAAGCTCCAAAGGCGAATTTTGCAGTGATTCATGGGATTTCAGGTCACATGGGCTCTATATTGTTCTGTACAGCCTCAGTTCGGGGTAGTGTGTGTAGGAAGCTGTAGGAGACAGTCTATTCTGAGAGCTCTCTGTGATTCAAAGCTTCTAAAAGCTGTTAAAGAAGCCTTTTTGAGTATTTTTTTTGCTCAAACGTTAGTTCATTGATTGTTGGAAACCCTCCTTTGCTCATATCATCAAGCGTTTATTGTTTGTGTGTGGATTTTGAATGTTAATGTACAACATTGAGTCTTTGTAGTAAGAGACAATGAAAGTGTGCTTTGGGGGAAGGGCGTATCTGTGGTGTAGGTAGATTTAAGTTTGAAAAATACAGAGTTCTTTGTTTTTTAGTTATGTTTTTGTTATATAACTGACTGTGTTAATGTACACACAGTAATATTGTCAGTAATTGTTACTTTTTTTGCTGATTGTGTGTTGTGTGGATCTGGTGCAGCAGTTCATAATTTCAGGTTGTTTAAAATATGTGGTATATTACTGAAGTTTTCAATTTGCTAAGCATTACTTGTAACCAAATTGTGTGTGTGTGTGAGTATGTATGCAGTGTGTGACATCAAATAATACACCTTTTATTGTACCACAGTGTAATTGCAGGTGTAGCAGTGTGAACCTGCTATCCACTGCAGATGCATGATTTTGTACTTCCATTGTGGTATCTTTTCTTTGTTTTGCTGCTTGCACTGCCGTAAAAATCTACAGTCAGTGCCCCCCACCGCAAAAGGAATTATTTTCCAGATTGGATTGTTTGTGACTTCAACACCACTGGTTAGTTAAGGTGTTGTTGAACTTGTGACTTTGCATCTGTATCTGTTGCCGAAGCCACAGTTGTATTTTTGGCTTCACATCCAGCATCCCCCCACCCAGAGTGAACGTTTCAAAATCTAAATTTGTTTAGAATATTGTTGTTGATCCCCAAAATGCCCGCAAAGAGAAGTGCAAGCAAAGTTGTTTCTCACCATGGCACTGCTGCCAGTGGTAAGATTGTCTGTGAGCGTGATGGTATGCAGATGCAGAAGTGCATTGGTGATGTGAGGAAAGGTATTTCTCCTGCAATGTTTTTTACAGCCCAATCAGTAGCTTCACTCATAGTTGGAGGAGATGATGTTGTCCCAGCCAGTGGTGTTAGTGCAGTAGGTGGTGGTGGCATGAGTATTGCTGCCTCAAGTTCCACTTCTGACCAGGTTACCGTGTCCAAAAACATAGTGGAGTGTGAAGCAGTGCCAGTGAGTGACAGTGTAGATGATGTCATACTTCTCAGTAACATCCCAATTACTGAACATGAGGATTTTGATCATCGTGTCAATGATAGCATACAGTGTGACATTTCTTCCACCGCTGTTCAGGTCACACATTTGCCATGCAGTGATTCACAGTGTGGTGAAAAAATATCAGGTGATGGTGGTGTTGATGATGATGAATCTGATGGTGATGATGCTGCTGTGGTTGCAACATGCAGTCCACATGCCAGCATCCAAGCAGAAGATGTGGATGTGATTGATGTTGATGAATATGATGATGATGTAAGTGACCCCAGTTGGGAACCGGAGAAAAATAAATTTAAGGTGGCTGTGTCTAGGTCTGTTTGCATTAATCCCACCCCTGTAAAAAGTTGTGATTTACCAGTTTTAGTTGATGGTGATGATGATGATGACGATGATGACCCAGTAATAATGATAAGTAGTCATGGTGGTCAGTTGCAGCCCAAGTGTGTCCAGCCAGAAAAATCACACAGTACACCCCCCCACTTCATGGCTTAAAAAATCCAATAAGCAGTATCAGGGACATGTTAAAACTAGAGCATCACAATTCCTTGTTTGGGATTTTTTTGTGCAAAATGCAAATGATGAGTCAGTTGCAGTCTGCCAGGTTTGCTATGCACATGTGTGTCGAGGTAAAAAGGGGAGCCATCTGGGCACAGAAGGACAGCATACGCATCTTAAAAACAGACACATGGCACTGTGGACCTGGCACAAGATGGCAGCTAGTACTACAGTAGGGTGTTCGCCCTCATCATCAACCATAACAAGCATGTTATCCCCTTCCATGAATGTTAAATCAAGTAGGAAATTAAAAGTGTGTAGTAGAGATAAAAAAAAGGAGAGGCTTACTACAGGCGTGTTGAGGTGGAGAAGCATAATGATTTTGGAATGTTGTCCAGTGCTGGTGAGAGTAGCAGTTTTGGTGGTGGTGGTGGTGGTGAATGCAGTATGTCTAGTGCAAGTGGTACATCAACCCCGGTTGGTAAATCTGTCAAAATAACTGTATTTGTGGGGTTGTCATCATCACCTGTGCAACCGTCTTCATCAAACGTCCACACGCCACCCCCTGCCATTCGCAGAGCAGAACCCTTTGTCATCATACCCCACGTAAAATGTTTAAGTCAGCCCACATTACAGAGTGTTTCTGTGTATAAGCTGAAGTACCCACCCAATCATACAGTGTCACGTGAAATTAATGCTGCTGTAGCTGAAATGCTGGCAATTGATCCTTTGTCTTTCTCCTCTGTGGAGAATTCTGGGTTCCAGCGGTTTGCTGCACATGCTTGTCCAAAATGGAAAGTCCCATCCAGGACATACTTTTTGACCAGTGCCGTCCCCGAGTTATACCGTATTGTGTCCAACTCTGTAAGACATGCCTTTCAACATCTCTGCTCTCCATTCATCCATTTAAGTATGGGTATGTGGACAAGTGGCAAATCAGTGGGGAGTTAATTTTTGTGTATAACTGCACATTGGGTGCAGGTGCCAGGTGTTGATTGTGCTGTTGGTAGTGAGAATAATCAGTGCAGTAAGGTGGAGTGTCAGGGTAGCAATCTTCCAGGAATTCGACAGCATGCAATGATTGCTATGTGCAATGTGACCTGTTCACACAGTGGTGAAAACATGCTGGACTTGGTACTGATGGAAATTGACAAGTGGCTCAACTCCCTGTCCCTGAGAGCTGGGTTCATAGCAAGTGACAATGGGTCAAATGTGATGGAATGTATCACAAATGGTGGCTTTGTTCATGTTCCATGCATGGCCCACTGTTTAAATCTTGTGGTGCAGGAGTTTCTGCAGCACCCTGCTGTAATGGAAATGCTGACAGTTGCACGACGCATCGGTTTCCACTTTTCATGATCTGCAAAGGACCGTGACCAACTTTGGCAGTTGCAGATCCAAAACAGCCTCCCTCAGCACCACTTAAAGCTGGAAGTTGTCATCCAGTGGAACTCCACTTTTTACATGGCAGGGAGGTTGTATGAGCAATACAAAGCCATCTCAGAATATCTTGTCATGCACACTAGCTGTGACAGTTCTGGGGCCTCCATGTCTATGACGACTGAACAGTGGCCCCTCATGGACTCTAAGAATAATTTTGCATCCTTTTGAACATGCCACGCTGTCAGTGAGTGGTGAGTCTGCCTCCGTTAGCCAATCAATTGCACTGCTGTGGGTGCTGAGGCAGACATTGGTGAATGAACAGCATAGCTTTGATGTTGTCGGAGACAGTGCTAGCAGTATGTTGCTGAAACACATGCTGACAGTATTCAACCGGAATCGTCACATCTTGAGCATTCAGCGCAGTGACAGCTTTACAATAGCAGCATGCTGGACCCACGATACAAACATGGAATAGCCTCAGTATTGGAGGGAAGGTCAGAACAGTTAAAAAATGTCAGTGAGCAACTGGTGTGCTTGGTTCATGCGTCACGGAAGTCACGTGCCAAGGTCATCAAACCTCAGCAGCATAATCTGGCTGAAGGTGAACCTGGAGGAGTATCAAGCGTATCCTGTAAGGGGAAGGGGACTGCAGTTCCAGGTGGTCTATCATCCAAAGCGGTTGACATCAACCCACTTTGGGAGGCTTTGTCCCAAGTGGAGATTTGTGACATTAATAATTATGGAGAACAGGATAATGCATCAACCACTGGCCTTAGTGCAGCACAGAGTCATATTTGTCTGAAAACAGGCATCTGTCAATAACTGATTATTCTCTTTTACACTGGAGTGGAAAGGTCAGTGAATGGCCAGAGCTGACTGCAGTGGCACTGAAGTAACTGACATGTACACCCTCGAGTGTATGTGTCAAGAGGGTATTCAGCTCAGCAGGTGCAGTAGTTTGGGATCATCATACAAACCTCTCTCCTGCAAACGTCAGTTTGCTAACATTCATAAAAATGAATGAGAGGCACATACCAGCTCATACTGCAACCTCGGTATTCATACCCTGGCCTAGTCATGGTTTTGGTGATGTAGAAATGGACCATCCTGGTGGCACTGGCAGTGGCAGCATGAAATGGCCTACAACTGATGTAGATGATGACACAATGGAGAAAGAATTTCCCAGTGGTCAGATTTCAGACAAAAATGACTGTGAGGGCAGCTTTCTTAACGAGGATGATGATGAGGTTAATGTTGGCAGGTTTTAATTAAAGTTGTTAAAAGGCTGTCATTTTTGTTGTATGATACATGTTTTCTTTTTCATAAGGTTAAATGAGTGTCCCACTTAGAGTGACTCAAATTCTGTATGTCATGTCACATTTGTAACAGAGAGCACAATATATCCTGGCCCCTGTACCACCACCATAAGACTGATGTTAGCCACTGCCACCATAGGGAATGACTTTCTGTGCCCCCTGGACCACCACCATAAGACCACTGTTAACCATTGCCACCACAGGGAATGACATTCTGTGCCCCCCTGGACCACCACCATAAGACTGCTGTTAGCCACTACCACCACAGGGAATGATTTTCTGTGCCCCCCAGACCACCACTAGGAGATCGCTGTTACCACTGCCACCACAGGGAATTACTTTGTGTGCCCCCCTGGACCACCACCAGAAGACCGCTATTAGCCACTGCCACCAGAGGAGATTACTTTCTGTGCCCCCTCAGACCACCATCATAAAACCACTCTTAGCCACTGCCACCAGAGGGAATGATTTTCTGTGCCTTCCTGGACCACCACCATAAGACCACTGTTAGCCACTGCCACTGTAGAGAATGACTTTCAGTGCCCCCCCCAGACAACCACCATAAGACTGCAGTTAGCCACTGCCACCACAGGGAATGACTTTCTGTGCCCCCCGTACCACCACCATAAGACTGCTGTTAGCCACTGCTACCACAGGGAATGACTTTCTGTACCCCCTATACCACCACCATAAGACTGCTGTTAGCCACTGCCACCAGAGGGAATGACTTTCTGTGTCCTCCAGGACCACCACCATAAGACTGCTGTTAGCCACTGCCACCAGAACAAATGACTTTGTGTGCCCCCCGGACCAACACCAGAAGACTGCTGTTAGCCACTGCCATCAGAGGGAATGACTTTCTGTGCCCCCGGACCACCACCATAAGACTACTGTTAGCAACTGCCACTACAGGGAATGATTTTGCGTGCCCCCTGGACCATGACCATAAGAATGTTATTAGCCACTGCCACCAGAGGGAATGACTTTGTGTGTCACCCTGGACCACCACCAGAAGACCGCTGTTAGCCACTGTCACCAGAGGGAATGACTTACTGTGCCCCCTGGACCACCACCATAAGACTGCTGTTAGCCACTGCCACTGCAGGGAATGACTTTGCGTGCCCCCTGGACCATGACCATAAGAATGCTGTTAGCCACTGCCACCAGAGGGAATGACTTTGTGTGTCACCCTGGACCACCACCAGAAGACCGCTGTTAGCCACTGTCACCAGAGGGAATGACTTACTGTGCCCCCCGGATCACCACCATAAGACTGATGTTGGCCACCGCCACCACAGGGAATGACTTTGAGTGCCCCCATGGACCATCTCCATAAGACTGATGTTGGCCACTGCCACCACTGGGAATGACTTTCAGTGCCCCCCTGGACAACCACCATAAGACTGCTGTAGCTACTGCCACCACAGGGAATGTCTTTCTGTGCCCCCCTGGACCACCACCATAAGACTGCTGTTAGCCACTGTCATCAGAGGGAATGACTTACTGTGCCCTCTGGACCACCACCATAAGACTGATGTTAGCCACTGCCACCACAAGGAATGACTTTGTGTGCCCCTATGGACCACCTCCATAAGACTGATGTTAGCAACTGCCACCACTGAGAATGACTTTCTGTGAACCCCTGGACCACCACCATAGGACTGCTGGTAGCCACTGCCACCACCACCACCACCAGATGCAGGAAGATGTCAGAGGAAATTTCATCATGTGCCACAGCTATGACCACCAGCACCCACCACCAGTGTCATTCTGACAATGTTTTTCCATTGCATTGACCATACCAAGGCAAAGGGAGTTAAACAGGAGACCAAGTCCATCAGTCACAGGCACAAGGCTTCTTACTATTAAAACTATAAAGTGAGTATGTGTACTAATGCTTTTTATGCTATTCAACTTCCTTTAGCTGTGTGTTTTGTTTTCTATTGCTTTTCTGAGCTACAATGGTCAAACACATATGGTAAACTTATTTTGGTGTTTTGCAGGTTAACAACAAATGACTCTCCGCTGAAAGTCGGTATCAATGGTACAGCAGCAGTACTGCCCACAGAAACCTATGGAATATTCATTTCCAATCCATACTGGTAAGTATATATTTTATTTTATCTGTTCCTTTTTTTTTTCATAAGAGTGCAACAAATCCGACTGAGGATTCAATAAATTAGGTGACATGTACATAACAAAAAAGATTTCTGCAACATATCATGCACTATATTCCAAATTTGCAGCTGTGCAGCCATGACAGTGCTGAAAAAGCTGGACTCAGGTTGTGTTACTTGACAAGATGTGGTTTTGAAATGTAACTTGAGTTGAGATGCAGGGACACTGACACAGTGTATTTGTTACACAGCCTGGTACTAAATTAAGTTGCGATCTGTTTCTATATATATACAGTATATTAACTCACCAAGGCTACTATTAGTGTACACACAAAGGGCACCCTTCCATCCAGTTGAGGTGATTGCATCACATTTGCGGGAATCGCAGCACACATTGGACCAGCAACAGTTCTCTCACGGTCATCATTTCTAACGGAACACTGAATGGATTCATGTCATGTTATCCCTCCTTCATACAGTTTGGCAAGACACTGTGCATCTTGAGTACATCATTATCACAGAGTATGTAAACCTTCTGGACACAAGACAGATGCATTTTGGGGGTGTAGAAAAATTCTGGGGACTCTGTGTGACCACTGCATGTATGGTAGTGTCATGAATAAATTCTGGGGACATTGCATGTGGTGTAATGCTCCCCTTTCACTTCCTCAGCACTTGGCAATTTTCTGGACACAAGACAGATGCATTTTGGGGATGCAGAAAAAATTCTGGGAACTCTTTGTGACCACTGCATGCATGAGTGACTGCGCAATAAATTCTGGGGGACTTTGCACGTGGTGTAACATTCCCATTTCACTTCCTCAGCACTTGGAAATTTTCTGGACACAAGACAGATGCATTTTAGGGATGCAGAAAAATTCTGGGGACTCTATGTGACCACTGCACACATGAGTGACTGTGCAATAAATTCTGGGGGACTTTGCATGTGGTGTAACACTCCCATTTCACTTCCTCAGCACTTGGCAATTTTCTGGACCCAAGACAGATGCATTTTGTGTGTTGTGATTGTCAGCACATAATGTCATACTTAAATTATAAATTAAAGCAGCAGTGCAACAATGTGGTGAAAATTTTGACCTATACTTTTTTATGCTATTTTACATTGCCAGCCACTAGTTACCTGCTGACTTGTGTGATACCCTTCTTTTCCCAATTTGTGTCTGCTTTACTACATTTTCTCATGCCAGAAAAAAAAAGGAGCATACCTTTTAATATGGCTCTGACCAGGTTTTTATCAATATTTGCAGCTGTTTTTGAATAAATATTGTTCTGTGAGGTCATAAAACACTGTCTGCTGCATAATTGTTAATTTTACAACAGAAGTAATATATAACAATTGATGGAGAAAAACAGTGGAAAATAATGATGAAGACCTGGTCCACACCGTATTAAAAGGAGCGCTCCTTTTATTATTTCAGACATGAAAAAAAGTAGTAAAGCATACTCAAATACTGGAAAGAATAGTATCGTATAAGTCAGGATGTAAGTAAAGTGGCAATGTAAAATAGCATAAGAAAGTATAGGTCAAAATTGTCAACAGATTATTCCACTGTTGCTTTAAAGAGATTCACCAAGTTACATAGTTATGGTATTGCACCTGATGTATGGGTGCCTTACCTCCAGGGGAATCTTTGTTGCTCCACATGTCCTTACATTGTGCAACACGTTTCTAGCAAAAATGTTCATAATTTCAGTACACCGGGTCCCAGAGGACTTCCCGTTCTGAACAGCCACCCAAGTTCTGCCCCTGCACTCAGCAACATTATGAAGTGATGCCAGGGAGAGCATGGTAGTGTGCTCCATTATACTGAATGGCCAGCAGTTTTCCAAATTTTTTTTATGTTATAATGGTCAGTTTGTGGTGAAAAGTGGGCACATTTCGGCTAACAAGAGCCTCGTTAGTGGAAACATGCCATGTTTCACCACAAACTGACCATTATAACATAAAGAAACATTCGGAAAGCTGCCGGCCATTCACTATAATGGAGTGCACCCCCGCACTTTCCCTGGCATCATGTCATAACATTGCTAAGTGTGGGGGCGGAACTTGGGTGGCTCTTCAGATTGGGAAGTCCTCTGGGACCCGGTTTACTGAAATTATGACTGTTTTTGCCAGAAAAGTATTGCACTATGTAAGGACATGTGGAGCAACAAAGATTCCCCTGGAGGTAAGACACCCATATATCGGGTGCAATACTGTAACTTGTGAATCTCTTTAATGGCTATTTCAAAAATGAAATATTTCTGGAGCTTCAGTAATGTTTACTTTGTGTCAGGACTCGTCATTTGAAGTGTTTCGAAAAAAGCATGACTGAGCAGTGCAAGTATGTTGTGCTAAACTGCATGTGTGCCATCATTGTTCTTTCCTGTGTGTGCAGACATTGTCCAGTTCATGCAAACATATATATGGTGTGACTTGTTGCAGTATCTCAAGATAAAGATAAGAAAGAATATATGACATATATTTTATTTGTACCATCAGCACCAGTAGAGTAAGTGATATGATATTTTTTCAGAGGTATAGGATCACTGTGCACCTCAGACACTCACAGTACACACACGACTTTGCAGAGATCATAGCACAAAAAATACATGCTCTCCTAAAAGTAATATGTGCAGTATGTGACTAAGGTGCACTCTGGCCAGACACCTCTGAAAAAGTATCATATAACTCAGTCCACTGATGATGATGGTGACAATAAAATATACGTTATTCTGCTTGCTATTTTTTATACCATAAACACTGCAACAAGTCAGAAATATATGTTTGCAAGAAGCTGCGCAATGTCTGATGTCACACACACACAGGAAACAACACTGACTGCACACCTGCAATTTAGCACATCATACTTGCACTGCTCACACCAGCTTTTTCACAACCACTCCACAACAGAAAGTAAACATTACTGAGGCACTGGATTATAATAACAGGGCAATAAGGAGCATTTATGGCTGCATGTGTATGTATATATTTAAAGGGAAGCAGTCAGCAACAGGAGCTTCTACACCCTGCAAGGCTTACCTTCCGGTTAAACCTTTTAAGTATGTTATGGAGTTTTTCTCGCGCCGCAGCATACTTTGTTTTCATAAAGAAAAGTCAGTGACCCTGAAGGATGGCAGACACTATGGGGACTCCATTATTTGTAAAGGAAAGGTGCAGCAAAGATGCACTATGAGCTTCAATACTTTTGTATTGAAGTGCATGGTGTGTAGCTGTTGCACCTTTACACATAATGGAGCCCCCATAGCGTCCGCCATACTTTCAGGTCACTGACTTTTCTTTATTAAAATAAAGTATGTTGCAGCATGAGAAAACTGCCACAACATACTTAAAAGGCTTAACCAGAGGGTAAGCCTTGCAGGGGGCAGGACCTCCTGTTGCTGACTGCTTCCCTTTAAACTAATACTGAGTGACCTTCCCTCTATCTGTTATTAAACATAAACAAAACACAAAACACTACAGCAGTGTGTGTGGGGGGGGAGGTGTGCAGAAAAAAAAGCTAATGGGGGATCCCACAATGTTCCAGCAGTAGATGGAGCATCAACACTATCTGTAGCTGGTGTTGCTTAGTCTGCTCCACCTGCTGCTGGACAGCACCCACCCTCTCATTACTTTCCTCTACTGCAGCCAACAAAAGTGCTATGTCTGCCTGCATTGCAGGCATTGTTGTGGGGTCCACTGGTGTGGGGGAAAACCAGGTAGTTGTGGTGGTGAGGGTGGTGCTGGGGGCAGTGGTGGGGTTGTGGTGGAGCAGCTGCTGCTGTGGCCCTCCTCCTTCTGCTGTGATGCACAACAGCAGCACCCTCTGCCACTGCCACAAAAGGGCCAGCAGGTGGAGACCTGGCCTGTTCGATGGCAGCCTGCTACTCCACCTTGTGGTGGTTCAGCATATGTGTGCACTGGCACCCAGTCCCCAGATGTGTCCCCCGGGGGCCACGGTGCACCTGCATACCATAAAGCAGACACATCACAATGCTGCTGTCCCTCCCAACACAGTTGAAAAACTGCCAAGCTGCAGGGGGGGATCAGGCACAGGAGAGGAAGATGTAGTGCTGACAGCACTGTCATGCACCTGGGGCTCCACCTGCTGCTGTGGAGGTGTGCTGCAGAAGCTCTTGCAGCTGCTACTAGAGGTGGTGGCAAATTTGGTGGATGTGGCAGTGGCACTGGTGGTGGTGCTGCTTCCAGAGTGGGAGAGGCAGGACCAAACAGTCTGGAGTGGTCCAACGACACCTGGCTATGACTCCCATGCATGCACACTCCCCTCTGGCCACAGGCTGTCCCTGGTCCATCGCACAAAACACTCCTTCCCTCTCCCATGCGTCAGGCGATGAGCGACTTCACACACAATCACAGTCTCTCACACGCGCACACACAGTCACATACGCACACACACAAAAAAACTTATAAAACAAAGAAATTGGTCATCAAGAAGAACTGACAAAACACTACAAAAAAAACTAAGGAATTAGCTTTTAAAAAAGCTTTTGAGTTTTCTGAAATTTTCTCAAGAAAGAAACTAACAATGAACGCTCCTCTCCTACACAAAATGCTTCCTGTTTCTACCTCTGCAAAGGAGAAAGTGAAAGTATCTGCTTGTACTGTATGCCTCACTTCCTTCCTGCCTGGCTAAAGCATGTGACTTACAGTACTGTAAGCCATGTGATATGTGTGGGGGGGCTGCCTAAAGTGCCTATATTGTTGTCATTCCACCTTACCTTGCGTTAAGGTGGAATAACAACGCAAAGTCATAATAACAAGGAGGAGGAGTGAGCACTTTTCAATAGTCACTTCACGTAGCATTACGATAATGTGAAGTGGCTACTTCGTGTTCACTTTGCCTTCGGATTTAAATTCGCAGCATCTCTACACAGGAGGAGACTATTTATTTACAAACTAGAGATATGGTCTGGGATTTTCTCGTTGTCACAGTCACTTTCTCATTCTTTTCTAAGCAGTCATTTTTTGGTAAATGTGCCTTAACCATATTGATCTCAGTGCTGGTATACTACTTCTGGTTTTCCCCTGATTGTAGTAGGCAGGGGTAGTAGGAGTCTTGAAGTGGCAGCTGACTGGCTCTCTCTAACTGTCTGCCTCTGCTCTGGCCTGGTGCTGTTTTTGTGTTCCTGGCTTCTTCTTTATTACTTAACTGTCTAAGATACATTCACACTGGTGCCTTTTCCCGTTGAGAAATAGAAATCACTACTGTTAATATTTTATACACGGTATTAGTATTACTTTCTTAAATGTCAGAAACAGAAGAATGATTAAATAGCATTCTCTACTACTAAACAGTGGTTTAATTGTTTTCCCCCCTATGGATATGTTGACTAAAAGCAGTTTAAAATGATTTTTTAAGGGAGAAGTGGCCAACAGCCGACCAATATGGATGCCAGATCTCGGAGCTCTCCACTAAACCCCATAAAAATCCGCTATTCATCTGGATCCTCACATAGTACGGCGCAATTACTTACAGCTAAAGTTAGGTTATTACCTGCCCGTCTTCTAAGCAAATGAGTGATCCTCCAATTGCAAGCATTCTGTCTGTATTACTGTTCTTTGCTCCAGCTCAGTGTGCAGCCTTATGCGTACGTTGGATCCTTGAGATGGAGTCAGCCTCTGCAGAACCTGGGCCTAATGGGAGTCTCACAGAAATTCAGCAGATGTTCGCTGAAATCCTGCACAGGATGGATAATCTGGACACCGCTACAAAACAAAACACAATGGACATTCTGGACTTGTCTCGAAGAGCCAGCATTACTGAGCACAGACTCATCGAAGCAGAAGATCGCTGGCACAAGGCAGTTGCAAAGCTCCGGGAACAGGACAGATTACTGTGTACCTTGTGGTCCAGGGTAGAAGACCCTGAAAATAGAAGCTGCCGGAATAACCTCAGGTTTGTGGAGTTTCCAGAAGGCTGCGAAGGGTCAGATACAATTTCATTTCTCTGAAGAGAGCTGCCCCGTGTACTGGATTGGGGTTGTGAGTCCCCTCTGGAAATTGACCAGGCCCATAGATCTCTGGCTCCATGGCCAACTCCTGGGGCTCACCCACGTATGATTCTGGCCAGATTTCTTAGATTTCAGGACAGAAAAATGATTGTTAGACTGGCTAGAGAAAAAAAGAGAACTTTCCTGGCAAGGCCACCACATACAAATTTTTACAGATTACTCTCAGAAGGTAACTATAAGACAGAGGGCATTTACCCCAGCATGCAGGGCTTGCACAGAGCTTGGCCTTGAATACTCTCTCTGATACCCTGCCTCTCTACGAATTCTTATTAATGGCACACCACAAATTTTTGATGATCCCACGGCTGCTGAGAGCTTTATTGCCACACAAGCTCTGAAATTGAACTGGGGTAAACTGAGGGAATATACTGGTCCTGGGACAACTTTATCTACTTCCATTGTTTCAACCAGGCCTGGACTGATGGACACAAACCTATGAAGCCCACAGAACAGTGACCCACCACCTCTTATGTCCGCTGCTGTGCGCTCTCCTAAGTCGACACCTGTTCATAAACCACCTGGTAGCACAAGGAAAAATTGGCACAGAGGTTGGAGGGAGCTCATATTGATAAAATACCATGGCTCCATTCCAGAAGCCATAGTGGGAGCCCTTACTCAAATGTATCTCATGATTCTATAAACCTGGGCATGAGCAATAATCAGTTCTGTGCCTTAATGGACTTACCGATGGATGGCACACCATTAGATCTGCCTAAACCTCCTTGAGCCTCCCCTACAAAAACCCACAAGTCTCATATTCACTCTGCCAGAACTCTTGCCTAGGCTGATGCGGTGGAGGCTAGTGCTCCAGAACTTTATGCAAAGTCAGACACCACATCTCCCGAGATGGTGCTGGAGAAGTCATTACCACTGCCTCAACCCTCTTTGACTATGGAGAGCTGACTGTAATGCTCTTCTCTTCTTTTCCCCCTTCAACCTGGCCCGGTCTCTGGGGATTATGACCGGTCCTCCACCTATTGTGTTTTTAGGTGTTGGTCCTTTCCCTGACTCCACCCATACAGTGGCAGTTAGTCTGTCACTATAGCTTATTTATCAGTATGATCTGGCTTTCTAGCTAAACATTCAGGTTTACCACATTCATACTGGGCTTTTCTGGAGGTATGCATGGGATACCCACCCAAGAGGGAGATTGTGGGATTTGTGAACTGGTTCACCGGAGGTATCTAGCCTCAGTCAATTCCCTATCTTTAGGTAGGGTGTAAGCTTCTGGAGGCTCTGCTGGGTTTCAGTACCTAACTGGCTATAACTAAATTAGCCTGTACGTGCTGTAGGGTATCCACCTCTTTTGGAATTGGGGTGGGTGTAGAGAGATTGTAAGATCTTGGTGGTCTTTTATCTCCGATGCACGGGGTTGGTCTCTTACCTCCTGGTGACCTCCAGTGGTATTTGGGCTGTACGGTGGCCTTTACTCACAGTGGATGCTGGTTAATAGCTATTGTGGCTATCAGGGAAGAATGGGGGAGGGGAAGGGGTAGGAATGCTTTAACTACTGTGCTACAAATCTCTTCTGGTTATGGTTGGTGCCTTTGTTTATGGTACTTACAGTGTTTGTTATGTTGTATGGTGGTATGTTTAGCCCACTTAAGAATGTTTTTAAATATGGCAATCCAAAGGTAGGAGATAAGTTCTCTCACTGCCAACAGGGGGACGGTGTACATCCAGCATATCAGGGTGTTATACCCTTTACTACTGGCTTCTTCTTCCTCTTCCTCCAAGAAAATGATAGACAACATTCTCAAAATGGCTGAAAAAGGGGAGATACTGTTGATGGGGGACCTGAATATGCCAGATGTTAACTGAATGACAGGTACTGCAGCCACATCCAAGAGTAGGGTAATTCTCGGTGCCCTGCAGGGGGCAGACCTTAGACAGCTAGTGTTGGAACCCACTCAGGAGGGAGCAATACTAGACCTGGTACTCTCAAATGGAGAGAGGATCACAAATTTAGAAGTTAGTAGACATCTGGGAACAAGCGACCACCACACAGTGTGCTTCACAATGAGCACAACCATGGAGATAAGCCATACGAAAACAAGGATACTGGACTTTAGAAGGGCTGACTTTAGCAAAATGGGTGAATACCTGAAGAATGCACTAGCAAATGGCCAAAAAGGAGGGGTGGAAGAACAATGGAGAAAAATCAAAACTGCCACCATACAGGCAACAAGCCTTTGTGTGAAACAAATAAAGAAAACAAAGCAGAGTAAAAAAACACTATGGTTCTCAAAAGAGGTGGCAGGGAAGGTTAAGGAGAAAAAGACTGCATTCAAAAAGTATAAGGAATCACAGAAGGAGCACAACTGGGAACTGTATCAATTAAAGCAGAAAGAAGTGGGGAAGGTAGTCAGAATAGCAAAAGCCCAAACCAAGGAAAAAATAGCCAACTCAGTTAAGAAGGGAGATAAAACCTTTTATAGGTACATTAGGGAGCATAGAAATGTTAAGGGAGGGATAGTGAAGATTAATAAAGGAGAAGGGAGGTGGGCAGAGGGAGACAGTGAAAAGGCAGAGATACTGAATGAATCGTTTTGCTCAGTATTCACAAAAGAAGATAAGAAGGTGTTACCTAAACCAGACAATAGAAGCACTCTGGGTGGGGGTTGACAACAGTACATTCACAGAAGAAAGAGTCCTGAAAGAACTCCTAAAACTCAAGGTGGACAAAGCAATGGGGCTTGACGGGATTCACCCCAAAATCCTAAAAGAACTAAGGGAGGACCTAGTGACACCACTGACCACGCTTTTTAACAAATCATGGCAGGATGGAGTGGTACCTGAGGACTGGAGGAGGGCAGATGTGATTCCCCTTCACAAAAGTGGGAGCAAGGCAGAAGCAGGAATCTACAGACCTGTAAGTTTGACCTTAGTGGTAGGGAAAATGATGGAATCACTTCTGAAAGAAAGAATTGTTGAGTACCTAGAGGCCAGTGGGGCACAGGATCCAAAGCAGCATGGATTTACAGCAGGAAGGTCATGTCAGATGAATCTAACTGATTTCTTTGACTGGGTGACCAAAGTAATAGACCAGGGAGGGGCTGTGGATATGTCCTACCTAGACTTTAGCAAGGCATTTGACACAGTCCCATGTAAAAGATTAATAATCAAGTTAGCTAGCCTGGGAGTGGGTCCCAGGGTGGTAGCCTAGGTAGCAAACTGGCTGCACAACAGGACACAGATGGTAATATTGAATGGAACACATTCCAAAGAAAGGGAGGTTACTAGTGGAGTACCTCAGGGCTCAGTACTATGTCCAGTCCTCTTTAACATCTTTATAGGTGACATTGCAGAGGGTCTGGAGGAAATGGTATGCCTCTTTGCAGATGACACAAAAATCTGTAACAGATTTGATACACAAGAGGGGGTAGAAAAGATGAGAAGGGACTTGGCAAGGTTGGAGGAATGGTCAGACATATGGCAACTTAGATTCAATTCAAAGAAGTGCAAAGTAATGCACCTGGGAAACAAAAACCAAGGAGAAGAGTACACAATAGCAGGGGGGGTACTAACAACAACAAAAATGGAAAGGAACCTGGGGGTAGTCATATCAGATGACCTAAAGGTGGGTAAGCAAGGTGAAAAGTCAGTAAGGAGAGCCAGGGGGATACTGGGATGGATAGGAAGGGGCATCACAAGTAGAAAAAGGGAAGTGGTTATCCCTCTATACAGACAGTTGGTGAGACCCCATCTGGAGTACTGGGTGCAGTTTTGGATACCTCATCTACGCAAGGACATAGACAGGATGGAAGCAGTCCAGAAGAAGGCAACTAAAATGATGCAGGGTCTTCAGCAGAAACCATATGAAGAGAGACTGAGAGAGCTTAATATGTACACTCTTAATGAAAGGAGGGACAGGGGGACATGATAGAAACTTTCAAGTACCTCAAGGGAATCAACAAAGTCCAGGAGGGAAGCATCTTTCAGAAAAAGAGATGTGTAAGAACAAGGGGGAACAATTTAAAGATAGAGGGGGGATGACTCAGGGGTAATGTGAGGAAATTTTTTTTCACGGAGAGAGTGGTGGATACATGGAACCGCCTTCCTGAGGAGGTCGTTGGGTCTAAAACAGTGGGGGAATTCAAACATGCATGGGACAGACATAAGGAAATTATAGTGGGGGGTTGCAGGAAGTAGGCTCTTGGTTAAGTAGAATCTGCAGCTTATCCAGTAGGTAGGGAAATGGGCAGACTGGGTGGGCCAAGTGGTCCTTATCTGCCATCAAAGTCTATGTTTCTATGTTTCTCTCCACTTTACATCTTCAGCCATGACATATCTTCGGAAGAATGGACACTAAATTTATATCCTGGAACGTTAGAGGGCTCAACTCACCAGTCAAACGAATGAAAGTTTTGACATATTTAAAGAAGTTGGGCCCTCTCATAGCATTCCTTCAAGAAATTAAACTGTCTTCAGGGGAGGCAAGAAAACTGAGACAAGGGTGGGTGGGTGAAGAAATACACAGTGTAGCCACTTCGCATAAACGTGGAGTTTCAATACTCCTTCATAATAAATCGGGATGGAAAGTGAATAGACATATTCAGGATGAAGATGGTAGATGGGTCATGGCTGAAGTTGCATCTCCGGACAGCCCCCTGATTCTCGACAATCTGTATGCTCCAAATCAAGACTGCCCTCAATTTTTCCATTCTGTCAGTCAAGCTCTCTCCAACTTCAATATCCAAAAAGCACCTATCTTATTGGGAGGGGAGTTCAATCTCACATTGGACCATACAATAGATAAAAGCAACAAAAGTCCTGAACCTCATAAACAGGCTAAAGTAGCTGTCCAGCAACTCATGCTTGAACAGACCCTTCTGGATGCATGGAGGGTTCAACACCCGAGGAATCATGAATATACATACTTTTCTCAAGTACATGGGTCCTCCAGTAGAATAGACCTCTGGCTTATTTCCTCTGGATTATATGATAGGGGTCACCATTCCCATATTAATCCAATAGTTATTTCTGACCATGCACCCTTAGAGCTCCTGTTTGGAAAAGGATAGGCTTCCGTGTCATCCCCTACCTGGTGTCTTGATGCCCTTCTATTGGATGATCCTGAATTCCAAAGCTGGACAGGCCCAGAAATGGCCAATTATTGGACTAATAATGACAATGTGGAGGTTTCGGACTCAACCTTATGAGAAGCCTTTAAAGCCACCATCCGAGGCCGAATAATTGCTTTCGCCTCAGCCAGGAGACGGTGCCAGCAAGCTGATCAAAAAGTCCTAGAGAAACAGCTATATGTACTGGAGTCTCAATACAAATCACTCCAGTCTCATCCCCCATCCCAATCGCTGCTGGCTCAATTGTCCAGCACAAGAATTTCTCTCAATGCTCACTTAACCCACCAAGCCAAGCTAAACCTCTGTAGACTAGGACATGCATACTGGGAGGGAGGCGAGAAGGCGAGCAAGCTCCTAGCCTACCGATTAAAACAGCGACAATCCTCTTGGACAATCCATACCCTAGTTGATAACCATGTTGTTAAATACTATTCACAAGGAGGGATTAATGAAATTATGAAAACATTTTATGAGCAATTATATGCATCCCCCCATCCTCCTGACCTTCTTAAAATCCGGGACTTTTTGTCCTCATTATCCATACCCAGAATCCTGGACAGTGACTCTCGACTGTTAGAAACCCCAATACTAGAAGAGGAGGTGGTGACTGCCAATAATTCCATGAATTACGCAAAGGCCCGGGAAGAGATGGGTCACCCATAGACCTCTATAGACTCCCAGGAGTAAACCTGGTGCTTTACCTGGTGCAGGCTTTTCATCATTCTCTTTCAGTTGGTTGTCTCCCCCCTTCCTTGAGAGAGGCTACCATTATGGCCCTCCTCAAGAAAAAGAAAGACCCACTCCTCCCCGGTAGCTATCGTCCCATCTCCCTCATCAATGCTGATGCCAAAATATTGGCGAAAGTCCTGGCGAATAAGCTTGAACAACTCCTACCCGGCCTTATACACCCTGCACAAGTTGGCTTTGTTAAAGGGCACCTGAGCTCAGATCATCATAGAGCTTTGGTCTCCCTAATGCATTGTACTAAAAAATCCAAGACACCCTCTTTTTCGATTTTGAAAAAGCTTTTGACTCTGTCGAATGGCCCTTCCTTTTCCATACCCTTTCCACCATGGGAATAGGACCGAGCTTTATTTCCTGGGTACAGCTCTTGTATACCTCCCCACTGGCCTCAGCTCTGACCAATGGTACTCCCTCTGTGCCGTTTTGTTTATACAAGGGCATGAGACAGGGTTGCCTTCTCTCCCCTCTCCTATTTATCCTTGTCATTGAGCCCCTAGCTATAGCCCTCCAGGAATCGCATTGGATTCTGGGGATATGGGTGGGCTACTCTTTTTTTAAAACTTTTTTATGTGTGGACGACTTCCTCATTACGACAGAATATATACCTCAGATGCTTACAGATATTTTCCAGATTTTGACTGAATTTTCCCAGGAGTCTGGCCTTAAGCTAAACCAGACAAAAACAGAAGCTCTCCCTCTGAACTTCCTGTCCAAAGGAAGAGATTTCATGGCACTAGATCTCAAATGGGCCCCTAATGGCATTAGATATTTGGGTGTTATCCTCCATCCACACCTGGAGAAAATTATAACTATCAATTTTACTACATTAATAGATTCTCTTAGGCAGGACTTTGAGAGATGGAAAGCACTGAGGCTTTCCCTAGCAGGTAAGATTGACACCATCAAAATGATGGCTGCTCCATGGATACTATATCTACTAGCTCATTTACCTGTGCCTATCCCTCAGAAATGGTTCTATAAACTAGAGGCCCTTATGGGCAACTTCTTATGTGAAGGGTCCCGTCCCTGATTCAGCAAATTAAAAATACGGCAACACTGGAGTAGGGGAGGATGGGGTCTTCCATGGTTACAAGGATACCACATGGCCTATGTCTTGGCTCAGACAACTAGATGGTTCTTCATAATAGGACAGGCCTCCCCATCCTGGCTCCTTATGGAGGCAGCACTCCTGCAGGTTCCCTCCCCTGTGGTGACAATATATGATAAAAAGACTTCCTTTTCTGGTCTTTCCCCCTCTATATTAATCTCTTGCCAGTACTGGAAGAAAACTCTTCTCCTAGGGAGAGACCCGGCACCATGGGAATATACCCCTCTTTGGAATAACCCTGTCATAAAAATTGTGAACCGTACGTTTCATTGGACGCATTGGGAAACTCAGGGTATCTCATGTGTGCAAGACCTGTTACTCCCAGGTTCTTTGGCACTGGACGCCTTTGAATCACTGAGAGTTTGCTTTCAGCTCCCCTCAAATCATTTTTGGAGATATCTTCAAATTAGAGATGCCATCCTCCATCTACCCAACGCTCTCCCTAATAGGCAGCCCCCTCCACCTTCCCACCCCATTGAAGTTTGGGGGAAACTTTCCAGCTATAGAGCTGGTGTTATCTATGTAGCTCTCAGAGAGTCTATGACAGATCCAACTCAGTCTGCCAAGGCCAAGTGGGAGGCAGATTTGCAGACCAATCTATTGGATTGTCAATGGTCGCACTGGTGGGTCAGAATTCACATGGCATGTTGGGATGGACGGACACGCCTCATAATGAATAAGACACTCCACAGGTGGCACCAGGACCCTGCCATGCTTAAACGCATGGGTCTCTCACTGTCCGATAAATGTTGGAGAAGTGGACCACAAAGGGCAAATCTGTTTCATATTTTATGGAATTGACCCCCATCAACAATTTTGGCTGTCGGTCCAGGATATGTGCTGGCAACTATTTCCCATGCTTTCTCTTGACCCCTCTCTTCTTCTTCTGGGCTGTGGACTTCTGTCCACACCAAAACAATGCCCTGGGGTAAGTGGATCACCGCAATAGTCGCCATTGCTAAAAGACTTATTGTGATGAGGTGGCGATCCACTGAGATCCCAACATTTCCAGAATTTTTGTCTGAGGTAGCCCAAGGAGTCATGTTTGAGAGACTATACAGTGTTACTGTGGGCTCAGTCCCACAATTTGAAGTATGCTGGTGGCCCTATCTGGATTCGGAATATTGTCATGACACGTGCTCCAAGCACCCCCTTAGGTTGCCCCCTTAGCTCCCCCTGGTCCCCCTCCAACTCCTCCTATCCCCTCTTTTTTTTTTCTATGGTTCATATCCTTTTAAGATGAACTCCTCCTCCCTTTATAATGGATTACCTTGTTCTTTATTGTATGTTTTCCTTTATTCTTTGTATATACAGTAGTTGTTACTTGTTAAGGTACATGGTTGTAGACGCACCAGTATCTCCTCAAATGCAGGCTCCGATTGAGCAGACCGTTCTTGTCTCACAGGTTAAAGTTTTATATTTTTACTGTTGGAAATGCGATATCCTTTCTAGATTCGCTATCATGTTTTAAATTGGACTACGCTCTGGTTCCATCCAATGCCAGATTACCCTAGCTGAATCACTAATAATTGGTTAGCTCTCGACCAGGAAACCTATATCTCTTCTATCTAGTTATACCAGGACATTTATGTTTATTACACCCTACTAGGGGTCCTTACTAAATGTTGAGGTATGATCCCTAGCTATGTATGTGATTGTATACATTATTGTATGCATCTTCTTAACAAAACAATACAAAATGTTTAAATACAAAAATGATTTTTTAACATACAGTTACCATAAAGCAATAAAGGTTATTAAAGATTCTGATAAGGATCTGAAACTTTTTTTGCTTGTCAGAACCTTTTAGAGCCTTATAACCTTTTGACGTTCTTCCATCCCTGGTGGCAACTGAGGTTCAATTCAAAGAAATGCAAAACAATGCACCTGGGATGAGGGAACCCTGAGGAGAGCTATGGGGGGGGGGGTTCTGACAGTCACCAAAGAAGAAAGGGACCTGGGGGTTATAATTTCAGATGACCTAAAGGTGTCTAAGCAGAGTACAAAGGCTGCAGGGAGGGCCAGTGGCATGCTTGGGCGCATAGGCAGAGGTATCACAAGCAGAATGTGGGAGGTAGTGATGCCATTGTATAAAACACTGGTGAGGCCTTACCTGGAATACTGTGTGCAGTTCTGGAGGCTGCACCTTCCCAAGGACATTGACAGGGTGGAGACGGTCCAGAGAAGGATGACAAAGATGGTACAGGGCTTGCACCAGAATATGAGGAGAGATTAAAGGACCTCAATATGTACTCACTGGAGGAGAGGAGGGATCAGGGTGACACGATGGAAACATTTGAGTACCTTAAGGGTATAAACAAGGTGCAGAAGGTGATATCTTCCAATATAGGAGGAGTGCAAGAATGAGGGGGCATGACATGAAATTGAAAGGTGGCAGGTTGAGGGGAATGTGAGGACGTTTTTCTTCATGGAGAGGGTGGTGGACACATGGAATAGTCTGCCACAGGAGGTGGGGGGGAGTGAGCACAGTGGAGGGATTTAAACATGCCTGGGACAGACATAAGGGAACCATAGAGGTGGTAAGGTGTGGTGAAAAGGAGTTGATCAGGTAGGATCAGAGGCCACAAACAAGGGTAAGGCTTACTGGCAGACTGTATGAGCCTACCTGTCCTTCTCTGCTGACAATTTCTATGTTTCTGTGTTTCCTTCTCAGGTGGTGAAAGTGCTCAACTTCATCTCATGCTTCAAGTCACCTGAGGCAGGCTGTTATCCCATGATGACACACCCGCTGTCATGCCTTATTGCTTAATGTAAAAATCTTACTAATCAAAAAACAATAACAATGGCAGGCCCATCGGTGCAGCGGTTGGATTTCTGCTTGTGATGCCGGCGACCTGGGTTCAGGAATGGACCTAGGTCTTTGGAGGGCTGACCAAGGGAGAAGGATTGAGCATCCCCAGGACTGCTCTCCTTCTCTGGGGGGATGGTGTGGGGTGTTATCAGCACTTGGTGACTCCTGGCAATGGCTGGGGATCACCAAAACAGCCGGCGACAGCAAGGAACCTAGGGGGTGGGACAGGTGCTAGCATCATTGCATGCTCCTGCTCCCGCTAACAGGGAAATACTAGCCTGCCCACTGCCTCCATGATGCCCACCCCTTTGCTGTGATCAGCTCCTCAGGCTGACTCCCACCCTATCCTGTTGAACATGGCACCTTTCAAGGGGAGGTTGGGTGCTATGGCCCCACCCTGGGGGTAAGCCAGGGGGTCCTGGGAGGGCAGCCGATATGGGGAAGTCGCAGCAAGAAGGGGTCCATGACTGGGTAGATAACTGGCAGTGAGGAGGGGTGCAAAAAAGAAGAATAAATCAAAAAAACAATAACTATAATACAAAACAAGTATTGGTCAATGCCAATCATATTTGGTTGTTTGTATTTCTGTGTAGTTGTTGGGTGTAGATAGCATAGCAGTTAAAATTAACACATTGAAAACACAGGTATTATTAATAAAGTTGTCATGATTAGGGAAGGAAAAGGTTTGCACATTACATTGTTGATTTCTTAGGTTGTGAGCTGGAATTTTCAAGATAGTGTTTTTATTACTTCAGCATACGAACATGGTAGGTGTCATTTATCTAATCCCATCTGAAATATGATTTTGTGGAATGACTGCAAAAACAGGTTTGGGATGGGGATTTGTAAATGACACCTGCTGTGTTCATGAGGTGGGGAAAAAAAATTTACAATGTAGATTTAAAATGAAAACAAAAAATGTCAATATTTGTTCGTACCGGGTCATAATGTCATAAGCTTAATAGCGTACGGCATTATGGCACACCCCGGACCTATGTGCTCTCGGAGTTGGCCCCCACCAGAGTTAGAATCCTAAGTAGGGGGGTCTGGGGTGCAGCCCCATAACGGAGGTGTGGTGGCAGCCCCACAGAACAAAAGAAATAAGGAATCACGAACGATTAAATCACGGGCATTCTGCTGTGCAACATTTTGACCCGTGCCCAATTTCTTCATAACTTTGATATTTATTGAGATTGCGACCCTAAATTTTCAATTTAATTTTTTTAATTACTCCACCTTATGATCAAGATGTGTAATTTTTGAAATCCTATTTGAAAGGTGATTTTTTGAAGAGTGACTGTGAAAGCATGTTTTAGAGGGGATTTAAAAATTACAGCTATCTTGTTCATGAAGCAGGCTAGAAAGGGCATGTTGAAAATGAGGGAAAAAATGTTAGAAAAATGAGTTATGAGGAAAATGGTCAAAATGTGTTAAAAAGCCATTAAACTGACTTCCCGTGTTTTCAGTCAGTTCACAATCTGCCTCAGTAGCAGAAGGATGTTCAGCTGTGTCAGACAGGATTACTTCATGGGACCCTAGTGCAGTAAGTGTGGAGTTGGTGCTGTGTGGGGTCAGTGGGTGCTGTGGTGGGATCAACAGTCAAAGGGGGGTTTGGGGGCTAGAAGATATCACTGGACATTTTGTTTTAGGTTAAAAAAAGGAAACAGTGAGGGAACAGTTTTCTTTTGTTCAGGGGTCCAAAACCAGGGATTGGGCACTTCAGTGTCAGTAGGACGGTCAGTGGCAGTGGGGGTTTGGCACAATAGTGTTGGAGTTATGTTTGTAGATACCTTGGGCAGAGGGATATTGCCATCAGGACTGGGCACCCACTAGGAGTAATTACTGATCAGTTGGGTCAGGGGGAGGGAGCTCATAGATCTAGGAGTGTTTGTTTAAGAGCTCGGGGGCATTGGTGGTGGGATTGGGCACATGCTGCTAAAAGTATGAGACTCTGGAGGGGGGTAACAGCAGCAGGATTGGGCACCCAGTGCCAGTAATCACCGATCAGCTGGTTCAGGTGGGTAAAGGACTCACAGAGTGAGGGGTATGTACACTTAACTGCAGTGGGGAAAGATACCAGCAGTGGGATTGGGCACCTGGTGCTGGTAATCAATGATCATTGGGAGAGAGTACCGACAACTAGAGCTGAGCCATGGTGTAACATCACTGCAGTTCCCATGGAAATCAAACTGCTCATGAGCAATGCATGAGTGATACCAGTTCAATAGAGGCTGGCACTCCAATAACCAGTAGCTACAACCTGAAAAATTATGCAGTCAACTTTAAATAAAGCTAAAGAATTTATTTCACAGTTAGTGGTACAGAATAACACTGCCCCAGCACTGTGGCACCTTGCCTTCCTCAGCTGCACATGAGAAAAACATTTGCACCTTGTATTTTTTTGTCTTTTGATTGAATAAGTACTTCAAAGCAAAAGGTAGAAGGTGGGCATATTGTGTATGGAATTGGGAAGGAGATTAGTAGGACTGTGCAGAATGTCAAAAGTCCAACAGAATGGAACTGCGACATTCCACATATTTTGCAGATTACAAATCTGTGTTTTATAGAAACTGTAGACTCTTTTTCTGCAATAATCAAAATTATTATATTGTTTACATGATCAGCAGAACATTATTCCTCTCTATGTGCAGAAATGCTTTTCAGAATTCCACAGAATTTTTAAAATCCTGAAAAGCATTTTTGAAATAGGATTGTTGTTCTGCCTCAAATTCTGATTGCAGGTTTCTGCACTCTGTACAGCTCTGTAGACTGGTTACACTGAAGCTGTGATAGGTGGAGGGGGTCGGTCTCCCAAAAGCTCTCTCAGAGCTCAGACTGATCAAAATATGATTGCTAGCCTTTTGCAAAGCGATAGTTAATACAGGAAGGAATGCTATCTCTGAAAATATTAAAATAATTAAATCCAAGGCATATTAAAAATAAAATCTGCCTTTCACTCCTTTCCCAAACTGCATAACTGCAATATGGTACTCCAGAGCATGGGTAAATAACTCATGTTTTGTTACACCTTACGGCTTCAGAAGATCACAGTCTCCTGCTAACTGCCCTATTAGCTTGTGAAGTACAATGCTGTATTTTTAACCCTGAAAGTTCAGTTTTGAGCCTGGTCTTATGTCACCTGATTGATTATATTTAAAAAGGAGAAAAGTGGTTCTGGACATCAGTAAAAAAATTAAATCACTGTTCATCTTAGTAGAACTCAATTATACATTTTAAAGAGAAAAAAAAAGAACCTCAGACTGTTATATTCTTTATTGCTAAGGATGAACAATTACATGAAAAGGTCTTTTATTTGTACTATTCATCCACTCCCAATGATTATCCCACAGCTTGTGGCTTTACAGTCCATTCTAACACAATAAATTATACAGCAGGGGATTTAAACCTCAGCCAGTGAATTAACAAAGCCAGCAGATGAAATGAAGAGGCAACAATCCTGTTTTCATGCAAATATCTTTAGTAACATGAAATACATTATTCAAATGTATTTTGTTTTGCTTAATAGAGTTCAGCTTGTGCGAACTGTGTTTTATTTTTAGTCCATGGCTATGGTATCGTAAGTCATTTTCCAGTTTCCAGCCCTCATGGTGAGCTTCAGCAGAATTCAGATTACTGTACACAATAGCACCTCCCACCCAAATTTAATTTTGTTTGGGGCATGTTACTTTTTATTAATAAAGATATGTTTGTAAAAATAAATCCTTTCTCTTAAACTTATTATTTGTATTTATTAAGCATGATTCACAAATGTATCAATGTGCTATACATTATAAAACTCAAGATTGGCACTGCAAATAAAACATTACAAAATAAGAATAAAAGAGAAAAAGAGGGTAATCCCTGGATTTGCAAACCCTACAGGGTAAATGACTATAGGCTTGAGGAGATCCTCTTTAGATACAAAATTCTAGAACAAAAAAGAAGGACAAGGCTGACTCACCTCCATAAGATAAAGATGTATGCCATACTGTAGTTTTAGTTTTTAATTTTTCCATTGCCAGTTATTGTTGGATAGCCCAACCTTTCATGACAGATGTTACTTTATCGAGGCATCAGTGGTCTGCACATCTGCTGTATTTTGTCACACTCTGTTCACTGGCCCCCCTTCCTTATCTGTCTCCCTCTCTGTCTTTCTCTCTATCTCTTTCCCCTCCACCCCCCACACTTGCACTTATACTTATAGACAGCTCTTAAATAGGGGTGACTGGTTCCTATGTGCTCATCCTGCTGCATATTGCACTAGTGTACTGTCTGTATTTTATGCATTGTCAACCTTGTATCCTATTGCTCAATACCTGTACTGATTCTGCTTTGTATACTGCTCCTAAGATCTGCTTGCACTGAAACTCTACAACAGCCTTTATTGTCTCATGTGCCATGTTCCTGTTTTATAACAGTATGTATAATTACACCATCTGTATGTATTTATCTGAACTTGTACTCTGTATATCTGTACTCTGTATATCCCTTTCCCCTTCCGCCAGGATGTACCATGAGATGAGCATTATGTTGCTCAGTGTATCTTTCCTGGTGAAACAATTCAATAAATAAACTGCAATTCATACTGTGTCTCTTAAGTTCAGTGAAATCTGATAAACCTGGTTCAGCTTTCCTGATTACTGAAAGGTATTTTTGGCTTTATATAACTTGCATCATTCATCCAATGAGTTAACACCCCTGATGTTGACCATCATCTTCATTAAAGGGGCCACTGCTCAGTACAGAGACCAAAATAGACCAACCCAAACTAAAACAAGAACTTAAATTGAACCCAAGGATAAATTAGAAGACAGAACAAAGATTTAACAAACTCTGGACAGAGTCAATAGAGCTGCAGGAGTGGAATCTGGGTAAAAAATATTGAAAATCATATATTGTTTTAAATATTTTTACACCAAATTTTCAACACAGCCTTGTTATGGCCCTGCTTCATAAAGAAGGACAGAGCACAGGTGGGGTTTGTGAAAGGCTGCTATAGTACAGACCATATTAGATAGCTGCTAAACCTGATTTACAAGGCCAAATCGCTCTCTACCTTAGCTGCGGCAGTGGCAATTGACTTCAAAAAGGCCTTCAGTTCCCTGGAATAGGATTTCATTCATCAGGTCTTGAAAACTATGGGTTTTGGCTTGGGGTTTCAGGCATGGGTCAGGGCCATTTATTATTCCCCCAAGGCCAGGATGCTGACTAATTCCATGTTGTCCCCCCCTTTCCACTAGGTAGGGGAACCCATCAGGGCTGTCAATTCTCTCCTCTACTTTTTGTGCTGGCCATAGAACCCCTGGCTGTGGCCATAAGACAAAACCCTCTCATCAAGGGGGCCTGGAATACACTACTTTGATGTATGTTGATGACCTCCTGCTCCCACTGCCAGATCTTGAAAGATCTTTTTCTCCCCTCCTTGACACCCTTTCCAAGTTCACCTTGTACTCAGGATTATGCCTCAGTCAATCCAAAACAGAGGTGCTACCCCTGAATCGTTACTGCATTTCTTCAGTGGCCACAGATTACAGTTTTCAATGGGCATTGCATGGTATCACTTACCTTGGGATAGTAATAACCCTCAACTTTTCCAAAATATGGGAAGCAAATTTAAAACCAGTGTTCTCCAATATTTGCACAGAATTGGACAGAAGGAAACTCCTCCAGCTCACCCTGGTGGGTAGAATCTCTGCCACAAAAATGATTACAGCACCCAAGATTATGTACATCCTTTCTTACCTCCCTCTAAAATTACCTCCTGGATGGTACAGTAAAATCAATCCTATGGTAGGGACCTTTGTATGAGAGGGAAGAAAGCCCAGGTATAGCAGGAACAAGTTGCGAGCTCATTGGTCCACTGGCAGCTGTGGAATTCCCTAGTTTGAAAGGTATAAATGGGCCTTCCAAGCCATCTAGACACTTAAATGGTTCACAGTCTCCACCTCCGATTCCCCACAATGTCTAGGCATGGAGCAGGTATACAGTACAGTGGCTCACCTACCCTTGCTGATTTACAACCACCCCCTTGTGGATAATGTAGCACCCTACAATTGACCCTGCAATAGAGTGTTGGGGAAATTGCACAAGAAGTTGAATACAAATCCCTCTCCTCTTGGCCTAACCCCATTATGGGGTAACAAAAATATCACCATGGATAACACCCATTATGTGGTCCAAATGAGTGGAGGCAGGAGTGTTGTACCTCTGGGACACATTAGCACCAAATGCTACTATAGTGGATTAATTCAGTGGCTTAGGTACCCGATTCAATATTCTACCCAATAGGTTTTGGAGATACCTACAATTCAGAAGCGCCATCACGGAATATCTCTGCAAGAGTTCTAAAGAAAACCTGCTGTCTCCAGTTACAAAATGGCTGGTCCTTAAAAGAGGCCACATCAGTGTTATCTACACAGCAATAAGAGCCCATATCCCCTCTCAATCCCAAGAGGCCAAGGCCAAATGGGAAACTTTGCTGAACATTCAAATCACTGACCAGGAATGGGACACCTTCTGGAGACTCACCCACAAGGCTTATCCTAATCCCAAGAGTGCATTAATATAAAATAAGATCCTTCAGTCCTGGTACAGAACCCCAGCAGTACTGTATAAAGCCAAGCTAACTCAGGATGACCTCTGTAGGAGGTGCCACCTTCACAAAGGGGACATGCTCCATATACTACGGGACTGCCCAGCAATAAAACCCCTCTGGCAGTACATTTACACATTGGGCAGTGGGATATTGCAAAAAACAATTCCCCCTTCCCCAGAGGTGCTAATATTAGGTCTACATGCTACCAGCCCTCAGTTTATATTCCAAGAAAAGGAATGGATAGCAATTCTGAGTATGCTGGCCAAGAGGCATATCCTTTGCAGATGGAGAACATGTGACATCCCAACTACTAATGAGGTACTAAACTCCTTATTGAAGATGGTCAACTTGGCATGAATATCCCACGTAGTGGTGAATGCCCTACCATTGTACAACACCTTCTGGTACCCCTTCATCTCCTTGCTGAAACCCGGAGAGGGGATCAGCTGAATAAAGAGATAACAGACCTCACAGCCCCCCATCACTTTCTCTGTTACAAAGGTATAGGGCAAGGTAGAAAACTGGTTGCCAGGGCAACAGGTGACTGCATAATTGCTACATTATTTCACAGTATAGACATTAGCATTTACCGTATACTGAGGCTCCTTCAGATACTTTGTGTGTCTGTTCCAATGCAGGTTTGTTCCTGAGGGGTATACCCCCACTGACTCCATGAGCAGCACTCTGAGAATCACCTGTTATAGATGATACTCCAGGCCATACCAGGTAGGCTGTGTTTCTTGTTAAATTGCAGAGCTGTTACTTTTAAAGGCCACTTACACCTACAATCCTCTTGTACAAGACAGATGTTGGAAGCCTGGGGATGTAGGAGTAACACTGTGTGCTGATAAATGTTCCTGCCTTGGCTGTATTGTTTTGATGTGATATATACTGCACAGCATCTGTATTTTATTATTTTCTGAAATAATAAAAAACTTAAACAACAAAAAGAATAATGAAGGGCAGAGAAAATGTTCAACTCCTGGCCTAAAAGTAATGTCGTGCAGGGACTGCAAAATCAACTTTTGGGCAACAAACACACATTTTGTGCAGGAGTTGAAAAATGACAGCTATCACATTCATGAGTTGCTATACTGAAATGGCTATGTTAACCATTTGCAGTAAAAATATTGAACACTACCAAAGTTATGAGCCTGCATTTGCAAAATTCAACATAGCCTCATAACTTAATAGGTAAACATATTAGAATCATAGAACACAAGAATGTGCTAAGTATAGTATCACAAATGTTAAATGTATTCAAGGCCAGGGAATGCATTGCTAGTCTTTTTGTGGCATTGAAAAAGTTTCACTTTGTCCATGGGGAGGAAATTTGGATACAGCTTTACTTAATGAAGCCCTAGATATCATGATATTAGGGCAGAACGGGGGTTAGGGTGCAATTAGATGGAAGTGAGGATAAGATCAAGAAAATGTATTGTGGTACTGTACTCTAAAAAGATCCTGCCGAAAGAATGCAACATGTATGTCAAGCAGAGAAACATCAGCTTGGCATAGATGCTGAATTCTTTGTTGCGGTCTTATACTGCAGCAAGTTAAATCCTATCAGGTCATAATGAAAGAAAGAATGAAAGAACTCTGTCCAGGACAGTGAATGGTGCAATACCGCGTATACTATTGTACACGGTATTGCACCATTCACACACTCCCAGGCAGAGGATCAGACATCTGCTGGGAGCAGGTTCTGCTGGGCAGCTGCCATGGCTCACTGGACTGAGCCACAGCAGCAGGAACCCAGGTGCTGCATCTGGGACCAGGTTTGATTCCCAGTCCCAAACATTTTATTTTTCTTCAGAATTTGTGCTCCCCGAGTTGGACCTCCCCAGAGTCAAGAATCTTTAGTGGGGGGGTCCAGGGGGCACAGCACCCGATAATGGGTGGTGTAGTGGGCAGAGCCCCCCCACAGAAAAAAGAATTATGGCATGGCAATATCGTGCTGTATTGGCAGTATGATTTTGCCATGTGGCATAATGTCTTGAGATATTATGACCCCGTGTCAGTTAAATTGAGTTGGTATTCCCTTTTGAGTGGGGGATTGTGAGAAACGCAAGATGGCTGTCAATTTCTACAAAACCTTTTTTCTTCCTTGATGACAAAACTGCTGATTTATGAAAATGGGCTCTGTAGACCATTATGATCCATCATAGTTTCCATAACCCCAACTTTTTACACTCTGTTGGTCACTGTCCCATATAGGAAACTGAGCTTCTCACTCCTCTCAGAGTGCAGACCAAGCCCCCTTTTTGTATTGACAAATCCCTTCCCCCACCCCACATCTGCCACTTGCTTAGTGGCAGTGAATTCATGTAGCATTTTTTTTAATTCTGCATAACTATGCAGTCGCATAAAATGACTACTGGCATCCTTTGTAAGCTTTCCTCTATCAGTTTCTTCATATTTCCTCCAGTGTTTACATTTACTGAAAAAGTAAAGAGAACGTGTTCAGTACTAAAAATGAAAACAAATTTGCTGGTGGACTTTCTGTTTAGATATCACTGTTAAGGAGAAGCCACATTTTCAAAACAGTAATACCTGGAAGGATCTAACAGATAATATCCACATTTATGTTTACTAGTAGTTGTTACCATCTTCTCCCTGTAGAACATCAGGCTGAGAAGGGACATGATCTCAGTCTTCCCATAGTCAGGGGTATTGACAGGACTGAACATATGGATATGTTCTCCAGCAGAACACAGGGACATTCTCTAAAGGTCACAGATGGCAAGTTTAGGGGTAACATTAGGAGGCATATTTTGTCCCAGAAGGTGATGGCCTTCTAAAATGACCTGCCAATAGAGACTGTGGACATTATGACAGTAGAGGTGTGGTCCTCAGTGTTGCCCATCCTTTAGCTTTTGCCTGCTCTGGAACCATTAGTGTGAGAACCCTGCACTGTCCCTGCCCCATGCTGTGCCTAGCCATGTGGATAAACAGAGAGCTTCAGCCTCTAGTGCGGTCAGTCTGCCACCTTTCATCGGCACTAAATTTATCACAGTGCAGAAATCCTGGACTGTCTGTTCTACACTGCATCTACCCCTGTGGATTTATAGAGGGCTTCGGTCTCCAGTGATGCCAGTCCCTTACTGTTCACCAGTCAAACACTATACCTGTCACTGTATGTAAACAAAAGACTTGTGTCCTTAGTTCTGACAGTTCCTCATCATTCACTAGAACTAAATGCAGACAGTGTGAAAACAAAGCACTGTCCCTGCCCCCACACTGTAGCTGTCTCTATGGATTACCAAAAAGTTTAAAGCTCAAGTGGTGTCAATCCCTCACCTTTTACCATGAGTTCAGGGAACCTCGTACTTGCCTATAATAAGGCAGTGGGTGATGCCCTGGATTCAATTGCTCCTGTTCACATTCGCCCACTCACTCAACATCCAAGAGCCCCTTGGTTTGATGGGTCCTTGAAGAAGCTGAGGAGAGTGGGGCGAAGGCTAGACAGGGCTTGGCAGAAATCTGGCCTGGATGCTGACAGACTTAGATTGATGGACCATTATGTTGTCTATCAATCAGCAATCACCTGTAGGAAGGCAGAGTTCCTGTCCAGGGAGACTGCTGCTGTGCGGAACCGACCAGCTCAATTCTTTCAGACTGTCGACAGACTATGCAATCCACTCTGTCTGCAGTCTGGAAGAGATTTTTCACAAAAAAAGTGTGATGAGCTTGCTCGGTTCTTCACCGATAAGACTGCCAGCATTAGGTCAGGCATTGGCCCAGCTCCCTCTTTAAGGGATTGCGGAGATTGGTGGGAGAAAATGAACACCCGTGCTACCTGGTCTGACTTTGGTAAGCTGGAATGCATGGTTATTGTGAGGATTGTTCAGACTGTACGACCAACCAGCTGTAGTCCGGATCCAGGCCCTACACCACTATTATTGGGGTGCGTAGATGTTATCTGCCCAATCCTTACTGAAATTGTCTGGAAATCCTTTGTGCAGGGGGTCTTTCCTGATCCCCTAAAGGAGGCAGTCATTCAACCACTCCTTAAAAAACTCTCCTTGAATCCAGACTGACTAGCAAACTTCAGACCTATCTCTAACCTGCCCTTTGTGGGTAAGGTTATTGAAAAGGTGGTTGCGATACAGTTAGATGATAATCTTACAACTCACAGTGTCTATGGCACTCTCAGGTTGGGGTTTAGGAAAAGACATAGCACTGATACTGCTCTTGTCTGGGTTTTAAATGACCTCCTAATTCCGAGAGATCGAAAGGCTTGTACTATCTTAGTCCTTCTTGATCTCTTTGCGGCATTTGATACTGTGGACCATGGTGTGTTTCTGGAGCACCTGCATTTTTTTTGTGGACTGTCTGGTACAGTTCTACAATAGTTTCAATCTTTCCTCACAGGCCAGACACAGAGGGTTCTCACCAGAATTTATTCCTCTGACGCCATCTGTCTGTCCTGTGGGGTACCACAGGGCTCCATTTTGGCACCCATGTTGTTCGCAGTCTATATGCTGCCATTAGGAGATATCATTAGGTGATACAGTCTGGGTTTTTACTGTTATGCAGATGATACCCAGCTGTATCTGTCCTTTACTCCCAGATGGGGCGATGCGATGTCTATGCTTAACAACTGTCTTTCCAAGATCAAGGACTGGATGAGCGTTAGGTGGCCAAGGTTAAATCCGGATAAGACCGAGGTGTTGGTTGTGGACCTGGGTCACCTTGAAGTGGGTTGTAGGGTTGGGGTTCCATCAAGCTTATGGCTTGATGGTGCCCAGCACTCGACCTCAGACCAGGTGTGTAACCTGGGCATTATTTTTGATGATAGCTTGACCCTGAAATCACAGGTGTCTGTCATTGTCAAATCTTCCTTTTATCATCTGAGGAATATCGCCCAGGTGAAACACCTTGTCCCTCTGGCAAACCTGCCTACTTTGGTCCATTCTTTCATGACCACCCACCTTGATTACTGCAAAACCCTGTACCTAGGGCTACCGGGGGTTGATATCCACCACTTGCAACTAGTGCAGAATGCAGTGGTCAGGCTTTCTGATGGGGACAACTAGACTGAGTCATATTACACCTGTGCTGTGTGGACTGCACTGGCTGCCAGTTCAGAGGTGGATCACCTTCAAGGTCAGATTACTGACCTATAAAGCCCTACATGAACAGGGACTGCAGAATCTGAAAGATCTCCTTATTCCCTACTGCCCCTCTCGCTCACTCCGATCTGCTGACAAGGGATTGCTAGAGATTCCCAGGGTTCGTTTGAAGACATCTGGGGAACATGCATTTTCGTATGCTGCCCCCCCCCCTGTGGAATTCTCTATCTCGTCGGATACGAGAATGCCTGACCATCGAGAATTTTAAATCAGAGCTAAAAACATTTTTGTTTCACAAAACATATGGAGAATGATTTTATTAATGCTAATTAATTATAGTTGTTTTAAATGTATGTTTTTAAATTTGTACAGCGCTTTGGATTTGAAAAGTGTTTACAAAATAACATTTTACTTACTTACTTACCAGTACTAAATCCATCACAGTGTGGTTAAGTTTGCACTGAGCCTGCCCCACATGGTACCTGTGGATCAACTGAGGGCTTTATCCACTTTTTACCAGCACTAAATTCATCACAATGGGTTAGTGGGTGGGGGAAGCCTGCACTGTACCTGTCCCTGTGGATAAAAAAGAGCTTTAGTTTACTGTCCAGTGCTGTCTGAGTTGTACCTTTTATGAGCATTAAATACATCAGAGTGGAAAAGTCAGCAATGAACCCAATTATGCAGATATGAGACCCCACCTTTCACTAGCACTGGATATTAAATATGCAAAGGATGAATAAAAATATATTAAAAAAACAGAAGAAAATGGTCTCAGAGCCCAATAAATGCCCATAGGAACAAGGGTTAAACTGCCATTTGTTACTTGGATTGAGATTATGCTGATGAACCAGAATATGAACAAATTGTTCAGAGCATCTTTGAAAACCTTATTTACTGTCAGGTCAAGTGGTTGTAACAAGTCTGTGTAGGAAGGTGGGACAAACACGGGAATTATTTGGCCTGCTTCAATTCTGCAATAACTTTGCCTGTAGTGTGCTCATGGAAGCAATCCAGTACTAGCTATGCCCTCTGCTCATCCAGTAAGTCAAGGCACAGTTTTATGGCATTGATAAAGGCCACCAAGACTATTAATGTACTCAATCATTAGTGGCTGGGAGTGTAATATTCCAGTCTTGTGGGAACACACAACATTGGTAGCAAATAGTTGTCTTGCCCTTATGAATGACATGTGGTGTGAGAAAAATCACCAACATGTGTTCAAGCAAGGACTAGTGACACCTGCCTTTTGCCGCCCAAGCCAGTAACTTCCATTTGTTTTGATCTGGTGACTGCCATTGTTCACTCAGAACAGGGCACCAAATTAATGCCTGTTTTGACCACATTGATAACCATCTCTGCTAGAAATAGCTCCTTGGACACAGCAATTTATTATGGTGTGACAAAACTGCTCCTTAGGCCATCCCAGCTTACAGGCTAGTATTGTTAAGGGCTTCTAATGCTCTGCCACCACCTGATTTTTATCAGAAATCAGGAAATTACCTTTTGCCCTGCTCAGGATCAGGAAGCTCAACACAGTAGCTGTTGGTAGAGTGCACTTTGGAGACAGACTGCAAACAAGGTCCAGCAAATATAATAAAATCTACCATCTCAATAATCAGGCAGTCACTGGTTCTATCAAAAATAGATTCTTCACTAGAAGATACTACAGGTATTTACAAACAGGATATATTTACAGTAAGACAACAGGTTCACACATTTACTAAAAATATCAAATAAAGCAAGTTAAAAAGATAGTTGATGGTTAGTAAAATTTGAACTTTAGTCTGACCTAAAGTCTCTTTACCTGCCACTAGCTATAGAAGACAGTCTCCTTAGACTGTACTTCCTTACCAAGCTACCTTGCAGCAGGGCCCCCTTCTTAAGATGTTAAATGTCAGAGAGAGAGAGAGAGAGAGTTCAACTCCCTCATTTATACATTTCTGGCTGTGGGTGCGACCTTACCCTTTGAGTGACAGTTCCCCACAGACTCCCACCCCACATGAGTGAGTGTACATGTATGTGTGTGAGAGAGAGGGTGACCTCGTCTTCTTAGTACTTTCTTGCTGTCTCTAGGGTGTTACAACATGCACCTGGGTCCATTGTCTGACATAGGAATATATCACAGGAAAGACTACACACTGGGATTATAGCTTAATTGTCTCCTCCATGCTTATCCTGTTAGCCATTACTGCTATCTTTCCCACAAGAACATCAGCACCTACACAATGGGTTACCAGCTCTCATAAGCTGCCTGTACATATGACCTGGCTGCCATCTTATCCAGCCTAAACAGAACCTGTAACATAAGAATATTTTAACCTAATGAAAAATAGAATAAATGAGTCTGGTCCCCTTTCCTGTCACATCTCCTCCCTCCCAGAGTATGATGGCATGTCTCTTTTGGGTGACCTCCAAGAAACACTGTCATTCATAAAGGGATTAGGGAGTGTCTTAAGGAACTTGCCATGTACATACCCCTGCCTCCACAGTCCATCCACGTTGGCATTCTGCACAATGCTCCAGTGCTGGATGTTCATGTTATAAGACTGTAGGATCAAACTCCATTGCAATAATTTTGTATTGTGCCCACTAGTCCTGTGGAGCCATGTCAGGGGGTTATGATCTGTGATCATAGTGAACTCTCCACCCACATACAAATATGGCTGCAGCTTCTAAAGTCCCACACTATCCCCAGACATTCCCTCCCAACTGTGGCATACGTCTCGTCCCTGGGCAGAAGCTTCCATCTTTGATATGCTATAGGGTTCTCCTCCCACTGTGATGTAACCTGGCTCAGGATGGTGGCTAGCTTATGGTCCAATGCATTCATGTGTACTATGAACCCGAGGTCATAATGGGCTAGCAAGCACAGGTGACCCACATAATGCCTTCTTCAAGTGTCAGAAGGCAGATTCACAGTCCTCTGTCCAGAGAACTTTCTTGGGAATTTTCATTTTTGTTAGGTCTATCAAGGGCTTGGCCACCTCACTGTAGAGAGGGATAAACCTCCCATAGCATCTGACTGTCCCAAGAAATGCTCTTATCTGTTTCTTTGTAGTAAGGGTGGGCCAGGTCTGGATGGCATCAACCTTTGTAGGCTTGACAGATGCATCTACAGCCCACCCTGTGCCCAAGGTATGATACTTTGGCCATACTTACTTGGCATTTTTCTACCTTAACTGTCAGCTCTGTAGTCTTTAGTTGGCAGAACACCTCCATCATGTGCCTGACATGATCTACCCATGTCTGGATGTAAATGGCTATGGTATCCATGCATGCCAGCTCATATTCATCTGCTCAGACAGAATGCAGTCCACAAGACTCTGAAAGGTTGCAGGCACATTCTAAATCACTAATGGCATTACTCAGAATTTGAATAGGCCAAATGGGATGACAAAAGCAGACCTTTTATTGGCTGCTGGGGCTAGGGCTACCTGCCAGTAGCCCTATGTCAGGTTTATCATGGTCTAGAACCAGGCTCCCCTCAGCCATTCCAAGGTATGATCCATTCTGGGCATGGGGTAGGCATCTGACTCTGTACAGCTGTTGAGCCTCTGGTAGTCAACACAGAACCATGTGGTGCCATCCTTCTTGGGGATTAGGACCACAAACATGGTCCAAGGGCTACTGGACCACTCCAAGGGACAGCATCTTCCTGAGTTCCTCCTGCATGGTCTGCTAGTACTTAACCCTCTCTGGTACCCTGTACAGGGACTGCCTCAGTGGCACTTGGATCCCAGTGTCTTTGAGGTGTTCAGCCATCATGGTGTGCCCCAGTTTCCCTGTGAACATGTCCCTAAATGCTCACAACACCCCCTCATCCCCTATGCCTGGGCCGGTGTCAGCTGCCTTAAGAGGGTGATATTATCCACTGAGGATCCCTCCCACACCTCCCCAAGGAGGCACACCAGGGAATCAACATAATTTTCCTCTTCTGATGTGCTGCACAAAGTGAGGGACATTTCCTCCCTGTTGTAGAAGGTCTTCATCATGTCAACATGATATTTCCTCTGCCTGCACCTACTGTCAGGCAGTCCTACTACATAATTGACCTCACACACATTCCTGATTATGGAAAATTTGCCCTACCATGCTGCCTGCAGTTTATTTTGTCAGACTTGGACAAGTACCATCACTCACTGTCCAACTTCGTTCTCCCAGGCTCTGGCTTCATGGTCATACCAGGTTGTCCATTGCTGTTGTGCAATGGCTTGGTGCTCCTGGGCAAGCCCCATGAGCTCTTTAAGCTGGGTCCTGAAATTCAGGACATACTCCACAACAGTTTCCCCTCTGGAGACACGGTCACCTTCCTATTCATTTCATTCATCCCTGACTAAATCTAGGGGGCCCCTCACCTATGATCAAACAGGAGTTTGAAGGGTAAGAACCCTGTGGACTCCCATGGGGCACCCCTATATGTAAACAGGAGGTGGGGCAAATCTTTGTCCCATTCCCTCCTGTGCTGGTCAGCAAATGTCCTGAGCAGTGTTTTGATGGCCCCATTGAACCGCTTAACCAGGCAATTTGTCTCAGGGGTAATAGAGTGAGGAATGAGGTATTTCACTCCACAGTTCTCCCACAGACTAGTCATTAATGATGACATGAAATTCATCCCCTAGTCTGAGAGAATCTCCTGGGGAAATCACACTTGGCTATATATTCTCAGGAGCTCATCAGCCACTTTTTCTGCCTCAGTGGAGGAGATGGTCACCATCTCGGGTTATCTGGTTGTGTAGTCCATGACAACCAGTATGTATCTGTTGCCTGTGTGGCTTGGAGTGTTCAGGGGTCCTACTATGTCCACAGCTACCCTCTTAGAGGGTTCATCAATAACAGGCAGGGGCACTAAATCTGCCTTAGCTTTGTCCAGCACCCTCTGACACTGTGGACAAGTCTGACAGTAATTTGCCACTTCTGTGTACGTGCTCGGCAAAACAAAATTGTTGTCGAGCTACCTTTTTGTGTGGTTAATACCCCAGTGGCCTGAAAAAAGGATGTCATGGGCCAGGACCAAAACCTGCTTGTGGTAGTCCTGGGGAACTACCAGCTGCTGGAATACCGCTTCCTCTAGCCCCATCTGTGGTGTACACTCCCGATACAACAGCTCATTCTCCCACAAAACTGACCTTGAACTCCCCTGAGAGTCCTCAGCACTATCAGCTATCTCTATCAATTTCTGGAGGGTAAGATCAGCAAGCTGGGCTTTGCTCAGCTTTTCCCATCTGACCCTCCCCAACTCCCCTTCAGAAGGAAATCTACCCTTGGCTGATACCTCCTCTGATGCAGGTGGTACTCAGGGCTGCTACTCCTAGCTAGCCCTTCACCCACACTAGCTGCTTCCTCAGTTGCTGAGGGAGGGGTTAGTACAGGCTGTGTCACCCCCTCTTCACCCTCAGAAGCTTGCCCTTTTGCCTAACTATGGGTAGTAACACACACTAGGTTTTTTCCTGTGGTCAAAATCATTCCCCATGATCACATCCACAGGGAAATCAGGTACAACTTCCACATCCCATATCACATTGACACCTTACCAGCTCAGAAGACCCAAGCCACTGGCACTTGGAGTGGACCATTGGACCTATGACACCCTGAATCTTGGAAAACTGCCCTGGCAAAATCTGCTGTGCATAGATCAGATTCTGCCTCACCATGGAGATGGAGGTGCCAGTGTCCCTCAATCCCTGGGTTACTATCCCATTAACTAGGATAGGGTGCATATTCATGGAGGAGTTTGGTGGCACTACAGTGTGTGCACTGGCTGCTATCTGCTGGGTACTGTCTTAATCACCCCCTCAGGCTTTTGTCCTTTTCTCATGTTTTTAAGGCAGTCATAGGACAGATGCCCCCCCCCCTTTCTGGCAAATCCAGCATTTCTTTGTCCCCATCTCCTTGTTCCCCTTTGGACTGGTGGGTTCTGATTTGGGCTGGGTTGCCAGCTGGTTTTCTTTAGTCTGTTCCCCCCAGTCCCCTTACAAATATGTGCTGCTCCACCCCCATTGTTCCTATATTGTGAGTGTGGTCTGCTGGCTGCATACAAATCAACACTTTCTGCTGCCTTCTTCATGAAGTTGCATGCCTGGTCCAGTAGCCATATGTGCAGGTCCTCAAGTACAATTTTAAGAAACTGTTCCTATACAAATAAATCTTTTATTTGCTCTACAGTCCTAATTTTAGCACCATCCACCCACCCACTGCTCTAGATAGGCACACATTTGGACATGCAATTCCATGAAGCTGTCTCCTCTGCCTTTTCATGATTCTTTAAATTTTCACGTATTGTATAAGCCTCAGAAGTCAGTTCAAATCATTTCAGTAACACTCTTTTAACTTTATCTTAATCCATACAGTCCTGATCATCCATTCTGGCAAATGCATGCAAAGCACAGCCAGTAAGCAATTGTTCCAAGAACGTTGCACTCCAAAATAAATTCACAGCACCAAGCAGAAAGAATTCATTTCTGAAAGGTCTTTAATCAAGACAATTGTAATTCAGCTTACATTCACACTCACCAAATGGCAGAACCCCAGCACTTTGCCTCTCAGCAAGGCTTCCGAGGGGTAAAGAGAAAGAAACATACACTGCCTTTTGTGCTGCTTAACAATGACATCATCAAAGAGCGCATGTATCCAGTCAGTGTTTTATATGTAAAAACTGATGAGAACTTAAATTACAGTTAATGATAACATGAAAGACAAACTAAAAATAAATCTTACTTCATAAAAATATCTATTGTTTTATTAACTCATAATGAACTAGTTATTTTCTTACAATCATATTTAAATAAATGGTACCATTATTGGCATGATTCAGTATTCTGGTTCAATGTAAACAAGCTGCGATTCAGTTAACTTCCTATTTCCAAATCAATTAAACAGTTCAGTCATTAATATTATTCAAAAAAATCAAAAGAAATAAACACATAATAGTTGATGTGATCACCCAGGTATATCACAGCACAACTTGGAGATCCGGAGCTCACCAATTCACAAAGTGAGCTCCAGATCCCCGTTTTGCAGTGATATACCAGGGTGACTGCAGCAACTATTAGCAGAATTCTCTACAGCATTAAAATATTAGTGTTGCTTCTCTCTACTATTTTCTTGCAAGTTGGTATGAAAAGAAATAATCTCTGATAATGGACCAGTGATAGGACATACTGCTGTAGTACCTGAACCTGTTTGAAATGAATGTAAACTGCTTTAGCAAACATATTAAACTGTCCTTATTTCTTTTGATTGTTTTGAATAATATTAATGACTGAACTATTTAATTGATTTGGAAATAGGAAGTTAGCTGAATCACAGCTTCTTTACACTGAACCAGAATATTGAATCATGCCAATATTGGCACTGTTTATTTGAATATGATTGTAAGAAAAGAGCTAGTTCATTATGAATTAATAAAACCATAGACATTTTTATGAAGTAAGATATATTTTTATTTTGTCTTTTATGTTTCATTAACATTAATTTAAGTCATCATAATTTTGTACATATAAAACACAGATTGGATACCTGCACACTTTGATGATGTCATTGTTAAGCATCATAAAAAGCAATGTATGCTTCTTTCTCATTACCCCCTTGGAAATCTTGCTGAGAGGCGAAGTGCTGGGATTCTGCCATTTGATGAATGTGAATGTAAGATGAATTACAGCTGTACAGATTAAAGACCTTTCAGAAATTAATTCTGTCAGCTTGGCATAGGGAATTTATTTTGGAGTGCAACATTCCTGGATCAGATTATTGTTAGGTTAGCCACCCCATATTGCACCCCCTTGGCCTACACAGGAGCTCAAACTCAGTTTTGGATCTAGTGAGCAATGGTGTAGGGTGGGTCATCCATGGAGCCCTGTCCAATTTGAACTGTATACATATCTTCTGAAATGATTTAAAAAAAAAATCAAGATCATCCCCCTCCTGAGAGTGAGGAAACATTTTTGAATTAATTGTGGCTTCATAGGTTAGACCCCCTATGTCATTATGTTCAGTTTGCTGCAGTGTTTCCTGGCACAGTTTCACCATCTCTTTCTCATGCTGTCATTCATGCTCTTATTCCATTCGTTCCTTCTGTCTTTCCTCCTGCATCAGGATTTCATGCTGATGAGCCTTCACTCTTTCCTCAGCCTCCAGCCTTACTCTCTCCCTTTCAGCCTCCAACCTTGCTCTCTGCTGTCAGGCTCTTGTAGTGCAAGCTCCATCTTCAGGAACTCAAGCTGATTCTGAGCTTCTGCTGCACTGACTTTCAGCACAGGCTTGGATTGCACAGCTCCACCAGCTCGTGCCTCGAGGTGCCCCTCTGACTCAGCCACTGTGACCTCAGTCTCTCTACCTGGATCACCTTCCTTAGCAACCACCTGCTACCCAGGCATTTGGTCATACACCTCTGAGACCACCTGACCCCCCCTTTACATTTGGTCATGTACCGACAGGGCTTCCATGAGTCCATTCTTTGTCAGGCCCTCATAGATAACCCATCTGCAAACAGTTCATGAAGCTGCTTCTCATTAAATCTGCCATATGCTGGGGCACTCATCTTTTCTAATTATGCTGCACTAAGCTGTTTTCTAGAAATAAAAAAGTAGTAAACAAAGTAAATAAGTAAGTAAGTTTATTTTTCCGGCGCGCAATCCTGGAGGCTCTGGGCGTCTTACATTAAAATTCAACAGAGTGGTACAACATTCAAGATTCATAAATAATAAATAAAGATAAACATCTTTATTAAAAATATGGGTCTTCAGTCCCCTCTTGAATGTCTCTACTGTATGTGGCCTCCATCAAAGATCTTGGCAGTGAGTTCAAGAGGACCGGACCAGCCACCCTGAATGAACAATCACTCGAGGTTTTCAGCCAGGTCCTTAGATCACCAGGAGGCTCTCGATGGAAGAACGGAGGGAGCAAGCTAGGATGACCCTGACTTAGAGAGCATTGCAGTAGTCCAGCCTGGATGTCACAAAGGCATGCATCAGTAATGGCAGGTCTTTAGGTGGAATTAGGGGTTTAATCCAGGTGATGTAACCTTTTGTATATCCTGAAGTCTATTAGAGAGGTTAATGCACTCACCACCACCAGAAAACAAGACTCACAAACTGCTGCTCAATTAATAATGATTTATTCCCAGCATATACCGGCTGCAAACAGCAGTGCTGGATAGTTCTATTGTATATCCTATTTTGTTACAGTTAAGGTATAGTTGTACTGGTAGTCTGTCACTCCATGTGCTAGGTAAGGTTTTTACCTCTATCCCAGAGTTCCTGCCTCTACAGAAACGTACACCATGCACAAATTCTGGGTTTAAATCTGTGCACTGATCTGCACTACTCTGTCACCACTAGAGAGGTTGAGAAAGAAAATTTCACCAGCGAAACTGTGGTGAAATTGGCAATTTTGCCACGTGAAACGTTTCATGAAATTGTGGTAAAATTTTGCAATTTCACCCACTACAAGTTATCTCCCTGGTGGTGTCTAGTGGTATCCTCTGGTCGCTCACCAGCCTAAATTTCCATTAAAATTAATTCTCCCTGGTGTCTAGTGAGTCTCTCACACGATATCAATTTCCAAGTGAATAAAAGCAAGCACCCCCAGTTAACTTATTATTTTTCCTGATCTCACACCCTCAATTCTAACAATAAAATATCATTCCACTCTGGTGTCTAGTTTGCTGGACTCAACCCCCATCATCAGATAGATGTTTCTCAGTACCCTGATTGGGCTACTAGTACAGCCTCCACTCATCTCCACAGCTGACAGCCTGACTGAGTGCTTCAATGAATGAGTACCTTGTTCATTGAAGTACTCAATCAACAAGGAAATGAGTGGAAAACTATCCGATGGCCTGATCAGGAATTGCTGGGATGGAGTGGGGTGGGCGCATCTGATGACAGGGTGGGGGTTGGGGTCCACTGGACATACCAGGGAGTGGGGATTGAAATTTTTTTAGGATTGGGGGATAGGGGAAAATAATGAGTTAACTGGGGGGTGCTTGCTTCATTCACTTTAGGCCAATGATCGGCCAGGGAGAGGTGACCACTAGACACCAGGGAGAATTAATTTTAATGGAATGGGATGATGAGCAGCTGGGCAGGGCACTAGACACCAGGGAGTCATTAATGCCAAAAATTCTACCTGTAGGTGGTGAAATTTCACCCAGGAGCAACGAATTTCGCCAGCTTTGGGACGATATTTTGCTCACTCCATGGGCAAAATTTCACATTTTGCCTGGTGAAATATTTCATGAAATGCACGAGTTATGTGAAATATTTTGCCAGGTGAAAGTTTCTAATTTAACACAACTTTAGCCACCATTTGTGACAAAACTGCCCCTTGGGCCATCCCAAATTACATGGTAGTATTGTCAGGGACTTCAAATGCTCTGCCACCACCTGATTTTTTATCAGAAAATCACCTTTTGCCCTTCTCAGGATCAGGAAGCTCAACACAGTAACTATTGGTAGAGTGTACTTTGGAGACAGACCGCAAACAGGGTCCAGCAAAAATAATAAAATCTACAGTACCTTGTCACTAATCAGGCAGTCACTGGTTACATCAAAAATAGACTCTTTACTAGAAGATAGTACAGGTATTTAAAAACAGGATATATTTACAGTAAGACAAAAGGTTCACACATTTACTTAGAATATAAAATAAAGCAAGTTAAAAAGACAGTTGACGGTTAATACAATTTAAGCTTTAGCCTGACCTAAAGTCTCTTTACCAGCCACTAGCTATAGAAGACAGTCTTCCTGGGCTGTACTTCCTTACCAAGCTACCTTGCAACAGGGCACCCTTCTTAAGATGTTGAATGCCTGAGAGAGAGAGAGAGAGAGAGAGAGAGAGAGAGAGACAGTGTTCAACTACACTTCTGGCTATGGGGAGTAATCGCAAACTTTGAGTGACAGTTCCCTACAGTCCTTCACTCCACATGGGTGAGTGTGTGTGTGTGTGTGTGTGTGTGTGTGTGTGTGTATGATCTCTCATCTTTAGCGCTTCCATGCTATCTCTAGGGTTTTATGGCATGCACCTGGGTCCATTGTCAGATCTGGGAACATATCACAGGAAAGTCTTCCTACTGGGAGTATGGCTTAATTGTCTCCTCCATGTTTATCCTGTCAACCATTCCTGCTAACTTTCCCATGAGAACATCAGCACCTCCACAGTGGGTTAGCAGCTCTCTTAAGCTGTCTGTACATGTGACCTGGTTACCATCTTGGCCAGCCAGCAGCCTAAACAGAATCTGTAACAAAAGAATATTTTAACCTAACAAAAATAGAATAAATGAGTCTGATCTCCTTTCATGTTACACATAGAAAGAAAGTTTTCCATTAATTCAGAAGGAGCAGTTAGTGTTTTGCCTGCATCTTTAGTGTCTTTTCTTTTGGGGATGACTCTTCTATTTAAAAAAATGGATGCCCACTGCCTACGGAGTATAATGCTGCTGACATTCTCAGAGAATTTTCACAGGCAAGGTCTCCTATTTTATGCAGTTCTGCAGCACACATTGATAGCCACGGAAATCAAGGTGAGCTACATCATTTTTGGCTGGCCACAGAATTTGGGGATAGCCCCAGAAATTACACAGAAACTGCCCCAGTTAGTTAGATAGAGACTGTTCCACTTCTTTCTGTCAATTATTCTGACTACTTATAGCTTTGTAAGAAATAAAATTCACCCCAACCGTCTCAGCCCTCAAACCCTCCTCACCCAGCCCTGAAAGCCCCCTTAAGTCATCTTTTTTTTACATTAGTATCTTTCTCTGATTGAATGCTGTTTGATAATCCATTGCCTTTTCCTATCACTGCTAGTGGGCCAGACTATTTGTTTCACATCCCAGTATTGTTTTCTGGAGCCCACAAAAAGCTGTACTGTGCATGAATCCAGCATTTGAGCCCAGCAGTAATAAGAAGTGGTAGAGGGTCATCCTAAAGTGTTGAACCAACAAAGTGCCAATTTAAAAAAAAACAGAGTGACTTGAAGAGGCTCTAAGTGGAGTGAGTATGGTGGTTAAGATATGGAGGATAGGTTTTTCTTGTTCTGTGAGGGGGCAAAGTAATGTCTAAGAGGAGACATTACAATATTTTTGGGGAGGAAGAAGCAGAGGATCACTATACAGTGCTGGACTAGATAACGGATTTACAGTAAAATTACAAGTCCACTCAATCGCACTCTCAATGCTATTTAGGAAGGTCATGGGGCTAGACGAGGTGGGATTTATTTGTTTTGAAACCATGAGAGGGAAGTGCTTTCAGAGGCAGATGGCATTTTGCAGTCTTTATGGGGTTAAATACAGAAGGTGGCTGTGGATGGGGCTGGGAGGTTGCCAACCTGACGAGGCAGCTATAGGCGTAGATTGTGGGGGGGGGCACAGGGGCAAGTTGCCCCCCCTGAGAAATTAGACCAGGACTTTTTAGGAGCCCAGCCACCGTTCTCCGGTTATCATTTTTTTTTTTAATATTGAATGGGCTCAGGGCTATGCTTGGATTGCCTGCACCTCTCCGGGGGAGGGAGGGGAGGGTGGCAGAGTGGCACCATGTCTCTTAAACAAAAACTATCCCCTTTTCTGATTGGCTGCAAGCCTGCAACCATAGTAGCCTGCATGTTACAGCCAATCAGAAAGTTCTGCAAGCTGACACCATCACGTGAGCAGTATTCCGTTAGTGGCGCCATTTAGTTGTCTGTGTGCCTTCCATGAAGGAGCAGCAGCAGCATTCATATAGCGTAGGGCTGAGGAGAGATAGCTATTCGAGGATGTTGAGCAGCAGTCGGTTGTCTGTCAGGTGTCACCAGTGTCTCAGTCAGTCTAGTGTTCCCACCCTCCTCCTGTCCTGAACAGCCCAGTTTAAATATACCTCACCTGAGTCCTCTGACTACCTACTCTCTGTTTCTCAGTGCAGCCAGCTGTGCTCTGGGCTCTCCCGCTACCACCTGAGCCTCCCATCCCCGAGAGCCTAGGAGGCCTTCAGCCACAAGACCTCTACCACCGGACAGACCAGGCGGAGGAGCAAGTAGTACAATTACAGTGAGTCTGAGGCACAGCTAGGCTTGGCTGCACACCCAGCTCCTGTGTCCAGCAGGCTAGAAAAAGATTTACCATGTTGTTGGTGAGTCCCATACCACGCCCATTGCCCACCAGTTCCACGGTCCACCGAGAGGGATTATTCAGGTCAGTGAACAGCCAGGCCCAGAACAGTGAAGAAGCTGGTGGTCATGCAGGCTATAGCAGAAGTTCATCTGGTGTCAGAAAAAATGAGTTACTGTCTCGTCGGGGGATTAATCGGGAGAGGAACGGGACTGTTGGGAGAGACTCGGCTACCTGACCTGCCTTCTTGGCCTTGCTGTGCCCTGCTGCATGCTGCCCTGTCTGTGCTCTTACTGATTTGGTGAGTAACTGTGCTGCAAGCTAGTTGTTGGAAATTAATACCATTCACATCCCAGAAATGTGTCTTGGGGGGGGTGTCTTGGCCTTGGCCATGTGTCTGAGTGGTGGGTGGAAGGTTTGCCGTCAGCTTGTGTTTCTTTGGGTGGGAGGGGATTTGCTGGCTGTTGAGGCTATTTGTGTTGGTGGGGTGGGTGGGGCCTATTTGTTTGGTATGGTGTGGACACTGGTCATGTTGGTGGGGTGGGGACACTCAGTTACTGTGCTACTGGTGTGGTGGGGTTTGTTGGGGAAACTCACTGGACAGTCTGTGTTTGGTGGGGCTGGGGGGATGGTCTGTTTTGTGGGGTTGGGGTCAGGGGAGACAGTCTGTGTTTTGGGCTGACTCACTGAGAGGATGGTCAGTGTTTGGTGCTGGGGAGGGCCTACGTTTGGTGGGGTTGGGGGGACAATCAGTGTTTGGGGCTGGGGTGGTTAGTGTTTGGGACTGGGAGGGTGGTCAGTGTTTGGTGGGGCTGGGGGGACAGTCTGTTTTCTATTGTGGGGTCTGGTGAGGTGGAGACAAAGGCCATGGTGATGTGGGGACACTGGATGTGATGGTGGGGTGGTGACATGTGCATTGTTTGTTGATTGTTTGGCCATTGTCTGGGACTGTCCATGATGGTGGAAAGGACTGTCCATGTTTCCTGCCAGGTGTCTTGAGAATATGCTGGTTGGGTCTGGGGTTTGCATGTGGCGATGGCAGTGTGTGCTTCTGGATGATATCAATGTTTTAGGGAGGGAACCTCTATGTTTGTAGCCAGTGTTTGGGGATTGTTCATGTTGGTGGGGCGGAGGAAATTCTGTGTTTGTTAGCTGTGTGTCGGGGGACTGTCCTTGGTGGGATATGGGGGACGTCCATGTTTGCTGGCTGCCTGGGTGTCTGGTGGGACTGTCCTTGTTGGTTGGGAGGGGCATTCTGCTGCTCCAGCTGGCCCGGTGTCTGGTGGTGAGGGTGGACTGTTTGGGTGTCTGGGGGACTGTCCTTGTAGGTGGGGGGTGAAGGGGGAATGCTCCATGTTTGCTGACTGGGTTTCTGGTGGACTGTCCCTGTTGGTTGGGTGGGGGACATTCTGTGCTTGCTGACTGGTGTTAGCATATAAACATAAGTAAATATTAAACGTAATTTCACCTCATCCTTTACCTGTCAAGGGATGTATCTCACTGACCTGTGCCCGCAGCTGCTTATCTGAACATTAGTAAATGTTGAAACATTATTTCCCCTCATCCGTTACCTGGCTGTAAAAGTAATCTTTCACTTTTTGATTTCTCTGATCATCCACTGTGGAGGGTGAAACAGACAGATTCCTTGGCCTTGCTGTCTCTGTCTTCATTGCCTTGCAAACACAATCAAAGGGGTAGCTTTTTGTGTCTCTCCCATGACAGTGTTACAAGACTAGTAAAAAATCTTGCACTAAAACATGCACCCTAAAGAAATGATTATACTACTACCTGGCTATTGTTATAGCGACTACTGACTGGCCATGATTTTTTGGGGGGAGTTGGAACACTGGTCGTGTGTGTGGGTGGGGTTGCGGACACTGCTGGTTGTGTGTGTGTGTGTGTGTGTGTGTGTGTGTGTGTGTGTGTGTGTGTGGTTGGGAACACTGCTGATTGTGTGTGTGTGGTTGGGGACACTGCTGGTCGTGTGTGTGTGGGGGTTGGGACACTGCTGGTCAAATATGTGTGTGTGTGTGTGTGTGTGTGTGTGGTGTTGCGGACACTGGTCATTTGTGTGGGTGGGGCTGGGGATACAGGCATTGTGTGGGTGTGGTGGGGGTACTGTTGTGTGGGTGGGTGGAGGCACTGGCATTGTGTCGGTGGGGCGGGGTTGTAATTGTATATCAGGCAAACTGTGCTGACCAGTAGTTCAACATCTCTCTTTCCAGACTAAGAAAGAAACATAAACAAAATGCAGTATAAAATGTGGTTTTATTTATTTTTGTGTGTCTGTGATGGGGAGGCACAGACCTGGATGCCTGGAGCAGATACCAGATAAATGGAGCTGGAAATAGTGTTGGTTGGGTGGAGTGGGGAGAGTGGCTGTGCTGGTGCGGTGGGGAGAGTGGCTGCACTGGTGGGGTGGACACAGAGTGTGGAGAGTAACTGTGCAAGTCCATCAGGGTGCAGAAAGTAGCTGAACTGGCCAGTCTGGGTGGAGATAGTGGCCTTGCAGGTCTAGGGTGGGGAGAGTGGGCTGTAGCTTTTTGCATGGACATTTAATTCACTGTTGCTTGCTGTGCCTTCTGCTGCCCTGCCAGCTTTGTGCTGCTGTGCTGACCAGGGCGGACTGGTACACATGCTGAAAAAAATGGTTCTGGCCACTGGAGATGGAGGAGGGAGGGGTGGACGGGCATATTGGCACAGAAATATTTTTTTCAACATGTATGCCAGTCTGCTGGGTCCATGCCATGCTTGCCTCCCTCGTACAAGGGGCTTCTGAGCACTAAAGATAAGTTTCTGTGTCAAAATTAGGAACTGTTGGAAAGTATGAAATCCTACAGTATAAAAATTGTGCATGTTTATGTAGTTTCACCTTACTGTGTGGTTCGACAAGATGTTCGTGGTCTCTCCTCCTCATTTAGCACCCTGACCTGTGACCTAGCCATTCCCCCCCAGGGCAGGGGGAAGGTCCGTTGTTTTGTGGTCTTTTGGTGGTTTGTTGGGCATTGTAAAATGCATTATTTCACTTACTGTGTTGTACTGCCTGGATCTGCTTTACCCTGTCTCTATCCTGAATGTAAACATGTATAAAAAAAGTTCATTTTTTGGTGGTGTGTGTGTCTGTCTGTGTCTGTGTGTGAAGAATAGAGACACCTTGCGGACAAAAAACCTGTATAAACCACATCAAACTGAAGCAACCATGTTTCATTTGTGCCTTCAAAACTGTCAGATGAGACGATTTTGAAGCTAGTCTGTAAGGGGAGCATGCACGGCAGCCTAGGCTACCACAGCATTACCACACACACACTGTCATAGGTGATGCTAATAAAACCACCAACCAAGTACTTACCTTTCAGGGTGGGTCCTGCAAGGCTGTGCACAGGTATCTGGAGTCGTTGTTCCAGCAAACTTCCTGTGGTGTCTGTTCTCTTAGGTTATGTGATGCAACCACTTTTGTGCCAGGGCAGTCCGTGTTTGCTTGGATGGGGTTGTGTAACCCTGGGCATGGACAGAGATGCATATTCCTTAGGAGCTCATGGGGAGGAGAGTGGTAGGGGTTGTGGTGTGACCACACCATGCCCATGATCATCTTGAACAATTACGGGATTTACATTGTTCTGTTGCACTGTCCAAGGTACATCAGCATGCTTGTTAAAAGCAACTCCTGAGGGATATCAGCAAGTCCCATGCTTATGTATGCAATGCTTGCTTGTTTGAGGAAAGCATTATCCTCTTTGTTTACCTTACTTAACCAGATTCATGCATATGACATTGAATAATATGGGATGGGATGGGAGACTAATGAATTAACTTGGTTATAACAAAGAAAAGTGTTAACACTGGGTGTAAGTAAGCAATAATGCCCGACAGGGCGTGTGTCATGCTGGGATAACATCACTCCTCAGGTGGTTGGGCACGAGTGCATCCAATACATAAGACATGATGTTATCCTACCATGACATACACCCTGGAGGGCATTATTGCTATCATACAATGGCGTGTTGTTATACAGAATTAGAAAAAATAATTTTAAAGATGTTTTATTTGGTGTGGAAAAACATTTTTAAGAGAAGATACAAAAGAAACACACTAATGCTAACAATCATCAAGAGGTTCACGAAGAGCCTGAGACTAGACCTGTGATGAATTGGATGTACTGGGATAACATCATGGGTCTAGTCCAAGACTGACCAATCAGAGGCCAGCATTCATTCTTGTCATTGTATAATCGCATTTTTTTATGTAATCTATGTAAATAAGGGCTCATGCTGTGAGGATGCACATGCTGGGATGTTTCCCATACCATTCATGTTTATAGGTATACTGAGGTGGCACAGCCATTTGCTGCACTTCCTTGAAACATGCTTTTTGCACTCCTCAAGGGTGGGAGGCTAGCTCAAGCAGACATTTCAAAGTTCAGGATCCACTATAAGGGCTGAACTTGGAAGGGTTATGTAAGCAGCAAAGTGGAGTGAGATACTATAGGAGCTACCCACCTGGAGGTTCAGGTGGGGGCAAAATTACGTCAAGACTGATTTGAATTGAAGCTGAGGGGAGGTCCTGTCCTCTTGAGAAGGAAGTTAAGTTCCTTACATATTTTCAACTTTACAAGTAAGTCCTCACTCCCAAGGCAGAAGAACGAAGAACTAAATACAAAACAGATCTCAGTCAGCTTTTCGACTCTGGTCTCAGGAGGAGTTGGGCCAAGAGCAGGCTGCAGTAAAACTGGTGGGGTGAGGAAGTGCTCTGACTTGGCCTGGGCTGGTCCCTCCCTGGAGTTATTCAGCTGTAGTCTTAAATGCTTTTTGGGCATTATTTGATACTGGTTGATTTGTCTGCATTACGCAAGCCACCCGCCCTCTTCACTGTCGTGATACACGAAAATCAGGACTTTTTTGTTACTTTGCCCCCCCCCCATAAAAATAACAAACTACACCCCTACGAGGCAGCTTTGGTGCCTGGGGAGAAAAATGAGAAACATAGAAAAAGAAAGCAATAGGACAGCTAAGTAAACAGAGTTGTTGCAGCAGGAAAAGAACGAGAGAATAATGGACAGACTGATGAAATTAAAAAGATGAAGCCATGGTAATAAGAGAGAAAATCCAAAGCTAACGATTATTTATGCAGAATGTGGAAACTAAGTAAGGAAAGAGAGATAAAAAAACAGAACAATAGAGGGGAAAAGAAAATCAGAGTGACATTGCAGATAATACATTTTTACATTTGCTGCACTTGAGCGCCAAATGTTTTACAATGCACAGCATTTTCAGAGGTGTGTCACTGCCGAGTCAATTGCAACTGAAACTCCAAGAGGCTCGTCAGTGCAGACCAATCACCAGGCAATCCTGTGGTGACACTATTCCCTGCTTGCTGGATGGAAACAGTGTGTACTTCAGAAGAATTAACCACTCCTATCAGACAGTGGCTAGCTCTTTTCATTTACATGACTCCACCCAGCACTTGGCTTGTTGCTTCCCTCAGAACTTTCCTAACTGTGGGTCAACAGAAACCAGCAGGTGAGTAGACAGTAGAACTTGTTAAACTGAAACTCCAGCAACATGGCTCTTGTCTGACACTTTGTCCAAAGTCTAGCATCCCAGCTATGGCATGCAGGCTGGTCGCTACACACAAGGGAAAGTTGGGGCTGTGGTGTGCTTCAATGACTAAAAAAATATCAGCTTTGTTTTACAGCTCCTCTATCTCCTAACAGCATGTAAAAGTACTCCATAACTCTCTACTTCCTCGCATGCTGAACCCAGAGTCAAATAGCACCATCAGTAACATCACACATAATTGTATTCACATTTTAGGAACATTTTCATTTATATATAAAATGGCTAGGTGTGCCTACTTCTAGAATATAGGTACAACATTTTTACAAGTGTGTAAAGTCTGTAACTTGCATGGGTACAACATTTTTACAATGTGTAAAAGCTGTAACTTGCATTATGTTGTTCACTGCTTGAATCATGATCTATGCATGAGGGAATATTTAACCTAGCAATTTGGGCAGACATAACATTCAGGTAACCACACTGTTTCATCTTTCCTTTCCAATGTCCTCCTTGTATCATTTACTGGCATGGCAGATTAAAACTGGGTTGTTTATAGCCTTCAGGTGTTGCAGACAGGTTAGATAAGTTAACTATCCAGACTTGGCAAACATGAAAGCTGCATGTAATTACACCTGTGAAACTTAAAACAAAGCAGATAGAAATTAAATGTTGTTGCAACATCCTCTTAGTCCCGTCCAGCAGCATGCATCAGGATTTTAATGCCTTGGGTTGTGCCATGACTGCCCTTTTCGGAAAGACAGGCTGAAGTACACCAAGCAGGGAACCTCAGAAGTGGGTGTAGGCAGTGATTTTCTTCTGATTATTCACAGTGGGATTAGTGGCAATGTTATTTATTTTGGATGTTATTTATGTTGTAACTCCCATGACCATTAGGAGATTATGCCAAAGAAACCCCCGGGAGGCATGTTTATTTATTTTATGGGTGTGGATTATACAAGCAGATGCCTCAGCCCTGATCTAAATAATATCTAATAAAAACTAAAAACACAGAACTAAATACACTAGTCATTTTTGTTCTTATAAACTGCTGATAATGATAAGGCCATGCAGTTTTCTCAAACATTCCCATTGTTTTCCTTTATCACTAGCCATGACTTCGAGAGGGCTGGTCAGTGGCTCTGTGGGGGGTGTGAGGACAGCCTGGTGAAAAAAAAATTATTTCAGAGAGAAGCAGTCCTCAATGCTATAGGCAGAGCTTCCTCACATTTGGGGCCTTTCGAAAATGTCATGAGTCTGCCAAGCAGCAGCTCAGCTCATTTCTATCAATTCCAACTTACCACAACCACAGTGAGGTGCTTATTTCATGCTTTATTTTCCAAACAGTTAACTCAGTAGCTAGCAATATTAGTATTTATTGATAGAAAAATTAGAAAATGCTTTCCCACATGATTTATTTCACATGGAACAGCACTTTAATTTGCTAGTTCTAAAAAATCATTAGTAGTCACACTAGAGGAATGAAGTGTACATTTAAAGAATCTGTCAGTTAAAAAGTAATTTGCCATTTTCATTTAACTGAGTAACCAGACGGGAACACCTCTAGCTTTATAATGAATTGTATGGTTTACAGTAGTATGGTGTGCACCTATTTAAAAAGTTTTATAAATACTGTACAACCTAATAGTGCTTATAGGATATCATGGTCAAAGGTGGGCACATTCATTAATTTTGCTGCAAAAGTCTGTTTCAGAAACAAGTTATTACACTGCGCTTTTAAACCTGCCATCTGTAAAAAGAAATTACAATTAACTTTCATACAGATTGGTGTTTGAGTTTAACTCATGCAGCATTAGTCAGCCCATCTGCAGTAGTACTTCATTTCCATAATTGTACACGATACATTTAGGCACATCATAAAAAAAGTATCTTCAACAGTCGGGGTCAAAGTAAAACATAAATTGTTTAACAAGCAGCAAACTTTCGGCACTGACAAATGCTTGTAAAACAAGTTAATGTTCATATGTTGCTTCAGGACAATATTACATTGGTATTTGGTACAAAATGGAAGGGGGACTTGGTCGTGGGCAATATGTTTTACCCATGCCAGTAGCCACAGCATGCCCCACCAGGGCGCTGATAGCAGCCCCTCTGAACTGCAAAACGTGAACACTTTTAATCTACTCTCAATTTCCTCCATGAGGAGAGGCAGGCTCCCTTTTTGTTTTTTGACAGCTCAGGGGGTTGTCAGCTAAGGTTTGGATTAGCCATAAGTTGTAAGTAGTCACATGTACATTTCTGTGCAGTGCTCTTGTTAATGTGCAGCTTTTACTTTGAGGTATAGTACCACACACAAAACAATATGTCATGATCTCACTCACTTTTCCAAACTCAAACCTAATCTTGGCTGAATAATTTGCATACTGCAATCTCTGTTTCTTGCTGGACAGAGGTGCCATAGAACTTAACTCACTGACAACAGTGTCAGCAACATCAATAATAATGCCAGCTGTTACAGAATGGTCCTCTGGATCAACATCACTAACAAAAGAAATGTCTTTGTTCCCTACTTTCAGGCATTGCAGCCCAGCAATCAAAGACATGATAAGCAACATACTGTGAGTGGTGCATAGTTAAACATGCAAGAAGTGAGCAGCAGCGCAGAACACGGGTAACAGCCAACTCTAATATACTGATACTGTACATTAATGTGACATGTTGTTTCAATTAATGTAACTACTGCAATTAAGTACTAACCATGCTGTTTTCTGTAATGCACTTCTAATAACATGTAAAAATTGCTTTAGCCAAACCACTGTCAGCTGTCACAGTTCAAAACTAAACAAGCGAGAAATTAAGCAGTTATACAGCAATTAACAGGATATTGTTGTAGCCAAGTCTAAAAATAACCAAGCTAAGTACAATCATTTTTGTTTTTTTTGTTTGTTTTGTTTAATTTTGTTGACCCGGTAAGCCCACTGGGCCTAGAAGTCCCTTTTTCAGGGGTGAACGGGGTGAGGGGAAACAGATGGTAAGCAACTGAAATTGAACCAGATTTAGCTGTTGGTTGTATTTTTAGTGAATGAGGGAAATTTGGCCAGGACACCGGGATTTTTGTAGCCTCATGAGTTATATACAGTATTTCCTAATGCCCATGATATAAATAATAATACTAAAAAAATGCAGGATTTAGAAATTACTGATCTCTGTGAACTGCAGGAGAAAATTAGAATCTGTATAGATACCCATGTTTTGAAAACTATTCAAATGGAAAAACTTAGAGAAAGTATATTTTGCTTATGGTCTACAAATATGGTTATCTAAGAGTCTGACATGGCTGACATACAGGAACTAAGAAGGAGTTAAGTTTTATCAGGATTAATTTTGAGGAGATTTGGGAAGTCCCAAAGTAAAATTGCAACTTAACTCTTATCAAGGCTCTCAACAATGGTAGCAGGAACCTTTGGAAAGGAAATATATTATAGCTGCACTGTAGTGCAATTATAGTTAGGGTTGAGTAGCCACTTCTATGTTGAACCCACATGTTTGCACTTTAATAACTTTGCAGCCATTCATCCAATTTGCCTGAAAGTTTGCCTGTACCATCTGCTATCATAGATAACTGGATCTGGCAAGTTGTGTTCCAGTTGGATGTGTAGTTGTGGAGCTGCAGAATGTCAAAAAAAGTACAAAACAACATTTTTTGGCAAATTTATTGCTTGTCTCTATAGTCTGAACAGTTTGTCCATCTGGTCTGCAATTTTCAGGGTATATGAGGACTGGGTTAGTGAAGTGCCTTTTGAAGATTTGGTGAAAAAATATTAATCAGTTCAAATGCTAGTAAAGTTTAAAGTTTCCCATTATAGCCTATGGGAAAAAACATATACTCTGAAAGTGAAAGCAGGTAAACGGTCTCAAAAACCAGTATCTTTGCCACTTTATAGCCAGAAAATGGTAAGAACTTTTGGGCTGAAATTTGCAGGGTGGCATGCCATTGCCCCACAGATGTGCCCTTTGCTGGTTTGGTGAAGAAATTGACACCAGTTCCACAGTTACAGCACTCTGAAGCTGTGAGTTTTCCCATAGTATAATACTGTGGTGGTCATGGCGCCTTTCAGTGGCTATATCTCGAAAAAGGTTTGAGATATGGATTTTTTGCTAAGCATAGAAGCATGTGTGAAGGTGGCCAGGTCATGAATACAACTATGAAGGAATTTTTTCCAAAGTTGCTATAGTTAATGAGATATTGCCACATTTTCAGTCAAGTTTTACTTGGAATGTCTCTAGGCCTGCACTATGTGTTTGTACTTATAGGTAGGTGAAATTGCAGGGCCCAGAGGGCCTGCGCTCCTACCTATGCATACCATTTATGATAAACTGGGAGCACAGGCTCTCCTATATTATGTCTCTACACTTATAAGTGGGTAGGAGTGCAGGGCTCAGAGGTCCTGCACTTCCAACTATGAATCCCATTATACAAAACTGTGAGCACAGGGCCCTCCTGTGCTGTGCCTCTACATTTAGGGTGGGTGGGAGCACAGGTCCCAGAGGGCCCATTCTCCTACCTATGGATACCATTTTGCAAACCTGGGAGCACAGGGCCTTCCTGCACTATATCTCTATACTTATGGGTATGTGTGTGTGTGCAGGGTCCAGAGGGCATGCGCTCACACCTATGGATACCATTTTGCAAAACTAGCAGCACAGGGCCCTCCTGAGGTATGTCTCTGTGCTTATGGGTGGGTGGGAGTGCATGTGCTCCCACATATGGATACCATTATGAATAAATGGATGCACAGAGCACTACTGTCCCATGTCTCTAGACTTATGTGTAGATGGGACAACAAGATCCAGAAGGCCCAAGCTCCTACCTATGGATACCATTTTACAAAACTGGAAGCACTGGGCTCTGCAGCGATATGTCACAAGGTGTCAAAATCCCTTTTCATGACTCACTTCTTATCCCTTTTTGCAAGCTGTCAAAATCCCTTTTTGTGAGATGATCACTTTTCATGAGCTGTCAAAATCTCTTTTCCTGAGGGGAAGATCATATGACCCTACCCTCTGGGCCCTGCACTTCCACCTATGCATAAGCCTAGAGACATGGCACAGTAGTGCCCTGTGCTTCTAGTTTTGCATAATGGTTTCCATAGGTGGGAGGGCCCTCACTCCCACCCAGCCATAAGTATAGAGGCATAGCACAGGAGAACCCTGTGTTCACAGTTTAGCATAAATAGTATGCATAGGTGGGAATGCAGGCCCTCTGGGCCCTGTGCTTCCACATACCCATAAGTACAGACACACAGTACAGGCCTAGAGACATTCCAAGTAACATTTGTACTGCAAATGTGGCAATATAAACTATAACAATTCTGGAAAAAAATGTCTTCTCAGTTGTATTCATGACCCAGCCACTTTCATGCATGCTTAATACATCTACAGGTGTACTAAGCAGCACTTAGCGAAAACTCTGTATCTTAAACTGTTTTCGAGATAGAGCTGCCAAAAGATGCCATGACCACCACAGTGTTATTCTATGGCAAAATTCACAATTTCAGAGTGCTGTAACTATAGAACCATTATCCATTTCATCATCAAACCAGCAAAGAACACATCTGTGGGCAAGGGCTTGCCACTCGGCAAATTTCAGCTCAAAAGTCCTAACTGTCTTTTTTGCTATGAAGTGGCAAAGAAATTAATTTTTGGGACTGCTTACCTGCTTTCACTTTCAGATCATACATTTTTTTCCCATAGGCTATAATGGGAAACTGTAAAGTTTAATAACTTTTCAATGGATTAATATTTTTTCACCAAACATTCAAAAGGCACATCTGTGAGGCAAAGGCTTTCAACCCTAAACATTTCAGATCACAACCTAAAGCCATTTCTGAGATCCAAATGGACAAATGTCAAAAAACACAGATTTTTCTGTTTTTTCAACACACTAATCTCAGAAACCACAAAACAGATTCCCATGACATTTGGCAGGTCAAGAGACCTACTCCTAGACATGATTCATGCAAAACCATTGAATGGCTCCAAACTTGTTAACATTCAAAATTTGGGTTTAGCACAGTAGTCACCTTTCACCCTAACTACTGTATACAGTCACTACTGTTGCAGTATTAAAATAAAAAAATGGTGATTTACACATTTTGGGACACTATATCTGTATGCCCTCACATGCAGCTGAAACAAAACTTAAAACTTCATGAGATGTCTGCTTCATGATGGGGCATGGCAAATTTCATGCATATCACCTGAACTTTTTCAGTTATTGAAGCACAAACTATTAAGCTTAATATAAAAGTGGAGAAAGAATTTGACAACAAATGGTGATCAACACATTTTGGGACTGCATTTCTTCAGAGGTGCACACCCAATCAAAATGAAACTTGACATGTCAAGAGACCATTAGTCCTTGAGGATGCATGCCAAATGTCATGCAAATTATAAGAATCTCTGTGAAGTTATTAAACTGCAAAATGTGAAACAAAGAAAGACTTTGACAAAACAAATGGTGATGTACACATTTAGGGACTGCATTTCTCAAGACGTGCACTCCAAATCAAAATGAAAGTTGGCATTTCAAGAGACCATTAGTCTATGAGGGCACTTACCAGATTTCATGTAAAGTAAAGGAGCAGCTGCAAAGTTATTAATGCATAAAATAAAACAATCAAAGAAAGAATTTGACAAAAAAGGGGGATGTACACATATCTCCAGACGTGCACTCCCAATCAAAATGAAACTTGGTATATTGAGAGATAATTAGTCTTTGAGTGTATGTGCCACATTTGATGTAAATTGCAAGAACAGCTGTGAAGGTAATGCACAAAGTGAAACAATCAAAGAAAGAATTCAACAAAAAATGGGAATCTACACATTTTGGGATTGTATATCTCCAAAGGTGCACTCCCAATAAAACTGAAACTTTGCATATCAAAACACCATTTATCTTTGAGGGCATGTTCTAAATTTGATGTAAATTGTAAGAACAGGTGCAAAGTTATTAATGCACAAAGTGCTGCCATGATGATATTCAACAGGAAAGTTCTATATTTTGGAATAGATGCAGAAGCAAATGATTTGATACCTTTTATTGGATCAACATAGAAGTAACAAAAAGAACAAAGTTCTTTAGCTTTCAGAGCAACAAGTTCTTTGTTAGAAGCGTAATGGCAGTTATTTAGAAAAGCCAATACTTTTAACACCCAGATCCTGCAGAAAAAAGGCAGAAAAGAATCCCCATTGGTTCAAAATACTCATTTAAAAAAACAGAAGAAGATGTCAGATAAGCTCAACAGCATCATTTCACCTTCAGCTGAGAGGGTCTAAAGGTCAGAGGTGCTTAGTGCAGAAGACATACAAATGATTGCACTGCTTATAATAAATTAAACTGACTTAGAGATACTTTCAGAATAAGACAACTACTTGAGCAGAAGGCTCTTAAATCAAATTATGAGTGTCACAATGTGGATAAGAATGCAGTTACTGAAAAGCAACCCCCAACCGGATTAAAGACGTACTAAAATTGTAAGCTAAAAACAAGCACCACAAGATAGGACTACCAGAAGCATCTTTATATGGCATACAAAGAGTAACCAGTAAAGTTTTCCAAAAAAGAGCAATAGTTACACACTGTATGGAATGTAAAACTTTGCAGGACCCATTACCCAACAAAACTTTCCAGCTAGATAGTATGCCTCATAAACCTCAAAAGCCTATAGTGTAGTAACAGGAGTTTATAAATGATAATATAAAAATAAATTGGCAGTATAAGTGTCAAACAAAAAACTACTTGTCAAGGACAACCAAGAAATTAACACCATGCAGCCTGATATGTACAGAGTTCAATAAATTCTCAGTGTATAATATAACAAATTGATGTACTAAAAATGTCTAAGGCATATGAATAAGAAATCATAGGAATTAAATTCTCTCACTCCCTGCCACAACACACCCCACCCCCACATCCCCATATCTGTTGGGGGGAGATAACTAGTTTTAAGGAGGCATATACAAACAAACACACACACACACACACACAGACACACACACACACACACGCTCCTAATGCACCATCATTCACATCAATCACTGCAATTGTTAGCCAAAGGAATTCAGTTTGTCATGAAATTCCAAGTAAAAGGGATCATGTATCCTAATATGCACACAGTAAAAATGTGACATTATGTAACCATACTACTATCTGCACAGTAACAGTCCAATTCAAATTTCTAGTTTCCAAGGTTCCAATTTTAGAATGTTATTACTATGGAACTGATGCAAACTTTTTCACCAAACCAGTATAAGTCACATCTGTGGGGCAACCCTTACGTACCAAACAAATTTAAGGCCATAAGTCCTAACCGTTTCTTTGCAGTGAAGTGGGAAAAAAAACCCAGAAAACTTTAAAAATCCCTTTTTGTGAGCTGTCAAAATCTCTTTTCGTGAGCCAAATCCTTTTTCATGAGCTGTCAAAATTTTCCTTCCTCTTGAGAAAGTGTAATGTTACTCTTATCCATACTGGGCATTATGCAAAACTAGGAGTACAGGGCCCTTCTACGCTATGCCTCTAACATGATGGGTGAGTGGGAGCACAGGGCCTGAAGGGCCTGCACTCCCACCTATGGATACCATATGACTAACATTTCACTTTCTCAAAAAGAGGGGAAATTCATTGCAAAAAAACTCTCTTAATGCATCCACTAGGGTTTATTCCACACCAACAAAAGTCTGGAAATTTGAGGTTAGGTTACAACCCCACCCCACCCCCCACCCCCACCACCCTCCACTGAATAACAGGAGCTGGTGTATGCCGTTGGGTCATCAGGCCTTACTCTCACCCCATTCTCCTATGCTGTACCATCTCAGCTTCCTTACAAGTGGAATGGGGTGAGAGTTAGGGCTGATGACCCCAAGTCACACACTGATGCCTGTTGTTCTGTGGAATGGATCCATTCACATATCTGGACTGTGCAGTATGGTATGGGCTGCACACCCATTGGCTCACGCTGTGGACCAATGGGCGTACAGCTCTTCCATACGGTGTCAGTCAGCTGGCAGCGGGGTGGCAGGCAGGTGGTGCTGCCACCACCGCTGACTGGGGGCGGGGTGGGTGAGGTCCCAGTGGGTGGGTGGGAAGGGGGTACCGCTGACCACCAGGGTTATTGGACCTCTATGTTTTACAACATATGCCCGCGATTTGGCTGTGAGCAGTCCACTGGACCACCAGGGATACTGGACTTCTTTTATTTTTACATATGCCCGTGATTGGGCTGCGAGCAGTCCACTGGACCACCAAGGATATTGGACGTGTAGTGTTTAAAACTTATGCCCGTGATTGGGCTGCGAGTGGTCCCCTTGACAACCAGGGATATTGGATGTGTACTGTTTATAACTTATGCCTGTGATCAGGCTGCAAGCGGTCCACTGGACCACCAGGGATTTAGGAGGATCCTTTCTCTATGCATGCCCATGATCGGGCATGAGGGGGCACTGCCAGGTGCAGCTGGAGCTCGGGTGGCCACCCACAGGTGGCAGCTGCCGTGTTGCACCCTGCAATATGGCAGCTTACCTGTGGGTGGCCAGCCATAGTTCCTTTTTTTTTTTGGCTCACCCATGTGCAGCACAAGTAGGGGTTGCACATGCATGGGCTCAGCACATCCTGGGCTGAATATCGGGATATGCAGAGTATGCATGAGCACGCCCCACCCCACCTGTGACGCATACATTACTGATGCGCTCCGGCGCATCGGGATTTGTGCCAGGCACAATCCCCATTTGAATATCATGCTGGGGCTCATCACTGGGTTGCGCATGGTGCAACAGTGTTGCGCCATGTGCATCCCTTCTGAATATCTGGGCCTGTGTCTCCTGTTAGTGTGCGACTGTAAAAATCAGCGTTATATAAAGAAAAAAAAGGCTTCTTTTCATTGCCAAAATAAATACTTTTTTTTTTACTGGAATATTGTAGTTATTTTCATTGCCTAATTACTTTTGGGATACTGCAATTGTCTGTCTGCCGTATTTGTTGCATCCAGTGAGCAGCTGAAATGTCAGTGTGATTTTATGAAAGGCAAGTGATAAGGTGTTTTTCCCCAACTTCACTGTAGTAATTATGTCTGATAGTGAAGTTTTTGTTGTGCTGTTTCTCCAGAACTGCTTTCGGTCTATTGTGTTTAAGCAAATAATGGGAATTAATACTGCATTTCTGTATCCAACACCCTCAGCATAAATTGTCTCAGGTACTGTTCAAAATGTTGCAACCTGATAGTCTGAAAGTGTTTCTCAGTAAAATTATTTAATAACATCATAAGTAGAATTTTTTTTAAACCAAATATCACTGATGATGCAGATATGAAAGTAAGGATTTGCAGAAATGTTAAATCAGACTTGCTTTCATCACTGACATCTAAAGACTGAGAAACACTGACTTTGTGCAGCATGTCTTTATTCTGCATTCAAAATGTTGTGTCCACTTTGGGGGGGAGGGGGGCAGGACTGACTTCACCACAAGCATACACTTTCCTCTACTCTACCACCTGTCAGTAACCATGGGCAAATAATTGACAGAGCTGATACACACAATGAAAGTACAGTACTTTGAAGTTGTCTTCCTTCACAACATAGAAGAGTAAATTAATTTGTATCTGCTCTATAAGTGATTATACTCATATTGGATTATATCCTTAAACTAATTTCTAGGGCATTGCTCTTTGAGTGTTAAATACTATCTAGATAATGTAGTAAATAAAAAACAAAACCCATAAAACTTACATTTTTATTTTTATCAACTAATTGTAAACTAAACATTTTAATATAGACTAAAACAATTAATAAAAACAAGGATTAGATATGGATTTCTCCCTATTCTTAAATGCGATATGAATTGTCTTTTCCTATTTAATTGCTAATAAATAATCATGTCCATATGTCAGTTTTGTTCCAAAATGATTTTTTTGTATTTTCTGGGTTTGTAAGGTGTGTGTGTGTATTTTATTTTTCCTTTACAATATTTTGACTCTTGGTGCTACTTCATCATAAAACCAAACAGACATAAATATCTGCTATTGGTGTTTCATTGGAAGAGGGTAGTTAGGGTGGATTGTAAAATGCTATTTAGGGATGATCATTATTTATGGTAAATTAAAAAAGGAAAAATAAAGAAAAGAAACATGATTTCACAGGTTGTATGCCTTGATTTATTGAGATTGAACTGCTGTAATTTGATAGGTATAAATGTGAATTAAAAATCTGTTTTGGTAATCCAGCTCTTTTTTTGGAAACCTTCATTCAGGTCCTGCATGTTGGGGCTACTGCATCGCCAGGCACACATCATCTACTATATTATCTAGTTATCTTGTGTTAAACCATGCTGCTGATGACAGCAGGCTTCAGCCCTTGTCACCACGTTTCTGGCATCAGTATTCCACTCCCGATCACAGATTGCAGGCACTGAAGTGAATCATGCTTCTTATGTGTTGCCAAGTGTTGCCAAGAGAAAATCTGCAACTGATTTTATTGTTTTATTTTTTATTCCTATTTTTGTTATACACTTTTGTTGACCTTGCTTCCAAATTAAACTGCTAGGTAGCTATCTAAGCAAAGTTGCTTGCATTTCCAAAGGGTTATACCACAGCTTCAAACATTCCCCCCCCCCCCCACCACCACACTCCTTCATCATGACATATAGAGCTGACAGACTTGAAGGTCTAACAATTCAATTATAATTACATTTTAACCCTGTAGTTATTTTGGGGATACCAGTGCATCCTGTGCACCCTTGCTGTCAGCATGATGTCACAGGCATTTTCCCCATGAGTTTCCTTCCTAATGTTACCAGCCTCGAGATCAATATACTGTATATTTGCATGAATGGAAATACTGACTCAGATCTCTCCCTTCATAAATAGGGAGGCAGTATAGCGCAGTGGTTTAAGGTTTTGAGCTGCAAATCTGGAGACCTGGGTTTGAATCCTACAGCCACCACTTGCATATTGTGTGACCCTGAGCAAGTCACTTAACTTCCCTGTGCTCCCAGGTTGCACCTGTAAACAAGCTTTCAGCTTAGTGTGTCTCACCTGGTTAAACAATTGGAAAAAATAAAGATACATAGGCACTGTCAGCAGATAAGGGCTATGGCCCACACAGTCTGTCCATGTATCAAATGCTCTCAATAAATAAATAAAACCTTGACAGCATCTGTGCCAACACAAGTGTTGTTGCTAAATATAGTTCACTGGCACATTGTCGAAAACAGAGGGCATTGATTTTTTTTTTTTGAAATTTAATTTTATTAAAGTTTCAGATAACAAGACATACAAAACAAATCAGACAGTGAAAAACAAGGTGAAAAAACAAATATATATCGGTACAAACAAACCCCCAAAAACCACCAACTTCCCCCTACCCCCAACCCCTTCAGACTCATCCCCCCACCCCCATATACTGGTGTGCCTATTGTTTATAAGAGAATGTCGGTAGATTGGAGTTGTCCATCTCCATCCATAATAGATAAGGTTACTGTTTCTTTAAAGTAACTAAGTAGAGCAAATAATCAAAACAGCTCTTTCTGAGCAAACTACAGAGATCAGGTCATAGAGTTATTGGTACAAACAAAGTGCCTGCAATTTACCCCATCTCTTTTGGAATAAATCTGCACGATGATGCAGGCTGGCAATTAAGCCTCTGATTGAAGAAGGCCTGAGAGCTCAGTCAGCCACTCTGCATAGGTCAGGGGCAGTTGATCGGTCCAGTGCCTTAGGACCAGCTTCTTTGCTGCCATAGATACCAGGGCAATGTGGTAACGACGCTCCACACTATCTATAGGGGAGTAGTCACCTAGGACACAGATCTCTGGAATAAAGTAATTTGACAGGCCCAGAAGGGGGTCTAGATTGTCCCAGATAAGGGTCCACAAGGGAGCAACTTTGTTACAGGCCCAGAATACATGAAGGAGATTCCCCTCTGCTTGGTTACACCTGGAGCAAGTAGGATGGGGAAGTTTTTTAAGCTTAAGGAGTTTTAGGGGGGTATAATACAAATTATTTATAATATAGTACTGAGTTAGCTTTAGTCTATCCTGTGTATGATATTTATGAAGGTCTTTCCAAACACGGGGCCAATTTAGAGTAGCCTCAGGCAGCAAATGTGTCCAGACAGTAGAGCCCTCAACTCTCTCGGGGGATTTATAATTTAAAAGGAAAGAGTAAATTAGTGAGATAGAATGAGGTTGGGAAGCCAGATCAATATCCTGAGAGAGAAAGGGGTAGGCTTTGGTTTCAATAAAGGAGAGGCCATATCTCACAGCAATAAGATGTCGTATTTGAAATACTTTAAAGACTTGTTTCCCAGCAATACCAAACTTGTTAATTATTTCAGCAGACGAGAGAAGGGAACTCTGGTTATAAAAGTGCTCCAATCTGGCCTCCGTAACTGAGGGAGCCACTCAGGGGTAAGCCATGAGTTGTCCAGCTTAATATTGGGATTAAGGAGCACTGGCTGACCCAGATCTGAGCCTCACGGAATATTAAGAGATACTAGACACTGGGCCAAAGACTTAAGAGAAGTCAAAATTGTATTATTTGCCACCTCTGCTCAACTGTTGCCAGCGGAGTAAAGAAAATCATAGGAATCAAGCCTAGTCTGAGAAAGGAGGAGCCAATCTGGAGCCAGATCGAGCACGGTAAATCGGAGTCAACCGAGAGCCACTTCCCTAATTTGGAGAGATGGGCTGCCCAATGGTAGAGTAGAAGGTTAGGAAGCCTAAGCCCACCTTTCTTTAGGTTGCTATAGCTTAACGATGAGCTGCCTGACACCCTTTCCCCGCCAAATAAAAGTTAGGAGAACATAGTGAAATTGCTGAAGATATGAGGCGGGCAACCATAAGTTTAGTAAATTTAGGGATAAAAATCCTGGGAAGAATATTAATTTTAATTATATTTATACGGCCCCAGAGAGAGATGGGAGGGTAGACCAGCTTGAAATCCTGCTGACGAGATTTTGATATTGTCCAAGTTAAGTTTCTTCAGCGAGAAGGAGTCAGTCGAGAAGTGGATCCCCAAATATTTAATGGATTTTGGGGCCCATCTCAGCCCAAAAGAGATAAAATCCTGTTTACAAGTATGGACGTTTAATGGAAGAATTTCGGACTTGGAAGTATTCAATTTGTATTGAGAGAAGGTTCCAAACTGCATAATGATCTCTAAAGCCGCTTTTAGGGACTCAGCCGGATGCTCAAGATTCAGGAGAATATCATCTGCATAGGCAGAAAGTACTAATTCCTGTAATACCCTACAGCTTTTGACTACTGAAGCACTTGAGCCTAATGAGAAGCTGCTCCAGGTATAAATTGAACAGTAAGGGTGAGAGGGGCATCCCTGTCTGGTACCCGTAAATAAATGAAAGAGAGAGAGAAAACTCCGCTACAGTAGATTTTAGCTGAGGGAGCATAGTAGAAGGCCTGAATCCTTTTAGGAAGGGATCCAGGAACCCCATTCTCCTCATCACTGCCCAAAGAAAGGCCCAATTCACCCGGTCAAGGCCTTTTTCATGCCAAGAGCGACCAGAGCCGTAGAGTGAGGAAGCGCTTGGGCCTGCTGAGATATATGCCGCAGGTTCTTATGGTCGGCAGAAGACCTGCCAGAGACAAACCCAACTTGTTCGGGACTAATCAGGCCGGACCACACTTTTTTGATTCTTTCAGACAATATTTTAGCCAGGATTTTCATATCGTAATTCTGAAGGGAGATGGGCCGATAGTTTGCTGGATCCATGAGAATTTTATCAGGTTTGGGAATCAGGATAATTGTGGCTTCAAATAAGGTGGGGTCTACATCAGTAGAGATAGAGAAATATTCATATAATTTAGGAAGTACGGGTGCCAATTCCTTAGAAAACCTTGTAAAAGTTGGCAGGAAAACCATCAGGGCCGGGTGCTTTATCTGGGGTCAAAGAGGCGATAGTCCTCTCTATTTCATCCAAGGAAATGGGAGTCATCAGGATTTTATGGTGGGGTGGTGACAGACTAGGAATATCCATGTCCTTTAAATATGTATTAATATTCGGAATGGAAACCGGGGTTAGGGGTGCACTATACAAATCTGTGCAGTACTTTTCAAAAATGCGGACAATACCTCTAAGGGAGAATTCAATAGAACCACTTGGAGCAGTCAAGGATGGGATTATCCTGGAACCCTCCAGCATCCGAAGGCGCAAGGCCAGGAGTTTCCCAGCTTTTTCCCGTGATCGAGGTATTTAGCTTGAGTTCTCTCACACAGTATTCCGTCTTTTTCTTTCAGAAGATCCATGTATTCACTCTTAGCAACCAAAAGAGCTTTAAGGGAAGATAACGAGGAGGTTAGAGAGTAATCTGCATCTAATTCTCTAATTCTACTTAACAGAGAGAGAGATTCCCCGAGCCTGGCTTTCTTCCTAGCAGAAGCAATCTTTATTAGCTCACCTCTGAGATAACATTTTAAAGAGCTCCAAACCATATCAAGTCTCGGGGTAGAATCAAGATTGTCCGCAAGAAAGAGAGAAATCAGTGACCTAATATTCGAGACCGTATGAGGGTCTTTAAGCAACTGAGTATTTAACCTCCATATAGTATCATGACAAAACTCAGGATCTAAAGAAAGTTTAATCCAAACTATAGCGTGATCTGAGAGAATGATTGGATCAATACCGGATTGCAAAAGCTTGGGAAGGAAAGTTTTACTAATTAACAGGTAATCAATTCTCAATTTGGAGCCATGTGGTTGAGAAATAAAAGAGAAAACTTGGGAAAGGGGGTTCAAAAGTCTCCAAGGATCACACAGTCCTAACATTGACAATAAATCCTGGAGTGCTCTCTGGGCAGAGGTAGGGGAGCGGACGTCTTGAGGGTCCTTATCGAGTGTAGGCGAAAGGGGGACATTCCAATCCCCTCCCAGTATAATCTGAGAAGGGAGGAGGGTGCTAATTTTATCGGCAAGGGACATAAAGAAATCAGGTCTGCCCCCAACCGGGCCATATACCGAACCCAAAATAACAGAACTTCCGTTGAGAGTACCCTTAACCAGGACAAACCTCCCCTCTGGGTCTAGGACGGCCCGTTCCGTCACAAACAAAACATGTTTTTTAATAAGCACAGCAACCCCTTTGCTAAGATTTGAGTTACCAGCTAGATATGTCTGGGAAAAACCTGAACGAGACAGGGATTTGGCGTCTGCTGAAGTCAGGTGTGTTTCTTGGAGGAAAAGAATATCCACTTGCAATAATGAGCAGTGATTAAAAACCTGGCACCTTTTGACCCGATCTCTGAGTCCGCGTACATTCCAGGATATTATTTTAGTTATATTAGTAACCATTTTAGAAACAAGAAGAAGGGGATGCAGGACCCGACAGAACCAGTATTAGAGGAAAAGGAACAGCACACCATAATCAGATATATCCAGAAATTAACAGTCTGCCAATGAACACTGTGGTAAAACACTCGTAGAGTGATCATCATTGTACCAACCATAATATAACTGCACTTTAATCTAAACAGGCAGAGTGAACCCCTCCCCCAAAAACCCTCCCTCCGAAAATAAACCCAATAACCCCACCATTTCCAGATTGCCTCCCAGACAGATAATATCGGAGATGAGCAGCATAGGGTAGTCCACTAAGGAGAGGCAGCAAGCAGAGTAGGTCAGACAGTATCCCCCAAGAACCTACCTCCCCCAAACCCATCTCACATCGCTGGAAATGAAATAAGAACAGGAGACTAATCGCAAGGTCCACCCAGCTTCCCCCCCCCCACAACAATCCCTTAATCCCAACAGACAACTATTTACAATGGGGAGCCAGGACTGAATACGAAACCACCTCCAACATGAAGCAATAAGTCCTGGCCACCCAACCCTTATTGCGAACCCCCACAACCCCAGCTCCACTGAGTCTGAATGTGGGAGGCAAATACAAATCAGAAAAATGCCGAACCAGGAAGGAAACCAGACCCCCCATAACAGAATCAGTGATAACACAACAGCTGAGGTGAGGTTAACCAAACCCCCTAACCTAAGCTCATGATTTGGCATACAGCTATCTGCCAAGCTTTCAGCCCAAAGCATCCCCCTTCCCCATCCCAGAAGGCTAGTAGCTGCAGTTAAAAGAAAAAGGAGAGAGGAACCCCCACAGAAACCCCTGGTGTCGCCCACCCTTGGGTCATGACCCAGCACTGGCAATCGAGGTGAGACAAATCAGAAAAAAAAAAAAAAAAAACTCACCCTCTAACGGCAGGCATATTGAGTGGAAAGGCCAAAAGAGGACCAGGCTCTGGAATATGTAGAGCGTGAAGTCTAGGCCCAATGATTCTAGGGGAACCAATCTGGCAAGGGACCAATCTGGTCCCTCATACAGGAAGTTACCTCAGGAAACTACCACACCGTAATTTAGTACCGGAACGCCCATGATCTCATCAAGGAGAGCGGTGGACCCAGCCCCACCCCACAAGACACCTCCTGCCACTAACTCTGACCTGCCAGACCCCAGGTAAGAGAGCGGAAAACAAGGAGCAAAATTATAGAGGGACAGGCGGTAGCCTGGGAAAGCGAAGGGACTGAGAGGGAGCACAGAAAAATAGAGCAGATTTAGTAGTTAGGAGGTAAACCACAAACCAAAGGGAAAAAGTCAAGGCCCTAAAAAAGCCAGCAAGACAATTAACAATTCAGTCCTTGAAATAACAGGGCTGCAACAATGTAGATACAGAATGATTCTCAGCCAGGGGTTTTGAATAAGTTCGGCAGCCTGGTCGCAAAGTCCTTCATGGCCAGATCAGGGGAGTTAAAGCTGTAAGTGGAGCCTCCAATAGTGACTTTAAGTTCTGCAGGGTACTGCATTCTGAAGGGGATGGATGCAGCGATTAGCTTTTGGACTATGGGGTGGAAGGCTGCTCGTTTGTCTCTTGTTTCCTTCGGGAGGTCTTGGGTGATTCGGATCCGAGATGAGCCCCATGTAATCTCCTTCAAGTCGCGGGATTTATTGTAAACGTGCTGCCTATCCAAGTAGCTTAGAAATTTCATGATAATGGGACGCGGAGAGGAACCAGGTGGAGGACGAGGCCTTAGTGAACGGTGGGCTCATTCGAGGTGATAGGAGGGGCTGATCGGAGACGGGCCTATTACTTTGGTCAGGAATCTCTGCAGGAAGGCCATAAGATCAGGCCCCTCTTCCATCTCCGGTAGGCCTAATATCAGTAGGTTGTTGCGACGGTTGCGCCCCTCCAAGTCCTCGGTCTTTGCTTGGAGCTTGATTTGTTGCTGGTACTGGTCATTTTGACCTCAGCTTTAGCCTCCACTGCTCCAGGGAGAATATTCTGGCTCGATCCGCCGACTCGCGGGAGACCGATGAGAGGTCACTCCGGAGGGACTTGAGCTCAACAGACAGCTCCCGGAGGATTTCCTTCAGTGGGGTTAGCTCTTGCAGGAATTTATCTTCCGTTAGTGGGTTGAGCGATTGTATCTTGTCCCCACTTCGCTCCGGCTTCAGGCCTCCCTGGTTACTTTGCTTCTTGGCGGCCTTGTCAGGGGATGCAGGCGGCGTATGTCGGATCGGGGCCTGCTTCACATCAACATCCATCCTGGAGCGTGGACGCCTTATCTTGATCAAAAATGCAGCCCAGGACATCGGGTAGTGTCTCAGCCCACTTACTAATGAAGATTTCCCTGAGTCAGTACACCGGAGAGTTTAAATTTGGCTGTTGGGACAGCAGGAGGGAAGAGCTTCAGACCTCAGCTGCCGTTTAGCTGGCTGCCATCACGTGACTCCAAACAGAGGGCATTGTACCATAATGCTTACAGCTGCTGACACCCACCCTAACTAATTTGAATTTATCTACTGTAATTTCATGTTCTGTGAAGTTAACTCCTCCCTCCTCACCCCCACACCCCATGGTGGGATAGACAGGATGGACCAATGTGCCCAGGGCAATGAACCATCACTAAGTAATTAGGATGCACAAAGTTCAGGAGTAACATTGCTGTCCACACTATTTTTCTTTATTTTTAAAAAATGAATACAAATAAATATAAGATTGCAACAGTCCATTTGTCAGCACATAAGAAGCACAATTGGATTCAGCACCTGTAAGCTGATAATGGGAGCAGAATATTAAGGCAATAAATGTGGTGACAAGGGCTGCTGTCAAGAGCAGCATGATTTAGCCATACAGCATATTACAGATGATGTTCACCTGGTGATGGGGTTGCCCCAATAGTCATGTTCTGAATGACTGTTTCCCAAGCAAGGACTGGAGCACAAACACAGAATTCACACTTTAGTCTGAGTCAGGATATTTGAAGTTCAGTGAGAGGGACAGAGGCAGACAATGAAACAAATGGGGAAAAGGGGGGCCTAGAAGGAAAGGGATCTGATGATACATCCTTGTTTTCTGCAGCTGGCAGGAGTATAAAGTTGGGGAGAAAAAAGACCTGAAAAAACAAATGTTACCTATGCCACTGTCAAGCACAACTTCTTCTTTTTTTTTTTTTAATTCTCCTTTTTCCCTGGGGGTCCTCCGTCACTCTTCTGCCTAGTCACGGCCCCCGGAGCTCCCACCACCTGCCTATTTGCTGCCCCTCCCGGTCACCCCCGGCTTACCCCCCGGAGGGTGGGGCCAGGGCACTGGACCCCTCAATACCAGTGCCTCGGAGCAGTAACTGGTTGTGAGTGTGGCGGCAGGGGTGAATTGAAGCCCGGGGAGGCTTCACTTAGACGGAGGATCCCCCCTCCTTCTTTTTCCTCCTGAATTTTTCTCCTGGAGGTGGGACGCAATGACGCCATGCCCGCCCACCTCTCCTTCGAGATTAGCACGGCAGCGTGAGAGCTCCCGCCTCCGCCCAGGAGTCCTCAATGCCCGGATGCTGTCTGCACTCCCCAGAGAAGGAGAGCAGTCCGGGGACGCGATCCTTCCCGGCTGCCCTCCGACAACTTGGGGCCTGTTCCCGAACCCGGGTCGCCGGCATCGCAAGCGGAAATCCCACCGCTGCGCCAACAGGCCAGCCCCCGTCAAGCACAACTTCTCACTTTCACCAAGTAAAGCATGAGGGCCCAGAATCACGGTTTCAATACTCATGACATTCACATCATTGGCATACTGGGTGGACCTCTGTAAATGTCTGAACATAGAATAGGAAATGTCACCATTTTTAATAACATGAATGTGCTGTAGAGGGTCTTAACCCACAAACTACTCAGTATAGGTAGCACTTGAACTTGATACACAATTAAGATAAATACCTAATGGGCCACATAACATTGCAAGACAGTACATACTGTACTTGCTGTTAATGCCCCTTGCCTATGGTTTCAGCCATTTATTGATTTAACTGTCTGTGGAAAATGTTTTTTGAAATGGACAGAAGATGCAGCTTGAACTGATGGCATGCTGATCTTTTATTCCACATATCTGTACATAAGTTTATCAGTTTTTGTTTAAATGTAGTGTATCAATTGATGCATACAAATGGTAAATGTATTTATTATTGTACAGTATTTGAGCAAAGTTTTGTAATAAAGACAGTATATATATACATATATATATATATATATATATATATAAACCAATCCATACTTTATTTGCATTCAATAAAAAACAAACAATGCTATGATTTAATGCTACATATTCCCAGGTGCCCATAAAATTGGGCTGAAAGAACCAAGGGAAAAAGAGGACATACTGTAGGTACGATTTAAAGTTGTAAGAAGATACTCAACTCCTTTTCTTCATTCATTCTTAATGGCGATAATGCCTTGAGCTTAAAACTCAATCTGCTCTCCTTTTTATGTTGTTTTGCATGTGCACAAGCAACATCTTGTGGTAGGAGCAATGAAGAGGTGTGTCAGTGTTGGCGAATGCAAGGCATGCTTTGCAAGGTGCATGCCTCATTCCCCAATGAGCCAGCATGCTGGTGCTGACACAAATATTATGCAAAGTGCCACCAACTTATGAGAAATTTGCTACTGCAATCAGAGACAAGTTCTTCATGCAGCGGCACAGATGACACACCTCCCGTACGTGCCTTACCTGGTGAAACATTTCAATAAACATGGCACAGGCTCCTGCCATCCACCAAGTAATCCCCAAAGAAGGATGACATTGGGGGTGCAATCCCAGTGTCAGCATGTCTGCCACCCCCTCACATTGTGTGGCACGCTGGAAGTCCACCCCAGTGTGCCACCTCTCACAGAAAGCCGACTGTGTTGTCATGCTCCTGCCCCCATCCCACTCCCATTGTGTGGCACACTGGGAGCCTACCCCAGTGTGGCCAACATCATGCCCCCCTGGAAGTCATAGGGCACAGTGGGAGCCCACCACAGTGTGCCCAACATTTGTTTTATTTCACCTGTAAAGAAAGAAATTGGTACTGCAAAGTCCATTTTTTTTTGTTTTTTTTTGGTAGCTGAAAAAAAGAAAACAGTCTGTCATCCACGGTGCCTCCCCTTCCCCAAACTGCACCCACCCTCTGCGCACCCCACCTCCCCACACCCATCCCTCACCCCATACTTACCTCTGGAGGTCCAGTGCTGTGATCTTCAGTGTAGCGGGGACACGCCTGGACTCTTCAAAGCCAAACTGCAAAATCAAGAAATGCCGGTAAGCTGTATAATGGCATATATGGGGGGGAAGGGGTTCAACTTAGGTGGCTATCTCATCCATGTTTTTGAATTTTGCCTCAAAATTTTAAACATGGGGTTCTTGGGACCCCTTCTAATGAACACATGCACTGTTATCTCGTTATTCAGTCTTGAAAGGCCATTTCACAGTAACTGTGTGGAATCACTTTTTGGGACCCATTAATGAAATGACAGTGCCACTGCTCATGAGGTGGAGTTTCAAACAGCCCATGTTGCAAATCTGGTGAAAAAATTCTGAAAAATTACTATGTTATGAGTGTGCATTGCGCAGTTTTCATGCACACTTGTAACTTTGACAATTTTTAATATTTTCACTCCAGATTTTCAACATTGTCATTTTTCACACCTCCTAAGGAACAATACAGCTGTCATTTTTCACATCCTGCCCAAAATGTGTTTTCACACCTGTGGCACTAAATGGCATAGTTGCTGTGCAAAATCATCTTTTGGCTAATGAACTGATAGCGCTGCTGTTCATGAGATGGGGTCACAAAAAGCCCATGTTAAAAATTTGGAGTGAAAATACCAACAAATGCCCAGGGCATTAGGGTTTCCAACCGTAACTCCCCACGCTATAGAGACTGACAGGTGTCAGGGGTGTGACTTGGGATTGTCAGCCATAAAGCTCATGCCATTCCACCCCACCCCCACCCTGCAGCCAGTGACAGGCATGGAGGTGTGCTGTTTGTCTTGGACTCTTAGGCCCCAAAGGTCACCCCATTCTCATATTCTGCACCCATCTCAGCATATTTCCTTATGGAATGGGGTGTGCATAATGCCCAAGACAGAACACAATGCTTGTCAGTGTCTGCAGGGTAGGGTGAGATGAAATGGCATGAGTGTTATGGCCAACGACCCAAAGGCACACCTCATTACCTGTCAGTCTCTTTAGGGTGGGGGTTGGGTTGGCATCAGTTCAATACTTCACTGTCATTCCTATTATGCATCTCTCTAACTCCTGCAGTACCAATGCCAATGCCAGAAAGACAATATTTGGCATTGACAAATGCTTGTTTTATAAATTTCTCTGTTGATTTCCTTTCAGGTGGAGAACCAGTGGAACCTGATGTAAACCACTGTCCTTGGTTTTCTCTTTGTTCTTTCAGTCAGATTGTTTGAGCATCTGTGAATATCATGGAATATGTACCATTGTTCTTTATTGAATGCAAAGAAATTATTGATTGATCTTAATGAAATATTTATTCTCTAAAGTGCACATCATTCTCAAAGTAGCTGTTAACCCAAATAAGGATAAACAAGGCAAACTGATTGGGGGGGGGGGTCTGAAGTAATGAGGGATTTATGAGGAGTAGGGTTTAAAAATGATTAATATCTCAGATCTATCTATTTTTGGTACAAAAAGCAGATGGCTAATATGACTTATAGTCCAGTCCATTTTGTGTGTTAATGCAGTACCTAAGAACATACAGTAGTTTAAATTAAATAGGAGACAGCGTACTTTATGAACTGGATACCTTATGAAACAAGCATTTGTCAATGCCGAATGTTGTCACGCTGGCATTGGCAGTGGTGGAGGTAGAGATGCATAGTGCTGTGATTTTGTTAATGTGTCCCAAAAGGTGATTTTGCACAGCGAGTACGCTATTGTATGGCAGAGCTGCGGAAACGCGTTTTGGGCAGGCTGTGGAAAATGGCAGCTGGACTGTTGATAATGAGATGTGCACAAATGCCAGTGGTGAAAATGTGGCATGAAAATATTGCAGATTGACGAAGTTACAAGGGTGCGTGGAAACTGCACAATGCATGCTTGCAACACAGTCATTGTATGGACTTTCGGCACCAAATTTTCAACATAGACATTTTAGGACCTCTGCTGATAAATAGTGTCACTGTCATTTCCTCAAACTGTCCCGAAAAGTGATTTCGCACAGTGACCATGCAATTCTGCACCGCATGTGTGAAAACACATTTCAGCCAGCTGTATTGTTCTTAGGGAGGTATGGAAAAATGCCAATGATGAACAGCTGGAGTGAAAGTATTACAAATTCACAAAGTCACTAGCGTGCATGCAAACTGTGCAACATGTGCTCATAAAACACTCATTTTATTGACTTTTGTCCCCAAATTTTCAACATAGGCATTGAAGGACATCTGCTAATGAACAGTGTCACTGCCATTTTCATAATGTGTCTCGAACATGGGCCTTCCACAGCGACTGCGCTATAGTGCGCCGCACCTGCGAAAACAGATTTTGGTCAGGATGTGAAAAATGACAGCTATACTGTTCATTAGGAGGTGCAGAACAATGGCACTGTTGAAAATCTGGAGTGAAAATATTATAAGTTTGCAAACTTACGAGTGTGAGTGCAAACTGTTCAATGCACTCCGGAAAATAGTCATTTTATGGAGTATTGTCACCAAATTTTCAACACAGGCATTTTAGGACCTCTGCTTATGAACAGTGTCACTGTCATTTTTGTAATGTGTCTCAAACAGTGATTTCATACAGCGACTGCACTATTCTGCCCCGGAAGTGCGAAAACACATTTCAGCCAGGATGTGAATAATGACAGCTGAACAGTTCACAAGAAGGTGTGGTAAAATGGCAATGTTGAGAATCTGGCATGAAAATATTGCGAATTTGATAACTTACGAGCGTGAGTAGCAACTGCGCAATGCACGCTTATAAAACAGTCATTTTTTTTTCTTTTTCCCACCAAATTTGCAATATAAGCTTTTTGAGAGCTCACCTCATGAACAGTGGCACTGTCATTTTGTTACTCGACCACGAAAGGTGATTCTGCACAGTGACTGCAAAATCACCTTTCCAGACTGAATAATGCCATAACAGTGCAAGAATTCGTGAGGAGGGGTCCCAAAAACCCCATGTCGAAAATTTGGGGCCAAAATTCCCAAAAATGCCTGAGATATGCAGCAAAATTGAAAAAATCCTATTTATTCCATTATACAGCTTACTGGCATTTCCTCAGTTCGTGGTCGGCTTTGAAGAGTGCAGATGTGTTCTCGTCCACTGATGATCACTGCGCCGGACTCAGAGGCATGGGGGTGAAGGTGTGTGGGGAGGCAGGGTGCGCTGAGGGTGGGTGCAGGTAGGGGCCAGGGAGATTACGAGGGACCATTTTTGTTTTACAGGTGGAAAAAAAAACACATTGAGGGACAGTTTTTTTATTTCAGTGGATTTGGCATGCTGGTGTGGTCTCCCAGCATACCATCTAAATGTTTGGGGGTCTGTAGCTGGCGGGGATTGGGCACCCTGCGTCAGCATACACAACAGAGGTGGGAGGAACTTATGCTGATGGGGACTGGGCACCACCGTTGGCACACAAAGAAGGTGGGTGGGGGGTGAGCCAAGGGGGATTGGGCACCCCTTTGGCATTTAACAATGGGGGGGTTTATCCCCCATCGGCACACAAAGAAAGCAGGGAGGATAAACCAACAGAGGGATTGGGTACCCCCGAAGTTGGCAGTTGAGTGGCTACCCATCCACCATGCTGATAATGTCGGTGAGCACGTAGGAAGGGTCCGCTGCATCTGACAAGCATTGCTCAGATTGCTGCGGACCTTTTCTTAGATGTGCTCACCACATTATGTATGCATGGTGTGGCGCCGGCATGCAGGCTGATTGGGGAATGAGGAACGCACCTACTGGTGCATGCCCTGCATTCACCCAACAGCTACAGTGCTTCTAAAGCTGCACTGTCCCAAGATGTTGGCTGCGCAAGCACGCCAACATAAAAAGTGATCCCTAGGGGTTGAAATTGTTTCTGCTGTTTGGCAAATGTCACTGCTCTGATCTATTTACTTTTAATACAGAAAACAGGAGGTTGGACAGGCACTGAAAATCTAGTTTGTAACAGAAGTGAGTATTAATTATAGTCTGTTCCACTTCATGATTCATTACAGCCCTAGAGAAAATAGTTGAAATTAAGAGGAGGTAAAGCATTCTACTGATTAAACAACTTATGAAAAAATATTATCCCCAGGAGACTGATTCTCCCACTTGACGCCCCCCCCCACACACACCTTTTCTGGGAAAACTGAAGGAGGTAAGTCAACTACAGCACAAAACCAACAAACAAATTCCAGGTTACAGAGGTATTTCAAGAATCTGCAGTACAGAAATGAGTCAGTATGACAAATGGGTGGAACCTGCTTCTTCTGTTTGGTGAATGTCACTCCCCTGGTCTATTTACTTTTAATACAGAAAAAAAGGAAGGTCAGACCAGGCACTGCAAGGGAAACCAAGATAATCACGGGGAGCAGTGATGGGGGCATGGGGGGGGGTGACCTAGACACCAGGGAAATATTCAAATCTCCTAAATAGTTAACTGAAGCATTAAAGGAGACAGGGAAGACAATACCTTCTTAGACTTAGTCATGAGCAATAATAATGATATGGATAAAGTCATTAATCTTCAAGTCATGGAACATTCTGAATAGTCCCATTTTACCTCTGGAGTATTATTAATAATCAACAACCTATTGCTTTTATTTTGTGCTTGCACACCAGGTAAACTACTTTCGCTGCTATCTGGCAAGGTAATACTGTACATTGCAATAAATTGCTCTCTGATTGTCGAAACAGTAAAACATGTTTAGATGTAAACATACAAATCTTAGATACATTGTTGCATAGTGTTTTCTTCTCAGACAGAACTGATTGCTACAGTGTACATTATTACCTTTCTGTGCCTGACCACTTGTATTTTTTATTTTGTTCCTTTTACCATCACTCATTTGGAGGCCTGTAAAGTGATTTGTGGGGTTAGTAATGGACTAATTCCTCTACATCTATTGTTCTGTCCTACATAGCAGTAATTGTGTTTGAGAAAGGGTTATCTATCAGTCACCATGGCAACAGGAGCTCCTGGTATGTGTTGAGTGGGGATTTTTTTTTTTTGTGGTTGGCAGTTAGTAGCAAATTCACTAAAACCCCCTTCCTCAAAGAACCCACAGAAATAAAGGTTATCCAATTCTGGACTGAGGTCCTGTGGTGGAGCAGCTTTCAGTTCCATCATATCCCCATCTCCTACTGTTAAACCGGGGGAACACCAAGGCCACCATCTCTGCCTCAGAGGTTGCCAAGAAAGAGCAACAGTTGGACCACAGTGGGCTCAGAGTGGTTAGGGTGGTGGAACAGAGGCGCATCCCTTCAAATATACAGGGAGGACCATAAGGAGGGGGGAGTGGCAGTCTATTTGAGGGATGGGAACAAATGCACAAGGGACGAGGGAGAAGAAAGAAGAACAGGCAATCTGGCTATAGCTCCTAGACTGACGGGGTAGGACATTGAGGTTTGGGGTGGTATACAGGCTGCCGTCCCTGTCTGAGGAGCTTGACAGGGAGTTAGTGGGACAAATCAAAAAGGTATGTAGAAAAAGGAAGGTGGTCATCATGGGGGATTTCAACTTGCCGGGGGTTGACTGGAGCATTCCGGTTACCTCCAGTGCTAGGAAGCAAGTGCTCCTGTATGCAATCCAGGAGGGTCTCCTGACACAGTTGGTTACTGTACCTACTAGGCTAAAGAACACTTTAGATCTGGTATTGTCGAATGGGGAGGCAGTGAGGGAAATAAAGGTAGAGGACCCACTAGCCAACAGTGATCTCCAAATGGTGTGGTTTAATATAATGATATGCGGGGAGCCAGAGAAATCAGTTACTTGGGTGATAAACTTCAGGGGTGGACTTTGGGAGGATGCAGAAAGTACTGAAAGTGAAACTGGAAGGCATAGGGCAGGAGATGGACATGGAACAGAAATGGGATATTATTAAATGGGAGGTTACAGAGGTAACAGAATCCTGCACCAAGGCACAGAGTAAGAGGAGCAGAGCAAGAAAACCATGCTGGTTGAACAGCGAGGTTGTGGAGGTGAGGCAAAATGAGTGGTGCACCAGAGGTTTAGGAGGATGGGGAAGGAAGTGGACAGGGAGGAATATGCAAGATGGTCCAAGGAGGTGACCAGAAAAGTGAGAGAAGCCAAGGGCCAGAGGGAGCTGTGATTAGCACAGGGAATTAATGGGGGGGGGGTTCAGATACATCAGGGAGAAAAGGAAGTACAAGAAGACAATAGTAAGGATAAAAAGGGGTGGGGAGTGGACAGAAAAGGAGGAGGAGCAGGCAGAAGCATTGAATGAATACTTTTGCTCAGTGTTCATGGAAGAAAGGGGGGGACCACTACCACCATGGGCTGGGAGGTTGGGGACAGGGGGAGAGGAGGTGAAAGATGGAAGAATGGAGGCAAATAGAGTCCTAGAGGGAATGAGGGCACTGAAGGTAGGCAAGGCACCAGGGACAGATGGTATCCACCCCAGGGTGCTGAGGGAGATGGCAGAGGTGTTGGCAGAGCCGCTGGCAGATCTGTACAGCACCTCACTGGAGTCAGGATGTGTGCCACTGGACTGGAGGATGGCACATGTAGTACCATTGCACAAGAGTGGGCCAAGGGATGAACTGGGTAATTATTGTCCAGCAAGTCTCACCTCCATAGTGTGCAAACTCATGGAAACGATACTAAAGGAAAGACTGGTGTCATACCTGGAGGACAGTGAGCTCCAGGATGTGAGGCAGCATGGGTTTGTTTCAGGGAAGTCTTGTCAAACCAGCCTCATACAATAGTATGACCGGGTGACAGGTGAGCTGGGTAAGGGTCATGTGGTGGATGTTCTTTACTTGGACTTCAGCAAGGCCTTCAATTCAATGCCTTATGGGCAGCTTGGGGGGAAGTTAACTGGTGAAGGGGTAGGGGCAAAAATGATAAACTGGATTATAAGCTGGCTGAGTGGCAGGCTGCAAGGGGTGGTGGTGAGAGGGAAGCTCTCACCTCCTAGGCCGGTGACAAGTGGGGTGCCACAGGGCTCTGTGTTGGGGCCAGTATTGTTTGGGCTCTTCATGTCAGACATTGCACATGGGGTGGCGAACAAGGTAAGTTTGTTCGCTGACAACACCATAATAGGAGTAGTGGTGGATGGAGAGGAGGGATGGAAGCAGCTGCAGGGGGAACTAAGCAATCTAGAGGAGTGGTCAGAGAGGTGGCAGCTGGGGTTCAATGCAAAGAAGGGTAAGGTTATGCACTTTAGGGTGAAGAACCCAAGGAGAGAATACTGGTTGGGGAGGGGTTAAGCTGGGGATCACTGAGGAGGAGAAAGACCTACGGGTAATGTTAAAGGGACCATGAACAACACTGCCCAGTGCAGGACAGTGGCTGCAAAAGTGAACAAAATGTTAAGGTACATAGTGAGGGGGGTTTTCGTCCAGGCAAAAAGAGGTGATCTTACCTCTCTACTGGTCGCTGGTAAGGCCGTACTTAGAGTATTGTGTACAGTTTTGGAGGCCATACCTAATGCATGATATCAGGCTACTGGAGGGAATGCAGAGGAGGGCAACACAGATGATATGTGGAATGGAGGGGAGAGACTATGACAGCAGGCTGGGAGACCTGAATATGTACACCCTGGAGGATAGAAGGTACAGGGGGACATGACAGAGACATTCAAGTATCTGAGGGGAATCAAGAAGGATAGGGCAGATGGGGTCTTTAGGTTAAGGAGGGGGAGGGTCACCAGGGGGCACTGGCTAAGAATAAGGGAAGGAAGATTTAGGAAGGAAATGAGGAGACACTATTTCACAGAGAGGGTGGTAGCAAAATGGAATGACCTACCAGAATGGGTAATATTGTGTAAATCTGTGAACAGCTTCAAAAGGGCATGGGACAGAGAACAGGGGAAAGTGAGGGTGGGGGAGGTGGGGGGTGGCATTGGGATGACAAAGAGGAGGGGGTGGGGCAGCTGCAAAATGGGGGTGTTGGCTGCACACTCGAGCAGACTTAGATAGACTGGGTGGTCCATTTCTGCTGGCACATTTGTATGTCTGTTTGTTCATAAATGTACTGTTTCACAATCCATACGCCATTCTGGTGCAGCATAGTTTCCCTATGGAGGCACCCGCAGTGGAGACTGAGGAGGTTGCTGGAAACCATCATAAGGAAGGCCCACAGGAAGGTGGCACAGGACACCCACAGGGAAAGGAAGCACCTCCTGGTGGGGGACTCAATTATTAGGAAGATAGAACTGGGGGGGGCAGAGGAAAGTGAAGTAACGTGCCTTCTTGGCACCATGGCTTGGAGGGCCAGGAAGTGAATCTCAGGATCATGAAAGCAGCTGCATGGGAGATAGAGTTGGATATCATTGTACGCCTAGGGACAAATAACTTGACTGGGCATAGGACTAGAACAGTGCAGGAGGAGTTTGTGGAGTTGGGGAGGGGCCTCAGACAAGTAGGTCATACAGTATCCTTCTTGGAGGTGTTACCTGTCTATGGCATGGGTGAGGTGAGAGTACTCCACACCATGCGATTCAATGAATGGTTGAAAAACTGGTGTGGTGTGGAGCACATAGTTTTGGCTTCATTGGGGCCTAGTTTCCACCTGGAGGGATACCCGCCTATACTGGCATGATGGTCTGCATCTGTCCAGGAAGGGAACCAGTCTCCTGGATGATCAGTTTAAATGCTTCATTAGCAAGTTTTTAAACTAGCCAAGGTGGGAGGCACTGATAAGAAGCAAGGAATTCCCAGCCTCCTCCCACAAAACAGGGTAGTTTGTGAGGTAAACACCACGATAGAAAGGTTAATAGAGAGCAGGACAGGGGTAAATGGAGAAGACAAAGTTAGTAAGGGTAGGGATAGGGCTACCAGAGGTAAAGCCATCAAAAAATTGAGAGTAATGCGTACCAATGCCCAAAGTCTGGGTAACAAGCTTCTTGAACTAGTGGCCTTGATGGAAGAGGAACATCTGGATATTGTGGCAGTCACAGAAACATGGAACACACAACCATGAGTGGTATGTAAACATAGCAGGGTACACTGTCTACAGAAGGGACAGGGAGGGTAAAAGAGAAGGAGGAGTAGCTCTCTCTCCATAAGGGAAGGAATCAAAGCAACAGAACAAAAGGGTAAACGAGGAGGAGAGGAGGCACTGTGGCTTAACTTGGAGACAGGCAATGGCACCAAATCTGCATGGGGGTTGTATACAGACCCCCATCTCAGGGGGAAGAAATGGACAAGGAAATGATTAAAGGTATGCTTAGAATGGTAGAAAAAGGGGAGATATTGTTGATGGAGGATCTGAATATGCCAGATGTTAACTGGAGCACATTTGCTGCAGCCACATAAAAGAGTGGGGTCATTCTTGATGCTCTGCAGGGGGTATGCCTTAGACTGCTAGTACTGGAACCCACTCAGGAGGGAACAATCTTAGACATGGTACTCTCAAATGGAGATGGAGAGAAGATCACAGATTTAGAAGTGGGTAGCCATCTGGGAACTAGTAACCACCAAACAGTATGGTTCACAATAAATACAGCAGTAAAGTCAAGCCATACAAAGGCAAAGGTCCTGGACTTTAGGAGGGCTAACTTTGCCAAAAAGGGTGAGTGCCTAAGGAATGCACTAGTAAATAGGCAGGAAGGAGGGGTGGAAGAACAATGGGGAATAATAAAAACTGCCATCACAGAGGCAACAAGCCTTTGTGTGAAGCAAATAAACAAAACAAAATGAAGTAAAAAAAACACCCCTCAGTGGGATGTGGCAGTGGGATGACAAGAGGGGGGTGGGGCAGCTGCAAACTAGGGATGCTAGCTGCACACTCGAGCAGGCTTAAATAGACCAGGTGGTCTGTTTCTGCTGGCACATTCGTATCTTCATATGTTCGTTCTATGGTCCTCAAAGGAGGTGGCAGGGAAGGTTAGGGAGAAAAAGATAGCATTCAGGAAGTACAAAGAATCACAGAAGGAGCGGGACAAAAAACTGTATCAATTAAAGCAGAAGGAAACAGGGAAGGCAGTCAGAATAGTGTAGGCCCAAACCAAGGAAAAGATAGCCAACTCAGTTAACAAGGGTGATAAAACCTTTTATAGGTACATCAGGGAGTGAAGGAAGACCAAGGGAGGGATAGTGAGGCTTAAAAAAGGGGAGGGGGTGGGCAGAGGGTGACTGTGAAAAGGCAGAAATACTGAACAAATATTTTTGCTCAATATTCACAAAAGAAGAGGGGGAGTTATCTAAACCGAACAATAAAAGCACTCTGGATGGGGGGGTCTATACCAGTCCATTCACAGAAGAAAGGGTAATGAAGGAACTCCTAAAACTCAAAGTGGACAAAGCAATGGGGCCTGATGGGATTCACCCCAGAATTCTGAAAGAACTAAGGGGAGAACTAGTGACATCACTGACTACCCTTTTTAACAAATCATGGGAGGATGGTGTGGTGCCGAAGGATCGGAGGAGGGTGGATGTGATTCCTCTTCACAAATGTGGGAGAAAGGCAGAGGCAGGAAACTACAGATCTGTAAGCTTGACCTCAGTGGTATGGAAAATGATGGATTCACTTCTGAAAGAAAGAATTGCTAAGTACCTAGAGGCCAGCAGGGCACAGGACCCAAGGCAGCATGGATTTACAGGAGAAAGGTCATGTCAGATGAATCAAATAGATTTCTTTGACTGGGTAACCAAAGTAATAGACCAGAGAGGGGCTGTGAATATGGCCTACCTAGATTTCAGCGAGGCATTTGACACAGCCCCACACAAAAGATTAATAAACAAGTTAGCCTGCCTGGGAGTGGGTCCCCAGGGTGGTAGCCTGGGTAACAAGCTGGCTGGACAACAGGATCCAGAGGGTAATAGTAAACAGAGTACACTCTGAAGAAAGGGGGGTTACTAGTGGGGTACTACAGGATTCAGTATTGGGACCGGTCTTCTTTAATGTCTTTATAGGTGACATTACAGAGGGCTGGAAGGCAAAGTATGCCTCTTTGCAGATGACACAAAGATCTGCAACAGGGTTGATACCCAATAAGGGGTGCAAAGGATGAGAAGGGACTTTGCAAGATTGAAGGAATGGTCAAAAATATGGCAGCTTTAATTCAATGCAATAAAATGCAAAGTAATGCACCTGGAAAACAAAAACCCAGGGGAAGAGCACGCAATGGGGGGGTGGAGGTACTAACAATAACAACACAAATGGAAAGGAACCTGGGGTTAGTCATATCAGATGACCTTAAAGGAAGGTAAGCAATGTTAGAAGGCAGTAAGGATGGCTGGGGGGATACTGGGATGTATAGGGAGAGGCATCACCAGTAGAAAACAAGAAGTTGTTACCCCTCTGTACAGACAGTTGGTGAGACCCCATCTGGAGTACTGCGTACAGTTCTGGAGGTCCCCATCTCCACAGAGACATAACCAGGATGGAGGCAGTCCAGAGGAGGGCAAATAAAATAGTGTAGGATCTGCAGCAGAAGCCATATGAAGAGAGACTGAAAGTGCTTAATATGTATACCCTTGAGGAAAGAAGGGAGAGGGGGGACATGATAGAAACTTTCAGGTACCTCAAGGGACTCATCAAAGTCCAAGATGAGAGCATCATTAAGAAAAAGAGATGTACAAGAACAAGGGGGCACAATTTGACGATAGAGAGGGGACGGCTCAGGGGCAACATGAGGAAGTACTTTTTCACAGAGAGGGTGGTGGACCCATGGAACTGCCTTCCTGAGGAGGTTGTGGGGTCAAAAACTGTGGGGGAATTCAAGAATGCATGGGACAGACATAAGACAATCTTAGTCAGGGGTAAGAGAAAGTAGGGTGTTGGGTAACTGGAATCTGCACCTTATCCAATAGGTAGGAAATGGGCTGACTAGGTGGGCCAAGCGGTCCTTATCTGCTGTCAAAGTCTACGTTTCTATGTAAACTATTCCAGCATTGCTGTTTTATCAGACATGTTATAAACTATGTAAATGAAGAATATTGCCTAAGAAACATATTTTTTTGTAAATACTGTAAGAAAATGTATAGAGACTGCTGTTATTAAATAAAAAGCTACTCAACAATATGCTATTACAGTTACAGATATGAGTCTTCTGCAGTGTTCCATCATTTACACAGAGTTCAAAACATGTCTGACAAAACCCCATTGCTGGAAATGTTTTACAGTAGGTGACAGGGCTATGAAGACATTAAATTTATTATTATTTGTATTTACCCACTATTGTTTGAAGGCAAAATGTGAGATGGATTTTTTTTTAAACTAGCAGTAGAAAACCATTGGAACACTCTGTAATATTTAATTAAAAAGAAGGCCCACAAAAACTCCAGAAGGTCCACAAAATGATGACCCACTACCCATGCAAGGGAAACCAGGAAAAATACAAAACCAACATTAAAGATATTGAATGGGGAAACTAGAAGGGTTAAAAAAAAAGGGGCCAAAAAGGGGTAACTAGAAGGGTTAAAAATACAAAATAAAATTAGCCATAAACAGAAAGAACCATAAACACTTCTGCATTTACTTAAAATCAAGGAAGAAAAATAAACATTAGGTGTGACCACTAAAAAATAACACACAAATTACAAGAGAGGAAGAAATTGCAGAGACATAATCCATTATCAAAAGCTCATACTCTAAACGAAAGAAAATCATCTCACTATAGAAAAAGGGGAGACAAAAAAGAACAATGATTTTCACCTTCAATATGCAGATATAAAAATATAAAACAATACAAAACCCTTTACAATGTAAAACATTCTATTTAAATGCAACTAGCCTCACAATTCAAGTTCCCACTGTTACTGGTGGTTTGTTTTGCTCTTACTAGGATTTTTAGCCATGCTGATATGTGTACGAAGTTATTAGCAGTCACAAATTGTTCTTCAGACACCACTCTCATCAGTAGCTAATGTTGAGATTCCCCAGATTTCACGTCTTAAGGTGAAAGTACATTAAACAAGGCAGAATAACATGCACCATGAATGAAAGACTTCTGCTTCCATTAACACTTTCAAACGTATTCACCAGAGAGAGAGAGAGTACAAAAGTCAACAAAGTAAAAGCAAAATGCAAAAGGAATAATTCATTCTTAAAAATCACAAGCCTCCCTCCTCCACACATTATCCCCGTGGGAACAAACTGTCATACAGCCCCCTCCTTTTATAGTTTATTTCATTCTGATGTTCCCAAGAGTATCCCACCCCCTCCTTGAAAGAACATGCAGAACCTAAAAATGTCAGGCTTTCAGGGCTTTGCTGTGTAGTTGTTCCTTCTACAAAAAAGTATTGCAGTAAAAGTACAAAAAAGTATTGAGGTAAAGTACTGCATAGTAATAAAAGTACTGATAATAGAATGTATCACTTTTTACAATATGCTGTACTAATTATGTGAGCCATGGCTGTACTAACTCTTTAAGTGCAATATATTTATTTATAATTACATACAGTAGTTGGGGTGCTGTTGGTGAAGGGGGATGCTAAACTAACAAGGAAAGTGTTTCTTTTCTTTAATAATTACATACTGTAGTTGGAGCAGCATTAGGGATAGGGGGTTGGGGCAGCTTGGCAACCAGGGAAACACACCTCTCAACCCCCTGCCTCATAAATCAGGGGTAAGACTTACAAAATCAGGGACAAAGGGCTAACATCAGGAACACATCTTTACAATTAATCATATCTACCCAGGAAGCTGGTAGAATAAGGGGCTTAATGTAAAATACATTTTCTTAGGAAGAACACGTTTGTAATTGTAATGTCTTTTTTTTACTTTTGTTTTACCAGGAAAGACACATTAAGCTAAAAGCTTGTTTACGGGTGCAACCTGGGAGCACAAGGAAGTTAAGTGACTTGCTGAGGATCACACAGTATGCAAGTGGGAGCTGTGGGATTCAAACCCTGGTCTCCAGGTTTGTAGCTCAGAGCCTTAAACCACTGTGATATACTGCATCCATGTTTGATATTCTATTGTGTTTACAACTTCCACTGTTTGGTTATGGAAACACAATTTTTAGGAAGGACAGAATTAAATTTTGAGCCAAAGTCAGGGACAGTTGAGAGGTATGCAGGGAAACTGTTTTTAAACTAAGGTCCTGTCCACACTACACCAAAGAAAACCCTCTGTAACATTATAGAGAGTGCAAACCGTTACCATAATGGTTTGCATTTACACTGGTAACATTACAGAAGGTGTTTTCGTAACTGTTATAGAAACCTGTTGTGAGGTGGTTTCAGCGACGGTTAGAGCCCTGTGACATTACCAGTGCATGTCTAAACACCCCACCATGTAGCCCCCAGTCTCCCATGATACCGGAATGCAGTGCAGGATGGAATGCAGGCTGGGAGGGCAGAGGAACCAGAAAGTCAACGGAGGGCAGCCTGGAGCACGTGTGAACCAGACATCCATATAACGCTGGAACCACTAGCGGAGCCGTGCCAGTACAACGGCAATACCCCTAGCCCCTGAGTGCATAAGCAGCACTGCAGCTGGTGTACAATGACTGGAGGCACAAAACCTGAAAGTGGATCAATGGGGAAACACTGATAGCCATATAGGGGAGGCTGCCTGCAGCCTACAGCTGCACTACATGGACTGCTGTGACGCGAAGGTGGTGCTGGTGCCCAGGGCGAACAGTGGGTCAGTGCCATAGGTGTAATGGGCTGCAAGAGCTACAAGTCAGGTGGCTGATCACCATCACAGACCTGTGTACCAGAAGTGGGCTGCAGCCCTCAAAATGGCAGTGAGACAGCAGTTGTGAGGTGCACATGCCCAGGTGTCATACTTGCCCCTAAACACAAAGGTGCCAGAACACACCACCCCTGCACCACTGCCTAGAGATCCTGTCCCCCAAGCATCACTTGTGACTGTGGTGACAGTTGCACACACTGTATCCCCATCGCTGTTGCCCCCAGCAGTACGCCACCACCCACCCCATGCTATGTGCCAGCAAGGACCATGACAGACCGTGGTGCCACCTGGTTGAACGAGGCCACTAGATGGATGGTGGAGTTCTGGACACAGGAGTTGGTGCAGGCAGAGCTAGTCAGTGCTAGGCACAACACAAAGGTGTACCAAAAGATAGTGGACTCTCTGTTTGAGAATGGCATGGAAGGGATGGCAAAGCAGTGCTGTGATAAAATTAAGCAAATGAAGGTGCGGTACCACAAAACCAAGAACAACAACAGACACTCAGGGGGTGCACGCATGGTGTTTCCCTTCTATAACCTGTTGAACAACATACTTGGTACACGGCCAACCTCTGAACCAACATTTGTCCTTGAGAGCTCACAAGCCAAAAGCCCACAACTGGAGTTAGAAGATGATGGGGATGCCACCAGGGACCCATGCCAACCCCAGGGGAATGACAGTGCAGATGGTGCAAATGGAGTGCCACAGGAGACCTCTGACACAGGTACGTGCAATGTGCACTGCAGCTGTGTGGTGGTTGGGATGGGGGGCACAACATGGCATGCTGGTGGAGGTGTTGCCTGGGCATGCGGTGAATGATGATGAGTGTAGCACAGCAACTGGAGGTAGCATGGGTATGCCTGGGTGCAAGTAGATATAGTGGTCAGTCAGTGGCACATGGCCATACAATATGCCTGTGGCAGCTGAGGTGTGTGTAGGCCAACAGGTGTGGGTGGACATAGGTGTGGGGATGGGGTGAGGTGTATGCATGAGGACAATTGTGATAGGTGTGTTCTGCCATTCAAGAGCAAGACCCAGGGGAGGGAACATTTGTGGATACTGACACAGCATCCTCAGTGACCTTGGCCATGGAGGATGAGACACCAGGGATCTCAAGTGACACCTCCACTGCTGGAAGGGGCAGACCGGTGAAGCGATGAAGTGAAAAGCCACCTCTGGTGAACCTCTGGGAAAAGAAAACAAAAACAGCACAAATGGCAGAAGTACTCAGGGCAGTGCTAGAACCAACAAGTAGAATGTTGTAGGAATGTTGCAGATAAGTAGGGAGTTGTTGGAGTTGGAGAGGGAGTGGGCAAGGGAGGAGAGGGCATTGGAGTAGCGTTTACGGAAACAGGAGGCTGAACAGACACAAGTTCTTAACACAGATGTTTCAGTTGCTAGCCATGCAATGCCAGCAGACACCACCTATAGCTGCCACACAATGTGCATGTGATACCACCATGTCACACGGCACTGTGAGTGGGGCTGGCACTGCCACTCCCAGCTCAGCCACAATGTTCCCTGGAGTGCCCATCACGTGTGGGTTTCCTACCATGCCCGTGGCCACAGTGCACCCCACTGATGTGTCCACCAGTGCCGTGTTTCAGCATTCCACCCCTGTGGACTGGCAGGTGGGCTGCATGCCAGTGCCAGCCACTACTGGTATGCAACCCCCAACTGTGGCTGTGTCCCAAGGGCGTGCAATCCCTCCACAGGGTGGTGTGTTTCCAGGTGGCGCCAACACCCCTGCCACCCTGCAAACTGTATCCCAGGCAACACCACATGGTGTAAGCATGGTGCAGCAGTACTCCACAGGTGGCATGACCACCACTGCCAGTCTGCATGCTGCTCCCCATCTCCTGCCACATGGTGCTACTGACCAGCACCATGGTATCCCAATGGCCCCCACAATGGGCATGTCGAGCTTCACACAGGACTTGTGCAGTGATGAGTTCCAGTGGACCTCACTGTGATGCACTGGACACCTGCAGAGGTTTGCTGACCAGTGTGTCCCACAGGATGTCACCCGAGACACTGATCATGTTTCCATTCTTCATTTGGTGACACCACTGGGGGTAGCCCAGTGATAACAGTGCCTGGTTTGTGTTGGCAGAGCAGTATGTGCTCACATTGGCACACGTGTCTTCTTTGCCACTCATGGGGTGTTCTACAGTTTTGTGTGGCCTATGTACTTCATGTACTGTCAGGGGTTTAGATGACACATGAGGGCCACATGGGTGACTGGGTTTTGCACATCCTGTAGTAGTTATTGTGTTATGTTGTACCAGGTCACAGGAACCGTGTCCCACATTCCATTTGGTTACTTTTAGGACGTTCACTGCTGCTTATATTGTAGACTAGCATAGTGTATTGCATAGTTAGGTCACATGACATGGTCTGCGTCCCGTGGGTGTCCTGCATCCACCAGCTTCTGCCCACTGCCTTTTAGGTGCCTTGGAGGGCGGTGTTGTTTCTGTTTTCTGTTTTGTGTTCAACAGCACTATTGCAATGTTCACATTTCCTTTACAGTGTTCCAAATGCATGAGGTACAGTACTACATGGTGTTGTGCTGCAGGACATTGTACATTTCTTTTGGGGTCTTGGGGTACTGCAGCAATGCACAAAGTCTGCTGCATGAACATGCTGTCATCTACTGCTGTGTCACATGTGTAACTGCCACCAGTGGCAATGGTGGTGTTGGAATAAACACTGTCATGTGACTCCATACTGTGTTGCTCATTTGCTTGTGCAGTTTGCATTCATGCTTACATGGCTAGATGGAGCATTGTGGGGCCTCCGATTCCAAGGGGCACTGGTGTGGTGGATCTGGGTGTGCTGCCTGGCTGCATTGTATCTGCTGGACCCACACAGCATGCAGCTGGAGGGTGGCTGCTGTTTATGGCATGGCTTGTCCTAATGGTGCACCGCATGCCTGACTGTGGCATGCAGCAGGGTCACAGTTCTCAGCTCACATTGGTGCATCATTGCATGCCTAAATGCCACACACCAGGGCCCTCCTCTGTGTTCAGTTCCACACCTTCTGCTGCATCACACCTTCAGTCTGCCACGACTGCCACAGAGCACACATTGCTGTTGGACTCCATGCCTTGTTCTGCCATGCTCTGTGTACACTGATAGCCAGATGGGTATGTGGGTGGGTGTCTGTCATTGCAGATGTCACCACCAACTGCACCATGGGATGAGCTCTACATTTCAGGGGGTTGGGTCCACACACTGTTCACAGCTTAGAGTGGACTGGCTGTAACGATTTTGAACCATCTTCACAACTGTTCCCTGGCAGTGTGGACACACTGTAACGTTTCAGCCTGTAATGGTTTGAAACCGTTACAGCTTTTTCGAATGTAGTGTGGACAGGGTTTCATTACATGCTGTAATTGGGGTGACACAAGGATTCGTTTGTCTGTTGTACCATCAGAGACAAAGGATGCAATTCCTGGTATTATCAGGACTAGATACCTGAGGGGGAGGGGCACTAAGGGACAGAGTGATGAACTATGAGGGATAGATGGAGATAGGATAAGGCATTCACACCACCACAGACAGTGTTATCAGGAGATGGGAAGGGGGTCCTCTCCACTGGAATGGTTTTGACAGCTGACAGGTGCAGTACACACTCAATTGAGTTTAATGAGCTGCTAATGACTTGGCCAGCAACTTGGATCACCCTACAGTTCTTTAGGTGCAATTTTACATTTGCGTGTTTCAATACTAATGAAAATAAAAATTGGTTCTGGCAGTCTGCAATGGAAAATATAAACACTCAGAACTGTTTTCACTTAATCTGAAACTAGCCCTTAGTAACCAGGATAAATGTAACACTAGCAACATTTAAAAAAAAAAAAGATAAAATATTCAGAGGGCAAATGTTTTAAACTACTGATGATGAATAGAATACACAAATAAACCTAAAAAAAGAAAAAAAATATTAGCTGTGTTAGTTCAGGCATACCACATCTAAAGAAACCTTTACAATGTAAAGCTTAAAATATATCTACCCAGTTCCAGTGCATCTAACAACCATGGATGCAACAGACTTAAAAAACTAGTATTTAAAAAAGTCTTTCCACCTTGAAACAAGCCTTTTCCCCTTTAAAGAGTGAGGGGAGAGTCAGAGAAAGTCAGAGAGAGAACTGTAAAACTTAGTCCTCATAATTGAGCCTAGGTACTGGCCATAAAGGAAGGGAAAGAAAAAAATTGTTTAACCGGAGAAGCACACTAAGCTAAACCTTGTTTCCAGGTGCAACATGGGAGCACATGGAAGTTAAGTGACTTGCTCAGGGTCACACGGTATGCAAGTGGGAGCTGATGGGATTCAAAGCCAGGTCTCCAGCTTTTCATTCAAGATCACCCATGTTCTTTCATAAAGAATGGCAAAAGGAATTGATCTGTGTGGGATGTGTACTGCAACACAGTAGGCATCTTGCCAGGTGTCCCTTAGCCATGTTTGGGTGATGCCATGTGTTCATCAAGATTGCTAGCCCTGGTCATTAACTCTTACATTGGGTGCCGTATGTTGTGAAGGTGAAGTGAGTGAGTAGTGGGAAACCTGCCCCCCCAAGGTAAAGCATGCTGCCTATTAACAACCGTCCTGTCCCCACTCTTGCAGGCGAAGACATCACAGGTAATGCCAGAGGGTGACAGGTGTGACTGCAGTACTTATCTTCTGTTTTGTTTTTTTTTAGTTATTATTTGTATTTGTTTTTTCTTTTATTTTTTCCCCCTTTACATTTAATTGTAGGAACAGGAAAGGCCAGTGAGCGTGTGTGTGTTTATGTGTGTGTGTGTGTGGGGGGGGGGGTCCAGTGCAACAAACAACTAAGGCCCTGTCCATACTATGCCTCTGTAATGCTACAGAGGGTGTAAAACGTTACCGTAACAGGTCGCGTTTATGCCTGTAACATTACAGGAGGCGATTTTGCAACTGTTACAGAAACCTGTTGGGAGGTGGTTTCTACAACGGTTTCTGTAAGAGTTGCAGAACTGTAACGTTACCTATGAGTGTATAAATGCTCCACCATGTAACCGACAGTCATCCGACAGACCATCATGCATAGCGCAGCTCAAGAAAAGCCGGGAGGGCTGGGGCGTGGGCTGAGGAACTCGGAAGGAGACCGCATGTGGAGAGTGAACACCTGCAGAGGGCTGCAGTGGTATGGGAGCAGAGCCAGCACAAGGGTGGGAAACCAAGCACTCGAAGCAATGGAGGCACACATAGGAATGAGGAGCAGTGGAGAAGCACTGGGAGCCCAGTGGGGGGCAGCCAAACAACAGGACGTGCCAGCAGGACACTGATGGTCCCAGGGCAAACAGTGGGACACAGCTGGAAGGCATAATGACAGCAGGGTAAAGACTGCAGTCAAACAGACCACAGCACAGACCTGTGTGCCACAGGTGGGAAGTAGGGCACCAACAGCCACCAGAGGTGCAACCTAGCCCCCACAGTACAACAGTGCCAGACCACACCACCCTGACACCACAGCAGAGCCACCCTAATCCCCAAGCACATCCCTTGAGCGAGGTCAACCGATACGCCCTGCTACCCAGACACCTGGTGTCACAGCAGTGCAGTACCACACACCCTGTGCTGTGTGCCAGCTTGAAGCATGTCAGACCATGGTGCAACCTAGTCAGATGAGGCCACCACATTGCTGGTGGAGTTCTGGTCACAGGAGCAGATGTAGGCAGAACTAGCCAGTGCCAGGCACAGCACCAAGGTCTACCAGAAGATATCAGACTACCTGTTTGAGAATGGCGTGGAGAGGACAGCAAAGCAATGCCGCAACAAAATAAAGCAGATGAAGGTGTGGTACCACAAAACTTAGTATTACAACAGACGCTTGGGGGGGTGCACGTGTGGTGTGCCCCTTCTGTGACAAGCTGGACACCATACTAGGCACACGGCCAACCACAGCACCGGTGTTCATCCTGGAGAGCTCACAGGTGGGCAGCCCACAACTGGAGTCAGATGATGGGGACGCCACCGTGAATACGCACCCACACCAGTGGCCTGGAGGTGTGGACAGTGTGCATTGGGAGACACCTGACACTGGTATGTACAATGTGCACTGCACCCATATGGTGGCTGGGACATGGGGGGGCACTGCATGGTGGTGCTGCCAGGGCTTGGGGTGGATGTATATCACAGATGGGTGTTGCAAAGTGATAAGAGGTGGCATGGGTGAGCATGGTGGTGCATAGCGCACATGCCATGGCCCATGAGCACGCATCAGGGCAGTGGCACCTGGGGTGTGGCACTGGCCACAGGTGCAAGGGGGACAGTGGTGTGGGGATGGGGGTTGGGCATGGGGTGGCTGGGTGGGGCAATTGCATGTGAACAATGGTGAGTTGTGTGCTCTGCCATTGCTGGACAAGACCCAGGGAAAGGTACATCTGCAGACACCAATGGAGCGGATGCAACATCAGCGTCCTCGGGCATGCAGGATGAGATGCTGGGCACCTCCAGTGACACCTCCACCACATGACGGGGAAGGGCTGCGAGGCAGCGAAGTGGCCAGGAACCCCTGGCGAACCTTTGGAAGAGGAAGTCCAAAGCGGCACGGATGGCTGATGTGCTTGGGGTGGTGCTGGAACCAACCTGTAAAATGCTGCAGGAGCACCATAGGGAGATTCTGGAGCTGGAGAGAGAGCAGGGAATGGAGGAGAGGGCTGTGGAGGAGCATATGCGGCAACAGGAGGCCACACAAACACAGCAGTTCTTTCAACAGATGGCCATGTTCCTGGCCATGCAATGCCACCAGCCACACCCTACGGGTACACCGCATTGTACAGTGCTACCGCTATGCCCCCACCACCGCCACCCTTCCCCACTCACCTCAACCTCTAGGGTGCAGCTCACCGGTTGTTGTCCCGCCATGCCTATGTCCACGGGGAACCCCACTGGTGTGTAGGCCATGGACATCCTGCACCAGTCCACCACCGATGACAGCCAGGCAGGCAGCAGGGCACTGGCTGATTGCACTGGTGTGTTGCCCCCAACCATGCCTGTGCCCCACAGACGTGCATCCCCTGTTCAGGGGTGTGTGTACACAGGTGGTGCCACCAGCTGGGATACCCTGGCCTCCCCATCCCAGGCACCGCCGTGTCTTGTTGGCATGGCACATCAGTGCTCCACAGGTGGCGTGCCCACCAAAGCTGGGCTGCACGCCACTACCCTACCCTGATGCATGGCGCTGCTGACCAGCTCAGTGCTGCTCCCACGGCACCCACTGCGGGCATGGCGAGCTTCACACAGGACCTGTACAATAATGAGTTCCAGCAGACCACACTGTGATGGCATGGTCCCTTTGCAGGGGACAGTTGTCCAGTGTGTCCCATGGGCTGTCTCTGGGTCACTCATTGTGTTCTCCACAGTGGTATGGTGATGACACTGGGGGTGGACCGGTGTTGTCCATGCCTGGTGTGGTCTGCCACAGGGCTTTGTGCTCACAGTGGCACTCCTGTATTTAGTGTATTCCCACTGGTGTGTTCTGCAGTGATGCATGGCGTTTCTGTCACATGGTCCACAGGGGTTCGGGCATGACAGGTCCACATGGTGGACTGGGTGTTTGCCCATCCTGTGTATGTTACCCTGGGGTGTTGTGTTGGGACATGGGGATGTTGGGTTGGTTACTGTCTGGTTGTACACTGTTGGCCATATTGTTGTCTTGTATAATGTGTTACATGACTTGGTCACATGTCAGGGTCTGTGTTCTGCATCCACCAGACAGCACCTATCTCTGTAGGGGCCTCGGAGGGTGGTGCAGTTTCAGTCTTATGTTGTGTGTCCACTGGCGGGTTTGCAGTGGTCATGGGGTTATTACAGTGTTCTTTATGCCATGAGTTCAGTCCTGCATGGGGTTTTGCTGTTAGACGTTGTTTGTTCTCTTCGTATCCTCTGTGTGCCACAGCTATGCACAGGGCATGCTGCCTGTTCATGCTGTTGTCCAATGTTGCTTTCCATGTGTTACAGCCACCAGAGACCATGGTGGCATTGCAATAAAGACTGACATGTGACATGACACTGTGTTTCTCATTTGCTTGGGTGGGTTGCTTGCATACCCACATTGCTATGTGGCGGTACTGTTGGGACTCCACCAACATGGGTCCTGGGTGTGGTGGGACTGTGTGTACTGCCTGGCAGCCTTATGTGTGCTGGGCACATGCAGCCTGTGTCTGGAGGGTGACTGTTGTGCATGGCATGCCTTGTCCAGGTGGTGCACCTCGTACCTGCCTGTGGCATGCTGCTGGGTCACGGTTCCCAACTCATGTGGGTGCACCACGTCCCCTCCTCCATGCCAGGCATCAGCACCCTCCTCTACTTTCATGTCCACCCCTTCTGCTGCATCACATCATCGGTCCACCATGGCTGCCACAGGGCACACATTGCTGTCGGCCCCCTTACCATGTTCTGCCATGCTCTGTGTACACTGTCTGCTGGATGGTCATGTGGGTGGGTGTCTGTCTTTGCAGCTGTCTTCCCCATGTGTACCCTGGGATACACTCTCCATTCCTGGGTTTGTATCCACTCCCTGTTTGCAGCTCAGCGTGGATGGACTGTAATTGTTCTGGACCACTTTCACACCTGTTCCCCGGCAGTGTGGACATGCTGTACCATTTCAGATCTGTAATGGTTCGGAACTGTTTCAGCATTTTCAGGTGTAGTGTGGACAGGGCCTTAGGATTTATAAAAATTAAAAATTAATATTTAAAAATCTTTCCACCTTCAAACAAGTTTCTGCCCCATTAAAGGGAGTAGGGGAACATCGGGGAGAGGGGGTCCACTAGACTAAAAGGGATATTTTTAATTAATTTCACAGGAAGGGTGTCCTCTTCTCAATGGGCTCATCATCATCTACAGTATTATAGTATCATTTTGGTTTCTATCTAAACAGCACCCATAATTCTTGCAAATTCATTACATGCTTAAGGATGGCACTTTTGGTGCCCCGATAACCCAAGGGCAACACTCCCTATTATCAATGCAGTCTGCGGTGCAAGAAGAGAGAATTTCCAGGCTCACTTGCACTGACAACACATCTAACTCTGCATGCCAGAGGGCTCTCATTCTCTCTCAACATGGCACAGCTGGAGGGGTCGGGATGAACATTAAATTACAGTATTGTTTTTCTACACACTTTTCTGGAAATAGGGCTAGTCATTAGAACACATGCAGTATTTATGAAACTGCAGAGCCAAGGCCTGAATCCTACCAGAAACCCTATGAAAGTCCATTGATCTCTGAGTGCAGCAGCCTTCCTGATTTAACAATAGGATAGAAGCAGGATCCCACTGAAAATGAGATGTTGTGAGTCACAGCGACACATGTCACCTGATCTCAGATTAAACACATGTAGCAGAGATCGGAGTCAATGAACAGTACATGCCACCATCCAAAAGTGGGGACCGTATGATAGCTAAGTCGAATAGGATAGGAATTTAGGGGGGAAAAAGATACTGATATACGGTATATGAGGAAAAGCATCTAACTGTAGGGACAGGACCAAAGGTCAGTGTGTGTGTGTGTGTGTGTGTGTGTATGGGTGTGGGTGCCGGTGCAACAAACAAGCAAGGATATATCAAACTTATGCTACCACCACTTGTTTTCCTCTGATCACTGCACCGCTGGGACAGGCTGTCATGTAAGATGTGGCACTGAAGCAGTAGAACTCAGACAGTAATGACTAGGCAGCATGGCTTGACTTTGGGAAGGGCTGGGTTGCAGCTCTCCAAAACTCATTCTCTTCACCCCTCTGGACACAAGACACCAGATCCTATCATAATGGCCATGGATAGTGATTGGACCATGTGCCAACAACTGCCACTATCCAAACTGATAAAGTAACCCCTGGATATACAGTGTTTTTTTCTTAAAAGATAAAAGCAATGCATGCAGTATGTTGTGCTTGCTGTTATTTGTTAGTCTGTGTGAATGCAACAGATTTTTAATTATGCTGTTGGCAGCATGCTGTACTTTCACCTAGTTCAGGAATTTAATATTTTTTGTATTAAAATACAGTGTGTTTTTTTCAGGGTGGTAGTTGTTCTGCATTTTATTTTTGTATTAAAATGTTTTTTTTCCTTTTACAAACATCCAGAGACTTGGGCACTCACCACCATGTTTGACATCAACTCCAGTATATAGCAGCAACTATTTTATTTACATGATAAAATAATAACAAGCATTTGTCAATGCTGAATGTTGTTGCACTGGCATTGGCTTTGGTAGTGCAGTGCGGAAACACAGTATGGGCAGGATGTGAAAAATGACAGCTGTAGTGTTCATAAGGAGGTGGAAAAAATGGCAGTGTTGAAAATGTGGCATGTAAATATTGCCAATTTGCGAAGTTACAAGGGTGCATGGGAAATGCGCAATGCTCGCTTGTAACACAGTCATGTTATCGACTTTCAGCACCAAATTTTCAACATAAGCATTTTAGCACCTCTGCTCATGTACAGTGTCACTGTCATTTCCTCACATTGTCCCAAAAAGTGATTTCGCCAGTGACCGCGCTATTCTGTGCCAGACGTGTAAAAACACATTTCGGGCAGGATATGTAAAATGACAGCTGTACTGTTCATCAGGAGGTGTGGAAAAATGCCAATGGTGAAAATCCAGAGTGAAAATATTACAAATGCATGTTACAAGCATGCGTGCAAGCTGCACAATGCACGCTAGTAACACAGTAATTTCATGGAGTATCGTCACCAAATTTTCAACATAGGCATTTTAGAACCTCTGCTCATGAACAGTGTCGCTGTCATTTTCATAATCTGCCTCAAACACTGATTTCCCACAGCAACTGCTCTATTGTGCACCAGAAGTGCAGAAACACATTTCGGCCAGAATGTGAAAAATGACAGCTGTACTGTTCACAAGGAGGTGTAGAAAAATAACAATGTTGAAAACCTGGTGTGAAAATATTGCGAATTTGTGTAGTGACTAATGTGCATAGAAACTGCGCAATGCACGCTCATAAAACAGCCATTTTGGGGATTATTTCCACCAAATTTGCAACATTGGCTTTTTGAGAGCCCAACTCATGAACACTGTCACTGTTCTTACGTTGATTGGTCCTGAAAGGTGATTCCACGCAGTGACTGCAAAATCACCTTTCAGGACAGATTAACATCACAACAGTGATAGAATTCATGAGGAGGGGTCCCAGAAACCCCATGTTGAAAATTTGGTGCAAAAATTCCAAAAAATGCTGGAGATATGTATCAAAGTTGAAAAAATCCTATTTATTACAGTATACAGCCTACCAGCATTTCCTCAGTTCACGGTCAGCTTTGAAGAGTGCAGATGTGTTCCCGGTCCACCAAAGATCATTGTGCCGAGCTCCGGATGTAAGTATGGAGTGAGGGGGGTGTGGAGAGGTAGGATGTGCAATGGGTGGGTGCGGGTGGTGGGTAGGGAGACTATGAGGCACAGTTTTCTGTTTACAGGTGTGAAAAAAATAAAAAAATCACAGACTGTTTTCTTTGTTACAGGTGTTTTTTCTGGGGATACAGTAGCTGATGGGGATTGTGCACCCTGTCAGCAAATAGGGAGTGGGGGACACTAGCTGAGGGGGATTGGCACCCCCTCAGCACAGAAGAAGGGGGGGGACAGCATGCCGACGGGGAGTGGGCTCCCCCATTGGCACATTAAAATAGGAAAGGGGGTAATGGATGCTGACTAGGATTGGGCACCCTCATCGGCAAACAACAAAAGCGGAGGGGTGCATGGCCCCAAAGTCGGCAGTTTAGCGGCCACCGTGCCACCATGTTTGTAGCAGCAAAGCATGTAGGAAGGTCCACTGCATGTGATGAGCTTTGCTTGCATTGCAGCGGACCTTTCCTTAGATGTGCTCGCCACATTAGCTATTCATGGCATGGCACCGGTATGCTGGCTGATTGGGGAATGAGGGACGTACCTACTGCATTCGCCCAACAGTGACCATGCCTCCAAATCTCCACTGCCGCAAGATGTTGGCTGTGCAAGCACACCAACATAAAAAGCATCTTTCTGATGCATTTTGGATCTGCAAATGATCCTTTATCAAAGGCTGGCAAACACTGAATCAGGCACACATAAATAGTCCATTCTTTTTAAATTTTTATTTTAATTTTAGTTTTTCTTGACCAGGTAGGTGCACTAGACAAATCTTGCCTATTTTCAGGCACAACCCATGGGAGGGGGATACAGATGAATGCCAACTGACCTTGAGCCAGATTAAGCTGTTGGTGGTATTTTTAGTGAAAGAGGGAAATTTGGCCAGAACACCGGGGAAATTCCCCTACTCTTGCTTCCTGTGAGCAGGAGGGACTCTTTTTCCTGTGGGACTAAGATGGCTGCTGTCCTGGACCCTGGAAGAGGTGGAGGTGATGCAGCTCTCTGTTTTGTGGTTTCTGCTCCAGATCTCCAGCCTACTATGCCTGTTGGTTTGCCTGGTGCTGCAGTAATAATCAATTGAACTCTGCACCACAACTAGTTGTTCGTACACCTCCTGATTCTCCTCCTGATTTTGGAACTCTCACCCAGATTTTGGACCAGCATTCTCCTGCAGTTCTTGGGACCAGTACTAACACTATGTCTCCATCACATTTGAACTGTTATATGAACAAAACCGTTCTCTCTTAGAGTGCTTTGTGCAGGAGGACGACGCACTGCACTCCGCCCTGCCTACTACCTCTGACCAGGCTGAATTACACTCTGGGCTATTGCACACATCAACAATGGACTTACTTACAGCTCCTACCAGCACCGCTTCAGCTACTGCAGGCAGGCTCTTCTCTATGACTACTCACGGAGGTACTTAATTTCCAGACTCTGCATGGTCTCCTGCTTCTGCTCTGTGTGCTGCGGGTTGGACTCAACAGATTCCTGGTGCACCCAGGTCTTCTCCCCAAGCAGTAAGCACACAGGACATTATGCAGGGAAACACAGTCACCGAACAGCCTGCTGAATCCACTTCCTTCCCTCCTTCATCCTCAGTGGCTTAGTTGCTCCTATGCTCTTCCACTTCAACACAAATTTCTGCTGTTGGCCAACCAACTCCTGAAACTTTGGGCCCTTTGCAAGCTAAGGATTCTGCTTTGGTACTGCATCCTCCACTGGCAGTACTCTCTTCTTCGACAGCTGATTCTATTCCCCACTTTGATAATCTTCCTTTGCCTACTCTAAGTACAGGTAAGACTATGACTGACCGTCCCTTTCACCTCAGTAACCTGTTTCAGAACTTGGGCGAACCAGCCCGATGTAGGAATGCAGTTCGTCTGAAATATTTTGGTGACCTCTCTACTGCACCTGATAGGAAAACTGTTTTGCATTCCCTGTTGCGTGACTCTATGGGTATTTCAGCAAGTGAATTGTTTGCTTTCATACATGTTAAAGGGGAACCAGTTTATGATTTAAGTTTTAAGACTGTTTCTACTCTAGAAAAATGTTGGATCAAATATGATGTAGTGAAGTCACAGTCTTTATGGACCCCCTTTATGCTCATTCCTCTTACTAAACCTACGGTAAAATTGATTACTCTTCTTTTTCATAATGAAGGAGTGAGCATAGTGGACGTTCAATACTGGCTTAAGCAGTGCTGTGACATTCTCGAGGCTCCTTGTCCTATTTTGGATGAGGACTTTGTCTGGACAGGGGGTTGGAAGGCTAGGGTGCAATTGAAGCAGGATGACAGGTGTATAGCTCATTTGCCAGGTAGTTTTTATATAGGTAGGGATAGAGGTTTATCTTTTTATCCTGGTTAACCCTGCACCTGCCATAAATGTGGTTCTCGGATGCATTTGAGCCATACCTGCAATGAGCCAAGGTGCACTATTTGCTTAGCCTATGGTCATGTGAGTCTCAGTTGCACTAACCCACAGAGGTGTGATCTCTGTGATGAGACTGGCCTTACTTACCATCAGTGTCCATGGGCTGACCATAATTGGTTGGACTGTGCCCCTCAGGATCAGGTAGCCCTTATCACGGACTCTCAGACTCAGGTTCTTCGCCAGCGTGAAGAGGATGACCAGGTCATAGTGCCCCACCAGTGGGAATCTTCCCTCTGCTTTTCCTGCTCTTCCAGTGGCAGATCCTATGTCACAATACCAAACCCCTCCCGGCTTGGACCCAGTGCCTGGGGTTGTAGCCCCCTCTGACCCCATGCCATCCCCTTCCCCTCCTGCTTTGAACCCCTTCATGGAGGTTTCTTGGGGAAAAAAGGGTAAGTCCGAAGGTAAGCGTAAGGCTCCCAGTCCTTCCCCCAGGCAATCCATTTTGACCAGGAATCGCTATCAAGCCCTGTCCAAATGAAAGCAGTGGAGTGATATAATGGATGAGGAAAATGACTCTGAATCATCACAGGCCTCTTTCCTTCATTTAGACTACTCTGATTCCCAGCAAGATCCCTCCCCTACTACATCTGACACCAGGCAGCAATCGGCGGTTACTTGATGCCTCTTTGCCTAATTCTTCATGTTTTTCTGCAGTTTTTGGTCTTTTTCTTTCTTCTTATGCCTGTGGGTTTGGGTCTTCGCTGCCTCACACTTAATGTGTGCAGCATGAAATCCCATAGAAAACATCTTGCCTCTACAGTATCTTTTGAATTTCCCGCATGATCTTTACTTACTTCAGGATACTAGGCTGAAGACTCGATATGAGCTGACCCAAGCTTCTGCTGGCTGGACTAGAGGCCCTTCCTATTGGTCTTCTGGTGAGAATACATGTAATGGGTTGGGTATTTTGTTTTCTGGTTTTGACTGTACCATTACGAGACTGGTTGATATTGTCCCTGGCTGCGCCTTGTTGCTTGATTGCACTTTCCGTCACCTCCAGCTCAGGATTCTGAATGTTTATGCACCTCAGGGTATTGCTGCTCATTCTGACTTATTTCAGTTGTTGCAGCCCTATTTACACACCACTAAACATCTTTATATGGGAGGAGACTTCAATTGTGGTCTCACTCTGGCTGACAGAGGAGGCTCCACACAGAAGCTTTTCGAGGACTCTACTGCATTACTTACTATTCTCAAGTACGCCTCTCTTAAGGACGGTTATTGTGAGGTGCATCCCAAAGGAACAATGACCTACCATAGAGGCCTTCTGGCCACCCGTATTGATTTTATTTTTCTCTCCTAGAATGCTATGGTACAACAGGCGAAGGTCATTCCTTGCGAGACCTCAGATCACATGGCCATCTCGCTGCTTTGTTTTCCTTCTATGGCTTCTCATCCTCTTCTTGTTCTTTGCACTGGAAGTTGAATAGATCCCTATTGTCTGATGGCAGCATTATTCGAGACTGTCGGACATTTCTGTTAGCCTGAATTTCGATTCTGGATGCTTACACCTCCCCTTTACATTGGTGGGACGATACCAAATCGGATTTTAAATGCTTTTTTCTTAGGTATGCCAGGAGTAAATCTGTTTCCTCTTCTCGTCAGTATTTGTTATTACAGTGACATTTACAGGATGAAATGTCTTGGGCTGCTGGGACAGCTCAAGACTGTTCCCTTCTTATTGCTTCCTTGAAGACCCAGATGGAAGAGTATCAATATAACAGGGCCCACTCATTGCGTCTTGAGGCTACTTGTGGCACCCACTCTTCAAAGGTCTCTTTTGATACATGCAAGCACTATTCTGACAGGGTGGCAGCCACGCACATTGAACGTCTTATTGACCCTGACTCTTCTAAGGTTTATGATACTATAACCTCTCTCCAGCTAAAGGTCTCTTCCCATTTAGCCAGTGTTTTTGGGACTCCTTCAGTGACTATATTCAATGCTGTTTCCTTTTTAGATTTCCTGACCCCTTCTCCTCCTCCTCCTCCTGATCTTTGCACCAAGTTAACAGTCCCAATTTCCTTGTTAGAGGTGCAGGTGGCTATTAAGAAACAAAAGCGATGTACTTCTCCAGGGCAGAACAGCCTTAATGCTGAACTTTATCAAGCTTTTTCAGATGTTTTTTCACCCATTCTTACCTTGCTCTTTAGTACTATCATTGCTACTCATTCTGTTCCTCGGAATTTTTCAGACACAATCATGTTTCTGTTGTTCAAGAAAGGAGAAAGGTCGGACATATGGTGTTGGAGGCCTTTGAGTCTCTTGAATGTGGAGTAGAAGATTTTTACATCCATCCTGCTTCACCATCTTCTTCCTGTCACATCCCACATTATTTCAGAAGTACAGACCTGTGCTATTCCTCAATGCACTATTGTTTCCAATCTTTCCCTGCTTAGAGATGTGTCTGCCTTTAGCTCTTTTTCTTCTCCTTCACTTCTTTTTTTCACTTGATCAAGAGAAGGTGTTGATAGAGTGAATTATGACTACCTCTTTCAAGTCTTGTGTCATTACAGCATTCCACAGTGCTTTATTCAATGGATTAGATTGCTCTATTCCACTGCCTGGATTCATCCTTACGTGAATGGTGCCACTTGCAACCCATTTTTGAGTCGTACCGGGGTTCGGCAGGGCTGCCCTCTCAGTCCTCTTCTTTATGTTTTTCATATAGATCCATTACTTTGTAGACTCTTATGTCACCCATCGATCTCTCATTTGTCCTTTCCTTCTGGGTGCTCCATCCCTACAGTATTGGCTTATGCAGATGATCTCTGCATTCTCACCACCCAGCACCTACATGAGATGGACTTAGTCCTCCTTTTAATGGATTTCAAACATGTGTCTGGTTCTAAGATTAATTATAATAAGAGTGTGGCATTGTACCTCCCAATTCCACCACCCCCACATTCACTTTGCTGCATTACAGGAGTGCCTGTACAATTTTCCCTGTTTAAAGTTTTAGGATTGACCTTTGGTTCCCCTGATGATGCCCACTCAAATTGGACTGTTGTTTTGGACAAGCCCATTCATTTAGTTGCATCCTGGAAGGGTCATACTATTGCAAAGGGAAAGCGGGTTTTGTTGTTGAAAACCTTAGTTCTTCCTTTATTTCTTCATGTGGCTTCAGTTTTTCCAGTCCCATTTTCCTTGGAAGCTCGCCTGTATAATGTTTTCTTTCAGGGATTCTGGGGCTGCCGTTTAAATCCAGAAAAACGTTCTTACACATATCTTGATTATTGCCACGGTTCAGATGTTGAACCCCTTGGTGTTTTCTCACTGTTTGTTTCTTAAGACTGTTATCCCCTACCTATTGACTACATTCCCGGTCTTTTAGATTTCTATTCTTCATCATCATATTGCTCCATTGTGCACCTTTGGTGTCTCTCCCTTTCAAAATTCCTCGGAATTTTCATAAGTTTAAGCTCCCCCATTTTATCATTCCCACCTTTTTAAAAATTTGTCAGTGGTCTCTGACCCCTACGGTGATTCTCTCTTCCTCAAGGAAGCACATATCGGTCTGTTTTGGGAATATCCTTTTTGGACCTTCCAGTGCTATGAGATTCCCTTGGCGTTCAACTGGACTCCTCTGGTGTTTTACGCCAACTGACTAATCCATGGATCTCCCAAAGGGTTTGGGATGTAACCTGGCTTTCTTGTCATGGCAGACTAGGTGTTCATGGTAATATGAAGCATAAGGCTCATGAAGAAAGGACTTGTCCCCGGGATACGTGCCTTTCCATTCCAGAGACCATGATGCATTTCTTTCTTGACTGTCCCTATTCACAACCAGTATGGACCCTTCTCCTCCATAAATGGAAGGAAAAGGCCTTTCCTTTTCTCATGTATAATATTTAGATTTATGGTATTTATCCCCATACTTTGATTCATTACCATCCTAGTACTTTACGTTTAATTTTTGCATTTTGTCACTTCTATTTGTGGCAGGCCAGATGTGCATTTTTACTACAACAGAAAGTGTATAGTCCTACTCAGATTGTCACTCAGATTTTACAGGGCTTACAGGCTGTTTATAGTTATGAGAAAACCTCCGTATCGCCTGAAGTTTTTCAGCGCTACTGGAGCTTCTGTTCCTGGATTTTTTCCTAATGATGCAGTACTTTTTTGTGTTTTCTTTGCTTTTCTTCCTTATAATTTTGTATGATGTACTACTGTTCTTGCAATGTTTGTATACCATACAATACTCCCCTACTCTTTTTAGTGGGGATGAGATAGGGGTTATATACTACTATGGATTCTCACTGCTTGTTATTCATGTATGCTGTAATGTTTACTTTTGTTTTTTATTTCATTTATTGTGGTTTTATCTGATGCCATACACTTTTGTATATTTTCTCTTAAGTTTTTAATGGAAGATTCCCCTACTCTTATAGTGGGGATGGGATGGGGGTTATGTAGAACTGTGGGTTATTTATGTTTGTAGTTCAAGTATGCTGTGGTACTTATTTTTGGTTTTTGACCTCCTCCATTATGGTTTTGTATGAAGCAGTACGTTTTAGTATAATTTGTTTTCTCTGCAACTTCCCCTACTCTTTTAGTGAGAACGGGATGGGGGTTATGTTGCCATATGGATTATTTTTGTTTGTATTCCATGTATGCAGTAATGCTTGTTTCTGTTTTTGAATTCTTTTCTTATGGTTTTGTATGAAGTCATATGATTTGTATATTTTGTTTTCAGTTTTCAATACAAAATTTCCCTACTCTTTTCAATAAGTGCCATGGGATCTTTAACATCCACTTGAACTACCACCAATCCAGGCAGATGGGACCTCAGTTTAACATCTCATCCGAAAGACAGCACCTCAGAAGTGCAGTACCCCTCTCATGCTGCACTACAGTGTCAGTACTGGGATATTAACCCAAGTGCCAGATGTGGGAACTGAACCCACAACACTCTGATCTCCCAGCCTCAGAGGTGAGTGTGCTTCCTACTGAGCCACTGACACTGACACATTCTAAATTACATTATTCAGACATCACACATTATTAAGCTACAGTATTTCATTGGTTAGAAACAATATTTGAATGGAGAAAATGAATTAACTTATATCAGTTTTTTCATCAAGACAAGTCAGTAAGCAAATAAAACATTTTTATACTTGGCTTGTCTGACTCAAGTCAGGATAGGTGAAATTTCTACTTTGGGCTAAAAGTGAAATTATCATAGTGTAGTGCCCTAAAGTTGGGGGCACAACAGAAAAAGGAAAGGTGCCCCAGGGCAGTAGATAGGGTCCCTATCAATGTTTCCCCTCCAGACAACAGTTGCTGCAGAAAGAAAGTGTTCCCTTTGCTTTCCCTGTCCACCTGCTCTGTTCTAGATCCCCCCCTCTTTGGGAAGCAGCGTGAGCCAGGGGAGCATTTTGTGAATCTGGCTTGTGCCGAGCTGTGAGGGAACTGGCCAGCATTGTGAGGGACTCACATCCCAAATGCTGGCTGGTTAGTACAGTTGAGCTGTGTCCAGAAAAGTGGACAGTCCATCACCGCCATCCTGAGGGCAAAGAAGAGCCCTAAAGGGAGTGCTCCCATTCACTCTGAAGCAGACATCCACTTACCAGTATGCAAAGGGGAGAGGAGACACAGGTTAAAAGTTAGAAATGGGGCTTACCTGTGGACTGCCTCGTGTCCCTCCTGGCAGCCATCAGCTTCAGTGCATGTGTGGTGATGTAGTGTTGTGGTAGTTCAGTCTGTTCCTGTTGTGCAGTGTGGGCTCAGTTCTCCCCAATTTTTTATTTTAAAAATAAAGGCTGAGATATTCAAAGGAATTGCAGCTTGCACAACTGAGTTGCACCAGCGCAACCCCAAAAATGCACTCCAGGGCAATTTTCAAAAGGGGGAATTATGCAGCACAATTCCCCATGCACCAGAGTGCAAATATAATGTATGTGGCACATCTCCAGGGGTATGCCCATACATATGCAGCAGATCCTGTTATTCAGCCCAGGATATGTGGTGCATATGCTGGCACAACCCTGTGATGCACCGCATACTGGGGCACAAAGCTGAGCCTGAAAAATATGGCTCAAATGGTAGCCACCCACAGGTGAGCTGCCATAGTGCAAGGCACATCACAGCAGCCACCAGCCATGGGTGGCCCCCAGAACACCATTTACAAGCACCCACAAATATCTCTGGTGGTCCAGTGATTCCCCCCTTCCTGCCCATAACCCTGATTGCCTGAAATGTATTATTCTGCATACCCTGGTACTCCAGTGGTTCTCCCTCCTGACCCTCCATTTGCCCAAAATAAAGTTTTAAATGCCCTGGTAGTCTAGCGATACCCCCTTCCCTCCTGACCCTCCGATCACCCAAAATAAAATATTATTGATTCCCAGGTATTCTAATGGTACCCCCACCCCGCTGGTAACCCCAATTGCCCATACAGTTGAATAGAACATATCCCTCATGATCCAGTGGCACCCCTCAGCCCCCACCCACAAAGGACCCCCAGCCCACCCAGTCTCCATCATTGGTGGGCAGCAAAACCCACCTGCATACCTCCACAGCTGCCTGCTGAATAACGGCTTACAGTAACAGCTGCAAGCCCACTGGTCCACACTATGGATCAATGGGATTGCAGTGCATATTTGTGAATGACTGTTACAGTATGTAGTGCAAGCCCATTGGTCCACAGTGTGGATCAATGGGCTTGCAGCTGATACTGTACGCTATCATTTGGAGGGCAGCCATGGAGGTATGCAGGTGGTTTTGCTGCTGCCCGCCGATGACTGGGGGCTGGGTGGGCTGGGTGTCCTGTGTGGGGGGGAGTGCCACTGGACCACCAGGGATATGTTCTATTCAACTGTACAGGTGATTGGGGTTACCAGAGTGGGGGGTACCACTAAACTACCAGGGAATTAATAATATTTTATTTTGGGTGATCTGAGCTACAGGAGGGGGGTTACCACTAGACTATCAGGAAATGAATAATATTTTATTTTGGATGATTGGAGCTATGGGAGGGGTGGAGGGGTACCACTAGACTACCAGGGAATTAATACTATTTTATTTCAGGTGATGGGGGTTACGGGCAGGGAGAGAGAACCACTAGACTACCAGGGATTATTAATTAATTTATTTTGGGTGATTGGGGTTACAGGCAGGTAGAGGGAAACCATTGGACCACCAGGGAGTTCATACATCATTATAATGGTGATCAGTGGCACGGGTAGGAGAGGGGGTACTACAGCAGGCCCTGGTACAGGGACCGAATGCTGTGCACGGTGCCATGTGCATTTCACTGGCTAGCCCTGCACAACACATGCAAATGTGGCCATAATGACATGCAAATAGCCCCATTTGCACTTTGCATGCATAATGGATCCATTTGCATATCCCGGTCTGAATATCTGGGAATTGAGCCCGGCGCAGCTACAGGTGTGCTGGAGCATTCCCATTCCTGGTATTCAGACCTCTCTGGAGAATGCGCCGGCACATTGTATTTGCGCCCTATGCATTATGTGCTATATTAAGAATGGATGCACCATAGCACATCTCTTTTGAATATCTCCCTTTGTTGCTCCAGTGCAACTCAGTTGTGCTGCTCCTCCACTTGCACCTTTGCCAGGCAAAATTTTGAATATCAGGGCCAAAGTGTCTGGTCCCTCATCGGTGGCATAGGAAGAGCTGCATTGTTGCACCAGAGAAGGAATGAAAGACTGTAAAGCATCCCGCATTCCCACAAGGCCCCCTGCCACCTTTGTCATCCACCTCCCTGCCTGCTTGAAGACCTCTCGGCCAGAAAGCTCCTCTCACCTCCCACAGCAGCTTTCTTCTCCCTGGGTCAGGGTGGTGAGTCGGTGTCAGGACTAGCGCTAAGGTGCTGACCGACAGAAAGTAAAATGAAATAAAACTGTGTTTTAAACACTCAGGGTGCAGTAAGAATGGGCAAGAGCCGAGAGAAGGTTGGCCAAGGGGCCGTAATTAATTAATAAAAGATTTTGGGCATGGCGACGTCCAGGGGAGGGACCAGGCCTAAAGGCCCATAGGGAAAGAAAATAAACATTCATGAGAAGGGCAGATCAGAGGCAGGGTGGCCCAGCTGGATGAACATAAAGGGTAAAGTCAGCCCTACAGTTTGGGGAATAGGCCCACCAGTTAAAGGGGCAATGTAAACCCTCAGTTTAAAAGGGTCCAGCAAGAAAGGCCCAGAGTACAGAAGGGCCCAGCTACAGATATCCCATGGGTTAAAGGGGCAACGTCAGGCCCACTAAAGGTTTAAAGGGCAGCAAAGGCCCTAAGTAATTCAAGGGGCCCAGCAGGGAGGCCACAGCTAAAAGAGGCCAAGAGAAGAGAGGCCCATAGGGAAAAGGGGCCCGGAGATTAAAAGGGCAACAAGTAAAGCCCAGGGGGAGGAAGGCTCTGGGGACAGAAGGGTATTTATCCTGAAGTGTGCTAGGGATAGCCAAGTCCTAGTACCATAAGTAACCTGCAAGTGTATACTACTGCCAAGGGTCAGTAAGAAATGGGTGCTTAGTACACAACTGCCATCTATTGACTTTCCTCTGATGAAACTGTATATTAATTAGTATCTGAAATGTTGTGTTGACTGCAAAGTGCTAAGTCTATATTGTACTGGGATTGTGGTTATTTGCCCCTGAAATGAACAACTGTTCTGGGATTGTGGTTATTTGCCCCTGCTACAAACAATTAATCTGGACTCTAGCAATTTGCCCCTGCTCAGGGCAAATTGCCTTAGCAACAACCAAATGCCTTGTTACAGTGAAAAGTATATTCACCAGTGTTCACAGTGCCAATTGAATGTGTATGGACTCAATCTTCTGCCGCAATACCTCTGGTGGGGTTGTTCACAGCTGATTCTTCACTGAAGCAGTCTCCAGCCAGTGAAGAACTTCACAGCAACATCCCTCCCTGTCATCCACCATTGGTTGAAACAGATGCCACCCTCTGTAATTCACCACTGATGGTTCCTTGTTTCCTTGTGGTTTTGGTCAGCCTGGAAGTGGAACATCCTGGATGAAGCCTCGTCCAACAAGCCCAGTCGTTCACTGATAACTGAGTCCAGCATGGCCAATGTGTGTCTGCATCTGCCGGTTTGTTGTTTTTCTGGTTCTGGACAGCACAGGGCTCTGATGTTCACAATGCATCCTACTCTTCCAGTTTGTCTCAGCTTGCTTGCACCATGTTGTCCTCTGGGATTCAGCTTGATCTTGGTGGTCCTCCAGTGGATCATTCACCAAAGAAGCTTCAACGTGCCTTCATCCTTGGCAGCCCTGGTCAAGGGTTGGTGTCAGGGAACTTCAGCCACTCTTCTTCCTTGGCAATGCTTGCAAGTGGATTTGATGCCTAAATATTTGTTCCTTCATCTCTGACAGTCCTGATCGAGAGTTTGTTCCAAGGAATGGTTCAGCATCTTGTGCTAAAGTATTCTTGCAACCTTAGAGAATGGGTTGACTGAAGAACCAGGGTCTGCTTAAAAATCTCTCACATTCCATCCAACCTCTCCTAAGAATAGCTTGGTACCAAGTAGGAACTCTGCTCTCCCTTTTACCCCATTGCTACTCCATTCTTCAGCTGTGTGAATGAAGACAGCAAAAAATGTTGGACTTCTGTTAACAGCAATAGATGTTTAGTGGTGTTTTTTTCACTTTGCACCTCAGGATTGGGATAGAGTGTTCATACAGCCTGTATAGTGGTTATATAACATGTAGAGCTATTTCTAGACTTTTAAAAATGTTAAAGTTTGCATTATATAGTTGTATGTTATTTGTTACTGCCTAGATAGCCACAATGCTGTCCATACTCCGTTGTTTTTGTTATTAGTATTTTCTTGTATGACCATGTCTTCCTTCCCCTCCTGTCAAATAAACATCTTTGCTTCATCCGACCTCTGTGTATGACTCCTGCCTCTCCTTGTCGGGTGATTCCATCTACCCTCATCCATTTGAACCACCAGCAGCCCCTCGCCATCCCACCTGCTGACGGTGCCACTGGTGCTGCTATTAGCGAGATAGTTCCAGCCACCACTCAGAGTGAACAAACCCAAGGTCTATCACTAAAGCACCATTACAAAACTTGGTGTAGTCAGAAAGATATAGAAAATGTTCTGAGAAGTCCAAAGCCGTAGAGGACACAGAGCAAGATGTTGCTGGGAAAGGAAGGCAGTAGTGGACTCTGTGGAGGAGCTGGAGAAGGTCCATATCAAGTGCACCCATCACCTTTATCCATGCTGTACTACTTAGAAGTGCCCTGGCTTCCGCTGTATACCTGGGAGCAGGATAGTGAAGACTTCAGTAGGTTAGAAGTATTTTGCTACAGGATGCAGTCCATGTTTCATCCTGTATCAGATTCACAAAGACCAAAATACAGAGATACTGATCAGGCAGTTGAGAGGAAATGCACATCATAAGGTCCAGTCCTGGCTGGAAAGGGAGAGAGCCACTGCTGACCAGATCTTTTGTCATTTGCAGTAAACGTTTGACATGCGAACTATCTCTGGGAAAGAAACTCTGCACCCTACAGTTGCAGTTCTTGTCACACACTCGGCAGCCCCCAGAAACACTATGGAAGTATGCCTTAAGTCTGCAGGAGGCACTGAGAGCCATTGAGAAGATTGACCCAAGGGAGGTCCGGTACCCTGATTGAACCTTTACTTATTTATTGAAATTTTGGATAACACCTTTGAGAACAAGCTCATTTCATAGGTTCCACATCAGATGAGCAATACATATTGGGAAAGTACACAACAGAGGACAAACAAAACAAAGAATTGTACAAGACATTACAAGAGTGTATAACTAGAGAAGTTCCAATACATGTGGCATTGTACAATATATGTCATGGTGCATATTTGATTATGACCTGGAATTCAAAGGGTCATATTTGAGAGGGTGGGGTCTTATGAAATTACCCTTTTCAGGAAAATGAGAACAGACTCAGCCTAATATCTAATAATCAACAAGGTAAGGGATGGCATCAGCCTGGTGGGCTCTTCAGAGGTGAAAAGGTATGGGACAAAGCATTTTAAAGTGAACAAGGGAGCTCAGGAGATATAACAGGAGGAGGGGGGATGGGGGAAAGCCATAGAGGGGTGAGGGGAAAGAGTGGAAGGGATCAAGAAGAAATGTGAAGGAGAATGATTAGCAACTTAGAAAAGTTATTTACATGCTGAGAACAATTATGCATAAGATCAGGATAGCATAAGGTTAGAATAAGTGCTGGTCACAAGAAGGAAGGTTATTGGAAGCAGTCACAACTGGCATCAGCAACTAGCTGTTGCTTAAGTTTAACCTAGAAGGAGCCCAAGGTGGATGCTGAAGTGATGCCATGGTGCAGCGAGTTCATCCATAGTGGGGCACGGTAGGTAAAGGACCTTTGTCTCAGAGAAGTGTGACAGTGGGGTATATTAAAAATCTGGCTAGCAGAGCTTCTGGTGCAAAGATGGTTAATAGTGGGGGTAGTAAGCTTTTGCACTTCTTGGGGGCATTTTGCCTAAGCTTACTTTTTTGGACAGTAAACATATTTGGTACAGGAGCCTACCTTTGAATTGGAGCCAGTTAGCCTGAGCATACATGTTGCAGGTATGGGACAGATGGGCTGAGCCAGTATGGAGCTGGCATGATTTGTTGAGTGCAACTATGATTCAGTGAAGATTGTTTCAGTAGCTGATCCATAGATTGGTAAGCCATAATCAATAAGCAAGACAAGAGAGCTTTGAATGACCAGGTTAAGAGCCTCTGGGGTCAAACATTGCTTATGCCTATAAAGTAGTCCAATGTGGGTGTTACCATCCATCTAGTTCCTTTTTTACCTCTGAATGTTAGCCTGGTTACACAGGGCCCTAGACCTGTGCCATAGATGGTCCCTGGCATTCAGAAGCTCAAGGAGGTCATTTTTATGGGGGGGGGGCCTATCACATATAGTGTCGAACTGAAGAGTGAATTGGTCAACAGTACAGGGCTCTGATCTTCATCCTGCAACCTACTCTTCTGGCTTGTCTCACATTGCTTGCACCTTGTTGTCTTCTGGGATTCAACTTGATCTTGGTGGTCCTTCTGTGGATCTTTCACCAAAGAAGTTTCATCATGCCTTCATCGTTGGCAGACCTGGTCTAGGGTTTGTGCCAGGGAACTTCAGTCAGTCTTCATCTGTTCATCCTTGGCAATCCTTGCAAGTGGATTCAATGTTAAGTAGTTGTTCCTTCATCCGTGGCAGCCCTGGTCATGGTTTTGTTCTGGGGAACTACAGCCAGCCTTTGTTCCTTTATCCTTGGCAGCCCTGGTCGAGAGTTTGTGCTGGGGAAGAGTTCAGCATCTTGTGCTAAAGTATTCTGGCAACCTTGGAGAGTGGGTTGGCCAAAGAACCAGGGTCTGTTTAACAATCTCTCACATCCCCTCCAACTTCTCCAAGGTATAGCTTGATTCCAAGTAGGAACCCTGTTCTTCCTTTTATCCCATTGCTACTCCATTCTTCAGCTATGTGAACAAAGATGGCAAGAAAAGCTGGACTTCTGTTAACAGCAATAGACTTTTAGAGGTGTTTTTTCCACTTAACACCTCAGGGTTGGGATCGAGTGTTCATACAGCTTGTATAGTGGTTATGTATAAATATTTTAGACTTTCCATTATATAGTTGTATGTTATTTGTTACTGCCTAGATATCACAATGCTGTCCATACTCCCTATTGTTTTTGTTGTTAGTATTTTCTTGTGTGACCATGTACTCCTTCCCCTCCTATCAAATAAACATCTTTGCTTTATCCAACCTCTGTGTATGACTCCTGCCTCTCCTTGTTGGGTGATTCCATCCACCCACCCCCATTTGAACCTTCAGCAGCCCCTTGCCATCCTACCTGCTAAGGGTGCCGCTGGTGATGCTGGTAGCGAGACAGTTCCATCTACCACTCAGAGTGAAGAAATCCAAAGTCAATCAGTAATGCACCATTACAATGGCTGAAAGTGAAATTATTAAATTATAAATTGGTACTGCAGCAAAAGGGAGTTCAAATCCTGTATTCAAGCTAGCAATAAAATTAGAGACCACTACATTACAAATAAACCTGTTAGGCTTTTTTAAGGGGGGAAGGGTGTTGGTGAGACAGGGTGCAGTGCACCACTCTTTCCATGTGCTGAAATATTTTTTTACAGATCGTCTACTTTTTTGAACTGTGCAAAGTGGGACATTAGTTTGCTATCACTCATAATGAAGTATAGTGCAATAACTTCAATGTGCTGCCAATTTTGAAATTGATTACTATCATTGTGACAGCCAAACAAGCAATGGAAAAAAATCAAGCAGCACCCCGTTGTGTTGCAAGTTCATAATTAATGTCATGTCATCACATGGGACATAAAGGTAAAATTGTTTGATTACAGTACACTGTGCAGCTAATCTCATCATTTGTTAATTTGAATTCATAGTAGGGCAGAATTTTGTTGAAGTAGGCTTCCAGACCAAAATGCGGGGACTGTGTTAGGCTTGCAGATATCTATTTTTGATGCTGAACAGATAGGGAAGACTCATTTTAAGGTAGTGAAGCAACAAGAGGTACTTCCTAACACTGGCAATTGGGGAAAAAAAAACCTGAAATGTTATTTAACCATTTTTAATAACCATTTTATTTCCCTAATCTGTCTGACATACTGTATAGTAATCTCACCTGTCTTTTCCACTGACACTTCTGTAACTATAGGTTCATAGGTAATTTCAAGCTAAATTAGACTTTTGTCCATAGTGTTTGCCTAAGTTTGTCATTTATTTATATACCCAAAAGAAAATTATCCAGTTTAGTTTTAAATTACCTATAGCTATGTCTGTCCTAAGATGCATTTTGGTTTTACATTTTTCTCAAAATAGGGAGAGCGTGACAGTGAGAGAGAGAGAGAGAGAGAGGTAGCCAGTCTATGCAGCATTAATGATATTAAAAAATGGCAAGACTTGCACGTCAGTAAATAATCTGTACATGCAGTAAATTAAATGAAGAATGGAACAATTTGCCATATTTTCTTTGAACCTGATGCCACCTCTTGGTTAATCCTATGAGGACAATCGATTTAAATTTCAGGGACACAGTATTTCTCTGATGGCTTGGGTAGCCATCTGGTGGATAATGGAGGAATTGCATTTCAACAAGTGATGAAATCGGGTTTCCCACACAGCGATACCTAGTTACTATCTCTCTAAAGCAATGCACCAAGTGGTGCCGAGCAGTGTGCCACGGCACCGTACAACTTTACTATAACAACCACTGTGTGTACATATATCTATATATATATATATATATGTATGTGTGTGTGTGTATACATTTATAAAATGGGTTGATAAAATCATAGAAATTCCACTAACATGATTGGACAGAATGCATCACATGACCATACATTATTTCCCAATGACCGTACACCTCCCATTACGACCGTACGCCTAAACTACTTTCTAGCCCACAGAATCCTCTCACCAGCAGTGAGATCACTCCACACCTGGCACACACAGGCTGCCACACAAATACACACACACATGCTGGCACCTACAGCAGTAACTAAAATGTGCTGTATGTAGCTGCCCCCACACAGCTCTAACTAAAGTCTGTATAGCTGCCCCACACTAGGTACAATTATCTGGCTGATCCTGCCATAATTGTTAAACAAAAAATCATTAAAAAAAACTCATCTACTTGATACTGCTATTTTCATGCTGTATCATGGTGGAATCACTTTTACTTTTCTAGCTCTAGTATGCACTGACCGAGCAAAGTTAAAAATGGCAATGAAATTGCTGGTAGACATTTAAAACAAATCATGTTGTCTCCCAAAAACGCATGTAATCTCTCTCTTTTAATGTTACTGTTGTTCTTTTTTTTTTTTTTTAAAGAAGCCTGTAACTGTAATGGGAGCTAAACAAGTGAGTCATCTGTCTCTCTATTGTAGTGTGACCGAGTGGTTTTATTGCCAGTTTAGGACATGCTGGCAGAGCTTGAAAAGAAGGTATTTTACTTTTAGACGTGCATAACTCCTTTTTATTTTAAGGTTCCCCATATTTCTACAAAATGAAGCCGCCAACTGTAGAAAGCAGACAGCGAGCGAGTCGCTGGCTTCAGAAGGGTAGATGGAAGCATGAGAGAGAGTTGTTGCTATAGCAACTCTCACTCATGCTTCTGTCACCCCTTCTGAAGCTGATGACTCGCTCCCTGTCTGCTCTCTATAGTTGGTGGCTTCCTTCTGCAGAAATATCAGAAACCTTAAAATAAAAAGGACTTTGCACAGTGTCTGCAAGTAAAATACCTGCTTTTCAAGCTCTGCCAGCACATCCTGAACTGCCAATAAAACCACTCGGTCATGCTACAATGCAGAGATGAATGACTCACTCGCACAGCCCTCCTGACAGTCGGAGGCTTCATTCAAAAAATGAAGTAACATAAAAGTGGGGGGTTACATAGTTTTTAGACATAAAACTCCATGTGTTTGAACCTCTCCCACCAGGTCTTTAACACAGTTTACACTGCTTGATGACACTACAGTACAGAAATAAAACTGAAAGGGATTAGAGTGTAACACACTCTGACAATAGCAGGATCAACCAGATACATACCACTTTTAACTTTAAACCCATCACTATTATGGCAGGATGAGCCAGATAACCTACTGTAGATTAAACATTTATCTCTGCCAGACAGGGACTACTTTCTGTACCTCCTCCCCCTGCCCAACTATTTTTGGCCATTTTATAAGATAGATAACCCACTCTTAGGTGTGCAGTCACATTTAGAATGTTCAGCCTCAGAAGCAGTACTAACCATATTCAAATGGGAATAACTTTAAAATGAAAAAAGAAAGCATGGTACTGTGAGCACGAAATTATTCAGCACAAAATTATCTACAAAATGAGTGGTGTTTCATATAGGTACTGTATACCTTATATATTTTTTACAATTAGCAAAACAGCAGAAGAAAAGCAAATTTTTTTTTCACTTTTTTGACAAACAAATGTGAATAACTTTAAAACAAAAAATGATAGCATGGTACTGTGAGCATGACAACTGTTCAGCACAAAATTATCTACAAAATGAGTCAAGTTTCATTTATAGATACCGTTTAGTTTTTTTCTATAATTAGCAAAAACAGCATAAAATTCAAATTTCTTTTCCCTTTTTTGACAAACAAATGTGAATAACTTTAAAATGAAAAAAAGTAGCAGAGTACTGTGAGCATGACATTTGTTCAGCAAGAAGTTTTCTACAAAATGAGTGATGCTTCATTTAATAGCCACCATTATGCTAGGTAGACTTACTCTAGGAAAGTTAACCAAAACTCCCAGAAATTATAATTTAAAATAAAGATAAACAGTCAAAACCAAATGTTCCTGCACTGATAGAAAGCATCCCTGTTGCATAAATGAAATATACAATGGTGAGCTGTCAGATAAATGATTTATCTACACTTGTGCTGTTTGATCTCAGACACCTCTCTTGTGGCTTACACCACTCGTGAGGTTATCCAAGGTCAAACAACACTTGTGTAGATAAATCATTTATCTGACAGCTCACCATTGTATATCCCTTATGTATAATGATAAAAGGAAAATTACCTAATCACACAGAATCCACAAAGTGGTGCATACAGCTGATGTTCTGGTGTCTCAGCTGCCATCATGCTGGCAACCTAAGTTCAGGAACAGACCAGTGTTGCTTGGGGCTGGCTATGAGAAGGAAAATTGGGCATCCATTAAGAGCTCACCTCTTTTGGAGGGGGAAGGGATAGTGCAAGTCACTGATTGGTTGCCACCCAACAGAGGCTATTTGGTGCCACAGTAGTGGCCTTCTAACTGTCTACTGGCAGGCACTGGATGTTTTCAGAGCCTTCATGGCACATGCCCATGCTATGACATGTTGACAAGTTTGGGAAGGAGAAGGGAAAAAAATTGGGGAAAGTTCTCACATCCTGTCTTATAATGCTACTGTAAACTCCTTCTTTTCCTGGGGTATATTGAGATGGTAAAGTTCATATGGAAGGGGGAGCACTGTACAGCCCAGAAAATATAGAATAGAAATAAAAAAACAGGAGAACAATATCTGATTCTCCACAGGTGGTATTGGTGATGGATTGGCTCCATCAAGGTTCCCCACGTGCCTTCAGGGTGTTGAGATGGTACACAGAAGGGATGGAAGACACAGCCTCTTCAACTGCCTGGCCTTTCCATCTTCACCAGTAGGCCCTTGTAGACTGCTTTCACCAGGCAGGCCTTGCGACGTCTTCCCTGGTACTACCCTGGTTTCTGCTCCTCTGGATGCCACCCTGGAACTCACTGAAGACATGGCTGTGAAGGCAATTTCTTTTAGCAGCAACAAAACAGTTTCTCCAAACACACAAGGCAAACAGCAAAGTTGCAGCAAACAGGGGATCCCAATTAATGAACAGTTTATTAGAACAGTCACTCCAAAGAGCAGTAAATCACAACAGGAGGCTGAGGACTGGGTGGTCACATTAAGCTGAATGGTATTCTGGACTGATTGGTCCCAATAAACAGTTAAATAGTACTTTGGACTCAGGGGTCACATTTGCACAAGATATCCAGGCAGCCAGACAGTTCAAACACAGTCAGTAAAGTCGAGGCCAAATAACACCCCCACGCAGTGGGCAGCATTTAGTATTTGTCTCCCATTTTCATACTTTCTTTCCAGGAGCATGAACCCCACAAGGGGTGCCAGGCACACTAATGGCCCCCTCTCCTTCTACTCCTCCTGCACAGCTTTATTTTGGGTTCCTGCCTCCTTGAGTTAATGGGGTTTCTCTTCTTCCATATGAGCGGTAAGCCACAAATGACAAGGGCAGGAGTGAGACCATTCAAACACAGTCCAGCACCCAATCACTGATGCCATGCCAGCTCTGAGCATCACTGGGGTTCTCCCTGATGATCCTGAAGACTGAGGACAACTCCCTCATGCAGTAATCTCAGTCCTGAATGGTCTCATTTGTGGGGCTCAGTCGAATTGCCATGAGGAATCAGAACACAGCCTGCCACTCTGCCTCCTGCCCCAACAACCAACCCACAGGTCTCCTTCTGCCTTCTGCAGACTCACATCTTTTGGAGCTCCTTTGATTGCAGTGGCTACCTTGTCCAAGTGACCCTGGGACCAGCTGCCACCTTGGTCCCAGCACAATCTGGCCATGTCACCACCAGACTGCACTCCTGGATCCCATCGGCCATAACAAGCCCAGCCACAAGCCTTCAACCTTGCTGTAAGCTGCACTCATCCCATGATTAAGCATTACCCCTGGGACACTCCTCACCTCATGTCTCAGATGGCAGCAGGCAGCATTATTTTCTCCCTTTCTCTCCTCAGGGGTTCTTTGGAGCCTCTTCTCCCAAAAGTACTGGAGCTGGAACAAAAATGGCAGCTACACCATCTTTCTCCCCACTGCTGCACTACACAGTGTGTTCAAAACAATGAAGAACAAGCAGCCACATGACCACACAGCTGAGTGGACCATTGCCCCACTCTGACCCACTCCTCGTCACTCTTCTTCACTTCTCTGCAGTCTCTTCTCCCACAAGCAATGGGGCTCCAATGAACAAATCAGCCACACCTTCTTTCTCCTTACTTCTGTGCTGCACTGTGTGTTCAAAACAATATAGGACAAGTGGCTGCATGGCCACATGGCAGTGTGGGTGATCGCCCCACTCTGACCCACTCCTTGGCTCTCTTCCTCATGACTCTTTTGTTTCCCTCCTTGCAGTCTCATTTATCTCCTGTGCTTGTTTGGTGTCTAAAGTAAAGGTCCAATCAGGGACCAGTCCTCACAGGTGCCAAACACAAGGTTCACCATGGTGCCCCTTGGGAATTGTAGTCCCAAATAAACCATTTACAGATGCCCCTGATGGTGCCAGCTGGCACTGAAACTATTAGCACTAAAAGGAGCTTTTGCTCCTTTAGATTTCTGACTCCCAGTGACTACGCATGAGCATTGTGTGTGGGTGTGCCATCTTAATCATAAAAATATTTATTTAATTAGATAATGGAGTGGTCCCAAGCCTGACCTGCCCAAACCCTGACTCAGGACCACAACGACTCTACTGGTGGCACTGACACATACTCTTCCACTCAGCCCGACCTGCCAAGAGGCTAAGACAGAGGAAGTGTGCAGCTGCAGCCATCAGCCATATTCCAGGGGTCACAAGGTGTGAATCTCTCCCAGAATCATAGACAGTCAGTGATGTGGAGGAACATCAGAGCTACAGGGCTCCAAACAGGTAATCCCACTTTGGGAGGGGGGCTTACACACTTCCCCTGCCAAATGCTTACTATCTCAATGAGCCAGCATGCACCCTAATACTATTTATACTACACTTTCCATAAACCTAAACTAGCACTACCAATCCTAACACTAATCCAGCTCACTTAACCTGCTAGGAATCACTATTCCTATAGGGTCACCCACCAATCAGACCTATGAAAGACCCAGAGCTTGGCGTAACTGACAGTGCCCCAGGATATCCTTCCCCTTGTGATGTAAAGCAAAATCTACAGATGGATTGCTTTGAGTTCCTATGACGGTGTCCCAGGTTTCCATATCCTAAAACAAACTTACCACTTGAAACCTCCTTCCCTGCTGCCAGCTGCCTACATTGGACTGCCTAAATATTTAAATAGAGAACATTTTCAAAAGCAGAAATCTTAGCAATAGTTACTAAACTACCCTAAGGTAGCATTACTGCATTATTTGCCCATTTATTGCATTTCATTCTAAAACATTAAACTAGAGAAAACAGTTCAACTGAGCATCCATAGAACAACATTATTTCCCTTTTAAACATTAGACACATTTTAAACTGTGTGCAACTAAGTCATAATTCAGCATGGCAAGGTCACGTGATGAGCCTGCTCGGGTAAGACACGCTCTGCGTTCCTCCGAGACCCAAACGACAGTTTACGGTGTTTAAAGCCCGGTAGAAAATGAGATTTAAACTCCTTTCAGAAGACAAGCTTTGTGTGGTGCATCCAGTTCACCCCTTGACTGGTAGAATCAGGGTGTGCCTGTTTTACGGAGGGTGAAACAGAGTGCGGCATAGGAGTGCTGTATAGGCCTGGCCCGAGCTCGATTAGATGATGGAAGCTGACATATTGGAGCCGCTGGCGGGGCGTTCCCCTGCAACTAAATGCCCCAAGCCCCACTCGCCAGTTAACATAGACCAGGGTGAGGATCCTGATAAAGAAGGGGGCGTTGGTGTTAGCACTGAAGATATAAAAGAAATTAAGTCCCTACTTCAAGGTCTGGTGGTGGACTTTGCGGAGGTGAAGCCGGCTATACATTCACTGGCCCAAAGAATGAGCGATGCAGAGGCCAGGATCTCCTCTCAGGAGAGAAAGGTGTCTACGCTGGATCAAGAGGTGGTGGTGTTTCGGAAGAAAATTAAAAGACTAGAAGAGAGGTTAGAAGATCAGGAAGTGAGGAATCGCAGGAATAATCTTATTCTAGCGGGGCTCCCGGAAAGGGTTGAAGGCCCTGACTGTGTCTCCTATGTACAGGACTTGTTTTTAAAAATGTTAGGCCCTTCACCCTTCGGGGAAGGGTACAACTTGGAAAGGGCGCATCGAGCACTACGGGAGACCCCACCGCCAGGGGCTCGCCCCAGAGTTATCATTATGAGGTTCCTCAATTACAAAGAGAAAACTCATGTCCTTCAGGTGGCCAGACAAAAGAAACCTCTGCAGTGGAACGGTGCCTCTCTTTGGTTTTTTCAGGATCTACCCCCCCCGGGTATTCGAGAGAAGCTGAAGGACTACAGTGAAATTAAGAAGAAGCTCTATTTAGCAGGGATAAAGTTTCGTCTTATTTATCCCGCTATTCTCACGGTGCAGCTGTCATCTGGAGAAAAGAAGTATTTAACAGCTAAAGATGCTTTGGAGGGACTTCGCTTTGATCTCCCAGATCTTTTCAAAACTTGATCGGACTGTGTTTGCCTATGAAGATCAGTCTTTTTGAGGATGCAGCCCTATTTTTTTTTTTTTTGTGGGGGTTCTTATTGTGAATGACGAGGTGAAATGAGCCTCTGGTTTGAATTGAGACAGTCCTGGGTTTGATTTCAGAGGATCTGTTATATGGGGGGTCTTTTGGAAAAGGGGAAGGTAAAAGGAGGGACATGAAAAGTGAATGAAAGAAGAAAAAGGAAAAGACTGGGCTGCTCAAGTTTTGCTATATTTTGAACTTTTAGACCAACGAATGGGTGGTCCGGACTGTCTGGGGGATACTGTCTGGTTCAGGGTATGGTTTGATTGTATCAATGATTATGGGGGGGGGTCATATGTTGGAATATTATAATTTCTAGTGGGGCACTGTTAATTGAATTTCTGCTGTTTTAGGCTGGATGGGATGGCGCCTCATTTAATTGTTTAGGCAGGGCATTTGACACATGGGCGATTTATTTGGGGGCACCATTTCTACAACCAGTTGGGACTGGTTCAGTTGGGCTTGGGGGGGATCTAAGGGCTGGTTCTTGGGCAAGAAAGCCAATGACTGGGTCGGAGAGGGGTAAGGAAATGGGTTCATCCTGACTCAGCAGAAAATAGCTGGTCGGTCTTGGGACCGGGGGACGGAGGGGGAGGGGAAGGGGGTGGAAAGAGAGAGAGTCCTCAACCAGGAAATTTGGTGAGTAGGCCTCAGGTAGGCATCTTCCTTGGATTTTTACCTAATTTGCTCTTAGATAGATGGTATTGTACAACATAATCTCTTGGAATGTTAAAGGTTTGAGGATGACATAAAAGACTGACAATCCTGCGGTATATGGAGAAACGGGGGGACCATATCGTAGCTCTGCAGGAAACACATTTATTATTGGATGAGCTAGATAGCCTAAAGAAAAGGTGGGTGGGCCAGGTATATGGAGTGGGTAGGGAAAGAGGGTCTGGGGGGGTTGCGATTCTAATTAATAAGTCTTGCCCCTTCGAGGTGGGCCAGGTTTTGACCAGGCAGGATGGTAGGGGGAATTATGTGATGGGCACTTTACATGGTAAGGCAGTAGTTGTGCCCTCTATATATGGACCAACCCCTCCGGAACCTGGATTCTTTGCTTCAATAGAGGAGAATATTGTGACATTCCCCTCACTTTCATTAATACTAGTGGGGGACTGGAATTTGTACTTAGATAACAAGGAGGGCAGACTACCTCCGCTTAAAGGTCCTCGGTCTAAGGCCCAATTAGCTTTTGCCAAGTTCTTAGACGTTACAGGTCTGACAGACCCATCTAAGCTTTTTTCTAAGGGGCCCTAAAATGACTTTTTATTCGGCGGCCCATAAAAGCCATACTAGGATAGACTTTTTCTTGGTAAATAGAGAGACATTGGGTGAGGTCAGAACGTTTTGACTGATGGTAGAATCCTTCGGATCACTCCCTGATCCAGATGCAATGGGAACTCAAGCCCTTACCTCCAAGGCCGCTTTAGGTGTGGAGGTTGCATGACTGGCTATTTTTGGCAAAGGAGAGAAGGGATGAGCTGGAAGGGGCCCTGCAAGAAATCATTAGAGTACAACTGCCCACATTGACCGACAAGAGACTAGCCTGGCCAACTTGTAAATTCTTATACTCTATCGCTGCTAAAAATTTAGCTGCCAAAGAGAGGCTGATTAGGAGGGTGAAAGAGGAATTTTTGGAGGGGGCAATAAGTTTTCTGTCTCAGCAGAAAGGGTTATCAGAAGAAATAGATATGGAACTTAAAAGCCTGAGGAGGGAATTGTCAGGGATTCTGTATGGTAAGACTGAATTCTGGTTAAGTAAGATTAAGCCCAAATATCTTTTACAAGGTGATGTCCCGAGGCGTTTCCTGGCAGCGAGAATTAAGGAGTGGGAAGCTAGTAGGACAGTCACTTCGATCCTCCATGATGGGAGCTTAGTGACAGACCTCCAAGATATGGCTGAAGCTTTCGCCTCCTTTTTTGAAAAGATTTATCAGGGAAGTGCTCTAGGAGGGAACCAGGAGGTTAAGAAATATTTGGAGAGAATCCAGCTTCCGACAGTAGACTCTACTAAGGTTCGGGAATTGGAAGCTCCCATAAAATCCTCTGAGATTATCGAGGTAGTCCGGTCTCTTCCATTAGGTAAATCACCAGGACGAGATGGTCTAATGGCGAAATTTTGCCAGACCCATATTCAGACTATACTTCCGGTGCTAAAGGATTTCTTTCATACTATAATGCGGGATGGTATTGACCATCGGCCCCTATACCAGGCATACGTTACGCTAATACCCAAACCAGATAAACCTAGGGAGCTTCTGGGTAGTTATAGTCCCATAGCTTTAATAAATCAAGATCTCAAGATACTTACTAAAATTCTGGCAAATAGGATCTTAACTGTAGCCCAGAGTTTAATTAGTCAGGATCAGGTGGGCTTCATGCCAGGAAGAGGAGCAAAGGATGCGCTCAGGAAAATACATCATATTATAAATTATGCCTCTGATTCCCAAGCTTCTTTAGCCCTGATTTCTTTAGATGCCGAAAAGGCATTAGATCGAGTCTCCCATCTATTTTTGTTCTCTACAATGGAGAAGATGGGGTTCCCGGAGGGTTTAATTAGGGGCATCAAGAATTTGTATGCGGCGCCCACAGCTAGAATTTTATGTAATGGCTATTTATCTAGGGAATTTCAGCTTAAGAATGGCACGAGGCAAGGGTGCCCTCTTTCACCGATATTGTTTAATATTTACCTAGAGCCATTGTTAAGATCTATTAATAGGGAGGTTGGGGTTCACGGGATTGGGATTGGAGATTTGGATTTGAAAATCTCAGTATTTGCGGACGATATTTTGCTCCACCTTTGAGATCCAGTAGCTGGTTTCAAGACCGTTAGGGATATAATAGATAAGTACTCTAGGGTCTCGAACTATAAGCTGAATCTTACTAAAACGCAAATTTTACCTCTGACTCCACATGTCTTTAAAGCGGATTTTACACCCTTGGGGGTGCAATGGAATAGGGATAAGCTGAAGTATTTGGGAATTTGGATTACTGCAGACCAAACGGCTGGTGCAGAAGCCAATTTGTGGGGAATTGTTTCGGAGATCTCCAGAGATATTCTGAGGTGGAATAAGCTACCTCTGAACTTCACAGCACGCTTAGGTATTATCAAGATGAATATCCTGCCAAGGCTGCTTTATCCGATTTACCTTGCTCCATATATTATCCCTGTTAAGTGGTTTAATCTAATCAGGAAAATGGTGTTGGGTTTTCTATGGAATGGCAAGCCCACCAGGATAAAATATAAAGTGTTGTGTAGGCCTTACGAGAAGGGTGGCGTTAGATTACCTGGCCTCCAGGCTTACTATGTGGCAGGTCAGCTGGGCCTGATGGCCCAATGGGCGGCTGACTTGGATGAGGGAGAATACGCCCCTGCCTGGTTGCAAATTGAGAGGAAACTGCTAAGGAGTATGAATTATTCACCTGACTCATTATTATATGTTGGGCCTAGAAAAAGGTTGGGCTGGGCAGAGGGGGGGACTCCAATTGGCAAAACCTTGGAGGTTTGGTGGTCATTCCTTACCCCAGTTCAAAAAGGTTGCCAGGTGCAATCAGGGGATCAGCCCATCTTGGGTAACCCTAATTTGACCATAGGGGGTCAAGTGCTTGGGCAGAGATGGGCCGTATACTTGAAGGGTCTTAGTCTGAGGGATATGCAGCAGGGGGGGAAAATAGTTCTGCCTCCACTATGTGATGGCCTGCCTTTTTTTCAGAACATACAGCTCAAGCAATTGATTGCGAGAGTCTGGGGGAGGAAGGGAGACTTTACAGACAGCTTTCTTTCATGGGGAAGTCTGAAGGAGGCTTTGCATAACACTGGTTCACTTTCTCGGGTGTATAAACTTCTCCTGAACTCCCGATGTACCAGTGTTCTACCTTCTGTCTCCTATTGGGATAAGGTATGGGCATCTAGGTTTAAGTGGGATAACATCTGGAAAGCTAGTAGGTATAATGTTATCCCTGCATACAGAAATATGCAGATTTTTGTGGTCCATAACATTTATTATACGCCTGTTAAGCTATGTTCCAGAGGCTTGGGACAGACAGATCGTTGTTTTTGGTGTGGGACAGCAACAGGAGATTTGCTTCATATTTTGTGGAGTTGTGATAAAATATCACCTTTATGGAATGAGATTAGACAGGGCCTGGACCCCAGCTTGGACTATCTGGGTTATTTAACCCCAGAAATCTGTGTATTAGGTGATTACGCCCTGGTTAAGGGGGTCACACCAAGATTTCATCTGGCTTTAATGGGATCATTAGTTAAAGCGTTTATTGTAAAGCACTGGAAAGATGGCCAGGTCTACCCCTACGAGCAGTGGGTGAAAGACTTGTTAGGGGCTTAGGCTAGGATCAAAGAACACCTAATCTCTGAGGGAAGACTAAAGGCTTATAGCGAAAGGTGGGCAAGTTTAGACATAGCATACTCGCAGTAGGACATAAGTAAGATTACACAGGCTCCTATGTTGGAATTGGGCTAGCAGATGGATACACCTACCAATTTTGTGTACCAAGGGTGTGTGTACTGTGGGTATTAGGATCTCTCATTTTTTTTGTTTTGTATTAACCCTCTAGCTTGGAGGGTTTTAAAAGTCAGTTAGAGCTGGATGTTAAAATTGAGTTGAATGGGACATAGGATTGGCACGGGATGAATACTTGGGGTCGGTGGGGCTTTGTCGGGGTAGGACTCTCTCTCTTTCAGGGGACACACTGGATATCCACCCGGGTTGATTGGTTCAATTAGGATCTGGCGATGTCAACACTAAGAATGCCATATGGGGGGAAGCACAGCCACGAGAGAAGGAGGGGTTTTAGCAATATTGGCATGTATTAGTCTCCTTGTGATGGATTGTTTATGGATGGGGTGGTATCCTAGTGTGTGTGTATATAGGAGATGTACATAGTCTGCGCAGCCAGTTTTGGGATGCGCCCCCGGTTATCTGGGTTGGTTTCATGTTTGTATGTCCTTTTGATTTTGGAAAAGAAATAAAAATGTTTCTTTTAAAAAATAAATAAATAAATAATTCAGCATGGCATAAGTGCAACCATTAATAATTACTGTATATTATATCATCAGTGCATAAACATTTAATCACATTTTTTTTTTTCATCAAGGCACAATTTCCCCACAAAAGGCCAATGTCTGCAAACAGTTTAAAAGTCTCTGCATCAGCTGCTTTTCAGTTCAAACATGTGGGGCACTGAATGTTCGTCGGGCAATCCACCCCTGCATCCAAGTTCTAGGTGCACAAGGCAGTGCCCACAGTACAGTCCCTGATCCCACAAAGTCCATCTGTGCTCTAGTCCTCAACTGTGGACAGAAACAAGGTATCTGTAGCTCAGCAGCAAAAGACACAAAATTGTCCTAGTCTCAGGCACAATTTTGGTTGCACAACAAATAGTCCAGCAGTTTGGGGGGAATTCCACATCTTGTCCAGCACCACAAGTTTTTTAGTTTGCAAAGACCTGGGCACTTCAAATTCAAATCCTGGATGTTTCCCCACATTGTAAGCACCCCCAAACTTCCCTGTCTAGGGGTATATTGAAATGGTAAAGTTCTTGGGGAAGGGGGAGCACTGTATAGCCCAGAAAACATGGTCCAGAAATCAAAAACAGGACAGCAGTACCTGATTCTCCATGAGTGGTATTGGTGATATACTGGCTCCATCGGGGTGCCCCACGTGGCTTCAGGGCACTGAGATGGTATATAGGAGGGGTGTAAGACACAGCTTCTTCACCTTCTTGGCCTTGCCATCTTCACGCATAGGCCTTTGTAGACTGCTTTCACCAGGCAGGCCTCTCAACATCTTCCCTGGTGCTACCCTGGTTCACACTTCTCTGGATAACACCCTGGAACTCACTGAAGACATGGCTGTGGAGGCAAATTCTTTTAGCAGCAGCAAAACAGTTTCTCTAAATGCAAGAGACAAACAACAAAGTTGCAGCAAACGGGATCACATTTAATGCACAGTTAATTAGAACAGTCACTCTACAGAGCAGTAAATCACAACAGGATGCTCAGGACTGGGTGGTCACATTAAGCTGAATGGTGTTCCAGACTGAGTGGTCCCAATGAACAGTTAAATAGTACTCTGGACCTAGGGGTCACCATTGCACAAGCTATCCAGACAGTCAGGCAGTCCAAACACAGTCAGTAAACCTATGGCTGAATAAGACCCCCACACAACATGCAGCATTTAATATTTGTTTCCCATCATCATACTTTCTTACCAGGAGCACAGATCTCACAAGGGGTGCCCAGCACACTTATGAACCCATCACCTTACACTCTTCTTGCACAGCTTTACTTCAGGTACCTGCATCCTTGAGCTGATGGGGTTTCTCTTATGTCACACCAGCAGTAAGCCACAAATGACAAGGACATGTGTGAGGCCCTACAAACACAGTCTAGCACATAATCACGGATACAATGCCCACTCCAAGCATCCCAGGGGGTTCTCCCAGGTGATCCTGAAGACTCAGGGCAAATCCCTCATGTAGTGATCCCAGTCCAGAATGTCCTCATTTGTGGGGCACAGTTGAATTCCAATGAGAAATCAGAACTCAGCCTGCAATTCTGCTTCTTGCCCAAACGACCAACCCAAAGGTCTCCTCCTGCCTTCTACAGACTCACACCACCTGGAGTTCTTTTGAGTGTGGAGGCTATATCATTCAGGCAACCCTGGGACCAACTGCCACCTCTGTCCCAGTGCAATCTTGGCATGCCATCACCAGACTGCGCACCCAGATCCCATTGGCCATAGCAGGCTCAGCCACAAGACTTCGACCTTGCCCCAAGCGGCACTCATCCCAGGATTAAACATTACCCCAGGATGCCCATCACCTCATGTCTCTGATGGTAGCAGACAGCATTATTTCCTCCCATTCTCTTCTCAGGAACTCTCTTCAGCCTCTTCTCTCACAAGCACTGGGGCTCCAATGAAAATGGCAGCCACACCCTTTTTCTTCAAACTGCTGCACCACACTGGGTGTTCAAAACAATAACAAACAAACAGCCACATGGCCACATGGCTGCATGGCTGACTGGGCAATTGTCCTGCTCTGCCCTGCTTCTTGGCTCTCTCACTCATGACTCTTCAATTTCCCTAAGTGCACTCTCTTTTATCTCCTATGCTGGTCTGGCACCTAAACTAAAAGTTCAATCAGGGAGAGATCCTCACAGGTGCCAAACACACAGTTCACCCTGGTGCCCCATGGGACTTGTCCCAAATAAACCATTTACAGATGCCCCCTGATGCTGAAGGCTGGCACCAAAACTATTGGCACTAAAAGGAGATTCTGCTCCTTTAAATTTCTGACTCCCAGCAGCTGCGCATGCGCATTATGTGCTGGTATGCAATCTTAATCAAACAAATATTTATTTAATTACAAAATGGAGTGGTTCTGAGCCCAGCCTGCCCAAACCCAGACCCAAGACCATAATCCCCCAACCAAAGGTGCCGAAGGACACTCTTTTGCTCAGTCTAACCTCCCAGGAGGCAGAGACAGCGGGATTGTGCAGCCACAGCTGCCAGCTGCACTCTGGGGGTCACGAGGTGTGAATTCATGCTGGAGTTACAGACAGCCAGTGCCATGGAGGAGCCATGGGGCTCCAAACAGGTAAGCCCACTTTGGGGCTTACACACTCCCCCTGCCAAATACTTGCCATCCCAATGAGCCAAAAGTTTCTCTAATACTAGTTACACTACCCTTACTCTAAATCTAAAATAGGGCTACCCATCCTAACACTAACCTGGCTCACTAAACCAACCTGGAATCACTATTCCTGCAGGGCCAATCACCAGCCAGATCTATGGAAGACCCAAAGCTTGGCCCGATCAATGGCATCCCAGATTCTCCTCCCCCTTGTGACCCACTGCTAAACCTACAGATGGATTGCTTTAAGTTCCCATGTCGGTGTCCCTAGCTCCCATATCGTAAAATAAACTTACCACTTCGAACCTCCTTACCTGCTGCCAGCTGCCTGCCCTGGACTGTCTGGATATTCAAATACAGAATGCTTTAACAAAAGCAGAAATCTTAGCAATAGTTACTAAACTACCCTAAAGTAGCATTACTGTATAATTTGCTCATTTGTGAAATTTTATGCTAAAACACTGAACTAGAGAAAACAGTTTAACTGAGAGTCCCCAGAACATTATTTCCCTTAAAAACATTAAACACATTTTAAACTGTGTGCAACAAAGTCATACTTTGGCATGGCATAATTGCAACCATTAATAATGACTATATACTATACCAACAGTACACAAACATTTAATCACATTTTTTTTATCAAGGCACAATTTCCTCCCAAAAGTCCATTGCCTGCAAACAGTTTAAAAGTCTCTGCATCAGCTGCTTTTCAGTTCAAATACATGGGGTGGTGAATATTTGCTGGGCACTCCACCCTAATATCCAAGCTCTAGGTACATGAGACAGTGCCCACAGTACAGTCTCTGCTCCCACAAAGTCCATCCTTGATCTAGTCCTAAACTGCAGACAGAAACAAGGCACCTGTTGCTCTCCAGCAAAAGGCAAAAAATTGTCCTGGCATCAGGTGCCATTTTGGTTGCACAACAAATAGTTCAGCAATCTGGGGGACTTCCACAGCTTGCACAGCACCACAAGTTTTTTTGGTCTTTAAAGGCCCGTGCACTCCAAATTCAAATTCTAGTTGAGCCCCGATTTGGTAAGCACCCCCCACTTTCCTGTCTAAAGATGGTAAAGTTCACGGGGAAGGGGGAGCACAGTACAGCCCAGAAAACACAGTCCAGAAATAAAAACAGGAGAACAGTACCTGATTCTCCACAGGTGGTACTGGTGATGGATTGGCTCCATTGGGGTGCCCCACGTGCCTTCAGGGTGTTGAGATGGTACATAGGAGGAATGGAATATGTAGCCTCTTCACCTTCCTGGCCTTGCCATCTTCACCTATAGGCTTTTGTAGACTTCTTTCACCAGACAGGCCTCTCTATGTCTTCCCCACTGGTACCCTGCTGGCTCCTCTGGATGCCACCCTGGAACTCACTGGAGACATGGCTGTGGAGGCAATTTATTTTAGCAGTAGAAAAACAGTTTCTCTAAACACAAGAGACAAACAGCAAAGTTGCAGCAAACAGGGGATCCCATTTAATGAACAGTTAATTAGAACAGTCCAGGGGTTTCCTCTTCTTCAACATGAGTGGAAGGCCACAAATAATAAGAACAGGAGTGATACCCTTCAAACACAGTCCATTACTCAATCACTGATGCCATGCCTGCTCTGAACATCCCAGGTGGTTCTCCCTTGAAATCTCAAACACTCGGGACAAATCCCTCATGCAGTGAACCCAGTCCAGAATGGCCTCATTTGTGGGGCTCAGTCAAATTGCAATGAGAAATCAGAACACAACCTGCCACTCTGCTTCCAGCCCCAACAACCAACCCAAAGGTCTCCTCCTGCCTCCTATGGGCTCACATCTCCTGGAGCTCCTCTGACTACAGTGGCTGCCTCATCCAGGTGACTCTGGGAATGGCTTTGTTCCTAGCAAAATCCAGGCATGCCACCAGCAGATTGCACTCCTGGATCCCATCAGCTATAATAGGCCCAGCCACAAGTCTTTGACCTTACTCCAAGCTGCTCTCATCCCAGGATTAAACATTACCCCAGGATGCCCCTCACTTCATGTCTCTGATATTAGCAGGCAGTGTTATTTCCTTCCTTTCTCTTCTCAGTGATTCTTTGGAGCCTCTTCTCCCACAGTCACTGGGGCTCCAACAAAAATGGCAGCCACACCATCTTTCTCCCAACTGTTTTGCTACATTGGGTGTTCAATGCAATAAAGAACAAGTGACTGCATGGCTGCATGGCCGAGCGGGCAACCACCCTGCTCTGATCCGCTCCTCAGCTCTGTTCCTCACAACTCTCCCATTTCCTTCCTTGCATTCTGTTTTATCTCCTGCACTGATTTTGTGCTTAAACTAAAGGGCCACTCGGAGACCAGTCCTTGCAGATGCCAGACATAAGGTTCACCCTGGTGCTTCTCTGGACTTGTAGTCCCAAAATAAACCATTTAAAGATACCCTTGACGGTGCCTGCCAGCACTAAAACTACTGGCACTAAAAGGAGCTGCTGCTTCTTTAAATTTCTGACTCTCAGTGGCCTTGCATGCACATTGCCTGTAGGTCCGCCATCTTAATCAAACAAAATATTTATTTAATTACAAAATGGAGTAGTCCCACGTCTGTCCTACCCAAACTCTGACTTAGGACCGCAACCCCCCTACCAGAGGTGTCAAAAGACACTCTGCTTCTTGGCCTGACCTGCCAAGAGGTTGAAACAGGGGAAGTGTGCAGCTGCAGCCTCCAGCTATACTTTGGGGGTTGCAAGGTGCACATCCCTCCCAAAGTCATAGACAAACAGCCAGCACTGCAGAGCAGCACTGGAGTCAGGGACTCCAAACAGGTAAGCCCTCTTTGGAGGTTTACACTACCATCTTCATTATTGTCAGCTCCTCCACAGAGCTTTGTATAATTTGCAGCTAGACTTACCTTGCCCTGAATACCCATAAATATGTCAAAAATATACATAGTAAACCATAGTTTTTCCAGGACCAAACATGTGGCACTCCAATAGTCACTGTCCTGTCTTCTGAGAATTTGCTCTTTATAACTGCTGTCTCCCCTGTCTTCTGAGAATTTACTATTTACTGTATACCTGCTGTCTTCCCCCTAGCCCTAACTGGCTCATCTTCCTGACTATCTGTAGCTTCATATGTGCTACCTATTACCAAGTCCTATGCCTTTCTAAATTCTAGGTGTAGCAGATCCACAGCTTGGCCTCTGTATGCATTTGTGTCACTACATTACAAAAGTCTATTAAACTGGTCTGACATGACTGGCCTCTGGTAAAGCCATGTGAATAACTCTGAAATGTAACTGCTGCACTGCTCCTGTTCTTCTCCTATGGGAGCCTCTTGTTATCTAGGTGCTGAACCTGAATGAAGTTATCCCAGTGCAGAAAGGCTACCTAACAAATATTGTACCAGGCCTTTGTCAAGCATTATGCAGAGTGCTGTGTCCAGTTCTGGTGTCTGTACTATGCTGATAATTTACAGTACATAGGAACATGGAAAATGATAGCAGAAACAGGACCAGTGACTGAAGAGTTACAAAAGGTACAGAGGCAGGGTGCTTAGATGATCAAAGGATTAGTGTGAATAATCTATAACTATAGGCTGAATGAGCTAGGCATGTTCACATTTGAAAGTAGAAGGCTATGATAATAAAAAGATTTTTGATCAAATGGGGCTTAGTCAATTATTCTTCCTCTTGATTAGTTAAGAGCTGGTCACCTAAGGGCTTGCTACCCAATATGGCATGACAGTCATGTTACTTGAGCAATAACACATAGGGAAAACAATCATTCTGTAAATGACACAGCCACATCCAATCATAACCAGTCCATCATCGCAGCCGCACTAGAACAATTTTTATTTATTTATTTATTGAATTTTGTTGACTGGGTAAACTCACTGGGCCTCCAAGAGTCTCTTTTTCAGGGACTAGACAGCCCTACCTCCAGGTAGCTAGCCCCAACATAATATGCAAAAATTAAAAAAATCAACTTGCAAAAAACAAACCAATTTCACAAAAAAATTACATTTTACCTTATATTCAAATGAGTGTGGAGCAGAGCCAGAGGAACCTAAAGTGGACATAACATTCTCTTAGATGGAAATGCAGGCCAAGCTGCTTTCTATTTCTGATTCTCTAAGCTCTTATCTCCCTTCCTCCAGCTATTCTTTCTGCCTCATCCCTCTTTTCCCTCACATGTCTTCTTTTTGGCTTCTCTACTCCTTCTTGTGCCTGCCCTTGACTGAACTGTGACTTGTTACCCTAACCCCCATCAGTCTCCCTACAGACACAGCTCATCTGTTCTTTTTTTTTTTCATATTATCTATACCAAATCTATTATTCAGTCCATCTGTATAATCGGTCAATGCTAATGTATGCTTCTCTGCTTACTTCTGATACATCTACTGACTATATTTGCTTTGTATATTTGGTATCATACAAATGCATATTGTACTTAAACATACTCACTCCACTTCCCCAGGATGCATGTTGAAACAAGTTGTTATCAACTCAGTATGTCTTTCCTGGTGAAGCTTTTGAATAAAATCAATAAATAATACACACAAAATAACACCCACGGTCTAAAATTGCAAAACCACACACACCAAAAAAATACAACTACAATAAGAAAATAACTAACTGAAACTAAACACAACCAAAAGAAAACAAAAAACAACTATGAGATCCCAGTTAAAACACACTAAAGTCTCACATATGATGAAAAATGAAAACAAATTAATTAAAGTAAGTCAGGCAGACATCACCACATACAGAAAAAAAAAACTGTATAGGGCAAAAGAACAGGAAAAGAAACTAATCAAAACACTCAAAAGTACCTCACAAACATCCTCCTGCATGCTGAAATGCTGGTTGATGTCATCAGTCAGCCCTAACCCCTAAGCAGCTTCTCTGAAAGGAGTCCTGTATTTAAAGTGACAGTACCATTAAAAAAGTATGCCTCAGTAAAACTGACTTTAATAAACAAAGATTCATTTATCACCCCCCGGAAAAAAAACTGATAAGTGGAATAAGAAATTCCAGAGTGTTAGCATTATACCCTGTAACATGCCTCATAGTGATTGACAGCTCTTTCAGCTTCCCTGCAGGCATTGAGTTAAATTTTATTTGGTAACAGGGTAGGCCCAAGGGTAGCATGGGTCCATTTTTAAGGGCAACCTGGGACAAACATATTTAGAAATTGAGGCAGCATAAATTCCAAATACAATACATTTAGATAATCAACTCACCATTTTACATGTTACTGTGGCATAATATCCTTGTGTAAAATTCTGAATGCCAAAAAAAAAAAAAAAGGAAAAACTCAACAAAGAAGATATGTTCATGCTCATTCAGGAAAAGCCCACTAGGAGGCACACTAAACTGGGCTTCAGAAAGGGAATTTCCCAAAACACCTAGACTTTTTGGACCCCGTTGCCTTTTTCATAGCCAGTTCATAGAAGTGATGCTATGATCTGTGATTTATGGGCGGTGCAAATACTAGATGAGCAGCCAGCCCAGACACAAACAGTTCAATAAGAATGTATATGCACGCAGTACCTTCAGGAATAAATGCAGGTCCAGGCAAAGTAGAAATCAAATAAATCCAATTCAATATGAAGAAAACCTGGACCAAGGTCCACAGAAAAGCACTCCAAAGCTTGCCCCAGCACTTCTTCTCGCAATGAATCTTCCTCAGGGGGTGGAGCTTACTGGGACATAGCAACCACTTATAGTGCAGACAAATAAAAATAACAAATCAACAACTAATAACAATCACAGACATGTGGTTACTAAAAGTGCACTAAATTGAAAAAAAATTTAATGTAATCCCCAAATAAGGCACAAAGTGGAGCAGCTACATCAGCATTCCAACATTCATCATTGTAAAATACAGGGTGAGATTTATATATTATTGTATAGAAGTGTCATCTACATAGTAACCAAATCAAATAAATGATATATAAAGGAGGGGATAGATGGTCCCAATCTTCCTAGAGCCAAGGCAACAAGAGCATTCTATGCATGGCAACACATGTCAAGACCTCCATGCAACTAAGGAGCATGAAATGGAGATAGTCCTTAGGAGGTTTGAACCAAAATGAAATGAGACATGAAAGAGAGACAGAGAGAGAATAACATTAGTGTGAATAATTAAGTTAATATCACAGTTTGAAATTAAACATTTCACACAATTGATTCATACAGTCATTTTTCTCTTCAAAAGAAAAGGTTTAAGGTCCCACCTATCATTGAAATCTATTGACTTGACACTTCTGAGCCTAAAAATCCACCTGATCTCCATTTGAAGCAGCATATTGGGTCAGTCACCTCTGTTTTTCAAAGGAGGTATGCACTCAAGTCCTAGGAACCTAAGGTCATCTGGTCAAGAGTTGTGCTTAAGGGTAAAATGAATCCCCACCAGTGTATCTTGTTTACCGTTAATAATTGAGTGCACATGCTCTTGTAAGCTCTGTTTTAGAGGCCTTACGGTCTTGCCCACACATATTAACTTGCAAGGACACCACAGAACATAAACCACATATGGGGTATCGCAAGTTATTAGTTCTCTGATGTCAAATTTCATGTTTTCAAATTCAGGACGTGTGAAGTTTTTGGTTGCTAACCCATATTTGCAATATATTGCAGCAACTACATTTATAGAACCCCCAAGGTCTTGCTGGTAGCCAGGTATTCTACACTATATCAGGTTTGGGTTTCTGCTCTCCACAAGTCTATCTCTGAGATTGTTACTACTACTACTAAAGGTAACTCACGGTTTAGCCCCAACTGTCATGCTTACTTCAGTATCACCCAGTAAAATGGGCAAGTTCTTGTGTAGCACATTACCTATACATCCTGCTGGTATCATGTGAAAACAGCGATGTGGAAATAGTGAACCAATGTGGACAAACCTGGAACGGCGAGTCACATTTGATCGAATGGAAAAAATTTGCGATATGAAGGAAATAGTGACCCCACTCACACTGGTGTTTAAGTGTCTACCAGGGTACATAATAGCAACCTGTCCAAATGGGAGCATGGATGACAATCACTTCTAATCCCCACTATCAATGAGCACCTAGGAGTTGTAATATAAAAGATAGGGGGGTCCGGGGGAGGAGCCCCCCGCATATATCAATTGGAGACACCTGTGCACCCCGGTGTTTAATAGCTGCTGGTTGGGTGGGGTTTGTCTGTGCCTTGAGATCTGGAGAGGGAGGATGTCAGTATGCAAGTTCATTCATAGCCAGAAGGGACATCCATTGTTGCTACATGGTGGTTACCTTTACCGGAGGGATAAAAAGGTAGCTACTAAGGTATATTAGAGATGGAGATTTCCATATGCAGCCCATGATGCTTTGCCTTGTGGGGGGAATGTGTGATTTTGTATTTCTTTGTAACTTGGCTTCCCAGCCAATGCCCTTTGGGGTATCCATTACCTCAGTGCTTCCACAAACAGGTTCTTTGTCTACTAAGGTATACTGGAGATGGGCTGAATATCATCGCTTTAAGTGCTTAGCAAGAGTACATACCATGACAGACAATATCATGGCTGTGATAAAAGAGCATAATCACATTGCAGATCCCTCAGATGTGGGAGCCAGAAGGGTGCTGGATGCCATGAGGGAGTGTGCATGGCCAAGCATTGAGTCTACTGTACAGGTTGTAATGCATAGCGTTGCTGATGTCAGCAATGCCATAGTAGGATGGCTTTCTGCTGTACATCTTCTGAAGCACACTGCTCAGTGGGTTCGCCAAGTGGAGATGGTGTGTCCTACTATGACTACCACTGTGAGTGAGCTTAGTATACCTGCCAATTATGCTGTTACTCTTTCTGGGGAACATTTTCTTTATTATGATAGCAGCATGTCTACCGGCTGCTTCCTAGTGTTTGGAACTGATCACAATCTTCATTTCCTATCAGAATGTACCGAGTGGTTCTTGAACGGTACATTCCATAGTTGTCTGGACTTATTCAGCCAGTTGTATACTGAGCATGGCATGAGGGACAGGACTGTGATTCCTTCTGTGTATATTCTGATGATGTCCCAATGTGCAACTGGGTACATCAGAGTATTGGAGAAGTTGCAGTCATGGGGTGCGATGATGTGCCCTGAGAGCATCATGCTAGATTTTGAACAGGTGGCTGTGAAGATGGTGACTACAGTGTTTCCAGTGGTGCAGGTGAGGGGCTGCTTTTTTCACCTTGTGTAGACTTTGTGGAGAAAAGTGCAGCATTGTCCTGCTGTACAAGCCCAGTATATTGCAGATTCAGAGTTTTCATTGCATTCCAAAATGTTGCTTGCGCTTGCTTTCGTTCCTGTACAGGATGTGGTGAGCAGCATCGAGCAGTTGCAAAAGTGGGTGTGTTTTTTTACAACTAATGATGAAATGCTAGCACCACTCATTGACTGCTTAGAAAATACTTGGGTTGGGCATCCATTTAGCAGGTCTGGATGGAGGTGCCCTGTTTTTGAGCTGAGGTATTGGAATTGTTACAAGACTGTTTGCTTGGGGCAGGATCGCACTAATAATGCTGTCGAGCGGTGGCATAGTGGCTGTAGCACCCAGCTGGGTGCATGTCACCCCTCGTTCTGGCAGTTTGTGGAATGTCTGCAGGAAGAACAGAGGCCCACCGAGCTGAGGATGAAGCAGATAGTTTCGAGGGCTGAGACCCCTTGCCCTCACCATCGCTATAGAGATCTTACCGAGCAACTTGGGGAGCTTGTAATGGAGTATGGGAAGCAGAGTTTATGCGATTATATCTACGGAGTTCCTTACAGTTTTCAACTCCATGTCTAATTGCTGTCCATTGCTTCCCTGTTCTGTTATAGCATGAGCTATTTTTTGCATAGTGCTATTTTGCTGTATCACCTTTATCGCATTCGCTGTGAAAAAGTCACTGCCATGACTTTCGCTTATATGCTTTCGCTGTAATCACATGGAACCCATCCTGCTATGTGGTTGAATTCTGTGATAAAAGTGCATGGATGTGAGCTTGGTATGTTCATGTCTCTGTTAATGGTTTGCAATAATGCCTTCTTGTCTTTGTACGAGACTTTATATTTAATTCTCAACAGTAGCTCTATGTTGTAACCCCATCTTCAAATCTTTTGATTAACTCCTCTGCTTGTTTGTTATACAAGCTATCTCAGCTGCAATTCCTATGCAGCCTCAGTAATTGGCTGAATAGTATGGAGTTCTTCAGACTGGGGGGTGGGCATTGGATGCTAGTAGTAAGGAATTCATTAGCTGTGGGTTTTCTATAGCACTGTGTGTTTATTTTGCCTGTTGTAATGTTGTCTTTCTGGGTAAGGTCAAAGAAGCTGTCACTGCAGCAAATCAGTGGTATAGGTGAATTTGAGGTTCAGTTCATTATTATTGAGGCATGCAATGAAGTTAGGTATCAGGGAGTCCTTGCCCTCCCAGACACAAAACACTTAATCAATAAAGCAGTGCCATACTTTGATGTGTCTGAGAAATGGATTTATGTTATTGTCAAAATTAGTGTGTTGCTCCCAGTGGCCTAAAAATAAATTAGCATAACTGGGTGCCATTGTGGCACCCATACCAGTGCCACATTTCTGAACGTAGAACTGACCATGGAATTCAAAATAATTATGGGTTAGTGAAAATTCAGTTGCTTCAAGAACAAATTCCTGTGATACCTCATCTGTTGCTGACAAAATGTTTAACCAATGTTTGGTACAGGCTATGCCTTGATGGTGCTGGATAGATGTATAAAGGGATTCTACTTTTATTCCAATCCATTTATACCCATCCTGGCATCTCATTTGTTGTAACTTTCTAAGTATGTCAGTACTGTCTTTAATATATGGAAGAACTTGGGACACCTCAAACTGTAGAAAAAAGTTGACAACGTTTCCTAAAGTTTGGGTGATGGAATTGCACCCAGACACTACGGATCTCCTGTGTGGATTCTCTAGGTTCTTATGCACTTTGCGGAGGATGTAGAAGTTTGGGATGGTGGGGCACTCCTGCCATATCAAATCAAATTCCCTGTCAGTAAGGGCTCCCTGATCCAGGGCTTTTTTCAGCAGAGAAAACAACTCTTTTTTGAATTGGGTTGTGGGATCCCCATGCAATTTCAAGTAATTGTTTTAATCATTCAGAAGCTGCAAGGCAATTTCCTGGTAATTAGTAGCATTTAAGACAACAAAGTTGCCCCTCTTATTGGCAGGTTTGATAACCACTGACCTGTTAGTGAATAAATCACCAAGAGCTTTTCTTTGCTCATTATTTTTATTGCACTTATTTGATTTGGTTACTAAGTAGATGGCACTTCTGTGCGGTCATATATAAATCTCACCCTGTATTTTACAATGATGAGTGTTGGAACACTAATGTGGCTGCTCACCGTTATGCCTTATTTGGGGATTACATGAATTGTTTTTATTTATTGCAGTTTTGGTAACCACACGTCTGTGATTGTTAACAGCAGTTGATTTGTTATTTTTAATTGACTGCACTGTAAGTGGTTGCTATGTCCCAGTAAGCTCCACCCCCTGAGGAAGATTCATTGTGAGTAGAAGTGCTGGGGCAAGCTTTAGAGGTCTTTTCTGTGGACCTTGGTCCAGGTTTTCTTCGTATTGAATTGGATTTATTTGACTTCTACTTTGCCTGGACTTGCATTTATTCCTGAAGGTACTGCGTGAATATACATTCTTATTGAACTGTTTGCCTTTTTGATAGAAATGGGTGAATCTGTGGGCAGGGTGTTCGTGGACCTTTCTAAAGCTTTAAACTGAGTCAGTCCCTCAATACTTTTAGACCAGTTACTTGACGTAGGCGTGTCTGTCAAAGTTTGTTATTGGTTTAGATTGTACCTTGATGGCCGTACTCAGAGAGTGGAGGTGGAATGCCACTTGTTTGAGATCTCATATCAAATTAGAGGGGTTCCAAGGTTTCAATCCTGGGCCCCAGTGTTATGCTGGAGGGGGCTTTAACAGGCTACGTGGAGGTGCTTGTAAAATTTCATCCCCTTTAAAATGGATGGGAGAGGAAAAGTAGGAATCCAGTTGTTAAAGTCTGAGAGCCTGTTGTTAAATGTTTGGTAGCACATCATTGCTTGGACCCTTATTATTCTTGGTTTATGTTAGTAAATTACCAAATTCTATAATACACTCAGAAGTTCATCTATACACAGATGAAACAGTTCTTGTAGCCTCATGTAAGACCTTTTCAGACATCAAAAAGAAATTACAGTTGGATTTTTTATAATGCAACATTGATTTCAAAATTCTAATTTAGAGATGAATTGTAAGAAAACCCCATTTGTGGCCTTTCACCTCCCTCTGAAAAACCAAAAACAAAACAAGCCTGAAGTAGAAACAAAAACCAAAGGTGGCTGTTGAAATACCCACATGGATGAATATAAATATTTTGGATTAACAATTGATAAACACTATTGTCCCCATATTCAAAAATGCACCTGGAAAGGCACAAGTGGTTGTGCTGTGCATCTGAGATGCACCGTGGCAAATCACTGCCATATTCAGAAGATGGTGGAAGAGATGCTCCAGAGTATGTCAGTCTGAATATAGCCAAAGATGCACCATAGTGCATACTGAAATGTGCCAGTGCACCTGGAAATGCACTGGACCAACTGGGCATGACTGAAGACAGCAACAGGAGCAACCTGGTTTGGGACAGTGGAATGACAGGGAAGGATGTGCAATGGGAAATTAGTGTGGTACAACAGCCAAAACAGGGAGGGAAGCATCCCAAGGAAAAAGAGGAGGAGGAAGGCACTGACAAAGTGCACAATGGACACAGACCCAGCCACCATGGGCATAGTATGAGGCACGACACACACAGCACCAACCCAGGGGACAAAGAGGAACACTGGGCATGGTGTAGAGGAGGGCAGTGATATAGCACCCCAGCACCTGAGGCACAATGGACAGTCTGGCCTAGCCATGCACCATGACAACAGTACAGAGGAACTAAGAAGGGAGATCATGTTAGGCACAATGGTCTACAGATAGACTGGTATACAGGCTGGAGGCTGCATTGTTGGCACATGCCCACAGGTACACAGACTGCAAATAGTGCAGCACAGCAGCAGGGGGACCAGGAAAACAGCAGAGGCATGCACAGCACCAGAACAGAGGTGATGTGCAAGTGACAACGTGAGCAGCACCAATGGATACCACAGAGGTGGCCAACGGGACAGCATGACAAACGGAGAGGGGTTACAATAAGGTGGACAGGGCATATGGTTGTGCCAAGGTACAGTCACAAATAGGCAGTGGTACACAAGGGGCATTGGGCAACCATGCAACACAACTAGTGAACAGAACAACTGATTAGTGAGGACCACACACACACACACAGTTATCAGAAAAATATTTAATAAAAGGAAATAGTAAAAAAATACATATAATAACAACATAACTGTACAAAAACTGGCTGTGGGTAAGGGTGGAAGGGGGAACAGGGACTGCAGGGGTGGAACTATTTACAATGGAGAGATGGGTGGGGGATGGGTTCAGTGGGGCTATTTACAGGGAGAAAGTCCATCATGTTGGGGGCCTAATGCCCCTGGCCATGGGCCACCTGGCCCTCCAATAGCTCCCATAGCAGGCGCAACCCCATCACTATCCTTCTGAACAATCTCAGCTGGGCTCCCTGTCATTGGAACATGGCCAGTAGAATTCTGCCCACTGTCACCCTCTGGCCACCCACCAGCATCCCTGGCATCTTCCGCAGTGCAGATGCTGGATGACCTATGTTGGGGAAACAGAGAACATGGACTCAGGTTGCCAGCCCACACAGCCACAGCCCCCAATGGGCTGTGTGTGCATGCCTGATGCTGGCCTGCCCCATGCAGAGAGCTGTCAATCTACCATGCACAGCACACACTGGCAACATGCCGGGACACAGAGCCTCACAATACCTGGGACGTGGCACAGTGAACAGGCAGAGGATGTCACCAAAGGACCTGTGGCCATGTCTCCCACAGTGTGGGAACCTGACCCCTGTGTACACCAATCATGCGGGCCCTGAGGTGACACCATGCAAGCACCGGTTGGTGCCCACAGCCATGACTAAATGTGGCAAAGGGGGACAAGCACACAGGTGCCATGGGCACAGCGGGACCACCACACACTGCTGACACAATGATACATATGTGCTTGACAGCCACCACATGGACATGCACAGGTAGCAGGCAATGGCCCACTGTGGGCAATCCAACCCCCATACCCAATACCACATGTACACATACAGGCAGCACATACAGTGCACCTACCTGCAGACCTGCACTGTCATCATGCCTGCATGCCTCCTTCTGTCACCTCTGACCTCCGCTCAGCTCCTCACCGGGCCTGATGACATTCCTCCTGACCTACAAGGGGAACACAATGGAACAGCACTGTGAGCATCAAACAATGACATGGCACAGCATGACATGTGCCAGGCTGAAGGGCAACTGACAATGTGATGCCACAGTGCCATGGCAGCAGCACAGTTGACCACCAGGCCACACAGGGCAACCCATGGCATGCATGGAACCAATGACCTGGCCCTGCAACCAGAGCCATGGTGGCCAAGTGGGCAAGGATACATGCACCTGCCGCATACCCTGAAACACCAAAGAACAGTCAAAGATGCATGCAGTACCTGGGCGTGACACTGCCCCTGTGCAGGCCTGGTCCTGTAGCCTCCACATCCTCTCTAGGTTCCACCTCTGGAGGTCCCCCTATCTGTGGCAGCACTGCTTTCTGGACCTGGGTATGCCCTTCCGGTGTTTGAGTTACTCACCAATGCAAGCCATACCTGTGCATACCTGTGCCCTTGCCTCCCTGAACTCCTCACTGCCAAATAACTGCCCCGCAAGGGGGGGCCACAATAGCCAGTAAGATGGGCAGCTCCACCTCTGACCAATTCAGAGTTCTTGGCCTGGCCTCACTAGCGCGTGCCATTGCTATTGTTACAGCCTGGTGGTGATGTAGTGTGAAAGACTGGCAGTCAGCACAATGTGTAGCTAGGCTGTGCCTGTCGCGTGATAGACCCACATGCAGTGCACTGCATGACTAGCACATGGGAGATAGGGATGAGCATTTGACACCAATAGCACAGTAACGCGCATGTGCAGTAGCATAAGGCCAGGTGGGAGAATGGGATCACGACCCGGTGACCCATGCAAGTGCGACCGCACACAGGCATCATCTTGTTGAGGGCACATATTGCCACACATGCAGCCAACCACATGGTGCATTTGTGCAGATATGCACCATAGTGGGCAATGGCACAGCACTGTGTGATGAACGATATGTGGTCAATGCCAAAGAGGCTGCCAATCAAATGGCGAATGTTCTCGATATGCACAATTGAGAGCAACCGCGCATCGAAGGGGAATGCACAATGCATGGCAAGTATCATTGGACATGCTCCACCATGCATGTCAACTACGGTACTGAGCATTGTGCATGCACAGGAATTGTGCCATTCAGGGATGCTTGGTGCAATTCAGATGCAGGACCCAAATTGAGATGGGCCTGGAGCAAATTTGCAGTATTCAGCCAGGATATCATAATTACTTCATTAGCCAACCCAGGCCTATGTCAACTGATTAGCATCTCATTACTGGCTGCTCCACAGCTCATTTGCATGAGATGGGCTTGAAAAGCACCACACCACAGGTACCGGAGAGGAACTGCAGTCTGGAAGGTAGGTTTGTTTACTTTCCTAATGCTACAGCCACTTTTGTCCTGCATTTTGTGGGACTTTGCTCAGCTCCAGAGCATGCTGGACATGTGCTCATGCCTGTCACATTCCTGTCCACAGGCAACTATGTCTGACAGTGAGGAGGAGCAGTCCAAGAGGCAAAGGCCTAACTTCACTAAAGACAAGCAACATGCCCTGGTGGAGGCATACTTCCAGGGGATGCACTACTGTCAGGCATGTTTGGCACTCAGCAGGAGAGGGCGAAGGGCTGGGAGGAGGTGGCAGTATATGTAAACTCCCATGGGAGGTACAACTGCACACCCCAGGAGTGCATGAAATGCATGACCAGTGACAAGAGGAGGGCCAAGGATAAGGTCACTGCCATACATGCCTCACTGGGGTGGACTGGTGGTGGTGGCCCCTCCACAGCACCAGCCCTCACACCCTCTGAGATGATGATTGTGGTCTCCATGGACCAGGTGTCCCAGGGGAGTCCCAGACTGGGGGAAGCCCATCACAGTACTGTGATTATGCATGTGTCACCCCCAGTGGGTGGCAATGTGTGCCAGCCACAGGTGTGCCTGGTATGCCACACATGGGCCAGAACCATGTCCACAGTGCACCATGAACATCTGCCAGCAGTGCACATCCATATCATGGACCCACATACTGCACCATGTGCCATTAGGCATGACCAGTGGAATGCTGCGGGACCCATGGTGGGGTGGCTGACAACACAGGCCACAGGTGCCTATAAAAGCCCACAGGGGCCTCCATGTCATGTGTGGTGCCACATAGTCATCCAGAGTGGGCCCATGCAGCATCCAGATACAGTGGAAAGGTGTTGCACAGTGGGGTGGCAGAGTCTGTGGCAAGGCCGGGAGGCATTGGCCTTGCTGCAGCCTGTCCATTATGGCACTGTGCCACACACTGCCATGAGTGTGCACCCTTGCCCACATGCATGTTCCTCACCACCAGCGCATTTGCACTGCACAAGCCACAGTAGCAGTCCCATGCCTGTGTGGCAGAATGGGCACACCTGTGGTTCACATGCACACACACTCATGTCTAGCTGTCCACCTGCATTTCAGCCATTTGTCACTCACCATGTATTTCTTCTGCCTTTCAGTTCCATCATGCCTCAGGGGTGCATCGTTGACTGGTGACCATCTCGTGGCACCGGCTGTGGATGATGCTGTGCAGTCTACATCCTCCAGGGCCATGGCTGGTGCTGAGGACCATGGTGCAGCATGTATGCTGGTCCACCTACTGGAGTTGACTGACATTGACCCCTTGTCCAGACTTCTTCTGGAGGAGGATATCACCATACTTGCACTGGCCATGGAGGAGAAAGATGATGATGATGTAGGAGATGATGCCACACAATTAGGGGGACTCACAGGTGGCACCCACCACCCACCCACTGGCTCAGTACATGTAGGGCAGCCACAGGCAGTGCAGATGGTCCTGTGCCTGCAGACGCACCTCCCCGATGTGCCCCCCACCAGCCAATGCAGTGGCTGGTGGTGGACAGGGATGTGGCACTGCTGAGGGGCCTGGGACTGCTGGCACTGTCCAGAGGGGTGCTGTGGTGCTGCAACAGCCAGCAGAGGACATTGTCCAGACCACCACAGGGCCACCATGCATGCCTCCACACAGTCCCCACCCAAACAATGGCTTCCTGTGCAGTGTTCCTGGACAAGGGATGTGGCACAGCAGGCTAGGATCCTCTCCCCACCCATCAGCCCCAGCCCCACACACACATCGCCTGCTGACAGGCTTGATGAGCATACCTGGCTCCTGCAGGAAACCATGGCTGGCCAGGCAGTGCTCAGGGATGAGCTCCTTGGACTGCAGGTGCAGGTGGGGCACATGGATAAGCATGGTGCCATGAGACACATGCAGCTGCTTGGTGAGTTACACCAACTGCAGGTGGCCATGCCCGGTGCACTTGATGGGATTGCACAGGCCACTGAGGGGGACTTTGCATCCCTTTTGTCTCATGGTAGCAGGGGCTTCCACTGCATCATGATCAGTAACACAAGCACCTCAGGGCTTGGCATCAGGTGACCCCATCGCTGCTGATGCCAACCCCCGGCCAACACCATCCCCGACACCCTCAGAGACAATCTGAGCTTTGGGACCTCTACATCCATGAGCACTCGGACATGGTCTCTGTTGTCAACCCCTACTGGGGTGGAGTGTTCACCCTCCATGGCTGGTAACCCACCTGTGGCATCCTCCCAGCTGAGGCATGGCCACCCATGTGGCCATGGCAGCCAGAATGGCACACACTGAGTCCTGCTGGGTGTGGTTGGCATGTCCCAGTACCCTCCCACCATTGCTGATCACACACCAGGCAGGCAGTGGCCAGGGCCATGTGCTCTGGCACATGGACACCCTGATGTCACACCTGCCTGTGCTAACCATGTATTGTACTCACCATGTGTGGGGGAAGTGGTGTTGTGCTGTGTGGCATGGGTGTGATGAATGCAGCACTGTGTCTGCCATGCATGTGTGCTGGCAGATACCATCTGATCCATGCCAGTCTCTGTAGTGACACTGTGACCCCCCCTTTTCTTGGTGTCATTGTACTGGATTCCTGTGCATAGTTGTGTGCACTCTGCAGTGCACTGTGTAGCTGCCATGCAGTGCCTTCCTACCTGTGTGTGTGTGTGTGTTCCCCCCCATGTCGTGTGTGTGTGTATGTGTGTGTGTGTGTGTGTGTGTGTGTGTGTGTGTGTGTGTGTGTGTGTGTGTGCTCGTGTGAGAGACCCACTGACCAGTTTGGTCCTCCAGGGTTATTCATCTCCGTTTCAAAAATGCTCCTCCGCAATTGTGTCCCTGTGCCACCAGGCCCTTGCCACCAATCAGGGTTCCCCCCTCTCCAGGTTTGGTTGCCCACCCCCACCCTAAGGTTCATACTCATCTGTACTGTTGCCCTCCTGTGCCTGGACAGGTATTCCATGGTCTGTGACCATGCTGTGTAGCATACAACAGGTCAAGGATATGCCACAAGCCTTTTCAGGGCTGTATTGTAGGGCACCACCGGATCTGTCAAGGCATCTGAAATGCATTTTCAGCATGCCAAATACATGCTCAATGATGTGTGTTGTGTGTGTGCTTCATTGTTTCTGTCCTTGGCCTTGCTACTGGGCCATCGTATGGGGGTGAGCAGCCATGGTCAGAGGGGGTATGCACTGTTACCTGGGGAGCAGAGACATGTTAGGTTCACTCAGGTGTATGCATGGCCTGTACCAGCTGCCACTCCACCCTTTACCTGTCTATGCTGCATCTGCCTGTCTGCCTGGTTGCCATTCTCACCTCTCCACATGCGCAGTCCCTGTACCACCTTTGTGGGACACCACATTTCTGTCCTGCTTGCAGTGTGGCCAAGCATGGCCAGGCTGACCTATCTCCAGGCTTGTGGGCCCCATCCCTGCTTGTGTGGGCATCATGCCACTGTCCTGTACAGCCACTGTGTTTGTCCATTTCCTGGACCATGGTGGTGGCTGGGGGCATCTGTTGCTTCTTGCACTGCCACATGTGGCTTTTGTGCTGCACCCCTGCCCTGCTCGCCCTGTGGCTGTGCATGCCACCATCTCTATATCTATGTGTCACAGTCCAGCAGGACCCAAGATTCCATGGTTCACCATGGCTATTTGCCTTTGCACTGTCCCTGTCACTCTTTCCCTGCCACACACCCCCACACTACCACCAGCTGTGTGCAGTGTTGCACAGTATGTAGTGTGGGCATGGGTCATTCCCAACTCACCCACTAGGTGGCTGGTGGGAATGTCTCCATGCTCTAACCTGTGGCACAAGGCTGACTGGTGCTATATGAAGGTATCATGTGTACTCCCAGGGTGTGTGGCACAGACATTGATGATGTGCCCAGTGGCTACACACCACCTGGCAGCTGATATAATGGCAGTCCTTCCGGTTGATGTATGCCACACCGTCTGGGCCAGGTGGTGCCTGGATGGCCAAATGGGTGTAGTCAATGGCTCCTATCATGCCTGGCATGCTTGCCACCCTGCAGAATTGCTGCATGGCTTCTGTACACTCTGCCTGTGTGCTGGGGAGTTGGATGAACTCTGAAGCATGTGGCAGCAGAGCGTTGAGGAACTGTGTGAGGAGATGGGATGTGGCAGACTGTGTTATATCAGTGGTGTCATGCAACTGATATCTGGAAGGTGCCCATGGTGAGCAAGCACATTGCTGCTGCCACCTTTGTCTGCACTGACATGGCATGACTCCTTCTGGTGGGTGTCTGCAGTTCATCATGGCACAGCTCACAGAGCTGTCTCAGAGTATCCCTGTTGAGTCAGTACTGGCCCACAATTTCCATGTCAGTCAGCTGCTCATAGGTGACATGGGCACGGTACCATCTCTGTTGGGCATACTGCCTATAGGACCTTCCATGGCCACATTGCTGTTCCACCCATCTCCTCACACCCCTCATTACCTCCACCATGAGGAAAGCTTCTCCATCCATTTCCCTGCTACTGCTGCTCTGCTGGATGCCTGTGGGTGTATTGCACTTAGACTAACTCCTTTTAAGTCTGTCTTTGGGGGGGGGGACATCATGGAAGATGCGCAATAGATGCATTGCCTATTTGGGCTGAATATTGAGATGCACAACATATTCATGGGCACACCCTCTGGAGATGCACTGAATAAATTAATGCTGTGCTTTGGTGTGGTCAGAGATGCATGACACATTTCCTCCATTTGAATATCATGCAGTGGTGCAGTTCCTGAGATGTGCCAGCACATCTCAGATGCTCGGGTGCATCTCCTTTAAAAATATCCCCATTTAATTTAAAATCCCATGTTTCTATTTTAACCAATTAGATACATAATCAAATTGGTGGCTTGAGATGCATGATATTTGCAATCTTCAAACAAACATTAAAAATAATCAATAAGTTAGTTGCTCTGGTTCTAGACAATAAATGACTGATTGGCAGATATGCTAACAAAAGGTTTTTGCATAAAGTAGACAAGGTATATAATCTGTTGATGAGATTTGCCCTGCTCTATAAGTTTAACACTTATCATAGTGTTATGTAGCAATACTTGGATTTGGCTCCATTAGATGTAAGACAAAATAAGATGTGGTTAGCTACAATATTTAGCATGTTAAAGTCAAAACACATTGCTTGTAAAACCCCACCTGGAGTACTGCATCCAATTCTAGTGACCATATCTCAGGAAGGACATAGACAGAGTGGAGAATGACCAGAGAAGGGCAAACAAATGGTGCAGGGGCTATATCAGAAGCCCTATGAGGAGAGCCTGAAGGACCTCAATATGTACAAACTGGAAGAGAGGAAAGAGAGAGAGGCATGATAGAGACCTACAAATACCTTATGGGGGTAAATGTGTACAGGTGTGGACTATATTTCAGAGGAAAAGATACACAAGAACAAGAGAACATGCAATGAAGCTGGAAGAGGTGAATTTAAGAGGGGGTATGAGGAAGCACTTGTTCAGAGAAAGAGTGGTGGGTGCCTGGAACAGACTTGCAGTGGAAATGGTGGGACAGAAAACAGTGGTGGGTTTCAAGAATGCATGGGACAGGCACAAGGGAATCTTAGTGGAAAGAAGGTAGGGGGGAGGGAGCCAGAGATCAAGTAGGGTCTGTGGTGACAGAAAGTACAGGCAAGGGAAAAAAAGGGCAAACTGTGTGGTCCTAGTTCTCCTTATCTGCCATCAAATTCTATGTTTCACTGGCCCGGTGGCGCTGAGGGTTGAGGCACTGGATGCCACACCTCACACCATGCCGGTGACCTGGGTTCGGAACAAGCACGGGTCACTGGGGGTCGGCTGGGGCGGAGAAGGATAGAGCACATGACGGCAGGTCTCCTTCTCTGGGGGGTGTAACTGCTACCACCTAGGGGAGCCTGGGTGGATAGCGCAGTAGGTGGAGAAGCAGCAAGTGGTTTGGGTGGATGTCGGCGGAGGGGCAGATCAGGAGGTACATCTCAGCATGCCTCCTAGCTCATAGCCCTTCACTGCATGCCAATGTCAGGGGGAAGAAACCAGAAAAACACCTCAGTCCCGCCTAAGCAAAGACACCTCCCTAGAACTTCTCTGAACTCATCAAGGCAGACTCTGCTGTGTTGGATCCACACACACATATAGCATGCTGGTTTGGAGAGGTAAGCACAGGGGTTTCCTCTCCACCCCTACCCGGGGGGGGGGGATATACCGGGGGTCTTCAAGGGAATGTGTGTGGATGAGGCACTCTAGGGGCAGACCACGGTGGGGATTGAAGGATCCACTGAGGATGTCCGAGAGAGTGGCGGGAGGAGGCAGATTAGGTGGATAAACACAGGGTTAAAAAAAAAATTCTATGTTTCTATCTTAACAAAACCTCCACCCCTAACAACAATTAATAAAACCACAGCATAAGTATTGACTTCAGGATCTAAAATCAAAGGAATATAAAAAGCCAAATGCTGAAAAGATGTTAATTTTGATGTACCGTGAATGGTCATTATCTATTATGTTTAAAGACCATATTCAAGCTTCAAAAATTATTATTGTGATCATAATTAACAATAATTATACATGAAAATTAAATGGCTGCCAATCAAAAATCATGAAGTTATGGAAACTGTGATTGTGATTAATGATGATCTCATATCACAGTGAATTTTCATGATTGTCCATGGTTAAGATTACTATAATAATAATAAAAAAAATGTATATCTTTTTTTACACCTTTGGAATTTGTCTTGTCCTCTAGTTAGACATCTTTATTGAAATGACAACGTATGATACATCTTTTGTACAAATACACTGCTTTCAATTATACTTACTGTATCACCTCACTTCTTACTAGTGTTAAAAAGGCTCAGACTGGTTTATATAGCTCCATTGAATGGTTCTTTCTATGGTTGTAGTGAGTTCCTACGAGTACCTGGTTTGTGCTCAAACATCTCCTAACAGAACTAATACTGTCAATGCAAAATTATTTTAAAAACAGAAATTACCACAGTTTTGGCCCATAAACTGTGCTTTTGAAACATGCAGATTAGTTATGCAAATATATATCTACTACAGCATATCTAACATTTCATGTACTCTTCCTAAAGGGCTTAAAACTTGCCTTCATGTGATTTGCATGGAAACTACTTTGCTTTTGCTGATATGTAGCATTCACATTTTCAGAATAGTAACAAATAAAACTTTGTTAAACATTACTCATGTGACATACAGTCTTATAATACAGAACTAATATCATCAATGAACATCACTTGATCATCCACAGATCAACAACCATCATGTTGATTTGAAATCAATAATCAAAAATAATCAATAATCATCAGTTGGTAATTTGAAAGTTCATGTTTGATGATTAAATCATGATCTAGATAATAATGTTAGATCACAATCTCCCTTGATGATCATATGATGACATTTGATGATTGACAATGATCAGTCATGACTGACTTTCAAAAGACATGACTGATGATTTACCAATTGCCCAGGCAAACATCTCCTACAGTGAACTGACATTTCCGTACTGTACAGCGAGATCCTGACATGCCATTTCAGTCCAGTATAAGCGTTTTCTCAGATGTCAGTGTAATGTGAAATTATTTTAGAATTGCATAATCCACATGTACAGATCAAAAATTATTTGTATACATTACATTTTAAATTTGTTAAATTTTAGTAACTGTTTGTAGTTCAAAAAATGTATCACCATGTGATTAAAATCTGCAAGATTCTGAATGAGCTGTTTTTGACAGAGGCCCAAGTGCAATTAATCATGACCACTTTAAACTGGAGCCACTGTCAATGTGATGACTTGATAACCATTTTCATTAGTTTTGACAAGAGATGCAGTGAAATTAAAATTCACTGGTGAAGTGAATGCGAAGTGGCCACCTTACGTTGTCATAACGCTACGCGAAGTGGTCATTGGAAAGTGCTCACTTCGCCTTGTTATTATGACTTCACATTGTCATTCCACCATAACGTAAAGTAAGGCGAAGTGACAACAATATAGGCAGGCCCCCCACACATCACATGGCTTACAGTACTGTAAGTCACATGCTTTAGTCAGGCCGGAAGGAAGTGAGTCATACAAGCAGATACTTTCATTTTTTCCTGTGCTGAGTAACAAGAGAGGAGGCATTTTATAGGATGAGAGTAGAGAGGATTGTTGTTGTTGGTAAACATGCTCAAATCCAAAAGCTTTTTTAAAAGCTAATTGTTTAGTTTTTTTTTTTTGTACTGTTTTGGAAGTTCATTTTTTCTTGTGGTGACTAATTTCTTTGTTTTATAAGTTTTATTTTGTCTGTGTGTGTGCTTGTGTTGTGTGAGTGTGTGTTCTGTGTTGTGTAGTGTTTGTGAAGTCATTGGCATTGCCAGTCAGAGAGGGAAAGAGGGATTGTTTTGAAATGGAGCAAGGACAGGATCTGGACCATCCAAGTCAGGAGGGAATGCATGGGATTGTTCTGGGGGCAGTGGAACTGCATGGCAGCATTGCTGGCCGGAGGGGAGGACTGTGCACATGTGGGGGGCATTGCCAGGTGGTGCTGGACCACTCAAAAATCTTTGATCCCCCTCTGGAAGCAGCCGCAGCAGCACCACCATGACCACCAAGTCCACCACCAGTGGCAGCCGCAGGAGATCCAGCAGCACAACCTCCAGAGCAGCAGGTCAAGCCCCACCATGACCAGGCTGCCAGCACTGCATCTGGCCCTCCTGTGCCTGGCCCCCCCACAGCTCCCCAGTTTGGCAGTTTTTTAACTGTGTTGGGGGACAGCAGCTTGGTCAGATCCAGACTTTGTGGGGTGGAGATACACCGTGGCCCCTGGGGGACACATCTGGGGACTGGGATCCAGCACACCCATGTGTTGAATCATCATAAAGTGAAGTGGCAGGCTACCACAGAATAGGCCAGGCCTCCACCAGCTGGCCCTTCTGTGGCAGTGGCAGAGGGTGCTGCTGTTGTGTGTTGCCACAGCAGGAGGAGGGCCACAGAAGCAGCTACTCCACCACCACCACCACCACCCACACCACCACCACTACCTGGTCTACCATCACCAGTGGACCCCACAATGCCTGCAACTCAAGCAGACACTGCGCTTTTGTGGGTCATGGTGAAAAAAAATAACGAGAGGGTGGGTGCTGTCCAGCAGCAGTTGGACCAGATAGAGCGGCACCAGTTACATATTGTGTCACTGCTCCAGCTGCTGCTGGACCAGTAGGGATCCCCCATTAGCTTTTTTTTTTGCAGAACACCTCCCCCCCCCACTGTTGTAGTGTTTTGTCTTTTGTTTAATATCAGAGAGAGGGAAGGCCACAGTAGTAGTTTAAATAGATACATACACATATATGCATACACATGTGCTCCTTATTGCCCTTTTATTATAATCTGGTGCCTCAATATGTTTACTTTCTGTTGTGGAGTGGTTGTGGAAAAGCAGGACTGAGCAGTGAAAGTATAATGTGTTAAATTGCATGTGTGCAGTCAGTGTTGTTTCCTGTGTGTGTGTGACTGCAGAAATTGTCCAGCTTCTTGCAAACATATATATGCTGACTTGTTGCAGTGTTTATGGTATAATGAATAGAGATAAGAATACATAACGTATATTTTATTGTCACCATTATCATCAGTGGACTAAGTGATATGTTATTTTTTCAGAGGTCTCTGGCCAGAGTGCACCTTAGCCACATAGTGCACACAATACTTTTAGGAGATCATATATTAACCAAAAATCCTGCTTTTCAACAAACCGTACCCAACAGACATGAAGTATTGGTGATGGTGAGGCACCCAAAATATTTGACAGATGGTGTACAGACACTATAAAGTCAGAAAATATATAAGGTCCAGTTCACTCACTGCCAAATGCCAACACACTGTGCTACCACAGTTCTTCTCATTTTTTGTTTTTGAATAAGTGATGTCTTTGTAGTTTAGACTGGCAGTGTCAGTTTTGTATCAGTTGATGTACACCATAACATGACATGGTGCCAGTGGTTGCACAGTGTGGTGGCAGTGGACTGCAGAACCAATTATATATTCTGACTTTAAAATATCTGTACACCATAACATATTTTGGGTGCCTCAGCAATGTTTAATGTCTGTTGTGTATGGTTTGTTGAAAAGCATGCGTTGTTTTCTGCTATTATCTCCGCAAAGTCATGTGTGCACTGTGAGTGATTGAGGTGCACAGTGGCCTGAGATCTCTGAAAAAATTATCATATCACTTACTCCACCGGAGATGATGGTACAAATAAAATATACATCATATATTCTTTCTTATCTTCATTCTTTACATGCTGCAACAAGTCACACCATATATATGTTTGCACGAAGCTTGATAATGTCTGCACACACAGGGAAGAACACTGATGGCACGCATACAGGTTAGCACAGCATACTTGCACTGCTCAGTCATGCTTTTTGACAAACACTTCACGAGTCCTGACACAAAGTAAACATTACTGAGGCTCCAGAAATATTTATTTTTTGAAATAGACATTCATTTATAATTTATGACATTATGTGCTCACAACACACAGTCACCAGAATTATTGTGTATCCTCAAAATGCAACTGTCTTGTGTCCAGAAAATTCCCAAGTGCTGACGAAGTGAAATGGGAGCGGTACACCACATGCAAAGTTCCCCAGAATTTATTGCACTATCACTCATGCACGCAGTGGTCACACAGAGTCCCCAGAACTTTTCTGTATCCCCAAAATGCAATTGTCTTGTGCCCAGAAAATTCCTAAGTGCTGACGAAGTGAAATGGGAGCAGTACACCACATGCAAAGTCCCCCAGAATTTATTACGCAGTCACTCATGCACACAGTGGTCACACAGAGTCCCCAGAATTTTTCCGCATCACCAAAATGCAACTGTCTTGTCTCCAGAAAATTCCCAAGTGCTGATGAAGTGAAATAGGAGTGGTACACCACATGCAAAGTCCCCTAGAATTTATTGCACAGTCACTCATGCACGCAGTGGTCACACAAGTCCCCAGAATTTTTCTGCATCCCAAAATGCAACTGTCTTGTGTCCAGAAAATTCACAAGTGCTGCTGCTGCTGTTGCACTTACATATAATGCTGCTGTGTGTATTGACCTTACTGTGGTGATGATGACGTGATGATGCACAGTGTCTTGCCAAACTGTGTGAAGGGGGATAACATGACATGAATGACCATTCAGTGTTCCATCACAAATGATGACAGCGAGAGAACTGTTGCTTGTCCAAAGTGTACTGCGATGCGATCACCTCAACCAGATGGAAGGGTGCCCTTTGTGTGTACACTAATAGTAGCCTTGGTGAGTTGATCTATTACAATAATAATAATAATAGACTTAATTTAAATTAAGCACCTTTCAAAATATCAAGGTGCTGTACAATAAGGTTAAAACAACAATAATAAAATCAACAAACACAGTAGTAAAATAATCTGTCGGGTCCCTTAAATCTAATCAATTAAAGGCCTGATGCCATAAAAAAGTTTTCAATGCCTGTTTGAATCCCCCCACAGTCACACACTCCCACAGCTGATGGGGTAGAGAATTCCAGAGACTAGAGGCCACGTACATAAATGCACGGGCACCAGAAGATTTTAAAGACACCCACAGAATCTCCAGAAACCCCTCATCAGCCAAACGGAGCTTTCACTCAGGGCAGTTAGGTACAAGAAGCTCTTTCAAGTAGTCAGGGCCAAGTCTGTGTAGGGCTTTATAAGTCAGTAATCTGACTTTAAAGGTGATCCGCCACCGAACTAACAGCCAATGCAGATCACGCAGCAGTGGGGTAATATGAGAAGATTGAGAAGTCCCCATCAACAATCGTGCTACAGCATTCTGTACTAGCTGCAGGTGGCGGATATCAATCCCAGGTAGCCATAAGTACAGGGGAGTTGCAATAATCAAGGCACGAGGTCACAAAGGCGTGGACCAATGTAGGCAGATCACCAGATGGAACAAAGTGCTTGATCCTGGCAATGTTCCTAAGATGGTAAAAGGAGGACTTGATGACTGCTGACACCTGAGATCGTAGTGTCAGCCCATCGTCAAGCATCACCCCCAGATTTGGCACCCATTCAGAGGTAAGGATCTGGGAGCCCCCCAGACAAAGTCCAGAGGGCTAACCAGCCCTCATTCCCTTTATCCAGTGACCCGAATCCACAACCATCACCTTGATCTTTCCCCACGTTCAACTTCAGCCAGCTTGAATTTATCCAATCCTGGATTTCAACAAGGCAGTTATTAAATATCGAGAGAGCACTATCCTGGTCAGGTGCAAAAGACAGGTAGAGCTGGGTATCATCAGCATAACAGTGAAACCTGTCTTTGAGGGGCAGCATATACACTGCAAACAACATGGGGGACAGCACTGAGCCCTGATGGACCCCACATGACAGAGAGAGTGGGTCAGAGGAATAAATCCGAGACACCACTCTCTGTGTTCTGCCAGTGAGGAAAGATGTAAACCACCTGAGGACTGTACTTGTCAGGCCAAAGATGGACCTCAGGCACCCAAGCAGCACCCCATGGTCCACAGTGTCAAAGGCCAGATCAAGAAGCACCAAGATAGAATGGCTTCTCCTATCTCTCGCCATCAGGCGATCATTGAGCACCCGAACCAGCACAGTCTTGGTACTGTGCCTCTTTTGAAAACCAGACTGTAGAGGTTCGTAGATGTTATGGATAGTCAAATGGTTCTCCAACTGTACTGCCACTACTTTCTCAATAATCTTCCTTATAACGGGGAGGTTTGAGATTGGTCTGTACTTGGCCAGAGAGTACGGGTCCAAAGAAATCTTCTTCAGGAGGGGTGTTACCACTGCCTCCTTCAGGGAGCTTGGGAACTCACCCGAGTCAAAGAAGCAGTGGACCATCTGTACCAGGACCAGGCCAATAATATCACAACAACCCATAATCAGGGAAGTTGGGCCCGGATCCAAACTACAGCATGTAGGGTGCATACTCTGGACAACCCACATGCCATCCACAAACTCCAGCCAGTCAAAGGTACTCCAGGAAGCATGAGGTGAGGTGACCAAGCACCGATCAACAGCATTACCCACAAAGTGAGTCAAGAGGATCTACAACCTCATGTCAGCCACCTTATTCATAAAGAACTGAGCAAGCTCATCACACTCCACTTGTGAGAAAGCTCTTTGGAGCTGCAGACAGGCTGGGTTGCACAGCCTGTCCACAGTTTGGAAGAGTTGAGCTGGTTGGTTCTGAGTGGCAGCAATCTCCCCAGACAGGAATTCTTCCTTCTTACGGGAGATCACTGATTGGTAGGCCTGATAATGCTCTACCAATTTGAGGTGGTCATCCTCCAGGGTGGATTTCTGCCAGCACCACTCTAACCTTAGTCCTAATTGCCGCAACTCCCTCACGGTCCCATCAAACCAGGGGGCCCGAGGGTGAAGGGGAGAGGATGAACACAGACTAGAGCAATTGAGTCCAGGGCCACAGAGATGGCCTTGTTATAGGCCAGCACCAAAGTCTCTGGACTTGAGCTTCTACCATAGGAAACTCCGAGAGGTCCAATCACTGCCCAGCAAACACTCACGACCATGAAATCTGCTACCTCCTGTAGAAATCACTTCTCGTCCCCGGGTGGACGGTAGGTGAGAGCTAGCCTACAACCTACACCTGCTACCACAGTACACTCAAAAGATTCAGTCTCCTCAACTGGTACACTTGTGAGGCCCAACTCGGACTTGAAACAGATCCCCCCCCACGGTCCAATCTCGAGCGGTGTATCACCGAGTACCCGGCCAGATTTGCAGCCTCCAATGTGGGGCTGGCATTTTCATACAGCCAGGTTTCAGTGATGCAAGCCAGTTCAGTTGTTCCAACAAAGTCTGCAATAATTGCAGTCTTATTCTTAACAGATCTGGCACTGCATAACACCGCTCAAGTTGGACGGGTTATGAGGGCCGCCCCCGTTACTTGCCCACCAAACGTAGTGGTGCCCTTGGGTATGGGGACTAGACATGGTGAACCACGCTCCAGGCTCCATTTCACCCCAGGGAATCTTCTAGGCTTAACTATCCCAATGTGAGAGACCCGTTCATTCGTCCTCTGGTGTCTGCACTCCCCACCCCCCTCCTACAAGCAATACCCAGCGCTCGACAGTGCTGGTGAGTCGACAATATCAGAGGTGGGGGGAAAATGGGTGGAGGGCATGGAGAGCAGAGGATGAATAGCGCATGACTGGGGGGGGAAGACCTACACATTCCGCAGGCTTACCAAAATCAAAATACACAATACAAATGCACCAAACCAAACAAGAGACCCCAAACAGGCAATAATAAAAATACCCAACTCAAAAACTGCACAAAATAAATAATAAAAGCATGATTAAAAAATAAACCCCTCCTAACACTACATAGATAATTCGATCCAACACTTGGCTCTCGGAAAAACACAAAAAGAAAATTAATAACAGAAAATAAAAACCTCCTGCAACCCCCTCTCACTGGATATGCAGAGCATAATGTTTTAAACCCCCCAGGCCCTCTCACAGCCTGGGAGTAGTAAAAGTCAGGGCACTCTCACTGCCTAAGGTTGAAAGTCCAATAGTCTGCTCACATTAAATAAATATATATATATATATATAAATATATATATATATATATATGTGTTCAGGAGGGGGTTGACATATATATACACACATACATATGTACGCATTATATTGTTTTGTATCACAGCAGGTCACATACTATTGCTGTGCACATTCCTGTGCTTGAAGAGAAATTTTGGGGTTGGAATTGGAAATGGAATACTCTCAAGTCAATGAAGGTAAGTACTTTTTTTTGGGGGGGGGCATATTTGCAAGTAGGTCTCATTAATGGTTTATTATTTGGTTACTTCTTCACAGATTGTATCTGTATCCTTCTACAATCTGGTAATGATGGTCATGGTAGTCATTGATTCAAACGACTTCTGCTTATTGCATGTCTCCTTCAGCCCGGGGGCATGATGTTGAAGACATTCTTTGGATAAGGCAACTATGACACCACAATGCATCTGGAAGTTTTCTAAAAAAAGAAATGAAGGACTTATTACAACTTGATTGCATCAGTAATACGTTATGTTTAAGCAATGGATGTTCCACCACGGGTATCTAGATTAACACAGATAGCAAGCTGTCCCACTGCAATCATCAGATCACAATTTAATTTAGTACCAGGCTTTAACAAATACACTGTGTCAGTGTCCCTGCGTCTCAACTCAAGTTACATTTTAAAACCACATCTTGTCAAGTAACACGAGCTGGGTCAAACTTTTTCAACACTGTCATGGCTGCAGCTGCAAATTTGCAATACAGTGCATGATATGTTGCAGAAATATTTTTTGTGATGTACACGTCACCTAGTTTATGAATCATCAGTCAGATTTTTTGCACTCTTATGACAAAAAAAAGGAACAGATAAAATTAAATTGCTATACTTACCAGTATGGATCGGAAATGGATATCCCATAGGTTCCTGTAGACAGTACTGCTGCTGTACCATTGATACAGACCTTCAGCAAAGGACAGTCCTTTGTTGTTAGCCTGTAAAAAAACAAAATAAGTTGACCGTATGTGTTTGACCATTGCAGCTCAGAAAAGCTACAGAAAACAAAACACACAGCTGAAGGATGTTGAATAGTATTAAAACCATTAGTACACATCCTCACTTTATAGTATTCATAATAAGACACATTGTGCCTGTGGCTGATGGATGTAGTCTTATGTTTGGCTCCCTCTGCCTTGGCATGGTCAAGACATGTAATGGAAAAGTTTGTCACAATGGTGGTGGTGGTGGGTGGTTGTGGTCATAGCTGAGGCACATGATGACATTCCCTCTCACATCTTCCTGCATCTGGTGGTGGTGGCAGTGGCTAACAGCGGTCTTATGGTGGTGGTAGTCCAGGGGGCACATGGTGACATTCCCTATGGTGGCAGTGGCTAACAGCGGTCTTATGGTGGTGGTAGTCCAGGGGGGCATATGGTGACATTCCCTATGGTGGCAGTGGCTAACAGTGGTCTTATGGTGGTGGTAGTACGAGGGGCATACGGTGACATTCCCTATGGTGGCAGTGACTAACAGTGGTCTTATGGTGGTGGTAGTCCAGGGGCCAGGATATATTGTACTCTGTAATTACAAATGTGACATGACATGTGGTATTTTAGTCACTCTGAGTGGAACACTGATTTAACTTTATGAAAAAGAAAACATGTATCATACAACAAATGTGACAGCATTTTAACCACTTAAGTTAAAACCTGCCAACATTAACCTCATCATCATCATCATCCTTATAAAGAAAGCTGCTGTTGAAGTCATCTATGTCTGAATTCTGACCACTGGGAAATTCTTTCTCCATTGTGTCATCATCTACGTCAGTGGTAGGCCGTTTCATGCTGCCAGTGCCACCAGGAAGGTCCCTTTCTGCAACATCAGCAAAACCATGACTATGCCAGGGTACGAAAACTGAAGTTGCAGTCTGAGCTGGTATGTGCCTCTCATTCATTTTTATGAATGTCAGCAAACTGACATTTGCAAGAGAGAGGTTTGTACGATGATCCCAAACTATTGCACCTGCAGAGCTGAATACCCTCTCGACACTCACACTGGAGGGTGGGTATGTCAGGTACTTCAGTGCCACAGTGGTCAGCTCTGGCCATTCACTGACCTTTCCACTCCAGTATAAAAGGGGATCATCAGTGGTTGACAGATGCCTGTTTTCAAACAAATATGACTCAACCATTCACTGTGCTGCACTAAGTCCATTGGTTGATGCATCATCCTGTTCTCCGGAATCATTTATGTCACAAATCCCCACTTGTGACAAAGCCTCCCAAAGTGGGTTAACGCCAACAGGTTTTGATGACAGACCACCTGGAACTGCAGTCCCCTTGCCCTTACAGGATATGCTTGATACTACTGCTCCAAGTTCACCTTCAGCCTGCTTATGCTGCTGAGGTTTGCTGACCTTGGCACATGACTTCTGTGCCCCATGAACCAAGCGGACCAGTTGCCCACTGAGATTTTTTACCTGTTCAGTCCCTCCCTCCAGTATTGAGGCAATTCCACATTTGTATCATGGGTCCAGCATTGTTGCTGTTGCAAAGTTGTCACTACGCTGAATGCTCAAGATGTGACAATTCTGGTTGAATACTGTCAGCATGTTTTTCAGCAACACACTGCTAGCACTATCACTGGCAACATCAAGGCTATGCTGTACATTCACCAATGTCTGCCTCAGCACCCACAGCAATGGAATTGATTAGCTAATGGAGGCAAACTCACCACTAACTGCCTGTGTGGCATGTTCAAAAGGCCTCAAAATTGTTATTACAGAGTCCATGAGGTGCCACTGTTCAGTCGTCATAGACATGGAGGCCCCAGAACTATCACAGCTAGTGCACATCACAAGATATTCTGAGATGGCTTTGTATTGCTCATACAACCTCTCTGCCATGTATAAAGTGGAGTTCCACCAGGTGACAACTTTCAGCTTCAAGCGGTGCTGAGGAAGGCTGTTTCGGATCTGCAACTGCCGAAGCTGGTCATGGGCCTTTGCAGAACGTGAAAAGTGAGAACAGATACGTCATGCAACTGTCAGCATTTCCTTTATCTCAGGGTATTGCAGAAACTCCTGCACCACAAGATTTAAACAGTGGGCCATGCATGAAACCTGAACAAAGCCACCATTTGTGATGCATTTGACCACATTCGACCTATTGTCACTTGTTATGAACCCAGCTCTCAGGGACGGGGGGTTCAGCCACTTGTCAATTTCAGTCAGTACCAAGTCCAACATGTTTTCACCAGTGTGTGAACAGGTCACATTGAGCAAAGCAATTGTTGCATGCTGTCAAATTCCAGGAAGATTGCTACCACGACACTCCACCTTACTATTCTGATTATTCACACTACCAACAGCACAAACAACACCCGTCATCTGCGTCCAATGTGTATATGAACTCCCTGTTGTTTTGCCACTTGTCCACATATCCATACTTAAATGGATGAATGGAAAGGAGGAATGTTGAAGGGCATGTCTTACAGAGTCAGACACAGTGCTGTACAACTCAGGGACAGCACGGGTCGAAAAGTATGTCCTGGATGGGACTTTCCATTTTGGACAGACACATGCAGCAAACTGCTGGAACCTAGAATTATCCACAAAGAAGAACGGCAAAAGATCAATTGCCAGCATTTCAGCTACAGCAGCATTAGGTTCACGTGATGCTGTATGATTGGGTGGGTACTTCAGCTTATGCTCAAAAACACTCTGTAACGTGGGCTGACTTAAACGTTTAACATGAGGTGTGATGAAAAATGGTTCTGCTCTGCGAATGGCAAGGGGTGGAATGTGGATGTGTGATAAGGATGGTTGCACAGGTGATGACAAACTCACAAATGCAGTTATTTTCCCAGATTTACCAACAGGGGTTGATGTACCACTTGCAATAGACATACTGCATTGATCACCACCACCACCAAAACTGCTACTCTCACCACCACTGGACAACATTTCAAAATTATTATGCTCTTCCCCCTCATCATGCCTGTAGCAATCCTCTGCTCTTATTTCATCACTACTGCACACATTTAATTTTCTACTTGATTTTACAATCATGGAAGGGGATAATATGCTCGTTATGGTTGATGACGAGGGTGAATGCCACACTTTGGTATTAGCTGCCATCTTGTGCTGGTTCCACAGTGCCGTGTGCCTGTTCTTAAGATGTATATATTGTCCCCATGTGCCCAGATTGCTCCCCTTTTTAGCTTACCTCACGTATGCCAGGCAAACCTGGCAGATTGCAACTAACTCATCATTTGCATCTTGTACAAAAAAAATCTTGCTTATTGGATTCCGTTTTTCTATGCCATGAAGTGGGGGGTGTGCTACATGATTTTTCAGGCAGACATCACTTGGACTGCAACTGACCACCATGACTACCTATCATTATTACTGGGTCATCATCATCACCATCAACTGAAACTGGTAAATCACAACTTTTTTACTGGGGGGGGGTGGTTAATGCAAACAGACTCAGACACAGCCACCTTGAATTTTTTTTTCTCCGGTTCCCAACTGGGGTCACTGACATCATCATCATATTCATCAACATCACCCACATTCACATCTTCTGCTTGGATTCTGGCATGTGGACTGCATGTTGAAACCACAGCATCATCATCATCATCATCAGATTCATCATAATCAACACCACCATCACCCAATATTTTTTCACCACACTGTGAATCACTGCATGGCAAACATGTGACCTGAACCACGGTGGAAGAAATGTGACATTGTGTGCTATCATTGAGATGATGATCAGAATCTTCATGTTCAGTTACTGGGATGTTACTGGGAAGTATGACATCATCTACACTGTCACTGCTTCACAATCCACTATATTTTTGGACATGGTAAACTGGTCAGAACTGGAACTTGAGGCAGCAATACTCATACCACCACCAGCAACTGCACTAGCACCACCAGCTGGAACATCATCTCCTCCAACTATGAGTGAAGCTACTGACTGAGCTGTAAAAAACATTGAAGGAGAAATACCTTTCCTCACATCAGCAATGCACTTCTGCATACTACCACGTCCACAGACAATCTTACCACTGGCAGCAGTGCCATGGCGAGAAACAGTTTTGCTTGCACATCTCTTTGCAGCATTTTGGGGGATCAACAAGAATATTCTAAACAAATTTAGATTTTGGAACATTCACTCTGGGTGGGGGCCAGGGCCAGGGCCTGGGGTGACGCTGGATGTGAAGCCAAAAAAACAACTGTGGCTTCAACAAGAGATACAGATGCAAAGTCACAAGTTCAACAACACCTTAACTAACCAGTGGTGCTCAAGTCACAAACAATCCAATCTGGAAAAGAAAACCTTTTGCCAGTTGGGGTGGGTGGGCACTGACTGCAGATTACTGCAGTGCAAAACCAAGAAAAGATACCACAATGGCAGTACAAAATCATGCAGGTGCAGTAGATGGCAGGTTCACACTGCTGCACCTGGAATTACACTGTGGCACAATAAGAGGTGTATTATTTAATGTCATGCACCTCACACACACTCACACACATACACACACAATTTGTCTATGAGTAAGGCGTAGCTAATTGAAAACTTCAGTAATATACCATGGGCCAGATATTTAAACCTTTGCGCCTAGCGCAAATCCGTAACGCTGGATTTGCCCGAGGCTGCAATATTGAAAAGCCCTATTAGCGCCAGTGCTGAATGGTAGTGCCGATGCTAATAGGTAATAGTATGCAGAGGCGTGGACAGGAGAGCGCCCATGCATACCAGCAGCACGGCATATTCAAATGCATAACGCCGTGCTACAGGCATTAGCGTGACCTGTAGCGTGGCGCTAGATACCACCGGACAAAAGCTGGCAGTAATGCAGCAGTGCCCCCCCATTGTGGACCCCAAGTAGCTGCGGTAGAAGCCCTGGTAGTCTAATGGTCCCACCCCAAGCCACTATCCGGACCCGCGTGTCCAATAAAAGTAAGCACATATCCCTGGTAGTCTAGTGGTCCCCCCAGCACGTTTCCTGATCCCTGTTATGAATACATTCAAGCACATATCCCTGGTAGTCTAGTGGTCCCCCTAACCCGCGACATCCCGACCCCGTTATTAATACATTCAAGCACATATCCTGGTAGTCTAGTGGTCCCCCTCCAGCATGTATCGACCCCCATTATTAATACATTCAAGCACATATCCCTGGTAGTCTAGTGGTCCCCCAGCATGTATCCCGACCCCGTTATGAATAAATTCAAGCACCTATCCATGGTGGTCTAATTGGTCCCCCAGCATGTTTCCGACCCTGTTATTAATACATTCAAGCACCTATCCCTGGTAGTCTAGTGGTTTCCCCCAGCATGTTTCCGACCCCATTATGAATATAAATGAGCTATTTACCCTGGTAGTCTAGTGGTACCCCCCACCCGGTAGCGCTGTCCCCGCTCAGCCGACCCATCTGACAGAAAGCGAGCCGGCGACCAGCTCAACCCTCTGCACACCACCATGACCGGCCACCGACTAGACTACCAGGGATAGGTGCCTGAATGTATTAATAACGGGGTCAGGAAACGTGCTGGGGGGGCCACTAGACTACCAGGGATAGGTGCTTGAATGTATTAATAAAGGGGGTCGGAAAACATGCTGGGGGGACCACTAGACTACCAGGGATAGGTGCTTGAATTTATTCATAACGGGAGTTGGGATATGTGCTGGGGGGAACCACTAGACTACCAGGGATATGTGTTTACTTTTATTGGAAACTGGGGTCAGGATACATGTGGGGGTGGGGCACTAGACTACCAGGGAAATTAAGTATGATAATATTGTGAACAGGTAGGGAGTCATGCAGGGGGGTTGGGGGACCACTAGACTACCAGGAATATTACATTTACATTCACTGTGACTGGGTCAGGAGCATACCTTTTAACTGTCCCTGAATTTGCCTTAAAGGTATTAGTCTGTCCCTCCTCACAGTTGTGGTTCCCTAGCTGAACAGTGGAAATTGTAAGCACATAACAATGGCAAGCATTAAAGGTACAGACTTGTTCTTCTTCAGAACATGCATTTTGCACTAAGCCCCATAGTCTGCCAGCTGTCTGGATGGATATCTCTACATTTGAGGATGTGTCCCTGATTTTGGTCCTTTGTCCCTGATTTGTTTAAGCCTTGTGCCTGATTCAGGTGGCAAGGGGTTGTGAGATATGTATGCACCAACTCAGCCTGGCAGCACACAGTTCCTGCTGCTTCCGGCCTGTACTTCTATTCCGACCAACAGGGGATGCTGTGGGTCTGCTTTGGTCTGCAGCATCCAGCCTGTACATCCATTCCGACCAAAAAGGGGAGCTATGTGCTTCATGCAGTAGCACCGGGCAAACTGCATGGTAATGTATGCTAAGCAGCACTTAATGAGATGCAAATGTACCTGTTTGCCCACGGAGTACCTAAGTAGGCTCATTTGCATGGGAGCTTTGAATATAGCTCCCGTTTACCCTTGGCTAACCAGTTTGCACCGGGTTAATGTGTTAGCACTGTGCAGTCAGGTGAGCCCTGGGCAAACCTCACTTCAGCATAGCACAGTTCTGCAGTGTGTGGCTTACATTGTTGTTTGCAGTCATACCTCTCAACTGTCCCTGATTTTCAGACGTCCCTGATTTTACCTCAATGTTTTACTCTGTCCGTCCTAAAACTTGTGTTTCCATGACCAAACAGTGGGGGTTGTAAGCATAAAATAATGTCAAACATTAATGTTACAGTTGTGTTCTTCCTTAGAAAATGCATTTTACACTACATCACTTATCCTAACAGCTTCCTGAGTGGATATCACCAATTTCTAAGATGTGTCCCTGATTTTAAACCTTTGTCCCTGATATTTTTAAGTCTTGTCCCTGATTTATGAGGCAGGGGATTGAGAGGTGTGTTTGCAGTAGCTGTGAGACATCTCTGTGCAATCACACACAATGTTCTCCACCTGCAACACTGGCTTGCTACGGAGTCTAATGAGCTGCAGTTGCAGTTTGCACTTCCCTGTTGCTATATTCAGTGCTGTCTTATTCCTGGGCTTTTTTTGTCCTGCACTCCCAGACCAGTTTGCCCAGCTTCCTTAGACTGCTATATTCAGCAGGATTTGCACCGGGCTATTTCCTTTTAAATATAGCTTACTTTGTGCTCTGGGCTAAGTTTGCCCACCGGCCAGTGCTAATTTAGCCCTGGGGCAAAGTTTTGAATATCTGGCCCCACATATTTTAAACAACCTAAAATTATGCACTGCTGCACCAGATCCACAACACACAATCAGCAAAAAAATGTCAACAATTATTGAAAGTATTACTGTGTATACATTAACACAGTCAGTTATACAAGAAAAATATAATCAAAAAACGAAGAACTCCATGGCCCAGATATTCAAACTATGCCAGGCTGTGGCGCAAGCTTGGGCGCAGCTCAACTTAGCTGCGCAGGGGCATGGACTAAGCGATATTCAAAGGAACTGCGCCATGGCTCAGCAGCTTTGAATATCGCACCCTGGCCACCCCCACTGTGTATGGCACAGTGGGACTGCGCCAGCGCAAGTGACCAGAGTAGAGCATGGAGATGTGCTAGAGCAAGTGCCATTGCGCCATTCACAGCACCAGTGATATTCAAAAGGTGACATGCAAATGGAGCCATAATTTTTGCAATGCACACATGGGGCCATTTGCATGTCATTATGACCCCATTTGCATGCAGGTGCGCCGATCCCCGATGACTTGCACCTGGCGCCCTGCCAGGCAGCAGCTGTCGGGGACTGACGCCCCCTGCAGCCCCCGGGCATATGTTTAAAATAAATTCCCCGTCCTATATCCCTGGTGGTCCAGTGGACCGCTTTCTGCCCGATTGTGGGCATCTGTTGTAATAAAAGAACTCCCCTCCTCCAATATCCCGCTTTCTGCCCAATTGCGGGCATCTGTTGTAATAAAAAAACCCACTCATCCAATATCCCACTTTCTGCCTGATGGTAGGCATCTGTTGTAATAAACCCCCGTCCAGTATCCCTGGTGGTCCAGTGGACCGCCTCTGCCCGATTCAGTGGGCATCTGTTGTAATAAAAGAACCCCCGTCCAATATCCCTGGTGGTCTGGTGGTGCCCCCTCCCCACCCGCCCACTGAGCCCCACCCCGGTCAGCCCGGCAGGCGGCGGCACACCCACCTGCCGCCCACCATCTGACAGCTTGGTAGGGCTGTATGCCCATTGGTTCACAGCATGAGCCAATCGGCGCAGCAACATACAGATACATTCCAGATATGTGAATGAATAACATATCTGGAATGTGTAGTATGGTATGGTATGGGCTGCACGCCCATTGGCTCATGCCATGCACAACCCTTTTGAATATCTGGGCCCTCATTTCTACCTACACCACAGATACACCCCTCCCCCAGAGCACAGTTCCACCGTCTCTCAGTACACAGACTGAATGTTGTACATTAACATTCAAAATCCACACACAAACAAGAAATGCTCAATGATATGAGTACAGGAGAGTTTCCTACAATTGATGAACTAAAGTCTGAGAAAATAAAAATACTCAAAAATACTTTTAACAGCTTTTAGAAGGTTTGAATTGCAGAAAGCTCTCAGTGCAGACTGTCTCCTACAGCTTCCTACACACACTACCCCGAACTGAGGCTGTGCAGAACAATTTAGAGCCTCTGGAGCTTAAAACAAGGCAAAGGACATTGTTTTCAATGTACTTCACCTTAAAATTTGTGGAGTAGTGGTTTGGGGAAGGTGGAGTAATGCAAACTCATTGCTTTCAATGGACTTCACATTGCCCATTATGATGCGAAATATTCCGAAGAGGCATATCATATATGTGTGGAACTTATGTGTTCATTCAAACTGTGATAGATTAAACCAGAAAAATTATACTGCAAAGGGAGCGTTTTACCTCACCTCAGCCTGCGAGCTTTCTGTCAGGTGTGTCGCTGACTAAACAAATTCATGAACAGTTGAGCTATACATGAATTTTTTAGCACCCCAACTATAGATTCCAACTCTGGGGTGGGCAGACCTCTGGGAGGGACAGCAAATTTCGATTTTGGCACCCTGAAGACTCAGTGCCCTAATACCAGCACCCTGAAACACTGCAATGGATTTTTTTTAGTTGACAACACAACTGACAGCAGTGGCAGGCAAGGACTGTGTGTGCGCAAGAGTGCCACACACTATGTATAATATTTCACTTTAGTTGCTTCTTAGAGGATTGCTGGTTTTAGGAATGACTGGACACCATAAGTAACTTCTAACAGCTCTGAGGTTCATTCAACAAACATACATTAGATAGATCAGCAGGCCTCAGCAGAACCACTACTACAATCTGCTCGTGCAGTTTCTAAAACCCAGTTTTTCCCAGACATACCATTGGCCCAAAACTGCAGGGGAATGTGGACTAAACCATTCTACAATGTTACTAGGGTAAATTACCATATACTACATCTCCCCTTCTAGTAAAAGAAAGCAATTACCTTGATTTCGGTTTGCATATCAATGACAAATAATTACCAAGCAATATTAACATAATGGGCCAGATATTCAAAGCTTTGCGCTGGGCAAAAAACGTTTGCGCAGGTTTAGCTTAGGATTAGCGCGGGTCTGCTATATTCAAAAGACCAAATAGCACGGGCAAACTGCATTAGCGCCAGGCAAAATTATAATGTATGCAAGGGGCAAACTGACATGAATACAAGCGCAATGCTATATTCAGCGGCTAGCGCTAAAGCTAAGTGGTTTAGCGCGACCTAGCCCCTTAACTTAGCTGGTGCACATTACCACCCAGGAAAAGTTCGCCTTTAATCCTGCGGCAGTAGCAGCGCTTTAGACACTGTGGCTTTTGCAATGGGTGTTTGCGCTGGCTTTAGCGTGGGTTTAACTCCACCCTAACAAATAAATATAACACATAGATAAAGCCAAACATAGAGGAAGCATTCTGCTAACTGATGGCATCACAATGATGCCATCATCTGCCACCAGTCCCAGTCATGCCAGGCAGTAAGTGGTGACCCTGCCACCAGTGGACAGCACGGCAGTGTGGCCATACAACACACACCTGTGGATCGCACTGCCATGGACACCAACAGATGCCAGCACACACATGCAGCACTGTGGGCATGGAGGATGTTGAGGGGAGCATGTATGGGTGGTGAGGCTGTGCTACAGACCAGGTGTGGCCACAAGGCTGGGACACATCATGCAGTGTACATGGGCCAGTACTGGGAATACCCCAACACCAGTGTGCCTTTCGGATAATATATTCCCCCCGCCACATACCTCACAGCTGTACAACTGCCATAGCACACAAAGCCAGGAATGTACATGTCACTGTGAGCATCCATGCCATAGGTGCAGCATCTGTGGGTCACACAACAGCGTAACAGTAATGTCCACTGTCAGTAAACACCTGCAGGTTGGGCCTCTCACTGTGTATAGTGCAGTCATCATCACTGCCCTACACACCATAGGCATTGCTGTGTCCACACACTACTGGCCCCCCTTGCTACTGTAGTTGCTGCTGTGCACTGTAGCATGCCCTACAGTGTGACAGTTGCATGCAGCACCACCACCACCTGTGCCTATGCTGTCCTGTCCCCTGGGGTACAATATGCTATGCTATGCTGTACTGTTTACATGTAGCCTGTAGCTATCATCGTGCACTGCCAGACTGACCTACAGGTGGAGCTGCGGTTGGACCTGGTCTGCCCTGTACTTCCAGACTGACCTACAGGTGGCTCTGTGGGACCCTGCAGTAACGCTGGGCAAACTGCATGCAAATCAGGGTATAATGAGATGCTAATCCGGTTGTTTGCCCAGAGACTACCTAAGCAGGCTCATTTGCATGGCACTTTTGAATATGGCACATTTTAGCTCCGGGCCAACGTGTTTGCTCCGGGCTAACTGCTTAGCTCCGCGCTAATGCCGCGCTAATGTGTTAGCGCGGCGCTAATGGTACGGGGAATATTATACAGTTTTGATCACTGTTCTTTCTCATCTGCTGCTTCCTGCAACTGTACTGAGTCCATGCATTTGCTGGCACACACATTGGCCATGTAGTTCGTCTGTACCTGCCCTCATGTTGCTGTGTACTGTGTTGTTGTTGTTGGGTTGCACTTCCTGGTTGCTTTATTCAGTGCTGTCTTATTCCAGGGCAATGTTTGCCCTACACTCCCAGCCCAGTTTGCATGGCCTCATTACCATGCTATATTCAGAAGCTGTTTGCCCTAGGCTATTCCGTTTGAATATAGCTTGCTCTGTGCTCCGGGCTAAGTTTGCCTGCCGGGCAGTGCTAATTTTGCCCCGGGGCAAAGTTTTGAATATCTGGCCAAATGAGTCTTACTTTGTGATGAGTTAGGGTCTAAAGTCACTGGTACTCAGCTTTGTTGAAATAAGTCTTTACCACTGACTTAAGTCATAAGAAAATCTCTGAACCTCTCAGGAACTTTAAGCAGATGCCCTCTTCTGCTCATTCAAGTAGACTGCACACTGGATACAGACTCAAGACTTTCTGGCAAAGTGTCATTGAAAACAACAGGTTCCATCTCAGGTTGCTCATATTCTTGACAAGTGTCCTGTTCCTGGCTGTTGTCCCTGGATTGCACTGTTTGTGACAATACGGATTCAGTTGACTCATCTGCCTGTTGCTCTTCAGCCTCCAAAGCAACTGATCGGTCTCTTCTCAGGTGTCTCCTGTTCCTGCGGTATCGCTGTCCTGCAGGTGTAATCACACTATAGGATCTTGGCTTATCATGGATTCTTTCCACTGTAGCAGGTTGTCACCCACTAGAAGTCTCTATGCATACCCTTTCCCCTTCTCTGAATGGAGTAAATGGAGCTGCATTCCTGTCATAATACTCTTAGGGCCAGATATTCAAAACTTTGCGCTGGGCAAAAACCATTTGCGCAGGTTTAGCGCGGGATTAGAGCGGGTCTGCCATATTCAAAAGGCCAAATAGCGCGGGCAAACTGCATTAGCACCGGGCAAAATTATAATGTATGCAAGGGGCAAACTGACATGAATACAGGCGCAATGCTATATTCAGCGCTGGCGCCGCTAAGTGGTTTTGCGTGACTTAGCGACACTGTAGCGGTGCTAATACCCTTCAGGAAAAGCTGGTCTTAATCCTGGGCAATCAGCTTTATGCCGACAATATGGCTTTTAGGCTGCGTTTGCATCGGTTTAGCGCTGGTTTTGTGCCACCCTAACAAATAAATATGACACATAGATAAAGCCAAACATAGAGGAAGATGCTGCTAACTGATGGCATCACAATGATGCCATCATCTGTCACCAGTCCCAGCCATGCCAGGCAGTAAGTGGTGACCCTGCCACCAGCGAACAGCACGGCAGTGTGGCCACAGCACACACCTGTGGACCACAGTTCCGTGGACACCAACAGATGCCAGCACACACATGCAGCACTGTGGGCATGGAGGATGTTGAGGGGAGCATATATGGGTGGAGGCTGTGCTACAGATCAGGTGTGGCCACAAGGCTGGGACACATCATGCAGTGTACATGGGTCAGTATTGGGAATACCCCAACACCAGTGTGCCTTTTTGATAATATATGCCCCCGGCCACATACCTCACAGCTGTACAACTGCCATAGCACACAAAGCCAGGAATGTACATGTCACTGTGAGCATCCATGCCACAGGTGCAACATCTGTGGGTCACACAACAGCGTAACAGTAATGTCCAGTGTCAGAAAACATCCACAGGTTGGGCCGCTCACTGTGTATAGTGCAGTCATCATCACTGCCCTACACACCATAGGCATTGCTGTGTCCACGCACTACTGGCCCCCTTGCTACTGTAGTTTCTGCTGTGCACTGTAGCATGCCCTACAATGTGACAGTTGCATGTAGCACCACCACCACCTGTGCCTATGGTGTGCTGTCCCCTGGGGTATAATATGCTATGCTGTACTGTTTACATGTAGCCTGCAGCTATCATCATGCACTGCCAGACTGACCTACAGGTGGCGCTGCGGTTGGACCTGGTCAGCCCTGTACTTCCAGACTGACCTACAGGTGGCTCTGTGGGACTCTGCAGTAACGCTGGGCAAACTGCATGCAAATCAGGGTATAATGAGATACTAATCGGTTGTTTGCCCAGAGACTACGTAGTAGGCTCATTTGCATGGCACTTTGAATATGGCACATTTTAGCGGCCGGCAAACGTGTTTGCTCGGGCTAACTTCTTAGCTCGCACTAATGCCGGCGCTAATGTGTTAGTAGCGGTGCTAACGTACTGGGGAATATTATACAGTTTTGATCACTGTTCTTTCACATCTGCTGCTTCCTGCAGCCGTACTGAAATCCATGCATTTGCTGGCACACACATTGTACAGTGATTCGTCTGTACCTGCCCTCATGTTGCTGTGTACTGTGTTGTTGTTGTGGGTTGCACTTCCTGGTTGCTTTATTCAGTGCTGTCTTATTCCAGGGCTATTTTGCCCTGCACTCCCAACCCAGTTTGCATGGCCTCATTACCATGCCATATTCGGAAGCTGTTTGCCCTGGGCTATTCCTTTTGAATATAGCGTGCTCTGTGCTCTGGGCTAAGTTTGCCCGCTGGGCAGTGCTAATTTTGCCCCGGGGCAAAGTTTTGAATATCTGGCCCTTTCTGTCTTTTCTGTAGTCTTTTCAGACGTTTATGTGCATCCTTTGGTATTTCAGGTTGCAGTGCCCTTGCACTTGCTGGTAATGTTGTCCTCAACATTCTGCCCATCAACAATTGAGAAGGTGTAAAGTTCAGTCCTGTGACTGGTGTATTTCTAAGACTGAGCAATGTGAGATGTGGATTGGTCTGACCTTGCATAGACTTCAGAAAGATTCTTTTTACTGTCTGGATCATTCTTTCAGCTAAACCATTAGATTGTGGGTATCCTGGGCTGGAATTAGTTATTCTGAATTCCCACAACTTTGCAAATTGCTTCATTTCATGACTTGCAAATGGTACATGATCCGCTACCAGTTCTTTTGGAATTCCATATCTTGCAAATACAGCTTTCAATTTTGCAATAACTGTAGCTGCTGTCTTGTCAGGCATTCTGAGAACCTCAGGGTATTTTGAAAAATAGTCCACTACTATTAAGTAGGAGTGTCCTCTAAAGTCAAAAATGTCTGCATCAAGCTTTAACCATGGCATGTCAGGTATTTCATGTGGACACATCGGCTCTTTATGGTTGCTGGGTAAGAGTTCCTGACAAGGTCCACATGCTTCAACCATCATTTCTACTTCTCAATTCATACCTGGCCAATACATCACAGCTCTGGCTTGTGCCTTCAACCTTTGTATTCCTTGATCTGCTGCATGAAGTCTTCGTAGCATATCTGTTCTCAGCTCTTTGGGTATGATGATTCTTTTACCCACCATTATGAGATCATTTTCTATGTGTATATTGTGTCTCATGGGCCAATAGTGCTGAAGTTTGATGCTGACTTGTTTTTTCCTGTTAGGCCATCCTTTGAGGTGCATTTCTTTAAGCAACTGTAAATCACTGTCCCTCTGTGTGGCCTGTTTAAGCCCCTCTAACATGCTGTCAGGCAGTGTCTCTGTTCCTTGGATTGAGTATTTGACCTTTTCACTATTTAGATCAATGTCTCCCTCTGCTGGTTTTCTTGGTACTGCCCTGGAGAGAGCATCTGCAATCAGAATATCTTTTCCTGGAGTATATGTTACCTCTATGTCATATTTCTGTATCTGCAACAGCATCCGCTGCAATCTTGCTGGAGCCTTTCCAATTGGTTTGTTCAGCATGGATTGTAGTGGCTTGTGATCTGATTGTACTTTCACTGACCTTCCATAAACATACTAATGACATTTCTGTAGAGAGAACACAATTGCTAGCAACTCTTTTTCTATCTGTGCATAGTTTCTTTCAGCACTGGACAATGACCTAGATGCATAAGCTATTGGTCTGTTTCTTTGTAGTAGACACGCACCTAGTCCGTCCTTAGATGCATCTGCTTGGATTTCAATGTCCTCTTTTGGATCAAAGAATTTTAATACTGGTGCACAAGAAATAGTCTCTTTCAGCTTTTGTAAGGCTTCTTCCTGTGCTGGCTGCCACTGCCACATGACATCTTTTTTGAGTAGCTGCCTTAGTGGTGCAGTGAGGTTTGCTTCATTCAGAATGTACTGCACCAAGTATCAAGTCATTCCTAACAGTCTCTGTAGTGCTTTTTTATCTTCGGGACGGGGCATCTCAGCTATTGCTTTTGCTTTGGCTTCATCAGGCCGTAGTCCATTTTCGGTTATGATGTGCCCCATGTATTTCACCACACTCACCAAATACTGTATTTTGTCACTATTGAACTTAACATTGAGTTCCACAGCTCTGTCCATTACTTTTCTCAAAATATTGTCATGCTCTTCCTTGGTAGCTGCTGCTATAAGCATGTCATCAGCTATCACAAAAACACCTGGTATGTCCCTGAAGTGTTCAGCATTTCTCTGCTGGAATACTTCACTTGCAGACCGTATACCAAAAGGAAGTCTGTGAAATTTGTACCTTCCCCATGGACTGTTGAATGTACATAGGTCTGCAGATTCGTCATCTAATTTGATCTGCCAGTACCCATCTTTTCATCTAGAATTGTAAAAACTTTTTCCTGCAAGCTTACTCTGAATATCTTCCAATGTGGGATGGAGAAATGATGTCTTCTGATAGCTTTATTTAAGTCTCTAGGGTCCAAAAACACCCTGATCTCACCATTCTTCTTTTCAGTCATTACAAGGCTATTTACCCATGTTGTAGGTTTTCTTACCTTGCTAATCACCCCAATTTGCTCCAGCTGTTTCAGTGTCTGTTTCAGTCTGTCCGTGATTGCATATGGGTCTTTCCTGCACCCATGTATCACAGGAGTAACATTTGGGTCGGTATATATGTGGTAAACACCTGGGAATTCTCCTAGGCCTTCAAACACTGTTTTATATGTGCAAGAAGTTCCTCTTTGTGCTTGGTGGCTTGGTTTTAAGCACCTTTACTTTGCTTAATCAGATCCAGGATGACACATGCCTGTTGATCCAGTAGGGAAGCTCCGATGTATTAGTGACATAAAACTGCAGATTGGCCTCTCTGTCTTGTGTCTTACACTTTAGCATCACTTCCCTTCCGGATTAATTTGTGCTCCTCCATATGCCATTAGGATAGTACTGTTCGACTTGATTTGTACCTTGTATGGAAACTGCAATCACTTCTTTAGTAAGTATATTGGCTTCAGCCCCAGTGTCCAACTTGAACTTAACTGGCTGTCCCATTATCTTCAAGGTAGTGTACCACCCTTCATCTGGTACTTGTGTCCGCACCATTTCTTGTTTTCTCTTAACAGCACCCACAACTAGTGCTTCTACCCCTTTGGTCATTTTCTCATGAGGTTTGTTGGACTTTTTGGACCTACGCATTTTTGTCTAATGGTTGAGGCCACCACATTTATGACATTCTTGTCCATACACTGGACAAGCCTTTGGCGCATGTCCCTTGCCACACCTTCCACACATGTTTGATTTTTGTGCACTTATCTCACGTGTTGGTAGCTGGCGGTCTGGTTTTCGGCCTGTATTACCATCCTGCCTGAACAATAATTCTTAAATGCTTCCATAACCTCAGCTGCTTTTTTAGCTTGTGGGTCAGCATATGTTATATTGAGGGTATTGTACACCTCGAGGGCCTCATCCCCGATCGTGTATAGCAGGGCTGCAATTTTCATTTCCTCTGACTTATCATCTAATACTGTGGCTGTGAAGTACAGACTTAAGCTCTGTGCCCACCTTCTCCAGTTTTCTGCAAGGTTTCCAGTCAACAATAGTGGTGGAGGTGGCTTAAATTGCTCCATACAGCCAAAAATATTTTGTTATACAGTCTTTTAGTAAGCTTTAGGTACTCACAAATACTGTCTTTGGTTTCTTTTCTTAGCAGCACAAACTTTTCTTCTTTCTTGCAACTGCAGCACTGCAAGTTCACTTCTGACACCATATAATATTTCACTTTAGTTGCTTCTTACAGGATTGCTGGTTTTAGGAATGACTGGACACCATAAGTAACTTCTAACAGCTCTGAGGTTTATTCAACAAACATACATTAGATAGATCAGCAGGCCTCAGCAGAACCACTACTACAATCTGCTCGTGCAGTTTCTAAAACCCATTTTTTCCCAGACATACCATTGGCCCAAAACTGCAGGGGAATGTGGACTAAACCATTCTACAATGTTACTAGGGTAAGTTACCATATACTACACTATGAGTGTAAGCATGTCCAAGGAGTTTCATCATGAGCAGTGGCAGGTTAGGCAGACAAAAACTGCTGTCACCTCTAGCAGCACATCTTAGTTGGGGATGCATGCACTGCAGTGCTTGAAGGCTGGATTAATTAAAAATAATAACATTTAGTGTACAAGTTTAAGACAAAACAAATAAGAGACAGAGGCACCTTTTAATGTTAGAAATATTTCATTTGGAAACAAAAAAGGCTAAAACAAACAGTAATAGCTGACAGTCTCCCTTTAAGGGAGCAAGTAAGGAAGGTGTAGCAAGCACTCCACATATAACAGAACTCTATATATAAGGTAGGTCTTTTTTGGTTGTAGTCTAAGGGTGGGATATTCAAAATGTGCAACCTACAGATGCGCCCCAGCACGATATTCAAAGGGGGATGTTGCGCTGCACAATTCCTGATGCACTGAGGCGCACCAGTAATATATGCAGCGCAAGTGTGGGGGACATGCCCATGCATATGCATATGCGGCACATCCCAATATTCAGCCCGAGATGTGTGGCACATATGCAGGCACAAACCCGCCTTGTGCCATACAATAGGGTGCAAAGATGTGCCTGTTAAAAGCAGGAACAAGTCCTGGCCACCCACAGGTGAGCTGCCATATTGCAGGGTGCAACACAGCAGCTGCCAGCTGTGGGTGGCCACCCGGCCACCCAGAGCACAGTCCACATGCTCCCTGCCCAGGGAGCATTGTGCCCCCCCATAGCCCAATCGCGGGCATAAAAATATATTATCCCTGGTGGTCCAATGGACCCTACCCCATCACCTGATGGCGGGTGTATGACAAATGAAACCCTGGTGGTCCAGTGGGCCTGCTCCCCTGCCCAATCGTGGGCTGTAGTTATAATAATATACCCTGGTGGTCCAGTGGACCTGCTCCCCTGCCCGACTGTGGGCAAATGATGACATTAAATCCCTGGTGGTCCAGTGCTACTCCCCCACCCACCCACTCAGACCCACCACCCCGCTCCCCCCCAGTTGGCGATGGGTGACAACTCCCCACCCGCAAACAGCCCAGCCACCCACCGACTGACAGCGTACAGTATGGCTGTATGCCTATTGGTCCGCTGCGTGGGCCAATGGGCATGCAGACTGTACTGTACTACACAGTCCTGAAATGTGAATGAACCATCCAAGTGTACACTGTCAGTTGGCAGGTGGCCGGGCAGCTTGTTGGTGGGGAACTGACACCAGCCGCTGACCGGGGGGATCGGGGTGGCAGGTCTGAGTGGGTGGGTGGGGAGAGGGTACCGCTGGACCACCAGGGATTTAATGTCATTATTTGCCCACGATCAGGCAGGGGATCGGGTCCACTGGACCACCAGGGAATATGTTTTCAACAACAGCCCGTGATTGGGCAGGGGATCTGGTCCACTGGACCCCCAGGGTTTTCATTATGTTATGCCCATGATCAGGCACTGGGGTAGGATCCACTGGACCACCAGGGATCTATTATATGCCTGTGATTGGGCATTGGGGCGCATTGCCCTCTGAGGGGTAGGGGGCATCGGTTCCTGACGGCTGCAGCCTGGCAGGGCGCCAGGCACAAGTCACCGGGGTTTGGCACACCTGCATGCAAATGGGGCCATAATGACATGAAAATGGCCCCATTCGCACCTTGCATGTATAATGGCCTCATTTGCATGCCCAGCACTGAATATCACAGTGGATGCACCTAGTGCACCTGCACTTGCACTGACACATCCCCCTGCTCCTCACTTGCCACTTGCACTGGTGCAGTGCCACTGCACCATGTGCAGTGCGGGCAGCCCCAGTGCCATATTCAATGGTGCTGAGCCATGGTACAGCACCATTGAATATCACCCGGTCCATGCCCTGGTGCATCCCAGTTATGCTGCTCCCAGGCTTGCGCCCCTGCCTGGTGCATTCTGAATATCCCACCCTAAGTGTACTAGGCAGTTAAGAGGAAATCAGTTTATTAACAACAGTCAAGGGGTTATCATATGATCAGTATGGGGATGAGCTACAGTGGGGAAGTAGCCCATTGTGGGCACTGTGGGGCACTCTTCTTCAGGGTTATGCTCTGGAGAAGGGAGCACTGTCCCATCTGCAGGACCTTTTTGGAGCTCCATGCTCAGCTGGTAGCAGCAAAGATGAGATATCTCAGCTGTGGCACCAGCTCAGCTGGGGTCCCCCCACACTACCACTCCCCCAGAGGCCCACTGGTCCAGGGGATTGGAGAGTGTTGGGGAAGGGGAAGGAAAGGGCAGCTGGGGCAGCCACAAGGGGTTCAACCAATCTCACACCACCCAGACAACAAATTGCTTTGCATCCCTGGAAGAGGCTCAGTTACCTGGCTCTGTTGGGGGGGGCTATGATTCAGTTAGGGAAAATGGGGGTAACTTTGTGACACCTGGGGAGGGTGAGCAGGAGGGAATCAACAACCAGAGTCTTAGTGACTGGGGACTCAATGATTAGGGGTGCAGAAAGGGTGGTGGAGGGGAGGGAAAGGGAGTGAAATGGTCAGATGTCTTCCAGGTACATCAGCCATTCAGAATATAAAAGGGATAGGGAGGGTGGTATAGAATGGAGAGGGAGATGGAGAAGTGGAGGTGCTGGTACACTTTGGTACCAATGATCTAGCAAACCAGCCAGTGGAGGCAGTAAAGAACTTTAAGAAGCTGCAGGACAGATTGTAGCTACACTTGGCTTCTCTGGCTTTTTCTAAGGTTCTCCCTGTGTAGAATAAGGGGAATGGAATGACTGATTAAGGAAGGAAGAGACTGAGGAGTTTAATGAGTTGTTGAAGGGAAGGTGTCGGGATGAGGGGTACTGCAGTACTTTGTTGTGGACTAGGGAGGCTTCTGGGACAGGAGGTTCTTCAAGGGTGATGGCCTTCACCTGATGAGAGAGGGAACAGTGCTCTGGGGCTGAAGTTTGAGGTCTACACTGGACAGTTAAGCAGACTGCAGGGGAGATGGAGGCCAGGGGGAATCACTGAGAAGGGAGAACCAGTGTAGAACCTAGCTAGGGCTCCCCCTGAACAGGGGACTAGGAGCAGCAAGGTTGGAAACAGTAAGGTTGAACTTCAGATTAGGTTGGGGAAGAGGCCAAAGAGGGAGTGCTGATAGAACCTACATTCAGCATGAAAAATAAAAAAAAAATTAAGGAGGCTAGAGAAGAATAAGGGAAAAGGAATAAGAAAAAGCAAGAGGCAATTAGGAAAACGATGGAAAGGGGCCTGCCTTAATGCCAGGAGTCTGGCAGCACTCAATGATGGCCACTGCACCCGAAGACTGACCCCTGCTTCTGGATTGGGTCTCTGGGGGAGGTGTAGTGTGCTGCCTCCTTTCTGGCCCTGCCACAGGGGGCAATCCATGGGGGAACTACCAGGGTCGGTGAGTGCAGGTGCGGGCGGGTTCTGAGAGAGAGTCCCTCTGGTAGGAGGATCTGAAGCCACTTGCCAGGGCTCTAGGAGGATATAAATGGAAATAAAAAATAAATAAATAAATAAAATCAAGGAGAGCATATAGAGCATTATTGCTTCTTAACCTCAATATGTTATCTACAGTACAGCACAGGTTATACAAGCCATTCAACTTAGGAGGTAACCAGCCAGTCTGTGCAAACAGTACACAGTGATGCATTCTAGATGGCATTTTTAGTGCAGATCTACAGATTGCATGAAATGTATTGGTTAATAATGCTAAATCAGCAGATGTTAGATTCAGGAAAATATATGAATTGTAATTTAATGTAAGTAATACTATATTGTTCAAACAACATGAAGTGTTGCTGTGTTCTGACTATTGCAATTAGCTCCAGCCTTTAAACTGCCCCGGAGAACAAAGGGTTAGCTTTTCTATGTATGGCATAGAATGCTGAGCTCGAGCTCGGTTGAGGTCTCTGTCTGTTTCCCTTTGACTCTAAACTGTCAGATTCTTTACTCCGCCTCACTAAACAGTCGCTCCAGAGATTTCTCCTGCAGCTCGGTTTGAAAGTCAGTTAAAGTGTCGGTTAAGTGTCAGTTTTAAACTGAAATTTATTCCGCATAGTCGGTTCAGTCTCTGTCTGCGGTACCATGAGTACTAGATAGGTTTTGTTCTGATTTTGTGTGTGGAAATTATAAAAGGGTTAGATCGGTTCAGCTGAACCGATCATTTGTAGTGAATCCTGGTGTTTTACTTTAGTGTGTGGTTACCGGTCCTTATCGGTTCTAAAAAAACATATTTTGAAAGTTTTTTTTCCAATACCCGTGACACGGTTAGGAACTGATAAGGGAGTCTTGCCTGGTGGTTGTCATAAAAAGGATAAGTTGGTAAGGTTGGCCATGTCTGAGAAACCCAAGAAAAAAAACGGGCCCACTGGGTTTCAACACTGCAGTGAGTGTGGGGAGGTCTTTGCTAAGGCCGATCCCCACACCACCTGTGTTTATTGTCTGGGGTTTGAACACCTCGATACAGACTGCCAAATATGTAAAAATGTTCCTAAATCTACCCTTGAAAAGAGATTAGGTAGACTGAGGGAAAAGGAGGCCGAGAAGTCAGCTGACCCAGATGGCCAGCCCGGTTCAGTTCCGACCGAACCAGAGGGAGTGCCCGCTGACCAGGGCGATACTTCTTCAGGCAAGAGGAGAGCCAATCCTGAGGGATCTGTTCCTACAAAAAGAAAATGCAAAGAGAAATCAACCAGTTCGGATCCAGAAGTTCATGTTCTGACCGCCAAGGAAATAGCCAGAGAGATTCGTATTGTGGAGTCGCTTTGCCCAGTTCCGACCGATCCGGCACCTTTTGGCAGGGGTTCAGTTCGGTTGGTCCCCCCAGTTCAAGATTATACCCCTGAAGACTTTTATGAACCAGAGTTTGAGGAGGAGGGGGAGTTTGAAGATGATGATGGTGATGGTGAAAGTCTGGATGTGCCTGTGGAACCAGACATCTCCCCAGACAGACCTTCGGATGTATCCTGTCCTAGGCTTTCTGAGTCCCCTTCCCACTTTCTGTTTTACAGAAAGGTGGCTGAAACCCTCAAGCTTCCTATGGAGGAGGCAATGGAGGATCAAGAGGAGCCTGATTATGTGGAAATGATGGACATCCCAGAGTCCAGGAGACTGTCTATTCCCCTTCACAAATCTTTTGGGAAGCAGCCACAAAAAATCCTAAAGTCTCCCAGTTCTATACCTCCTGTTGACAGAAAGGTGGACAAGAGGTATACACTATCAGGCTCAGATATGGAGTTTTTGTACCAGCAATGCAGCCATGTTGGTGTAGTGCTGGCTGCTGCCTGTGACAAGGCAAACATTCCCTTGGCTTCACACCCCCAGACAAAGACTCCAGGAAGATTGATGCCATGGCAAAAAAACAGTACATGGCATCTTCCTTGGGACTCAGGCAGGCAAATTATATGGCCTATACAGCCAGGTACCAGAAGTCCAGGTGGGACACTGTACTGGCACTGGCTAAGCAAGCTTCGCCCCAGCTGGCCAAGGAGCCGGAGGAGGTGGCTGCTGATGGGATTGAGGCATCAAAGGTACAATTTCATGCTGCTGTGGACTCCAATGATGTGTCATCAAGAATCATGGCTACATCTGTGGCTCTTTGGAGGATGGCTTTGCTCAGATGTACTAGCCTCTCACAGGACACCCAGGCTAAGGCTATGGATTTTCCTGTGGTGGGTAATTCTCTGTTTGGGGAGCAGACAGAGAATTACATGGAAAAGATGGATGAGTACAGGACCACTTATAGGAGTGCTCAGCCAAAGAAAGGCAAGCAACTCCTTAGAGGCAGCAATCTAGGGGCAGGCCTTTTCATAGGCCTTTTTACCAAGCACAGGCCTCTTCTCCCTTTTCACAGGGGGGTTCTTTAGAGGGAGAGACAGAAAGGGGATGAGCAGGGTGGCATCCACTACTCAGCCTAAGGCTCTGCCAAGCAGACACCCTGATGGGTCTGCCCAGGTCGACTCTCTTATTCCTGTAGGGGGCAGGCTGGCTTACTATGTCCAGGACTGGATGTCTATTACATCAGACAAGTGGGTCCTGGAAGTAGTAAAGCCAGGGACTGGTTCTCAGCTTCAAAAAATTTCCAAAGATGAGAACCAGATCTTTTCCACCTGCAGGTCTCTCCAAGACCCTTGCTCTGGAGGCAGAGATTTCATCTCTTCTGGCTCTAACAGCCATAGAGAGAGTTCCTATCCTACACTGGGGAAAAGGTCTGTACTCCAGATACTTCCTTACCCCAAAATAGACAGGAAAGTGGCGACCCATCCTAGATGTAAGATACCTGAACAAACATCTTCTAAAACCAAAGTTCAAGATGGTAACTCTGGGAATAATTCTTCCCCTCTCTAAGGCCAGGGGACTGGCTAGTCTCCCCGGACCTCAAAGATGCCTATTTTCATATTCCCATCAGGTGCTCCCACAGAAAGTACCTCAGTTTCAAGTTGTCCTCAGGCCATTATCAGTTCAAAGCAATGCCCTTTAGCCTAACATCAGCTCCAAGAGTCTTCACAAAGTGCCTGGCAGTAGTTGTTGCCTTTCTAAGAAGGCAAAAGATTTCCATTTTTCCATATCTGGATGATTGGCTCATAGTAGGTTAGTCTCCAGACCAAGTCAAGTCAGACCTGCAAGTGACTCGGCAAGTGTTCACTTCTCTGGGTTTCCTTCTTACCTTTATAGGGGCAGAGCTGGATACTGTAAAAGCAAGAGCGTTTCTTCCCATGGAAAGGGTAAGGGTTCTTATAGATCTGGCTTCATCCTTCAGGTGTCCCGACCAGCAAGGCACTTTCTCCAGCTCTTGGACCACATGGCAGCTTCCACAGCAGTGGTTCAAGGGGCAAGATTTCAGATGAGGTACATTCAGTTCCATCTGAGGGCCTTTTGGTCCCAGAGGAAGAACCCTCTTACCAAACTGATTCCAGTTACTCGAACACTGATCCAAGCTCTTCAATGGTGGCAGGATCAGGACAATTTAAGGCAAGGGGTCCCTTTTGTCACTCAGTCTCATTCGATGGTCCTTACTATGGATGCTTCTCTCTTGGGGTGGAGAGCTCATCTGGGGGATCTCACAGCCCAAGGACTGTGGTCTCCCTAGGAGTCCCTTCTTCATATCAGTCTCCTGGAACTCAGGGCAGTGTTTCATGCACTGCATGCTTTTTCCCAGTTGGAGCAGAACAAGGTGGTTCAGGTCAGGACAGACAACACCACCACCATGTGGTACATCAACAAACAGGGAGGCACTCAGTCTATGGCCTTATGTATGGAAGCCATGAAATTGTGGTCCCTGGCTTACTCCCTGCAGACCTCTCTGATAGCAGTCCACCTTCCAGGAAAGGACAATGTGCTAGCAGATGCACTGAGCAGGATTTCCCAGGGCCATCATGACTGGTCTCTTGACCCCCTGGTTTTGAGAGTGTTTTTTTCAAGGTAGGGCACTCCAGAGATAGATCTCTTTGCAGCCCCAGACAATCACCAACTTCCTCTGTTTTGTTGCAGACCCCCAGTCTTGGGTTCAGTCCCTCTGGATGCTCTGATTTTAAACTGGGAGGGGAAATTTCTGTATGCCTTCCCTTCCTTTCCTCTCCTGTTCAAAGTCCTAGTCAAGATAAGGTCACAACCTTGCAAAGTGATCCTGATTGCTCTGGACTAGGCCAGACTGCCTTGGTACCCCCTGCTGCTGTCTCTAACAGTCCACCTTCCCCTGTCTCTTCCCAGGAATTACAACCTGTTAACCTCCTCCCAGGGGAGGATTTGGTACCCCAATCTTCGGTCCCTCAACCTCAAGGCATGGCTCTTGAAGAGCTAGAGTATGCAGATTTGCATCTGTCTCAAGGGGTTCTGGATATTCAAAAAGCCTCTCAAAAGCCTGCCACCAGAAAGACTTATAACTCATAATGGAAAAGATTCAGCATTTGGTGTTCCAAGAAGCATATATCCCCAGACACTGCTGAATTGCCTACAGTTCTGGATTATTTGGTCCATCTTAATGGTCTAGGCCTTAGACCAGCTACTCTTAAGGTACATTTGTCAGCTGTTTCTGCTTTTCTGACAGTGGGAAAACATTCCTCACTGTCATCTCACCCTGTATTCTGCAAAGTTTTCAAAGGATTGCTTCATAACAATCCTCCCTTTAGGGATCCTGCCCCTGCCTGGGACTTAAATATTTGCATTGCCCAACTTATGCAACCTCCTTTATAGCCTATGTCCTCAGCAGAGATAAAGTACTCAACTTGGAAAACTGTGTTTTTGGTAGCCATCACCTCTGCCACACATATCAGTGAATTGCAAGCCCTGTCAGTGGAACCTGATTTTATCTCTTTTCATAGAAATAAAGTGGTCCTTAGAACCAAAAGGAGGTTCTTGCCCAAAGTGGTTTCAGACTTCCACTTAAATCAGTCCATGTCTCTCCCTGTCTTCTTCACTGATTATTCTTCCTCAGGGAAGAGAAGGCTACACAGTTTGGATGTTAAGAGAGCCTTTAGCTACTACATAGAGCGTACCAAGGGTCACAGGTTTGAATCCCTCCAGTTATTCCTCACTTATGGGGAAGTGGAAAAAGGCAGACCTGCCAACAAGAGAACTATTGCCAGGTGGATTGTGTCTTGTATACAATTCTGCTATGATAAACTAGGAAAGATCCCACCCTCAGGCCTGAGGGTTCACTCAACAAGAGGTACAGCTGCTTCCCTGGCTGCTGCCAGGGATATCCCTCTCTTAGAAATTTGTCAAGCAGCCACCTGGAAAACAGTCCATACCTTTACCAGGCATTAATCTCTGGATATCCAGGCTAGAAGTGATGCTCATTTAGGCACAGCAGTACTTCAGAGCCTATTCCCAAAGTAGGTTCTGTCCCTCCTCCATGGAGGTACTGCTTGGTAGTCTGCAATAGTCAGAATACAGTAAGACTTCATGTTGTTTGAAGAAAAAATTACTCTTCTCGGTAATTATGTTCCTTCTAATGGAGTCTTGCCGTATTCTGACCTCCCTCCTTGCCTCCCCTCTCAGAACCTGTTTTTGAGAAGTGGGCGGGCAGGTGCAGTGTTGCACCCTAGAGGTGCCTATTACACACCCTCCCTTTATTTGTTTGGGTGCTTTTTGTTATTGTTGTTGCCCCTTTATGGGGTTTGTTTTTGGTTTTGGGTTTTCCTGCCCTGAGGCTTTTTTGGGTATCCCAAACTCCTGTTGCCAGTTGGCTAGTAAAATTTTTTTTACAATTTCCACATAGGAGGGTTAGTGAGTTGTTGCTCGTAAGAATCTGACGGTTTAGATTCAAAGGTAAACAGACAGAGACCTCAACTGAGCTCGAGCTCAGCATTCTATGCTATGCATAGGAAAGTTAACCCTTTGTTCTCCGGGGCAGTTTAAAGGCTGGAGCTAACTGCAATAGTCAGAATACAGCAAGACTCCATTAGAAGAAACATAATTACTAAGGTGAGTAATTTTTTCTTTGCAATAATGTGTCTGGCCTCCATAGTTAAACAATTTTGTAATTTAAATGAAGCGCCTAATTTTTGATTAACTTGTCTATTTGTTGCTTTTGTGTGTAATGAGAAAGTTAAGTTAGTGTCCAGAAGCAACCCTAAGTATTTAAATTTGGTAACTTGCTCAGGTACAGTGCCCTTTGTATCAGTAATCAGCAGTGGACAACATGCTGACCATCTAGGTTTTGATCCTAAAATCATGCATTTGATTTTCTTACTATTTAGTAAAAGATATTGTTGTAAGAGCCATAGATTCAGTGTAGAGAAATCAATATTAAGTAGGGGAGAACTAGTGACACCACTGACTACCCTTTTTAACAAATCATGGGAGGATGGTGTGGTACCTAAGGACTGGAGGAGGCAGGATGTGATTCCCCTTCACGAAAGTGGGAGCAAAGCAGAGGCAGGAAACTATAGACCTGTTAGTTTGACCTCAGTGGTAGGGCAAAAAGATGGAATCACTTTAGAAAGAAAGAATTAAGTACCTAGAGGCCAGCAGGGAACAAGACCCAAGGCAGCATGGATTCACAGTGGGAAGGTCATGTCAGATGAATCTAATAGATTTTTTTGACTGGGTGACCAAAGTAGTAGACCAGGGAGGAGCTGTGGACATGGCCTACCTAGACTTTAGCAAGGCATTTGACACAGTCCCACACCAAAGATTTAAACAAATTAGCCAGCCTGGGAGTGGATCCCAGTGTGGTAGTCTGGGTAAAAAATTGGCTGGACAACAGGACACAGAGGGTACTAGTAAACGGAGTCCACTCCGAAGAAAAGGGGGTTACTAATGGGGTACAGCAGGGTTCAGTACTGTGTCTGGTCCTTTTTAATGTCTTTATAAGTGACATCACAGAGGGACTGAAAGAAAAAGTATTCCTCTTTGCAGATGACACAAAGACCTGCAACAGGGATGATACACAAGGGGTGGGGGTGGAAAGGATGAGAAGGGACTTGGCAAGGTTAGAGGAATTGTCAAAAGTATGGCAGCTTAGATTCAATGCAAAGAAGTGCAAAGTAGTGCACCTGGGAAACAAAAACCCAGGAGAAGAGTACACAATGGGGGGTACTAACAACAACAAAAATGGAAAGGGACCTGAGGGTAGTCATATCAGATGACCTAAAGGTAAGCAAGCAATGTGAGAAGGCAGTAAGGATGGCTGAGAGGATACTGGCATGTATAGGAAGAGGCATCACCAGTAGAAAACAAGTTGTCCCTCTGTAAAAACAGTTGGTGAGACCCCAGCTGGAGTACTGCATGCAGTTCTGGAGACCCCATATCTGCAAGGACATTGACAGGATGGAGGCAGTCCAGAGGAGGGCAACTAAAATGGTGCAGGGTCTGCACCAGAAGCCATATGAAGAGAGACTAAAGAAGCTTAATATGTATACCCTCGTAGAAAGGAGGGAGAGGGGGTACATGATAGAAACTTTCAAGTGCCTCAAGGGAATCAACAAAGTCCAGGAGGGTAGCATCATTCAGAAAAAAAGATGTGCAAAAACAAAGGGGCACAATCTGAAGATGGGGGGGGTGGCTCAAGGGCAATGTGAGAAAGTATTTTTTCACGGGGAGGGTGGTGGACACATGGAAAGGCCTTCCTGAGGTTGTGGGGTCAAAAACAGTGGAGGGATTCAAGAATGCATGGGACAGACATAAGGCAATTCTGGTGGGGGGGGGTAGGAAGAATTAGGCTGTTGATTAACTAGGATCTGCAGCTTATCCAATAGGTAAGGAAATGTGCAGACTGAGTGGGCCAAGTGTTCCTTATCTGCTGTAAAAGTCTATGTTATGCTTTTATATTTCTAAGTACCTGGTTTATTTCTGCCACAGAAGAAGAACTGAAATAAATTATGATATCATCTGCATACAAGATAGACTTTGAGGGGCCCCATATTCAAAAGTGGCAGGCTGCATTGTGCAAGTGCTTGTGCTGTACAATTCAACTGCACCAGCACAAAATAATGGTATATTCAGACATTGCGCTATAATATGCAGTCCTGCATGTGTGGCTGAATATCCTGAACATGTGTGATTGTGCAGTGGGAGATGCATGGTGCGGCAGGTGCCCAGAGCCCAGTGCAGCGCATATGGAAGTGTGTTATGCAGTGCCACTTGTGTGGTGCACATATTTGCAGTATTCAGCCATGATATGCAAATGGGCTCATTGCACAATAAGCGCCCAAACAACACATTAGCATCTCATTACTGGAATGTATTCAGGTCATTTGCATACCACTGGCATGTGCAGTTACAGTTCCAGCAGTACAGGGCAGCACCACCACTCCACAAAGGTGATCAGGAGGTACTGCAGCCTAGGAGGTAGATGGAATGCATGGATGTTTGTAGGTGGACTGCATTGGCCTGAGTACAGTGCTACATACCCCTCAACCCTTAGCACCCAAATGTGTCCAAGGTGTGTGACAACTGGTCGGAATGTGTGACACAGTAGCAAACATGTCAGTGCAAGCTCGGAAGACTGTGGAAATGAGTGTGCCAATGCTGGTACAGTGTGCTAATACCTACATTGAAGCCTGCTAGGATGAATTGCAGTGTCACAGGTTTACTGCATGACAAAAGGGATTAACTCCCATTGAAATTGCATTGTTTGCTGCAGTAACTCTACTGCAGAATTCAGTGCCGTGTTTCATCCTGGTGGGCTTCTCTTCACTGTAGCATCTCATATTATCATACGATTCTGCATATCAGTCCCAGTGGTTGGTGTGTAATGTCACCCACTCTAAGTGGGTCAGAGAGTGTCTGAGTGATAACATGAGTGCCATACCCCATACTGTGTGACAGTTGAGAGGTTTGCAGTACTACTACCCATGGTCATGTCCGTGCCCTAGGTGACCACACACACAACAATGGAAGGGTCCGGTGTCCTTGGGGCACTGCTCCTGCCACCTCCAGGCCACAAGTGGTGCCATCCCTGCCTCACGCTGCTCACTGTTGTGCACTGTCCACCACCAGTACACCACAGTGACCCAAACCCAGGGCCCCTGTGGCATTGTCACACTGCAGGGATGGCATAGGTGACATGTACAGTATGTGGTTCCTGGTGGCATGGGTCTGGCATGGGCATGCTGTTTGCACCTATGGTGTTCCACCATGGGTGTGAGCCACTGGACTGTCCCTGACCCATGCCATGCTGCCACCATTATCACCATGCATCCTGCTCACTGTTGTCCCAGACGCCACTATGGGTGCATGCTTCCACCCGGTGGCACTCTGCCACATGAGTGCAGGCTATGGCACCTGGTACATGTGTCACATTGTAGCTGTCTGCTCTACTGGTGGGCTAGGGGGGCACCTGACTAGCATGTGGCAGCTGGATGTCCTTGATCTGGGGGTGGTCGGGGGGTGGCTGACAGGGCAGTGCTGGAGGTGTCACCCAGTGGCACCCAGCAGGCACCTGGCAAGCTGGCACAGCATGGCTTTGGCTTTGGGTACTATCATCCTGGCATGACTGCTGTGTGTTGGTGCCTGGAGCACATCCTGGTGCACCTCCAAGGGCTGTCTCAGGGTTTCCTGTCTGCAGTTCTGCAGCCTGCCTGTGGGTGGCTGGCCGATTAAGGCCATCCCCTTACATACCTAACTTTGTGTGGCACAGTTTTGTGATGCATAACACTGCGCCACACATTTTGACTGAATATACACTTGCCCTACATATTCAGGTGCCTATCCCCTTGTTTTGTGCTGCATACATTATGTCTGCACGATCACGCATTTGAAAATGCATGACGCATCTCTCCCTTTTGAATATCATGCTTCCATGCATTTTCAGGGATGTGCCATGCATTTCCATTTTGGGCAGCCTATCTCCTTTGAATATATGGGCCCGGGTATGTTAAGACAGATGGAAATGTATTAATAAACAAGGAGAACAGTAGATGCCCCAGAATCGAACCCTGGGGCACTCCCTGTCGCAATACTCGAGTACTAGAATATAAGATGTAATAGTTTACTCTAAGAGGATGATTTGTCAAATAATTTTGAAACCAAGCACATGGAAAATCTGCCAGACCAATGCTCCTCAGTCTCCCAAGCAACAGGGAGTGATCAACTAAATTAAAGGCCTTAGACAGGTCCACAAAAACTGCACCAATGAGCCTCCCATTATCTGTGGCTCTACTGACACAGTCAGTGAACCTAGCCAAGACTGTGCCAGCACTATGGCAGTTACCAAAATTCATGCTGCATGGGAGACCGAAGCCCAGTGGACCGGAGATAATCTACCTTCTGCATGTTAATGTTTTTTAATGTCTTACTTAAAAGTGACAATATAGAGATTGGATAGTAATTACCCATATCAATTAAGGAACCTGTTTTTGGAATTGGTTTTAATGTAGTGTATTTCCTTAAGTGAGGAAACTCTCCTGTAATCAAAGACAAATTAAATGTCTTGGTCTGAGGACAATAGACAGACATAGCAATTCGTTTTAAAAATAGTGGTTCAGGTCCATTCTGTGTTGCACTTTTGTTTATTGATATTTGTTTCAGCATTTTTAGGACCTGTTCACGTTTAATTCTACAAAAATAGAAAGGGGGTGTTTTATCTACATACAGCTCTGATGTATTAATATATTTAGGCTTAATGTTATTAAACTCTGTCTTATATTTAGATCTAGGAATTTTTCCAAAAACAATTGACACATTTCAGAATTTTTATTTAGCTTAAGACCATTGTTATACGTGATATCAATTGTCCCTTTAATAGTCTGTTCTATCAGAGACTTTACTAAAGATCAGAATTTTCTAGGATTCCCTAAATTCTCTTTTTGTTTATTTTGAAACAAGGTAGATTTACTTTGCCTGATTTTAACTCTACATTTATTTCTTAGCTTACGATATCTATTCAAATCACACAAGTTATTTGAGACTTTAAAGGATTTCTGTGCATCATCCCTTTGTTTCATTAATAAAAACAGTTCAGGGGTTATCCATTTGTTGATAGTCTCTCTTACCCTTCTACTTATCTTGTTGCTGCACAGAACCAGTCAGCTCAGCTCTTCCAGTCTGTTGACTGATTGTGCAATCCAATCTGTCCTCAGCCTGGTGGAGCCTTTTCACAAGAGAAGTATGATGAGTTTGCTTGGTTTTTCACAGATAAGGTTGCCACAGTAAGGACCGGGATCTGTCCAACACCCTCTTTTGGGTATTGTGGAGGTCGGCAGGAGGTTGTGAGTGCCCAGTTTGCTTGGCCTGACTTTGGCTAGCTGGAAATCTTTGACATCATGAGGATCATCCAGACTTTGTGGCCAACCTGCTGTAGTTTGGACCCAGGCCCAAAGTGCCTTCTTGTAGGGTATGTTGATGAAATCAGCCCGGTCCTGGCCAAAATGGTCTGGAGGTCATTGGAGAGAGGTGTTTTTTCCTGACCCACTAAATGAGGCAGTTGTATGACCACTCCTTAAAAAGCTCTCCCTTGACCCGGACTGTCAGACCAAGTACAGACCTGCCTCTAACCTTCCCTTTGTGAGTAAGGCTATTGAGAAGGTGGTTGCACTGTAACTGGATGATCATTTATCTGCCAACAATGTCTATGATTCTCTCCAGTCCAGATTTAGGAAGAGGCATAGCACCGAGATGGCCCTTGTTCGGGTGCTAAATGATCTCCTAATAGTGATAGATTGGAGGATTTGTTCCATCTTAGTCTTCCTTGATCTCTCTGCAGTGTTTGACACTGTGGACCATGGTGTGTTACTGGAACGCTAGTGGTTTATCTGCAGACTGTCTGGTATAATCTTCGGATGGTTTCTATCATTCCTCAAGGGTAGGACTCCTAGAGTGGTGTCTAGGATTTATTCCTCAGCCCCTCTCCCCCTATCCTGCTGGGTACCACAGGGCTCCATTTTATCACCCATGTTGTTCGCAGTGTATATGGTGCCATTGGGAGATATCATTAGATGGTACAGCCTGAGTTTTCACTGCTATGCAGATGATACTCAGCTGTACATGTCTTTTGTGCCTGAACAGGATGAGATCCTCTCGGTCTTTAAAAACTGCCTCTCCATGATCTAGGACTGGATGAGTGCCAGCTGGCTGTAGTTGAACCCGGCTAAAACTGAGATGTTGATTGTGGACCCAGATAGTCGTGAGGCGGGTTTGTTGGTGAGACAACCTACTGGGCTTTGGCTCAGGCATGTTCAGTTGACTACCTCAGATCAGGTGCAGAACCTGGGTGTTATTTTTGATGATGGCTGGACCCTGAAATCTCAGGTGTTGGCCATCATCAAGACTCTCATTTTACCATCTGAAGAATATCGCCTGGGTGAAACAGCTGGTTCCTTATGATGTTCTTCCAATGCTGGTCCACACCTTCATGGCCTCTTGCCTTGGCTAAAGCAATGCCCTCTACCTAGGGCTACTGGGGGTTGATATCCACTGCCTGCAGCTGGTGCAGCAGAATGCAGCTGCCAGCCTATTGACTTGCACTTCTAGGGCCAGTCATATTATTCTTGTGCTCCGTGGACTGCACTGGCTGCCAGTACAGTGGTGGATCACCTTCAAGTTTGGATTACTGACCTACAAAGTCCTACACAGGTAGGGACCCTGTTATTTGCAGGATTTCCTACGCCGTTACTGCCCATCCCGCCCATTCCACTCCACTGACAAGATATTGCTAGAGATTCCCAGGGTTCAACTAAAAACATCTGGGGCTCAGTCTGTTGTTTTTGCAGCCCCTACCCTGTGGAATTCTCTACCTCATCAGGTACGAGAGTGCCTGACCATCCAGAGCTTTAAAACAGCACTTAAAACTTATCTGTTTAGCCTGGCATTTCCAGACTCTTCTTAATTGCGAAGCTGATATTTATTAGGATACAGATTTTATGAGAATTTTAGGTTTCTGATTTGTTGTGATTTGATTTTAAATTATTGTTGTGTTTGTGTTTTAAATTGTGTACAAGCGCCTTGATCTCTGGAAAGGCACTTTTTATAAATAAAGTATGAAATGAAAAATGAAAACTTAGGAAAGTATTTATCCTGAATCTCTATCAAGGAATTTGTAAAATAATCTACAGCTGAATCTATATATGAAATAGCATCCAGAAATGACCAATTGATCAAGAGCCTTCATCATGTTGACCATATCCACCTTTTTAAAATTTGTAAAGGCTATGAATCTGGGTGGTACCTTTGGTTTTGTATTATTCTAGATACAAAAAATGGTTAAGTGATCACTAATTGTATCTGGAAAGGTACCTTTACTGTTAATTTTAGCAGGGTTATTTGTAAGCACCCAGTCTAGCACTGTGTGTTTATTACTTACTAAATTCATGCCAGTATAAGCAGTGATTAGTTGAAAAAGACCAGAATTTTATATAAGTGATTTCAAAATTGGTTCATGTTCTAAGTTCCAATTTAAATAAAGTCACCCATAATTAATACATCCTTATTTAAAAGGGAAGTCTTGCACTGGTATCTGTTCTTATTTCCTTACTTGAAGCTGGCCATGTATTCTGCACCCTCTCCTGGTGTCCCAATTATGTTTTCCAATGAAAATATGTTTCAAATACATTTCTTATTAATTTAAATTGAAGTGTGTTCCACTGTCCTCCATTTTGCTCTCTGTGTCTCCTGAGACATGTCATCATTGCAACACCCGAAAATGAGTGTTGCAGTAAATACAGTCCCTTGTGCAACACTCATACTGGCTTTTTGGTTCCCCTTCAATGATGGGGAAACATTTTACTGATTCACACATGTTATAGCATGCTATTCAGCCTTGCAATCATGTGCACTGTGAGGCAATAAGTTCACAGGAGTATTAAAACAATCAGTAGTATCTCACCATGTTTACCATACACAGTCACTAAGATCACTGTGTAACCCCCCTAAATATTTACCTCACCTCTACTGACACCATGCCCCCACCATGGTTACCATCCCAAAACGGCACTGTGTAGTGTGTACACCCCCTCAAAGCAAACAACATTGTTCACAATTGACCCATGTCACTATGTATCATCCACCTTGAAAGGGTGCTGCAGCTTGGCACCACTGTGATTCAGACTGCTCACAGAGTGTTTGCATAGTACAAGACTCCTTTCAAGATTGCACTTCACAGTGAAATAGTTATGCTTTCCCCCCGCCATGGCTATTTAGCATTTCCATAGTCTATGATCAATGGTTTCTTGGGTGGGGGGCATGGCCCTTAACTTAGTATGATATGGGCAATGATTACTCAGCAGAAATATCTTGAACATAATGATTTATGTGCAGCTTCAGCATGGGACCCCGATGTTCCTCTCTCCATGCACTCCCACCAGTAAATCCCCCACTGTGGCTGTATCAGATGATGGGGCTCCTGTACACACCTTTCACTGTGAATGCCAACTGTTCCACTAAGGAGGTAACCATTCCACAAGGTTTATGGGAGACCATGCACAAGGAGGTGGAGGATAAAGTGACCAAGGTGACTGCAGCAAACTGGGATGACAGGTTAGAGAACAAAACACACAGTATCACTTGCAAATGGCAGATGCTGGTTTATTGCCTTGTAAATTTGGGCCTATATGTAAATATTCACACTGGACTGCTGTAGCCCAGCTTTCAATAAGGGACTACAGCCAACTGGGTGACACATGATATTCGGAACACAACTGCCCTGAAGTTATTGTTGCGTTTCCAAGGGAGGTACAGTAGGTGAGGCACAGCCTTGTCAGGCTCCACTTGCATCACCTTGCAGTGCAGACACCTGCATCTGCAGCTCAGTGGGGGGGACAGTAACAGTGAGGCACCTCCTACAAGCTGTGAACTGCAGACATCACTTACACCTCCAAGGGACGAGGATTGGCATCCCCACCGACCCAAGGGTAGGGGTACAGTTAAATATAAGCACCCGACCCTCCCTGTGCAACTTCACGCAACAAAAAGCAGAAGGTAGAGAAGGAGAAAGGGTGCCCAGTGTGCTGTCATGACTGAATGATGGCAAGTCCAGAGACACAGAGGGAAATTAGATAGATTGCTATTGCTAATATAATTCCCATTGCATACCTAACTGACCATTTTGATTACAAACTCTTCTTGTAATAGATCCTGGATTTTCATGAAGTCAAAAGCGTGTCACTGAGACTGGCATGCAAATCAAATTAGAACCTTTCCCCCCATTTATGCAGTGGTGCGAAAAGGCAACCCTCCCCCCAAAAAAAGTAAACTAAAATTGAAATACACTTGTTTTTTTTTCATTTCATGTGAACTGCATTTACCAAAGATTGTATTACTATGCCATGGCAGTATTATTAAATGTGAGCTTTGCTAACAGTTTGTTGTATTTTTCAAGGGACTTACATCAGGGAAACATATTATCTTCAGTGAGCAGTCCTATTTTGCATGCTTTCAAAAAGTTTTATATGATCCCATTCTGAGTTATGGAAGATGAGTTCTTGTATGCAGTTCATGATATTTTTCTCATCTGCTGCATAGTTACAGTCCTGTAAATGAGATCCTTATTTATCTTGCCATTTGGAAATTTTTGCTTTACTCTACTCATACTAGAACCACTGGAGAGATTGTTGCTGTGGATAGTGGCAGACATAAAGGGGGTTAACAGGGGCGAAGCCACCTATCCATAAATTTACCTATCAGAGACAATGTGCAGTCAGGGTTTCAAGTAGCAGCACAAGACTGCTGTAATTGCACTTTTTCTCGATGTTTTGCCAGCTGCTGCTGCATTGCTGACTTGATCTGTCTGTGTAGTTAAAGCTGTGCACCACTTTGAGACACAAAACAATGATCTGTCTTGGCATTGTGACCCCCCCAATGCCTTAAGTGTTGTTGGTTGCACCTCCACCCTGCACTTTCTCAAAACAGGGTCCCACTCGAGATCTGCCACTGGCCTGCCTGGGCTACTTATATTTCCAGAAGTGAGATGGTCACCAGGAGATAGGATCAGGACTGAGGACACAAGCAGTTGCATTTCCTACCCAGACAGAGTACTCAATAGAGGAGATGCCTCTGTGACTGCATGGAAATGCCCATGGTGTGTTCATGTTGGGCAGTAGTGGAGGGGTGGCCAAGGTGGTAATTTCTTTGCAAGTGAGCATGATCCACTGGTGGGGTTTGCCTAAGGGTCTGTCAGTGTTGGATAATGGGGACCTGGGGCAAGGGACTGTACAGCACAACCTCCATGGCATTACTGAGACCAGAAGATCAGAAATGGAGCTACAGCAATTAGTTCCAAACCGCACAGTTCATTTATGTATGGATACAGGTGACCATGGTGGGGCTAGGAAAGTAGAGTTTTACACTATAAACAAAACTGCAGTTTCTAAAAGGTTGGTAAAAGGTTGGCAATGAAATAAACCAATCGAGTTCTACAGTGGTTCCTAAGGATGACAGTACTTGGAAATGACAGAACCACCATAGAAATTACTACAGCAACAATATCTCCTGGGGTCCTGGTGGGACTGGAAAGATGCAACAAGTCTTTAATGGCAAGATGGATAGATAAGGATCACATTAACGTGTGTGACTTGGGAGCATATGACAAAGGTTTATTTCATTAGTGAAACACATAGTGAAATACTGTACATGCTGCAACTCATCCTTCATGATGCACAATGCAATCATATAACTATATATAATGTATGGGGAGCCCTTATTATGTATGGCATACTGCTGTCTAACAATCTTGTAATCTCACCGATCTGATGGCAGTGCTATAAACCTTACTTGCCTTCTTCGTCACATCAGTGAGATTACAGGATCGAATCTAGTCAAGTGAGCTGAATTCTAGCACCCGAATGTTGGTCGTGCTTGCGCGATTGGTTTAAACTGTTCAACAGAAGCCCACAAGCAACAAGTAAGACCCTTTCCCATTCTGTCCTGAAAGTATTTACTGTTGCGACCCCATACACTATAAAAGACAATGGCTGGGGTTATGAAGTTTACCATGTTGAAAACTCCTCTTGTGGTTGCCATGTTGATGGTAAAACTCTTGAGCTTCGTTCTTGAGGTTTACAAGGTCAGCCTGGCAAACCGCTCAAGGGGTTTACAGCGTGGTAAACTTCATAATTCCAGCCATTATCCTCTATGTAATAGAAAACAAAATAGGAGGGCTCAGTAAAAGAAATGTTAAAAAAAACAAAGAAAAGTATTAGCAACACCAAAATTCAATAATACTGATATCACAAAATTTATATCTGTCCACCACACACATGGTGGGTACAGATATGACTTTCAGTTACATATAACCTGTAAAGGTATTGGGGGATCCATGATACTGCATCAACAATTTCTTGTCGACACAATATTTTCCCGATACTACTGTGTCACCCGCAATTGTGGTTGACATGGTGCCATGGAGAACAAAGTTGTTTTTTACAGCTGGCTGTGCCCACCGCACCCCCTAACTTACTATTATTAACTCTGAGATGGACCTGATTCAAGGATGGGGTGCAGGACCATGGGAAAGGGTGCCAGGGTCCCAAGAGACTTTATAGTGATATGACGATATTGTCAGCATCGATCACATCACTGCAAAGTTGTCACTGTAGAAATAGCATACTGGTGTTGGGCATGATATGCAAAGTATAATAACTTGGTTACCATGAAGACCATGGCAATGGGAAGTCCGAATATGCAAAACTGTCTCCTTGAATTCTTCTGGCAACAGTACAGCTGGACTTGGCATGGTGGAGATAGTCATCCTTCAAGACAAAGAAAAATAGATGGCTTATTTGTAGAGATGCAGTGAATTTAAAATTCGCCAGTGAAATTAACACAAAGTGGGCACTTTGCATTGCTACTCCGCTATGCGGAGTGGGCAATGCAAAGTGCTCACTTCCCCTTGTCATTACCACTTCGTGTTAAGGCGGAATGGTAACGTGAAGTAAGGCGAAGTCATTGTTTTTAATGGACTTCGCTATCCTCATTAGGATTCTAAGTGATCCACTTGGTGCTTCAGATTTGGCAGCACCCCACACATCACATGGCTTACAGTACTGTAAGTCACATGCTCTTTAGCTAGGCAAGAAGAAAGTGAGTCATACAAGCAGACACTTTTACTTTCTCCTGTGCAGATGGAGAGAGAGTAGTGTGTTTTATGACTGCTGATACTTTTAGATCAGAGCGAGGAGGAGATTTAAACTTTGATTTAGACCCAACAGCTTTTTTAAAAGCTACATTTTTTTTGTCTTTTCTGTACTCTTTTTTACTTAATTTGTTCTTTCTGTAAATTTTATTTTTCTTACCTTTATAAGTAGCTAGTTGTTTGTATGTGTGTGTGTGTGTTGTGTGACAGTGTGAGTAATGATTGCTTGGACTGAGGGAGCTCAGTAGGAGAGATGGACCAGGGTGAGGGAATGTCTGAGACGGGGCTGCATTGGGAGAGCGTGGTAGTGGTAAGCATCATACCATGTGCATGTGTGGAGGGCATGGGCACCCATTCCTGTTGGACCGCTCAAAACTTGTGAGTGCCCCCCCAAAGCAGGACCAGCACCACCTCCTGTCCTGACTCTGAGGCAGTTGAACCATCACCACCACCACCAAGTCCAGCACCAGGTCCTCTGGAGCAGGATGTGCCTGTTCCCCCGGGCCCAGGTATGGATCCCATCCCTGTTCAGCACCATGACCAGCAGACTTACAATACATCCAAGTAACTATTAAAAAAAAATGTATGTTGGGATTCATGACGTGATCATAAATCGTGATTTGTGACTGCATCTGTGACCATGATGATGAAGAAACGTGAATGCCTATGGCTGTACTTCCCCGGGCCCCGATGAGCTGTAGCTTAAAACTCCCAGACTTAAAAACACGTATCAATGAGTACAATGGTGGGGTGGTGAAGCCTGGAGAGGTACTACAAAACAGGCTTACAATACATCCTCCAAGTAACTAGAAAAAAATGTAATGTTGTGATTCGTAATGTGAATGATCATGAATCGTGATTTGTGACTGCATTTGTGACCGTGATGATGAAGAAACGTGAATGCTTACTGCCTATGGCTGTACTTCCCTGATGAGCTGTAGCTTAAAACTCCCAGACTTAAAACATGTATCAATGAGTACAATGGTGGGGTGGTGAAGCCTGGAGAGATACTACAAAACAAGTTTATAATACATCTAAGTAACTAGAAAAAAATGAATGTGATTCGTAACGTGAATGATCGTGAATCATGATTTGTGACTGCATTTGTGACTGTGATGATGAAGAAGAACGTGATTTGTATCACGAGTGACTCATGATGATGGTCCTGACTTAAAACGCATATTAATGAGTACAATGGTCATGCAGAATTAAGCACCACACCCGTCCAGTACTCTGAAGGGAAGCCAAAGAAACAACTGTGACTTAAGTTACAGATGGAGATTGGGCCCTAAAGGAATGCAAATGCATAGACAGATTAAGACTGCGCTGTGCACTGAAGAGATGCAGACACAAAGGCACAACACCTAACCAGTGCTCACCATCAGAAATTCAAATCTAGGAAAGAATACCTTTACCAGTTGGGGCGGGCCACGTGGTGGGGGGCAGTGTACTGTACTGCTGCAGTAACAGTCACTAGTACTAGTACCAGTACCAATACCAGTAAAGATACCACAAAGAAGTACAAAAATCACACAGCTGCAGTGGATAGCAGCTTCACATTGCTGAAATTATTATGTGGCACAATAAAAGGTGTCTGATTTGATGACACACGTCACACACATACTCACATACACACTAAGTAATGCATAGCAAATTGAAAACTTCAGTAATATAACCACATATTTTAAACAAACTAAAATTATGCACTGCTGCACCACAACAATCAGCAAAAAATGGCAAGAAATATTGAAAATATTACTGTGTGTACATTAACACAGTTAAACAAGAAAAATATCACCAAAACAGAAAGCACTGTCTTTTTCTCCAAGTTAATCTACCTACACCACAGATACACCCCTCCCCCAAAGCACACTTCCACTGTCTCTCAGTACACAGACTGAATGTTGTACATTAACATTTAAAATCCATACACAAACAATAAACGCTTGATGATATGAGCACAGGAAGGTTTCCTATAATCGATGAACTAAAGTTTCAGCAAAAATAATTACTCAAAAAGGCTTTTTTTAACAGCTTTTTGAAGGTTTGAATTGCAGAGATCTGTCAGAGCAGATTGTCTCCTACAGCTTCCTACACACACACTACCCCAAACTGAGGCTGTGCAGAACAATCTAGAGCCCATGTGACCTGAAATCCCATGAAACACTGCAAAATTTGACTTTGGAGCTTAAAAACAAGGCGAAGTAAGGCAAAATACATTGTTTTCAATGTACTTCGCCTTAAGAATTGGTGGAGTGTGGTTTGGGAAGGCAAAGTAATGTGAAGTCATTGTTTTCAATGGACTTCGTGTTACCCATTTGCAACACGAAGTACTCTGCTTTGCTTTAGGAGCACCCGACTTGCTCACCCGGTGGGATCACTTCGCTGAGCGATCAGCCACTTCGTCCACCACTACTTATTCAGAATTTTTTCAATAAATTAATACAACTGTGGCAATCAACTGCCCTTTAAACATATACAGCATCAGTGTCATTCAGCTCGGATGTCTCTCTCGCTATTGTGGTGATGACATGTTACAAGTGCACTACTCACCATCAGTGCACATGTGTTACCCTCAAGATGGCGCAGGCTTCAAAATACACTGTGATACAAAACTGCTTTTTATGGAGCAAAATATGATTTTCAGCATGCAGTGAGATTGAACGGCATGGAATGGTCCAATAAAACACACCACGAGGTAACATTTGTTTTTATTTTAGCAATGATCATTTCAGTTGCTTTTTTACAAGACTTCTTTAAGTTTGCTGTACCAATAAATTCAACAAAGTCTTTCAACCCTTTAATTCCAGTCTCAGGAGGATTATAAACTGTGAAAAAAATGATTTTACAACACACACACACACAAAGTTTATTCCAGTAGAAGCCATTCACAGTCTGTACTGGAATGGTCCGCAAATAGTTCAGTAAATTCTGAATTATTCCTATAATATACCAGAATTCCACTTCCCTTTTTTTACCCCTCTATCTTTCCTTACCAATTTATATCCATCAATTAGGCATATGTAACCCTTTTGTTCCCAGGGGTTACTAGAATCCCACTTAGAATCAGTGGCAGGCAGGGAGAGGCAGCTTGTGAGATGCCAGTTAAATGGATTTCACAGTGTCCCGCTCTGTTTTCAGACTCAGCTGAGCTGGAGTAATGATGTCATTTTAGAACTGTCGCAGCAGCATAAGCCACAATGGAATGCTAGCTGGGGGAGTTAGCTGTAGAATGTTGAGTTAGAGTTCCATGGTCTGTAGAGTGGAGAGTGAAGAGGAGGCTGCTGCCTGGCAGCTCCTCAGATTTAGCTCTGGCAGAGAGCTACCTCCATAGATTTGGGTAGTTTGTTCTCACCCTAGAAGAACATAGAAGACCAGAGAGTGAAGTGGTAGAGACCATTCCTAGGGGGTTTTCCAGTGTCCCATCCCCAGAGGGATGGGTGGAATTCCAGGATTCAGGGGCAATCCCCTGGTCCAGCCTGGACTGTGTTGAAGCTGCCTGAGATTCATCTGCTCTGTGAGTACCCAAGACTTTTATGTGAAAAATGCCCCGGGGTACCTGCATTCCTGTGGTGAGTTTTCTCTGACAAAATGTCACCAAGACTGTTTTTGTTTAAAAGTGTCTGCCTACTATGGGATCCGGAGAGACACTTACCAAGTACAGAACTTTTAGTTTGTGTCCGATTTAAAAGTGTCTGTAAAAGTGGGGGTCTAGTGAAGAGACATTGCCAGTTACAGAACTTTTAACTTCATGACACCTCAGAGGTGTGTAAAGTAGTATGTTAAATGTGAAAGACATTTCAAGATAGCATCTACAAGAGTTTCTGAGAAGGGTGTTATTAACCAGATGAATGGCCGAGTATACATTTGGAAGCAAAAGGTTGGAGACCCCCCATCTGGAGTAACCATGTTTACCTCCCCGGGATCAGTGTGTGCACTTTTGTTTTCTCTCAGTGCACTTGGCCAGAAAATACCCATACATGGGATTTTGGATTTTTCTGTGAGTCTGAGTGTGTTTAGAGGTGGTCGAGGGTGCCACCAGTAATTCCTCATGAAATATGGGAAAGTCTCTTAGTACTGGCCGAGGGTGCCTAGTCAAGGGAAGTGTACCAGTTTGGGCCGTGTGTGCCAAGTTCCATTCAGAACCTGAGGGTTCACTGTGTGTGTGCTCTGTACCTCAGTAATCTGCATTACTAGTGGGAGTAGCCCTGTGGGGTCCATCTTCACTTTGTATTATTCTCTGTGTATGTGAATAAAAGCCACACTCTAGAATCCCAACCTGGTTTGGACAGTACTGTTATTGCTTCCACTGTGTCTGGATTTACTTGGGTGCCCCTACCCAGAAGTACAAACCTAGCATAATGCTGAACAAACATTTTCTCCCAGGGACCCAGGTTGATGGCCATGATAAATTATCTCCCCAGGTGTGAGCCAGGTAGTTGCCACACTTGGTTTGCCTGTCTGAGGACGGCAGGCTCCGAAGTTGAAGTATTGGAAAACAGAACTGTTAGTAGTGACAACCCCCAACCCTTTCATTGGTGCCATGTGTGAGAGGAGCAGCCCTGCTAGTTGAACAAGGGGGGCTGGTGGGGGGAGGTTACATATAGATTTTTCTTTGTTGAAGGTTTTAGCCAGGTTTCAGTCAGACTTAATATATCCAGTTTATACAGAGAAATCTAGGCCTCAGTCTCTGATTTATTTGGTAACAGGCTGCACACATTTAAGTGGTCAAACTTCAACCCATCTGATTGTCAATGAGTTTGATGTGAAATAGGAGAAGCAGAAATAGGGCCAGGATTAAGCTCAATATCACCAGATAATATCAAAGACAGCCAAACAAATGGAGATATTGTACAGATAAAGATTACTGGCACTGCATTAGTTGATGATAACATATCTGTCCTGAGAGTCCCAAATGAGAACAAGGGAAACCAAGAGGATGGTCAGAGAAGTAAAGGCAGACACAGAGTTGCTTTATTGTGGAGGGGGTCAAGGGAGGGAAATAACAGTTGTTTAAATATATTAGGAAAAAAAGAAAGAAGAAAAGAGGAGAAATTGTTAGGTTAACAGGGGGAGGTCAGGCAGCTGTGGAGAATGGGTAGAACTTCTGCTCTGTATTCACATGGAAAAAACAAAGGGACTCTGTAAGACAGTGACATTAAGACAGTTGTAAGGTGGATCTCTGAGATGTGCCAGCAAGAATCTACCAGTGAAAATATTTGGAAAGGGCTATCAGCCTTAAAAATAGATATGGTCCCATGGCCAGATGGTATGCATCTGAGAGTGCTCAAGGAACTGGCAGTGAAACTAACTGAACACCTGGTAGAGCTATTCAATAGCTGAGTTCAGACAGGGGTAGCTCCAAAAGACTGGAGGGTAGCCAATGTAGTCCCGCTGCATAAAGGAGGGTGACAAGGAGCAACAGGGTGACTGCAAACCTGTCAGTCTTACCTCTATTGTGGGTAAACTGATGGAGTCACTAGTCAAAGAGGACGTTGTGTACTACCTGGAGAGCAGTGGAGCCCAAGATAGTAAACAGCATGAGTTTGTGGCAGGGAGGTCTTATTAGACCAACTTAATAGTATTCTTTGACTGAGTAATGAGGATAGTCGATAAGGGCCACTCTATGGATTTATGTTACTTCAATTTCTTTTTTTTTTTTTTTATTTTATTTTTTTATTTATTTATTGAGGTCTAGGAGAAACACCTGTGAGCAGATGCTCTTTTGTAGGTTCCAAGTCAGTTTACATAACATAGAGTAGATATAAAACAATGCGCTGTCATGGTACTAAACAAAACTGTGTGTTTACAGTGAAGGTACAGTTATTTGCAAGTGGCTTACACATTTAGACACAGCTAAGGCATTGTACAATGGATGCCTGGATCAGTGAGTTAGGCACACTTGGGGTGAAAAGATACAGTGAGTATAACAGTCACAGCTATGACATTGTACAATGTATGCCTGCGTAAGTGTGTTAGTATAGACTTAGGGGAGATTGGAGATAATGAAGATAACAAACAAAGTTGAACATGGGGGGGGTGAGGGGGGGAGAGTGAGGGGGTGCCCGGTGGGGAGAGGAGGTGGGCAGACAGGGGGAACCTTTCAGCAAGAGTTTTGACTCGATGCCTCACAGAAGGTTACTGAAGAAGCTAGAGGATTTGGGTGCATGAAGGGCACAGTTAGATAAGTGAGAAACTGGTTGGAAGGAAGACAGCAGAGGGTTGTGATTAATGGAGTCAAATCAAAAGAGAGAGAGAGAGAGAGAGAGAGATGTCACTAAAGTGGTGCCACAAGGATTGGTCCTGGGTCCAGTCCTTTTCAATATATTTCCCTTGCAGTTGCTAACCTACCCCAGTGTAGGTGTGGCTGAGGCACTTAATTTTAGTTTTTTGCATTTTCTATTCATTCTGCACTTCTACCTGTATTCATCATGTTGTTCTGCTTACACTTTACTGTAACTGTGAATTGCCTCTGTGCTATGTATTTTGTGTCCCATGTACCCTTTTCCTGGATTGCACATGGAAATGAACCTAGCTTAGTGTGGCTTTCTCTGCCACAAATTTTTCAAGTAAATAAATAAAATACGTTCATCAGTGACATGGGAGAAGGAATCCAGGGCAAGAGGTGTCTCCTCACAGATGACACTAAGCTCTGTGGAAGAGTCGACAGTGAATAGGGGGTTAGTGAGATGCAGAGAAACTTGCAAAGGCTGGAGATGGTAAAAGGTTTGGCAGTTGAAATTCAATGCCAGAAAGGATAAGGTGATGCACATAGGGAACAAGAATCCCAGAACAGAGTACTAGATGGGGGGGGGGGGATTAAGCTGGGTATGACCTCTGAGGAAAGAGACCTGGGGTCATCATAACTGACTCCCTAAAACAATCAAGCCAGTGTAACAAGGCCTGCAGTAAGGCAAGTAGGATGCTGAGGTGTACAGGAAGGGGTACTGACAGCTGAAGGAAGACGGTATTACTACCTCTCCACAGATTACTGGTGAGGTCCCGCCTTGAGTACTGTGCCCAGCTCTGGAGTCCTCACCTAAGGAAAGATAAAGACAGGTTGGAGACGATGCCATGTAGTGATTCAGGGCCAGCAGGGCAGGTCTTACTAGGACTGGTTCATGGCACTGAACATGTACTCATTGGAGACTAGATGAGAGAAGGGATATGATAGAGATCTTCAAGTTCTTGAAAGGAATGAACAAGATAAACTGCAAGGAACTATTTAACATAAGTACTGGATCAAGAACACGGAGGCATGAGTGGAAAGTGATGGGGGAGGTTCAAGAGGGAAGTGAGATAGTTTTATTTTACAGAAGGGGCGATGGAGCAGTGAAACAATCTTCCAGCTGATGTGGTGGGTGCTAAAACTATCAATGGTTTCAAATACGGCTGGGACTGAGTAAAGGGCTTAGTTGTTGCCCAGGGTGGTTGTGGTAGGGTGTGGCGTATGAATGTGGATAGTGTGGGTTAGAACACTGTATGGACAATAGGTCCTAGGTTTGTCATGTAGAAACAAAGAAACAGAATTCATCAGTAGAAAAGGACCACTTGGCCTACTCAGTTTGTCCAGATAGTCCCTGTTTAGTCTGTCTCCACAGACCCTAACAGGGCTCCGGTGACTCTGTCTCTCTTCTCTGCCCATTTCTTAAATTTCCTCCCCCTCCAGTTTCATTGAATAGACTTTAGCAAGGCATTTGACACAGTCCCCCACAAAAGATTAATAATCAAGTTAGCCAGCTTGGGAGTGGGTCCCAGTGGGTTCCAGGGTGGTAGCCTGGATTGCAAACTGGCTGCACAACAGGACACATAATTTAATAGTGAGCAGAACACATTCCAAAGAAAGGGGGGTCACTAGTGGAGTACCTCAGGGCTCAGTACTGGGTCCAGTCCTCTTTAACATCTTTATAGGTGACATCGCAGAGGGACTGGAGGGAAAGGTATGCCTCTTTGCAGATGATACAAAGATCTGTAACAGAGTTGATGCACAAGGGGGGGGAAGGGACTTGGCAAGGTTGGAGGAATGGTCAGACATATGGCAACTTAGATTCAATGCAAAGAAGTGCAAAGTAATGCACCTAGAAACAAAACCCAAGGAGAAAGAGTAGACAATAGCAGGGAGGTACTAGCAACAACAAAATGGAGCAGGACTTGGGGTAGTCATATCAGATGATCTAAAGGTGAGTAAGCAATGTGAGAAATCAGTAAGGAGAGCCAGGTGGATACTGGGATGCATAGGAAGGGCATCACAAGTAGAAAAGGAAGTGGTTATCCCTCTATACAGACAGTTGGCGAGACCCCATCTGGAGTACTGTGTGCAGTTTTAGAGACCTCATCTACATGAAGGACATAGACAGGATGGAAGCAGTCAGAGGAGAGCAACTAAAATGGTGCAGGGTCTGCATCAGAAATCATATGAAGAGAGACTAAGAGAGCTTAATATGTAAACCCTTGATGAAAGGAGGGACGAGGGGACTTGATTTTATTTATTTATTTAGTTTTTGTTGACCGGGTAATTGCACTAGACAAATCCTGCCTATTTTCAGGCATGACCCGGGGGAGGGGGATACAGATTAGGGTCAACTGACCTTGAACCAGATAAAGCTGTTGGTGGTAATTTTTTTTAGTGAATGATAGAAACATTCAAGTAACTCAAGGGAATCAACAAAGTCCAGGAGGGTAGCATCTTTCAGAAAAAGAGATGTGTAAGAACAAGGGGACACAATTTAAAAATAGAGGGGGGACGGCTCAGGGGTAATGTGAGGAAATATTTTTTCACGGAGAGAGTGGTGGATGCGTGGAACTGCCTTCCTGGGGAGGTTGTTGGGGCTAAAACAGTGGGGGAATTCAAACATGCAGGGAACAGACACAAGGCAATTGTAGTGGGGGTAGCAGAAAGTAGGCTGTTGGTTAACTAGAATCTGCAGCTTATCCAGTAGGTAGGGAAATGGGCAGACTGGGTGGGCCAAGTGGTCCTTATCTGCCGTCAAAGTTTATGTTTCTATGTTTCTGTTTCCTAATATTCCCCTATGTTTATCCAATGCATGTTTGAATCCCCTACTGTTTTCACTTTCACCACTTTCACTAGCAGTTTATTCCAAGTGACACTACTCTTTCAGTGAAGTAATACTTTCACACATCTCACCTAAATTTTCTCCCCCTCCAGTTTCATTGCATACTCTGAGGTTCTGAGGCTCTTCCTCATTTGGAAGAGGCTCCAGTCCTCCACCCTGTTCACCACTGTGAGGTACTTGTAGGTCTCTATCATATCCCCTCCTGCTGTTCTGTTTTCCAGTGTGTACAGTCCATGTTGAGATCCCTCAGTCTCTCCTCATAGGGCTTTTGGTGCAACCCCTGTGCCATTTTAGTTGTCTTCCTCTGGAATGTCTCCCCCATGTTCTTTCTGAAGTGCAGCCTTGAGAACTGGACACAGTACTCCAGGTGAAGTCACATCAGTGAGCGATATGGGGGCATGGGTGTAGGCAGGCATACTCCAAGCACTCCATGGTGTGCAATTTTATTTAAGGGGGTAGTAAATGGGCTCTGAACTGCTTCCTTTTTTCATGAAAACTAAGAAAATACTGAACCTTTCTGAATTTTATTCATAGGAGTCAAAACTAGAAGGACTAGTCACTAATACTGTCTTAGTATCCCAAGGAAAAAACAATTTTCTAGGCTCTGGGCTGGTATGTGGGTGTCTTAGGGAACAATGCATTGTATTTACCCATGCATGGCAACAACCACTGTCATGAGAAACAAAAGTTGTATTTATTGTGCCAAATGAGGCAACAAACATGGTCCTGGTGTACATTTGTATATTGTCTGGGTACACCCCGGGGTGGGGTGGGGTAGCATTTTGTCCACTTGGTGTGCAGATCTGAAATACCTGGCTACACCACCTCCATCCTTATGCTGGAGATACCTCTCCCCTATGTATCCCAGCCTCCCATCGGCCCTAACTACTGCTCTGTCACACTGCCCTGCCACTTTGAGGCCATCGGGTATGATAGCCACAAGGTCTCATTCCTGCTTAGTGGCTGACAATATCTTACCCACATTCTATACTCTGTTCTTGGATTTTCTATGCCCTAGGTGCATGATTTTGCACTTTCTAACATTGAACCTCAACTGCCATGCTCTTGACCACTCCTTGCCTTTCTCAAGATCCCTAGACATTTTTTTTCACCCCTACCTTATCGTCCACCCTATTGCAGATTTTGCTATGATCCGCAAAAAGGCATACATTCACTCTTAGTTCATCTACAGTGTCACTTATGAAGACATTGAAGAGGACTGATCCCAGGACTGAGCCCCGCGGCAATCTGCTGGTCACTCTCACATCATTAGAGTGAGTGTCATTAACCAGTTTCTATCAGATTCACCACTTTGGATCTTACCCATAAGCTGCTCAGTTTCTTAATCAGTGTCCTGCGTAGCAAAGTGTCAAAGGCCTTGCTCAAGTCCAGCCAGGTCATGTCCACTGCCTTCATCTGATCTGTTTCCCTGAACACCCAGTCAAAGAACTCAATCAGATTTTTTTGGCATGACCTCCCCCCTATCCATGCTGCCTTTGGTCCTGGCCATTAGATTCAAGATACTCTACCAGCCTTTTCTTTAACAGTGTTTCCATTAATTTCCTTACCGCTGAGGTGAGGCTAACCAACCTAGAGTTACTAGCCTAATCTCTGCTGCAGCCCCTATGTAGAGGGACCACATCTGCTCTCCTTCAGGTTAAGAAAGCCAAGCCTGACCATATATATTTACAGGATACCCATCTAGCTCAGGCTAAGCATATAAAATAGGGGAGTCAGGCGGCTTCTGAAGTTTATCCCCCTTGAGGCTGGGAGATAGGAGAGGGGGTTGCAATATTAGTCCCTCCTCAGGATAACCCCCACTCTTGGAGGGGTGGGTACTCACAGATAAGGAGGTCTGTCTAGTTTCAGCTGCATCCAGCTTGTAGAAGTTTGTGAATATATGTAGAGTAGATCAGCTGGCCACTCTGCAAATGTCAGCTGGAGATGCAACCTGAAGTTCTGCCCACAAAGTGGCCATGGCTGAGCGGACTTTGACTGGACCTAGAAACTGCACCCCAGCCCTTTGGTAGGCAAGTATAGTGGCTGAATAAATCTATCTTGCAACTGAGCCATCTGAGGCCTATTTGCTTTGTGTTTGACCAGGCGTGAGTACAAGAAGACTCGTAGTCTTCAAAATCTGTTCTGTTCTCTTGAGGTAATGTTTAAATGCTTGTCTAAGATCTAGAGTATGCAATTCCCTTTACTTCTCATTCCTAGGCTTGGGACAGAAGGATGAAAGGATTAACTGCTGGTTACAATGAAAAGTGGAATTCGCATTTGGCAGAAATCCAGAGTCAGTGCAAAACATTAGAAAGTCCTGATTAAAGACAGTATTAAAGGAGAACTCTGATTTAGTGAAACCGCCCACTCCACCCTCATAGCCTAGACATTTATTTTATTTTTGTAAACTGCACTGTCAAGCAACATGGTGGGTGCTGCATGGTTCCATCTCATGCTAAGAGTGTGGTGCTGCACTGCTCACTTGTATGCCCCTTAATACAAACAAGCAGTGTGATGCCACACTCTAACATGAGATGCCATCGTGCAGCATACGCCATGTTGCCTAATGGCAGAGTTTACAAAAATAAAGTGTAAACACTTACAATTTCTTTAGTGTGAAAAGCCTAATCAGGGGATGAGTCTTTGGGGGGTGTGGGGCAGTTTCACTAAATCAGAGCTCTCCTTTAAGACTCTTTGGATGAGAGTGCCCCAATATGTAAACTCTGTATCAATGGAAATCTGTAATGTATGTATGTCTTAGCCCTTTTATTGTATACTCTATAACATTGTGAACCTGCAATGTATGTATTCCATCCTGTGTGTCCTTCCACCCTATTTCCCCCAGGCCACATCTGGAAATCAGTGGTTCTCCGCTCAGTATGCCTGTCTGGTTAAACTCTTGAATAAATAAATAAATAAATATCACTGACTCATCTGGCCATGATAATGGCAATGAGAACAGCAACCTTAGTCAAGACATGGAAAAGAGAGGTGTCCACTTACAATTCAAATGAAGCTGTGGTGACAGCCTGAAGAACCAGATTTGGGGGTTTATGGGCAAACAGGATGAACTAGTCATTTTTTTTCTGTTGTCATTATCCATGTTTTTATGTTCTGTTTAAGGCCAAAATAATTCTAGGGTGCCTCAAAAGGGTGTGGGTAACCAGCTGATTAAGGGAAATAATCCAACCATTTTATATTGCCCTGGCCAAGCTTCACCTGGAGTATCGCATGCAGATCAGGGCTCATCAATACAAGAAGGACAATGAGGTGGTTCAGAGGAGACAACCCAGAGCCACCAAAATGATAAAGGGTATTGAAGATGACTGCTATGAGGAGAAACTCAATGTCCTTCACATGGTCACCCTGGTGATAAGGAAGCTGAGTGGGGACATGGTTTCAGATGTCTGCAAACCAAAGTGTATAGCCAAGGTGGAACAGATGGAGATGTTTGATATGAGCCCCAGTATGATGCAGGGACACCCCATGAAGGTCAAAGACGGCAAATTCAGGGGTATAATTAAAAGGCACTTGTTCTCCTAGAGGGTAGTAAACCTATGGAACAGACAGCTAAAAGAGACACTGGACATAAAGAGTGTACAGGCCTTCAAGGTAAGTCTGGACAAATTTCTACTTACCAAGGGAATCACATGGTATCTTCAATAGTAGTGTTGTTGGAAAATCCTTACAAATGAGTTTATGTTTGCATAGCATTCTTGTTGATACCTGCTTATGAAGTGTGGGGCAGGGTGGGCTTGATGGACCTAGCGTCCCTGCCACCAAAAATTAATACAGTATGTAACTTTGTACACTAAGGGCTCAACTTTAAAAGCCCAGAGAATGATGCAAGGTGCCTTCGTCAAACATAAATGATGCAAGTGGTACCTTGCATCAAAATATGCAGCAATCCCAATTTTCAAATGCGTTTACATCAACAAGGGGAGCCATTGTGACAAAGTGCCACTGTGCCAGGTTAAAAGGGAGCTTACAACATGCTGAGGCTTCAACATCCTTTTTTGTGTGAATTTACAAGCCCAGTTGTGGACGCAGCAAGGAGCTCCACTTAGACCAGCCAGAAGGTGGTCTAAGTGACATGAGCTAGTGATATATACTGTGGCAAAAGGGGACTGGGTCTGACACTGGACTGCCAGGGAAGAAAGGGAACAGGAGGTGGCATAGGTGGAGTCGTGGAGGCAGCTGGGCATGAAAAGGGGTGACGTGGCACCTGGCAGTGTGAGTTTGCTTTTGCATTTATTTTTCTAATGTCTATCAATTCCTGTTAGATTAACACAAAGTACTGTACCTATTAATTATACTATATGGGGATCCAGGGACAGAAAGTGCAGCTGATAGGGCTGTGCCCACCTGGTGCCATGTCACGTTCTGTCCCTGGAACCCCCCCCCCCCATACAGTATAATTAATAAGTACAGTACTTCAGCAATAAGGCATGATGGGACATTGGTGGCACTAGTTTTCCCCCATGGTTAGGGGCATAGTGAGGCACAAGGCAAAGCTGAGTGCCTTCAGCCTCCTGACCATGGGGGAAACTTAGTACCACCAACATCTATGGTGTGCCTTATTGCTTATATAAAATGGACCCATAGGCAACTGTTAGAAAAGAGCACTCTGGCTTTGATAGAGTCATGGAGTACCTAATCGGCCTTCATCACAATGTAGAAATTATAATACTGGGCAACTTCAACATCGACTGGCTTTCACCTGAAGCCAAAATATACAAGGATGCTATCACGGCACAGCACCTCATCCAACTTGTCTCTACTGCAATCAGGTGCAATTATAGGACTGGGTCACTTTCGCTAATTGACTGGATTCTGTCAAATCATCCGGAATGAATCTCCAAGGTCTTAGTGCTCCCTGACACACCATAAATGACTACTCACCCATTATCTGTATCTGGGCCAATAAATTTGCTAAACCCCCTCCTGAGGTAATCTACACCAGGGTGATGAAGCATGGGCACCTAGAGCTACTAAAAACCCATCTACACAGACTGGATTTGTCTACACTTGATTCAGGCAATGATATCAATCAAGCCCTGGACATGTTCATCAACTGCTTTACTGAAGCCTGCAACATATATGCACCTGTGAAGAAGTTTAAGGTCAAAGGAAGGTTCAACCCATAGATACCCCCTGCACTCAACACGTCTCAAACATAAGGACAACCTTGGGTTCCGTGCTCGATCCACATCTACACCTGGGGATATAATTAAATATAAAACAGCTTGAAATGAATGTACACATGCCATAAGGAATGTGAAAAGCAAATATTTCAGGGAGGCACTCTCCAACACATGGGGGGATGGGAAAAAATTCTGGAGTAACATGAAAGACCTTGCAGGGAAAGACCCTAAATCTCCACCCTCCATGCTAAACATTGACGGAACTCCTATGCTTGACCTTGGTACTGTCACCAACACCTTCAATGCATTTTCAAACCTGGACAGTGTACTACTACCGGACTTTTTTGATGCCCCTTCCACCAGCACTCACCATGACACTGCTGACAATGGCTGCTCACTCCCGAAATTCTACTTCAAAGTGCTACCAATGCACTTAGCCTGTACGTAAATTCACAAAGCCATCCATAATTCAGGGTACGGCGGTGACTCCCTCGACCTGAAGCTGATTGCACTTGTCCTAGATGAAATCCTTGAACTCCTGACAAATATCTTCAACCTATCTCTAAGGCTGGCCCAATTCCCATCTCTCTGGAAACAGGCAACCATTACACCTGTATATGAAAGCGGTGATAGGTCACTGCATACCAACCACAGACCCATCTCCACCCCTCTCCCAATCTAAAGCCCTGAAATGAATCATATCAGACCAGCTAACCGAGTATCTGGTAAAATATAATATCCAGTGCCCTGAACAACATGGATTTAGAAAAGGGCAGAGCATTACCACTGCACTACTGGAATTTATGGGATTCATCCACACCACCCTTGACCAAGGAAACTGTGTTGGTGCAATATTCATTGACCTTACGAAGGCATTTGATACCATCAGTCATCCACTCCTACTCAGGCAACTGTCAACTATCGGGCTCTCCAAGGATGCTCTGCTCTAAATAACAAGCTATCATGAGGGAAGGGTCCAGCGAGTTAAGATTGCTGATGTTGACTCTAATAAGAAACTGGTCCTCTCAGAAGTACTGCAGGGGTCCATCCTTGGACACGTACTCTTTAGTCTCTCCTGATTAGCTTCCCTAGTGTCTGCCATCAGAAAATACTTCTCTACATGGATGACGCAGTCCTGTTTTCTAGCCATTGGGACACCAAGCATCTAGAAGGGCAGCTACAGCGTGACTTCAAATGCGTTGAGGAATGGTTCAACTCACACAAACTTGTCATGAACTACAGCAAGACAAAAGTTATGACTTTCTGCAATGCAATGCGCAAACATAACTCTCTACCCTTCATCATTACTAACCATTCTGGGGTTACACTGGAGCAAGTTCCTCAGTTCAAATACGTCAGCAGTACTCTGGACTTTTCCATCTCTTATGCTCAGCACATTGACAATGTTGCAAAGGCCGCTAACATATGGATTGGCCTGCTCCACAGGCACAAACACTGTATGACCACAGAGGCCCTCAGACTGGCTATCTATAGTTCTGTCACCTCCATCATAGACTATGGGCTCATCATCTACTGCTCCACTTCTCCTACAGCCCTCCGCAGCATATCTGTGGTGCTCCACAAAGCATGCAGGCTTCTTACAGGCACTGCCCATTTAACACATACTTGTGACTTGTATGCCCAGTCTGGGTGTCTCCTCATCAGCAGGATCAAATACCAGACCTGGCTCTTAACCAAAAAGGTTCTCCTTGGGCTCATGACACCTGGGGTTGAAAAGCTTCTGACTGCTCACTGCAGCACCCAACATACTCCAAGTACGCTAAGTGAAACCTTCCAGGTCCCAGATGCCGGACAACTATGGTCCAGAGGTCATTCACCCACAGGGCCCCCCAGTGGTTTAATTCACTCAACAAGGAATCCGTTTCAGCCACTATATTCGCCCCATTTAAAAGGCAACTACGTCTTCACCTCTCTACTATCAGCCAATGTGACTGCTTCTTCTAATTGGTCAACCTCTACACTCACGCCTGGCATCGTGTGGCTCTAAACTCAATCTGGTCAATTATCCTTGTCCTCCACTTTCTTCCCTCTTACCTTACCCCTCCCCCCATTCCTCTCCTACCTCACCCACACCCTCCCATCTTTAAGCACTTCAGACTTCTGTTCCCTCTACCATGCATTTCTCATACCAACCACCCCCCCAGACAATGGCCCTTCAGCCTGCCCACTCCATCCTGCCCCCACCCTCCCTCCCCACCCCTACTGGTTGCTCATCTGGCCTTACTATCCTTTTGCTGTCTCTCTGCTTGAAATATGGTAATTTGTTTTTTGAGACTCTGTATTAATGTTTACCTTTGTTTGAATGTTAACTTTCCATCCTTTGACATGGAACCTTTGTAAACGAGCAGTTCTTGCTCAAAGATACTTATAATCTTAGAGTTTAATAAATAAAAAATAAAATAAAAGAAAAAAACTCTGAAAGTTTTTGAAGCAAAAAAAATATAATAAAATGTTGCTAAATAATGTAAAACAGTTCCTCCACAGATATTTTTCACCTGTCAGTCATCTGTCTTTCTTCACATTCAATACACTGTGTGATTGTTTACCATGGAATAGAAGAATATTCGAAGCTCTGCATTATTCCAGTAGCAAAATGCCGCCCCCCACACACACACAGAATGGAAACATGGAACACATGAATTCATAATTCTTCAGAGTTCCACTGCCATACAGACACCCACACACACAGGCATCAAGTGGAGCCAGAACCTCAATTTCATCTGTTGTCAGGTAAGGAGAAGGAAGCTGTCTGGCAAACTGGTAGGGATAGAAGGATTTTTCATGGTCATCAAAGAAAAATCAGCAATGGAAACTCTGAATAGTACTTGATTTGTTTTAAAATGAGTGGAAGGAGGGACTCTTCAGTGAAAATAACATTACATTATTTACTTACTTTCTTTCTTAAACTTAATAGACTTTCATTTCTAACGTCTAGCTGAAGTTTTTTATGTTGCTTGCACGCATGCGCAAGAAACATATTGAGGCAGCTTTCCAGAAGCAGGTTGTGGATTTGGCGGCACTGTTATAAATGCCCCACAGCGCAAGAAGCTTGGCCTTTCACCACAATGCCGTGGTATGCTGCTGCTGACACTAGTTCAGCCAGTGTGCCATAACCTTGAAATGTTTCAGCCTCTGCAATCAGGGGCCGCCTCGTCATTGCAGCGTCAGCGATTCGCTGCAATGAGCAACCCGTCATTGCAGGGTGGAACGTTGCTACTGTAATATTGTTTATGAACATGGCAGCGCCTTGCTACCATGTTCACAAACAATATAATCCAGCCCCATTGCCGAGGGGGTGCCCAATTCCCCTAGGCAGCATGTGCCCCTCCCCACAGCAGTGTGTTTTTGCTGATGGGGGGCCCCAATCCCCGTTGGCTTTCATCCCCGATGCTAGTTGACTTGCTGATGGGGGAGCCCACTTCCCATCTGCATTATGTCCCCTGTCCCTGTTTGATGTGCCAACAGGGGAGCCCACTCCCCGTCGGCATCAAGTTCCTCCCACAAAAGAGTAGCAGGAGAGTTGTGCCGAGAGGGTGCCCAATACCCCTCAGCTCTTGTGCCCCCCAATTTTGTGCTAACTGGGGTGGCCAATACCCCGTCAACTGCACACGGCCCCCAAAACATTCAAGTGACATGCTGGGAGCCCACCCTAGCATGCCTAATGCCCCTGTAAAGAAAAAAACATCCCGCAATGGGGGTTTTTAAACCTGTAAAAAAAAACGGTCCCTCGTGGTCTCCCTGCCCTCCCACAACCTGCACCCACCCACTGTGCACCCTGCATCCCCACAACCCCTTCACCCCATACTTACCTCGGGTCTGGCGCGATGATCTTCAGTGGACCGGGAACACGTCTGCACTCTTCAAAGCCGACCGCAAACTGAGGTAATGCCGGTAAGCTGTATAATGGAATGAATAGGGCTTTTTCAACTTTGATGCATATCTCAGGTATTTTTTGGAATTTTGACACCAAATTTTCAACATGGAGTTTTTGGGACCCCTCCTCGTGAATTCTGCCACTGTCATGGCATTATTCAGCCCTGAAAGGTGATTTTGTGGTCACTGCATGGAATCCCCTTTTGGGACCAATTAACAAAATGACTGTGCCAGTGTTCATGAGGTGGGCTCTCAAAAAGCCTATGTTGCAAATTTGGTGGAAAAAATCCAAAAAAATGACTTTTATGAGTGTGCATTGTGCAGTTGCTACGCACTCTTGCAACTTCATGAATTTGCAATATTTTCATGCCAGATGTTCAACACTGCCATTTTTTCACACCTCCTTGTGAACAGTACAGCTATCATTTTACGCATCCTGGCCGAAATGTATTTTCGCACTTCTGACGCAGAATTTTATATTGATTATTTTTTATTTATTTTTTTGTTGACAGGGTAAGTGCACTAGACAGATCCTGCCTATTTCAGGCACGACCCGGGGGAGGTAGATACAGATGAATGCCAACTGACCTTGAACCAGATGAAGCTGTTGGTGGTATTTTTTTTAGTGAAAGCATGGTCGCTGTGGGAAATCAGTGTTCGGGACCAATTAAGAAAATGACAGTGACACTGTTCATTAGCAGAGGTCCTAAAATGCCTATGTTGAAAATTTGGTGATGATACTCCATAAAATGACTGTGTTACGAGCATGCATTGCACAGTTTGCATGCACGCTCGTAACTTCATGAATTAATAATATTTTCACTCCAGATTTTCAACATTGCCATTCTTGTGTAACTTCTTTATGAACAGTATAGCCGCTGTTTTTCTACGCTGGCCAAAATGTGTTTTCGCATTTCCTGGCGCAGAATAACGCCGGTTGCTGTGGGAAATCCATGTTCGGGACACATTATGGAAATGACAGTGGCACTGTTCATTAGCAGAGGTCCTAAAATGCTTATGTTGAAAACTTGGTGATGAACGTCCATAAAATGAGTGTGTTATGAACGTGCGTTCCTGCAGTTTCCACACACGCTCGTACCTTTGCAACTTTGCAATATTTTCACTCCAGATTTTCAACATTGCCATTTTCCCACACCTCCTAATGATCAATGCGGCTGTCATTTTTCACATCCTGGCTGAAATGTGTTTTCACTCTTTGGGTGCACAGTAGTGCGGTCGATGTGTGAAATCAGTGTTCGGGACAGATTAAGAAAATCACAATGACACTGTTCATGAACAGAGGTCCGAAAATGCCCATGTTGGAAATTGTGTGATGAAACTCCATAAAATGAATGTGTTACGAGTGTGTCTTGTGCAGTTTCTACGCACCCTTGTAAGTTCGCAAATTAGTAATATTTTCACGTCAGATTTTCAACACCAGCATTTTTTCACACCTCTTTAAGAACAGTACAGCTGTCGTTTTTTACATCCTGGCTGAAATGTGTTTTCACCCTTCCGGGCACAGAATACCACAGTCGCTGTCAGAAATCAATGTTTGGGACAGATTAGGACTGAGTGAGTGAGAGAGGGGGGGGAGTGACCAAGCTCAACTGAGCTCTGTCAGGATTGCTATGGATTTCTATGTGGGCAGGAAAAGGCACCAATGCAGGCAGGAGCCCAGTACAAAAGGGCAGCCTGCAGCGCCAGGAGACACAGAACGAGCGAGTGAGTTAGGGGAAGTGAGTGAGCTCAACAGAGCTCTATTGAGACTGCTGTGGATTTGTTTGTGGACAGGAAAAGGCAGCAATGCATGCAGGGGCCCAGTACAAAAGGGCAGTCTGCAGCGGTGTGAGAAACAGAACAAGCGACGGAGAGAGGGGGGGAGTGAGCAAGCTCAATGGAGCTCTGTAGGGACTGCTGCAAATTTCTTTGTGGGCAGAAAAAGGCACCAACGGAGGCAGGAGCCCACTACAAAAGGGCAGCCTGCAGCGCCAGGAGAAATAGAATGAGTGAGTGAGACAGGGGGAGTGAGCGACTTCAACGGAGCTCTGTTGGGACAGCTGCAGATTTCTTTGTGGGCAGAAAAAGATGCCAATGCAGGCAGAAGCCCAGTACAATAGGGCAGCCACCAGTGCTGGCAGAAACAGAACTAGTGACTGAGAGAGGGGACGTGAGTGAGGTCAACAGAGCTCTGTTGGGACTGCTGCAGATTGCTTTGTGGGCAGAAAAAGGTGGCAACAGAAGCAGGAGCCAAGTACAAAAGGGCAGCCTGTAGTGCCGGGAGAAACAGAATGAGCGAGTGGAAGGGGAAAGTGAGCAAGCTTAATGGAAGTCTATCATGACTGCTGCAGATTTCTTTGTGGGCAGAAAAAGGTGGCAATGCAGGCAGGAGCCCAGTACAAAAGGCCAGCCTACACGGCCAGTAGAAATGGAATAAGCGAGTGAGAGGGGGGAGTGAGCGACCTCAATGGAACTGCATCGGGACTGCTGCAGATTTCTTTGTGGGCAGAAAAAGCCGCCAATGCAGGCAGGAGCCCAGTAAAAACGGGCAGCCTGCAGCAGCGGGAGACACAGAACGAGTGAGAGAAAGAGGGGAGTGAGTGAGTGAGTGAGCTCAACAGAACTCTTTTGGGACTGCTGTAGATCTCTTTGTGGACAGAAAAGGCAGGAATGCATGCAGGGGCCCAGTACAAAACGGTAGCCTGCAGTGGCGGGAGAAACAGAACAAGCTAGTGAGAGAGGGGAGTGAGTGAGTGAGTGAGCTCAACTGAGCTCTATCATGACTGCTGCAGATTTCTTTGTGGGTAGAAGAAGGCAGCTGTGCAAGCAGGAGCCCAGTAAAAAAGGGCAGCCTGCAGCACCAGCAAAAACAGAATGAGCGAGTGGGGAGAGTGATTGAGCTCAACGGAGCTCTGTTGGGACTGCTGCAGATTTCTTTGTGGGCAGAAAAAGGTGCCAACAGAGGCAGGAGCCAATACAAAATGGCAGCCTGCAGCACTAGGAGAAACAAAATGAGCAAGTGAGATGGGTAGAGAGCGATCTCAACAGAGCTATGTCAGGACAGCTGTGGATTTCTTTGTTGGCAGAAAAAGGTGCCAATGTAGGCAGAAGCCCAGTACAAAAGGGCAGCCTTCAGCGCCAGGAGAAACACGATGAGCGAGTGAAAGTGGAGGAGTGAGTGAGCGCAATGGAGCTCTATCATGACTGCTGAAGATCTCTTTGTGCACACAAAAAGGCAGCAACACAGGTAGGAGCCCACTACAAAAGGCCAGCCTGCAGTGCCAGCAAAAACAGAACAAGCAAGTGAGAGAGGGGCAGTAAGCAAGTTCAGTGGAGCTGTGTCAGGACTGCTGCAGATTTCTTTGTGGGCAGAAAAAGCAGCCAACAGAGGTAGAAGCCCAGACAAAAGGGCAGCCTGCAGCGCCAGGAGAAACAGAATGAGTGATTGGGGGGGGAGGGGGAGTGAGCGACCTCAACGGAGCTCTGTCGGGACAGCTGCAGTTTTCTTTGTGGGCAGAAAAACATGCCAACACAGGCAGGAGCCCAGTTTAAAAGAGCAGCCTGCAGCACTGAGAGAAACAGAACGAGCGAGTGACAGAGGGGCAGTGAGCAAGCTCAACGGACCAACGCAACCAACATTCGGCATTGACAAATCCTTGTTTATGTATGAGTAAAGGTTGCTGCCATGTTTGTGATAGAAACTAGGAAGTAAGTGGCTTATGAATTCTATGAATTGCCCTTATTGGCAGGGACTTGTTTTTAGCCATTGATGGTGCTCTCATACTGCCATGACTAGAACCAAGTCTCAGCAGTCAGGACACAGGGATTTCCATGCCCATTTTATATTTTGTGGTAATCTAACAGGAATTGATATACATCACAAAAATAAATACAAAAGCAAATGAAGCCCGTCGGGTGCCACATCACTCCTTTTCATGCCCAGCTCTCTACCCTACTCCCTATGCCAACTCCCATGTCCCTTCTGCCCCCAGCCCCCTCCTCTCCAGCAGATACACCACTCCCGCAACCATCCTGGCCCTTCTAGTGTAGTGCTAGGTGGAGAGTGAGGGGCTGGATCCCTGTGGCAATTCCTGCAGGTGCACCATATTTGGTGCTAGCCTGTGGCTGCAGCGACTCCTGGGTTTTTGGTACAGGGACCCCCCTTTTGTAAAATTGGGCACGGGGTGACACGCCTGGAGTTCACCATAGCCATAGAGTGATGCAACTTGTGTTAATGTAAGGGATCTTTGAAAATCGAGCCCTAAGGGTTGAATTGTGTCTGATCATAGGGTAACAGTGTATTTTATTTATTTATTGAAATGTTTCACCAGGAAGGCAAGCTGAGCAACAAGTTGCTTGTCTTCTGGTGCCACCTGGGGGTAGGGAACAATGGGATAGAATACAAAGAAATGTTACAATGTTGGAATACAATTTGCTTACTTGCATACAATGAGAAAAGGAAGGATTACAGGTGGATCACATTGGCTAACAATGCAACAGTTAACTATAGTAAATATGAAGACACATATAGCAATTTGGCAACAGTTGGTGACAGTTGCTAATGCTGTAACATAAATAATAACTTGGCAACAGTATGTAGCACTAGATGGTAAGGTGACACAATAGTAATTGGAAGCCATTAGTGTAACAGATTTTCAAGATTTGCAGTGATTAGAGTAAAGAGAGGAAGAATGGAAGGAGGGAATGAAAAATTGCAGAGGGCAGAATGAAAGAAGGAGAATGAAATTTATGGAGAGACGCAGACAGAACACAATTTTTGAGGCAAACAGATGACAGAGTGGACTAAATTGTGTATAAGAGGGATATGGGGTAGGTTATAAGTGCTTAATCGAGTGTAGGGGTAGGCCAGTTTAAGGCTATGTTAACTGGAAGGGGGTTAGGAGGAAAGGAGAGATAGAATGTGGCAGGGTGATAAGAGAGAGGCATTATAGTTGGGGGGTTATCCAAGGGGGGAGGAAGGGAAGGAGTTGCAATTCAAAAGTGTCCTGTTACCCCTATCTGGGTGGGGCAGTGGACAGCCCAACTGGTAGGACACAGGTTATAGGCGATGAGAGTTATTTATATATAGTGATGCGAGAGAAAGGGGTGTTGAGGGAAGGATATTGTGAGGGGAGTAGCAGAGGTCAACTATAGTAGGGGGGGTGGTACCCCACCAGTGTGCTGGTAGAGTAGAGTAGAGCAGTGTAGAGGTTAAGCTGATGCAGTAAGCCTGCCTCTGGACAAATGATTTATGAACTCTTTCTCTTTTCCCTTTATCTCTATCTTGCACTGAAAATCAACTTTTTACAAACCTTTTATCTGAGAACAGGGGCAACTTTTATTAGTACATCTGCTAAGATCCCCTACACTCAACTGCTATAAACTATACCTGAAATTACTATACCACAGAAGGGGGCATCTTAAGCTCATGCTATACATATCTACTCATATGCGGGGATGTGCACCCAAATCTGGGCCCAGAAAGGTGAGGATTTATAGAACTAAAGGTACTAAACAGCAATAACCTAAGTTTTTCACACTTCAGTGTCAGAAGAATTGCACCAAAAATAGATCTGGTTAGGGAGTGGGCTCTGCAATGGCAACCAGACCTTCTAGTATTAATTGAGACATAGTTAAGTCCCAGGACCTCAAACAGTCAAATACACACCCCATACTACCAGCTGTTGAGGAAGGACAAGACTAAAAGGGGGGAGGTGTGATCATCTATGGTAAACAACATATTCAGGTGACAAAAAAGTCCATGAGTGTAATCATCTTTCCACTGGAAATCCTGGCCATAGAAATAAAACTCCTGCATGCCCAACCCATCATACTTGTAGGCATCTACCACCTCCAAAATGCCCAGGATTGGTCTTCAATGATCTACAAGATGAATTGCAGAAATTTTCACATAGGCATGAAATACTATTGTTAGGGGACTTTAATGTAAACTGGAACCTAGTGGACCAAAATATCAAACTACTCAACTTAATCACTAACCTGGGCCTCACTCAACTAATAAAGAACTTCACAAGACTAACTCTTAGAGACCCTAATGCCTCCACTCTGGACCTTATCTTCACCTCCAGTCCCTCTCATTACAACACCGCAGTCATAATAGCAGGCATGTTCAGTGACCACCAAGGGATCATATGCGTAAGAGGTATGACACACAAAATAAAGGGATCAAATGTGTCCTACAAATCCTGGAAACACTTTGGCTACCTAGCTTTCATAAAAGACTTGTAATTAATAACATGGGACAGACTCGTCCTGATACCCATGGCTAACGATGCATGGAAGTTCTTTCTAATGAACTCAGACCAATTTACAACTCCCACATTCCCCTCAAAAGAAAATTAACTAAAATAAGCAACACCACTTGGTACAACAAGGAACTGATCAAGTTTAGGAGTCCCAGAGACAAACAGTGGAAACTTGCAAAAAAAATAAACAAACAATAATCAGTTGGACTGGTTACAATTTAGGGAATCCAGAAACCAATACATAAGCGAGATAAAAAAGGCTAAATCAAATTACTACAAGGAATCCATTCTGAACAATATCAGTTCTAATCCATGCAACTTCTGGGAACTCCTGCATAAGCTGCAGAATCACCACAGAACCGAACTCCTGAAACACATTTGAGATGGATGAACGAGAAGTCCCACTGGGCCAAGAAGCAGTCGATGGCCTTAATAAATTTTCTAGCATCACTGCAGAGGCCCTAGGAACAATAACTAAACCACCCCACACTCCCAATAAGAACACGGAAGACAATGCCAAAAGAGAGAGCAATGTTGTCTTCCGAGAAATCAATGCTGAACTTGTCCTGGAGGAACTGCTCAGACTGAACACAAGAAAAATGATAGGGCTAGATGGGTTACCTACAAATCTACTAAAATCTGCCTCTCCTGTGCTGGCCAAACCTCTCCCATACCTCTTTAACCTGTCCCTATGAACAGGATAACCCCCATCTGTCTGGAAAATATCAAATGAAAACTGAGTCTTCAAATCAGGGGATAAAACAGATATACTGTAGGTAACTATAGACCTATTTCCTTACTACCTATTACTTCCAAACTGTTTGAGAAACTGGTTATTAAACAAGTAACTGCCTACATGGAAATAAACAAACTGTGGGACCCATATCAATCTGGCTTCAGGGTGAACCACAGCACTACATCAGCCCTGCTAAAAGTAACTACCGACATCGGTTGGATGGTCAGACCATCACTCCATTAGATTCAGTTTTGAGGCCACCCCTGTTAGGTCTGCCCCTACGGAGATGGTTTGATACCGCCCTTTGAGGGGTGTATCCCCAGAGGACCTGATGGCAGTGTTGGACCTATCGAGCCTACCAATAGATTGCATGGATCCAGGTGTTCTGCTACGTGCCTATAATGAGGCAGTAAGCGGGGGCCTAGTTCTATTACTCATTTGTGTTCGTCCTCTTACTCCTGCTCCCAGGTCTCCTTGGTTTGATGAGACCATGAGAATTGAGGAGAGTTGGGCGAAAGGCTGGAGAGGCGTTGGCGAAGGTCGGTCGTGATGATGATGACAAGCTTAGTTTGATGGACCATTATTTGGTCTATCAATCCGCAATCTCTCGTAAGAAGGCAGAATTCCTGTTCAGAGATAGTGGCTGCACAGAACAGACGGCTCAGCTCTTTCGGACTGTGGACAGACTGTGCAATCCAGTCTGTCTTCAGCCCAGAAGAGCCTTATCTCAAGAATGGTGGAGGAGCTGCTCTCTTCTTTGCAGATAAGGTTGCCAAAATCAGATCGGACATTCGCTCTTCCCTCCTAATGGGAGCAGCGGTGGTCGTCAGAGATGTCAAGCACCCAGTTGGATTGGTCTGACTTAGCCTTCCCATAATCGAGGATGTTGTGATGATCATTCGAGCACTGCAACCGACCTGCTGTAATTTGGACCCTGGTCCCACGCCTCTTAGTGGGTTGCGTGGATAAGATTGGCCTAGTCCTAGCTCTGATCATATGGAAGTCTTTGGAGAGGGGGAATTTTCCAGATCCCCTCAAAGAGGCTATAATTAAGCCCCTTTTAAAGAAACCCTCCTTAGACCCATACTGTCTAGCAAATTACAGGCCAGTCTCTAACTTACCCTTTGTGGGTAAAGTTATTGAGAAAGTGGTCGCAGTGCAGTTGGAGGATCATCTGGCCAACAACAATATCTACGATTCGCTCCAGTCTGGATTTAGGAAAAGGCATAGTACTGAGACGGCGCTCGTGCGGTGCTAAATGACCTCCTAATGGCTGAGATGTAGGACCCGATCCATCTTGGTACTACTTGATCTCGGCAGCATTTGACACCGTTGACCATGGTGTGTTATTGGAGCACCTGCGGTTAGTCTGTGGACTGTCTGTGCAGTCCTCAGATGGTTTCAATCTTACCTTGAGGGTAGGGACTCAGAGAGTGGTGTCGGGAATTTTTTCCTCAACATCATTCTCCTGTCCTGTGGGGTACGAGGGCTCCATTTGCTCCATGTTGTTTTTGGTGTATATGCTACCATTAGGGGCGATTATTAGATGGTACGGTCTGGGTTTTCACTGCTATGCTGATGATACCCAGCTGTATATGTCTTTTGTGCCCGGTCAGGACGCTGCCTTGTCGGTATTTAATAACTGCCTTGAAGAAATCCAAGAATGGATGAATGGGAGTTGGCTGAGGTTAAATCCGGAGAAAACTGAGGTGTTGGTTGTGGATTTAGGTCGCTGTGAGGCGAGTCTGCCAGAAGGATCACCCTCAGGCCTATGGCTTGGAGGTGTCCAGCTGGCGACCTCAGACCAGGTGCTAAACCTGGCATAATACTTGATGACTGTTTGACACTCAAATCCCAGGTGTCAGCGGTTGTGAAGACTTCCTTTTTCATCTGAGGAATATTGCCAGGGTGAAGCACTTGGTTCCTCCAGAGGACCTTCCAACATTAATCACGCCTTTGTTACCTCCGAGCTTGACTACTGTAACTCCCTATACCTAGGGCTATCGGGGTTGAACTTGCCATCTGCAGCTGGTGCAGAATGGCAGCCAGGCTGTTGACTGAGTCTCTAGATCCAGTCACATAACGCCTGTGCTCCACGGACTGCACTGGCTGCCAGTGTTTTGGCGAATCACCTTCAAGGTCGGTTTGCTGACCTATAAAGCCCTACATGATCTGGGACCTGCCTACCTGAAGAGCTCCTGGCCACCCATAGTCCCTCCGCCCCCTCCGATCCACTGACGAGGGATTGCTAGAGATTCCAAAGAGTGCGTTTGAAAACATCTGGTGCTAGATCTTTTAGTTTTATGGCACCTACCTGTGGAACTCTCTACCTCGTCAGGTGCGAGACTGCCCGACCGTCCTTAGTTTTAAAAGGGAGTTGAAGACCCACCTTTTTAATATAGCTTTTAAGGATTTCTGTTGATTTGATTTATTATATTTATTGTCATATTTTTCTGTACAGGCGCTTTGATTTAAGAAAAGCGCCTTTTAAAAATAAAGTTGAAATTGAAATTGAAATTGAAATCGAAATCCAAGAAGTCTTAGACAAAAGGTTACTGGTGGGTGCAGTCTTTATAGACCTGAGCAAAGCATTTGATACCCTAAGTCACAACATCCTACTTGATAAACTCAAAGAAATCTGGCTGGATGCAAGGGCGCTAACATGGTTCAAGAGTTACCTTAGTGACAGATTTCAGCAGGTTACCCTGAACAAACACAGCTCAGACTTGCTGCCATCGGTACTTGGAGTCCCCCAAATCACTATACAAGGCCCACTGCTCTTCAACATATATATGAACTCCCTGAAATTCCCTGTCCCTCAAATAAACTTCCACATCTATGCAGATGATACCATAATGTACACATCTGGTAACTCCCCAGAACAAATCCAAGTGGCCCTGCAAGAGGCTTTCAACCTTTTGCAAAACTTCCTGTACAGCCAAAAACTAGTGCTCAGTGCAAAGAAATCAAATGTTATGCTCTTTCAGCTCCATCACAAACCTGTAGGCACATCAGAGACGCTGGACATACTGTAATGACATACTCAGGTAACAAACTAGAAATGGTCAATGCCTACAAGTACCTGGGAGTATGGATAGACTCAAAAAGTAAATAGAGTGTCCACATAGACCAAATGACCCAAATCCTTCACATAAAACTAGGGATGCTCTGCCAACCTTGAAACGAGATACCAAGAGAAGCCAGAATTAGAATTGAAGAGACAATGGTCCTGCCTATTATGGACTACAGTGATGTCCTGTATGGTGGTGCATCCAGTTATGAACTAAATGAAATTGATTTACTCTACAATAACTTTGCAAGATGCATACTGGGTGCTCCATGCATAAGACATCACTGTTTACTATACAGAGAGCTAGCATGCGCAAACCTGGAGGGCAGGAGGCAGACACATACAGTACATTAAATCTCATGTTCAAAATATACAAAAAACATCTACCAGGGTACATTCTAGACAAAATGGAACCCAAACTTTTTTTTATTTAATATGCTTTATTGTACAAGAAATGTGGAATACACAATGAAAACAACAGGTCATGCAAATCCACCACTAACAAGGATGGGAATAAGTAACATGAGATTATGCAAGGTAACATTTACAACATGTACTACACTGGTTAATACATTGCAACACCTTTTTTATTAACACCCCTTCCCATCCTCCCTCTGCTTAAAATCTCCCCATTCCCCTTCCCTACCCCATCTGCCCTCTACGCTCCCCGGAGACAAGGGTCAATAGTATAGCAAGAATATTCCACACTTAGTCATTAATTACCACTAGCTGAAAGCCAAAGTGTGCTCTTGCATAATATTAACCCCTCCGGATTACCCCTTGGCTTAGAAAGAGTCAGCCCTGGATCCTTCCCCCAACTCCACTAGGTGGAGGGGTGCAAAACAGTAAGGAGGGCCTCCAATTTACCCCATTTTTTGGTGTAAGATGAAAGCCAATTCCTGGTGCTGGCAATGGTTTTTCTGCTCTAAGGTTAAACAGTTTCATTCAACCACTCTGGCAAAGAGACAACCTCTTGATCAAGCCAATGACGGAGTATCAACTTCTTGACAATTAGAGCTATAAGTAAAATATGAAATCTCCTCTCCTTTACCGGTATGTTGGCCACATCTCCCAGAATACATATTTCAGGCTTGAAGTAATCCTGCAGGCCTAATATGGGATCTAGGTCTAGCTTAATCCTTTCCCAAAGGGGTGTGACTTTGGGGCATTCCCAAATAATGTGGAGAAGGTTCTCTCAACCAAGCCACACCTCATATATTGGCTACTAGGGAGCCTTCCTATCCTGTGCAAATGGGATGGAATAAGATATACAGTATATTGTGTAGAATGTAGAACTGTGTAAGATGCAGTTCATCATTTGACACAAAATGATACATATTTAGCTTAAGGGTGTCCCAGTTAATAGCAGAATTAGGAAAGCAGGATAGCCAATATTTAGATTCGCCCATAGCCCCTGGGCAAACTCGGTCAAACAGGACAGAAACTAGCTGGGAGACAGCATGTGGCTGTGAAGCTAGTGATATAACCTTGGAGATAAACTCACCTTGGTCTGTGGACCAGTTGCCCCATCCGAACCAAGCAATTAACAGGTGCCGCAGCTGAAATACCTTGAAAATGCCACTTGTGGGAATATGGAAGTAAGTCAGTAACTGTTTACTGCTAGGGATTCATCCCCCTCTCAGGAGATCAGAGACCATTTTACCAGTTAGCTCCAGGTAACTTGAATGGGACAGCATCTGGCCTCGTATTTTAAAGTTTAAACTCCCACAAAGTGGCTGAGAAATATCCTTTACATTGTTGTACTGCATGGCTCTACACAATTGAGCATGCACTTGTAGAGAAGTACTGTATGTAATACAGATTTTTTGAGGGATATGGAAAGTTTACGAGGGAGTATAAAGAAGAGACTGGATGGAGAAATGCTGAAAAAGCAGAGTTGTTGCTATTCCACTTGCAGTCATATTGGGATATATGCAGGATCCAGAGATATTGCGGCCCACTTGGCATATTTCGAAAAATGACTAGCTAAGTAAATAGGTGAAGAAATTGGGAAGCTTAAGACCTCCCAGGTGTTTTGGGGCCCCAACTTAATGGAGGTCTTTCTAGGTTTTTTGCCTTTCCAAATGAAATTTGAGATGATTGAGTGAAGATGTTGGAACCAGCTGCAGGGAAGAAAAACATTTAACATGTCCAAGGGGTAAAATACCCGAGGGAGTACATTCATTTTAATTACACTGAAGTGTACCTACAAGGAAAGAGAGAGGAGATTCCATCTTTCAAGGTCCTGCTTAATGGAGTCAACAGTTTTATTAAGGTTAAGCTGCTTCACTACGGCTTGACTCCGAGACAGGTAAATACCAAGATATTTCATGCTCTTCACCCAAGTTAACCCTAAATACGCATAGTCGGCAGGGGTGGTTATGGGGTTCAGGGGCATGGTAGTGTTTTTTCAACATTAAGTTTGTATCCTGAAAACTTTCCCCACTCCATAATAAGACAAAGCACCTCTGGCAGAGACGGACGCAAGTTAGATAGGTGAAGCAGGATATCATCGGCATGCACCGACATTCTAAGATCAAAGGTCCCCACTTGAATGTCCTATACCTGGGGGGACATTTTCAAAAGATAGACCAGAGGTTCCATGTATAAATGAAATAACAAGGGTGACAGAGGGCATCCCTGCTGAGTACCTGATAATAGAGAAAGTCCATTGGATAGCACACTATTGCAATATACCTTTGCTTTTGGACCAGAATACAACACTTTTATGCAATTAATAAATTGTTCAGGGAAACAAAATTTCTCAAGAACCAGAAACATAAAATCACACCAGACTCAGTTATATGCCTTCTCTGCATCTAGGGACACCAACGCCATGGGGGTGCTGGCCTTCACAGCCGCAGAGAAGATGTGCAACAACTTCCTGAGATGATCAGCCGAGGTTCTACCCCTCATGAAGCCAACCTGTTCTGGCCCAATCAGACCATCCCAAACCTTCATAATCCTGGAGGATAAGATTTTTGCAAAGATCATAATTCATGAGGGATATGGGGTGGTTACTGGATACCCTGTCGGCAGGTTTGTCCAGTTTGGGCAATACAGTTATTAGGGCCTCCAGCAAAGACAAGTCGTAATACCATTCTGACAGAGAAAGGAGAATAACTGCTGAAGAATGGGGGAAAGGTCCTTTGCAAAAGATTTATAAAAATTTGAAGGGGGGGTGGCTTGGATGCTGATTAAGATGGCAGCCTAAGTCTTTAGCTCTTCCCTTGCAAAGCCCCATCCATGAGTTACCTCTGCAATCCAGGGGTGAAGTTGCCTCTAAATGCTACATCAACTACCCCACCTTGCTCCCATTGGTTTGGCAGTGCTCTTCTTTGGCAGTTCGACCTCTGGTAATTGCAACAGTAGCACCTGTGATCCTGCGAGCCAGACCGAGCAATATTAGGTGGTGTAGGCCTAAATTTCCTCCTCGTCTACCTACGGATGGAGTGGAACCCCCGCTGCAGTGGTTTCATCCAGCACTCTGACACACCAAAAGTCTGTTCTACCTGCCTGTCCTGACCTCTAGCTTAGCTACTGCAAAGATTCTGCTCTCACCTTTGGGATACAGGCATGGCTGCATCGGCCCACCAAAATTCCCCATCCCCACCTAGCAAGTCGGAGGCCTCAGCCCAGCTACCCAGTGTGGGTTCATCACTACAATATATTATGGCCATGCTTGAAAAGTTACTAATGTGGGTTGATGGAATTAATGAGGTCCTGATGGGGACTGTGGCAGATGTTCGCACCCTCCAAGACAAAATGAACGTGGTGCAACAAAAAACGGATGAGCGAGAATCTCAACAAGCTAAATTATGGCAGTGCTTATGCTTGCATGAAGATAGGTTGGCAGCCCTTTGAGAGTGCACAGAAGACCAGGAAAATCAGGGATGCTGAAATAACGTCCATATTCTCGGCGTCCCAGAAGTGTCCGAAGGCGCCAACATGGAGCGATTCCTCAACAAGGTTGTACCATTGATGCTGGCAGAAAGATGGCATGGTCCTGTTGTGGTGGAGAGGGCCCACAGACTGTCAAGCAAAGCCTGACCCCTAGTGAACTCCCCTCATCCTATGATCGCATACCTTCTCCGCTACTCAACTAAGGAGAGGGTACTGTGGGCAGCTCGAAACAGGGGTGAGATTCTTTGGCAAGGACACAAATATCCTTTTTTAGGGACTTCTCCAGGGAGGCTACAGCTAAAAGACAAGCTTTCACTCCCCTTAAAAGGGTGTTGCAGTCACTAGGCTTCAAGTATATATTCCAGAATCTTACCTGCATACAAGTAGCAAAAGACGGCAAAGAATTCCTTGCTTCTAGGCCAAAAGAGATGGAGGACTGGGTTGCAAAACACTGGCTACATTACAACCTTAGAACTACAGAGCCCAGATGCCTCTGGGTACCTAAGGACCAGCATTTTTCCCAACGGGAACCACTCTGAGGGGAGGCATTTCCCAGGGAGTTCTACAAAGCACCAGACTGGTCCACTTCAATAACTCCCCCCAGCTTGCTGTCCTGGCATGGATCTGTTACTCCCAAAGATGGATCACCACCATTGCAACAACCAGTTCAGCAGACTGAGGGGATAGTGCTGCAACAGCGAGCTTATTCACATCCTGCGAGACCCAGACAATGAAGCCGCAGTACACTGGCGCAGTCTCCAGACGAATATGCAGCCATTCCTCCCTCGAAGCTATCATGAGATGATTCCTCTTCTGACTTAGAGACTCCACTTAATTTGTCAAAAGATACTTCCCCAATGGATGTGGCCCCCATCCCGGATTGGTCAGCAGCCCCAGCGGACCTTAATGAAGCAGAGGCTCAGAGGCTGACTAGGCCAGGGATGAAGTCATTTGCCGCAGTTGCGACCACTGGTTTACCAGTCCCAGAACACGATCTACCCATCACTCAGCAGCACTGTACTTGAGACATTCCACTGTGCTACAGTGTTAATAAGCTGAGTGAAGGGTTGTAATCACTACTTGCATATTGGGCTTTATGTATCTGTGTGGGGGGCTGCGGAGGGGTTGTTAATGAGTGGGCTCATGATACTAGTTATAATATGTCTTGAGGGAGATGCCTCCTCTCCAATTTTCCCTCTCAACAGACATCGGAATTAATAGAAGGTTTGGTGAGGGCATGGTGTGCCCTTCCCTCCCCTCCTGAGCATTATTCAGCTTGGTGGTTCCCTGCCAGGTAGGTCTGTTTCCAGATTAACATATGGGATGCCTGCCCAGATCTTGTCCGGGCACTCATCTGCAATATGCCATTGTTGGACCGCTTGCCATACTATTTGGCTAACGATGGTGAGCCATTCATGGCCCTTAATGGGGCTAATTCCATCTCCCCCCCCACCCTGTGCCTGCCTATAACATCCCCCCCATACCCTCTGCCTAGTTCTTTCCCCTCTATACCCCTGGCTGAGTAACCTGGCTGTTTCAGGGGGCAGGTAGGCTAGACAAGTGGGCTAGTGTGGCAGTGCACCCTATCTTTCTGAGTATACCTGACGTGCACCCCCCCTTCCTTAGAGTATTCTACGTGTTCTTTAATAGTTCATTGTTAAAGCCAGCTTATGTCTACACTGGACACGCTCCCTTCTGTTAAATGAAGCCGGCTCAGTTTGTTTTTTAATTACTTCCAGTTCGTGTTTAAATACTTAACTTGTTTAGATTACATACTGCACTATACTATTATCATATTAATACTGTTGTCTTGTTCTCTCCAATTGCAAGTAACCAAAGTATCCTGACTGCACCTCTCTCCAGCTAACTCTGAAGCTTAATTGTCTGTGATTCTCTCTGGCTTAGCAGCTAACACCCCTCGCTCTTTTCTACACTCTTACTATCTGCCTCTGGTTTCTCGGGGTGAGTACTGTTGATTTTTTTTATTAGTTTTTTTTTTTTTCTTTTCCAACTCTCCACTGTTCCAAGATCTGTCATGCAGAATTCAGAGTCTGGTGTTAAATGTGTATCATGGAATGGAAAGGGTTTAAACCACCAGGTTAAGAGGACCAAGGTCCTGTAGCATTTACAATCCTTGCAGGTGGATATCACTCTCATTCAGGAGACGCACTTCACTGCAAGAACCGTACAATGGCTAAAAAAGTTCTGGGTGGGGCGAGTGGTTGCCAGTTCAGCCACCACAAGTCCAGAGAGTGGCTATTTTGGTTTGTAAGTCCTGCTCTTGGGTGGAGTAGGAGGCCACCTCTGATGTTGGAAAATCTATATGGTCCCAACAAGGATGACCCCGATTTAAACCAAGCTATTGTAATGCTCTCCTCCAACCACCCCCAAATCCCAATCCTGATTGGGGGGATTTTAATCTGGCACCTGACATTTTTGTGGATAAATCTGAGCCCACCCCTCGGACCCATCCTAAGGCCCAGGCTGCCTTACAGGAGCTGATGGATGAGTGGCGGCTAATGGATGTGTGGCGCAGAGACCACCCAACAGAAAGGGATTATACCTTTTACTCAGCGGTCCAAACCACTTACAGCCATATTGATTTATGGCTCGCCAACTCCTCTGCATCTCAGTGCATTCTGTCACCCCAAATTGGTACCATCCTGATATCTGATCATGCTCTGATCCTCTTCTCCTATGTTCCCTTGGGGCAGGGAATGGTAGGCACCAGATGGCGGTGCACTTCTACCTTCATACAGGACATGGAGTTTCACACTTTGGTTCAGGCTGTGGCTCGCGACTATTTCAAATCAAACTCGAATGACGAGACACCTTACAGTGTAGTCTGGGAAGCCTTTAAGGCCATATTGCAGGGCCATATTATTTCGTATGCTGCCTCGAAGAATAGAGCTCGGAGAGTGGCCCTCAACCAGCTTCAGTCAGAGCTGACTGTATTGGAGGCCAGATTCAAGGCATCTTTGGTCACCGACCAGGACCAATCCCTTATAAGGGTGATTGTGGGATTGAAATACCATATCAGTCAATCAATCAATCAAATTATTTTGAAATACCATATCAGTCAATCAATCAATCAAATTCTTTATTTATCTAGGCGAACACTATTAAGCAAGCTCATTTACAAGGCGGACCTGCATTACACAAGTCAAGTAACAAGCATTTATATACAGAGAAATAGACAGTAGATGCAAGAGTACAACAGTACAGGTAGGCCTGCAAAAGACAGGATAAGTAATAATACATTTGGGTTCAGGTAAAAGACAGTCAGTAAGGGTATACATAACAATAGGATAGCAAGTCAGTAAAAATTTATACCAGATACAACAACATACATGGTTTAGTATTCCTGTAAGGTAAAGGCATTATAGTCCAGCGAAGAGATTAGTTGAAGTGGATGCTACAAGTGAAGAGACATATGTAGTCAGTTTAAAAAGACCCAGGCCTATCAAGGGGGAGACATGTGTCGGGAGAAGTGGGTAACCAGTGGTGGGAGGGGGTGTCCTGGAACTGGGATAATACTAGGAGCGAAGGAATGAGATGCTGTGGGTATACAAGGAATAGGTGGGTGAGGGAGGGTGAGATTTAGGGTGGTAGATAAGTAAATCTAATATAAATATTTTACTCCAGCACAAGGTGGAATGGCTACTCCTGCAGGCAAATCATACCTACTGGGATGGGGGAGGATAAAGGGGCAAGCTGCTGGCTTATCAGTTTGGGAAGCAGCAGGTCTCCACCTGAATACATGTGCTCAGAGGCCCGTCGGGCCCTGTGGTCACTGACACAAAGGGGATCAATGACCATATGAAGCAATACTACCAGGTCCTATACCAGTCTCATGCCTGTCTTGATGTAGACCAGCTGGCAGCTGGGATCAGAGATTTCTGTCAGTCTTCGGAGGTGTTTTATTTATCTGAGGCTATGAAGGAAGCCCTAGACAAACCCTTTACGGAGTCAGAGCTTCAGTAAGCACTCTCTCAGCTGGCGAAGGGCAAGGCTCCGTGTCAGGATGGGATGGCCTCTAAGCTTTACCAGCTCTTAAGTCAGGATATCACTTCCCCTCTTCTCTCTGTCTTTCAAGAAGCACACTCCACTGGGATACTTCCTCGCACTATGAGAGAGGCCCTTGTCACTCTCTTACCAAAAAAATCTGATGATCCACTTGATTGTGCAAACTATTGATCCCTTATCTCAGTGGATACCAAGGTTGCAGCAAAGATTCTGGCTAACAGGATGCTTGAAGTGATACCAGTCATAGTCCATCCACCACAAGTGGGTTATTCTAAGGGGAAATCTGCAGCTGACATCACCAGGTTAATTTTGAATTTGAAATGCCTGGTCAGACACTCTAAGACCCCCATGGCTGTGATGCCAGTAGACTTTTCTAAAGCATTTGATTCTATCAAATGGTCTTATCTACATGAGGTTCTTCGAATTTATGGGTTTGGCCCTTAATTTCAGCAGTGGGTCTTGACTCTTTACATATCCCCTGTGGCAAAGATCCTGACAAACAAGGATATCTTGTCTCCCTTCCCGCTGCACAGGGGCACCAACCAGGGCTGCCCGCTCTCACCCCTCCTTTTTATGGTATCCCTGGATACACTAACCAGGAAACTTATCTCCTCATGTGGAGTCCAAGGGGTACAAGTAGGGAAACACTCCTATCTAGTTGCTTCCTACGCAGATGACTTGCTGCTCACTATCTCTCAGCCCAAAGATTCTATCCCAAATGTGTTAGAGGTCCTACAGGGTTTTGCCCACCTCTCAGGGCTCCAGATCAATAAAAAAATAATTTCTCACTTGAATGCAGCCTGTACTAAGGACTGTCTTCAGGGGACTGACCTGGCCTGAGCTCCCCAAGGCTTTTCTTACCTAGGAGTATGAATTTCCATGGACTGGCAAAACCTAGAAACCAGCAATTTCTCACCTCTGATCTCGCAGCTTGCCACAGAGACTAACTGATGGCGGAGACTTAATCTATCCCTGCAAGAGAAGGCTGCAGCTATTCACATGCTTCTGTTACCCAGGGTGGCCTATCTCTTCAACAACCTTCCCATCCCATTATCGTCCAAAGTGTTCTGGGCCTTGGACAGACTGATCTTCTCTGGGAAGGTAAAAAGCCACAGTGGAGCCATAACCAGCTACAAGCTCACTGGACAAGGGGAGGACTTTGGCTGCCACAGCTGCAAGGATATCAATTAGCCTACCTCTCTGCACAAGCTACTAAATGGTTTGTCCCATCCCAGTCCCCTCCTCCTCTATGGGTACAGCTAGAAACACCAATCCTGCAAGGTCCCTCCCTCCCAGGCCTCCTGCTGGCGGGGACCTTTCCCTCTTCTTCCATGTTTTCTCCGGTTATGGCAGAGGCCAGAAGAGCCTGGTGTCAGATCATGAATCTCTCTGGGACCCCAAGGCATGGCTCCCCCCTATATGATATGTCCACTTGTGGAACAACTGCCTACTGACAGTGGACAGAAAACCACTGCACTGGCCAAGCTGGGAGCAGTTGGGGAATTTGTACCACCCAGGACCTATATATGGACAATTCCTCTGACCTAATGTACTTTGAACAATTTGGGATGCAGTTTGGTATCCCAGCAAAAGATTTCTGGAGATATCTGTAACTCCACAGTGCAGTTCACACTCTCAAGTCCTCCCAACCGCAGGACCCTAAGTGGTGGTGGCTTGCCACGTTGCACACTAAATCCACTTCCTGAGGCCTGGCCGGGCAGTTTTATTGCACATTAAGGGACTCTCAACTATCTTATGCAGAATCTGGCTGAACTAAGTGGGGTGAGGACATACAGTGCCCCATCTCACCAGAAGTCTGGTCTTGCTGCCTGCGGTTGTCTCACTCTGCCCATAAGGATGCCAGGAGTCAATTAATACAGCTTAAAATATTGTTGCGGTAGTATTGAACCCTTGCTGCTCTCCAGTCCTGGAGTATATTACCACAAGCAGAATGCTGGAGGTGCCAGCCGAGTCCTACCTATATCCTCCATACTCTGTGGCAATGCCCGCACCTAGTTCCCTTCTGGTCTTTGATTACAATGGACTGCTCTATTGTAGTGGGCCAGTCCATCAAGTTATTGGGCCCCATGCTTCTCCTTGGTGACCGAACATACCTTCATCGGTTGACTCCCACTCACAGGGAGTGGGTCTTGGTGACCCTGCTGGAGGCCAAACAGCTTTTGTAAATGAGATGGAGGCAGCCCACACACACCCCAGTCTCTGCTTGGCATGCAGCCCTGGCTAAGTTGTCAGTCATGGAATGAGTCACATGTGCCAAGCATGGTCAGTTGACCAAGTATTACAATAAGTGAGAGCCTTATCTTTTAATTTGTCCGTCTGTAAGGTCCCTATACCTCCTCCTTGCACCCCCCAGTTTAATACCCCCACTCTGGATCACCTCATCTCACTCTTCTTACTCACAATGCTGCACAAGAATATGAATGAGAATAACTGCCTCCTGTGAAATTCTTGACCCCCTTTCTGGTACTCAACCTTATGCTCCTTATAAATACTCTTTGTTACCTTTTCTCACCCTGTCAGCTGAGAAGTGCAATTATACAGTATTCTTTGCCGAATACCGCCTAATAAGCTTCCCTAAAGGCAATATTCTTTGATCTATACAGCATGATAGTTGAGACCTTGGATGTGTTCTTTACAGTATTATCCTTCATTGTTGCTGAAGCAATGTTACTTTGCATATGCTTTCACCTGTTTGATGCATGTAAGTCATCTATTTTTGTTAAGTGAAAAATCAATAAAGGTTTTATATGATAAAAAAAAAAAATTGAGGGGAAGCCATCCAGGTCAAGAGCTCTATCAATGAGAAGGGACTTAATGGCTTCTAGAATCTCCTGACAAGAGATGGTGTGCTCCAGGAGCATCTGTTGTTCCTGGGTCAAAGCAGGCAAATGAACCGCATTCAAGTATGCTTGGGCCAAACTCTGAACAGGGGGATTGGGCTGAGAGGAGTACAATTGGGCATAAAATTGGTTGAACTCCTGAGCTATTTCCACTGGGGATGTCTTAAGAGTTCCATCTGCCTGAGACGAAATTACCTGAATCAACCTAGAGGCCTCCTACTGTCGGAGACAGAGGGCCAGTAAATGGCTTGCCTTGTCCTCTTGGTCCGTGTATGTGGAATTGGTTTTAAGGATGGCATGTTCAACTCTGTCCCTTAGTGCTTCAGCACATTGGTGCCTGAGCTTGGATAAATCCAAGCAGTGTCAGTGGCTCAGTAGGTAGCACACTTGCCTCTGGGGCCAGGAGATCAGAGGGATGTGGGTTCAGTTCCCACATCTGGCACTTGGGTTAATATCCTGGTACTGACACTATAGAGCAGCATGAGAGGGGTGCTGCACTTCTGAGGTGCCGTCTTTCAGATGAGACATTAAACCGAGGTCCCATCTGCCTGGATTGGTGGTAGTTCAGGTGGATGTTAAAGATCCCATGGCACTTATCAAAAAGAGTAGGGGAATTTCCCCGGTGTCCTGGCTAAATTTCCCTCATTCACTATAAATACCACTAACAGCTTACTGTGGTTCAAAGTCAGTTGGCATTCATCTGTATCCCCCTTCCCCCAGGTTGTGCCTGAAAATAGGCAGGATTTGTCTAGTGCACTTACCCGGTCAACAAAAACTAAAAACAAAAAAAAAAAAAAATCCATCTGCTTGACCTCGGATGAGTCCAGGAGTGGGTCACTCTCAAGAGCACTTATTCGTGTCAGCAGCTCTTGCATTCTTGCGTCCCACTTTCTTTTCCAGGTGGCTGAAATGCAAATAAATTCTCCTCTCAGGGTGCATTTGAGGGAGCCCCAAACCTTGTCAAAGTCAGGAATGGAGCCAACAGTCTGCTCCATATACTGATTAATAAAATCTTTAATACCAGCTAGTATCTGGGGGTCTTTCAGGAGCTGTGTGTTGAGCTTCCAAATGTGGTCCCTTTCAATGTTTGGGATGGGGGTGAACTTGAGCCAAACAGGAGAGTGATCAGTGGTAACCCATTCTGAGATCCCACAATCCAGAAACCCAGGTAGAGAACGAACACTGAGCAGGAAAACATCAATATGGGAATATGATTGGTGAACCAGGGAATAAAATGTAAAATCTCATTAGCATAGTGTGGGCTGACCAGTGGTATGAGAGTTAGTGAGTACTTGCTGCAAAGTAACCAATACCTCCTCCTCCCCACCTAGTCCCACTAGAGCCTGCTTGAAAATGATTAATACACTTCTGGGAGGAGAATTGCATTCCCTGACCCCCAAAGTTTGTATTGACTTTGAGCATATATGATGTAAGCTTCTCAAGTGGTATTCCTCCCCTCACCCCTCAGGTAACAGAATATGCATGTGAAACAGGAAAGCCCCTTCCAATACTAAAAAAAAAACAACCTAAAAACCCCATCCTTTTCCCCAGTCCTAGATATTGTATCTTCTTAGTCTTCCTGGTCATATGAAACGCTCCCCTCCCTGTTTGGACATCCCCCTTCCCACTCCCTGCCCCTCTTGAAGCAGTGCTAACCCAATTAGACCATTAAACATGAACATCAAAAATTTGACACATCTAACTAGACTAAACAACTAACAATCAATTCAAGAAACAGTGAGATTAATGAAAAAATGGTGAAAAAAAATTGTGTCCCATTGTCAGGCTGTCCCCTAGTAGAGATTTACAAATTAAATACACTTGCCCTCATTAAATGCCATGAGGGTTCACAAATTATGTAAAGGGGATATTCTGGAAATGGAGGCATGGCTGTGCACTAATAGAGACATTCACTGGACAATTAAAAATAACCAGAACAAAAATGCACAGCACGTTGTAGCAGGAGACTTTCCCCAGTAAGTTAAAGCACCAGCCGGAATCATTAAGACATGAATCCAGGAAAAGTACAGGGCTCCAGGCATTAAGGTTACAGTGGATTATAATGAGCAAGACTAAAGAAACATGTTAAAGGCATCTGCACCTCGTCACGCTAGACTAGGTAGTAATAGCTGGTATCGGTGACTAACATTTTTATTTATTTTTTTATTTAGTTTTTGGTAACCAGGTAAGTGCACTAGCCATGACAATGACTATTTTCAGGCACAACCCGGGAGGGTTCAAAACAAAACATTTTCAATAGCAGGTTACAACATATAGGATCACAACTAGTCAAGGTAGGAAACTACAGAGCAGGCTGGTGAAACTACATTACAGACAACAGTGGAATAAAATTACAAGAAATTAAACAAAAATTGAGGTAAAGCGAGTTAGCATAATATTATACAAAATACAATATTGGTTTGTTCATAAATGCTAAAATATCATAGATTACTAGGTGAGGTTATGTCTAGGAGACAGAAACATTTTAGGGGAAGATATAGGATGATGTAGAGGTGTAAAGTAAAGGGGAGAAGTGAGGATTAGAGAGATGGAGGTAGGATAGGACAGGAACGATAGGGACATATAGAGAGGTTTAAGTGAGAAAAGTAATAAAACAGGAGGTTGGAAGAAGAGAAACTAATCATTGGTGGAGGCCAAAGATCAAAGAAATGGTAAGAAGTATAGGGAGAGGATATGGGGACTAGGGAGGTTTGAAGGAGGTGCATCAGGAGGAGTCAACAAGATGGAGTCGAAGCAGTTTCTTAAAGGAGGCATGGGTTTGATGCTAGTCGAGTACATAGAGGGAGGGAGTTCCAGAAATGGGGGGCCCAGCAGACAAAAGCACTAGCACCTTTGGACGTTCTGTACCTGGGAATGTGAACAGGGGCATTTTTTGCTTAGAAGCAATATGCCAGCAGGGATATCCTATGGGCAAACAGTAGCACAGGCTGTAAAATGGCAAAGGAAAAATGCCAACTCACTAATTAAATAAAATCTTCCTGTGTCCGTTGCAGTCAAAATCTCCAAAAATACTAGTTGAGAGACATACAAGTTCTCCAGAAATCCCAAAAAAGAAAAAGAAAAAGAAGATAACCGCAATAATTTTCCAACTTTTGCAACAAAGTTAGAAACATTATTTAAATTAAATTTGTTGCACAAATTTACATATTTTTCTTATTCCAAACTATGGTATGCTTTTATTTGCACTATATAGAAGCCTGTGTGGTGAAATAATACAAACAGAGTACATTTTTATAATTAAATATTTTTTATTTAATTAAAAACTCATATTTTTAAAAGCGCTTTTGCTTTTAGGTAAAAACATTCAAGTGCGGTGCACAACAATGTACATTACAAACAAATACATGTATTTGTTACACTGTATACAAACTGTAAAATTCATTGTAACATTTATTTTAACATTTTAAAGATCACATTTTAAAGAGATTTACCAGGATACAGAATTACAGATATGCAGCACAGCACATGTATACATGCCTTACCTCTGCGAAAAGCATGTGCTGCATATCTTCCCCAAAATAGCTATTTAATTTTGTTGTAAGATTGTCCCCACTGGCGCAATACAAGTTCCTATTTTTATAATGCCACCACCCATGATCTGCCCTCGCACACAGCCATGTTATGAATCAATGTAAGGCCAGGGACTGTGCAGGGATGTGCTCCATTATAATATATTTGGGGCTACTTTGCAAGTGGTTTTTAGATGTTTTGATGGTCACCTGGTGATTAATCAAGGGCACTGATCGACTAACAAGGCCCTTGTCAATCGATACCCTTGATTAATCACCAGGTGACCATCATGACATCGAAAACCACTTGAAAAGTAACCCCTCATAGACTATAATGGAGCACGTCCCTGTGCACTCCCTGTCCTCACATCATAACATGGCTGTGTGTGGGGGCAGATAGTGGGCTGCAATAAAAAAACAGGAACGTGTATCGAGCCAGTGGGGACAATTTTACAGGTGAATTTACAACAAAACTAAACAGCTGTTTTAGAGAAGATATGCAGCACATGCGTTTCACAGAGGTAAGGCTTGCATACATGTGCTGCATATCTGTATCTGCTTAACTTGGTATCTCTCTTTAATGGCTTGTTTAAAAGTTCACAGTAAATGTGTTAACTATAAACAGTTAATGTTCGCGCACTGCAGTTAGAAAACTGAAAGACTTGACAGCCTAATAAAATCAAATTATCTGTATTTTACGCTAGCACACAAGTCCTAAATAAAATAGTAATGTGCAGCTCAGCCTCAGTCTGTTTTCTGGTTTCATGAACAACATTGTTCATGTCAAGTCTCAAGCTTAAGAGCTGCTGATGCCTTAAAAAAAAATGAGGAAAACATAATTTTCAGATACAATTCAACTTCCATGCCATATATAGTGTAAAGAGTCATCCTCCCCAGTATTTATTACTCATAATGACATTTGCACGAATGCATGCTCTTTATCCCTCAGGGACCATCTACCTCTACAGCTGACTCCTCCTACTTCAAGTCACAATCCTCTGTTGTGACATGATCGTCACAGTTATTTGCCATGGGAGTAACTGATGCCACAAGCAGTGCATTATGGATGGCCTTCATCAAATACTGTGTTTCTGACAGCTCCTCCAGTCTCAACGGTACAGTCTGTGCCTGGCTTGCCCACCACAGACACCACCAGTCATAATCCTCTGTTGTGACATGATCATCACAGTTAGTTGCCAAGGGAGTAACTCTGATGTCACAAGTAGTGCATTTTGACCCCCGGTAGGGAGACAGCAACAGGAATAGATGAACTCTTCAGGACCAAAGATCCTGTTTTCATGCAAATTACCTCAATAATAAACAAGAGGGAGGAGGGATACAGAACTAATGTGAAATACAAGATGGATTGGTCTGCATCTAAATATTATGTTTTGGTAAAGTTCTCCCGAGGCATCAGCTGTTCTGTAACATGTACCGTTTGTACACAATTTTCTTTCTCTTCATGGAACTAGTACGTTTGACCTCTTTAAGGTAAACTGTTCTGAACATGCAAATCATTTTCCTCCAACAGAAGCAGTTTTTCCAAGTACTACTTATTAAATTCCTGTTATTGTTCATCTACATAGACCTTTTAGTAACGCGTGTGTGTGTGTTTATGATTTACACTCTGGTGTAAAGTGCACTTTTAGAACTATATGATGTAGTTTACACCCTTCGTCGACTCTCAGGCTCAGCCACAGAGTTATATAATCAAACATGAATGCATTGTTCCTTCCTCCAAGAATAGAATAGTTAACTACATCCTACAGTTGTACACCGATTCTTACTTACCAGAAGCATGTAAATCAGAAACACTCTCTATGATAGCTAAAAGCATGAATGGGTAGAGCAATAACATTCCAAATAGAGACATTTTTCTGAAGTTACACAACAGAATTAAAAAGCAGCTGACAGTGAACTTGTCATTCGTCAGCAGCTCTTTAAGCAGTTGTGTACTTCATTCTGTCATGTTACAGCATCACACAACAGTTATTTGAGCGAGCCTAACACATGACATCAATTCATTGCTGTATTCCAGAATTCACAGATGGTGCCACCACTGGACTTGAACTAAGCTTAGCAGATGAGTTTCAACTAAGTCAAGAAGGCAACAGGAATAGTAAAGAGTTAAATAAAGAGTTCATAGAACTAGAAGTCATGGCCAGGCAGAGAGTTTGTCTAGCACACACACACACAACATGAATGAAGGGAATAACCAGCAGTGTCATACTATCTTGGAGCCACTCTGACTGACATTCTGTTAATGATCATGAGTAGACACGAGTCACGACTACAGAAGACACTAGCAGTACCATGATTCAAGTTGAATGTGAAATTGATTTTAGTGTTAGAACTAAGTTGAAGTTAATGCATAAGCATTTCAATATTCAATAAAGTTATTTCTATCAAGTATTTTGTTTTTTTAAGACTGCTGTGTGCACAGTAAATAAAACTGGGTTGATGAAAGAGTGAAGTCCTCCTCCTCCTTCATTAAGTTATTATTCTTGATACAGTCTTGCATGTAGTCCGAAAGTGAGTGGAGATGACTCCATCCACACCCTTTGTCCCCCTCCACTGGTGGTAGTCTCTTTGGAAGGTGGTGCAGGAACTGCCTTGGCTTCTTAAAAAGTACTTAACATTTTTGTTCAGAAAGACTAGCATGTATACATGCTCTGGTGTCCGTCTACACCTCATTGGCATTAGGATCAGACCACTAGCGCTAAATACCCTTTCTGATGGCACACTTATTGCTGGAATGCATAACATTTTGAGAGCCACATTGGCTAAAAATGGTAGCTCTGCTTCATGGCCTTTCTGCTACAAAAGAGGATCCAAATCTGTATTCAGATATGGCAGGACCATGTAATGAGTTATCTCATTTCTAACTTTACTCTCTAGTGGAATTTCTTCTTCCTTTGGTCCTTTAACCTGAATTCTTCGTATTTCAGTGATGCGTTTTAATAAAGTGGAAATCCCAGGACATGAAGAATGCTGCGATGATAAATGATGCACATTGTTTGTGATACCACCATAGAAGGGGGACAAAGAGTCTTCTGCTAGATGTTCATGGTCATTTGACATCTGATCATCATTGTCCTCATCCATGGAAGCAGATGTTGCAGGCAGTGTACTAGCAACAGCAGCAGTAGGAGCATTTGGTCATGTTCCTCTACATTCATGGGCAGGCAGCAGCAGACTGTGTGTTTGTGTTGGTGACTCTGGTGCAATACCAAGGTTGACTGCTTCTTGTACTACCACGGATATAACAGATTCAGCATCCTCTGTAAAATTAGCTTTGAATCGTGGATCAGTAAAACATGAAATTTCGAGTGTGCTTTCAATTTGATTGAATTCCTCATACCTTGTAAATAGTTCATCATATATAGCTTCCCTCATTTGCTTTCCCAGTGAACTATCTGTTGCCTTTGGACTTAATACTTCTGATTTTAAGTAATGCAGAATTGGTTTAAGTGCCGACATTGTCACATATTGCTCTGCTGCTAAAGAGTCAGTGAACGTATTCAAGGGGCCCAATAGTTGATTGATGTCCTCAAGCACACTTACATCTGAGTCCTTTGGCATCAAATGCCATGTATTTCGGTCTGAAACCAACACTACACACACAGCCTGCTGCTGCTGTATAAACCTGGCCATCATGGCATATGTGGAACCACATCTTGAAACTACATCATGAGCAAGAGAATATTGTAGCATGTTTAATTCTGCTTGTTTTTTCTTTAACTCTCTCTTTTTCTTTCAGCAGCAAGTGAACCCTTGCACCAGATGCCGACATGCTTGAAGAGCACTGTCTACTTTATTGATCTTTAATGCTTTTCCAATTGCTAAATTTAGATTGTGACCAAAGCAATGCAACCAGTTTACTTTCATCACATCTCTGAATGCCTTTTTAACATAGCTTCCATTGTCGGTGGTAATTGCAGACATATTTTCAATCCTTAGTGCCCATTCCTCAAGAAACTCCTGAAAGGATTCAGCAATATTCTCTGCTGTATGGTCATCTGAAAGAAAGAGTGTCTCTAGGCAGGTTGTCTTTAGCTTCCATTTGTTTGTTAAGTAATGTACTGTTAGGCTCATGTAAGGCTTGCCACTTCCTCCAATGCTGGTCCACGAATCTGTTGTAGCAGCAAACCACTGTGCCTCTGCCAATGAAGCCTCCACCTGTTTTCTCACCAGATTGTACATTCTCAAGATTTCTTTAGCAGAGAAATAGGACCTACCAGGCATTGAATAGCTGGGATTTAGTTTCTCTACAAGATTATGGAAAGCAGGCCTATCAACAATTTGGAATGGTTGCATGTCCTGTGCAATAAAAGATGCTACAGCTGAGTTTAACTCCTGTGCCTGTTGTGAAGCTGGTCCCCTCCAGCCATAGCACCTCTACGGTGCAAGGAGCCTGATCCACCTACCCCCCCAAAGAGACAGATAAGGTACCACTTGCCCCCCTTGGACAGTGGTCACGATCCAGCCGTAGCACCTCTATGGTGCAAGAAGCCTGATCCACCTACCCTTCAAAGAGATAGATAAGGTGCCACTTACCCCCTTGGGCAGTGGTCATGATCCAGCCATAGCACCTCTATGATGCAAGGACCCTGATCCACCTACCCCCAAAGAGCTAGATAAGGTACAATGCTTGAAAAATTGCCACAATTTCTCTGGGCTGTGTGAACGTTGAACCGTATCATCACTTGCAATTTGCTGTTTTCAATTTCAGTGCCTTCTCAGGGTAGTGCTACTGGCTATATGCCTGTGTAGAGCTCCCTGATTGGCTGGCCTCACTCACCTGAGACAGGAGCACCCAAGACGTGTGGCTTAATGTAAGCCTACATCCCTGTACTCAGCTTCTAATTTATATATTTTAATTTAGCCTGTTCTGCTCAACCTGTGTAAAGTAACCCATTCCCCCCGCTGCAGTTTCTCTCCAACTGTATGTGCACTAATTCAGTGCTAACTCTGCAAACTTCCCCTTGATTTTTTGTCCCAGCCACCCTCCCACTCCCAGGCCTCCTTTAAATGCACACAGTCTCCGCCCACTCCTATCTGATGTTTCAATTTATTGGTTACTTACTGTCAACAACTGCAATTCCTCCCATCCCCTTTTTGCAACTAAGCCTTCTAGCAGCTTTATCTCATTCTATCTTGCTGAGGCATACCATTTTGATACTTTAGATTTGCTTATTGCTGACTAGCATATCCTGTCTTGCTGACTAGCATATCCTATCTTGCTAAGGCACTGTTTTACTTGAAAATTGTACTACAAATTACTGATATGTGACTGATTTGTCAAAAAACTGTATTTATTGTCTAAAAATGTTCCCAACAACCAAGTGTTACAGCCCCTTTGTGACTTTGTAGCTCTCTCCAGACTGCAAGGTGCCAAGGAAATCGCTGGCTTTTCAGTTGCTAATTAAGCTGCTTTCACTCAGACTGCTAGCCTTTGTGTTGCCCCACTATTAATTCGAGCTCCTCTCTCCTTTCTTTAGCCGAGAACCTGCTAGGGATCCCATGGACATCGGGCGGTTGGCACTTTCGAAGCCACCACCGGAGACCTCCTCATCGGACTCCACCACTTGAGAGATACGGCAAAGCTGACATTTTTCACCCACCCGCTCATCCCCCCTCCTGTGTGCTATTATATAGACCTGTTAGCACCACCCACTCCCATCCCTGATGAATCTCCTGTGTTCTCTTTCTTACTAAAACAATTTGTTACTGCCAGGTTCCTGCAACCAGCAGCCAGCGAGCTACCCTTGTTATCAACATTCCCTCATTTACCCAACAACTGCAATTATAGCAGCCTCTTGGCAATTCCTCCTCCTGACTGCACTGTGTATCATACCCCTTACTGGCTTATTATCAGAAAAATTTGAGGCTGGGGGTACACCACATACTCATCCTGAAGACTGCTTGCCCGATCTGACTCTACACATCACATCACATGTTATGCCAAGGCTCCTTGCCAACTGATCCAGGTGGACTACCTTCCTCGAAGAGCAACTATTGCAAGTTTGTCTACACCTCCTTCCTTATCTCTAATTAATTTGAGTTACTCCCACTGGTGTTACACAGCCAGAGTATTAGCCTCAGTGTCCTTAGGCTTGCATAAATTAAAAAACAAAGCTTGGCACCCCGGTTCCTCCTTCATGCCAAGCCAGAAAAAGCCTCAAGCTCATTGCCTTTGACTTGAATCCCTTAAAAAATTGCTACTCCTCCTCTTACTCTGCTCTAGCAATGTCGAGCTTAATCCAGGGCCCATAAATAAACTTACCTCCCCTTCTGAGTCACTATCTCTTAAAGATATTAGTTTTATCCACATTAACATGTGCAGCCTGCTGAAAAAATTCACCCTTATCCAAGCTTGGACTGCCCATACAATGCCAGATGTGTTTGTTATCTCAGAATCCTGGCTACGGCCCTCTATGCCAAATAGCATGATTAATATACCTAACTACCAGATCTTTAGATGTGATAGACAATCCAGAGGAGGTGTGGTTGCCATCTACATCAAATATAGATTTGTGGCATCAACACTTAATTCTAACTCACTGGTAGTGGGATTTGAGTGCCTGGACATACAAATTGACCTATCCCCATCGTTAGCACTCTGAGTCATTGGATGCTATAGACCACCATCTGCCAGTACTCAGATCTTGTCCTATCTTACAACTATCTTGGACACTAGCCCCCTGGAAACAATTGTCCTCAGGGATCTAAACTATGATTGGATGTCGGAAGCCAGTCACCCACTTAAATCTTTCTGCGACTCCCTTTGATTCACCCTACTTAACGAAGAGCCCACCTGTATCAACAAAAAGAATACAGCCAAAAGTACCCTTCTGGATGTCCTGCTTGTGAATAAACCCCATTCCTTCTCCCACGTAAGAACCTTTGACGTGGATATTAGTGACCATTGCCTAATAGCTGGTGTTTGGGAAGCCAACAAAGTGCCAACTATGGCCACATTCTCCACCAAAAGGTCAACCAGGTCATTCGACCACAAGGCATACCTACTTGACCTCAAAAACTCCCCCATGTGGCAGACTTTTTATCTTGCTAAAACAATGGAAACTGCATATTCTATACTACATGAAATCATTACCTATGCCATGAATCTACATGCACCTCTGTAAAAAATATGCATAAAGGCTAGGAAATGCCATTGGTTCACTCAAGATCTCAAGGCTGCACTACTGTCCAGGGATAAACTTTGAAAAACTGCCCGCAAATCCCAAAAAGAGGAAGATTGGCGCCTCTTTAGAACAGCTAGAAATTGCTGCACCAAACTGATTAGGGAAGCTAAAGCCTGCTATTACCAAGCAGAACTAGATACTGCAGCCAATTGTCCCTCCAAATTCTGGGCCACAATCAAAGAACTGGCGTGAGCCATGTCACAAAATATGATCCCTACAAAAATTTCCTCTGACAATACAGTAATCAATGACAAAAAATAGATACTGCAGGCATTCAACACGCATTTCGCCACAGCAGGCTTAGCCTTCGATAACTCGCCTGCATGTAGCCTGCGCACCTAACTTGGCATGACCTCACCAAATGTTGGCTCCATTAGTCAACATTTCTCATTCTCATCGGTTTCCCTCAAGGAAGTGGAAGACTTGATTCTCCACCTGGATACTAAGAAAAGTGCTGGCGCAGATGCACTTGAACCATACTTCCTAAAGATAGCATGCCACATATTGGCAGTGCTTATTACTCATTTATTTAACCTGTCCCTAACACAAGGTACCCTCCCTCATATATGGAAGATCTCACACATTATCCCACTATTTAAATCTGGAAAGCCTTGCAACCTTAATAACTATAGGCCAATTTCTCTCCTACCCACACTCTTGAAGCTACTGGAAAAAATGGTAAATGGCCAACTAAGATCCTTCATCGACAGAGAAAAATTACTAAACCCCCTTCAATCTGGATTCAGAGCCAACCACAGTACAGTCTCGGCATTAGCTAAAGTAACCAATGACTAGCAACTGGAGTTGGAGCATAAAAATTCAGTATGTGCTGTGTTTCTTGACCTCAGCAAAGCACTCGACACAGTCGACCATGACCTGCTCCTCGACTCGCTAAAAACATTAGGCCTGGATGCTACTTCTCTAAACTGGTTCTCTGAATGTCTGACAGACAGATACCAGCAGGTGAAAGCGGATGGCAAACTATCTGCCCTAAAAATCTTACAAAGAGGTGTCCCTCAGGGATCCATATTAGGTCCCCTCCACTTCGCAGTGTATATTTATTTATTTATTTGTACAGTTTACAACCTTTGAGCCAGAGGCTCATTTCCAAAGGTACCACGTCACATTGAAGATAGACAGAAATAAATTTAGGTTTCAGTATATATGTCACATACTTAGGGTTACACATAATGGTTTCATACATTTATACAATTTTGTAGACATTACAATGATCAATATCAACAAATATCAACAACATTGATAAGGGAATCAAGGATGCAAGTATTCGCTTATTTGCAGACAACACAGTGCTGTACCTGAGTCGTCCCACACCAAAAGAAGCTTGTACTGACCTACAAAAGATTTCAACCTCCTGCAACTCCAACTAATCAATAAAAAGCTGCTATTAAATGCTAAGAAAACTAAAGCCATGTTATTTTCCCCCGCAAACTACACAAGCGCTACTGACTCCCTTCCCCCAATAACCACGATGCTGGGAAAGTGCTTAAGTACATTCCAAAATTCAGATATCTTGGGGTCTGGATAGACTGTAAACTCTCCTTCGCTAACCACCTGGAAGACTTGCTGAAAAAATTAAGGCAAAGACTTGGGCCTTTTTTACAGGACAAGAAGACTTCTTACAGCAGATGCAAAGAAATGACTCGTCCAAGCCATGTTCCTGTGCTTAATTGGCTACACAGACTTCGTATAAAGTAGCTGTGCGGCTTCCTATCTTGGAAAATTGGATACACTCTACCACAGTGCTATACAATTCATCACTGACCTCCCCTTCTCTACCAATCATTGTGCACTATATGCTCCCACGGGCTGGACCTTACTTCACTATAGGTGCAACTTTAATGCAGCACTCTGGACACTTAGAGCCCTCAGTGGCAAACTCCCTCAATACACTATTGACTGCCTGTCTCCGATTGTGCCCAGGAATTATTCCCTTAGAAGCTGCTCACAACTTCTGCTAAATATACCCAGGGCACTCACACGAGTCGGGAGAGCCACCTTTGGATTCTCACTCCTATCAATATGGAATAAAACCCCAAAAATATTTAAGCAGAAAACCCCAGTAAGTACTCTTTTGTTCAAAAGGCTTTACCGTGATGACATTATGGAAATTTGAAACTGCTTTACTAGACACTAACTAACCTCCCTCCCTCAAACGGCGGCCCGCAAACGGCAGCCCCCCAGCTGAAATGTGTGCCTCTGCCTCTAGCATGCCCACCAACAGATCCACAGGATTTATTGCCGAACTCCCATATCTTATTCTTTGATGCTCTGAACAGCTGTAGCCTGATTCTAGTACATGCTACCGCACTTGAGGATAATTATCGTCTTTCGCCCCAAAAAATATTCGGTCCCCCGTCCATCCAACACCTCCCTCTGCCCAACCTCCAGGACCCACTCAGTTATGGCCCTGCTACTATATTCCTCCTCTTGCACTTAGTACAATGGCAGCTTTTCTCCTCTATATGTCGCTGTGTTTTGGGGAAAAATTGCTTCGTTGCCTTTTGTACGGTCCTCCACCCTCCCAATCCCTCACTCTGCTCTAACAATTTGGTCCTCTTCGCTTGTGCCCCTATTCCCCACCTCACCCTACATTATGCACTTGATATCTTCTATCTGGTATGCCTACCCTCTCCCTAACATTTCCCACTACAAAATGCACAGTTTTTGGGCTTGGATCCAGCACAAGTTCATTATCCTCGACTCCTTGTAGTTCTATGTTCAATGTATATTACCTGTAAATGTGCATTTTTACTATAATAGCAGCTATTTTTACTGTTTGTACTATTGTAACTTATCTTTCTGTATTATTACTGTAGGACCGCAGGTCCACCTTGTAAATGAGCTTGCTCAATGGTGCCCACCTGGATAAATAAAGATATTGATTGATTGACTGATTGATTGATTGATTTTCTCCCCCTTTCTAATGCCATCAAAATTGATGGCTGAATGCTGCACTTTTTTCTTTCTTGATCTGGTGAGCTCATTACAGATAATGATGATGATGCCTTGCCTTTACTGCCTTTCTCACACTGATTCTGAAATGAATTAATTACAATTAAATGTAACATTAACCTATAACATAAATCTAAATTAAATAACAATAGTCACATTAAAAAAACTGTCACTCATGTCATCTGTGACTGTCTGCATAATATTTGTTTTTCCTTTTAACTAAGGCATCATCTTTCTTGTGCACATTCATATGTTTCAGGCTGTGCTTTCTACTGCAGTCCCTATGGTGACTTATGTTGCTATGTTCAGATAGCACACCACCACACACATTTGTACTTTCTGGCTTAACATAGGGGAGGGTCGAGTGACAGTCACTCGAGTGAGTAAATACTAAATCAAATAATGCTCCCTGTCCTCTTTACAAGGATGGATCCAGGACAGGAGGAGTAAACCCAAAAGGTTGCCAGCTGTGCCAGACACCTTGAGAAATATGATACAGTGGCATAGGCCTGGTGGGAACAATGCCGGGAGCTGAAACACAGTATTTGATGAAGGCCATCCTTAAACTTAAGACAGGTGGCCAACACCAAATGCCAAATTAGTCTGAGGGACCGTAGTCATGTGGGGAGTATCAAATATAAGGAGGTGTGTGTGGTGGGCAGGCTGGGTGCAGAGCATACCGATGGGACTGGAGGAGCTATCAGAAACACAGTATTTGATGAAGGCCATCCATAAACCTATAACAGGTGGCCAACACCAAATGTCAAATTAGTCTAAGGAGAACCAAATATAAGGTGGTGTGTGTGGTGGGCAGTACAGGTGCAGAGCATACCGATGGAACTGGAGTAGCTGTCAGAAACACAGTATTTGATGAAGGCCATCCCTAAGCTTAAGACAGGTGACCAACACCAAATGCCAGATTAGTCTGAGGGACCGTAGTCATGTGGGGAGAACCAAATATAAGGTGGTGTGTGTGGTGGGTAGGGCAGGCACAGAGTGTACCGATTGGACTGGAGGAGCTGTCAAAAACACAGTATTTGATGAAGGCCATCCTTAAACTTAAGACAGGTGGCCAACACCAAATGCCAGATTAGTCTGAGGGACCATAGTCATGTGGGGAGAACCAAATATAAGGTGGTGTGTGTGGTGGGCAGGCCGGGTGCAGAGCGTACCAATGGGACTGGAGGAGCTGTCAGAAACACAGTATTTGATGAAGGCAGACCATAATGACTCAACTTACATAAGATCCAAAACACCTGAATAGAGTAGCACTCCAGTCCAGAAGTGTGGAGGACCACAGAAGGTGAAAATTCCAATAACACAGTTTGTAGAGTACTGGAACTTGATTGCAGCACCAAAATGTAAGACCAACACAGATCCACTGTTAGAGGCTTAACAACAGCTAGGTATGACGGTTAACTAGCACCAGCAGCACCTGCGCTTAGCTTGTATGAGGCTTGTCAGAAGGAGGCTCTGATGAACCTCATATGAGTTAAGCAGATACTGCAGGTGCTAGGTAATGGTCATACCTAGCTTTTACTAAGCCTCTAACAGTGGATCTGTGTTGGTCTTACATTTTGGTGCTGCAATCAAGTTCCAGTATTCTACAAACTGTGTTATTGGAATCTTCACCTTCTGTGGTCCTCCACACACTTCTGAACTGGAGTGCTACTCTGCTTAAGGTGTTTTTGACGTTTTAAGCTGAGTGTGTCAATGCTCAGCTTATTCACTATGCCTGATCTGGTGAGAGCTGAGCCTGTGAGTTCTTTCTGTTTGTTTGGCTGACTGACATTATACTCTGACTTTCTTTCTTCACTATTATTATAGTTTTTCAGTTAATGTTGGTAACCTGGTGGTTTGCTGCTACAACAGAATTGTTGCCTGTATGTTTGAGGGAATACATTTGTTTGCCACTAAATAGTGGTCTGAAAAAAAAGTCCCACAAGCATACACTCATAACTGGACTCTGGAGAGGCAGGCTGAGGCTACCTACCCAATTAAACAGAGGAAGAGCTGAGGAATGCAAACTAGAATGAAAATATGTATGCACTGCCATGGTGCCAAGTTTTGTATGGACTTGTGTGCCATGTCTGCTACTGCTGCTGCTGAGCCTGTACATTTTGTATGGGGGACAGGTGCCAGTGAGCATCACAAAGTCTTAGTGCCAATGCCAATAACAGTTCCCTCCATCCTTACCTCCACAGTCAACCTCTAGTGATATGTCATAATGGCATGCATCATATTTTTCTTTTTTCGCAATATAAACCACGATGAAATGCTCTAAAAAACACCAGCCAGTGGTGTGTGCACACGCATTCTTTAAATTACTCATGCAAGATTACTCCCACGCGTTATGACATCCTGCAAGGGAAAGCACAGGGGCTATACTCATTGAAGCGAATGTAGCTAGATTTTGTGTGGTATGTAATGTAACATACAATGGCCAGTCTAAAATTAATGAAGGGGTTCACTCCAATAACAAGGGTCTACTTAGTGAAGCAATGCCCTTTGTGAATCTCAGAGACTAGTCAGACTGTCCATTACATGTTGTATCATGCAACATCAAGCAAGCCTCTTTTACTTCAATGAGAATACGCCTCCGCGCTGTCCCTTGCATGATGACATGGCGCGGGGCCGTATTCCATACTTGCATGAGAAGAAAGTACATGAATGTACTGTGCTGGTGTTTTGGGGTAGAAAATACCATATCAGATATTCCAAAGGCTAATTATTCAGGGACTGCAGTACTGACCATTAGAAACCCCGATGTTTTACTCTGAGATAACCCCCCCAACACACACAGTGACACACTGCATATTAGACATTATGTGATACCATACCAGGAAATTTTATTTAAAGTGATTCTGTCACACTCTGTCTATAGAAATAAACTGAACACACTGATACACAAAGGTTGAAGTTGCGGAAGTCATCCTGAGAGTCTGACCCATTTGTAATGTTTAATGCAGTGCCTGGGTGTAGAAATTTCAGATCGTATATTTGATCAAAAAATCAAACATCCAGCACCAGCAGAGAGTACATTTATTTACTTTCTAATGAAATTTAATATGTTCCCGTGCTATAACGTCTCGCAATGGAGAATGCTGGGGCTATTCCTCCCACTGAAGTGAATGTGGTTCCAGTCTGAGATTAGCTTAGTGGGTCATACTTCATTCCACTAACAAGGGCCTAGTAGAACGTTGTCCTTCATGAACATCAGACTGGCCATATGGTGTTGTATTATAATGTAATAACTAACACGCAACATCACTGATCGAGCCACATTCACTTAATTGAGAATACAACCCCGTGCTCTCCCTTGCAGGATGTCATAGCATGGAAGCATATTCAATTGCATGGGAAAGTAAATGAATGTGCTCACTGCTGGCTGTTGCTTTCATGGTGAAAAAAAAAACAGTCTAAAATGGATAAATACAGGCACTGCAATAACTGTTACGAACGTTATGGACAGGATGACTTGAGCAACTTTCTTGGTGATCCACAGAGTAGCTAAGAAGTTAATTCTTAATAGAAAAAATAAGATCATGTGACAAAAGCACCTTAAAGAAAAACCTTGAACGACTAAGGTAAATACAGCATGACATATGAGTATCATTACAGTACACTATTGAATCTTACCAATTCCATCCTTACCATCTTAGTTTTGAAGCTGGCCTCAGAATGTAAAGCAGAGTGATGATCCCTGAGGTGAGTAAACATATTGGATGTATTACCACCCTTTGCAGAAATGTGGACTCTGCAAGTTCTACAAATGTGTCTCCTGTCTTCCTGGACTATTCCATCTTTTTTGGCATACCCAAAATACACCCAAATGGATGATTTTGCCTTCTTCGTTGGTGGGTATAGTGAAGTGGTCATGTCATTCTGATTATCATTTTGTGAATATGATGTGCCACTGGCACTGCATACAGCAAATGGACCTTCATTAGAAATTGCACACGTCGGCAACATATCTTTAGCCTGTTGCTGGCTGTAATGTTTTCTTTTTAAATTGGAATCTGAATGAGACTGAGGTTGACAGTTGAGGTGCTCAGGTGGTATTATGTCTGTTGATTTGTCTGCTTCCATCACTTCTTCCAAATACAACACTACTTCATCATCTTTTACTTGTAAGGACTCTTTCTCTTCAATGGATGTCACCATTTTTGTACCTAATTCACAGGCTGACAGACCACCAGATCAGTGAGGATCAGTACAGAGCAAAACTGCTGCCAGTTAGATTGGTCTGATTTTTGTTGAAGACATAACTATGAAACAATCTTCAATCACAAAGTGATTAAGATATCACACAGTGCATGGAATGGTCAGGAGGACTCACAGTCGGGGTTTCAAATACAGACAAAGGAGGAGGAGGAGGAGAAGGAGGAGGAGGAGACAAAGAGGAGGAGGACTACCTCAATGCCTGACCTATCCTATTAGGCTTAAGAAGTATATCAGTTGTACAATAAAGAGATGCGCTTAACAGGAAAGTGTGATGATTTGTGTCCTGGGATTAATTCTGCAACTGCCACTCTGCCTATCAAAATAAAATGTTTGAATTCGCAGCTACTATAATAAAGCAAGTAGAAATTTTACAACGGTACAAGAGAGGGTAAGAGAAGACTAGTTAAGCAAAGCAACAAGCAAACAAAGATGGAATTCAAATCTGACAGTACAACTCTGAGTTCAACTTACTGTCTACAAGTGTGAGTTGTGTTTGTGTAAACAGAATAGCTCTGGTAGATGTAGGAATACATTACGTCAAACATGAGGTTCCGCTTGAGTTAACACTGACAGAGGTTTGTTTCTAGTCAGACTGACTGACCTGATATTCAATGAAAATCACACGTACACTTAAGCATATTTTGCTTGCTTGGTAACTGTAAAACTTCAGCCTCACAAAATGAACTAGAATCCTTCCTTAAATCCTAGTCTATCAAAGTTATTCCCAAAGTTTGAATTGAAAAAAACAAAACACTAACTAATCTATACAGTACATAGAAAGGGACGTCAAAGTTTGGCATGCATTCACTGTATTTTTCATGAGTATATCGGCGGTAAATAGAATGACTTTACAGTTCACTATTAACAATCCCCATGTACAAAACAAATGAACATGGATCTGTTTTTCTTGCAAATCATCAATCACTTAGCTGAAGGCAGCAACCAGTTCAAGTATCATCTACTTCTTCAGCTTAATTGCCTGAGTCTTGATGGCCTTCACGACATCCATAACTAGCTTTATGAATCTCTGGCTACCCTGAAAAAGTTAAATAGATGTTTTTCATTTCTTTAATTGCAATTGTTGCAATCTTGTTTTATTCCTAAAATACATTTAAAAAAATACTTCTCATTTGCTTGCAATTACAAAATTAGCAAACTAACCTAACACACTGGCCCATATTTCTGCCTACCGTCCCACCATGGACCATCGTACTGGCCAGCCAGCTGGCATCACAACTTCATCCTCCTCCACCAGTAGATAAGTTATGCTTGACATGTCCATGACCCCCACACACACACACAAATACATACTCGATGTGCACCTGTCTGCCAGTGCACATGATATACAGTCTATAAGCCCCCCCCCCAGCGCCAGCCCCACAAACTTGGATCCCGACCTGCCTTCTAAGTTCACTCCTGTTCCTGGACTAACTGCTACCACAGCTTGCCTCCCTTACCCCCACACCCCACCCCACCACCACCCTGACCCAGCATTATTGCATTCTGATGAAAAACTAAATTAAGAAATAACAAACCAGATGTGATTTATCACAGCGAGGGTAACACAGTCTACAGTCAGCAGGCATCACTGTTAATTGTTAACAAGCACAATCACAAGTTCAGTACCCCTTTACAACTTCAATTCAGTAATCACACTTACACTGTTCAGATGAGGCCATCATGAATATAAAATGCAGTTTGTAAACTTGTTACACAATTATTATTATTATAAAAGGTAGGCTACTGTATATTATCAGCCAATGAGAATGCTAGTTCAATCTCCATGCATGAAATCTGTATCATGCATGCGTAAATAACAAGTCCCTAAAAGTGGGACCGCACTGCAGTACCAAAAAAATGATTTTGCCATTACAATGTTGAGAGGTTTTCACACACCGACATAATGCTTTTTTAACTGTTAGAGAGAAAATTCTTCTATCCCACACATCAACATATTTGGCACTTTTATAACCATATATGTTAGTTATGTTTTTTTATATTGTTTGTTTATGCCCTCTTCTATCCACGGAAGCCGCTCTCTTCCAGGCATCCTATATTCTCTCTGCCCAGCAGTGGTAACTATCTGGGACTGCCAGATCTTACCTCCATGCTGACTCAGTCTCCTCCCCCAGGTGGGGAGGATGGGGATCTCAGAACTTCCCCATGCAGTCCACTAGTGAGTGTCAGCTATCGCGCGTTCTGAACAGCTCCCCACAAGAGTCGGGTTGTGGAGTCTGGGAGCTGGACCCCTTCTACAGCAGCATCTGTAGGGATTTTTCCCATTTTCTGTCCCACCCCTTGAGGATGCCGGTGTGCACTGACTAAAAATAATACTTACCAATCAGAGAGCAAGCCCAATTTGCCTTCCTACTTCAATACATAAGGTGGAGGTGTAGCATCAGGACAGCAGATTAGCTGGGAGGGATGAGGGGAGGATGCCTGCTGAGGTCCAGAGCAGCTGCACGTCTTGTGCCAGAGCCTCCTAGGAACTCTTTGCACACCGGCCAAGGGGGAGTATAGCAGCGAGACCCGTTCATCCCAACTACTGCAAGGTCATCATCATCATCATCATCAGATTAACATTGCAAATTCTCAAGTCAAACTAGTACACTTACCTTTGATATACTTTATTGAACACTGTGCACAATACAAGATGACTGAGTCTGCTGCAAATTAACTGCAAATTATGTTCTTTAGCAGGCCAACAGAATTCCCTAGAAAACAATATGTTGTGCATTAAAGTTCAGAAGTAAATTGTGTGTCCACTGTCCAATGTCCATACAACTTTTTCACTTCAGGGTATCATAGTAAAAAACAAAATAAAAAATTACATGCCATCAGCCCAGTGGTGTAGAGGGTTGAGGCACCGGACACCACACCTCACTTCATGCCAGTGACCCAGGTTTGGGAATAAGCCTGGTCCATTGGAGGTCGGCATGGGAGAAAGATGATTGAGCATCCGAGGATGGCTCTCCTCTTCTGTGAGGTAGGGGGTTACCTGCTCTGTGCTTGGCTGGCCTCTGGCAGAAGCATAGCAAGCACAGGAGCATACAGAGAGGGTTGGGGAGTGGTGGAGATGTCTTGACATTGGGGAACATGCCACTCCCTTAGAACAGGAGGTCTGGGGTTGGAGGGTAGTGTGGGTCAGAAACACCAATGGATGGGACTGTGTCACAGTTATTAAAGCATGATCACGGTGTGTGCATGTGTCAACGTACACATGCTACCATCTGTGCATCTGCAGTGGCAGAGGGAGGGCACAGGCAGAACAGTAGGAAAAAAAAAGACAGTTATGCTGCAGGCACCATGAAGCCCAGGCAACGGTGTTTGCCCCCTGCAAGCGCAAGCTGAAAACACTGGATTCACATACAGGAAGGGCTGGGGGAGGAGGAGAAGGAGAAGGACAAACATCCCTGTGGACCCACACCACCACAATGGGGTAGGGGTAATCAGTGGTTGATTCACCACCACAGCTGTACTGGGGATCAGGACGCTGAATGAAGACTGCAGTGCATAATTCAAATTATCCGATCAGGCCCTGCATCCAGTCTAATTAACCATAGCATCATTTGCCATCTCTATCCAGATTTTACCTCCTCCAATACCCCCCCAGCTCCTCTATGTAATGTATTCATCCATTGCAATAGAATGCAGGGTCTGATGGCCTATAGTACCATCTGGTGCTGATGATGATACAGTCAATCACAGTCACTGACAATGACACACTTTTCTATTTAACCTACAAAAAAAGGATAAAATTACTAAAGTGCAAGATTAAAGTTACTAAAATGTGAAACTCATTTTTTGCAAACTTTGTAGTACAATACTATCTGAGGAGGATTGCTGCAGATGGTGTCCACTGTCCTCCCCCACACAGTTTAATCATTACAGTCTTAAAGTGAACATTTGTGGCTTGCATTGGGCATGCATGGACAGGGCAGTGGTGGCACACTGTCTGTGCATGGGCAGTGGGCACTGCAGCAGCAAGAGCCAGCATAGCATATTCTCTCCTTGAGTCACCACCCCATCATTAATCAGCACTAGCAGAGTGCAGACCAGCAGTGATGTGATGATTACAGGCCACATTCAAAGCGACTGTCAGTGTGTGCATTGCAGTCTGCCATCGATTCAGGTACTAATCATGCATGACCAATTACCAGTAATTAAGCAATAAGGCATGACAGTCAGGGAGTTAGTGTGTTATGGTGGGATAACAGCTCACCTCGGGAGGGAGTTGAAGCACAAGGCATAGCCGAGGACTTCCACCACCCGAGAAGGGCTGTTAGCTCACCATAATATACCCCTGGAGTGCCTTATTGCGAATGCAATTATGAAATGGGTTATTTTAATAAACTGTATGAATATTTAAACATAACAGCCTGGCTGAAAGCAGCCCTTGGCCAATCAAAATTCGACATTATTTCTAACCATTTCATAATCTATATTGTTAAACAAGTAAGTCTCATCATATTGGAGACTCAGTGAGCACTTGACTCCTCCTCCTGTCCTTAGTAGCTAACAGACTAGCAGGAATCCTTCTTGTTGAAACTTAGCTATCGGCACTGCCCGCCACTAGCACACTGTTTTAACAGCAATCTGCTGATCTGGTTGAGTTGGTTGGGTAAGAAGAATAAGAAGCACCCACATGACACTTAATAGCAGGGAAATGATGATGTTGCAGACAATAAAGTCAGACGGCCGCACATCAATTGTGGGTAATAAAAAGCAAAGTATGCTGTTTTTTCCCTCTGCTGCCTGTCATATGCACTGCAGTGCATTACTTGATTGCTGTTAAAACAGTGTGCTGAGGCCATCCCAGTGACATGGAGGGCTGAGGCTTACCTCCCGCAACACAAGTGGCCCGTGTTCGTGGTGCAAGTGGATCACCGGGGGTCGGCCAGGGAGGGAGAGTGAGTGTCTTCTGGAGGACAACTCTCCTCTCCTCTCCTTAGGAGGGGTGGGACTGGAGATCGGCACTTGCCTAGCCCCTCGAGGCAGCGCTGGAGACTAGCACACTGCCTCCACAGAGAAAGGAGGCAGAGATGAAGCAGACACCTGGCAGAAAAACACCGCGGACTGGCAGGATGATCCCGGTTCTCCACAAGTGACACACCCGGCCAGCTGGCATCTCAAGCAGGAAGTGAGTACCAGCAGATGCTGGGGTGACAGGTCTGGGGGGCCAGAGGAAGGGGGCCGGTCCTGTGGAAAAGGAGATGAAGAAATTAATGGGAAAAAACAGTGTGCTGGCCTGGTGCCATGGCCCAATGCCACCCACATCTCAGTTTCCAGAAAGGTTCCTGCTATTCTGCCGGCTCCTCCAATCCTCATCATCCTCTAATATGGCAGCAGACGTGTGGCTTCTACTGAGCCATTGGAGTCCACACTCTAGCCTTTCTGTTCTACTAGTGTACACTGAACTTCATGATTTCAAAGTTCAAACTGACTCTTCCCTAACTTTACCCCCACCCATCCCCGAGTCCCCACAGGCCACAGAGAGAGGAAGCAGTGTGGTTTTAATTGTTACAAACAGCACTTATTATTGAGATTTGAAAAATTGGGATGGAGAACATTATTTTTTTCCCCTTTCTCACCCACATTCTAGTTTCATTTTTGGTCTGGCTTTAGAATCTGGGGGCAAGCAAGTCTGGCAGGCAGTCAATAAAAGTATAGTAGGTTTAGGGTTCTGAACTACAATCCAGGAGACCTAGGTTTGAGTAATCCCACAGCCCCCACTTGCATACTGTGCCAGACTCAGCATGACCCCAGGTCACACAGGTCACAAAGCTGGCCTGGAAATTCAAACATCACTACAGCCACATAGTCAGTTTGTGCAAGTGTGCATCTAAAGAGTTGGGAGTGGGACCCTGTCTCAGCAGGCAGCTTAGTACTTACCAGTGCCCCAGTCAACACAACCAGTCAGATGAGTAGAACGGTGAACCTGGGCCACTCTGCACTGCAGTGATCTCAGCTGGGCTGGGCTATCCTGAGAAATGCACTGTAAGAAAAACAAACAAACAACTTGTAGCAGTTGCTTGACTTCCATATTGATGGTACCCCCCTAATTAACAGTCCGAGTCCATAAGAAGCACATGGAGATACTTCAGTGTTACACTACATGGTAATTAGGAGCTCTTCCTCGGTCGATGCAGTAGAGTGTTTCTGCTACTAGGTGGAGCCCCAGGGTCAAAAAAGAAAATTTGGGTATTGTAGTCGACCGCTGAATGAACAGCACTAGTAGTTGAAAGGGGCCATTAGTCTTAAAGCCCTAGGTCAGTTACAGATCAACTTTATGGTGTCCTCCGAGCTGAAAACCATTAAGCACACCATAGAAACTCACTTACATGTCTGGTATCCTCCTTACTTGCACGAATAGGGTGTCCACCATGTACTTCACCTGAACAGGTCAGAGTACAGCAGTTTAAGCTTGGTAGTGGCTTGCTCAACAGAATCATAGCTGTGCCCAATGTCCGAATGCAGCATCTACAGTGTTGCTGGATACTTCATATGGAATTTTACACCTGCGGCAATTAATTTAGAAACTATCGGGTGCATCTCTGTCATCTTTGCCCTTATCGACTTGGAGAGGTTCTGGGCAATTCTTATGTGACGTTCTTCCCATTGGACTTCATGCAGCCTCTCACTGTACTGAGGATGTACTGCTTGTCTAGAAAATTAAGTAGATGGAAGATTATTGGTCACAGGAGAGATCCCGGGGAAGGGGGAGGCCAAAGCGATCTGTGCGCCAGTTCGATTGTATATTCAGGGCCATTGGGTGAGGGGCCGGCAATCTTTCTACAGAACTTTTGAATAAAAACAACTGGGGCTGACCCTTCTTCACCTTCCAGGAGACCAAGGATTACTAAATTATTCCTTCGGGACTGTCTCTCAAGGTCCTCAAGTTTCCCTTCCATCGCCTTAACTCGCTGTTGCGGCTGGGCCATATCTGGATCCAGCCTAGCCCACCAGTCATCCAATGAAAAGATTAGGGCTTCATTATCTCCAGTACGCCTGGTGAATAAATCCAGCAACGATCTAATATTTTGGAAATCCTGAGCCAGTGTGTTCAGTGTGGTTTTGAGGGGAGTCAAGCCTTCTAGGAATTTGGCCTCTGTAAGTATGGCCTGGGTGGTTGCAGTAGGGTTCACCCCAGGGGCCTGCACTTTGGAGCGCTTCAGAGATTTTTCCCTCATTGGCGTTGTTGCAGGGGTATGATGCAGTAATGAATCTCTCATTTCTGCCTCTATTCCTGTTTGTTTTCTGCCCAGCAGGGTCGAAGATGTTTTCAAAAGATTACGACATGCAACGGTTGGTAAATGCTGTTAGGTTAGCACCGTAAAAGTGAAGTTTATAGTGGGAGAAGTGGGAACAGTGGAAGGAGTCTGCTCAGGCAGCCATCATGTGTCCAATCCCCATGAAATCTAAACTTAACAACAGGTCTGCTCCGAGATCAGCCACTGGCCTGGAATACAGGATCAGGCAGGCAAAAACAAACATGGGAACATGGAAAGGTCATCTTTCCTGACTAGGGGACCCTCAGCCTGGAACTTCCTGCCCATACCCCTCAGACACAGTCCAATAAGACTAGGCTCATCAAAAAGTGGTCCTCTAAAGAAGCCATGAAACCTCAAATTTGTTGCCCAGACTACGACAAGGGATAATGTCACCCAGAAGCACAGCCAACCTGGCCAGCCCATTCAGCCCAGCAGATATACACCTAGCACCTACCCTAATTTGTACACCCAATATCTAATCTGGAACTGCTGTAACACAAGTACTTACCTGTATACTGTCAAATCTATACCCATTATCTGTTACTGCTGCAACTTGAGTATTTATCTGTAACTGTCAAAGTTAATCCTACTGTATCCCTAATGCTTTTGTCCTATACTGCTTTATACTGTCTGACAATGTAGAGCAGAAACTACTGTACCATTGATGCCTGTGTATTATACTGTCATGTGTTGTTTGCAATGTGATGGAATCCACTGATCCCATTGTCACCATGTAACCCTGATATTGTAATTTTGTGCTGTCATTACCTTGTAGCCTAGACTTCTGTTTATGGTACCCATTGAAAATAAGCCTTGGCTCAACTGGGACCATGATCATATCATGTGACAATGACTGTGAATAAAATTGTTACTACTACTGCTACTACTACTACTACTACTACTACTACTACTTTGTATATTTGTTACTCTGGAACACATTGAAGTCTCACTGACTGAGAGACTTGAATAGAGGTCCAAATGATATTACCCCAGCTTAAAGTAAAAGGCAGACAGCCTGCCTGAGATTTACTTATCACAAATGCCAAGAAATCCTAGCTGGGATACTACAGTATTTCTGATAACAGGTTTGCAAACAAGCTAGAAAAAGCCTGAACATTTAAATTTGATCATATGGCAAATATGAGACATGACCCAAACTACTGACATCATTTGGCTGGCTTCCATTCCTTCTGGGCTGAGTTAACATCTGCTATGGTACACTAATAAGTCCTAATAAGGAAGAAACACATACCTGTGGCCTGCTGTTGCCAGCCTTTGCAGATTGCTTATGAGGCCTTTTGCCACCATTCAGTCCTGCATAAAGGCAAGTTGAGGCAACCTAAATTCCCTTTCACATACTACCCATGATGCCTTGTATTAAGGAGCTTGAGTAATTCTGTATTTCATTGAAACCTCATTTTTGTTGCCAGTGTCCAGCAAGGTTCACTCTTGCTATATTGTTTTGCTCTCTTTGTGAGTGAGATTGAAAAATAAATACAGACAACAAACTATAAGTAGAATTAAGTATTAAAGTTCTCAAAGTTTTTCCAGAGATACAACAAGCTTTTTAAGTAATCTAGCATACAGTGGTTGTTCCCAGATGCTTTAGTCCCAGTACTGGGCCATACCACTCCTCTTTCCTAGTAATTCTTCAAGCTGCACCTGCCACTGCCAAATCAAACACCCACCCACCCACTTATCCAATCTCAACTTTTGCTAAAATCAAGCACAGACTAATTGCCCACCCATCTGTTCACACTACACCACACCCCACTCCTGCCTTTTACAACGTCTTCAGCAGCCTCTAGTCTGATTCAGTACTTTAACTGGGAGTAGTATTAGTAGTAGTAGTAAAACTTTATTTTTATACAGGTAGCTATTACAACACATCATTGGGTCAAGGATCCATTTTTAAGATGGACCTGTTTCAAGTTACATATAAAAGAATATAAACTATTACTTAAATTACATTCTAATACACCATAAATCATACAAACAACATTCATTCCATTCTTAATATAATTTCATTCTTTACAGCATTCCTACACTCACTCTATGCTCATACACCCTGATTATAAACATTTTTACTTAACTTAAATGTCATGTACATATAGAACCCTACAGCTAGACTCTCCTGAATTTAAAAGGAGAAGACTCCTGCATATTTATGATTTGGATATGTCTGATGTATTTATTATACATTACATCAAGTACTGTACATATGTCAATAAGAGATTAGCCATTTCTTCTGTTGCAACTCTTATCTAGAGTTTGAGGCTCTGACACAAGGTAGTGAAATGTCAAGCAAGCCTCCATTTACATGCAAATGAGTCACTTGTAAAAGAGCCCCTCTCATTCCTTGATGTCACATGTAAGGCAGTTATGTCATGCAACTCACACAGGGAGTAGTACTTGTAGCCTTAATACTGTATGTGTAGAACAAATAATACATCTAATAGTATTTAATTCACAGGAAACAAAATCTGTTTCTGTGTACTGCTCATTTCTCTCTGTGAGACAGTTGTAACATGTTGTGGAAAGCAGTAGACTGAATCAGTTAATCAACCAATCAAACAACCAATCAATCAATCAAGCAGTCAGTCAGTCAGTCTGTAGTGAACCAGGTGAGCACCCTTGAGAAGATTCATTACAAGGTGAGCCTGGGCAGTTTACCAAAGGATCACACAAGACTAACTTATGCACATCCCCTTTCAGCAGCCTAAAAGTGGACAGCTAGATCATTTACTTTATAAAGTGTAATGTTTTATACTTCAAATGCTCCTTAAATCCGAGTTTCTGACTGGAAATACCAAGTCACAGAATGCATATGACATAGGAGGAGTGAGCTAAGCAAATACAGAACACTGCAAACACTGAGACTGATTAGTTTCTTTACCTACAACAGCTGAGGTGTAGCATCTGATTTGTGAGGGACATCCTACTTCAATTGCTAGTATTACAAAGTGAGTGGGGTGGGGCTGCCACAGCTTATCCTTAGTACCTTGAAAGTGAAGTGCTGTAGCTCTCACATCACTGCTAATGATTTATAATGGGAATTGGGGCACTTTTAAAGTCATGGACCTGAGGGGCCATCACAGTTTCCAAAGAGGTTAGAGGAACTTCATAAGGGTTAGAGAGTAAGGGACTCAAGTAGGATTTGAACCAGAGTCCCCCAGTGCTTGTGCCTGTGCTTTAACCACTAGATTGCCCTTCTTCCATATGCTGCAGCTGATGCTTTCCTGGTAACCTATTCCTTGTTATATCTGAATTCCTTATTGCCTTACAGCAGCCATCCAATCACTGACTGCCTAGTTACAAAGGGAAAGGGGCATATTTGCAAGATTGTTTCTCACTGCTGGTGGCAATCAAAACAGAGAATGCCAACACACACACAATATGATACAACAGCTGTATAATACCACTTAAAACTCTTGTTGTACCCAGAGTCATTTATTGGGTAAATTATTTTTGCTAACAGAAACAGTAACACAACACATACAGGCACTTCCTTATATGAATACCGTATGTACCTCAAATCAGTGCTACATCACACTCACATGGTCCTAGTCTCTATTAGACCTGCACTTCAGGATGTGCACAACACCTAAAGGGTTCCTCCATTACTCAAGTGGGGAACCAAACATTGTGGGTTTGGTTTACTAGTGGAACTGCATTTAGTGCATCACCATTATCTGTTGCTCTAATGACATCATCCTCCAGCAACACTGATGGTAAAATGGAGGACAAACACATTGATAACTTTTGAGGGCTGTATATTTTTATTTATAACCTATATTTGGACAGCAATAGGACTGCTGGCAACTGGAGAAGGCACACAACAGTTACACATAAGGAGTTGGGGAAAATATTGGTGTGAAACTATGGGAGATTTACCCTTTAAAAAGTCCTCCTCTACACTCATTTACTGTTATGTCGGATCATATACCCTTTTGTCAGTCAGCCTAATAGGCTGAGCATCTCAACCATTGCACATACATTTCATTTTTAAGTCATATCTAATAGCTTTCATAAATTGTTTTGACTGTTGAATTTGTTTTATCTTGTTGTTTATTGGTCCCCATATTTGGGCAACTTTTGCTCCAAAAGTCATGCCTCGAAATCTGTTACATAGTTTAGGTACCACAAATTTATTTCCCCCTTACCTCTAAAGTTATAATCATGTCTATATTCCACTGATATCATTTTTTCCACAAGATAGTTTGGTTTATGCTTATGTACCACCCCATGTATTTGCTTTAACCATTTTTGTTCTCTTTTTTGCTCTAAAGATAACCATTGTAATAAAATTTGTATGCTGCAATGGTGGGTGCGAAACTCACATTTTAAGATAAATCTTGACAAATTATTATATAACACTTGAATTGCTCTTAGATTTGTCTTACTAGCCATGCCATAAACATGGCTTCCATAGCCTATACATGGTATAATTAGTTGGTTTACAATATCCAGTCTCGTGTTCTGATTTAAACAATATTGAGACCTCTGAAATGCTCCCAGTTTATTATTTGTTTTGTTTGCTAAATCTTTTGTATGAATATCAAATGTTAAATTTCCATCCATAATTATCTCTAAGTATTTGTAAGTTTCAGCTTGATTTAATATTTCATTATTTGCAGTTTTTATATGAATTCTATGTTGGGAGCTAAGTAGTTTTCGGTTTACTAAAAAGGGTTGTAGTTTTTGTTTTTTTACTTTTTAATATGAGTTTTGACTGACATAACCATTTCTCCATCTTACTGTAGTCTTTTTGAAGACAATTCTCTATTTCCTGATTTGTATTTTTGTAGGCCAATATGACTGTATCATCTGTGTACATTCTTAATGCAGTGTGTTCTACTGCATTGGGCAATTCATTTATATGCATTATAAATAATAATGGGCCTAATATTGAGCCTTGTGGGACTCCTCTTTTGATGACAACTGGATTTGATAAGACTTCCCCCACCTGTAGTTGCTGCACTCTTTCAGTCAGATTTGACTGAAACCATGGAGGGTTTTATCATCTATCCCCATGTCCACCATTCTATCAAATAATATGCCATGTTCTATGGTGTTGAAGGCCTTGGAGAGGTCCACAAACACCGTGCCCACCGATCTGCCCCCATTTAAATGAGTGGCAATGTTATCTACCAGATCGGTGAGCACTGTGTCCGTGGAGTGGCCCTTACAAAAACCAGACTGGTAGCAGGACAACAAAGAGTTTTCTTCCAAGTAGCCACTTAGTTGCTTTTGCACCAGCCTCTCCAAGACCTTCGGCAGCACAGATAACAATGAAACTGGCCTGTAATTTGTAGATTCTGTGGGGGATCCCCATTTATGAATCACAATGATTTTTGCTTGTTTCCACACTGTGGGGAACTTGTTATCCATTAAACTCTGATTTAGTAGTTTTGCTAATATTGGAGCTATTACCTCAAGAGAATCTTTTAAAAATCTATTTTCTATCTGATCCAATCCCAGAGCTTTATATGACTGAAGTTTCCTAAGTTCTTCTTTCACCTCTTTACAGGTGATAGCCTTAAATCTAAATTTTGTCATATTTAGGGGCCATTGGTCTTTCAGTCCAGTCCTTATATAGCTTTCTTGTGGGATGTTTATATCAGGAAGTGATACAAAATAGTGTTTCAATCTTTCTGCTGAGTTTTGTGTTGACAATAGGATATCTGTATCCTGAATCTGTATGGGCTGTTTGTTCTCCACTGTTTTTTCCAAAAATGTATTTAAATTCCAGTACTGTCATGGGTCTGTGCGTTTTTGTACTTTATTTTTATAATAGCATCTTTTTGAAGTTCAAATTCTGGATTTAAGTTTATTTCGTTCAATTTTATATTTCTCCCAGTCATTTATGTCCAGGGTTTTATTATATTTTTTCATAAGTTGTTTTTGTATCTTATGTTTTGTTTTATTTATCTGTAATCCAAGGGACATGACATTTTTTTATTTATACAATTTTTAAAAGGGGCAACTTCATCACAGACCTGCGTAAACAGTTTGGTAAATTCTTCTATAGCCCAGTTGAGTTCAGGAATTAGAAATAACCTATTCCACGAAATGTTTCTCAATTTACACAAGAATGTTTCTTTGTTATAGCTATTGAAACTTCTACGCCTTGCTATTCTAGGTTCCCTATTTATTGACCGTTCCCTGTTTAAATATATTTCACATGCACATACAGTTGAACAATGGTCCCCAAATATGGGGTGCTTCACCTCCACAGATGTAACTTTGATTCCCTCAGAGGTAAAGATAAGTTCTAATATGTTCCCTTTATTTGATATGTGAGTTTTCCTTGTATAATTTGCAACATTTTGAGTCAAGTTTAGTGGGGTTAAACTAACCTTGAGGGCATTTCCTCTAATTTTATTCCATGCTGCATTAAAATCACCTACAAGAAGTAGGTCAGATCCCATTGAATATTGTTCTAACAAATGTGTCATCTTATCAAAATCAGTTACTCTGACCTTCGGAAGGGAATAAATTAACCCTATGACCAGGTTCAGATCTTTAATGCTTACCAGCAAACATTCAGTCATCCCCACTTCTCCTGTAAATAATAGGATATTTTGGCCTAATTCTCATTTGAAGTATAATAATAATCCACCTCCTCTCTTCCCAACCCTATCTCTTCTATATAAAGAATATTCTTATAGCTCAATTTCCCCCTCATTTATTTTAGGTGTCAGCTAGGTCTCTGTTAGTACTATAATGCTTGGATTTTCAGAAGCCATCCAGGCTCTCATCATATCAATCTTGTTTTTTAGGCTTCTTGCATAATCATATGTTGCGAGCATTCCCGTGACCCCCACAGTCACTTCCGGGTCATAGGACCCATATAACTCACCCTTGCAGTGAGTGATAGTGAGTTATACTATATTTCTATAACATACTGAATGTTTATGCTGTGGGAAGGAGTGGGGTGCTGAAACATACTGTGGAAACTGTGAAATTGCTTTTTTTTTTTTACATGTTTTAAAGTAGAGCCCTATTTTCCCAAACAGGAAGTAGGAAGAGGGTAGCGGTAGTCCCATAGACACAAGGGGCTAAACTACCATGATGCCTAGCAGCATTTTATTTTCATATTTGCTGCATTTCCAATGTTTAAAGCCCTTAATACAGCTTAGGGCTAGGAGCAGCATAGTTTTTTGTTTTAAAATGCAACTTTAGTTGCTAGCATTCCCGTGACCCCCACAGTCACTTCCAGGTCATAGGACCCATATAACTCACCCTTGCAGTGAGCAGGGCGAGTGTGGCCACACGTGAAGATGTGCACAGAGACACGCGCTTTGGCATGTGTCAGCTGTGTCAGCTGGGAAAATTATCTGATTATTCATGGGCAAGGTAACTGGATATAATGAAACTGTGTGTAGGCTGTAATATGTACACAGAGGGGGGAGGTTCAGATGGGGTTTGAATGTTCTAAATGTTGCATGATAAGAACTCTAGAGGCTGAATTGGTGCAATTAAAACAAAGGTTAAAGGTGCAAGCAGATATATCTATGTTGGAACAGTATATTAACACTATATTAGACAGTGTCTCTGAGGCAGCACAGTCTGAGTAACAAGAACCACTGAACTCTGTATTGAGGGTAGAGAAGGCTGTAGTTTCAGAAGACTGGTGCCTAGTACAAAGGAAAACAAATAAAAAAGGCAGAAGAAACATTGGGAGGTCATCAAATGTATTAACGCCAAATAGATATAGCGCTCTTTCACCAGAAAACTTTGTAAACAATGAGGAGGTACCAGATAACCCTGACTCAAACCATATAGAAGGTAATCAAAGTCCACCTATAAACCAAGCTCCCTCTAGTACATGCACAACCACAGGACCCATTACATCAAGGCCACAGGATGTTTTGTTTATCAGAGATTCAATGTTAAAACATACTGATCAGGTGCTATGTAAAAATAGAAAACAGTATATCACAGTCAGTGCCTTGCCTGGAGCAGGAATCAGTGATATTAAAAGACTACTTCCTGGCTTAACAGAGAACACTATAAGGCCAGTTACTTTTTTACACATTGGAGTAAATGATATTGGGAAAGGGAATAGTATAGATATCCAGAGGGACTTTGAAGAGGTGGGTCATGTATTACAGTCACTGGGGTGTGATCTGTTTCTTTCTGGGTTACTTCCAGTACCTAGAGCAAACTTAGCATTAAGCAAGGAGATTTATAGATTAAATGGCTTGTTAAAATGTTGATGCCAGAGGGAAGGCTTCCAATATGTGGATCATTGGCAGGATTTTCAGGGGTATCATTTGTTTGCACAGGATGGACTACACCTTAATAGACAGGGTAAATGCATTTTTACATATAAACTGAAATGCAAAACGGACAGCCATTTAAACTTATAAATGGGGGGGTGGAGGGCACTATTAAAAATGGGGGGACTGAGGATACTACTAAAAAAGGAGAGCTAAAATTGGAACCCAAGGAGCCCAAAGCAAATTTTATTTTAGTAAATGCAAGAAGTTTAAATAATAAAATAGATGAACTCCAGTATATCCTGCACAAATTGGATAAACACATCTGTGCAGTAACAGAAACATGGTGGAAACCTAAGGATAATTGGGACAAAAATATACCAGGATACACCCTCTATAATATGAATAGGTTGGTATCTAGAGGTAGGGGTGTAGCTCTTTATATTGCTGATGGGATACCATCTGAGTGTATGGATATCACTAAGTGGGGAAGCTATGAAGCTTTGTGGGTATCAATTTCCCCTGCACACAATACAAAAATAAAATTGGGCTTGGTCTATAGAAATCCCTCAATTACTTCACTGTAAGATTCCCTATTGGCAGAATTTATTAAACATCTGTCAGACTTAAAAAGGGTTATATTGCTAGGGGACTTCAATCTCCCTGGAATAAATTGGGATACCCTGAAAGCAAATTCTAAAGTCAAGTCTGATTATTTAAATATATTTAATCTGGCTGGATTGGAACAGTATGTGGGCAGTAATACTAGGGGTAATCATGTCCTAGATTTAGTCCTAAGTAATCTGGGAGACATGATTAAACACTGTTCTGTGCTGCCACCACTGAGCTCTTGTGACCATTTAATGGTCAAATTTAGTTATATGGGGCAAATGGGTGAAAATACGGGCAAAACCACAATATTCAGGTATGATAAAGCTGACTTTGAAATTATGCGTAAAGATCTTGCCAAGTGGAATTGGGAGCTTGAATTTCAGGAGGCTACTTTGCCATGTATGTGGAACAAATTACACTCCAAAATAAAGAGTCTGGTAAATACATATGTTTCCAACTATTAATAAGTATAATGCAGTTAAAAATCTCTTCCCCCTTGGATGATAGCTTCAATTAAGAGGGCAATTAAAATAAAGAATAGAATTTTTCAGCTGGCCAAATTACGTGGGGATGTAGCAAGTCGGGCCAAATATAAAAAATGTTTAAAAACCACCAAAAAAAGTATTTAGCTGGCTAAAAGAAAGTATGAATATAAGCTAGCAACAAAAGTTAAGGATAACTATAAGTCCTTTTACTATTACATTAACAATAAAAAAGGGACATGAAACAAAATTGGCCCATTATTAAATTCAGAGGGAAATGTGGTATCCAATAATTTGGAAATAGCAGAACTTTGTAACAATTATTTTGACACAGTTTTCACTCAAGGTTCAGTCAAAACTGAGTTTAAGTATAATAAACCTATAGCTGAGTCTTGCATCATATTAGATAGATTTGAGGTGGGGAAAAAATGAAAACTTTTGGATCAGAATAAAGCACAGAGCCCTGACGAAATACATCCAAGGGTGATTAAGAAATTGGCTGAACAACTTGCCGGCCCTGTAACAGGTTTATTCCAGAAATCTTTAAATGAAGGGGTGATGCCAGAGGAATTGAGGCAGGCAGTGGTGGTCCCTATACAAAAAAGGGTTCTAGACAGGAGGTTAAAAATTATAGACCAGTGAGCCTTACCTCGGTTCTGGGGAAAGTTCTGGAAGGCATCATAAAGAATCATATTATAGATTATCAGTACATAACAGGTAATATTGATCAGACACAACATGGCTTTGTTAAGGGTAGGTCATGTCAGACAAACCTGCTAGAATTCTATGGGAAAGTAAATAAAGCCTTGGATGATGGAAATGCAGTGAATATTATCTTCTTAGACTTCGCAAAGGCTTTTGATAGAGCCCCTAATGACAAGTTAATCGATACCCTGGCTAGGTTAGGCATACACCATAATATTATATGTTGGATTAAATTTATTTATTATTTATTTATTTTTTGGATTTTGGTAACCAGGTAAGCCCACTGAGACCAGAGATCCCTTTTTCAGGGACGACCCGGAATTAGTTACAGTAAATTACATACATAGGTATTAATATACAATATTTACAGCTGATACATATTGGGAATTGGTATCAAATGCTTAACACTGAGACAGCAGGCATCACAAGGCTCACAAAGTATTAAACAGGTGCACAGTACATTTAACAATTTTGCATAAGAGATTCATGGGAGAAGTAGACATGGCTAAGTTCGTGATAGCACGACAACCGGCCTGGGCATGGGGCTAGCGTTTACAACCACAGAGACTAAGTTCCAGAAGGTACACTTTGAGGCCTGACTTAAACCCTAGGAGAGTAGGCTTGTCAACCAGACTTGCTGGGAGGGCGTTCCATAAGTAGGGAGTGGCATACTGAAAGGAGCACTTGCCTTGGTTGGTGCGAACACGAGAGATGTCAAGGGGACGACTTGCTGAGGATCGCAAGGTACGGCACTGGCCTTTTGGAGTGAGCAGCCCACTGAAATGGGGAGGAGGGCCAAAGGAGGTGAACTTAAAGGCCAGGCAAACAGAGGAATAGGCCAACTTGTGCCATAAGGGGGGCCAGTTTAGGTCCGCGAGGACTGCACAGTGATGCCTCCTGGGGGAGGAGTTTGTTGCAAAGCAAGCCACCATGTGGTAGAGCATGGAAAGTTTGGTGAGCTCCTTCTCCCAGAGGAACTGTAGCAGGGGGCACCATATAGGATGGAAGGGAGAAGGTTGCAGTTGGCTATGGCGTGTCGTGCCTCACCAGAAAGAGAGTTACCCAACCGGTAGGGGAGACCAAGTCTCTGGTGGATGGATCTAGTTAAGGAGTCAAAGTGGGGTTTATAGGACAGCTCCTGGTCAAGGAGGATCCCAAGGTACTTGATCCTGTCTATGACCTCAACTCTCTTCCCTTGGGCTGTGTTGAGCTGGAATAGTTCACTTCTGTAAGTGCCCGGACATCTGGTCCCAAACAGAACAGCCTTAGTTTTTTCTTCATTTGGCACAAGAGAATTGGAGATGAACCAGGCCTCAAGAGCTGAGAAACTGGCCTGCAGTTTGGCAGAGATGACACTGGGTAGTGGGTCACTGCAGTAGGCAACAGTGTCATCCGCGTGTAGGATGAGGTTCCTCAACCCACAGACCCCCTCAATGTCATTGAGAAAAAGTAAGAATAGCAGGGGACACTGGATCGAGCCCTGGGGTACCCCAGAGACCACGGGTCTGATGCCAGATTGTGTTCCTCTCCAATGGACTTTTTGGGTTCTATTGATCAGGTAGCTCTTGAACCAGGAGAGTGAGTGAGCATCCAGTCCTAGTCGGAGGAGTTTGGAAAGGAGAAGTTTGTGGCTGACCAGGTCGAAGGCCTTGGACAGGTCAATGAATAGAGCCCCCGTGGGGTAACCCAGGTCCATGGCATTGAGGATGTTGGATGTGAGCTGAATAAGGGCAGTGTCGGTGCCATGATCTTTCCTGAAGCCATGTTGTATGTCAGCAAGGAGTAGGTGCTGCTCGAGATAATCCTGCAGTTGATTGTATACCAGGCTCTCCTGCACTTTCCAGAGAGGACTGAGTAGGGAGATAGGCCTATAGTTCCCCACTTTGTCCCTGGGTCCTTTTTTATGGACAGGGACAATAGTCAATACCTTCCATTTACTTGGGACTGTTCCTTCGAGGAGGGACCCGTTGATGAGCATGGTGACAGGGTAGGCGATAGCAGGGGCAGCGGCCCTCAGCAGCCGAGGTTCAAGCAGGTTATGTCCCGGAGAGAAGTTAGGGTTTATTTTGAGTAAAAGAGGAAGTACAGTAGACAGTTCGACCAGTTTCAGGTGGAACTGAGGCTGAGGAAGTGCCCAGTCTGCACTGCTGTTATAGGGGAATCCCAGATAGGATGGGGGAGAGAGTCCACTAGGATTCGGAAAGGAGGCACTGAAGGCAACAGCGAGTTTGTGTAAAGGGGGAGTATTCAAATTGGATGGCGGTGACTAGTGGAGTGCCTCAGGGCTCAGTACTGGGACCCTGTTTGTTTAATGTTTATATTGAGTCACTAAGTTCAACCCCTGACATATGGCTTTCAAAATTTGCTGACGATACTTGCATCGGTAGGGTGGTAAAATCTAAAAAGGATGCGGACTCACTACAAAATACACTGGAGGATTTGGAAGCTAGGGCCTAGGAACAGGGGTCATTGTTTAATGTTGAAAAATGTAGTGTGATGCACACGGGAAGAAATAACCAACAATACCTATATAATACGGGAAAGCAACCTTTAAAGGTGATAACTGAAGAGAGGGATCTTGGTATCAAAATTTGTAATAATTTAAGTTTCAAACCACACTATAACCAGATTATAAAGAAAGCCAGCAGTATACAATTTTGTATAAATAAGCATATCATGTGCAGAAATAAGGAGGTGCTAATGCCATTCTGTATCTCACTGGTGTTTCCACATATGGAGTATTGAGCTCAGCTGTGGTCACCCTGGAATGGGGCGATGTTGCCTCCTTGGAGAGGGTCAGAGGAAAGCAACTCAGAGGGTTACTGAGGTACAGGGTTTGGATTATGAACAGAGGATGCAGGCCTTGGATTTTCATTCTCTGGAATTTCGCAGACTTCATGGGGATATGTGCAAGCTATTTATGGCTTTAAATGATGCATCACTTTGGGAACAACTTGACTTAGCCCTTAAAGATCAGAAGTTCAATACAAGACCACATCCACTCCAAATATACAATGAAAGATACAGTATAACACAAATAAGACAAAATACTGGTTGATGCTAAGGGTGGCAAGGGTTCGGAATAAGCTCCCAATAGAAATTATAGCTAGTAGTAATATGAATGAGATTAAAATAAAGTTAGATAACTACTTATTAAAAAATAATATTTTAAGTTACTCATAAATTTTGGCGAGAGTATGGACTTTGTCTTCAAAAGCTCAGAGCAACCTATGAAACCTATGAATATACTAATTTGACTAAACATTGGGGAATGGGTTTAATTCTACATGTCCTCCATTTATCAAAACTAAGCAGCATCTAGTTTGTTTGTCTAACATCTTAAAGTGCAAATTTATTTTTATTTCTCTAGCATATATATAATAGAGTTTCTAACTAGGGCAAAAGAGTTCCTTCTTTTTGAACCTATATGGCCCATTTTCATCCCCCATCTTTCCCTCCACTGTTGTTTTAAATATACTGTAGGGATTAAGTCAACAGTATACTGTCTTATTACATTGTCTTTTAAGATGGGGCATAATACTATACAGAACCCAAAAAAAGTAGATCCAGCCATTTAGCACCCCCATATTATTTACACTATTTCTTCTCTGTGGGTTTCTAAATACAACTATACTCTCACTAAGTGCAGTGAGCCCTGGTGACCAGGGAAAACTATGTTTACAATCTAATTTAAGATCCTTTTTTACTCACCAGAGTGGAGTGCATGAAGATTGAGTGCTACAGGAACTGCTACGCTGTTTATTATTTTTCTCTGTCAAGTGGAGCTCGTGCCACTCCCGCTCGTGCATTGCTTGTGCTTGTGCACATGGTTCTAACGTTTAAAGCTCAGTTACTCCTCTCACCAGCTTTGAGATCGTTTGCCCGCTCCCTCGAGCCCCCATGCACTAACCTAGATGAAACAGCAAAAGCTGGGGAGGTTTTAAATGTCCCGAGAGTGACCACAGTCTCAGCAAAATAAAACAGTTTATCTTGCAGCTTTCAGGGATGATGTAAGGCAGTGTCAAGATGTCTTTCTCTGCTACAGGAGCATCTGGCCACAGATGTTAATTTCAGCTGAGATGATGTTGTATTGTTCTATTGCTTGTGCATGCAGCTCTGACTTTTAAAGCTCAGTTATTCCTCCCACCAGCTTTGTGATCGGTCACCGGCTCCCTTGAGCCCCCACGCACCAACCTAGATGAAACAGCAAAAGCTAGGGAGGTTTTAAATGTCACAAGGGTGTCCACAGTCTCAGCAAAATAAATCAGTTGATCCTGCAGCTTTCAGTGATGATGTAAGGCAGTGTCAAGATGTCTTTCTCTGCCACAGGAGCTTCTGGCCACAGATGTTAATTTCAGCTGAAATTATGTTGTAGCATGGCCCAAGTCACAATTCCAGACAGTTTCAGGTTTTGACTGGGTGGAAATAAGGCTGCTGTAAGGGTGATCAATGGTTAGGAAATCCATACTGCACAGCATTCTGGTAAGCAAGAAGACACAATGGGATGTGCATTGAAAGATTTTACCATATGCCCAGAGGTGTATTGAGGCACAAGGCTGCAGGCCAAGTGCCTTCAGCCCCTGGAAGTGAAGTGCAGTAAAATCTGTTCAATGCACCCCCTCCCGAGTTTCTTATTGTGCTAATAAAATGGGCTACATTTTTTTTTTACTTTTTACAGTTAGAAAAATCATATTTATATACAGCTAAAACAGATTTCATTATGAAAATTTGTGATAAAATAATTCTTCCGCCTGCTAAAAATGATGTAATTTTGCATGTTTCATTTAGCTGCTATGGTGGGTCAGGAGAGAGACTGCAATCTGTGTAACCGTATTTTTAAATTGAAGAACACCTGATGGAAGCAATATTTTTTATTAATTTTTTTCAAAGTCTGGTGACAGTTTTAAGTCATTGTATGCTTTTCAAACAGAACAATCTGGAGCTGCCACTTACAGCACATATATGTGCAGAGAGATAAGATTTGTTGAGATACAGTCCTGTCCGAGTCTGAACACAAGAGTTAAATGTGGTTGGTATTCTTAACAAAAGCCATCCGGGACATGTACTGTATTTAATGTAAACTAGAAAAGGCAATCAAACAGCACACTTACACTGAGTTTCAGATTCCAGAGTTTGGTTTGGTGTGCAATACATCATTGTTTTTTTTTTCTCTTCAACTTGATTGAGTCACTGAACTTCCCGAATCTGAATATTAAATATCCATATAAAAGTATGTCTATTTACAAAAAAAATACAATAAAATACAATAAAAAAATTGCAACTCAAGATGATGATTATTATTTTTTTAATACAATAAATAAAGTAGAGAAACATGAAAGCATGGTAATGGCAACAGTGGGAGAAGGCATGATGCGGGAGCCCTACCAATGTCTTTATCAAGAGGTCAAAGAACAAGCAGTTAGTACTTTTCTTTTGAGTTTGTGTATTTCTGTGTCTGTCTATGAGTGGTACTTTCTTAAAACAGTGGTTGCTGGTGGCACTTTTTCTAAATTTGTCTCTTGCTAGTTTAGGATAGAAAAATGGCGGCTTTGCAAAAATCAGTGTTCTAACCACAAACTGATTTTTTTTTTGTTTATAACCACAGTTGTTCTAGTAAGGCCTTGCTTTTACCTGTGCATGGAACAGATTTGATACACAGGTAAAAACCAATCAGAAAGCTGGATTTCCTTTCCCCATTTTATGTTATACTATGAAATAGTCCTGTCAGGACTGCCTTTTTTATAGCTTGTAACCCAAAACTCTTGCTGAAACTAGAACACTGGTCACCTGCTTCATTGATTGTGACTTAATCTCTACAAAACAGGAACTGCAATCTACTTAACACAGCTCAGTGGTCCATTAGAGTTGAGTGCAGTTAGCAAGCAGAGGATCTGAGATTCGCATCCAAGTGGAAGTTTGAAGTTTAAGTTTATTTGTTCTGCAACATTGCCATTACAAACACAGATGGTTAAAAGACATACAGAGCTTTCACATACATTTCATACACATAATAATATTTATATCATATAACTTATACAAATTAAGAATTAAAAAAGATTGACATGTGGTTTTGAAAATATACTCTAACATATAAAAATCATGAGAATTTGCATTCTTAACCCATCAGCAGCTAATGACTATTGCATGTTTATTTATTGCACTAGAAAATCTTGAATACACTTTTTACTTACTTTCTTAATTTCACTTAGGTACATTGCCAAATTGTTGAGAATTTCAGGGTTCTCAGAGTTAAATAAAATATTTAATATATACCTTGTTGGTATGAATAATGATCCGATAAACTTCCCTAGTCTTTTAGCTCGTACTTGCTCATACCATGGACATCTTAACACCACATGGTTGAGGTTTTCCAGCTCTTGCAACTGATAGTAGTAATTCAAGGTAATATTCCTTTCTTTGTGGTATTCAGTTATATTACTTGAGAAACTTCAAATGTAAACTGAGTAATTATACTCCTGTGTTCAGGGTTCTTTATTATATCTAAATAGGGTTTCAAGGAATGTTCTTTTGTGTTATCAGATAACTGGGTAGCAACCTTTAATGTTTTTATCACACTGAGATCTTCTTCTTGTGATCTTTCTTTTATTGTTTTAGAAATAAAATGTTTATATGCCTCATTAAGCTGGATCCCCTGCTTCAACCAGCTCATCAAATAGTTTAAATCAGTTTTTTCTAACAATGTTTGAATGATTTTCATCCATCTGGTTTTGTTATATTTAAGAAACTGCATTTTCTCCTTTAGACACTCTCCCAGTATAGAGTTTTCTTTTTCTGTTGTCAGTTTAACCCTATAATTTATTAATCTAGTTTGTACCATATCATGAAAGCTTAGCTGCCCAAGCTGTGTTCTAACCAATGCACTAGGTGCACTGGTAGATATTCTTAATAGTTGCTTGTAGGTTTTGTTTATTATTCCCTCTATCTTCTTTGTAATTTCTACCCCCATATTTCCACAGCATGCAATGCTTGACTTACTATTTTTGCATTTATTGCTTTGATCGTTGGTATAACTGTGTTACCATCATTTAGATGGTTGAATCTCTTCAGAGCCTTCAATGAACTGAACAACTTTTAACAAAACACTGCATGTGCATGTTCCATTTTAAATTCTTTAATAGGGTCACTCCTAAGTAAGAAAATTCATTTACATACTCCAAGTTATTACTTAGAAGCTCAATTTCCCTAAATTTAATTTTATTGCCAAACATCATAACTTTTGTTTTTCTTGTATTAGGTTTTAAATTGTGTTGAAAAGCATGTTTCCTTTTTGTTTAAGGCTCCTCAGAGACCCAAACAGCTTATAGAGAATATTGCCAGGTTATTAGCATATGCTAACACTGGCACTCTTTTTCTAGCTAGTTTTGGTATATGAAAATCTAGTTCATCAAGGTCACAATTATGTAATTTATATAAATATTAAATAGCGTAGGCACTAATAAGCAACTGTGTCTTGCCTGGCTTGCATCACTGAGACCTGGTTGGATGAAAGTGCAGGCCCTATTTTGGAGTCTGCGGTTCTGGCTGGGTTCTCGGTGATTCATCACCTGACAGTGACCCGTAGGGGTGGGGGGGTTACAGTCTGTTTTAGACAGGAACTGGACCTCAGGGAAGTGCCAGTTGGATGCACCAACTCCTTTGAGTGTATTATGGGTACAGGGGCAGGCTACAGGACCCTTCTCATCTATAGTCCACCAAGTGATGGGAGGGAGTTCCTGAAGGAGGTAGTGGACTTCATCACAGAGATGGTATTGATTGGAGTCTTCCAGATGGTTAACTGTGGGTGACTTCAATGTCTGGATCAATGATGAACTCTCACCATTTGGACAAAACTGCCTCCAATTGATGGATTCATTGGGTCTGACATGGGATTATTACCTCTGCAACTCACAAGTGGGGGCACACATATTGGACTTGGAGTTCCATTTGGGGATGGAGATCTCCGATATGGAGGTGGAGCAAGTCAGTTGGTCTGACCATCATGCCCTGAGGTCAGTTTCACAGCCCCCCAAAATAGGCCTGCCCCTAAGGAGCTGGTCCAGTTCCATCCTTTGAGAGGAGTTACCTCAGAAAGCCTAATGACTGAGCTGGACTTCTCTGGATATCCAATGGATAGCACTGGCCAGGGCCCCTGGTGTTGGCCTATAATAGGATTGTTGTGGGGGCCTTGGATGTCATTACTCCAACTCATGTTTGCTCCCTTACACTTCACCCAGGGGTCCCCTGGTTTAATGGGGAGACCTGTGAGCTGAAGAGACTGGGGTGAAGATTGGAAAGATGCTAGTGGAAAACTCTCTTGGAGGTGGTTAAGCTTAGATTGTTGGATCATTATAAGATCTACTAATCAGCAATTTCCCATAAGAAGGCAGAGTTCCTGTCCAGGGAAATTGCTGCAGTGAGGAATAGGCCAGCCCAGCTCTTCTGGACTGTAGACAGACTGTGCAATCCAGCCTGTCTCCATGCTGGTTGAGCATTGTCACAAGTACAGTGTGAGGAGTTTGCGCAATTTATCGATGATAAGGTATCCACCATCAGGCATGAGATCAGCTAGTGCCTTCTCATTGGACCTTGCACTGATCAATTGGGTGGTACTAATGCCCAGTTGACTTGGTTCACCTTTAGCCAACCAGCAGTCATGGATATAGTGAGGATTGTCCAGACTTTGCATCCAACCTACTGTAGTTTGGATCCGGGCCCTACTCACTTACTAATGGGGTGTGTAGAGGTCATCGGCCTGGTCCTTGCTTGGATAGTGGTGGTTTCATTGGAGAGAGGGATCTTTCCAGATCCCTTAAAGGAGGCAGTAGTATGCCCCCTTCTGAAAAAACTTTCCCTTGACACTGACTGCCCAGTGAACTAAAGACCAGTCTCAAACTTACCCTTTGTAGGGAACGTTATTGGGAAGGTGGTTGCTTTGTAGCTGGAGGATCATTTGACCAGCCACATTATCTATGACCCTTTCCAGTCTGGCTTCAGGAAATGGCATAGCACTGAGACAGCCCTGGTGTGGGTACTAAATGATCTCCTTATGGCGAGAGATCAGAAAACTCATTCCATCTTGGTTCTCCTTGATCTCTCAGCAGCATTTGACACTGTGGATTATGTTGTGATGCTCGAGTGCCTGTGGTTTTTCTTTGGACTGAGGGGGGGCAGTCCTCAGGTGGTATCGATCCTTCCTCGAGGGCAGATCACAGAGAGTGGTGTCAAAGATTTATTCCTCGGCCCCTCACTGGCTGCCCTGTGAAGTTCCACAGGGTTTGGTGTTGTCCCCCATGTTATTCATGGTGTATATGCTTCCATTGGTGGACATTATAAGATGGTATGGGCTGAGTTTTCATTGTTATGCTGATGATTCTCAGCTCTACATGTCTTTTCTGCCTGGACAGGCATCTGATTCAATCACGCTGTTTAATAACTGCCTCCTGGACATACAGAACTGGATGAGTACTAGTTGGCCTAGATTGAACTCGAGTAAAACAGAGGTATTGGTGATGGACCCTGGTTTTAGGATGACAGGGGCATGGGCGGGGAAACCCTCAGACTTATACCTTGGGGGGAACCCGCTTATGGTCTTGGGCCAGGTGTGTAACCTGGGCTGAGTGTTTGATGAGGGCCTGACCCTGAGGGTGCAGGTGTCGGCTGTAGTCAAGTCCTCCTTTTTACATCTAAACTATATAGCCCTGGTTAAACACCTGGTCCTGCCTGAAGATCTTCCTACCTTGGTCCACGCCTTTGTTGCCAGTCATTTTGATTACTGCAATGCCCTCTACCTAGGGCTACCAGGGGTGGATATCCACCACTTGCAGCTAGTGCAGAATGCAACAGCCAGGTTGTTGACTGGAATGCCCAGATCCAGTCATATAACACCTATGCTGTGTGAACTGCACTGGATGCCCATACAGTGGCAGATCACCTTCAAGGTTGCATTGCTGACCTATAAGGCCCTACATGAGCTGGGACCTCACTATCTGAAAGAGCTCCTGTCTTCTAACTACCCATCCCACTCACTCTGATCCTCTGATAAGGGATTGCTAGAGATTCCCAGGGTATCCCTGGAAACATCTGGAGTAAGATCTTTTGACTTTATGGCACCTATCCTGTGGAATTCTCTACATCATCAGATACGAGGCATTTTCAGAGACTTACTGAATGGTTTTTATTGTCTGTGTTATCAGTTTTATTGATTTTAAATATATTATAATTGTATGAAGTATTGTAAAGGGGCCCTGAGTCCAGGAAAGGCACCTTATATAAATAAACTTTACTAACTTACTTGTCTGATTCCAGTTTCAGTCGTGACCTTTTTCTGTTAGTAATCCTGACCCGGTATATTTTATTTTGGTCCAAGTACTACTATAGATTCTCTTTATTAATATTATTAAATGTGAGTCTATTCCCAATTTAAGCATCTTCTCCCATAATAATGATCTAAGTATTGTAGCAAAGGCTGAAGAGTAGTCTACAAATGTGCCAAAAATTGGTTGTTTCTTAATATTACAATATGTTTCTCTCATGTGGTTAAGAAGAAAACATTTGTTTTTTGGTTCTAGTCCTATTTTGAAATCTGGCTTGAAGTTCTGAAATAACATTATGCTGTTCTAACCATAGGGTTATTCTACTTAGAAGAACTTTAGCATATATCTTGGATATAGTGTCCAACAGGATGATAGGTCTGTAGTTTGCTGGGTCAACATATGATTCCTTTTTGTGTATTAGCACAATATAACTTCCCAGCCAACTGTCAGGGTAAAAGCATATATCACTGCTTGATTGTAAAAATTAGACAAAATCTTTGACCACCAATCTGATTTTCATTAAATTGTTCACTGCCTGTTACCTGACTGTAGTTGATTGCTTATACCTGTCTGTACCATGCCTGACAGTTGGACCCTAGTCTCTGTACTTTGTTTCTGCTAGTCCTTCTTGCTTGTATTCTGACTGTACCTTTGTATAATTTGTTGCTAGCCTCTGTACTGTTGTTTGCCTGTACCTTTGTAACTCTCCCGGGTCGCACCGGAAAGTAGGCACTTGATTGTCTAGTGTGCTTACCTGGCAAACAAAGGCTAAATAAATAAATTAAATTTTAATTTGATGAAATCTATTGCTATGTTATCAGGCCCGGGAGACTTATGATTCTTAAAACTTTCTATAGCTGTTTTCACTTCCATTTCTGTGAACCAAATAACATGTTCATCTATTTCATTCACCTCTATATTTTTTGCTGGCTGTACCAGTATAAATATTCATTGGAAATAGTCAACCCACACATCCAGTTCAATGTATGTATCATATTGTTTTTGTATCATATTGTTTTTGTAGGTGTTTGTTTATTTAGCCACTAATGTCCAGAAAGTTTTAACATCTTTCTGTATTATTGCGTTTTGCATGGTATCCCATTATTCCACCTGGTGCTGATGTCTTTGAGCAGTGACATGCTTTCTGTATTTCCTTCTGTTTTTGTTTAAATCTAATATATTATTTTTTTGGGTGTTACTTAACTTTCCTCACTAGACCTGCTACCCAGGAGACTGTCAAACAGATGGACCAACATTTCTTTTAGCTCTCCCTGTTTTTCAGCCTTGATATGTGAGATGCCAAAGGGCGATAGAGTGACATCAGTCACATAATTCTCATCTTGTAACCAAAGGTCTTCCGAAGAATAACATTTGGACAATTCTAATAGGATTTCACTTTTGGTCTGTATTTTCTTAAAGTGCAATGACCATACTGCTAATGGATAATCCATACTTAGATTAAAACTAATAGCCAACACCTACGCCATTAAGCATACAGGGACAAAGACCAAACCCAGCTGGGCACACTGGTCTCGCTTTGTTCATAAATTGATCCTCCTGTTGCTGCTGTTATCTGTTAATATGCACCCAAACTCTGGCCCACCCTACTCTTGCACCACCACCAGGGCGGGGCACCTCCAGATTGTATCACTTAACATAGACAGCTGATTAATCCTGACATTATAGCTCTCATGGAGACCTGGCTCTCTCCAAATGTCACTGACATCACTATTTCCATCGATGGGTACATGTCCTACCGGCAGGACTGATTGTCCAAATGAGGGGGAGGATGCTTAGTCTACGTCAGAAGTGATATCAAATCTCAGACCATGTACAGCAGTATGCACTCTAAGAGGCTCAAATTCTAAACCTAAAACTCTCCCTAGGATAACAGAATAAAGTCCTTCTGTTTACCACGGTGTACATACCCCCTGGTCAACAAGCCGCTGGCCTCAAACATTTTATAAGTAATCAGTTGCTAGCAAGCCCAGTGGCACTGAGGGTTGAGGTGCTGGATACCATAGTAACCCATGTTCAGGAATGAACCTGAGCCGGCGGGGGGTCAGCAGGGGGGAGAGAGAGGATCAAGCATCCGGAGAACTGCTCTCCTGTCTCGGGGGGGTCCAGGGGGTGCCCGGCTCTGCAGTGGGCTCTGGTGGAGACTGTAGGTACTGCACCACTCAGGGCATGCAGAGAGGGATGCAGAGCCATGACAAATGTCCCCTGGCATCACTGCATGCTCATGGCTCCGCCTGGAGTGGGTGGGAGTGAGAGCAGTCTTAAGCGGAAAAATCCCCACCCCTGAGGATAGGCGACAGCACCACTTACCTCAGGCCACACTTCACTGGCTGGACTCCCTCCTGTCCTGGGCTAAGCCCAGCCTGGCCCTAATTGTAGATAGAGCACCCTGAGAGGATAGGGTGGCCCCACCTCGGGGGGCTCAGAGCTGGGGGGATAGACGGACTAGTGCCAGGAGTAAGGAGGAGTTTCAGGCCCAGAGGTAGAGTTGGAGGAGCAGGTGGATGCCCTAGAGAGTTCCCCAGGGTGTCAGAGCCAGAAAAAGAAGTTGGAAAAAAAAAAGTAATCAGCAGTTGATGGGCAAAAACTGGGAGCCGGTCATAATCGATGACTTTAACATTAACTGGCTTTCCCAGGGTGAAACATCAGCAAGAGACCAGATCTCTGGGTTCTACCTCACCCAGATGGTCACTCTAGCCACCTGTCTCAACTACCAAACTGGAACGGGCACACTCATAGACTAGCTCTTATCTACCCACCCAGAACACATCTCAGAGGTTTCTGTCTTACCAGACAGCCTCAGTGACCATTCCCCAGTCATGTGTGTATGGTCAAATAAGTCCTCAAAGCATCCACCTAAAGGGTCCCTAAACCACACCCTGAGAGACAGACTTCTGGACGCCTTCAAACTACAACTGAAACAGATTGATTTGTGTTCGATTTATAGAGCCATGGATGGAAACCAGGCCCTGGACTACTTCCTCAGGACCTTCACCCAGGCCTGTGACATCTTCACACCCTTCAGGATCAAGAAGATTAAAGGAGCTACAAACCCATGCCTCTTTGGTACTCTAATTGCGTTTATGCGTCATAGAGACAATCTTTGGCATAAGGCCAAGGTGACAGGCAAACAAGCAGACTTATCCAGCTATAGGCCTACCAGAAACAACTGCACAAAGCTTGTTCACCAAGCCAAAGCCATCTATTATAAGGACCAACTCAACAGATTATGGGGATTGGGTAAGGATTTCTGGCAGTTCATGAAATCACTAACTGGTAGGGCTCCTAGAGCAACACCAGACCTGATTACCTTCACTACTGGGACACTCCAGGAACCTCTTGATATTGCAAACACCTTCAACCTAGCATTTACTGATCTTACTGGGGTATTGCTTGGAGAATGCCTTGTGCCACCAACAGATCAGCCCTCTGGTCTGCACGCACCCACACCTACAGGAAACGGACCACCGCCTTTCTATTTCAAACAGATCTCAAGAACTGAGACAATCAAATATGTCAAGCAGGTCCTAGGCAAGACCAGGATGGGGAGTGACCAAGTTCACTTGAAGCTGGTCGCCTTTACCCTGGATGAGTTAACCGACCCTCTCATAAAGGTATTTCATTCCTCCCTTAGATCGAGTGTGTTCCCAGATGCCTGGAAGCTGGGTCTTGTCACCCCTGTCTTCAAAACTGGACACAGAACTAACACATCTAACTACAGGCCTATCTCAATCCTCCCCCTCCTGAAAGCTTTAGAAAGGGTGGTCTCAGACCAGCTCACTGAGTACCTGGAGAAGTATAACCTGCTCGGTTCCCAACAGCATGACTTCCATAAAAAACACTCAACACTCACTGCACTAGTCGAATACACCTCCCAACTGTACGACACATTGGAAAAAGGGATGGCAGCGGGGTCTATATTTATAGACCTCACAAAGGCCTCTGACTCAGTGAACCACCACCTTCTCCTCAGCAGCCTGTTATCAACTGGCCTGTCCCCCGGCACGGTGGCTTGGTTTGGGAGCTACCTCTCCCATAGAACACAACGTGTCAGATTAGGTGACATGTACTCTGAGCCAAAGAAGGTGAGCCTAGGAATCCCCCAGGGATCCATCCTCGACCCACTCCTTTTTAATCTTTTCATAAAAACCCTCCCATCTGCCTGCCCTGCACACATCATACTCTATGCTGACGATGCTGTCATATCTGTCTCTGGCAGAGACCAACATACCATCACTACTGAGTTGCAGGATAGCTTCCCTAAGCTCAAATCTTGGTTCTGCCAGAACAAACTCCAGCTCAACCACAAAAAAACTTAGAACATGCTGTTCACAGTCCCAAAAATAAAAAGAAGTTCAGCCTCCTGCAAATTCAGAGCCTTAAGAGAAACCCCTTAGAACAAGTCTTCATATTTAAATACCTAGGACTTTACTTTAACAACACTCTCAGTTTCACCAGTCATATTGACCATGTTGTAAAGACCTCTAACATGAAACTGGGTGTTCTTTACTGCAGCAAGCACTCCTTACCACCTGTTGCTCTGAAACTTTCCATAAGCAGCTCGGTCTTAGCCTTCATAGACAATGGGCTAACAATCTATGGAGCAGGCTCTGACACCACCCTCAAGAGTTAACACTCTCCTAAACAAGGCCTGTCACCTAACCCTAGGGGCTGATCTGTCTACCCACACCTGCACCCTCTTCAATGAGACAGGGTGGCTCCCACTCCACCTCTGAGCTCAATTCCAAACCTGCATGCTAATTAAAAAAGCCATGCTAGGGCTTATGCCTGAGTTCACAGACAGACTATTCACAAAGGTGTTACCCATTAAACAGACAAGGAGTGCTGCAAAAGGGGGACTCCAGGTGCCTTTCAAGCATACTAAACTGGCACAGAGATCCCTCTCCTTCCTGGGCCGAAAGTGGTTCAGTGAGCTGCCTACCGCACTTTTGGAAAGTACTAAGCTCAGACAAATCAAAACCAGGCTTCATTCCTAGCTAGACCTCAAAAATATCTGTGGCTGCCACACTTAACCCCCGCAAAGGGCACCTCAACCCCAACCTCTACTCCTTTGTATTAACCACCCCCTGCTGCCACTGCACTCCTCCCTCCCACTTTTTCCAGTGAATCTCCCTACCCTCAAGCACACCTTTGGTACAGATTACACTCCTCTATCTATCCCCACAACTCACTGGCCTTACCCTTTCCTCCCCACCTCCTCTTCTGTCTCCCACTCCATCTACTTCTGATGTGAACAATCGACAATGCCTATCTATGGCTGCTCCCCCCCACCCCCAACCTCAGCTACCTCTGATGCGCACACTCAACAATGTCTGCAATTGGCCGCTCCCCCCATCCCCACAGTCCCCCTGAGGGTCCCAGAAGGGAAACCATCCTGGGCCTTTCTCCCCTGCACTTGTTTGTAACCTTACAATCTTGCACACTATGTGCTGATAGTTAAGTTAGACTTTTATGTATTAGTGAAACTTTAAAGTATGTGCAACTTTTTTTTTTAGCCTAACTGATGTGCCATGTTGTCTGTATCTGTATGCAATTATTTTCTGTTTGTTGACTGACTTGGAACCTTTGAAAATGAGTCCTTGACTCAAATGTATTAATCCTAAACTGAAATAAATAAAAAAAATAAATGAATAAACAAATAAATAACACAGCAAGTAGAAGCACAATAATGTGTAGTTTCAGCAAGAGACCATGGTCTGATTCTTAACAGGGACTTAAATTTTTTTGAATTTTTATTTTTCCAGTTACAATTTCACTTGACTGGTAATCCATGGTAGCATATAGTTGGAATAAAAAATTACACTGAGCCGGCCCACTGGCACAGTGGTTTGATTTCCGCTTGCAACGCTGATGATGTGGGTTTGGGAATAGACCAGTGAGTTGGAGGTCCGGCAGGGGGAGAAGGATCGAGCATCCTAGGGACTGCTGTCCTTCTCTGGGGGGAGGGAGGGGAAGAGTGTCCAGTGCATCATGAACCCCTAGCGGAGGCTGGGGGTACTGCTGTGACCGGCGCCAGTACGTTCTGGGGGTGGGGTGGACACTGGGCATCTTTGCATGTCCCCACCTCCAGGGATCAAGCACATGGAGAAAAGCCAGCCACCCAGCATGATGACCCTCTCCACTCCACCATCCTTTGCTACTAATGTCCGCTGGGGGGTCTCACTCCCATGGCCTTGACCCGGGGGGGGTAAGCCAAGGCTTTGCCCACGGTGTCCATTGGGGGGAGCCCCCCGGTGTCTCCACCCAGGGGGGCAAGCCTGGGCTTGGGGGTGGTGGGGGAGGGTCTGAGATAAGAGGGCACCGAATAAAAAAATAAATAAATTAAAAAAAAAATTATATTGAAAAAAATTAATTATGAGCAATACATCATGCAGGTAGAAAGTTGTCCTATCGGGACAGGAAGTTCCTGACAGAACTCTTTTATGGTGTTGTACATTCACTATCATGACCATGACCACAAGGGGGATGAGGGGACCAATCCCTCTCAACATTTTAGGCCCTGCAAACGTCCAGTGACATTGGCATTCTTGCGAAAGGCTCATTTGATTGCTGTCCCACCCGCCAACTATTTAGCTGTGGTTGCACCCATGTTCACTACAAAAAACATAGAAACATAGAATTTGATTGCAGATAGGGACCACTTGGTTCACCCAGTCCGCCCATATTCCCTACCTGCAGTGTCACTACAGACCCTACTTGGTATCAGGCTCTCCCCTTATTTTCCACTAAGATTTCCTTATGCCTATTCCATTCATTTATGAACCCCATCACTGTTTTCCCACCTACTACATCCACTGGAAGGCTGTTCCAGGAATCCACCACTCTTACTGTGAAGAAGTATTTCCTCACATCTCTCCTGAATCTACCCCCTTCAGCTTCATTACATATCACCCTGTTCTTGACAACATTTTTTCTTGAAAAGCCTACCCTCTTGTACCTTATTTACTCCTGTGAGGTATTTAAAGGTCTCTATGATATACCCCCTCTCAGTCCTCTCTTCCAGGGTGTACATATTAAGGTCCTTTATTCTATGCTCGTAGGGCGACTGATGCAGAGCCTGAACCAATTTAGTTGCATTCCTCAGGACAGCCTCCACTTTGTGTCCTTCCAGATATGTGGCTCCAGAACTGGACACAGTACTCAAGGTGATCTATACAAAGACAACACCATCTCCCTCTTCCTGCTGGTAATACCCTTGTCTATGCATCCCAGGATTCCACTAGCCCTCCTGACTGCCATGTCACATTGCCTGGGCACCTTAAGGTCATCAGATATGATTACCTTCTTTCCTGTTTGGTGGTCATCATTACCTCTCTGCCTATTTTGTACTCCACCCCTGGGTTTCTGTGCCCTAAGTGCATGATTTTGCACTTTTTCACACTAAAACCCAGCTGCCATACCCTTGACATCAGCTCAAGTTTTTTCAGGTCTCTGTTCATTCTTTCCACTCCCTCCCCAGAATGTCCATATTATTGCAGATTTTGGTGTCATCCACAAGGAGGCAGACTGTCCCTTCCAGCTCCACTGCAACATCACTTATAAAGACATTGAAGAGAACCAGTCCCAGTACTGATCACTGAGGCCCCCCACTGGTCACCCAATCTTCTCCGAAGTGAACTGCGTCTACCACCACTCTCTTTCACCTATCTCCTAATCAGTTTTTTACCCAGTTTACCACCTTTGGAACTACCCCTAACCTGCCCAGCTTCCTTATAAACCTCCTATGTGGAACCGTGTTGAAAGCCTTACTGAAAGCTAGGTAGGCCACATTCACCATTCTTCCTTGATTTAATCCCATGGTCACCCAATCAAAGAAATCTATCAGTTTTGTTTGACATGAGCCCCCCACCACCACCACCATTAATCAATGCTGCCTCATGTGTTTTAACCCATTAGATTCAAGATAGTCTACAATCCCTTCTTTTAGCAGTGATTCTATTAACTTTGCCACCACTGATATGAGGCTGACTGGCCTACAGTTGCCAGCTTCGTCCCTGCTCTCATTTTTGGTGAAGTAGGACTACATCTCCCCTCTTGCAGTCCTCTGAAACCACTTCTGTTTCCAGTGAGTTGTTAAACAGGACTGTCAAAGGTGCAGCCTGTACCTTCTTCAGCTCCCTCTATACTCTTGGATGAACCCTGTCTGGACCCATCGATTTGTCCATTTTCAGATTTAAAGTCCCTACAGGACACTCTCCTCTGAAAAGACTAGTGTCTCCCTCCCTCCTGTTACTTTTTTGTGGCCTCTTCCCTCCTTCCTTTGTGAAGACTGAACAAAAGTATTTGTTCAGGATATCTGCTTTTTCCTGGTCCAACTCTGCACAGTACCCTCTTCCTTTTTAGTTTTACAGTCTCTCCCCTGGTCTTCCTCTTTCCACTTACATACCTAGAAATGTGTTGTCCCCTTTCATACCTCCTGGGCAAATGCTCACAGTGATTTTTTTGAAAGCTTAACACCCCTAGATAACAAATTTATATGATAGCATTGTGAATTGAGTAGCTTTATGCATGTTCTCACGCCAAATGTATTCCCACCCCCAGAGAGGTTTGCCAAGCACCTGAAGCATGTATTTAAGCATGTACCTACTAAAAATCATATTTAAAACAACATTTAATCACTAAAACACATTGTGATTACTTCTTCATGCTAGACATAGCACATACTATAAAGCTGGGCTATAAAACTAACCTTTATAGTGGAAACAATGTCATTTTGGTGACTGGAATGAGGTCACTAAGTACATTAATCAATAATGTTATTATTTTCGAACACTTTTACAAACTTGGATTTTATAAACAACTTAAAACATAGGTAAAATTTTTAAATAGGTCCATTCACACTCAAATAGTATTTTTGGCATTCTAATGTGTCTTATCAGGCCAAATGGCCCCAGCTGGGGGATATAATGGAGACCTAAAATGAACATATATATTATTGTGAAAAACAAACTGCAAAATGAAGACCATAACAGATACTTGTTTCCCAAGAGTTCACACATTTTCACATGAATCACACATATATTTAGTGATCATAGTCATCCTAATAGGGGTCATCTTCTGCATTTACTTGTGATTCACAGTCCTCATCACATGCCTGATTGGCACGGTCCCTCTGTCTGCACATATCTGTGCACGTCAGGCCATTCACTAAGCAAATGCAATATGGCAGCTTTCAGGAGTGGCTACATTTGCATGAAAGGAGATCCAATACAGCCTGTGGTGCTGGAGCACCATCCACCCAGTCAATGAGGATATATCTTTGACCTTTGTGCCTTTCCAGTTTCTATCTCCTTCCCTTTGGATCAGGAGTTCCAGGGTAGTTTTAAAGACTCCTTTTCCAGATCGCAGCTTGGTAATTTGCTCTGAGGGAGTGCTTTTGGAGACAGTATTTGCATGGTGGTAATGGCTGCGATTCAAGTTCTTCTTTACTCAACCAAAACAGATTGTATCTCAGCTCATCAATTTCAGTTGTTCCAGGTTTGGCTGCATACAAGTAGCAAACAAATTTCTCCAATTTTGCATGACATTGTGGAGTTAGGTTCTAGTCTTCTCCAAGTTCTACTAAAGCTTCCTTGGCATTGCTGTTTGTTTTGAGAATCTAAAGTGCATGCAGCTTGCCATTCCCAGCAAAAGCACTTAAAATTGACCCTGTCCTTGCTGAGATAGTCTGGAGGTCCTTGGAGACGGGGAATTTTCCAAATCCTCTAAAGGAGGCTGTGGTTCAGCCCCTTCTTAAGAAGTCCTCCTCAGACCCGGACTGTCTGGCAAACTACTGGCCTATCTCTAACTTACCCTTTGTGGGTAAAGTTATTGAGAAGGTGGTCGCATCGCAGTTGGATGACCATTTGACCAGCCACAATGTCTATGATTCTCTCCAGTCCGGATTTAAGAAAAGGCATAGTACCGAGACAGCTCTGGTCCGGGTACTAAATGACCTCCTATTAGCGAGAGATCGAAGGACTCGTTCCATCTTGGTCCTTCTTGATCTCTCTGCAGCATTTGACACTGTGGACCATGGTGTGCTATTGGAATGTTTGCGATCTGTCTGTGGACTGTCTGGTACAGTCTTCAGCTGGTTTCGATCTTACCTCGAGGGTAGGACTCAGAGGGTGGTGTCCAGGATTTTTTCCTTGGCATCATTCTCCCTATCCTGTGGGGTACCACAGGGTTCCATTTTGGCGTTCATGTTGTTTGCAGTGTACATGCTGCCATTAGGAGCGATTATTAGGTAGCACGGTCTGGGTTTTCACTACTATGCAGATGATACTCAGCTGTACATGTCCTTTGTGCCCAGCCAAGATGCTGCCTTTTCGGTATTTAACAACTGTCTTGCCGAAATCCAGGAATGGATGAATGTGAGTTGGCTGTAGTTGAACCCAGATAAAACTGAGGTGTTGGTTGTGGACCAGGGTCGCTGTGAGGTGGGTTTGTTGGCTGCATCGCCCTTGGGTTTATGGCTTGGGGATGTCCACCTGACTACCTCAAACTGGGTGCGGAACCTGGGCGTTGTGTTTAATGACTGTTTGACATTTAAATCTCAGGTGTCAGCAGTTGTCAAAGTCTCTTTTTACCATCTGAGAAACATCACCTGGGTGAAGCACCTGGTTACTCCAGATGATCTCCCTACTTTGGTCCACACTTTCATTACCTCCCACCTTGACTACTGCAATGCCTTTTACCTTGGGCTACCAGGAGTTGAGATTCGCCACCTGCAGCTAGTGCAGAATGTGGCAGCCAGGCTGTTGACTGGTTCTTCTAGGTCCAGTCATATAACGCCTGTGCTCCGTGGACTGCACTGGCTGCCAGTTTGCTGGCGAATCACCTTCAAGGTTGGTCTGCTGACCTATAAAGCCCTACACGATCAGGGACCTGCTTATCTGAAAGATCTCCTTTGTCCCTACTGTCCCCACCTCTCTCTCCGATCCACTGACGAGGGATTGCTAGAGATTTCCAGGGTTCATTTAAAAACTTCAGGGGCCAGATCTTTTAGTTTCATGGCCCCAACCCTGCGGAATTCTCTACCTCATCAGGTGTGAGAATGCCCGACTGTCTAAAGTTTTAAAGGAGCTTTAAAAACCTATCTTTTTAGTAAAGCTTACAATGATTTTTGAATATTTTTAATGTTGTTTTAATTATTTATTGTTTTATGTTATATTGTACAGGTGCCTTGGTTTAGGAAAGGCACCTCATATAAATGAAGAATGATTTGATTTGATTTGATTTGATTTGACTATACCACAGCCATTGTATACGTGCATCCCTATAAGTGCCTTGCAAACCTCAGATCCAATGGCCGTAGCTACTTTACCAATATCAACCAAAATGTATGATTGTTTTAGTGCCACATTTCTGGTACTGAAAAGTACTGATGTGATCATTGAATGAGAGGCATAGGATGAAAACATCCATGTCCTCTGAGCTATTCACCACTGATGAATATCCTTCTTCTGCACCGCGAGCAGCATGGAATAGTAGGCATCCATCTGCCTCCTCATGTTGGCTCATTAAGCAGGTACCTCTTCACTGCCCTTGTCAGTTATCTTCCAACACTTTTCAAGATGAGTGACAGAAAGACTCTTTCCCATCAGCTTATCTGTGTACTTTGTCTTCTGCCACTCGCTTACCAGAAACTTGATCAGATTGCTTTTATTGTTTAATTGTTTTAAGAATAGCCTCCACTCTCTGACAATTTGTGTCTCTGTGATGTTCATCTTTTGCAACCCTTGTTCTTCTCCCCAGTGTATTCTTCCAATGTTCTTAATCAATATCTCTCGGTAGGTATGAAACACAATGTCAATTCTGGTACTCTATGATCCTTCTTTAAAAAGTCATGGAGTGAATGGAGGCTGCAATATCTCCAAATGCAGCTTGGTCATTTCTCACCTTCTGTACAAGGCTCATTTAATCAATCACCATTGCTGAATTGTCTGGTATTGCTTCTGCAGGTGCTGCAGTTTTCTGAAGGCTTGTTGCCAGAACAGCTTTGGTATCTATTTGTTTTCAGTAGACATGGTACGGTGCTTCAGCTTTTCAGCACTGGGAAGAACAATTTTCAGGGGATGAGATCTGTAGTCTGTAGACTGCACAGCAGTGCCATTCACTCAGTGGGTCATTCCAGCCCCTGTGAGGGTTTCTTCAAGGCAATCAATATTGTCCCAGGTTAAGTTTGTGAACATACTGTATATGGCTGGATACTTTTTGGAAGGCTGACTCTTTGGTTCAAAGCTGCTGCTAGTTTCTGCAGGCATAGAACTGTGTCATTTTCCTCTTGTTGGGAATAGGATATGCCATGTCCTAATCTGTTCAGATTTTGGACAAGCTCTACATTTCCAGTGAGAGTTTTCATCCTATATGACTGCAGCACTGTATATGTTTTGGTGATTTATGTTGTTCACCAGTCACAGCATATATAATATCTTGGCTAAAGGAGTCCATCAGCATATTGACCCTTTGGGATGGACATATGTGTTTAAGTTTACCTGTGAGGAGGTCAATGAAAAAATGCTTGAGTTCTGGGGGAACAACTAGTGACTCCTTGGTGATATCTGAAGGATGATAAGGCCACTGGGTTGTTTTCTCTCTGTTTCTAATTGCTGTTCTTACATATAATGATGCTTGGTCAATGATTTTGCTGATATCTGATGATTTGGGTTTCCATAACAGCAATTCCTGCCTCATTGTTTGATAGTTCATTGCAAGGTCTTAGAGGATCATACTATCAGGTAGCATCAACAGTTTCCCTTTCTTGTCATGGAATATACGCAAACTACTTTCAAATTCAGTCTCTAATTCATAACAGATGTGCTTTCTTGTTAATTCTTTCATGGTAGATACACCTTTTAATTGCATAATATTGACAAGTTTTGTTGTAAAACTGTCCAATGTTGTCACATCTGGGAAAGGTATCAACTTATCTCTAATATATTTGAATAGTTCAACATATGACTGATGTTCTGTGTTTAAGTACTGTATATCACCATCTGTGTTATCTGTTGCATTTAATATTTGACTACATGTTGAATGAAGGCAAGTTGGGTCTCTTGTATATACTTTGTAGCAACTCTGGTGATCATTTGCCTCTGCTGCTACTATCTCTGTACTTGTAACTGCTAACAAATCTTCATCCTTCTTTATAATTACAGCTTGGTGCAGTGTTTCATCTGCTCTGAGTTGTGTAGCTTTTACCAAAGATTCTTTTGTGTGTGTTCCTTTTTGGTACTTCTCCTTTTTATAGAAGATGCATTCGGTCACATAGATCCTAGACTCGGAAGATGATTGTCTGCTTTGCTGCTTGGTTTGACAGCTGTTTCCTGCTGCTGCTTCTGGTGCACAACATTCTGTTTTTCATTTCCATGACTCCAGGTCCCTTTTCATTATGAATATGCTTCAACAATGTCTGTGGTAGAATAGCTGGGGAATCTCCTTTTCACCTTGACGTTCCTCTGCTAGTTGCAGAATAGGAACATGATTCCTCTTTTTTGCTGCAGTCAATAACGTCAACCAGGAATTAGGATTTTGTGGAATAGTCAGTTGTTCTTGTGGATTAAGCTTTGAAGAGTCATAGTGAATGATGCACCTCCTAGGTGCACCCCTCTGGCTAGACTGATTTTCTTCTTTTTCCATTCCAGTAGCCCCAACTCCAACATCATCTGAAAATAAACAATAATTGTTAGTGATTAATCAATATATTACATTAAAATATCTAAAACCATTATACAATGGTGTATAAATGTTATTGCCAGCTGCATATCAAAATATCACTAGTACTATTGTGGCACAAGGCTTTATATACAAAGTTTGGTATTTTGGATAGACCCGCCATACCAGCATGAAAATGGTCATTGATACCACTGGGGGGAGGGAATGCTCATGTTGTTTTTTATCAAACTTTGCCTAGATAACAAATATTTGTACAGAATATGGACACAAATGGATGAACGGATGGCTTGAACACTGGTGGGTATACATTTGATGTGAGAACACACAGAAAGCTATTCGATCCACAGTGCTATCACATGTATTTGTTATCCAGGCATATAAAGCTTGCTAAAAAACAACATGAGCATTTGCCCCGAGTGGTATCAATGAAGCTATCTGGCTCATACACTATCTATTTCATGATATCCCTAAAGAGATTCTCTCTTGTGGCCCACACTGGCACAGTAGGCAGCCAGTAAATTTCTTCAGAGATATCTCTGAAATTTCAGGAATTATCCAGCCATGTCTGCCTGCAGCTGTACCTACATACACCACAATGCTGGCAACAATAATCGATGGACTTCTTAACTACATGTCTCTCACATTTTTAGCTCTCAAATAGATTATCCAGGGACTTTTTCCAACAATTTTGATGGAATCTGGGTCTACAGGTAAAATGTGCCAATGTCTCATTATTTTCTGTATCTGAGCTGCCTTTCTATTGTACTGAGAGCTGAAGGTAATTGGGTGTGTTGTAATCTCATTATCTTCTTGGACCTTGGGAATCATCAGTCTTTCCCCTAGAATGCCCTTAATTGTATTTAAAACTTTTTTAACAACTTTGGCTGAATAGCCTCTTATTTTGAAGCACAATGAAAATTCTTCAGCTTTATCAAATAATTCTTCCTGACTGCAGTTTCTCCTCAGCCTAATAAATTATTGCAGAGGAATACTGTTTATTAAGCTGCCAAATGGACACCGTCCAATCTTAAAGCATATTTCTGTCTGCGGGCTAGCGAAGAACATCTGATTGAATTTGTCCCTCATTGTTCACGCAAAGCTTAAGGTACAGAAAGTCAAAAACAGCATCATCAGTTCTGCCTGTGAAGATTAAATTGATGTCATTACATGTTATTCATTTCAAGAACTGACAGGTACTTTTCTCCAGAGTCATTCCAAATATGGATTATGTTGTAAATATATCTGTGCCATCTGACCACCCCCCTCCAGATATGGATTTCTTAAAGAATTAAAGATTAACTGAGTCCTCCCACTAGCTCAAAAGCAGATTTGTATACAAATGGGTAATTGCGACCCCCATTGCATTGCTCCTGAGCTGGTGGCAATGTGCCCCTAATGAAAACAGAATAATTGTGAGTCAGAATAAACTCAATTATCTAGAGAAGGATGTCAAATGGCACCAGAGGACCATCCCTGTGTTTATTTATGAAAAAGGCAACTGCTGCAATTCCTAAGTCATGATGCATTGATGTATTCAAAAATGTTTTCAAAGATGTTACAGTTATTCTGAAAACGTTAAGCCAGGTTGCCACTGAAATTTGTAAAATTTATTCAGGATGTCCACTGAGTCTTGGACACAGGTTGGTGTCTCAATAATTATTTTCTTAAGAAAACAATCCAATTATTTAGACATGTTTTCAGACTCTGAACCTATCCCTGAAAGTATTGCATTTCCTGATGGTTGTGTAACTGACTTATGAATTTAGGTTAAATATAGGGTTGGAACAACTGGATATTTCACCTTCATAAAGTTTGCCTCCCCAATAGTGGTGGGCAAAGTGAGGAAAATCCACTTTGCGGAGTAATCTGCGAAATTTCACTTGGCAGAATGGTGAAATTTTGACCGGTGGAATGGCAAAATTCTGCCTTTATGGTGAAATACCACCTTCTGCAATGAAATTCCACCTTCCATGGTGAAATTTTGCCTGCAGAAGCTAAAATTTCACCTGGGCAAAAATCTGCCTAATGCAGAAAAGTTCACAAATTACTCCATATCACAAATTTGGCCACTTCACCACCACTTCACCAGTGGAAATTAAATTCACTGCATCTCTACTCCCCAAATGTAACCTGAGCAGACAATAAACCTTGGTCTATGATTTTATTTGCTTGTTCCTGAAATTCAGTGAAATTTTTGTACAGTCATTTATAACATTATACAGTATATCACTTAGCTGTCTCTATACTTCTGAAACATATTGATGCACTGAGGTTATCACAATGTTTCCACCCTTGCCTGGTGGCTTGATGACAATATCTTTAATTTTTTTGAAGCTCAAGAAGGACTTCTTTCTTAGGGGTCGAAACATTGTGGTAAAAAAAATTGTAGAGCTTGATTTATCTTCATCTTGACACAGTGAGTGGCTCCTGATAGGATGAACCATCACCTTACCCCTTGAAATGGGAACTTATCAATGCCATGCCATGCTAGCTGCTGAAAAACTTAAATGGATACTATGGGTGTAGTACACTGTTAAAAGTGGACTTAGGCTTTAAGTTTGTATGCTTGTGCATGAGGCCCTCATTATCATCTACAATGGCCAATGGGTGGTTTAAATTCATATACCATTGCTGCAGCAACTCCCTGATCACAAAGACCACCACAGCGACAGGAATCAGGCAAAATCTGCCAGTCACTGTGGTAGTCTGTATGGTGATTGGGACTGCCTCACTGGGTGTTTGCCCTCCCCCATCCAACTCTGACTTGGAGTTAGAATCCTACAGACTGGGGGGTGTGGTGGGTATAGCCCCCCACATGGGGGGTTCAAGGGGTGCAGCCCCCCAATGGATACATGGAGGCATCCCCGGCACTACAATGCTGACAGTTGGCACTGCGGCTGTTGCTGTTGGGGATGTCTCCGTGATGACTGTCACTGCGGCATGGGTAAACCGTTTAAATTTACATCATGTAACCTCATAAGTTGCACTATTTCATTCATATTGTTTTCAGGACTATTCATTACATGAAGAAAACTCTAGGATATTGCATTTTCTTTCTGTTAATGCATCCTTCTCATATTAATCAAAAGTAGTGTCAATGCTGCTACTTGTTCACTTGTGATGATATTTATAGTACCCACACCATCAATTTGGTTGACCTTTTCTTCAGAAAAGTAAATTATCAGATTCATCAATGTCATAAATATGCATACACTATATCAACCATTGCTTGGAACTGATCTTCATTTGGTTTGGGTATCACACTAAAACCAATGCAAATAACACATACTGTATATGGGCTTCAGTTAATTGTGTATCTGAAATATTAATTACTATTTGGGGGGATTCTACTTCCTGTCTGACCTCCTTTTTGCTGTTTGCTGTCCATGTCCTTTTCTTTCTCATCCTTGTCTTAGTCCTGTTTCTGCTTTATTGTCTTTGTGTTGCTTCTATGTAATGTTATCTTGATTTGTCTAAGAACTAACTGATTTATTATTTGTGGCTGCTTCTGAGGATAAAGACCTTTTTCTGGTAGTGTGGTCAGAATGGTTTCACCAGGTTGGTGCAGAAACTTATAGATGCAGCCTCAGTGGGCCATGCTTCTAGAGGTGAGGAAAGGGGCAAGCCTGGGAATATACAATGACACAGAGGAGTGCAGCTGATGAGACAAACAATCACTTTACACCTAGAAATGGGATTCCATCCTTGAGGTTATTGCCTGCCCCACTCTCTTCAGTGGGCATGGTGGTAGAGGGGGCAATAAGTTAGGATTGAATACACACGTTTTGGCTTAGCACTTTATCAGTCAGATGGCTACAGAAGGACAGAACAGTCCTAGCTTTAAAAAAGAAGACAGGCAAATGCAGTTCTGATTGATACCTGGAGTAGGAAGCTTGGTGCAGAACAACGATGTCTGACATGAGTGGCCATCCTCATGTGTCTCCTGGCACTAGGACTATTTAAACAAGCAGATGTTGTGGGTTGTTGAAGTTGTAAAAGCAATTTCCTTTTGATACATTTTGATTGAATAAAATGACAAAAGGTGCCAAATGTGGGCAAGTTGGCCTTTGATAAAACATGGCATGTGCATTAGCAGCAACCTCGCCAAGCACACCCTTTGTCTTCAGGTCCCTAATATCTAAAAAAACCCTCTTTTTTTACAGAAATAATTATCAGAAGCATGATAATACGTGCGTCATGATGTACTCATTCATTAAAAAAAGTACTGCATTTTTGAGCTAATTACTACCAATGAAAATTAAAAGGAAAGCAATTATCACTAATTCTATTCATTTGGGACACTTGTCCTCTTAATCTGTGGTCCAATTAATTAGAAATATAACAGCCTATGTAAATTTAACATTTTGTTTTTCAACTGTATGCTGCATGTGTTTCTGACAGGGGATTTGCATGTATTCATTAATGAAAATAGATGTTTCATCCACTGTGTATGTTATCATAGGATAGTAATAGAAAAGCAGAATAGTCTCAGTCATTCTCCTCCCCACCTTTTCTCTTTCCATTCAATATGCTAACCATCTGGATTTTAACATCATCTATTATAGTAGAAGGTACTGATGAAGGTTGCCCCCCTTCCCCATACATGGCTGGGCTCTGACCGCAGAGGCGGGGAAGCATCAGTGAAGATTTTTATGGTTTAAGACTATACTTCTCTGTCATTGAAGAAACTCAGTGCTCGGTCTTGCTCCACCAAACTAATGCAATAGCAGTTGCAAATTCAAATCAGGAAGGCCAGTCCAAATTATCCTAGATTATGACTCAATTGCATCTCTGTACAACAAATGTTGGGGACCTCCTCAACTACATTCCACTGGAACACAGATAATTCACTTATTTATTCTTATGTACTAGTGGAACAATGCCCTTCTTCCTGCAGTACTTGACTCATGCTGCCAGATCCTGTATAGTGGTAACTTGCAAATTGCAAAAATCAAATGTTTTGATGACAAAGCACCCGCAACTGGGTGTGAAACATTAGGATTAATTGTGGACCTCCCTGGGGCTATACCGTTTCACTCTGTATGTTTGTTTCACAGTAATTAAGTTATCTTCTTATGGACTGTGTGTCTACAGTCGTTTATGGGCAGTGAGTGCTGAGTCCCATTTTGCATACTGTAATTTATTGGACTTGCAAGCACTGACCTCAATGGAGTGACCCTTTCTGGCTTTCCATATTCTATGAAAAAACTATAAAAGCAAGAACTCACATGCCAATGAAAAACTAAACCCAGGAAGGAGGTAGAAAAGAAAAAGAAATCTTATGGGATAAAAGTCGGATTTGATTGTCATTTATACAGAACCCAAGGTTTCCAGATTTCTTAAAAAACTGGCTTATGATTTTAAAAAGTACACTTACAATTTTCATGTTACTAGATAACATTTATAGTGGCTAACCAGTTAGCCACTATTTTCCAACTTCTGTAAAGTTCCTTGAGGCTGTTGAGAAAGAGGAGCAGCAGTAGTCACCCTTGGCCCCCACTCAGATCAATGCTGTAGCTGATTGAAATCAGCCCAGGCTGCAGTTGGCTCTGAAGTGAGTGTCTGTTGCTAACAACCTCCTGCAGACTGGGAAGCTGCTACACCTAAATAGTGTCTTTACAGCATTTTAACTGACTAAATCCCTCCCAGGCCTATATGCCGCCACACTGATTATACATGCTTCCACCTTGTAGCTCCTCCTTAGGCCTGGTGCTAGTCCCTGGTGTCCATCCAAAGACTGATATGCTTAGGGACTCAGGATACCCTAATTAGTGAATGTAACTAGCCCCTGGCTACAATAAATTCAATGTTACAAGCACAAACTTTAATGTAAAATAAATAAGATGTTACTGTGACCTGCCTAATTACTAACAATATAAATGTCACAAGCATAATTAAAGGTACCATAGGCATGGATAGGTATCATATGGTACTTATTCAAGTCTCACTGTGCAGCAAATAAAAACATTATTTGCAATATCCGAGTCTCAATCTGCTGTAAATAAAAATATTATTTGTAAGATCATTACTGATCCAGTTCCGTATCTTTAAACTCAGCTAGTATCTACTCACAGACAGAATCACTGAGAAAGTAAGTTGTGTCAGTTCAAGATTGTCCCTGAAACATATTAGGATTTTTCTAACCTTCTTTTTACCTACCCTGTTGCTGCAAATAAGGCTGTAGCCAGTTAAATGATCTGAGTCAGGTATGGAGAGGTGTAGCCAGGTTTTGTTATCTCTAGGATATTTACAGAGGAGTCAGCCAGGATGCAATTCTCTGCGATAAGTATGTCACACTTGCCTGCATGACAAATTGGAGTAATTTTCATTGGATTACATTGCATTCCTGCAGTGTTCTGCAGCAAGTCTCTGGCAGTAAGCAGTCAGAAAAATGATGAACAAGATACGCATTTACCTAACAGAAGAGACCTCTGTCTTCTCACTAACTTGTCAGAAAAAATATCCAAATAAGAGACAGGAAGATGGATACCAAGTAGAAACTTGATTATCACCAAACCTGGAGGACTGCATTTAGTGCCTATGCACTAATGTGGGCTGGGTACATGTGAGAGGCCCATATCCAGCCTGTGCAGTTCCATACCTATGCACAGGTGTGGAGCATAGCATTCATGACAGCTGACTACTGTAGGGCACCTGTCTGAGGCCCTGCCACATGCAGGTATGCAGGGCTGATTGGTGGACACATCTAACTGGATGCCTATCATAGTCCATGAGTGGATCCCCTGCTCTGTGCTGAGAAAAGGACTGTGGGATGTTGCGAGTCCATAAACTGTGAACTGTCAGGCAAGTGACTGAATGGCTGCCCCCAACTCTTCCTGCTTAACCAGAGGGCTAGGACAGCATGGCAGGAAGAAGTTTAGGTCCTGTTGAAGCCAGCAGATATACTTTGTGGAGGGTGCACAGCAGCTGTGGCAGGGTACCTGCTCATGGTGCATGCATCCCCCTTGTCCAGCACTCAGTGCCTTCATGAATGGTGTAGCGTATCACCCAGAATTTCTGGATGAATAGCTGCATGATTGGCTAGGGCCTTGATATGAAAGGTGCACACACCCTTTTGGCACAGCTGCTGTGGTCTATGGGACCTCCAATGTGTGGCTCTTCAATTATAAGGTTGCTGGTTCTGTGTCATAAGACTGTTCCATGTCATAAGACTGAATACATTTGGGCAACTCACAAAACGGTGAATGGATTTTGCTGAAAACCAAATCAGCACATACAAAACCGTGCTGAACATAAACTGAGCGCAAATGTAAAATAATGTGTTTAATGTGGAGGGTTATGCCCCCCACACCCCCCTTTGTGGAGGCCAAGCCCTCCACACCCCACATACTAAAATAACCATCTCCGGGGGGGGGACGAACACCGGGGAAAAAGAATATAGAGGAGGGGAGCCAATGAAGGGAACGCCATAAAAAAAAAAAAAAACACAACCTTCTGTAAAAGTGAAGTGTACCTGCTAGTAGTCCCTAACCTAGGACCACCAGCATTGCAGGTGGTGGCCTTACCCACTACGCTACATAGGCAGCTCAACAGCAGCAGACTGCACTTCCTGGCTTATCTTCACTAGACTCTCCCTCATTCCCTCTCTCCTCTATCACTATTCCCTTTCATCAGCTTTATTCCCCACCACCATTGCTATTTCCAACACTCGCTAAATTCTCCCTCACTGTGCCTCCTTGCAACCAAATAGAGCCGCTCATTTATGAGTCGCTCAATTTGGTTCACTGTTCTGACATGATACCAAGGTTGCCTACACACTGCGGATACATGGCACATGGGCATTTCCCTTCTTAGTGCATAGGGCCCATTATGCTGGGGATCATTACACTGTGAAATCTTGCCTAGGGTATTATCTGATCATTCCCCTGTACTCTTGTCCTTCCAGCCTCTGGGTTCCATAGGCAGAGATAGATTGTGAAGTGTCAATAATAACCTCCTAAAATACCTGAAATGCTTAAAAAAAAATTGAAGAGTACACAGACCACCTGCACATTTATGGCGGGCCTTTATGTGCACCCCGAGAGGGTAGCTCATTAGATTAGATACAACAAGGAAAAGAAAGAGAGGTGAAGAGTGCAAAGCTACTAGCTGAGATCAGGGACAAGAAAAAATTCATACCCAGTTCCTCTCACATTGAGGACTGGGTAAAACTTAATACAGCCAGGCTTAAATACAGTGGCTGTTGGAGGGAACAGGTTGAGTTCACCATTCTCAGGGCCAAGGCCAAGTATGTGGATCGGGGAGAGAAATTTGGGAGACTCTTAGCACTAAGACTAAGGCAACAAGAAATGTCTAGGGTAAGGTCTGGTGCCTACGTGGTGCCATGGCCTAGAAGGTTGAGAAACATACCCTAGGGATTGCTAGGGCAGCAAGTAGGAAGTCGGAGCTGGATGTCACTGTCCACCTGGGGTCAAATTACCTTGCGTTTAGGAAACTGGGGAAAAGTCTTAGACAGGTGGCACACTCAGTAGCTTTTGAAGAGGTGCTGCCTGTCTACAGTGGGGGGGGGAAGGGTTCTCTGCACCAGAACCTGCAACTCAAGGCTGAAGAAATGGTGAAGAGAGGAGGGGTTCAACTTCACTGGGGACCGGGGACTCACCTGGCAGGATCAGGGCCTGTACAGTGGTGATGGTCTACATCCTTTCTGGAGGAGAACCACACTCCACAGTGGGAGGTTTAAATGTTACTTCGATGAACAGTTAAACTAGCTGAGGGGATGATGGAAGAAATCAGGGATGTAGAAACTGCTCCCCACTAAGGCTGCAGTAGAAGGAAAGGAGATCCAAGGGGAGAGGAACGGCCCCAGGAGGCAAAGTAATAAAGGAAGCAGGGTGATAGTAATGGAGGAAACAGAAACAATAAAAAGAGAGGTGAGAAGGAGGGGGGCACAAAGGAAAAAGGAGGAGTAACAAGCAGAGTGTAAACAAAATCTCAAAGACCATGTGTGTGAATGCTAGAGGTCTGGGGAATAAGATTCCCAACCCAGAGGCCATTGTGGCAGAAGCCGACCAGGATATAATGGCCATTACCAATTATGGTACACTGAAAACCATGACTAGGACATGGCCATACCAAACTACACTCTGTTCAGGAAAGGCAGGGTGAGAAGAAAAGGAGGGGCAATACTGGACCTGGTATTCCAATAATAGGGACAGCGTTGAAGACACCAGGGTTGGAGGCCAGCTTGGGACTAATAACCAATGTGCAGTGTGGTTCAGTATAAGGACAGCCATGGAATCGAACCACAGAAGAGCTAGGGTCCTGGATTTCAGAAGGGCAGATTTTATAATGATGGTTGAATGCCTCAGGGATGACCTGATTGGGGTGTTCACATCCAGTGGGTGGAGGAACAGTGCACCAAGCTAAAAGGGGGCATAGTAAATGCAACAAATCTCTGTGTCAAGCAAGTGAGCATAAGTAAGAAGAAAAATACACCACTATGGTTCTCAAAAAAGGTGGCGGAAAAAGTATCAGAAGATACAAGAAGACACAGAGGGAGGAGGAATAGGAAGGCGCATCAAGGGAAGCAGAGGGATGCAGAGAAACAGTAAGGAGCACAAAGGCACAAACCGAAGACAGAATAGCCCAGGCAGTATTGAAAGGGGCAAGATATTTTTAGGTATGTAAGTGAGATGAGGAAGACAAAGGGAGGGATGTTAAGGTTAAACATGTTCTGGTCAGAGCCGATATGTCTATGGAGAGTTCTTAGGAGTGGCAAAAGTGCTGAAAAGAAAATGTGGTGCACTCACTGCATTGGAGTCAGCTGTGACTAATACTGCAGTGATTACAGTACTGTGCATGCATGATACTAGCAAAACATGGCAGTGCTGACATTACTATGTATGTGCAATACTTGACTGGCTACCCTCTGCTCTGGCCTGGTACTGTTCTTGTGTTACTGGCTTCTTCTTCATTACTTAACTAAGAGACAATTACAGTGGTGCCTGTGCCTGTTGAGAAATAACAATTACTACTCTTAATAACTTATACACAGTGGACCCAATGCACTAATGGGTGGAACGGCTATGTTTCACTTATCTGCGTCACATATCCACTCTGCACCCATTGCACCCCCCATGTGGTATGCACCGGTGGGGGGCATGCAGCACCTATGCATCCGATCCCCCAACTGTACGGAGAGCAATGTGCCGTGGGCAGGTGGGCTGGCACTATGCACCATGCACTAAGGTGCGAAGTGTCATCTACAAGGGGGTGTAGCAGTGTGTGGGATATGCCAGGGGGGACCCTGCCATAACAGTGATATGTGGACAGTGCCATGCACACACAAGGTTCCCCCAGCCCTGGCAGCATGTGGACAACAACAACACACACACACACACACACACACACACACACACACACACACAAGTCCACCTCAGCAGCATTAATGGTGCCCCCTGCCACCACTTGCTATGCCCCTAGGTATGTAACCCCACATCCCCACTCAGGTCACAGCAGTTCCACCACCCCATATGTTGGGAGCCATGCTGGGGCCATATCCTGGTGATGGCACATGGGGACTGGAAGTGGACATGTAGGTGCAGGTGGATGTTGGGGGGCAAAGTACAACACTGTGCTGCCCACAGTGCTGGGATTAGGGTCATGGGGTGGGCAGCTGCAGAAGGCCTGGCCTGGGTGCTGCATGATGGGGCTGGGGTTGCCTGACTACCAGGTAGGGCTGTGGTGTGGGGTGTGCATCTGGGCAGGGAGTAGTGTTTGTGTGGAGGGGGTCATCCATGTGGTTGGTCAGGTGCACCTGCAGGGGCCGGTACCTGCAGAAGGGGGGACCACTGGATGATGGGTATGGCTGCACAGGACCACATACCGATGATCCGTATGCACTGCCCTGGACCCACACCATGCCACGCAGGAGATCCACTTTGGGACCAAGGCCGGGCATTTCATTGGCTGCCCGCCTGGGTCCACTACTCTGCCCCGCCCTAACCTGTGTGCTGGGGGTGTGGGCCATTGACATGAGGCAGGTAGTTGTGAATGCTGCTGGGTGTGCACCTGTCCACAGGTGCAGAGCTCCATGGGTGGGATACATGCCTCCAGCACTTACTTCCTGCCCATTAGTGCATAGAGGCCAGGATTAGTATTACTTTCTTAAATGTCAGAAACAGGAGAGTGATTGGAGAGCATTCTGGGAGTTACCTGCCTTTTGACAAAATAATCACACAGATAGTATGTGGTGGGTAGCTGCCATAGTTTCATGGTTCACACTAGTGCTTAAACTACTAACCTATAAGGGCTGGTAAGAGCTCTGTGACTTGCCTGCCTCTGGACAAAATCATCAACATCATCTTAGAGGTTGGTGGCAGTTGTACATATTACAGCACTGGCACTTCCAATAAGCTCTTCTACAGTCACATCATTCACTTCTCCTCATTTCATTTCACTAACCATGCTGTTTATTATTACTAAACAGTGGTTTAATTGTTTTTTTTCTACAAATATGTTGATTAAGAGCAGTCTAAAATAATTTTTCACATACTGTTACCATAAAACAATGAAGGGTATAAAAGGGCTGGATAAGGTTCTGATAAGGATCTGAACCTTTGCTTGCTTCTCAGAACCTTTTAGAACCTCAGAACTGTTTGAGGTTCTCCCATCCCTATTCCACAATCACCTTGGGGAACTAGGTGGCAATAACGAGTGCATGTCTTAAAGAGCAGCTGACACGATCAGGGCAGGCAAATTACACAACATAGTTGCCTGCCCTAAGAGTCTTTTCAGCTGTATTGTACCATTTTCTGTGCAGTAATTTATAAAAATATGTCCCTCATAAAACCTGGCTTGCCACTTCCTTGTACAAGCCAGGTGATCACCGAGTGCTGCAGACCTGCCCCTGAAAAGAGCATAATTGTGACGCAAAGTCAGGAACAGGTTGCAGTGCTGTCTATGGATCATGTATTGAAATTGGGGTTGCTAAATGCATCAAGATTATCTTGCTGACATGGTTACATGTATGGATAGTGTATATATATATATATATATATATATATATATATACACAGTATACATATATATACATATGCCCCATACATGTAACCATGCCAGCAAAGATAATCATTGTAACCTGATTCAATACATGCTCCATAGATATGTTGCAACCATTCTGACTTTGCATCAAAAATTATGCTCTATTCGTCGGAGGGGCTGCAGCATTTGGCAATTGTCTGGGTCATACATAAAAGTGGAGAGCTGGGTTTTACGAAGGACATATGTTTTAAATTACTGCACAGAAAATGGTAAAATACTGTTAAAAAGACTCCTAGCAGGCGACTACGCACACCAGTTTCCTGCCTGGAGCACACACATCATGAGAGTTGCTCTGTAAGACAAAGTGAACATATCAGAATCATAGAACAAAAGAATGTGCAAAGTATAATACCACCACATATTACATTAATTCAAGGACAGGAAATGCATTGCTAGTCTTTGTTTGGCATTGAAAAAGTCTTAATTGGTCCACAGGGAGGAAATTTGGATGCAGCTTTACTTAATCAAGCTCTGAATATCATGACATCAGGGCAGAACGGGGGTTAGGGTGCACTCAGATGGAAGTGAGGAGGTAAAGAAAATTTATTGTGGTACTGTACTGAATAAAGACTGTGCCAAAAGAATGCAACACATATGGCAAGCAGAGAAACACCAGCTGGACATAGATGCTGGATTATGTGGTGCGGCCTTATACTGTACCAAGTTAAATTGTGTTGGTATTCATTTTTGACTGGGGGATTGCGAGAAATGTCAGATGGTTGTCAATTCCAAACCACCTTTTCTTCTATCGTGATGATAAAACTGCTGCTTTAAGAATATGAGTTCTGTAGGCCATTATGATCCATCATATGTTCAATAACCCCAACTTTTTACACCCTGTGGGTCACTGTCCCACATAAGGAAACTAATCTTCTCACTTCCCTCTGAATGCAGACCAAACCCCCTTTCTGTGTTGACAAATTTCTCCCCCAGTCTGCCACTTGCTTAGTGGCAGTGAATTTATGTAGCATTTTTTAATTATGCATATCTATGCAGTGGCATAAAATGCCAGCTGACATACTTTGTGAGCTTCCCTCTATCAGTTTCTTCATATTTCCTCAAGTGTTTACATTTACTGCAGCAGTGAAGAGAATGTGTTCAGTACTAAACAGAAAACAAATTTGCTGGTGGGCTTTCTGTTTACCTATCACTGTTAAGGAGAAGCCATAATTTCAAAACAGGAATACCCAGAAGGATCTAACAGATAATATCCATATTTTTGTTTTCTAGTAGTTGTTACTGTCTTCTCCCTGTAGAACAGCAGGCTGAGATGAGACATGATCTCAGTCTTCCCATATTCAGGTATTGACAGGATTGAACATATGGATAAGTTCTCCATCAGGACACAGGGACATGTTCTGAAGGTCACAGATGGTAAGTTTAGGGGTAACATTAGGAAGCATATTTTGCCCCAGAGGGTGGTGTCCTTCTAAAATGACCTACCAATAGAGACTATGGACATGAAGACAGTAGAGCGGTCCCCAGTGTTGCCCATCCCTTATCTTTTACCAGCACTGAATCCATCAGTGTGAGAACCTTGCGTTGTCACTGACCCACGCTGTACCTACCTATGTGGATAAATGGAGGGCTTCAGCCTCTAGTGCTGTCAGTCTGCCACCTTTCCTCCGCACTAAATCTATTACAGTGTGTAAACCCTGGACTGTCTGTTTTACACTGCATCTACCCCTGTGAATTTATAGAGGGTTTCAGTCTCCAGTGCTGCCAGTCCCTTACTGTTCACCAGTCACACACTGTACCTGTCACCATAGATAAACAAAAGGCTTTAGTCCCCAGTGCTGGCAGTCCCCCACCATTCACCAGAACTAAATGCAGACAATGTAGAAACCAAGCACTGTCCCTTCTGCCCCCACACTATAGCTGTCTCTGTGGATTACCAGAGGGTTTAAAGCTCAAGTGATATCAGTCCATCACCTTTTACCAGCACTAAATCCATCACATTGTGGGTAAGTTTGCACTGAGCCTGCCCCATGTAGTATCTGTGGATAAACTGAAGGCTTTATCCCTCACGTTTTACCAGCACTAAATTCATCACAGTGGGTGAGGGGGGATGCCTGCACTGTATTTGTCCCTGTGGATAAACAAAGAGCTTTAGTTTACTGCCTAGTGCTGTCTGAGCTGCACCTTTTTTGAGCAATAAATACATCAGAGTGGAAAAGCCAACAGTGAACCTGATTCTGTGGCTAAACAGAGGTGTTGTAAGCCCCAACCTTTCACTAGCACAGGATAGCAAATATACAAAAGTTGAATAGGAAAAAATATAAAAAGTGACAGATGAAAATGGTCTCAGAGCCTAATAAATGCCCATGGGAACAAGGGTTAAAACTTAGTTCTGTCTATGGGGGGAGTGGCAGGAGAAAGTTGTTGTCAGGAGCTTCTGACAGAGTTTTGCAAAGACACACACACACACACACACACACACACACACACATTATTCAGTGTCAATTTCCACAAATTTTTTTTATACTGCAATGAGTTTCCAGTTTGCAAAGGCATTCTTTTCTATTACAATATAAAACATACATAGCATTCCTCCACAGTACTGAGAGTCTTGGTTTTCAATTACAGGGGTAAAGCTGTAGCTGGACTGTCTGTAATTTGACACTGTAGTCTGCCTAATGAGACAGTGAGAGCTTCAGAGGTTTAATAAGAGAATACTTATATGCTTCTTTTCAGCCATAAAAAAAAGTAATTTACAACTCTTCTGGAGTTCCTCTAGAAGCTTGCTGTGTCCTCTGTTGGAAATTACTGTATGTCAGAGAGAGACAAACAGGATGAAAAAGTAGCATTGGAAGTGGTCTACTGAACAGAGAGAAGGGAGTATTTAATTCAACTGGTGTAGTGATTTGCAGTAGTGGAAGGATACACTGAAAAGTCAAAAAATGTGTGCTTCGGTATCCCATTTTTCCAGCTACAGCAAAAAGGTTGCAGGCTTAGCCCACAGCTGTAAAAAGGAAGGGGGGGGCCTGTACAGAGGAGGATAAAGAAAAAGCAGACATATTGAATAAATACTTCTGCTTAGTGTTCACAGAGGAAGGGGGCAGGGAGGAACCCTAGAAAAGAAACAAAAGCCTTGTAGGGAAGAGGTGGACACTAGTCCTTTTTTCAGAGGAGAGAGTCCTGAACGCACTCACTAATCTGAAGTGGAGAAGGCAAGGGGGCCAGGCAAGCTGCATCCACTGGTGTTGAAAGAACTCCGGTGGCACTCGCTGTACCTCTAACAGTCCTATTTAACAGATCGCTGGAAACTGTGGTGATTTTGGAGGAATAGAGGAGGGTAGATGTAGTCCTGCTTCACAAACATGGTAGCAGGGAAGAGGCTGAAAATTATAGGCCAGTCAGTCTAAAATTGGTGGTTGAAGAGTTGATGGAAACACTACTGAAGTGAAGGATTGTGGAATATCTAGAATCCAACAGACTACAGGACCCAAGGCAGCATGGACACAGTGAGGTCAGACAACTCTAATAGATTTCTTTGACTGCATTACCAAGGAGTTAGATCAGGGAGAAGTGGTGGATGTGGCCTACCTGGAGTTCAGTAAGGCTTTTGACACTGATTCCACATAGGAGACTAGTGAGAAAGCAAGGTAACTTAGGCATGGGTAAAAAGGTGGTAAACTGGGTAAGAAATTGGTTAGGGGAATGGTGACAGAGGGGAGTGGTAAACAGAGTTCACTCCGAGGAATTGTGGATGACCAGTGGGGTATCTCAGGGATCAGTGCTGGGTCCGGTCCTCTTCAATGGCCTTTATAAATGACATTGCAGAGGAGTTGGAAGGGAATGTATGCCTCTTTGCAGATGACACCAAGATCTGCAACAGGTTGGACACTCCAGGGGGAGTGGAAAAGATAAACAAAAGCCTAAGTAAACTTCAGGAGTAGCCAAGGATATGGCGGCTGGCTTTCAATGTGAAAAAGTGCAAAACAATGCACCTGGGGCACAGAACTCCAGGGGTAGAGTACACAATGGGTGGAGTGGTATTGACAACTACTAAGCAGGAAAAAGACCTAGTGGTAATCATATTGGATGACCTAAAGGTGGCCAGGAAGTGTGACAAGACAGCGGGGAAGGATAGTGGGATGATGGGGTACATAGGAAGTCATATCACCAGCAGATAGAGGGAGGTGATGTTGCCCATCTATAGATCACTGGTAAGATCCCACCTAGAATACTGTGTTCAATTCTGGAGGCCACATCTCCAGAAGGACATAAACAGAGTGGAGGCAGTCCAGAAGAGGGCAACTAAAATGGTTCAAGGTCTGCATCAAAAGCCTTATGAGGACAGACTAAAGGACCTTAACATGTACACCTGGAAGAGATGAGGGAGAGGCAGGATATGAAAGAGACCTTTAAATATCTCACAGGGGTAAATAAGGTACAGGAAGGGAGCATTTTTCCAAAGAAATGGTGCTCAAGAACAAGAGGACATGATACGAAACTGGAAGGGAGTAGATTCAGGACAGATGTGAGGAAGTACTTCTTCACAGAAAGAGCAGTGGATTCCTGGAACAGCCTTGCAGCAGAGGTGGTGGCATCTAAAGCAGTGGTGGGGGTTCAAGAGTGCATGGAATAGGCACAAGGGAATTGTACGGTAAAGGAAGGTGGGAGGGAGAAAGAACTGTAGATCAAGTAGGGTCTGAGGTGAGAATGAAGATAGGGAAAAACAGGCAAAATGGGTGTGGCAAGCAGCCCTTATCTGTCATCAGATTTTACATTTCTATGTTTAATTAAAGCAATATGTCCAGTACATCAAGCCCCCCACCCCCGATCACAAGCCCTGGAGAGATGGCAGCTGCCTTTGAAGCTTTATACAAAGTGCTGTACATAAAAGACCCTCTCAACACAGTTGATCAGATCCAGCAGTTTTTCAGAAAGGCAAATCACCCTAAGATTGCTCTGGAAAAATTAGACACCTTAGGGGCACCTATTACTGGTGGGGAAGTCAGAAGGGCCATAAAAGAACTTTCACCAGACAAAGCCTCAGGCCCAGATAGGTTTTCCCCAAATTTATACAATTATTTGAAGAACTCTCTGGTCCCTAGCTGCATTGTACAATGCTGCAGAGGAGGGGAGGATCTAGACCTTGCTCTGCTGGAGACCCACATCACCCTTTTACTCAAGTCTGACAAAGACCTACACTGCTGGGTACTTACAGACCAATATCCCTCCTAAACATTGAGTTTGGTCTTAGTTTCTTGGTGATCTTTGACAAGCAGCTTTTTGTTTGGATCTTGTACTGCCAATTAATATTATCATGTATAAACTCCTGTTACAACACTAAAGGACTTAGGTTTATGGAGCATAATAAACAGTTTGAGAGTATAGTTGGGTAATGTTTCCAACTATTGCTCACATTAGATAAACTTTACTTCAAACCCTTTGTATGCCATGTATATTTATTTGTTATAGTTCTATTTTCTGTGGCTTATCTTTAACTTACAATTAATGACAATCTGAGTGGGTCATGTTTTTCATGAACTGCACTCATAATTAAGCTATACAGATCTATGCTCCAGATGTCCTTATCTTACTCTGAAGGTATATCTAAGTCACTTTAATTTATGTGCCGTGCACTCCTAGCATGATGCTAGGCTTTAAGCACATCTGACATTTAGGTTGTTTCAGCTGAAGCTAAACTGGTTTTCTCAGCTTCTCTGATGAGTCTTGTGTTGTGTTTTAAGTGAGTATTTTAAACCACTGGTTGTTTTTTTGGAGTTTTTTTCTGCATGATCTGGGTGTTAAAAGTATGGAATTTTCTTAATTACTCTCATTATGCTTTGAGGAAGGACTGGGTTGGTCCGAAAGCTAAAGGACTTTGTTCTTTTTGTTACACCTATGTTGGTATAATAAAAGGTATCAAATCATTTTCTTCTGAATCTGTTCTAACAAGGACCAATACAGCAAAAACTAAATTTGTATGTCCTGAACACAGAGAAAGCCTTTGATAAGGTTTTCTGATCTTTCCTATATAGAAACATAAAAACACAGAAGTTGTCATAGAAGAGGGCCACCAGGCCCATCTAGTCTCCTCATTTTCCTACCTATGATGGCGGTCGTAGTTGGTCACCTGCTTAAGCTATTCCTTCTTATCTCTATGGCCCCCTTATTCCTATCCCAAGCATATTTGAATCCTGCCACAATACTCGATCCCACCACCCCTGGGGCAGGCAATTCCATGCATCCACTACTCTGTCAGTGAAAAAGAACTTCCTCCCAGTTCCCCTTATATGACCCCCCCTCTAATCTCATGTCATGACCTCTTCTTGTTCTAACACTCTTTATGCTGGAAGATGTTTTCCCCTTTCACCTTATTTATGTCCCTGAGGTACTTGAACTTTTCAATCATGTCCCCCCATTCCCTCCTCTGTTTCAGTGTATACATATTTAGGTCCTTTAACCTATCTTCATATGTCTCATGCTATAATCCCTGCGCCCTCCTTTGAGCCATCTCCAACCTATGTCCTTATGAAGGTGCAGCCTTCAGAACTGCACGCAGTACTGTAGATGAGGCCTCACCAGGGTTTTGTACAGTGGAACCAGTACCTCCCTCCTTTGGCTTGTCATACTCTTCCCTAAACAATCCAATATCCCACTGGCATTCTCCACCGCCTTTGTTGCCTGCTTGGTGGCCTTCAGGTTATCTGTGATAATAAGCCCCAGATCTCTTTCCTCTTTGATGACTGACAGCAGCTCTCCCCTCATCTTGTAGCTCTCTCCTGGGTTTCTACTCCCCACGTGCATAACCTTGCACTTCATTGCATTAAACTTCAGTTGCCACACCTCAGATCATCTTTCCATCTTCTCTAGGTTTTTTCTCATTCTTTCCATGCTCTTTGGCATATCAACTCTGTTGCAAGTCTTGTTGTCATCTGCAAACAGGCAAACCTGCCCCTCCAGTTCTTCTGCAGTATCACTGATGAAGACATTGAGGAGGACTGACCCCAGAACTGAACCCTGGGGTACTCCACCGGTCACCTCCATTTCCTCTGGGTTCCATTTACTACTACCCTCTGCTTTCTGTCCCTCAGCAAGTTGCTAACCTAGATCACCACCCTGTGGCCCAACCCCATACTCCCCAGCTTGTTGACCAACTTTCTGTATGGAATGGTGTAGAAGACTTTGCTGAGATCTAGGTAGGCGACATCCACTGCTCCACCTTGGTCTACTACATTTGTCACCCAGTCAAAGAAATCAATTAGATTTGTTTGACAGGACCTTTCTGCTGTGAATCCATATTGCCTCAGATCCTGCACCCCTATGGATTCCAGGGGTATCCTGTGAGAAGAACGACCGCTATTGAGTGCTTACAAAAAGGGCGACTCAGTAGCAGTGCCTATTCTCAGGGCTAGTGGATGAGGGGACGAATGCGGCTATAGTGACATCCTGTCGCTATATATATATATATATATATATATATATACACATGCATGGGCAGGGTGTGAGCATGCCATGTGATGGGCAGAAGGAGAGGGAGGGTTTGTGAAATGTAGTGCAACAGTGGGTTGCTGAGCTGGCTGTGTGGTGTGGTGGGTTCATGGCAGGCTATGGTTGGGATGGTGCTGGGTTTGGTGTTGGGCATGTCAGGATTTTGCGCGTGTCCAAGAAATGTAATTTTTTAATTTTTCACCCCCTGACATACAGCATCCTGGAGCTGAGAATCTTTAGTAGGGGGGTGCAGGGAGCACAGCCCCCTGCATAAACAAAAAAATCAAGTTCCTGGTGCCCTTTTGCCGTGCGCCAGGAGTGTACATCGGCGAAATGAATTTTCGCCTATGCACTTTCGCCCTAATGGCGATCGCCTTTCCGTGATCGCCGTTATCACATAGACCCACCCCATGTGTTCCACAATTCATTCCTTAAGGAGTGTCTCCATGATCTTACCCACCACTGTCATGAGACTTACTGGCCTGTAGTTCCCTGCCTACTCCCTGCTGCTGCTCGTGTGAAGCAGGAACACATGTGCCAGTCTCCAATCCTTGGGGACTATGCCAGTATTTAGGGACTCACTGAACAATTGTGCCAGTGAGACTGCCAGCTCCTTTCTTAGTTTTTCGTGATCCTGGGATGTATGCCATCAAGACCCATAGCTTTGTCCACTTTTAGCTTTGTAAGCTCTTTTAGTACAATCTCCTCTGTAAAATGACTGGTGTCCATGCCCCGCCCATGCCTTTGTTGTCTATACATGGTTCCTGTCTCTTCTTTTCCACTGTGAAGACTGAGCAGAAATATTTGTTTAGAATTGACACCTTGTCTTGATCTCCCTTTATGGTCTCTCCCACGTTTCCTTTGTGTTTAGCAATTCCCCCTCTGCATTTTCTTCCCTCACTAATGTACCTGTAGAATGTCTTCTCCCCTTTCTTAACTGATTGAGCCAATCTATCCTCAGTGAGCATCTATGCACTCCTTACAGCTTTTCCTGCCTCTCTTAGACAATTCCTATCTTTTCTAACCTCCCTATCTTCATCCCTTTGCATCTCTTTAAACTTTCTGCAGGCCACCCTTTTGGCTCTTACCTTTTCTGCTATTGCTCCTCACCTTAACACATTGTTCTGTGACCCCTGTAATGGTTTCTTTAATATGTGTCCATTGCTCCTCAACTCCCCATCCTGCCTTTCTCTGATCCAGGGTTTCTTTAACACTTTTTCCCATCCTGCAGAAGTCTACCATTCTGAAATCTAAGATCTTTGCCTTTGTATGACTATACTGTATACCTATGTTGAATTTAAACTGTGCCGTGTGGTGGTCACTGGTGCCCATGCTCCCCTCCACTTGGAGATCTACAATTTTGTCTCCACTGGTCAGCACCAGATTTAGGATTGCTCCTTCTCTGGTGGGTTCCCACACTAGTTGTCTGAGGCCCGACCCCTGTAGTGAGTCCACGATGTCTCGAGTCCTGGCCGGGGCCCCTGCTGGGATGAACTAGTCCACGCCTGGCATGTTAAAGTCTCCCATTAGCAGAAACTCAACTTTTGCTGTCATTTCATGTATATTATCCAGTAGAATCTTGTCAGCTTCCTCTTCTGAGCTGGGGGTCTGTAGACCACCCCTGCCCAAATCACTGCTCCCTTTCCTGTCTCGAATGTGACCCATAATTCCTCTACCTCTTTATGTTTGCCCTGTATTGTGGTTGCTTTGATGCTCTCTTTGACATAAAGGGCCACCCCCCTTGCCTATTCTGTCCCTTCTGAACTGAGTATAACCTGGTACGTTTATCTCCCAGCTGTGGTTGCCAGTGAACCATGTATCAGTTATGGCCACTATGTCCAGACCCTCCTCCATCATTACAGCTACTAGTTCTGGGACTTTGTTACCCAGACTAAGGGCATTTGTGTACATGATCTTCCATGTACTGCTTCTCCCCCCACATGTGTTTGTCCTCCTGTTTTTTTTCTTCAGCTTTGGTGTCATTGATATTCTGATTGCCTATTCATTCTGTGTCTATTACCAACATAATAGATATCTTTGCCAAATATCTGATTTCCTGGTCCTCTACACTATCTCTTCTTACCTGTGAGGGTGGGCTGCTTCAGTATCCCTACGTCTTATACCCCCCATGGCTAGTTTAAATGTTCTTTAATAAAGCATTTAAACCATTCATTGAGGACTGTAGTTCCTTCACTGGATGGATGCAGGCTGTTATGCTTTTACAGGAGTGCATCAGTCCAGGTGGCTCCCAGTGACCAATGTAGCCAAAGCCGTTTTCCCTGCACCAGTCCTCCATTCAATTGCTGAAGCTTCTGAACATTGATTTCTCACCTCCCCCTTCCATGGACTGGTAGGACCTCCAAAAATGTTACAGAGTTCTCCACCTCCCCAAGATGCCTACCCATCTCCCTGAATTCCTCCTGTACTGACTCTATGCTAGCTCCCTCTCTTACTAGGTCATTTGTTCCCAGGTGGACAATGATGTCTAGCCCTCCCCTCCTTGCCACAGCCCCATTGATCCTGTTGATCTGCTCCCCCTCCCTCTGAGCTGAGCCTCCTGGTAGACACTTAATCTCCCTCTCCAGCCTGCTGTCCTTCCCTAGATCCATGTGCCAAACAACTGAGTTCCCCACAAGGATAAATGTTCTCCTCCTCTGGGGTTCTCTGGGTTCTGCCCATGTTCCCTCCACCCTGTTGGCCTGGGGTTCTCTGGGTTCTACCCATATGCTCTCCTCCCCATTGGCCTATGCATACTCTCTGGTCGCAACCTCAGGCTCCCCTGTGGGGCACTCCTGCTCCTTGAGAACAGCATATTTGTTCTTATGTTGGACCGGATAGGAGATGTGCATCTGTGCCCCCTCCTTTACTCTCCCTGAGCCCAACATGGTTCATCCAGACTTCTGCTTGGGTACCCATTGTGGCATGGTCTGGTGACATGGTGGCCACTCTGTGGGGGGGGTTAAAGGTTCCCAGCACTCCTGCCATCTCAGTCTAGAGCCTGGCTACCTCTGCTTTCAGTCCAGAGAGGTGCCTGCAAATGGGTCAGAACCACAGATATCAAAATGTTCTTCTGAAAACTGTTGCTCCACTTCCACTACACTGCACAACTCCATGTGTCATTCTGATGTACAGTATACTACTATGTAATCAAATATGTGCTACTTTCTCCTGTACTTGCCTTAAGTTATCCCTGATTTTTTTATTTGTTTGACTGTTCCACCTGTCTGCTACAGTGTAGGTGTTTTTTATATGTTAAAGCCTCTATGGGGTTCTGTCTACCTTTGCAACAGAAGTGGTTTGCAGTAGTGCTGTGCTGAGCAGAATTCTTCCTACTGTGATCCGTGGAATAATATTCAGTGGAACAGCATTTGTTTTCCATGGAACATCATTCCACAACTATTTTCTACTGCAGAATTTCAGCATTCCATTTGTGGTGAAATTTGGCAGGATTTCAGTGGAATTTTGAAAATTCTGTGGAATTCCATTCTGCCAGAAATTGAAAATTTCGCACAGCACTAGTTTGCAGAAATGTGTGTGGTTCCTACTTATGATGAAGCAGGAGGTTGAGATGAATCAGGTACCTATAAAGGTAGGGAAAGCAGAGGGGTGGGTGTGTGGGATCTATAAGGTGCTGCCCTCTAAAAACAATCAGCCAAGTTTGGAATCTCTCCCAAATCAGTTAAAAGGAGCAGAATGTCTTTAAATTAGGTAAAGTAAGTATTTAAAGTAAGTAAATAAGCAGAATGATTGTGAAGTTAGTAGCTCACTTCCCTGCACCTGCCATCAGCAGATGCCCCAATACCAAGTGAAACAAACAGACAGTAGTTGCAAAATAGTAAAATACACTTTCCTTCCATTTAAAAATGCTCTGAATGCAAGTGGAACAATGTTGCTAGTATACAGTTCAGTTCAATCCCTCCCCATTCACCTCCCATCAGCAAATTCCCCAGAAAAAAAATTAAGTGAACACAGTTAAATTGTAGTTAATAGTGCATCACTTCCCTGCCCCACTGTGAGTAGCCACCTCCGAGCATGCTGCTGTTTCTTCCCAAGGACTCCTGATTCTGGCCTCTGAGTACCTAAAGCAATTTGGCTTCCCTGCAACTTTTGTAGAGTGGATCAAATTGCTCTACTCCCTTCCCTCAGCAAAGATAACATGCAATGGGGTTCAATCTGAACAAGTTGCTCTCAAAAAAGGAACTAGACAGGGCTGTCCACTTTTCTCCATATTTATTCAACCTATACTAGGAACAATCACTCAGACTGCTCCTAGCAGATGGCAGAATCAATGATATTCAAAAGAGGGTACATAAGTACAAGATTTCAATCAACACAGATAATGTACTTCTGTATTTAGAGGACCTGGAACAATCGATCCCAGCAGCTCTAGAACTGCTACATTCTGGCAGACTCTCAGGCAATAGACCTAATTTGGCTAAGACATGCACCATGCCACTGAATCACTTCACCACCAGAGAACAAACAATGAGGTGGGGGGGAACTTAGCACCTAAATACACTGAAATAGCTAGGAATTATTATTGCTAGGCACAAAACGGTGATGGTATTCAAAAATCTAGATGCACTATTCGCCCTCATCAAGCATGATTTACACCACTAGGTTGTCCTTCCTCTCACTCTGTAGGCATGTTGTCTACAGTACTTTATAAAGATGAACATACTGTACTCTCCTGGTTGCTTTACCCAATGGGTATGATAGGGCAAGTACTCCTGAATAAATGTTTTTCCCACCTCAAGACTCTTCTCACTTCCTTTTTGTGGAACAATAAGGTGCCCTACAGAGCCTATACCAAGCTAACCCCATGTTAAACTGAGGGTGGCTCCAGCTTCCAGACATTAAAACCTACTATCTAGCATTACATGCAAGACACTTCCTCTGGTGGAAATCAGATATTATCTAGCTATAGGAGTCCCATTACATTTTTCAATGGCAGAAGATGGAAATTGGCCCATGCAATAAAGTTGGTTTAAATGCACAAGCCCTCCTGTACAGTACTATGTCAAAAGAGTGAATCTAAAAAGGCGACAATCATTAACAGTGACCGCATAAGAGCAACTGTCATTGTAAAGACAGATCAATACGGTGAACAGTCAAAACAGCAACACATAGACAAAAAAACCAAAAACGAGCACAGGGAATGTACACCACAACCAAGGAACACACTGCACCAATAGCTGCAGTGCAGCACACTTGGCGCTCACCTAATGTTGGAAACTAGTAAAAACAGGGAAACATTATAAGGGAATGTGTCATACATAACGTTAGCAGTTAGTACAAACACAGAAGCATTCTCAGAAAATGTGCCATATGTGGGGGACTTCACCCCTGCACCACCCAAACTATATATAACCATCCTTTAAGCCACACAGTACACCAGAGGAGCAACAAATCTCACCCGGTACTCCTGTTGCCATATTCGCCCATTTAACTCCTATTGCCCATGTTACCATTGCTTTTCTGTTTCACCCACGTGCATTTGCCCTTGTAATGTTGCTGTTATTACCCAACACCCTCTTGTACATATCTTAGAGTAAGCTACCTCCTGTGCTTAAATCCACACCAATTGGTATGTCCGTCTTAGCAAACAAACAGCTACAGTACATAGGCTGCTAGGAACAAAGCCTTTACATGACCTAGATCAACCTCTTTCTGGTAACCTCAATTTCCATATTCATAACAAGCTGGTCCCCTTCAACTTTCTGCATCCTGCTGATATTGGTAAGCTAGGACACATGACAGAGAACAGTACTATTACCACCCTGGACAGGTTCAAGCAGTGTAATTCCATGGCCAGAATCCCCATTTTTCCTTTAGTGCAGCTACAGGATTTGTTAGCTGCAACCCTTGGGCCAAGGCCCTCGAGCTTCAACAGAATGCCAGTCTGGGATGAACTTGAGATACTAGCCAGGCAGAGACACTCTGCATCTTTACTATATAAAAAACTAGTTCAGTTCTCTTCCTTACCAGACAGTGATATATATATACACACATACTGGCAATCAGAATTCACTGAGCTAAATGACACAGAGAACAGAGCCAAGATGTGGAGCAATATAATTATATTAAAATTGATGGCATGGGTTTCATACAATATAAAGTAGTGCATAGCCTAGACTATACACCCATTAAGCTTCAAAGAATGAACCACCTTACGACATATGTCTGCTCAAGAGGTAAGCTTGAAAAGGGCACTCTCAAATTGCATTAAAGTCTAGCCTCTTTGGGTGTCAATCAAATGATATCTAGACACTCTGCTTGTCCTAGAATCTGTTTTTACATCACAGCTTTGCTTATTAGGGTTAAATTTATCACACTTATTAGGCCAGAGAAAATACCACAATTCTGGAAGCCCTTAAAATAGAGTGAATGATTGGAAGCCTGTGTAATTCTCCCATGCCTACCAGACTAGATGGAGCTCCCTGCAAATGTCACTGATGGTGGGGAATTAAGTTTGAATAATGAAATTGGTTAAATCACGCAATGTACAAAGTCTCATTACCTGTCAATAACTTATCTTACAGTTGATGGATGTATGTACTATAAGTTCCAAGGTCTACTCATTTTGAATCATCAGTGGTAACCCCTCTTGATTCCTGAATGTTGATGAGATAGGAGGGCTATTGCCAAATGTACTTTTTGTTAAATGTTATTGTTGTATTTTTGTTTTTTCAAATTCAATAAAGTTTATTGAATTAAAAACGCAAAGCAAATATTGGTCACATATTGTTACATATTTACTGGCCTTTGAGTTAAATCTTTGCGTGTTTCTTACGTACACACTGGAAACAAGGACCTTTCAGAACTGCATGATGTCATTGTTTATGTCCTTTCAAGCTCTAATATTATTTTAAAAATGCATCTGTCCTCTAATATAGAACTTTTGGGGTTAAAAAGGAGTAACATAGTAACTTAGTAACATAGTAATTTAGGTTCATAAGGAATTGTATGTCCTTCAATCCTCCAACCTGGCTTCACAAGCACAGATTAAATAGGTATGCTGTTCAAACATGTACCAATTTATAGGATTTTCCTACATGCCCTATTACCCAAAGTACCAGGAGATAAGCAGAAATGTGTCCAGGCTTATCTAAAACGCCCACTGTACCATCATGTACACTGTCGCCAGTGATAGGTACTTGCATAGGTTCACCACCCACTGAAAGAAGAAATTGTTCCTAAAATTACCCCTGAGCATGGGATCATATAGCTGCATCCTACTACAGAACATCAAAAATCTCAGACAATTCAATCTTGTGCATAACCTTAAATGTGTTTTATAAATCATGGGAGTGCCCCAGACCAATCACAGTATGTTCTTCAGTTGTATGTGAAGTACGCTTCTTACTATAAAAGTATCTCACACACTAAGCCACTGTAATGCTAAACTGCTGTAACTATTGACTGCCTTCAGTTCACAGTCTTCTGGTCCTAAACACGCATGAAGTGACACTCTTATATCCATAAGAGGCCGCCACCTGGACCCATACATTCATAAAAGACAGCTCTTGGCTCCCTTTTCTCCAAGAAAAGGGTCTCCAACCTCTACTCATAGCTTTTGTCTCCCATACTACTGGTCCTATTGGTGGTCCGGTGTTGCACCCTCAAGACTCCATCAGTATATATTTTGTATTAAGAAGATCAAAGGTTCCCACTGATACAGATGGGGCATGACAGGGCCTTGTAAAAGGCCAGGATTACTTTCCCTACTGTACTGGTTGCCCCTTTTATGAAGCATTCCAGAAGTCTGCTGAGTTTTGTAATAGCAGCAGCATACTGCTTTTCCCGTTTCAGCTCCTTGTTTATTATGACCCCCAGCTCCTTTTCCTCCTCAATTGCAGTAAGAGGAGCCCCACCCAAAGTGTAGGCTCTACATCTATCTTCCTCCACAGGTGTTGCAATTAGTAGATGGGGGGGAAGGGGAAATTGTTTAACCATGAAAGAAACACTAAGCCGGAGCTTGTTTCCAGGTGCAACCTTGGAGCACAAGGAAGTTAAGTTAATAATAATAATAATCATAATTTTTATTTTTTAGGTGCCTTTCAAAAAACCAAGGCGCCATACATAATAAAATCAACACTTCAAATACATAAACAGTCATTCATAAACAAAATCATATACATATTATAATACACCCAATACACTCAGTTAAGTGGGGGCTGATGGAATTCAAACCTCAGTCTCCAGGTTTGCAGCTCAGTGCCCTTAACCACTACACCATACTGCCTCCTGTAGATAGGTAGGTAAAGATTTATTGATCAGCTTGTAGATCCATTTCACTCATAAAATTGTCCATCATTAAAAATGTATACAACCACATATGTAATAAATTATTTAGCATAATTATTCTTATGCTACATATAGCTCTTAAAAACAAGCACATCTCAGTACAAGACTCATATTTGCATCAAATAACATTTCATATAGTTGCTTCTGAGGGGGATAAGTGAAACCAAAAGATAATGAGCCAACCATTCCTTTCCTAATTTGTTATATCTGGGACAAAATAGCACAACACGAATTTCACCTTCTGGACATTGTAATTTACAGCTACATAATGTGGCATCATATATATGTGGCTACTTTGAATAAGATGAGATTCATATGTATGAAACCTAAGTTTTGCAGTATATGATCTTAATAGTGGATCAATAATATCTAAAATATATGGTTCAAAATTGTGTCTTTGGGCCAAACACAGGCTAAATTTTGATTTACTCAATTTATCAAGATCTTGATTTCCCCAACGATTCCTGCTGTTCGTACCTTTTGACTGTCTCTTCATCTACCAGTCCAAATATATCCACGTACTCACCTTTCTAGATTTTATCCTTAATGGAGGTCAACCATGGTTGCCAATGTGAAACCAGGTGGCCCTCATCACCAGTTTATGATCCACTTCCCCATTATGCCCTGCTTGCCCTTTTCTTTGGTGGCCTACAGGGCCATTCCATCTTTGATACCCTTCATCCCCCATGTCCCTAGTAGACCCTCAATATACTCTTTCAAATCCGATTCATTACTCATATCCACTTCCTTATCCCCCTGAGTTGGGGTCCTACTGGGACCATAGTAGGTGCCTCTGCAGGGCTGGTGCCACCCTTTTCTGCCTTTGCTGCTTGCCCAACACCATCCCTTCCTTGTCTCCTTCCCTTCTTCTTCTGGACTCCTCTTCGGCCTCCCTCTTCTTCACATCTTCCACCAAATTTGACATCTGCTTTATTAAGTTCGCTGCATCGGCCAACATAGAAGTCCTGGACACAATGGGTCTTTTGGGTGGCATCCTTTCCTCTATACTGAAACTGCATAAGAAAGGACACCATCATACCGCCACATACATGAATCATTACCAGACACCTCCTACCTCCCCCTGCTATGTTGTGTCATCTCACATGTCAAAGCCCAGTGCCCTAAGGCAAGAAGTGTCCCCTAATGCCAGGACCAGACTAGGTCACTAGTCTGTAGCCCCCAACTTCACATTACCCCAGTTAATGCTGCCTCTTTCCCCAGCCACCAACAATCATGACGCCAGGCTTAACTGACTTATTGGCCATACCTTCCTTGAGAGCACCCCTATGGCCATGGCTTATCCTTCTCCTTGCCCCTTTTCCCTGCACTGTGACTCCATGCAGCCTGGTGCTCGTGCTCCTACCCTCATCCCCTCTTTTTTTTTTGCCCCCCTTGGCCCCAAGGCCCTGTGTGAAGCAGCTTCTGTTTATCAGCGTCGGCGGTATGCCTTCTTTGTTACAACAGTTTTCATTTTCCTCCCCCACATTAGCTCTTAATCATCTGTTAGCTCCATAAAGCTGTATTTTAACTTACAGACATGATAGCGGTAGGTGGCTCTATTACCTTGAGAGCCAGCCAAATTAGACTTGCACTTTAACTTGTACCCCTGATAGCAGCAGACAGCTCTATTCCCTTGAGAGCCTGCAGAATTAAAATGTTAGAAGCACTTACTACCATGTGCTTCCCATGCCATATGCAGATAGGAGGAGCTTTAATGCCTTATAGCATCAATAAAAAAAGCCAGAATGCCAAAGCTTTCTCATGGCTACAAATACTCCATATCTGGGTAATTCCCAAAGTCCGCCTGTTGCCTACCTGCTACCTAGGCCCCGAATTCACCATCGACTGCTTGCTGCGAGAAAATGAGAAGAAAAAAAAAACCCTTGTTGGTTCCCGTTCTTAAACCACGAACGCTGTCGGGAACCTCTACCCCCCTCCGTGCTCCTTCACCCGCCCCTTTCTGACCTGTCACAGTGCCAATCATCACCCCTGACACATGTTGTAGAGCCACCACGTGGCCGACCATTACCAGATTAGGCCTTTCCCCGGCTCCGACTGACTTCAGGCTCCCGCCACCTCACACTTAACCTCTGTCCTCCTCTGTGTGTGCCCACCCATCACCTGGATCCCTCCTTGCTCGTAACGGCAAGCTACACATGAAAGAGCTGGGGGTTGGGGGAGCCTGCATGACTAGATCAGGCCGCATGGCTGCAGCACCATGTTGACTACCTTGCCATAACCCCCTGTACCAGACTGGTGCCGAGGAAAACCTTTCTGGTTGCCTTCCTGCCCGAGCCTTCTCCAGAACAGGCTACATTCCCCAATTTAAAGCCTCATCAGCAACAGACCTCCTGTGCTTCTCAGAGGGCTCATGGCTAGAGTAAAGTTATTCCAGCAGGGATCTGAACCCCGGTAAACTGCTCTCATTCAGAAAAACCTTACTGTTTGTTCCTGAGCCTTCTCTCAACCAGGCCACCAACTTTTTGCTCTCCCCACATCGGAAAAACAGCCCGTGCTTCCCATAGGGCCCCCGTCAGTGCAAAGAACCAACTAACCATCCTGCCTGCTAGCCCTGCAACCTCTGCTGATACATCTCACAAAATACAAGCCAATTCTTTCTGCTCAGATCACCTAGCATGGCCCGTCTGCTATTAAAACTTCTGCTTACAGTCAGACATTCAATCGTAACTAAAAGGTAACCAATATGTGTCACTGCCCAACAACTGGGCCTCAGCCATCATACCTTACCTCAATTCCATGCCAACGAATGTGCTGCATGAATAAATATTACAGCAAAAAAAAGGTCTCCCAGAGGGTTGCCTGGCCCTATATACCCCTCCGAAGACCCTCCCCTAGGACTTGTTGGCTTCTCCCCCTGTTCAATTGCCATCAAGCATCCCCCCTCTTCTCCTATGTCATCCAGGTACATCCCCCCACTCCTGTAATCCTCCCCTCCTCTTCCTGCCCCCCCCAGCCTGCCTCCTGGCTGGGTCCCAGGAGAACCTGGCCTGCCTTTTAGGGGCAAGCCTAACTGTCCCAGTTCAGCCCTTACTGAACATAATTAAATTCCCTTAGGAAGACAGACTAGCCTTCTCCAAATTGTTCCTATTTTCCGATTTAGCATCTCCAAATTATCCAGTCCTGAGATCTCTGCTCCAAGTATTTTATTTTTAGACAAACATTTGGCATTTGCTACATAACTTGTCACATCCATACATTCTACCTTCCACTAAACCTGAGTAGACCCAATGAAACTTTTTCTACATTTTTAGTTATACAAGTGAAATGGTCAGTCCATTTTAAACGTTACATAAAAGTAAGACCGAGACAGGCATAATTTTTACATTTTCAATATTTTTACCTTATGTTTTCCAGGCAAAAGAAGATTTTAGTTTTTTTAACCCAAAATGTACTTCCTTAGTTTTGGTGAGAGATATCTTTGAACGTGATGCTTCACAAAAATTCTGAACTGCTCGATCTGTGATTGTAGATCTTTCTTAGTAAGTTGCTATGTTTACAAGTAGGAGGAGTCAATTGCTTTGTAATCAATTATTTTCATTCAGATTGTAATCCTTTTTGGCTTATATGGTGTTACACTGATGAGGATGAACAACCAGATTCAAAAACTTCAATTGCTGTGTGTTTACATGGAATGGGAATAAGTTACCTTGTAATCAATTCAAACTAAGCTGATTACAAGGTAACTGATTCCCACTGTATGTAAACACACAGCAACTGAGAATTCTGAATCTGGTTGCATTCTTTTGGCAGCGAGTTTCAACAGTAAATGTAGTGGAATAAATTCAGGAATCAGGTTTACATGTACAAAATAACCGGGTTCAAAATAATCAATGCTTTTGAACCACTGCAGTTGAACATGGTTCCAACTGAAACAGAAACCCAAGTCAGAATGAGTTTACGTGATCCTCCAATTGAGGAATGCAGCATTGATTCCACTGAAATTGGAGTCTGAACCCAATTCCAGTGTGCATGTAAACAAGGCAAGTGATAATAACACAGCATAATCTGCATAAGCCAGAGAGGTTACATTAATATTGCACATTTTCGGGGGCATCAGTACGATCATTAGCTAAAGATGCTAAATGCTAAATCTCCTTCTAAATATATGTGAAATAATACAGTGGCAAGCACCCCAGGGGACTGAGTGGTTACATGCAGCTTTGTTCAGTCCCCTTATTTGTGTCAAAAGATTCTGTTGTTCCCTCCTATACAAATCTTATCTGTGTCAACATCTCTCTGCAAAGTAGGTTTATTATTTTCAGAAATCCTAAATCTATGTTTAAGGCCTCCATCCTATTTCATGCATATATTTCTTAAAATAGACTCATAAACTAATGACGAGTTTATGTATACTGCACAGACTCTGTGCTTTTGAATATCTGCATGTTTATATAAAATGTGCTTTAAATAAAACAATGATCACAAATAGAATATCCTACTCTAAAGCCAGCTTGATGAATTGACATACTGCCATTCTTTCCATTTCCATTTATAATCAGCCTAGAAGTATTTTAGAAAAAATATTTGCCATAACATTTATTAAGTTTACTGGATGATAAGCAGAGGTTCAGTCCTGTTCCCTATTTTATAAAATGGTAATAATATTCCCGTTTCAGTATGGAGGAATTTATTTTCTCTAATACACAAGCATTTGTCAATGCCGAATGTTTCATTGCAAGGTGTATGTGGCAGGGGTGTATTGTGTTAGTTGAATCAAAACTTAAGATTTCATTATATAAGCAGCATCAAGGATTTAGTGCTCAGCGCTGTGATGTATATAAAGCTGCTCAGCTGTAACGTTATTGTTTAATTATATGCATTTTATTTCTTTGCTGATGGAAATAATGAAGAGTGCTAGCTGATACATATAATCATAATCATTTGAACTGATTTGTTAGCATAAAATAAATATAGCCAGTTCATCATTGAGATTGAGCCACAGTAATTGGAGGTGCTACTAGTGTGAAAAGAAGAAAGATCCTACCCCCCCTTCTGAGCATCCTCCTGACCTGGCTGTCTGGCTCCGAGGGAGTGTGGCAACAGCAACAACAAAAAACACATACATTCATGCAGGGCAGCTCTCGCAGTCTCATACAAAGAGTTCCATTAACTGGGCCCCAACAAAGCAGGGGCCCTACGCCCATGGATACTTTGCATAATGGTAAATCTGGCACTCTTCTTACTCTCCAGGGTTTACCATGAGACTCAGGGCTGCAGAGTATTGCCGGGCCAGCTTTATGCAAATGAAAGTACTGAAGTGCTCTCTCATTGGAACACTTCAGTCCTTTCAAATACACAAAGTGTATGCCCATGAAACTGTGACCACCATCATACTCAGGTTGAGTGGTCATTGGTCTGTCAGGGACAAGCCCAATGTAGATTGCTCTGCATTGGGCTAGTCCATGATACACCTCTGAAATGCTGTTCTCTGAAATAAAATGTTTCTTGCGGACATGCAAGGAAAAATAATGAGGAAAACAAGTCCAACAGAGAAGCACACACACCTAGTGACAAGGGACAAACAGAAGAAAGGCAGAAGCTTGCAGATGCTGTATAAGAGGCAGTGCAGGTAGCAAACAATGCTGTGCCACAGCGGAGTTGACCCATGAGACAGCAGAGCAGGATTGAAGGAGCTTGGTGAGTGGCAGCAATCACAAACACAAAAGGAGACCAGGCACAACAGCAGCAGCAGTGATGGGGAGCCTGTGCCTGCACTGTAAAATGTGAGCAGGGCAGCAGGAGAATGCAGCCAGCAGGCCAGCAACAGAAGTATGTAGGGAAAAGGTCACAAAAGGCATAGAAAGTGGTAAAAAAAAACAAACTAACTGCAGGTCTTTGTGGAAGTAACAAACTACTGTATACAATTACATACCGCTTAGTGCTGAAGCATGGTGTATGTCACTCGCTGGCCCACTAAACTCCATGCATATGACATTACAGTAAGTCCACAACAGGAGACTGTGATGTCACATGTAGACAATTGTGATGTCAGGTGTCGAGATGTTGTCAGAGCAGATGAAATCTAAGGAAGGATTATTCTGATTTCATTTTAATGTATAAAGTTACAAAAGAAGGGGTGTTAAATTCAGAAAATACATGAAATAAAGCTGAAATGTGTCCACATATCTTGCTTTACAAAGTTTCCTTTTATTAGTAACAGACTCTTAACATTTCTGGTACATCTTTGTGTAAGGAAACCTCATGGAACAGGTACATATTCTGTTAAGCTAATACTTATTAAATAAGTTAGACACTCATTTTAATTATTGCACTTTATTATTGTAGCAATCTTCTGATGATCCCAACAAAGTCAAAAAGTGTGAGCAACATCTGTTGGTCCACTTACAGTAGGTGCAGGTAAAATACACAATTTGAACCTGAAACACAGAAACATCCCCAGATACAGTTCACAATCCCACATTCCCCACAACCACCTCAGTACCAGTAAATAATAAAATCCTCACCCCCAACCCTTGCTGGTCTAGTGCTCCAGTGCAGACAGACTCAGCTGGACAATCCATTTAATTAGCATCCTGCTAGTGCCTCATTGGCCTTACCCTCCTCCAACTGTGCTGCAAGTGGCCACCTACTCCAATCCCAAGACCACCCACAATGCCTTCCCACCATGTGGTCTCCCTTCCCTCATATTTCCTTTGGCAGCACAACTCTATTCTGTAGTGATCAGGGCTAGCTTTAAGGTTTTGGTGGACCCCAGCAGGATTAGTGAAGTCACTGGGGCCCTCTACTTGGCCCACCTTCATCCCATGTGTTCAACTGTAGCATATATGTGCATCATTTTATTTATCTATTTATTTATTTTTTCAGTACAACCAGTGGTACTGTATATTTACATTTTTAGTGGAGATAGTTGTGTTAGTCCTTGGGGCTGTTCTTTTCATCCGACATTTCTACCCATCTGTCTCTTATTGACTGGGTCATAGCTTGGTAAGGAATTTAATTACCTCATGATGCATAATCAGAAGAACTGCACAGCTGTTTAAGAAGATAATATGCTTAACAAAAGTAATTAGGCAAACTGCTCTGGTTGGGGGCTCCCCATACGTGACTGGGATTTTGATCACTCATTTATATGTTATGGCCCCCATACATGACTGGGGTTTCGATCACTCATTTATATATTATCCCTATAGACATCTTATAGGCCACTTGCATGTGGTGGCATTGAAAAACCTAGTACTCCATGTGATGTCCCCTCTTGTTTTTATATGTAGGATTGGTATGCCCTGTACCTGCCCACGAGGTAAAACAACTTGTGTAGACAAAATAATACAACATTTGAATCTGAGACTCACATATAGTTCACAACTCACCTATCATACAAATGTCAATAAAGAATAAATATGAAAATGTGCATAATTGTAAAATCACAAGGCATGCACCCATAATGCATTTTCATTATGAGGAAAATGGAAAAGGCATGTAGCAAAAGAACCAAAACGACACCCTTAAATTCAAACTAGCACACTGAAAATACACAGAGGTGCAGAAGATGTTTTAGGCAACTAGACCATCTTCTGTAAACATCTATGGAAAAAGCAAATAAAAAGATCATATTTAATTCTCATCTGCAGCTAATACAAATATAACAGACTTTTTTAATGAGCTGAATTCATGCACCCAAAATTAATCCCTAAGTGTGTGTGTGTGTGTGTGTGTGGAGGGGGGGCTCACTTAAACTCGGATATGAGTAAGTGACAAAATACGGGTGTGGGAGGCTCATGATCTGGTGTGGGTGAGGGATGGGATATATTTATAGTGATGATTTTATTATAATAAAAAATATGCTCATATGGGGCTCAGGGAGAGGAGTGAGACTGGGGAATAAAGGCTATTTAAGGTGGGAGTTCTTATTTATTTATTTTTATTATTTATTTATTGATACTAGGATTTAATACCTAAAAGCTAGAAGCTCATTTACAGAGGTTCTGAGTCAAAGACAATAACAGACAAAATACTGTTACAGTGAGCAGGCAACAATTAGCAAATTATTACATTAAGTAAATAAGGATATACATAACCAAGAATAGTGGACTAGAATAAATTAGTAGTAAGGAAATGCTGGTCAATAGTAACATTTCAAAGTACATGGGTTTGGAGAAGGAGAAGGGGTGCTACAGAGAAGAATAAGTTGGAGGCTAGATGGAAGGGAGGGTGTGAGTAAGATGCAGCTTAACAAGCTTTATAAGCAGTAAGGTTAGGAGGCGTTGGTAGAAGGGGGTTGAAACAGATTTTTGGAGGGGGGTTAAGTGCTAGCCATTTGGAAGAGGGTACAGCAGGTGATTCAGAGGTAAATTCAGTAGATGGGATTCAGTAACAGAATGGAGAGATGTGGCTGGCTTGTGATTTAAAGAAAAACAATGGAAAAGGCACAGCTTTCCTCAGACTCTACAGAAACTCTCAATTGGTGCTTTCAGACAGTAACAATTTTATTTAATTATTTAGAACAGCTACCCACAACTTCAATTTTTTGTTGCTGGCAGCAGCCATCTCATGAGCAGCAGTGAGCTTCCTGAGCTCATTGTATGCTAATCTGTCTGTTTGACCTCTGCTATTGGTTGCCAGGACATATTTGCATAAAGTGAGCTCAGGAAGTTCTCTGCTGCTAATGAAATGGTGGCTCCCCGTAACGAAAAGTGAAAGTTGAAAGCCACAGTTTATATCACAATAAAAGCGATTAGAGAAATAAAAAAAAAAAAAACTGTTACTGTCTGAAAGCACTAATCAGGAATTGTTATAGTGCCTTGGTAAAGCTATGCCTTTTCCAGTGTTTCCCTTTAACAGGAGTGGGGGACAAAATAATGAATAATAAAAAATTTTCCCGCAGAGGTCTTTGAGGGAGGATGGGTATTACAAAAAGGAAAGTTATCCAATTGCAGGATGGGGGAGATGGGCGCCATTAGGTATTAGGGTAAAAAAAGACAGAGAGACACACACACTCACACATGCACACACACACACACACACACACACACGCACACAAAACACACACACGCTTACAGCCCCCCTCCTGAAAAACAAAAGTAGATACAAATAAAGCCACAAACACAGTACCGCCTGTCTATTCCAATACTGTCCTATAAATAATGTGGTGTTATCTAAAGTGCGCAATTTTAGCAGCAGCCCATAAGGACATGTCCCCAGTTTACCCAGTATGCCTTCATCTTCAGGGATAATAGACTAGTCATCATTGAAGGTCTTGAACTTGGGTGCTACTGTGCGGTTCTCGGTGCACACCCAATTCTGCACAACCATAAGGTGCTCCTTCCCGTCTGATGCCCTGAACCTTCCTCCAAGCCTCAGGGAGAAGTGCTTGGTGCAGCTCAGCACTGGGGTACAATAGACGCCTAGCCCAAAAGAGCCTATCCTGGAATCTTCCTGAACCAGAAGACTGTCGGCCATGTCTCATTTGGTGCCATGGTAGGAAACGGGCCACTCATCAGGTGCAGACTCAAAAGCTGACAGTTGCCCTGCTATACCCAGCTATTTATCATTTGGAGGCCATTTGTACACCCCTAACACCTTAGAGGCCTACCAGTACCAGCTCACAGGGTGCCCATACTCCTCTCCACCATGATAGTAATTCTGTGTGTCTTTAATATGGGTAAAGTCATAATTAAACTGATGTGAGAAAAAAGTCAGACTCCTTAGGTGCTTTTACACTGTGTATAACATGTATCGTTCATTTCATTCAGGGTCTGATATGGTGCACATTCTTTTGTTTTAGTGCTGCATTTACACATTTGGTCTAATTTTGAAATACTGTACCTTCCGGCATTTCAGTAGATCTTCTGGTGATTTAACCAGCTCAATATTTCTAGTGAACTTCGTGCGGTTTCTGAAATGGTAGGAGTGAAAATGACTATTTACACGGTGGGGTATAATGTTTCACATTTTGGTGAGCCATGCAAAAGGCAGTTCGTTTATCTAACAAATGCTCACTTATGTAGTGAAATGGACTGCATTTACATGCAAGAACAGGAAACATTGCCGTGGCTCTGTGATGGTCATTCCACTGCATAGCCTGCAGTGTAAGAGCACCTTTTAAGAAACATTTTCCTATCATAGCAGTAATAGTAATTGTTGGCATCAACCATAAGTTTTCCAGCTCAGCGATGTCTACCAGATTCACCTTGTACTTGATACAGGATAGGCTGAAGATCAACCAACAGGTTTGGTATCAGGATCTGGAATTCCTGATTGATATTCAGCACTAGATCTTCCTCATTGAATGGGTCTAAATAGGTGAACATCTTTAGAAATCTCTTAAACAGAGTTCTCTTTAGCCCCATTTACACCATCTACTTTGCAGAGCATTAACCCATGATCACTAGTTGATGTGCTGCAAAGTTGGGTGTGTGGACACATTCTGGAGCACTGCAAGTGTGGCTTGAATTCATTTTCCACACCGACTCGGTTGTTGGTACACATATAAGAGCGAGCGCAGCAGCCAGCGGTGTGGACACTTTGCTGCACTTGCTCCGATTATTTCCCCATGCCTCCTGGCATTCTCTGTGGCATTCACATCCCCTCCTCAGTGCAGCCAGCAGCACTGTGAGGGTGGGCTGTGTAAATGATGGATTGCTGGCAGAGCAGCCACAGCAACAGGAAGTGAGTAGCGCAAATACCAGAGTGTTGCGGCCATATAAACACGGCTTTTATCTTAGGGATGGTTTCATTTTGCAGGGTGCAGTACAAGCGGTTTCAGAAAGCAAGTTTTGTGAAATGATAAAAAACTGACAAGACCATGATCTGGTCCTCCAATGTCAATGTTAGGGCTGCCTTCTAAAGCCGTAACCTTGAACTCAAGGGTGGCCGAAATAGCTTCCACAGCAAGTTGCCTCAGAAACCAGTCAGGAGTGGGAGGAACACAGGACAGAAGGGGAGGTGGGGTACTGCTGAGTCATTTTGGTCCAGATTTCACAAAGCCACAATGTTTTCTCACACCTATGTGAAATATGGACCAGCCAGAACAGACAGCCTAAAACAATAAAAAATGGAACAACCAATCTGGCTGGAACATACAAGTTGTGCCTGATTTAGTTTTTATTGTCTTGGCCCAGCAGTTCAGATGTCTAAACTCTTGTTTGTTTGTTTTTTCTCTCTGGGAGCCTTCAGGACAAGCCCACCGGTACTATTTCAGGTTCAGAGACATAGGAAGGATACTTTGGACTGGTAACAAATGCAACTGGGAGTACTCTGAATCCCGGCAATTAATGCAACTGGGGTACAACAAGGAGGAGTTTAAAATTTTTAGCTGTTTGATTTAATGTACAGCAAATAACCAAATGTAACTGCAAAATCTGTTTTTCCTGTTAAGCTGGTGAGACACAGAACTGAAAGAAAATCATGTGATTTGCAAGGGTTGTTCTGAGACCCAGTGGCTGTGGTGGGGTTTGAACCTTGATTTGGAGTTTAATACTCGATCATAGACCCACCCTGCATTACTTTGTTTGAAGACTAGGATACTTTAAAAATATGCTATATGCAATCTGCCGACTACTGCATGGTTTTCAGGGACTTTTGTCCACCAGCTTTTCTCCTCCCTCCCCCCACCAAAGGTACAGTAGTACAGCTTTAATGCCTTCATGATCCTATCTTCCTTTTGCTGTCCCATGACTGTTAATATTTTTTAATAGCTAGTGTGACCAGTAAACCCTGTCATGAACCAGCTAAACTTACGATGGCAAATAATTTTATAAGGAGAAACAGAAGCATCAGACAGTAAGTTTTTACAACTGATTATTTTCTTGCATTAATTTTGGTGAAGAATATACAAAATACATTGCCAATGCAATAGAAAATCTGGTACTGGCAGACAACATACACAGATCTTGAAAGGGGGGGGGGAACCTAGCTATGTGACAAAACAGTACATTCCTTCCAGGGTTTATCAAGAGACCTATGGCTGCAGATTATTGCCGCCTGCTTTATGCAAATGAAAGGACTGAAGCTCTCAAACATTGGAGTGCTTAATTTCTTTCAAGTACACAAAGCTTATGCCCATGAAACTGTGACCACCATCGTACTCTAGTTGTGTGGTCATTGGTCTGTCAGGGATGAGCCCAATGTAGATTGCTCTGAATTGGGCCAGTCAATGACACACCTCTGAAATGCCCTTCTCTGAAGCACAGCAAAATGTTTCCTGCACATGCACAAGGAAACATAATAACAATTAAAGAGTTTCACCAATAATTGTGCCCACCATTCCCTTTTAACTTTAAAAACTTCTGCAGGAACCTTATTGGATCCAGGGTCCTTAATTTTTAGATTATCTATGACCATAAGAACTTCTGTCTCTGTATTATCCATAAGTGGTTTCAGTTCTATGTTGAATTGTTCAGAGTAACAATTGCCAACCTAGCTATCCGGGAATACATTTTTAAAATGCACCACCCATACGTCTGGCAGATTATTGGATTCCAGGGGCTTGATTCTCAAAGATTGATGTAAGGTTTTCACAAGCCCTGCATCAAACTCTGCACTGCCCCGAACACAATGCCACACTGTACACCCGATTCACAAAAGTCACAAGCATTTGCGACACTGTACACCCTTTACAGTGGCTTGCAACACATATATGGTGCAAACCTCACAAGAAGTTGGACCAGTAAAAGCTGGTCTAACTTGTGGCATGCAGCGGACGGGATCGAGAATCCTGATTGCCGGCCAGGGAATGCCACAAGCTCCATGTGCCGTGTGTTCAGCGCAGCTGGGGCGTTTGGCATTTTAACTCTTTTAAGAATCATGCCCCAGGTCTCTAGAATACTAATTTCTACCTTTAGCTACACATTTTCAGAAAAGAGGAGTACTGTCCACAGTTGCTCTAAGCATTCTATCACAATTTCTTTATGATAAGCCTTTTTATGCTCTTCAAGAATTAACAAATCATTCCTAGCTCTTTCTCATTCAGAAATATTTTGTTTTGATGGTGTATTTATACACATCCTAATTAACTGGTATAGACTGCTTTTTTCTTGCTTTTGTAATGAGCATTAAACCATGACCTTGACCCTGAATTCCTGTATTTACCATACATTAAATAATTAAATCTTAAACATACATCAACAATTTTAAATTCACCTTCTGCCTCAATTAAACTGATGAAATTGATTAAAAAAACTGATTTTCCTATTCACCTAGAGTCTCTTCTCTAGAATTGCTTTCTCTAAATTCACTGTTGCACTTCAACCACTTATTAACTAGTGCATCTTGAAGCAATGTAACTTGCAATCCTCTCCTTGAAAACGATTGTCTAGTGCACAGGGGATGTATAGTTTTAAAAGGAAATGGTCACTCTCTGGTTGAGCCATGACTTGCTTATTTTTAACTTAAAATAATCCAGAGGTGAATGTTATCCAGTAATCAATTACAGTTGCACATTTATAAGAAAAAAGGTATAGTTGCCCTCCCTGTCTAAGCAGAATCTACATTAACATAGGAACACAGACAATGATGGCAGAAAAAGACCCAAGGTTCCATCCAGTCTGCCCGAGTACCCTATTTAGCCCTGGGACCTACTGTTCCTTCAGGGTCCTAGCCTCACCCACTCCAATACATTTTACTACCCAATTCTGATGCACTGAGCAACCACTATACCCTTCATTCTGTTCCAGCCATGCTTAAAACCAGTAACAGTGTTTCCACCCAGCACCTTTGCTGACTGCCTGTTCCATGTCTCCATCACCCTTTCTGTAAAATAGTATTTGCTCACATCCTTTCTGAACCCTCACATCTCTCCTGAACCTCCCTGCTGTTAGCTTCCACTCATGCACCACATGATTGCAGGCTGATATTCAAGTTAAATAATTCCCTACAGCTCAGTCTGTTAATTCCTTTTAGGAATTTGAAGGTCTTTTTCATATCTCCCGTCTCCTTTCTGGTCTTCAGCGAGTATATGTTCAGTGTCTTGAGATGATCCTCATAGGATATGCCCTGCTGGTGCTGAATCATTTTTGTTACTCTGCTCTGCACTGCCTTGAGTCTATCCCTCTCCTTCCTGAGGTGAGGACAGCAGAACTGGGCGCAGTACTCCAGGTGGGTTCCATGTCATAATAGCGACTTTTCAAAGGCGACTCGCATAACAGCAAATACATTTGGCCGAACACAGTATTGACCCTGCACCCACCACACTGAATGCCAACACAGCTATGGCACTATGCACTGCAATACACGGACACTATAACTCAACTCTTAGTATGGGGGGCTCTGCCTCCTGCACTCCCCCATACAAATATAATTAACTCCAAGGGGGGGACACTGGGGAAAAAGGGGAATACACGGAAGTGGGCTAGTGTACAGAGGGGATACTGGTGGGTAACACAGTTGGGGGAACAACAGGAGGCAAAACAAAAAAATGTAAGTGTAATGGCTATCACAATTCTAAAAAACATTTACCTGCAGGCAGCTCCAAACCCAGGACCATCAACACTCCAGGTACTGACCATTTCCACTACACCAGATGGCCAGCTGAGCATCAGCAGGCTGCAATACTACCTTTAACCCACAATTCTATTTCATATTCCCCCATCATTTGCCCTCACTATTCTGTCACTCTGCACTCGCTATTCCCTCCTCTCACACTCCCAACCCTTTTGCTACTCCTTCAGGCACGCAAACTGAGTCACTCATATTTGAGTCAATCAATTTGCTTCACCCACATAATGGTATACTCTCCAGGTGTGGCCTCACCAATGATCTATACGGGGCAAGTATTTCCTCCCTTTTTCTGTTATCAGTACCCCTCCCAATACATCTAAGTATCCTATTTGTCTTGCTATAAATCTTATTGCATTGACTCAATTGCTTAAGGGAGCTGCTGATGCTAACACCAAGGTCTTGTTCCACAGCAATGGCACTGAGTCTCACCCTTCCCACCTAGTGCTCCATCCTGAGGTTCTTATTACTGAGGTGCATAACCTTACCCTTTCTGGCATTGAATTTCAACTGGCAAACCCTCGACCACCCCTCTAGCTTCTGCAAGCCTCTCTGAATTTCGTTTATTACTTCGCCACTATCCATCCTCCCACAGAATGTAGTGTCATTTGCAAAGTCACACAGCCTGCCTGGATCCCTTCTGTGCTGTTGCTGATGAACATGTTTAGTGGACCGGACCCAGCACAGATCCCTGTGGAACCCCACTCGTGACTGCCCTCTTTTTTGATTTAACTTGAATGACTACTACTCTCTCCTGCCCCCATTTAGCTAGTTAACTACCCAATTTGCTATGACCTTAGCCATACTCAGATCCTCCATCTTCTTCAGCAAGTATCTGTGGGTTACCTAGTTGAAAGCATTGCTGGAGCCGAAGTAGAGCAAATTCACAACATGGCCCCTATCCAATTCCCTCATCACTCAGTCAAAGAAAGCTATCAGGTTAATCTAACAAGACCTCCCTGCCACAAAAAATGCTGCTTACTTGCCAGGAGACCATTGCTCTTCAAGTAGTCCATGAGATCCTCTTTGACCAGCGTCTCCATCAATTTTCCTACAGCAGAGGTAAAACTGCCAGGTCTGTAGTTCCCTGCTTGTTCCTTGTTCTCCTCATTATGGAGCTGAACTACATCTGCCACCCTTCAATCCTTCAGAACCACTCCTGTCCTTAGAAAGCTGTTGAACAGTCCTTCCAGAGGATCAGCCAGTTCTGCTACCAATTCTCTGAGTATCCTCGGATGCAACCCATCTGGTCTAGGGGCATCATCAATCTATAGGGCTGCCAACCCTTTCAGCACCCTTTCGCTAGCAAATCCTGGCTGCCTCATCTCCAGGATCCCCTTAATAGCTGCTTTAATGCCAATCTCTGGCAAGGGCTAAATATCCTCCCTTGTAAAAACTGAGCAAAAGTAAGCACTAAGGACAGAAGCCTTTTGTCTGTCCACCTAAATTACCCTACCTCCCTCTGTTAGCCTCACAATTCCCCCTCCTTTCTTCCTTTTTGCACTAATACACCTGAAGAACTGTTTTTCTCCACTCTTTATCCCCTCTGCAATGCACTGCACTGCACTGCACTGTATCTGCTTTTGCCTCCCTAACCACCCTCTTTGCCTCCCTATTTTTCAGCAGATATTCTTCCCATTCCTCCTCCCCTGCTTTTCTTAACATTTTTAGAAGGTCTTTTTCTTGGTCTTCACCACTTCCCTGACCTTTGCCAAGAACCATAGTTGTCCCTTGAACCTGTTCTTTTTGCTTACCCTTCTCGTCCATACTTTAGATGCCCTGAGAATGGCCCCCGTAACTGCCTCCATCTCTCTTCCACCCTATCTATGTTGTCCATCTCCTTAGCCTATTGATGTTTGCCCTTCTAAAGTCAAGGACTTCAGCTCTCAGTTGCAGTTTATCAGACCTAAGGGCCAGTTCAAAACCAATGGAGTTATGATCACTATTCCCAAATGGTTCCCCTACTCCCACAGCTCCTACCACCTCTGAGTTGGTAAGCGCCACATAGAGAATTGCAGTCAGCCTGGTGGGCTTCTTAACTAACTGTACCAGCAGACAGTCCTGGAATGCATCCAGCAAAATCTGGTTTCTGGTGCTTCTGGCCAATGGAACATCCCAGTTGAAGTCTAGCAGATTCAGATCACCCACAACAACTACTTTCACCTTAGCTATCCTTGTTTCCAGTTCTTCCCTGAGCTCTATGTCCCTCTTCTCCCCTTGCCCTGGTGGTCTATAGATCACACCAAAGCACAGTTTCTTGCCTGAGGTTATCATGAGCTGCACCCACAGCAACCCAATCTCCTATTTACTACTTCTGATGCACCTATCTTCTGTCATCACTATGCCCTCCCTGACATAAAGAGTTGCTTCTCCTCTACCTGTTCCTGTATACCTCCTGAACATACAGTACCCAGAGACTGCCACTTCTCAGTCATTATTTTCAGAAGCCTATGTTGTTTTTATTGCCACAATGTCCACCTTAGTGTCTGCCATTAGTGCCTGTAGCTTGCTGATTGTATTACCTAGGCTCCTGGCATGAAGGCATGCCCTCTTCCATCTGACAAACACAAAATACTGTCCCTACTTCAGATCTAAGGTGCCACATATATAAAGTGTGAACCCTAAACGAGCAAGCAAAAAGACAAATATGTATGGCACACAAAACCACAGAAAAAAATGAGGTGAAAAAATAGATTTTTTTTCAATGCAAGATTAAAAATACATGCACATACACCTCACAGCATGGATCTAAGGTGAAACTTAGGGGTTTTGGTCATAGCTGTCTGATTCTGTCTCCATGTTGTGAGGTGTAAGTGCATGTCTTTTTAGTCTTGCACTTTTTTCAAAATAAAATATTAATTTTTTCATCTCATTTTTTTCCCTGTGGTTTTGTGTGCTGTACATATTTGTCTTTTCGCTTCCCTTTCATTCTGACTGCTGATCTTGCTTTGTTACTACCTTTGTGCTTCACATGTCCTTTAATCCCCTTGTTTTTCTTGGTGTTTGCGCCGTTTGTGTTTCCCCTCTACAAACTTCCTTCACCTAGTACAGTATGGGCCACAGCTTTCTTTGCACCCGCTATGTTGCTACAAGTCCCCAGATGTGGGGGGAGTACTAGTTAGGAACTCTTTCTTCTCCCCTGACACTGAGGTTGTCCTAGACCTAGTCTTTCGAACAGTCAGTTTAAATGCCTGATATACATGTCAAACTGCAACCTCTCCACTGCCTTCTTACAAATTCAAGCATGGCTTCTTGTGCATTGGCTTGTCCTAAATGTGGGCAAAATGCAAGCCATGCTCTTTGGCACCGCAGCTAAACTCAGCTTCTGCCAAATCCAGCTCAAGGTGTCCAGCTCTGACGACTGTCTTATAGAGACAGTAAATTCTTTCAAATATCTGGGAGTCATACTTGATGAGTTCCTTGACTTTGACCTTCACATCCCTATCATCTGTAAATCTGTTAACACAAAATTAGGGATTGCGTACAAAACAAGTTATGCATTAACCCTGTCCACTAGAGTGGCTATTGTCAGGGGGATCCTGCTCCCTTCCCTTACTTATGGGGTTGCTACCTATACTGCTGTGTCTAAGTCTACTCTTCACAAATAGGATATCACCTACAATAACATCTGCCATTATGCCTCCTCATCCCATCAGCATAAGCACCACTGAGCTCTATGCAGACCTCAGTTGGCTCTCCCTTTCTGCCCTCAGACTCCTCTCCCTTGGCTCCCTGATGGATGCTGCAATCAAGTGGCAAACATCCTCACCTCTAGCCTCCTTACTACTCCCTCAATCCTCCTCCTATGGCCTGCTCTCAGCTGACCAATCTCTTCTACATGTCCCAAGATGTAAAATCTCCAAGGGTGCCTGTGGTTTCTCTTACATTGCCCCAATGCACTGGAACTCCCTTCCTCTTGCCATCAATCACTCATGCTATATTTAAAAAGGAGCTGTGAAATTTCCTATCAGATCTGTCCCATGTACATACATTGATCCTACCTAGTCTTCGTCTATCTAGTCCTATCACTACTATCCTATCCTTTACTCAGATTGCCTTAACTTCTTACAAACTTCTGCCTCTCTGAACTACTCTCCTTGCTCAGTTCTCTGTTTTGACCTTTCATGTATTAGCCCCTATCCCTTTAATTTCTCTGCTCATTTTCTCTTTGTTTGCACTTAACTTGTTCTGCTCCACTATGAGTCTCTCCACTTGATTGATTTTTCCCTTCTATTGTTAATCTGTACCTCCTCATTTCCTTATTGTCCATTATAAAGTCTGCACTTGCCATTATATTTTACTTAGCTGGTTGTCCACCCTCTATTTCTCACCCCCCTTTGTCTCTTGAAATTGTTTGCTACTACCTTGTATCATACCTCTAAATGCTACTCTTCAATGTTTTATGTGACTCCATATTTATGTTGACTGCGCGCATGCACACCAAACATGTTGCGGCAGGTTTCTCCACAAGCAGGTTGTGGAGGCAGGGCACTATTGTGGCCAATGGCCCCACAGCCTGTAAAGGCTTGTCCCACTTCCCCCATTACTGTGGGATGCTGCTGCTGACACTAGTTCAGCCAGCATGCCACCAAGTTGTAAAAAATTAGCCGCTGCAATCATGGGCTGCATTGTCATTGCAGCATCAGCCAATCGCTGCAATGAGGGAGTGACCCATCACCTGCAGGGTGGGATCTTGAAACCCTGATATTGTTTGTGAACATGGTGGCGGTTTGCCACTGTGTTCACAAACAATATCTTTCCTCCCTGCGAAATTTTTAATCCCTAGGCAGTATGTGCCCCTAGACAGTGTTTATTTGCTGATGGGGCCCCAATCCCCATCGGCTGCAATGCCCCAATATTTATGTTGCTGATGGGGGAGCCCACTCCCTGTCAGCATTATATACCCCCCGCCTTTGTTGTGTGCCAGTGGGGGTGCCCAATCCCTCATCAGCTACAGCTGCCCCCCCCAAAAAGAAAGACTCTGTTGGCATGCTGGAAGCCAACCCCAGCATGCCACATGCCACTGCAAAATAAAAAATGGTCCTGCGATGTCTTTTTTTTTTTGTAACCTGTAAAAAAGGAAATGGTGCCTCGGTGGTCTCCCTGCCTCCCCACAACCCGCGCCCACCCATTGCACACCCTGCCTCCCCACACCCCCACTTTACCCCATACTTACCTCCAGAGTCTGGTGCGATGATCTTCGGTGGACCGGGAACACGTCTGCACTCTTCAAAGCCGACCGTGAACTGAGGAAATGCCGGTAAGCTGTATAATGGAATAAATAGTTTTTTTTCAACTTTGGTGCTTCTCTCAGGCATTTTTTGGAATTTTGGCACCACATTTTCAACACTTTTTTTTGGGACCCCTCCTCATGAATTCTATCACTGTCATGGCATTAATCGGCCCCAAAAGGAGATTTAGCAGTCACTGCACAGAATCACCTTTTGGGACCGATTAACAATACGACAGTGCCAGTGTTTATGAGGTAGGCTCTCAAAAAGCCTATGTTACAAATTTGATGGGAAAAATCCAAAAAATGACTGTTTTATGAGTGAGCATTGCTCAGTTGCTACGCACGGTGTAACTTTGTGAACTTGTAATATTTTCACCCCAGATTTTCAACATTGGCATTTTTTCAGACATCCTTGTGAACAGTACTGCTGTCATTTTTCACACCCTGGCCGAAATGTATTTTTGCACTCCTGGCACAAAGTAGCACGGTCGGTGTGGGAAATCAGTGTTCTGCACAGATTAAGAAACTGACATTGGCATTGTTCATGAGCAGAGGTCCTAAAATGCCTATGTTGTAAATGTGGTGACGATACTCCATAAAATGACTGTGTTACGGGCATGTATTTCTCAGTTTGCATGCACGCTTGTAAGTTCACAAATTTATAATATTTTCACTCTAGATTTTCAACATTGCCATTCTTCTGCACCTCCTTATGTACAGTTCAGCCGCCATTTTTCACATCCTGGCCAAAATGTGTTTTCGCAGTTCCGGCACAGAATAGCGTGTTTGCTGTGGGAAATCCATGTTCAGGACACATTATGAAAATGACAGTAACACTGTTCATTAGCAGAGGTCCTAAAGTGCCTATGTTGAAAATTTGGTGACGAAAGTCCGTGAAATGAGTGTGTTATGAATGTGCATTGCGCAGTTTCCATGCACGGTCATACCTTTGCAACTTTGCAATATTTTCACTCCAGATTTTCAGCATTGCCATTTTGCCACACTTCCTAATGAACAATGCAGCTGTCATTTTTCACATCCTGGCCCAAATGTGTTTTCAGTCTTCTGACGCACAATAGGACGTTTGCTGTGGGAAATCGGTGTTCAGGACATATTAAGAAAATTATACTGACACTGTTCATGAGCAGAGGTCCTAAAATGCCTATGTTAAACATTTTGTGATGAAACTCCATAAAATGACTGTGTTATGAACGTGTGTTGTGCAGGAGCCACGTACCCTTGTAAGTTTGCAAATTAGAAATATTTTCATGCCAGATTTTCAGCACTGGCATTTGTTCACACCTCCTTATGAACAGTACAGCTGTCATTTTTCCCATCCTGGCCGAAATGTGTTTCCACACCTCCAGTGTAGAATACTGCAGTTGCTATCAGAAATCAGTGTTTCAGACAGATTAGGATCGAGCGACTGGGGGGAGTGACCAAGCTCAGTTGAGCTCTGTCGGGACTGCTGCAGATGTCTTTGAGGGCAGGAAATGTGACAATGCAGGCAGGAGCCCAGTACAAAAGGGCAGCCTGCAGCGCCGGAAGACACAGAATGAGCGAGTGAGGGAAGGGGAGTGAGTGAGTGAGCACAATGGAGCTCTGTTGGGACTACTGCAGATTTGCTTATGGGCAGGAAAAGGCAGCAATGCATGCAGGTCCTGAGTACAAAAGGGCAGCCTGCAGCGGTGGGACAAATAGAACAAGCAAGCGAGAGAGGGTGACTAAGCAAGCTCAACAGAGCTCTATCGTCACTGCTGCAGATTTCTTTGTGGGCAGATAAGGGTGGCTACGCTGGCAGGAGCCCAGTACAGAAGGGCAGCCTGCAGCACCAGCAGAAATGGAATGAGCAAGTGACCAGGGGGAGTGAGGGAGGCCAACAAAGCTGTGTTGGGACTGCTGTAGATTTCTTTGTGGGCAGACAAAAATGCTGACAGAGGCAGGAGCCCAGTACAAAAGGGCAGCCTGCGGTGCCAGGAGAAACACAATGAGTGAGTGAGACAGGGAGAATGAGCGAGCGACCTCAATGGAGCTCTGTCAGGACAGCTGTAGATTTCTTTGTGGCCAGAAAAAGGTGGCAATGCAGGCAGGAGCCCAGTACAAAATGCCAGCTTGCAGCGCTGGCAGAAACGGAACGAGCAACTGAGAGAGGGGGAGTGAGCAAGCTCAATGAAGCTCTCTCAGAACTGCTGCAGATGTGTTTGTGGGCAGACAAAGCTGCCAGCACAGGCAGAAACCTAGTGCAAAAGGGCAGCCTGCAGTAGTGGGAGACACAGAACGAGTGAGTGAGGGAAGGGGAGTGAGTGAGCTCAACAGAGCTCAGCTGGGACTGCTGTGGATTCCTTTGTGGGCAGAAAAAGGCAGCAATGCATGCAAGAACCAGTACAAAAGGGCAACCTACAGCGACGGGAGAAACAGAACGAACAAGTGAGAGGGAGGAGTGAGTGAGCGAGCTCAACTGAGCTCTAGCGTGACTGCTGCAGATATATTTGTGGGCAGAAAAGGGCGGCAATGGAGGCAGGAGCCCAGTACAAAAGGGAAACTTGCACCGTAGGCAGAAACGGAACAAGCAAGTGAGATGGGGGAGTGCATGAGGCCAACGGAGCTCTGTTGAAACTGCTGCAGATTTCTTTGTGGGCAGAAAAAAATGCCAACAGAGGCAGAAACCCAGTACAAAAGAGCAGCCTGCAGTGTCATGAGAAACAGAATGAGCGAGTGAGACAGGCAGAGTGACTGACCTTAAATGAGCTCTGTTGGGGCAGCTGCAGATTTCTTTGTGGGCAGGAAAAAGTGCCAAAGCAGCCAGGAGGCCAGTACAAAAGAGCAGCCTGCAGTGCAGGGAGAAACAGAATGAGCGAGTGACAGAGGGAGAGTGAGCAAGCTCAACGGAGGTCTATTGTCACTGCTGCGGATTTCTTTGTGGGCAGAAAAAGGCAGCAACGCAGGCAGAAGCCCAGTACAAAAGGCCAGCCTGCAGCCCCCACAGAAACAAAATGAGTGAGTGACAGAGGGCGAGTGAGCAACCTCAACAGAGCTGTGTCAGGACTGCTGCACATTTCTTTGTGGGCAGACAAAGCCGCCAATGCAGGCAGGAACCCAGTACAAAAGGGCAGCCTGCAGCAGTGAGAGACACAGAAGGAGTGAGTGAGGGAGGAGGGAGTGATTGAGCTCAACGGAGCTCTGTTGGGACTGCTGCAGATTTCTTTGTGCAGAAAAAGGCAGCAATGCACGCTGGGATCCAGTACAAAAAGGTAGCCTGTGCAGTGGGAGAAACAGAACGAACAAGTGAGAGAAGGGGAGTGAGTGAGCAAGCTCAATGGAGCACTATCATGACTGCTGCAGATTTATTTGTGCCCAGAAGAAAGCGGCAATGCAGGCAGGAGCCCAGTAGAAAAGGGCAGCCTACAGCACTGACAGAAATGGCACAAGTGAGTGAGAGAGGGGGACTGAGCAAGCTCAACGGAGCTCTGTTGGGACTGCTGCAGATTTGTTTGTGGGCAGAAAAAGACACCAACAGAGGCAGGAGACCACTACAAAATGGCAGCCTGTAGTGCCAGGATAAACAGAATCAGCGAGTGAGACAGCCAGAGTGAGCAACCACAGCAGAGCTCTGTTGGGACAGCTGCAGATTTCTTTGTGGGTAGAAAAAGGTGCCAATGCAGGCAGAAGCCCAGTACAAAAGGGCAGTCTGCAGGGCCAGAAGAAACATGAGCGAGTGAGAGAGGGGCAGTAAGCAAGCTCAACGGAGCTCTATCATGACTGCTGTGGATTTCTTTGTGGGCAGAAAAAGGTGGCAACGCAGGCAGGAGCTCAGTACAAAAGGCCAGCCTGCAGCGCCGGCAGAATCGGAACGAGCAAGTGAGAATGGGGGAAGGGGAGTGAGCTACCTCAATGGAACCATATCAGGACTGCTGCAGATTTCTTTGTGGGTAGAAAAAGCTGCCAACAGAGGCAGGAGCCCAGTACAAAAGGGCAGCCTGCAGCGCCAGCAGAAACAGGATGAGCGAGTGACAGACGGGGAGTGACCCACCTCAATGGAGCTGTGTTGGGACAGCTGCAGATTTCTTTGTGTGCAGCAAAACCTGCCAATGCAGGCAGAAGCCCAGTACAAAACAGCAGCCTGCAACACCAGGAGAAACAGAATGACAGAGTGAGACAGGTGTAGAGAGCGACCTCAATGGAGCTGTGTTGGGACAGCTGCAGATTTCTTTGTGGCCAGAAAAAAGTGCCAACGCAGGCAGAAGTCCAGTGCAAAAGGGCAGCCAGCAGTGCCGGGACAAACACAATAAGTGAGTGAGAGAGGGGGAGTGAGCGAGCTCAACAGACCTCTATCATGACTGCTGCGGACTGCTTTGTGTGCAGAAAAAGGTGGCAACGCAGGCAAGAGCCTTGTACAAAAGGCCAGCCTTCAGCGCCAGCAGAAATGGAACGAGCAAGAGAGAGAGAGAGAGAGTAAGGTAGCTCAATGGATCTGTGTCAGGACTGCTGCATCTTTCTTTGTGGGCAGAAAAAGCTGCCATCAGAGGTGGGAGCCCATTACAAAAGGGCAGCCTGCAGTGACAGCAGAAACAAAATGAGCGACTGAGAGTGGGCAAGTGATCCACCTCAACACAGCTCTGTCAGGGCGACTGCAGATTTCTTTGTGGGCAGAAAAAATGTACCAATGCAGCCAGGAGCCCGATACAAAGGTGCAGTTTGCAGCACCGGGAGAAACAGAATGAGCGAGTGACACAGGGCCACTGAGCAAGCTCAACTGACCAATGCAATCAACATTCGGCATTGACAAATGCTTGTCTTCTATAGGAACTACATTGTAAAACTAGGTCAATGACAGTATCTCATAATGCGTTTATTTTGTCTCTGCCATCAAGTGGTATTGTATTTATCTACCTCATTTTTGTATTCTCTCTCTGCATTGTATCTTTTCTATTGTAACCTCCAGGGTCATGCCTGAAAATAGTAATCTCTATGGCTACTGCACCTTACCCTAACCCGGTTAACAAAAACTAAATAAATTAAAAATAAATAAAACTTCTGCCCCAGCACACAGGCCCTCTCTCTCATCGGGTGGTCCATCACTCTTGAAAATCCCCCCGTCCCAGAAGTTCCCCCAGTCCCTCACAAGCTGGTGCCACCTATCCTTGAACCATTCCTTAAGCCATCTGTTAAACTCCTCTGTTGCCTCCCTTCTTATACTATCCTGCTTCACCTCACTCCCCCTATACAGGGAGGACTTCTGACTGGTTTACCTGTCTAAATCTTGGATAACAGATATCCCGGGAAGGCACCGGACTTCCCCCACCCACCACTCTCTCTACCCTAATAATCGAGTCCCCCATCACTAAGACTCACCTTTCAAACTTGCTTCCCTTGGGTATCAACATATTGCCTTGCCATTTACCATGGACTGTCTTGAAGACTCCGTCAACAAAGTCAAGTGCCTGAACCTCCCCTAGGAGTTCAGAGCTATTCATTACCTGGATGGTGAGGAGCTGGACAACCTCCTTGTGGCTAACCCTGCTTCCCCTCCCCACCACTCTTCACTCCCTTGACCAGTGAGTCTCTGGGGGAGAGGGGGAGAGGAGATGTGGGGAGTGGGCTGCTGATGATTCAGTGGAGATATTTCTAACCTTGCTGCCACCAGCTGAACATCGAGCTCTGCCAAGGTCCAGCAGATGGGGCAGTGCCCTCTCCTCCAGAGTATACCCTAGACAAGAGCACCCCACTGTTGGCACAACTGACTGCCTCATCTCTAAACCCCATCCCCATAAAGACCTACACTAAGCAGACATCTAATTTAAGTTCTAGAGCATGCCCAGATGGGGTCTTGTTGTAAGGCTCGGCTACAGCACATTAAAACAATAATAAAACAAACCTACCTTGTAGTGTTCATCCAGGTATGGTGTAGCTGCAGGTTTGGTTATAGCACAAAATAACAGGCATTAAAACTACCTCATAGTGCTCACTCAGATAGGACTGTAGGCTAACTATAGCACAGAAAAAGAGAAGGGGGTTAAACTATCTTGTAGTGCTTACCCAGCTAGGGTGCAGCTGTATGATTTAACTGTAGCACAAAACCACCCTGCAAATAAAATGTTCATTACCACAAACACTGTTCTGCAAGTAAACTTTAAAACAACATGTAGTACACTCCTTATATATTGCAGTCAGGATCGCACACAATCCTCCCACAAACTATGCTGTTAACTGTGCATATACAGTTTACCTGGGATGTGATGGGCGGAGTTCCTGGCTGCTGGCTGACTCCCTGGCAGACTTCTGTGATGTCCTTTGCACTCAGTCCTTCATGCAGAGGGCAGCAGCACAGAGGGGCTACTAGTGGTAACTGCATTTTAAGGGCTAGTAATCACCATGCAGATGATTGGCTGCCTAAGCTGTAGTGGGTGGAGCCTCTTCAGTTGTTGTCTGTGTCCATAACAGGTAGACTCTTCTTAATGAAATTATTGAATACTTAACTGCTTAATCAGATACTTAACTATTCTCTACTTCAAGATCAAGATTTTCCCCTTGATATAACAGAACAGCACCTTGTAAAGTTATATATTGGTCTTTGAAGCTTCTTTCATATGTTTCAGGACTTAGGTCTGGTACAAATATTTCAGAATCAGACAAAACATTATGATTGCCAATGTGAGCATTGAAGTCACCATGAGATACAATTCAACATCTTGATTAAAGCATATTTCTCCTACTAGTTTGGACAACTCTCTCCACGTTTCAAGCCTATAGTATAGGGATTGTGGAGGAGGAACATAAACATTTTCTATAGCTATAACATAGAGGATTGTGTATGAGCACTCATACACAAGGTTCTTTTCTGATTGAGTGGTTTCCGTGGTAATAAGAAACCTCGAGAGTACAGCTCGAGAGGTCTTGTTACCACAGAAACCTAGAGATCAGAAAAATAACCTTCTCTGTGCATGGGTGCTCATACACAATCTTTTATAGTGTATGGGCACTCATTCCTGGCAAACAATGTCCCCCAAATTATTTTAAAATTCCTTATTGTGGTGCATTGCTCCAGCGCCAGTAACTTCTGTTTGGTCTTTCACCTCCGTGGCCTCTTTATCATGCATGCACAACTATGTTCAATATTGTTGTGCCACACTGGTGATATACTCAGTGCAGCATAACAGCATCATGACATAGTCAAGACAGCACAACAATGCTGTTCTGAGTATGGATTTCCATGCTTAACAGTGTTTCATCATACATTATATAATTATCGGTTCCACTATGCCGCCGTGACACAGAATTTGCCAATCAACAGCACAGGGACAGCACAACCCTGCCAATTGGTATTGTGCCATTGCTGGGGGAACTAGTGTTTTCTGTGGGGAGTGACCTCCCATGCGGGAGGCTCTCCCCCCCCTTCCCCCCACACTTAAATTAACCAACTCTGAATCTGAGTTGGTTCAGAGAGGGGGCCAACACCCTGGAGGCAACAGTGTCAGGAACCCAATAGACTATCACAGCGAACTGCCAAAAATGTTGCTATGGTGGTCTTTGCGGTATTCCTGTCACTGTTGTGACGTGATACCATAATTATCAGCTTGCAGTTTACAATGCAAGATGTTTGATTCACATTTCCAAGTCCTGACATCTTAGTTTTCTATCAATTTTTATCTTATTCAGTAGTCCACCAAATAATCACCCTTTCTTTTTTCTCTTCTTGCTGTTACCTGATGCATTAAATATCAATTTATGGGAGAGGTGTCCAGAATGGGATCCCATGTTTCCTGAAAATATATTACATTAGCTTTTGGAATTAACTTTACAAGATCCTTATCCAGTAACTTCATTAAATGATCAGAAATATTCCATGAATACAAAAGTCAGTTACTCTCTCCCCTTTGTTCTTTAGTTAGTTAAGTCTCTTTTGTTTCCTGTGAACAGTCAGACCTGTTCTTTAATGATGTTATATAACAGTCATGTTTTTCTCTTCTGCCTACGTATGGGTACTATTTTAAAATCTAGCTCATGCTCTTTAGTTTTTTCATTTGCCATTTTCACTTTTTCTCACAGCCTCATATAATAATAATAATCATAATAAAAAAATACTAAAAAAAGATTCCCATGTCATCCAGTTTTTTCTCTGCTTCCCTTAGAATAGCAACCACTAACTATTTATCTCTCACTGAAATATCAACTTGCCCTTCATTAGAATATGGACTTTCAACACGTTTATAAGCCAGCACACGCTTTCTCACTAAACAAAATAACAGATTTTTCTAAGACTGACCCAATTTGTCTTAAAAGGGACTGCTCATTTTTTGTTTATGTTTTAAAAATACCAAAGACTAACATAACTACATTCTCCTCTCTATGTTTTCTTCCATAGCAGGTTGCATTTCTTTTTTTTTTATAAGAACTGTTTTATTAAATGTCAGAACAATTTGTACATACATAAATCCTTGAGACTGAACCATACAAGTACAGCAACTGAAAAAAAGTATGAATAACTATCATAATGCACATTATTATAAGGGTTTCAGGAATACTGAAATCTGATTGGTAATCAGCATTCCGAGAGCCTTATGTTAATCTCCTTATAATGTACTTGTCCAGTCATATTGCAAGAGCATGAATCTGCCTGGGACAGGTTATTTATCTTTTTTTTACAGATTTCATGGTTAGAATGTAGAGCCGCCATAATGCTATGCAACAGACATGCTGGACAGTGTAATAGTCTAACATGAAATAAGCATAGCAGTATTCCATCTAAAAATAATTGGACAATTAATTGAACAATTATCCTTTTTCATTTCTGTTACCGTGCTTTTGATATTTTCTTTTTTTCAAAGTAATACGAGCCATAGCGTGTCTGAAATCCTGATGTTAAACAATCCACAACATCACTGACTACTAGAAATACAGTAGTCTGTGTGTCACTCCCTGGCTGCCACCCAAGTCCCGGCAAGAAAATTCCCAAAGTGGTCCTGTCTTGTCCCTCTCAATTCTATCTACAACACCTGAACCAACTATTTTATGTGTTTGTTTTTAGTGGCCTGCAGTTTATCTTGAAAATACACAAGCAGTTACTATTGGAGAGAAGTACCTGTAGTCTATAGTCAGGTTGACTAGTGTAAATGCAGTTCTAAACAAGCGCAAGTTACTGCTGCCAGTGTCGGTGCCACCATTGAAAGGTCTGAGTCCCGACCCTACAGTTAATGGAGAAATGCGTTTTGCTTTTAAAAAAAAAAAAGTAGGGGCGGAGATTGCCAAATAACAAGATGGCAGCATAATTAATAGGGGTACCATTGCTGAGGGGGATATTTAAATACATCTTTTAATTATTAGTAGCTGCCAAGAGAAAGAATTCTATGCCCTGAAGTCAGAAAAACGGAGCTACAGAACGGTACCCAAAAGAGCTGTGTCACATCTGGATATGTGACAGAAAAAAACACTTGCAATGCACTCAGTGCCATGAGGGAGAATGGGCCTGCTGGATGGGTGGGCTAAAGTGAACCAACATCCCAAGGAAAGAACCAGGTGCCATACCCTCCACAGCGTCATAGACAGACACCTGCAAAAAAATTGGGGACACTCCGAAGTCAGGTACACAATTTAATGACAGACTATATTTGCAGAAAAGGTAGAAAAATAATCAGTAAACCTTGATTGCTACTAGTTATCTTCATGGACTGGAGGGTTGTACACAATAGTCGCACCACAAGAAGAGTCAGCTCTCATTAGTAGGTAGCCTAACTTCAATCAGAATCCCACAGAAACAGCTTGACATCACACCTCTGCGGTGCTTCAGAATGGCTTTCACTCAAAGAGGAGTACAAGGGGCTCAATCTGTTCATCCTCTGCAATCTGCGGATATAAATGCTATCAAAGCTAGTCTAGATAAAATATTAATTGATACGACTGATATTAAAGCAGCTGCCAAGAAGACAAACACAGACCTTGCTGCTCATGCCACAATGGAGGTGTGGACAGAACAATCAGTCCAAATGCAGGGTGCTGAAATAAAAAAACAACAGGGTAGTCTCCAAGATCACCACCTTAAACTACAATACTTGCATAACAAGGTGGATGATCTAGAGAATAGGGCCCAGAGAAAAAAAATCTCAGAATCATTGGGGTGCCAGAAGGGGCAGAGGGAAGGGACATGACTGCCTTCTTGAAAACTTTCTTGCCAGACCTAGTTAAATGCAACAATGGTCTCCCTCCTGAAATAGAGAGGACACATAGATCATTGGCACCTAGGCCCCAACAGGGCGAATGGTCTTGCTCCATCTTGTGTAAATTCCTGCGCTACCCTGAAAAGGAATTGTATCTATGGAAAGGAAAGGGAGCAGGGTACATTTCAATGGAATGGACACAGGGTGCAAATGTACCAAGACTTTTCCCAAGAACTTTCCAACTGCCAGCATGCCTATGCAGGTGTTAAACAACAATTCTACATACTGAACATTGCCACCTCATTAAGATATCCAGCCCTGCTCTGTATACAAGTAAATGGTGAGTTTATTATGTTTGATCATCCAGCAAGGGCAGAGCAATTTCTTGCAGACTACAATACCAGAAATTGGCTGGTGAATCAACTGTCATCATGGCCATGAGGGGAAGCTGCATCCAAAATGGAGGTGGAACATGAGGTGGACAAGCAAGAAACACCCGGAGAACCACTATAGGCAGACCCATCCCAGTCATGGCAGCAGGTGTCAAGGGGAAGACAGAAGAAGAAGCAAAAATCTGACTTTGAAGCCAGAATGAGGGAGCAATAAAGGGATAGACAGAAAAGATTTGTCCCTTCAGACACCAGCAGTTGCTCCCTGGAGATGACGCCAGTAAAAACCTCAAACAGGTATGAATCTCTCCAGAAGCTCATTCCAGTGACTTTGAAATTGTCTGGAGATTCAGCCAATACTGTCCCTACCATGGCAGAATCTCCCCCGCCTCCTACTGAAACCACTGAGTGGTCAACACTTGGGGAAGTCTACAAACTGCATGCAGGAGGTCGAAGGCAAGGGGACTACAACCTTGAGCAGCTTGCTGCCCTTTGGGATGCATTGGACCAGAATGAACAGGCTGGTTAAGTTACTTTCAGGGTGGCCTATTAACTAAGAGGCGCTGTGCTGCTTACTCATTCTGTGCTTTAAGCTGTTTTTTTCTTATTATGTTTGCTTACGTGCATGTGCAAGAAACATATTACAGCAGCTTGCTTCAGTAGCGAGTTGTGGAGGCACGGCAGTGTTGTTGCCAATTCCAGCAGCCCATTTTCTGGCTGGTCTGTGTGACAGTGTTCATGAGGTTGGGTCTCAAGAACTCCATGTTGAAAATTTGGGGCCAACATTCCAAAAAATGGCTGATTTGTCAACATAAGTTAAAAAAAACATTGAGTGCCATTATGTCATGCTTACCTTTGATTCTTCAGTTTGAGGTTTGGCTTTGAAGAGTGTAGACGTGTCCCAGTCCAGAGAAGATGACAACACCAACCTCTGGAGGTAAGTATGGGGTAAGGGGGGTGTAGGAAGGTGGGTGCTCAGTGGGAGGGAGGACTGGGGTGACAACGGGGGGCCGTTTTCTTTTTTACAGGTAAAAAAAAAGAAAACACATTGGGGGATGGTCTTCTTTATTCACAGTGGAAAAAAGCATACATTTGGGCACACTGGGGTGGGCTCCCAGTGTACCACATGAGTTGGGGGTGTACATGATGCCAACATGGGGATTGGGCAGCCTGATGTCGGTGCAGGGAAGAAAGAAAAAAACACATACATTTGGGTATATTGGGGTGGGCTCCTAGTGTGCCACATGAGTTGGGAGGAACATAATGCCAACATGGGGATTGGGCACCCCGATGTCGGTGCAGGGAACATAAATACATAACTTTGGGCACACTGGGGTGGACTCTCAGTGTACCACATGAGTTGGGGGGTACATAATGCCAACAGGGGGATTGGGCACCCAGATGTAGGCATGGGGACAGGGAACAGGGGGAGTGGAGAGGACAGCAGCAGTGGGAAAGAGTGGGAGGGTTTTCTTTGCTGCCGGTACTGGGAGGGAACAGGACGAGTGCCATCCAAAAGATGGTGGCAGTAATGCAATTGAGCATGTGTGGTGCTCATGCATGCATAGTTGTGGTGAATGGTACTTTGCCATTCTCAGCAAAGTGGCACCAGTGGAACCGTGCATGTACAGTTCTTGCCCCGGAATGAGTAAGTAACAGCTGAAATAGTGCGGCTGTTACTCCATAGCAGACAATCATGGCAGAGTGTTTCAAGCTCTGTTGGACTTTCAGAAGGATACTTCCAAAAGTCCAATGAAAAGTGCCATGATCAGCCATTTTTGTAAGCTATGATTGATCCCAAAACTGCTCCACCCACAGCTGTAATGATATCGGAGGTCTTCAAGGCCACCATCAGAGGTCGTATTATTAGTTATGCCACATTTCACAGAAAGCAGAGAGACCAGGAGGCTCTACACTTAGAGCTCCAACTTAAAGAAAAGGAGGATATATATAAGAAAGACCCACAACAACTAAAAAAAACCCTCTTTGAGATATGAAATAAAGGCCCTGAGAATAAAACTGAATACCTTAGCCACTAGGAAAGCTGAGCTACAAATAACCAGACTAAGACATAAATATTGGGACCTGGAGGAAAATGTAGGAAAGCTATTATCCTACAGATTAAGAAAACAATAAGCAGAGAGACACATAAACAAACTAAAGGACATCACAGGCAAGGTTTCTAACACACTTAAGGACATCAACCAGAGTATGACTAACTTTTATGAAAACTTATATAAATCACAAGCTCCCTTTAATGCTCAAATGTTTAACAGCTTCATAGCCCAAACAAACCTTCAAACTGTTTCTAAGGCACAGAGGGAAGAATTGGATGCCCCCACTGAAGAAGAAGAAGAAGAACTTCTCAGTGCCATAAAAGGCATGGTCCCACATAAGTCCCCAGAGAGTGATGGTTTCCTTGCTGATTTTTACCAGATAGTACAGGTAACAGGTGTCCACCCCTATGCTTCTCATGATGAAAGAGGCAAAATTTGAGGGTTCACTACCTGGCTCACTTAATGAGGGGGTTATTGCAGTCCTGACTAAAGAAGGTAAAGATCTGACTTCCCCACCCAGCCACAGGCCCATTTAATTAATAACCATGAATGTGAAGATCCTGGCTAAAATACTGGCATCTCACCTGGTAAAGGTCCTACCAACTTTGATCCATCCTTCACAGGTAGGCTTTGTCAAAGTTAAATCCAGTGCAGATCATCTTAGGACTTTGATCACAATATTCCAGAGGGCTGCGGTACTCTCCTCCACCGCAGCTGCAATAGTATGCTCCCAGGTCGCTCCTGTGAAAAAGCTTTCAGCTTAGTGTGCTATACCTGGTTAAAAAAAAAAAAAACAATTAAAATAAATAGCCATAGACTTTGAAAAAGCATTTGATTCTGTGGAGTTGGAGTACCTCCTAGCAGTTCTGGGGCATTTAAATGTGGGGCCAGAATTTTGTAACTGGATCGGTACTCTATATAACAGACCCTCAGCAAGGGATATAGACTAATGGTCTACTCTCAAAAACCCTTCTCCCTACACAGAGGTATGAGGCAGAGCTGTCCCCTTTCCATGCTGCTATTCATGTTGTCAGAAGAGCCACTTGGTTCTGCCATCAGATTGCACAAATGCATCCCGGGAATAAAGGTGGGACAGGAGGAGTATAAGGCCATGTTGTATGCAGGAGTATATGGCCAAGTTGTACGCAGAAGACTTTCTCATTCTGACAAGTGACATTCAAAAAGGAATTGCCTCACTATTGTTCCTGCTTGAGCACTTCAAACACATGTTAGGCCTGAAAATAAACAAGAGCAAATCTGAAAGCCTACCTCTAAATAAATTGTCTACACCAGAAGCGAGACCAAACTCAGGTTTAGCATGAGCACATGCAGGAATTAAGCACCTGGGGATCATGTTATTCAACCAACTGCAAAAGATCATACCAACAAATTTTAACCCCTTAATAGCAAATGCCCAGGAGACCTAAATAGGTGGAATCATCCCAACTTAACATTAACATGGAAAATTGACTCCATCAAAATGATGTTGGCCCTGAGTGTATTTTATTTGTTGGCTCATTTCCCCATCAAAATTCCTCACAAATGGTTCCAGAAGTTGGACGCCTTAATAGGCAACTTTTTGTTGGGGGACCACCCAACCCAATATAGTAGGGCAAAGCTGAGAGTGCACTGGATGAGAGTTGGGTGGAATCTCCCCAACTTTAAAAACTATGCCCACACCTTTACAACTGCCAGGTCTATACAGGCATTTTTATGCCCAGGCACATATATTCCACCTTGGGTGAACATTGAAAAAGCAATGACAGATGACTTACACCTGATATCCTTGTTGGGAGGTACCCTTCCTGCCAGATGTTTACATTGACTTACCATTAAGGTGGCGCATGAGGACTGGAAGAAAGTAGCACAAAGCACGGGTAGGTGTCATAAAACAGGCATATATGCATACATTTGGAACAATGATGAATTAAGCATAGGAGGGGTCCCCATAATTTGGCCATCAAGGGAAAGAAGAGATAGCTTGAGAATAAAGGATCTTCTGATACCAGGGCAGGACACATTTGACTCCTTCCAGAATTTTCAAATCAGATTCAACTTGCCCAAATCTGATTTTTGAAGATACCTCCAAATAAGAAATCTGTATGGCTTCTGGAGCAAGACCAAATGAAAATGTCCCACATGTAGAACTTCTAAGACAAGGCATCCAAACATGTTACCCATCCAATGATGGTTGAAGGCAGTTAAAGGAAGAGCGGGTGAAATACAGTGAAGCCTGCCAGGATGAAGTGCAGTGTCACAGGTTTCCTGCATGACAAAAGGAATTAACTCCCACTGAAATTGCATTGTTTGCTGCAGTAACTCTACCACAGAATTCTGCAGAGCTGGGCTTCATCCTGGTGGGCTTCATTGTGTATCAAACCATGAGAGAGGTTGATGTAGACCCCTCTCTAAAAGCTAGGAAACAGTGGCAATCAACGCTGCAGATCTGCATAACAGAACAGCAGTTGCACGGGTGCTGGAGGCTAGTTCATCAAGCCTGTGTAGACCAGATAAGTAGGTTGATACAAAATAAAATATTACATTATTGGTATCACACACCCTCCCAACTCAAGGCCTTAGGCCTCATTGCAAATGAAAACTGCTGGAGTTGCGAAGCAGAGGGGACAGATCTGCTTCATGTCTTATGGGGATATCCTCTTCTTCAGCCTTTCTGGAAACAAATTGCCTTAGAATCCTCCAGTATTTTAGGCACTGACATACCTTTGGTCCTCCAGGTCTTGTTGTTAGGATATAGGGAGCATCAACTTGCCATCAGTCTTAAAGAAATGAAATGCCTCATGGCTGCCACAGTAGAAGCCAAAAAGCTAATTCCTAAAAGATGGAGAACCAAGGAGGTCCCCAAAGTACAGGAATGGTACAAATCATGGAAAAGCTGTCAATGAATGTCAGGCTAATGTGGTGACAGCACTGGAGGGGTTCAAAAAACGTGGGTCAAATTGGACCCACTGGTGTAAAAAATGTGGGTTTAAAGGGGAACCTACTGGGTCCCAACATAATCAGTGCCATATTTTGAACAGTTCACATTCCCTTCCTTTAGATATTGTTATAGAGTAGATGCATCAATTTGGACCCATTGGCAAAGGAAAAAGGGGGTCAGTTTTGGAAAGGATGCAACTTTTGCCCTTTTGGTGCATATTGACGCTGTCCCTGGGCTAACATATACAAGTCAAGAGAGATAGCATGTGTTTCTGGAGTTATGGGCCCCCTACATGAAATATATTGAGCAATACAGTATGCCAGTAGGGATAATCACCAGGAAAAGATTTGCTGAAACCCCCATGATCTAAGATTCAGTCTAGGGCCTAAGGCCCAGTCTCCCCACAAGGCATTAAGGTATTGAATAGCATCCCCTCCTCTTGGTAGCAACTCTAAGTGGCTGACAGTGCTCCAAAGCTGGACCAGAAATAAATGTGTATCAATACCAACTATCTGTCTTGATTTAAAGAAGTGTAATTTCATATGCCTGCATAATACACAGTTGAATGTCTCTAAAGATCAATTCATGTTCTGTGCATTTAGCAATCATCTGTACTGCATGTATGTAATACAAATGGTTTCAATAAAAAGATTAACTACAAAAAAAAACTAAGCTAACTATTCAATCAGCAGCAATGAGCTGGCCAGGAAGGTGCTTATAAAAGACGCAGACCACAACACATCACTGCTGCCATCCCATCCCGAACAGAAGCTCCGTTGACAAAGCATCCTGGCATGTGTATCCACTTTATTTAACAGCATCCATGGTACCCACCCCAGGGCAGCAGTGACTGCAACAACAAAGTATACGTATCAGACCACTTTACAACTGCTTTGAGCTGCCAATCCTGCCATACATTCCCCTCAAACCCCAGCACTAGGAAGTGATCCACGGTGGGCACAGAGCACATAATGGATCACAGGTGATAGCAGCAGCACAACTGTGCCTCCACTCACCCCCCCCCCACAGGAAGAATCCATGCACATTAACCTGCCATCTAGGAACAGAGATGTTTAGGCAGTACCTCTCCACCTCTGCAGTCCAGTAAGTGCTATATCATGTAAAACAACAGGATCTGGCAGTCGGAGTAGGGCTATGGAGAACAGGTCTGGGTGGTCTGATGTTTGCTATTGCTGACAGGTTCATTTTTTATTTTATAATGAAAGTGGTACACATTTGTTTTCTGGTGGGCATGGGAGGTATACTACATTTACCATGGGAAGGCTATAGCCTGTGGTTCAATGTGGGGGGAATGGCTCCTCCCACATCCGTTACATAAGCCAGTTACATAAGCCAGCCTCCTCTGGCAGTTCTGTGCTTAGTAGGTTGTGAAACACAGCATTTTTCCTTGCAGCCTGAGGCTCTGTTGGTCTGTCTTCTCTCCTGGGGCCTCCTAGGACTTTACATCCCTCCTCCTCACCCTTCTGCATGCATGGACTCTGCTTTGGTTGTGCTGGACTCCTGTTTTTTATGTTTGCTTGCACACATGTGCAAGAAATATAGTGCCATCATCCGAGTTTTCGTAAAGTGTGGCACCCTTCTTCCAATGCAGTCAGTGTGTCCACTGCCACAGTTCACCAATAAGTGCTGCAGCTGTCTATGACAACAGTTGAAAATGCAGTACTGTAAAGTTCAAAGGCAGAGCTATGCTTCAGTGAGCAGCGAGAAGCTACTGCGTGTGCATGCTTCCTCCACACACACATGCACGCATATTGCTTGCTAGTGCACCTCCAACATACACACACTGTATGGCCGACAGGGGTGCCCAATCCCCTGTTGGCGCTGCTGCGTACCCCCCCAAACAGAGTTCCAGGTGCCATGCTGGGAGCCCACCCCAGCATAGCAACAGTCCGTGTGCCAACGAGGGTGGCCCAATCCCCCATCAGCTTCAATGTTCCCCCCCCAACAGACAGCTAGGTGCCACACTGGGAGCTCACCCCAGCATGGCAACAGTCTGTATGGCCGACGGGGGTGCCCAATCCCCCATTGGCTCCACTGCCCCCCCAAACAGCCTTCCAGCTGCCACACTGGGACCCCAACCCAGCATGACACAAGTCCCGCATCATCCAAGGAAAAAAAAACCTGCAAGAAAAAACTTCCCTCGCTGACTGTCCTGACCCCCACTTCCCCTACCCATGCCCACCCTCTGTGCATCCACCTCCCCACACCTCCACCTCACCTCATACTTACCTCCAGAGCTCGGCGCGATGATCATCGGTGGACCTGGAACACGTCTGCACTCTTCAAAGCCCACCGCAAACTGAGGAAATGCCGGTAAGCTGTATAATGTAATAAATAGGGTTTTTCAACTTTGATGCATGTCTCAGGCATTTTGGGGAATTTTTTCACCAAATTTTCAACATGGAGTTTTTGGAACCTCACCTCATAAATTCTGTCTCTGCCATTTTGTTAATTGGTCCAGAAAGGTGATTTCGCAGTCACTGCATGGAACCACCTTCTGGGACCAATTTACGAATTGACAGTGTCACAGTTCATGAGGTAGGCTCCCAAAAATCCTATGTTGCAAAGTTGGTGAAAAAATTCCCAAAAATGACTGTTTTATGAGCATGCGTTGCCCTGTTCCTACGCATGCTCGTAAGATCATAAATTTTCAATATTTTCAGTCCAGATTTTTTAACATTGCCATTTTACCACACCTCCTTCTGAGTAGTACAGCTGTTATTTTACACAATTCACGCAAAATGTGTTTCCGCGCATGTAGCGCACAATGGCGCAGTCGGTGTGCGAAATCAATGTTCAGGACAGAGTAAGAAAATCACAGTGACACTGTTCCTAAGCAGAGGTGTTAAAATGGCTATGTTAAAAATTTGGTGAAAAAAGTCCATAAAATGACTGTTACGAGTGACCATTGCGCAGTTTCCATGCACCCTCTTAAGTTCATGGATTTCAGTCCAGATTTTCACCACTGGCATTTTTCCACACTTCCTTATGAACAGTGCAGCTGTCATTTTTCACACCATGGCCGAAATGTGTTTTTGCACTTCCAGCGCAGAAATTCATGGTCACTGTGGGAAATCACTGTCCGGGGCAGATTAAGAAAATCACAGTGACACTGTTCATGAGTGGAGGTTCCAAAATGCCTATGTTGACAATCTGTTGTAAAAAAATCCCCAAACTAATTGCACTATGGGTGGGTGTGTGTTGCAGTTTCTATGCACGCTCGTGACTTCACCAGTTTTTTTTACATTTTCACTGCAGATTTTCAACATTGGCATTTTTTGCACCTCCCCATGAACAGTACAGCTCTCATTTTTCACATCCTGTTCGAAATGTGTTTTTGAACCAGTGTTGCCAAATGACGTAGTCACTGTGCAAAATCAGTTTTCCACTAACAAACCGATATTGCCACTGTTCATGAGGTGGGGTCACAAAAAACCCATGTCTAAAATTTGGAGTGAAAATACCAACGGACGCCTCGGACATTAGGCTTTCTGACCATAACACCCCACCCCGTAGAGACTGACAGGCATGAGGGCTGTGACTTGGGACTGTCGCCTATAACACTCCTGCCATTCCACCCCCACTCACACCCACACCCTGCAGCCAGTGACAGGCATCGAGGTATGCCTTGGACTATTTGACCCCAAAGTTCACCCGATTCTCCTATACTTCACCCATCTCACCGTATTTCTTATGGAATGGGGTGAGCATAAGGCCCAAAGACTCCAAGGCACACTGTGACACTTGTCAGTGTCTGCTGGGTAGGGTGTGGAGAAATGGCATGGCCATTATGCCAGATGACCCAAAGGCACACCCCAGTACCTGTCAGTCTCTGCAGTGTGGTGGTGACGTTGGCTTCAGTTCAGTACTTCACTGCCATTCCTATTATGCATCTCTCTAACTCCTACACTAGCAATGCCAATGCCAGCAAGCAAACATTCGGCACTGACAAATGCTTGTCTGCTTTTGGTTTGTATTGCTCCATGCTTCTGTATGTGCTGGTTCCCTTCCTGGGGCTGGTTATTTCTTATTCTGTCCTAATTGTCACTATTGTATTTAATTATATTGTATGCTTATAATGTTTCGTACTTGTATATTTTAATGTGGAACTGACTTTGTGTATCATGGGATCCCATTGTAAATGAGCTCTGGCTAAATTGGGCTATCCTTTTCTGAAATTTATCAGAATAAAAATTTTCCTACTATTACTACTTCCTGCTCCTGTCCTTGTGTTTGCCTTGTTTGTTTCTTTCGGGCTTTCTGGTTTTCTAGTGCCCTGTCTACACATTGCTACTTGTGCTTCAGGTTCCACTCTGTGTTTCCTTGTATCATACTACCTTGTGCCTGTCCCCAGGCTCCAATCTCACATACTATTGCAACCCTCTTTTCACTGCATTGTTCTCTGTATGCTTTAGCTCAACCTGCTTTCTATGTAACAAGCCTCAGTCCCTGCTATTGCCACTGGCTGTTTCAGCTCATTCTGCAATCTGCTTCCTTGTTCCCCTTAATTGATTACACCTGTTCATGTCTTTGCTACCTAGCTAACAACTTTCTCTGTTTTACTTCTTTACTATTGCCCAGGCAACCTAGGCCACGGAACTCATTCTTGCTTCCTGAACTTATACCAAACAAATATTGCTGCTGTTTTCAGTGCATTGCCTCTCCCTACAGTTTCTATGTTTATTCATATTACTACTCCTACAAACTAGTTAATTGCTGCTGGATGCTGCTCAATTACTTTTGTAGCCCTACTGCATTACTCCTCACTTCTCTGTTTGTGTTATTTAGGCTCATTTATTGCTACTCCCACCCTTTATCAAACCTTACTCATATCAAACGCTTTGCAGTTTGTTTCTGATTATAACCTAATCCTGTTTTTATGACTGACACATATTTAACTTATTTCATTAGCTGCTTGGTCTTGTGGTGTCATGTTTGTGGCTTCTTTGTTTTTCCTATGGCAGGGACTGAGGAGTCACATCGGGCTTCATGGCTCCAGGAAGCCGGAGCAGCTTTTAGCTTCTTATATGTTTTATTGGTCACTGGCTCACCCCAGCCTTCTATTGCTGCTCCACATGGCCTTTATGGCATCCTGCCACCAGCTGTTCCAGGCAACTCTCTGTCTTAGGGCAGCTGGCCCTGTCCAGCCTTCTTCCATCCTTTCCCTGCTATTCTGCACCTGATTTACGCAGTCATCCCAGCCTTCCTGTTCCTTGTAGTTCTCCCAGCCTTCCTGTCCCTTGCACTACCAGTATTGCTCATTTACTAGATATCATGGCACTAACACAGTAGGCTTACAAGTCCCTTCATTCCAGGACCGCTTCTCTTTCCATACTGGCATCTCTTTCCACGCCAAAGAGCATATCATGTTTACTTGCTTCGAACTGCACCTCCTGTAAAACCAATAAAATTGACCTTCTGTGCTCCGGGAGCTGCTCCCCCACCTCCAGCTCCACTCCGGTGAAGGCTTAACTCATTTGGCAGCCGTCCTCTTCAGTTCATTAACTGCCCTGTCTGCTCCCTCTCCTGAGGCTGGCTTCTCTCAAGACCTTTCTGGAAGTTCCTGAAGGTGACATCCCACTTTCAGTCCCTCTACCCCCCCCTTCCGTGGTTCCTGCCCTTGTCCAGTGCTTTCCTGGTTTTCCTTTTGGGCATTTCTCTCCTCACACTGGCATTCCATCTCCACTTACACCCCTTCTTCTGTCCTGACCTGTGCTACCTCTACCCCAGTCTGGTGACTACACCCCTTACCATATTGCTCCCAGCACCATACCCTGCTCAGTTTTAACATTTTTGTTTCCTTGTTTTCCCCTTGGTGCTCCTCACTTTCCAGTTTGTCAGTTACCACGAACATTAATACCTGCTCCCTTTTCCATGCTCCTTGCAGTACCCCCTATTTCTGCATCATTGTCTCTCTTCATGGCTTTCCAACATTCATTGCATTTCATTGCTACTGTCTACTCCTTCCTGGATTGCTCTAATCCCTTCTTACTGACATTTCTGATGACTCCTTATCACGTTATCCCACTCTGCTTTGTTTTCTTCCCATTTATGCTGCCTCACAGTTGGCCTACCTACCACTGTGCAACCAGCTGCCTTTTCCTTGCTCAGTCCATACCAGCAGTTTTTCAAGACTCCATCCCTAACTCGTACCTTCTGAGGTGTTAAGCAAAGGTAGGCTTACCCTGTCTACCGTGGATGGAATTCTGTTACACTCACTACTACCTACTGCTTACAAACCTGACGTCCTCCATCCCTAACTCTGCCTGGAGGCATCGAGTGAAGGTTAGCTCATGCCGACTACCAGGGATGGGAGCAATGTCTGCAATATACGGTATCATACTTATACATTCTCTACTTGATACCGGTTGTCACTTCCTTTTGGGAATAGGACCTCTTTATCCCATGTGCCTTCAACATTCTACCTATGCCTATCAGCATTGAGCCAAAGTAGTCTCACCTCACCTATCATGGATGGCAGCCTGAGTCTACATTCAACTGTTTCAGACTTATGCATTCTCTACATGTTACCCAGTTGCTGCTTCCCTTTGGGAATGGGACAACTATACCTCATTTGCATTCAACATCCTACCCCTGCCTGGGGCATTGGCTACAGGTTGTCTCTCACAGACTACCAGGGATGGAAACCCGTATCTGTAATCCCCTGTTTTTAACCTTATGCATTCTCCACCAGACTATCCAATTGCTGCTAACCTTTGGGAACAGGACCAATTTTCCCCAGTTTGCAATCACCATCCTACCTCTGCCTGGGAGCATTGAGTAATGGTCATCTCGCCTTATCTACCAGGACTGGGAGCCCTTGTCTACATTTGATTGTTTCAACCTTCTGCATTTTCTACCTGATAACCGGTTGCCGCTCCCCTTTGGGAAAGGAACCCCTGCACCCCATTTGCCTTCCACATTCTACCTCTCCAGTCTGCATCTTGCACTTCCATGGACTCACTGTACTCGTCCCTGCCTTGGCCTCCTTGCACTTTGGACTTGAACTCTGCCTGCTTAATCAGTCTTTACCTCCATTCAGTTTGACTGCCTCCTGGATTTCCGTGCTGCTGGTTACACCTTCCTGTCTGCCTTTCGAGTTTGCCTTCTTATTTGGAAGTGGGAACCATGTGCCTCATCATTGTAGCACCTTCTGTTCTCTGCACTTGCTGTGAACCTGGAACTTTCATGCATCGATTTTGTAGCACTTAGTAACTGACTTCGCTTCTGGTCTTCCTTGGATCTGCCACTTGTGGTCTGTAGTGGCTTTGCCAAATTCTTTTTCAATTTACAGTGGTGTTGTCCCAGTCCTGTTCCTTCCTGCACCTACAATGTCCGTACAGCTTAGCCTCTGCTGTTTTCTTCTAGGACTTCTTCCTCTGGTCCACTGACATCCCCTGTGGACTTTCCCCTCCATTCTTAGACAGTTGCCTTCTCCTCACTGCCCTAGTGGCTCAGGGCTTCGTCCTGCTTGCCATGGCTCTTTTTGGACATTTTACACCTATCATCAGCCAGTATTTACACTTATCACGGGACAGCATTCTTACCTGGTCACTACAGCATTTCATTACTGGACTATATGCTCCTTGCTGGATTAATCTACCAGTGTCCTACTGGAGTATAAGACATTCCTGCAACTCTTTTCAATTCACCATTCATACAATCATACCTGTTCACTATTTATGCTCAAACTGTAGCATCTAATGCTTTCTGTAACAATCATTGCTCCTTTATGGAACTAGTTGGCCAAGCATATACATAATACAGCCTACTTTGTATGCAATGCATCATGCTACCTATATCGCATCCATCTTTTATTGCCTCAAATGCAGCAACAAATCCTGCTTAATATCCCATGTGCTAAACCTCATCAACATATGTCATGTTACTCTCATCAATCCAACCATGGCTTCACAGCCTTCCACTACTCTATGACCTACCTTGCTACCTATTTATTTATCTGCTACTCCTACCTCAGCCATCCTAACAGCTCCCATCCACTGCTCCATGGACCATCCATTTCTTCCAAAACTGTCAAAAACAGTGGTGGAATTCAAGCATGCATGGGACAGTCATAAGGCAATTCTGTGAGGTGGGGGCAGGAAGAAGTAGGCTGCTGGTTAACTAGGATCTGCAGCTTATTCATTAGGTAGGGAAATGGGCAGACTGGGTGGGCCAAGCGGTCCTTATCTGCCATCAAATTCTATGTTTCTATGTTTCTTCTAGCAACATTCCTTGAACAGCATGCTTTATAGACTCTTGTGTCATCTGAGAATTATCTATACTTCCCAAGTATCTACCAAGACCAGTTCTGAAGTCCTAATCAACTGGATTATAGAAAGATCCCATTCCTTAACTGACTCTACAGGATGTTTCCTATGTATCCATTAATCCAGCTGGTACAGCATCCCCTTCTTCCATGTCTAATGGGATCTAGATTTAGTGGAGCCTTCTTCACCCCTATCTTCTTACCTGGAATAATCACTCTAATGTACCAACTTTTATTATGATTAACACTGTTAGGCATTACTGGAACTGTAAATACAAAATCACACATGCCCCCACGATACAAAGCATCATGGGCTGCATATGCAAATCACCACAGAATGTTATGCTGGACCAACTTTAAGCAGAATTGCATGGTGCTGAAAGGCCTCTCACACAGTTTGCAAAGGGTGCTAACTGGAACTGTAAGATACCTTATAGCCATATTGGCATTATCCATTTACTTTTATACCCTTCTCCTCTGAGCTCTGACTCAGTTTGATCATGTCATTTGACTCCTAATTTGTCAATGGTCATCAAACATCTAACAACTTTCCTGGCTATCATCTCAGAACTCGTATTGTGGAATATCTGGCGTCTAGCAGCATAGCTAAAGTTACTGTCTCCAATCTACCATTCTATTTTCCTGGATACCACTATAATTCATGCAGTCATTTACATTCCTTCATCATACTACCATCAATCAGGTCAACTGCCCATCTAGTGGTCCTTCTATTTCTTTCCTCAGAATTGCTTCCCATACTACCTCCAGCATAACCTTTCACTGAGAATAATTTCAATTGATTCCTCAAATCTGCATATCCACAACTGACCTGGCAGTTTCACTATCCCAGTCATGCCCCTCATTAGGCCTATATCTGACTAAAATGCTATACAACCTTGGCATGCTTTGCCGCTCTCAAATTCCATTGCCCCTGCAGTCTATAGACTCCTTCAAAGACTCATTATTGAGCTTCCTTCAGCATTCAGACATTGGATCCACCTGTAAGGCAAGGCAATCATAGCCACCTCAGCTAATGTCACCCACAATCTCACTACAGCAATACCCATGTCTACCAGCAGACTAACAGGAGCTTTTACAAGTATCATTACAGCATCAATACCCAAATAAACTCTCGAATTCATCTCACTGAATGTCCAATCATTACCATATACATTCAGTTACCATCTCTACAGCATATACAGTGAAGCCCACCAGGATGAAGCACAGCGTCACAGGTTTACTGCATGACAAAAGGAATTAACTCCCATTGAAATTGCATTGTTTGCTGCAGTAACTCCACTACATAATTTGGCAGTGCTGCACTTCATCCTGGTGGGCTTCTTTGTAACCTTATCTGTAATCTAATGGAATTCATCCATCATCACTTTGGAAACTGAACTACATCACCCCTTTGCAACTGGACCTGCTCCATTTCTGGATTGAGATGATCCTGCAGAATAGACTTACCTCTTCAACCTCATAATCATCATTCCAGAAGCACCATCCAACAGATTTGAAGATGGACCATTGTCTCTCCAAGCAGTTCACCTTCCTCAAAATTTAGTTTATGGTTGCTAGAACCTAGGTTTATCTCCTAGTAGTATGCCCAGAGGATGGACAGGTCAGTAGCCAAGGGTTCTCAGAGGTTTCCTCCACCTGGGGGGTTTTCCTGTCTTGCATGCTACCAATCATACTCTTCATGAGTTGGAGGAGATAATCATACTCTTTGTACATTCATTGGTAAATTATTTTTGGGCTTACTTTTCCCTACTCACTACTCAGCTTACCTACCAAGGTCGGGAATAGAGTAAAGCCTCAAGTAAACTACAGTTACATAAGCACTACCAACCCTACACGCTATTCACCCAAACACTGAATGGGAGGGCTATAGCCTGTGGTTAAATGTAGGGAAATAGCTCCTCCCACATCCCTTACATAAGCCAGCCTCCTCTGGTAGTTCTCCACCTAGCAGGTTGTGAAACTCCTACCTTCCACCCCTACCTCCTCCTTCTCCGGCACTCTACTTACCCTTGATGCTGGGCTTTCTATTCCCTACTCACTACCCAGCTTACCTACCAAGGGCGGGAATAGAGTAAAATTGCAATTAAACTAAAGTTGCATAAGCACTACTAACCCCATATGCTATTCACCCAACTACTGAACTTTTGCTAAGAATGTTTATTATAAGGGTCTCAGGAATGCTGAAATCTGATGGTTGTCAGCATTCTGAGAGCCTTATGTTAATCTTCTACATGGCGGAGGGACTATTTTCTGTTAATGTCATACAAAATAAGCAAACAAATATAAAACAAATTCTAACTACAGTAATTTGTAACCCAATTATAAAAACAGCAATGATGAACTCCAGGGGTTATGTTAATGTCGTTAATTACCTTCTGGTGCAATATGATACTCAGTGCTGTCAGGTTACATTGCACCCCCATGGGGAAATTAACTAGAACATTATTGTAACCTCAGTGTTTCATTATTGCTTAAATATAGTGCACGTAATAAAGAAAAAAATACTGAAACATAGCGATATAAAACCATAAGTATGACCAATAACAAAGACTATCAGAAAACGAATAAGTCCTTAAAGGTTTTAAAATATAGTATGCCACTTCTTACTCTAGATAGGCTGTTTAACTCTTTAACCAACAGGTAACCATATAACTTTTCAGATTAAATCTGTAACATTTTTCTGTGCACTTACTTACCTATTTGAACTCCATCCTCAGTCTCAATCACTCTTCATTTACACAGAGGTAACAGCTGCATAGAGATGGTTTCTTGAGCCACTCCAAAACAGGAGCAGCCCAATTCTACTTTAAAACATTTAATTGTCCTTTGAAAGATTGTGTTATTTGTTTTGTTTTTTTTTGCAGATAAAACAGAAAACACTTCAGAGTCTCAGAGGAGTAAAACAAACAATCACAGTCCAGGTCTTCAGCTATTAAGAGTTCTCCCTGGGCACAATTCTTTCTTATCTTAGTCCAAAAACAGTATGTACTTTCAAACAAATGTTATTTTTTTTCTTTTGGGGCTTTCAAATAATAGGACAGTCCTGGCAATTACTGACACTCACAGTCTTTCTGCTTCAAATAGCGGGCCCACTGCCCCCGGGGGGAAATAATCGGAGTGTGGTTTACTGTAGTTGTCTCATCCTCAAAAGAGTCTTTTACGATGATGTAATACTTGATTCTAATTCCTGCCAAATCTTGTACGAATGCAAAGTGTTTAAACAGGGTCAGACCAGTCCAGGGGGTGGAGAAGCACATTGCTATGGCCTTCTGGATGACCTGCTGAGTGGCATGCACTGACCCTCCAGGCCTCAACTGCAAGTTCTTGAGCATCTCTACTTCACAGTGGGGTAGTCCATTTGAATTCTCCTCCTTATCCACCTCTCGACCTGAGACCACTCAGGAAGGTCCCTTTCACTAGCTCACCGGGCAGCCCCCAGCTCTAACCATGTCTGTGCCCAGTGCACAATATTAGCTGTGTCACTACTCAAAAGGCCATCCATCCTCTCTGTTAGTGTTTTGCACTGTGCTGCTAGGCGTAGGATGGTGTCTGGCCAAATAATGACAAGTCAACTATAAGGCTGTGGGATCATCTATTGAATCTAATGGTCAGCAAACTGATAATGTCTCAATTGTCTGCCTATGGCAAAAGGAGCAGTCTCCTCCCAGGCCTTCTCTGCTCTGGGCTCTACTTTCACTACAGGCCATAGAGTATACAGTGGAGGAGCCTCACCTTACACTGGTACACTGGGAATGCTGTTGCCAGGCAAGGATCTCAATGGAAACCTCCTGGGCCATGGGGCAGTCCCCTGCTGACATCTGCAGACCCTTGCCTCTCCCTCTGCCATGGGGATAGTAAACAGCCAGAGGGATTGAGCTGATCAGAAGGCTGCGCTCCCCCTTGCCACCCTCTGATGGCTCCTCCACAGTCTCAATTTTAATGTTAACTGACTCCTGCTTGATCTCCACTGCCATTTCCTTGCTTGGCTGCTCCTCCAACTTCACCTCAGCTCCCAGGTCCAAGCTTCCCAAGAGAATAGGGAGGCCATGCCCATGGATGTACTGGTGGGATGATGCCAGGAGTACTGATATGGTGTACCTTCAAAACATCCCCCTGGCATAGCACTGGAGTAGATGGAACATTTCAGCAGCTTGAGTACCCCCTCACCACAATGATCACATCTTACACACCTCTCCACAGCTTTTCCCCTCCTTGCAGAGTTCGACGACCAAGTAAGCAGGGAAGTAGGAATAGCAGCATGGGGCTCCTCTTCTGATGAAAATCCCTCTTTTTCAGGTTTGAACTATCTCATTTCCTTTTGATTTTCCAGCATGCCTTAGATCACAATTCTGATCTCTCTCTCTCTCTCTCTCTCTCTTTCTTCTTTCACTGTCCTGATCAACTGGTGCCTCCTTACAGCTCCCTTTCAGTCACTTTCATGGAGCCGACCAATCACCAATGTCCTTTTACACCATCTGACACAGTTCCAGACATAGAGGCACCAAGAGAGACAGCCACATCCATGAGGAGCTTTCTGCCATGCCTGCAACCTACCATAACAGATCCATCAATCAGCAGGCCCCACACCTGACTGGCACCCTCCAACTCCCCCATGTCAATGGTGCCACCAGTCTCTTGCGTACAGGCAAAACAACATCTGGGAAAAGCCCCCACATCTGTAACCCCCCTTTGTTCTCAGTTTGTCTTGGGGCCCCGATGTTATAAAGGGGGGTTAATCCAATCAACAGAAGCACTCTTGATAGGGGGGTCGATCCCAGTCCTTTCACAGAAGAAAGGGTTCTGCAAGAACTCCTAAAACTGAAGGTGGACAAAGCAATGGGTCCTGATGGAATTCACCCCAGAATTCTAAAAGAATTAAGGGAGGAACTAGTGAAACCACTGGCTACTCTTTTTAATAAATCATGGGAGGATGGTGTGGTACCCCAGGACTGAGGAAGGCTGATGTGATTCCCTTCACAAAAGTGGGACCAAGACAGAGGCAGGAAACTCAGACCTGTCAGTCTGACCTCAGTGGTAGGGAAAGTGATGGAGTCACTTGAAGGAAAGAATAGTTGAGTACCTAGAGGCCAGTGGAGCACAGGATCCAAGGCAGCATGGGTTCATAGTGGGAAGGTCATGTCAAACGAATCTAATAGATTTCTTTGACTAGGTGACCAAAGTAGACCAGGGAGGGCTGTGGACATGGTCTACCTAGACTTTGTAGCAAGGCATTTGACACAGTCCCACACAAAAGATTAATAGTCAGATTAACCAGCCTGGGAGTGGGTCCCAAGGTGGTAGCCTGGGTAAAACATTGGCTGCACAACAGGACACAGAAGGTAATTGTAAATGGAGTCCACTCTGAAGAAAGAGAGGGGTTACTAGTGGGGTACGCAGGGGTTCAGTATTGGGTCCAGTCCTTTTAATGTCTTCATCAGTGACATTGCAGAGGGACTGGCAGGAAAAGTATGCCTTTTGCAGATGACACAAAGATCTGCAACAGGGTTGATACACAAGGAGGCGGAAAGGATGAAAAGGGACTTGGCAAGGTTGGAGGAATGGTTAGAAGTATGGCAGCTAGGATTCAATGCAAAGAAGTGCAAAATAATGCACCTGAGAAACAAGAACCCAGGGGAAGAATACACAGTGGGTGGGGAGGTAGTAACAACAACAGAAAAGGAAAGAGACCTGGGGGTAATCATATCAGATGATCTTAAGGTTAGCAAGCAATGTGAGAAGGCAGTAGGGAGGGCTGGGGGTATACTGGGATGTATAGGGAGAGGCATTAGCAGCAGAAAACAGGAAGTTGTTATCCCTCTGTACAGACAGTTGGTGAGACCCCATCTGGAGTACTGTGTCCAGTTCTGGAGACCCCATCTCTGCTCTGCAAGGACATAGACAGGATAGAGGTAGTCCAGAGGAGGGCAACTAAAATGGTGCTGGGTCTGCAAGAGAAGCCGTATGAGGAGAGACTAAAGGAGCTTAATATGTATACCCTTGAGGAAAGAAGGGAGAGGGGGGACATGATAGAAACTTTCAAGTACCTCAGTGGAATCAACAAAGTCCAAGAGGGTAGCATCTTTCAGAAAAAAGAGACTTGTAAGAACAAGGGGACACAATTTAAAGATTAAAGGAGAGCGGTTCAGGGGCAATGTGAGGAAGTATTATTTCACAGAGAGGGTAGTGGATGCATGGAACAGCCTTCCTGAGGAGGTTGTGGGGTCTAAAACTGTGGGAGAATTCAAGAATGCATGGGACAGACATAAGGCAATTCTTGTGGGGGGGGTAGGAAAAAATAGGCTGTTGGTTAACTAGAATCTGCGGCCTATCCTGTAGGTAGGGAAATGGGCAGACTAGATGGGCCTAGCAGTCCTTATCTGCCATCAAAGTCTATGTTCTATGTTCTATGAGGGGCAGAGACCTGAACACTTTCTGGCACTTTCACAGCAAGAATGAAAAAAAACAGAGTGTCCTTATCTGCTGGCATCTTCTATTTCTAGACTGGCCTTCCCTTACCCAGGTAGCATCTCTTCACTACATATGGAATTCAATTGGCAGGTGGTATCTCTGCTGACCTTCAGTAATGGGGGGGGGGTGCATTTTCTCCAAAACAGAAGAATACTGTGAGCAAGTGCGTTCAGTTAATTATTTAAATAATCACTCAACACAACCATAATCACAGGAATGATAGAACTTTATTTTTGGATGTGAAAAATGATTGCATGCAAATAATTACTTTATATAACTAGGAGCAGCTCCTTGGGGCTGAGAGATGCTAACCAGGTGTACAAAAGCTTTCCTAGGACACATTTAAATAGATCCAGCAGTCAAACTTTTTATCAAACAGCTTAGCTCGCAGACCACTCTAGCTCCACTTTCACCTTTTCCATTGAGCGGAGATCTCACTTTATTAAGAATAGCTTCCCTTCACAAACAAACCTTTTCACACTTCATCCTCCTAGCAGGGGAGTGCCTTACTCCCCCCATGCCAGCCAAGCCATAAACATGACCTTGGGGCAATTGCAGCCTAAGCATCCCATGGCTACTCCCCATAAGTTACCCTAATACTGTTCACCTGAGCTGAAATGGCATCTTTACCTCCTTTGGCTCTCCAATCCTGGACCCCCCATAGTTGAAAAACTCCTAACAGCCTTCCCTTGGAGATCAAAACACCCTGCGTCACACCTACATTGCACTTGCTGACTCATGGGCTATGGGGGAACCCCTCCTTGGGACACTGTCCCTACTCACATCTGCTGACTCCACATCGCCCCTCCGTCCCTGGGGGACCAGGATTTAAATAATGACCATAATACTGCCCCATTGTGGCAGAAAAAAATAATGGCCAGAAAACACTGCTTGAAAGGGGGGGCCCAACACAGAGAGGGGGAGGATTCAAACAAAGCTAGTAAGCCCACACCACAAGGGGGGCTTACATAGACACTCCAGATTCTTGAACTTCTGGGGCCCAAATATCAAAGAATTGAAAATTGTGCACACAGCAGAACAAGTTGTAACATACAAAAATAGAATTTGTTAGCAGAAAAGGACCACTTGGCCCACCCAGTCTGCCTAGATAGTCCCTACCTAGTCTGTCTCTGCAGACCCTAACTAGTGTCCGGCAACCCAACCTCCTCATTACTTTGTGTAAGGGGCATTCAGTTGGGTGACTGCAATTTCTGCTGCATGCATGTCATTTTCTAAATGGTTGCCTTTTCATAACCTTTTTTTTTGGCTCAGAACGTAGGTGCTTCAATCACTGTGTCCACTGCTGAAGTCGTATCTCTTCATCATAGCCAACTTTCCCCACCAAATTAAGTTAATTTCCCCTATTACTCCCTATTTTCCAAATGATTTATAAAAGGTATCCAAATTAGATTATATTTTTCTTTCTTTCCCAACAAGAAATACAATGTTTTATCAACCTTACTACTATCTAACATCTGAGCAGCCCACTCCTTGTAATCTGGAGGCTTTGGATCCTTCCAATGTTGCAACAATACTTTCTTTGCCACAGTTAAAGGAGTGTTCAGAAACATCTTCTGATGCTTCCAATTATCCCTCTGATGTATCTGATAGCCAAATATAATAATTCCTGAGTCAAAGGGAGTATCATGTCCCATTACTATTCCCATAGTTGTTCTTATCTTTTTGCAGTAAAGTTTTATCTTATAACAGGCCCACATCATATGAATCAAAGTGCCTTTAATCTTGGTACATCTTTGACAAAAAAAGATACATTATTTGCCATTTTGTGTAACCTACTAGGGTCAAATAAGTCCTATGGTATGTATTGAAGTGAATATGAAAAAGCTTATTATTCTTTATGTACAAGGCCTCCAATTACTAACCTGGGTCCAATCATGCTTGAGAATAGGAGCTGACAATTCTTTTTCCCATGCAACTCTAAGGAAGGGGTCAGGAGATATTAACTCCCCACTCAGAGTGGCATAGATCCTGGAAAATACATGTTTATTTGAATCCAAATCCCTTAAAAATCCTTCAATAATGTTCTTTCTACTTTAAAGGAATTTTGATTTTTTTTTTGAAAATATAGCTCTTGTAAATAGTGCCATATATGCCTATCCAGTAGATCAAATTCTATTTTTAACTGGTTAAATGTTTAATTGAATTTAAAGATATAAAATCCCCAATAGTTAGTGGTCCATTCCCAAAGTACCATAATTGATAAGTAATGTCATTTCCTGAGGACAAAAATAGTTTATTATTAAACATTGGGGTTAATTTAGATAATCTGTTTTGAATTTTCATATACTTTAGAGTCATAGACCAGGCATATTTAACTGACTTAGTTATCGCCGACATTTCATCATTCTGGAAAAATACAGTAAGAATACTTACTAACTCTAATCCCACAATAGCTTTCTGTTCTACTGCCAAACCAGTCACTAAGGGGTTATCTAATTAATGAAACCAGTGATAAACTATCTCCAATTGAGCTGCCATGTAATAAAAATGGAAGTTTGGACAATTCAGCTTCCCCCTTGGTTTGATGGAAATATAATTTTCAAAGTGCTATTCTAGAACATTTTCCCTGCCAAAGAAAACTTCTAAATATTTTAATTAAAAAAAAAAAAGTTTCTTTCAAAATTACTGGAACAGTCTGAAACAAAAATAACAATCTAGATAGAACATTCATCTTGAGAATGCTCACTCTATCTTTTAATGCTAATGGAAGATGTTGCCATTTACCAAGATTTTTTTTAAGAGCATCTATAAATGGATCATAATTCAACTGTATCATTTAATTCATATTCTGAGTTAGGTGTACTCCTAAATATTTTATATTTTCTTTATTTATTGTTAAGAGATGAGAATTATTTATGTGTAAGAGAGTTCCAAGATACAAAGCTTCCATTTTATCCCAGTTTACCCGATATCCAGAAACCACCCCAAATTCCTGCAATATCCCCATAATAATAGATAATTGATTATTGGGATTTTTTATTGTAATCAGAATGTCATCTGCATAAAGCATTATACTATTAAATACCTCTCCTACTAACATGCCCAGCGATGACTCCAAAGACCTAATCTTAATGGCCAACGGCTCCAAATATAGAGCTAATAATAATGGGGAGAGTGGACACCCCTGCCTAGTCCCTCTGAATGACTGAAAAAATGATGAATAATTTATATTTGTCTTAACTCTTGCTTATGGATTTTTGTAAATTAACCTTATCTGATCCAGAATGTTTCCTCCATCACATATCATTTCAGGGTTTCAAACAGGAATGGCCACTCCACTCCGTCTAATGCTTTCTCTGCATCTAACGAGAGAAGAGCGGTGTCCATTCCTGCATATGCCTGGATTAGGTTAACTGCTTTTCTAATATGATGATATAACCTCCGATTTTCCATAAACCTGATTTGATCTGAGTGTATAACTTTACCCATAAGTTTCGCCAATCTTTTTGACAAAATCTTTGTGTAAATGTTATAGTCGCTATTTAACAATGATATGCAGTGAGAAGAGCAACACTGATCCAAAGCCTTCCTTTTTTTTTGAATGAATACAATATCTGCCTGATCAAAAGGTGGCTTTTACTCATAGCTATGTAAGAAAAAAGCTCCCTAAGTTTTGGAGCCAATATGTCCACCAAATATTTATAAAATTCAAAAGGTAAGCCATGAGGGCCTGGGCTCTTACCATTTGGGGAATTTCTAATTGTTGCTATGATTTCTTCTTCCATTAGATCTTTATTTAGCCCTTCCATCTCCTGTTCAGACCATTGTGATAATTCTAATGCTCCTAAATATTCTCTGATTAGAGTATTATCTATGTGCTGCTCAGGGATTTATAATTTTTTATAGAACTGCACGAAAGTCTCATTAATTCCTTGTTCTGTGGTTATTACGACTTGTTTATCATCATTTATTTCTAGAAGCGAGTTCTTCTTTGTGTCATTGCTGAGTTGGTAAGCTAAAAGTTTACTCAGACGGTCCCCTGCATAATGATATTTAGCCCTTGCCCGATATGTTTTAATATCCACCTGTTCCTGTAATAGTTTTCCAATTTATCCCTAACTATCATCATTTTAGTTTCTGTTTGTTCTGATCTACTAAGTGAATGCTCATCTTAAGCCCAAAGTAATTCATGTTCTAATCTCCGTACCTGTGATGCCCAAGATTTTTTCCTTACTCCTACCTGTGCTGCAGTCCAACTCCAATATACGCTTTCATTGAATCCCAAACCATCAAAAGATCTTGTTCTTGAAACATATTAATTTCTCAATACCATTCTATTTCCTGCTTTATTTTTTTCTATAAATCCTGGAAAATGCCACAAAGAATTATCCATAAATCATTTATACATAGGTAATGGGTGCATTGAAGAGATCTTGGCCCGGATATTCAAACTGCGCCATTCTGAGGTGCAAGCCCTTGCGCTGCTCAAAATAGTTGCGCAGGGGTGTGGCCGGGGCGATATTCAAAGGAGTTGCGCTATTGAGCAAATCCTTTGAATATCACCCCCCAGCTACAGCCACTGTGCATGGCGCAGTGGAACTTGCACCACCGCAAGTTGTCAGAGTTGAGCATTAAACTTGCGGTGGCGCAAGTACCATTGCGCCATGCGCAAATTTCCGATATTCAAAAGGTGACATGCAAATGGGGCCATAATTCATGCAAGGCGCAAGGGGGGCCATTTGCTTCTGATTATGGCCCCATTTGCATGCCATTAGCATGTAGGTGCGCCGATCCCCATGGACTTGCACCTGGCCGCCCTGCCAGGCAGCAGCCGTCAGAGACTGACGCACCCTGTAGCCCGATCGCGGGCAGAACATAAAAACAACCCCCCCAAACATCTCCCAATGCCCGATCACAGGCAGTATGTAGTAACAACCCCGCCTAAACATCTCCCAATGCCCGATCATGGGCAGAGCGTGTATGACAACCCCCCCAAACATCTCCCAATGCTCGATCATGGGCAGACGTATACTGACAACCCCCAAACATCTCCAATGCGATCTGAGCAGAACGCATGCAACAACCCCCAGTGCCGATCATGGGCAGAATGTAAAAGACCCCCCAACCCGAATATCTCCCTGGTGGTCCAGTGGACGTAATGCCCGATCGTGGGCAGAATGTCCAGTGACAACCCCCAAACATCTCCCTGGTGTCTAGTGTCCCCCACCCCACCCACCCATGAAGCCCCACCACCCGCTCCCCGGCGGCGGTGGGCGGCAGCATCCTACCCACCTGCCCGCCCGCCCGCGAGCTGACTGTCTGGTAGGGCTGCACGCCCATTGGTGCAGAGCTAGAGCCAATGGGCATGCAGCCATACTGTACATGACAGTCCAGATTTGTGAATGAACATCATTCACAAATCTGGACCTATCATGCTGCAGTATAGGCTGCATGCCCATTGAATTGTTGAGTACCTAGAGGTCAGTGGAGCAAAGGATCCAAGACAGCATGGGTTCCACCGGGAAGGTCATGTCAGACGAATCTAATAGATTTCTTTGACTGGGTGACCAAAGTAGTAGACCAGGGAGGGCTGTGGACATAGCCTACTAGACTTTAGCAAGGCAGTTTGACACAGTCCCACAAAAGATTATCAGTCAAATTAACCAGCCTGGGAGTGGGTCCCAGGGTGGTAGCCTGGGTAAAACATTGGCTGGACAACAGGACACAGAAGGTAATTGTAAATGGAGTCCACTCTGAAGAAAGGGCGGTTACTAGTGGGGTACCGCAGGGTTCAGTATTGGGTCCAGTCCTTTTTAATGTCTTCATCAGTGGCATTGCAGAGGGACTGGAAGGAAAAGTATGCCTTTTTGCAGATGACACAAAGATCTGCAACAGGGTTGATAACAAGGAGGCGTGGAAAGGATGAAAGGGACTTGAGAGGGTTGGAGGAATGGTCAGACATATGGCAGCTAGGATTCGTCGCAAAAAAGTGAAATAATGCACCTGGGAAACAAGAAACCCGGGGAAGAATACACAATGGGTGGGGGGAGTAACAACAACAAAACAGGAAAGGACCTGGGGATAATCATATCAGAAGACATCTAAGGTTAGCAAGCAATGTGGAGAAGGCAGTAGGGAGGCCGGGGTATACTGGGATGTATAGGGAGAGGCATCAGCAGCAGAAAACAGGAAGTTGTTATCCCTCTGTACAGAGTTGGTGAGACCCCATCTGGAATACTGTGTCCAGTTCTGGAGACCCCATCTCCGCAAGGACATAGACAGGATAGAGGCAGTCCAGAGGAGGGCAACTAAAATGGTGCAGGGTCTGCAAGAGAAGCCGTATGAGGAGAGACTAAAGGAGCTTAATATGTATACCCTTGAGGAAAGAAGGGAGAGGGGGACATGATAGAAACTTTCAAGTACCTCAAGGGAATCAAAAAAAGTCCAAGAGGGTAGCATCTTTCAGAAAAAAGAGACTTGCAGAACAAGGGGACACAATTTAAAGATAGAAGGAGGGCAATTCAGGGCAATGGAGGAAGTATTATTTCACAGAGAGGTAGTGGATGCATGGAACAGCCTTCCTGAGGAAGTTGTGGAGTCTAAACTGTGGGAGAATTCAAGAATGCATGGGCCAGACATAAGGCAATTCTTGTGGGGGGCAGGAAGATATGGGCTGTTGGTTAAATAGGATCTGCAGGCCTATCCTGTAGGTAGGAAATGGGCAGACTAGATGGGCCTAGCGGTCTTATCTGCCATCAAAGTCTATGTTTCTATGGTAGTGTGAATAATCCAGTGCAGTAGGTAGAGAGTCATGGTAGCAATCTCCCAGGAATTTGACAGCATGCAACAATTAACTATGTAATGTGACCTGTTCACACACTGGTGAAAAACATGTTGGACATGGTACTAACTGAAATTGACAGTGGCTGAACCCCTGTCCCTGAGAGCTGAGTTCAGCAAGTGACAGTGGGTCAAATGTGGTGAAATGCTTTTTCATCTTCCATGCATGGCCCATTGTTTAAATCTTGTGGTCTAAGAGTTTCTGCAGCACCCTGATGTAAAGGAAATGCTGACAGTTGTACACCATATCTGCTCTCACTTTTCACGATCTGCAAGGCCTGTGACCAACTTCAGCAGTTGCAGATGCTGAAACAGCCTCCCTCAGCACCGCTTGAAGCTGGAAGTTGTCACCTGGTGGAACTCCACTTTATACATGGCGAGAGGTTGTACGAACAATACAAAGCCATCTCAGAATATCTTGTGATGCACATCAGCCGTGACAGTTCCAGGGCCTCCATGTCTATGACAACTGAACAGTGGCACCTCATGGACTCTGTAATAACAATTTTGCATCCTTCTGAACATGCCACACAGGCAGTGAGGGTGAGTCTGCCTCCATTAACCAATCAATTTCACTGTCCTGGGTGCTGAGGCAGACATTGGTGAATGTACAGCATGGCCTTGATGTTGCGGAGTCAGTGCTAGCAGTATGTTGCTGAAACACATGCTGACAGTATTCGACCAGAATTGTCACATTTTGAGTATTCAGCTTAGTGACAACTTTGCCGTAGCAACAATGCTGGACCCATGATACAAACGTGGAATTTCCTCAGTACTGGAGGAAGGGCGTGAACAGGTAAAATATGTCAGTGAGCAACTGGTGCGCTTGGTTCATGGGGCACAGAAGTCACATGCCAAGGTCAGCAAACCTCAGCAGCATAATCTGGCTGAAGGTGTGCCTGGAGGACCATCAAGCATATCCTATAAGGGGAAGGGGACTGCAATTCCAGGTGGTCTGTCATCTAAAGTGATTGGTGTCAACCCAATTTGAGAGGCTTTGTCCTAAGTGGGGATTTGTGAAATAAATGATTCTGGAGAACAGGATGATGCATCAGCCACTGGGCTTAGTGTGGCACAGAGAATGGTTGAGCCATATTTGTCTGAAAACAGACATCTGTCAATAACTGATGATCCTCTTTTGTACTGGAGTGGAAAGGTCAGTGAATGTGCAGAGCTGACTGCAGTGGCACTGAAGTACCTCACATATCCACCCTCCAGTGTAAGTGTCGAGAGAGTATTCAGCTCAGCAGGTGCAATAGTCAGGGATCATCAGACAAATCTCTCTCCTGCAAATGTCAGTTTGCTAACATTCCTAAAAATGAATGAGAGGCACATAACAGCACAGACTGCAACCTAGGCATTCATACCCCAGCCAAGTCATGGTGGTTTTGGTGATGTAGAAATGGACCATCCTGGCATCCCTGGAAGTGGCAGCATGAAACGGCCCACCACTGATGTAGATGATGACAGAATGGTAAAAGAATTTTTCAGTGGTCAGACTTCAGACATAGATGACTGTGAGAGCAGCTTTCTTTATGAGGATGATGATGTGGTTAATGCAGGCAAATTTTAACTGAAGTTGTTAAAAGGTGGTATGCCCCCCTGGAGTTAGACTACCACGATCAGGACCAATGTTAGCCACTACCACCACAGAGATGAGTTTGTCTTGCCCCCAGACCACCACCACTGGGACTGATGTTAGTCAATGCCACCACCACCAGATGCAGGAAGATGTCAAAGGAATGTCATCATGTGCCACCTATCACCATAAGCACCCACAACCAGTGTCATTCAGACAATGTTTCCTATTACATTGACCATGCCAAGGCAGAGAGTTGAACAGGAGGCCACATCCATCAGCCACAGGCAAAAGCTTCTTAATATTAAAACTATAAAGTGAGCAAGTGTACTAATGTTTTTATTCTATTTAATGTCCTTTAGCTGTTTGTTTTGTTTTCTGTAGCTTTTCTGAGCTGCAATGGTCAAACAGTTATGGTAAACTTTTTTTTTTTACAGGTTAACAAAAAAACTCTTCTTCACTGAAAGTTGGTATGAATGGTACTGCCATTGTACCGTACACAGGAACCTATGGAATATCCATTTCAAATCCATACTGGTAAGTATCAAGATTTTATTTCATTTGTTCAATTTTTTTAAAAGACTGCAGCAAATGCGACTGAGTACGATTCATAAACTAGGTGACATGTGTACATTGCCAAAACTATTTCTGCAAGATATCATGCACTGTATTCTGAACTTGCAGCTGTGCAGCCATGACAGTGTTAAAAAAGTTACTTGACAAGATGTGGTTTTGAAATGTAATTTGACTTGAGATTGAGAACCAGGGACAATCACGTTCTAAGAAGTCATTCATTTATTTTTTAAGGAAACTTCCATATGCTTTGTTGTGTCATAGTTGCCTTATCCAAAGAAGTTTTTCAACATCAGCCCCCCTCCAAAGGCTTGGGCAGACATGTAACGCGAGAAGTCATTTCAATCGATGACCATGACCATCATTAACAAGCAGACTCAAAAAGGATACAGATGAAATCTGTGAAGAAGTAACCAAATAAGAAACCATTAATGAGACAAACCTGCAAATATGCTTCCCCAACTAAAAAAAAAATACTTACCTTCATTGGCTTGAGAGTTATCCATTTTAAATTTCTACACAAAAAGTTCTCATCAAGCACTGGAATGTGTACACCAACAGTATCGGTGACCTGTGATATAAAACAATACAATGAGTACATTTCTATATATGTCAACTCCCCCACCTACATAATACAAAAATATATATATCTCAACTTACCAAGGCTACTATTAGTGTACAGACAAAGGGCACTCTTCCATCCGAGTGAGATGATCACTTTGCATTTGTGGGAATTGCAGCACACATTGGACCAGCAACAGTTCACTCACAGTCATTTCTGAGGGGACTTTGCATGTGGTGTAATGCTCCCATTTCACTTCGTTACCACTTGTCAGTTTTCTGCACACAATACAGATGCATTTTGGGCATTTGAAAAAATCTTGTGACTCTGTGTGAGTACTGTGTGCATGACTGAGTGTGCCATTAACTCTGGGGAACTATACATGTGGTGTAATGCTCCCATTTCACTTCGTTACCACTGGTCAATTTTATGCACAGAAGACCGATACATTTTGGGCATGCATAAAAAATTTGGGGACTCTGTGTGAGTACTGCAAGTGTGACTGAGTGAGCCATTAACTCTGGTGGACTGTGCATGTGGTGTAATGTTCCCATTTCACTTCCTTACCACTTGTCAATTTTATGCACATAAGACAGATGCATTTTGTGTGTTGTGATTGTGAGCACATGATGTCATACTTAAATTGTAAATTAAAGCAGAATTGCAAGAATGTGGTGGCAATTCTGACCTGTACTTTTTTATCTTATTTCACATTGCCAGCCACTAGTTACCTCCAAGTCACGACTTGAACTATACCCTTCTTTTCACAATTTCTATCTGCTTTACTACTTTTTCTCATGTCTGAAAAAAAAAGAGCACACCTTTCAATATTGCTCTGACCAGGTTTTTAGCACTATTTGCAGCTGTTTTTCAATAAATATTGTTCTGTGAGGTCATAAAACACTGCCTGCTGCATAACTGTTAATTTTACAACAGAAGTGATATATAACAAGTGATGGAGAAAAGCAGCGTAAAATACTGACAAAGACCTGGTCCAGACCGTATTAAAAGGAGTGCTCATTTTATTATTTCAGACATGAAAAAAATAGTAAAGCAGACTCAAATACTGGAAATTATAGTATCATACAAGTCAGGATGTAATTAAAGTGGCAATGTAAAATAGCATTAAAAAGTATAGGTCAAAATTTTCAACAGATTGTTGCACTGCTGCTTTACAGAGATTCACCAAGTTACATAGTTATTATGGTGTTGCACCCAACATATGGGTGCCTTACCTCCAGGGGAATCTTTTTTAACATAACATAAAGAAACATTCAGAAAGCTGCTGGACATTCAGTATAACGGAGCACGCACCCGCGCTCTCCCTGGCATCATGTCCTCACATTGCTGAAAGTGGGGAGCAGAATTTTGGCGGCTTTTCAGAATGGGAATTCCTCAGTGATGTAACACACTTTAATTAAATTACAGATGTTTTTGACAGAAATGTATGTAAGGACATGTGGAGCAAGAAAGATTCCCCTGGAAGTAAGGCGCCCATATACTGTATCGGGTGCAATGCTGTAAGTTGGTGAATCTCTTTAATGCCTGGTTCACAAATGAAATTTTTATGGAGCCTCAGTAATGTTTCCTTTGTGTCTGGACTCATGAATCAGATTTGAAGTGTTTCACAAAAAGCATGACTGAACAGCGCACGTATGTTGTGCTAAACTGCATGTGTGCCATCAGTGTTCCTTCCTGTGTGTGCATACATTGTCCAGCTTCATGCAAACATATATATGGTGTGACTTGTTGTAGTATCTCAAGAATAAAGATAACAAAGAATACATGATTATATTTTATTGGTACCATCAGCACCAGTGGAGTAAGTGATATGATATTTTTCAGAGTTATCGGGTCACTGTGCACATCAGTCACTCACAGTGTACACATGACTTTGCCGAGGTCATAACACAGCAAACACATGCTCTCCTAAAAGTTATGTGTGCAGTATGTGACTAAGGTGCACTTTGGCCAGACACCTCTGAAAAAGTATCATACCACTTAGCCCACTGATGATGATGGTGACAATAAAATATACATTATTCTGCTTGCTATTCCTTATACCATAAACACTGCAACAAGTCAGCAATATATGTTTGCAAAAAGCTGCACAATGTCTGATGTACAACACACACACACACACACACATATATACACACACACACACATATGAAACAACACTGACTACACACATGCAATTTAGTACATCATACTTGCACTGCTCATAGCAGCTTTTCCACAAGCACTCCACAACAGAAAGTCAATATTACTGAGGCACTGCATTATAACAAAATGGTAAGTGTCTATTATTAAACAAACAAAAAAAAAAAATCACAGAACACAACAACCTGTAAAAAAAAATCCCTTAATGGGGGATTCCATGGTGTTCCAGCCTCAGGCGGAGCGTTGACAGTATCTGCAGCAGCTGTTGATAGATCTGATCCACCTGCTGCTGCTGCATAGCACCTACCCTCTTGTTGTTTTCCTCAATGGCCACCCACACCAGTGCAATGTCTGCCTGCATTACAGGCACTGTGGCAGGGTCCACTGCAGCAGGAAAGCCAGGTAGTGGTGGTGGTGGAGAGGGTGGTGTGGTGGCTGTGGTGGTGGTGGTGGTGGTGAGCAGCTGCTGCTGTTGCCCTCCTCCTGCTGTGGCAGTGAGGCACAACACCCCAGCACCCTCTGCCACTGCCACAGAAGGGCCAGCAGGTGGATGCCTGGCCCTTCGGTGGCAGCCTGCCACTCCACCTTGTGGTGGTTTGCCATGTGTGTGAGCAGGCCACCAGTCCCCAAATGTGTCCCCTGGGCCACAGTACACTTGCACACCACACAAATGGAAAACCACAATGGTGCTGCCCCACACAGTTAAAAACTTCCACACTGGGGAGCTGTGGGGGGGACCAGATGTACTGCAGGAAGCACCTTCATTCACCTGGGGCTCCACCTGCAGCTGTGGAGGTGGTGGGGGGCTGCTGCTGGAGCCCCTACAGCTGCTACTAGTGGTGGTGGTGGTGATGGTAGTGGTGGACTCAGTGGATGTGCTGCCTCTGGTGGCACTGATGCTGTTGCTGCTGCTTCTGGAGGGGGAGACGCAACACCAAACAGTCAGGAGCAGTCCAATGACACCCGACCACCCCCTCGTGTGCACACTCCGTCCTTCTGCCCATGCCCACAGGCCACAGACTCACCTCCCTGGTCCATCTCGCACAAGTCCCTCAGACTGCGACTGATGCCTCACAATACTCCTTCACATGCACTCACAGTCTCACACATACACAAAACAAAACTTATAAAAAAAAATCAGCAAAAAAAGAACTGAAAAAACACACTACAAAAAAATCTAAAGATTTAGCTTTTAAAAAGCTGTTTTTTGGTAAAATTACAAGACACCAAGGCCCAGATATTCAAACTGTGCCAGGCTGTGGTGCAAGCTTGGAATTGTCAACTAGCTGCACAGGGATGTGGCCTGGGCGATATTGAAAGGAGCTACGCCATGGCTCAGCAGCTTTGAATATTGCACCTGGCCACCCCCACTGTGCATGGCACAGTGGCGCCGCGCCAGTGCAAGTGGCCAGAGTGGAGCATGGAGATGTGCTAGTGCAGGTACCATTGTGCCATTCACAGCATCCACGATATTTGAAAGGTGACATGCAAATGGGGCCATAATTTGTGCAAAGGTGCACATGGGGCCATTGCATGTCATTATATCTCATTGCATCCCATTTGCTTGCAGGGTGCGCCGATCCCTGATGCCTTGTGCCTGGCACCCTGCCAGGCAGCAGCCGTCGGGGGACTGATGCCTCTGCAGCCCAATCGTTGGGCATTTGTCTAAAAAAGACTTCCTCGTCCAATAGCCCTGGTGGTCCAGTGGACCAATTCCTGCCTGATCCACAAGCATCTGTTTAAATAATAACCCCCCAGGCCAATATCCCTGGTGGTGCAGTGGACCACACTCTACCCGATCACTGGCATCTGTAAAACATAAAACATCCTATCATCCTGGTGGTCTGGGTGTCCCCTCCCCACCTTCCACTGAACCCCACTGCCCCCTCCCCCAGTCAGCCCACAGGTGGCAGCACCCCACCGCCTTCCGCACCACTGGATGCCGACTGACACCTCAGTAGGGCTGCATGCCTATTGGTTCACAGCGTGAGCCAATGGGCATGCAGCCCATACTATACTACACATTCCAGATATGTGAATGATTTCATTCACATATCTGAGATAGTAGTATGGTATGGGCTGCACACCCATTGGCTCACGCCAGAACCAATGGACGTGCAGCCCTACTGAGGTGTTAGTCGGTGGACAGTGGGGCAGCAGGAGGGTGGGGTACTGTCACCCGCTCAGCTGACCTGGGGAGGCAGTTGCCCAGTGGCGGTGGGGAGGGGGTACCTAGACCACCAGGGTGATAGGACATTTATGTTTTACAGATGCCCACGATCGAAAGAGTGCAGTCCACTGGACCATCAGGGATATTGGCCGGGGGGTTTTAAACAGTTGCTCACAATCGGGCAGCAATAGGTCCACTGGACCTAGCAGTGCTATTGATGAGGATGTCTTTTATTATAACACATGATCATGTAGGCATATAGCGTCCACTGGACCACCATGGCTATTGGATTTTTTTTATTTAAACAGATGCCCGCGATCAGGCTTGGGAGGACACTGACAGGTGCAGCCGAACTGGTGGCCACCACAGGTGGCAGTTGCTGTGTTGCACCCTGCAATGTGGCAGCTCACCTGTGGGTGGCCATCAGTTGTTCCTTTTTTTTTTGCCTTAACTTTGTACTGGCACAAGTAGGGGTTGCGCATGCATGGCTTTGCACATCCCAGGCTGAATATCGGGCTGTGCAGGTTATGCATGGGCACGCCCCCCCTACCTGTGCCTGCAAACATTATTGACGTGCTCCGGTGCATCATGATTTGTGCAGTGCACTTTTCCCTTTTGGATATCACGCCGGGGCACAACCCTTTTGAATATCTGGGCCCAACTACCAAGTAACAAACTCTCCTTTCTCTACACCCAAAAGGCTTCCTCCTTCTACCACTGCAAAGGAAAGTGAAACTAACTGCTTTTCTGACTCATTTCCTTCCTGCCTGGCTAAAGCATGTGACTTAAGTACTGTAAGCCATGTGATGTGTGGAGGGCTGCCTATATTGTTGTCATTTCACCTTTACTTCAGTGTTAAGGTGGAATGACAATGTAGAATGGAAGGCGAAGTGAGAACTTTTGCAGTACTCACTCGTGTAGCTTTATGATGATTCAAAGTGGCCACTTCACGTCCGCTTTCATCGGCGTATTTTAAATTCGCTGCATCTCCACATAGGAGGTTGGTTATAGAGTCAATATTCCCTTGCAGAACTAGTTGACAGTGTTTCTGGGGAAGGGGGCATAATATGCCATTGTCTTGGTCATTTCATCTGCAGTCATTTTTAACTCGGCTTGCATCATTTTTGTTCCAAGCACTATTTTTTTACTCAGTTTGCTTCATTTGTTTGACTCAGCTTGCTTAATTTTTTTTACTCAAATTGCCATTGCTAAACTCAGCTTTGCATTACTTTTCACCATGCATGCATTTTTTTATTCAATTTGCTTCATTTTTTTGACTCAACTTGCTTCATTTTTTTTACTCAATTTGCTTCATCTTTTTCATTCAACCTGCTTCATGTTTTGCTCAACTAGTGTCATTTTCATTCTGCTTCATATTTTTGACTCAACATGCAGTAATTTTTGCTCCGGCTCACTCTGTGCGTTATGTATTTGCCTCAGCTTTTCCTCATTCTCAGCTTGTGTCATTCTCACCCCATGCATCATATGTTTGATGCAGCAGACCTCTTGCATACTTTGGGGGGACTTTGCCACAAAGAATGAGTTTTTAGAAAAATAGGATGCACAGTGTTTGGCACACCTGGATTGGACACAAGGGGCCCAACTCTCAAAGTCCTTAGACTGATGGAAGGTGCCTGCATGAAACATTAGTGATATAATTGGCACCTTGAATCAAAAGATGCGGCATTCCTAATTCTGAAATGCTGTCTGCATCAGAATGGGGAACCACATGTAGCAAGGGGCACTGTACTCCTTGTGACATAAAGCAGGGTACACACAGTTGAAGGGGCTTGCACCATGGTGGGGCTGCATCATCCAATAATGCAGGTATTCCATAAGCCCTACCTTGGCTGCAGCAAGGGGGCTCAAGTTAGACCAGTAAGGAGGTGGTCTAAGCCCCTTCACCTGAGCTATGTAACGTGGCAAAGTTGGGGAGCTCTGAAAGTGGAGTCTGGGGCTGAAGGGCATGGGGAGCCCTAGGATTGTTGGGAGATAATGGGCATGCCAGGGATTGATGTGGCACCCAGTCTGGTGGAGGTGCAGTTAATAAAACTGTGAAACCAATGGTATGGTACCCTGGAGGCAGTTCAGGGGAACTGTGCCACTGGCCCAGGTGGCTACAGCCCTGACAGCAGTCCCAGCCTTGGGTACTGTTTGTCCCTGACCTCTCCTCACAGTAACATCCCATTGGCTTAATATTTGTATTAAGGGTACCTCACTGGGTGACACACATCACTCCAGGCATGCCCACTGTCTCCCAACATTCCTATGACACAGCCTGTGCCCATTCAGCCTAGACCCATCCTGGCAGGCATGTTTCACCCCCAATCATTCTAGCCTCTCAGTTTTTGCTCCTGGATGGGGGGCCTGGATCCCTGTGGCATTCCCACAGCTGCAACAGCTCTTTGGCACAGCTGTCAGATTGCAGAAAACCCAGTGGGTTTGGTGCCAGTACCTCCATATTTGTAGAATCATGGTGCAGGGTCCCTGGGACACCTAGAGTTTGCCACAGTTCTGGAGTGATGCAACCTACATTGCTTTCAGAGCTCTTTGAGAATCAGGCCCAAAGTGGATGTTTGACTCACCTTGCATCATTCTAAGGCCTTTTGAAAATATGGCAAATGCAACCAACTGCAGTCAAAATCAACGTGCCATGTGCAAACAGTGAAACAAATACATACTGATTAACAACAATAGTATTAAAAAGCATTAAAAACAATTCCAGAAAGTGCATATGGTGAACAGTCACGCTGAATTTCGTGCATATTTCTGAGTGTTCTACAGAAAACAGCCTGTTTTTTTTTTCTATTCTAAAGAATATTGCACAGTCTAAATTGAATTTTTACATTCACTTATGAATGGTACATACAAGGCTCAGTTCTTTTATAAATGGTATGGCATCATAAAATTATCGGCAGAACACCTGCCTACATTTGGACACTTATCATGCTGAGAGGCATGCTTGTCTTCTCAGTTGCATGGCCAAGAGCATATCCTCATAAAAAAATAAAATAAAAGGCAGCCGAGTGTGAAATGCAGTTCACAAATAGTTCAGTAATGTATATGCTTCACTCAACATCAGGCACGGGATACTGTTTGCCACTTCAGGCAGTTCAGTGCCTTTTCACATGATTTCCCATCAAGATGAAGCAGGAAAAAATTGAATATAAGTGATAACCAATCTGTAAGAAAGAGAGACAGTCATGAGATACATATATTCACTACCACACAGACCATACATAACTACAATATTTTGGTGCTAAAAGACATCCAAGATAGAAGGTCAGCTGAGGAGCAAACCGTAATATGCTCACTAATTTAAAATATTTTAGATTAAATTAAGTCAAGTTTGTTGATATAGAAAGACAAACATTTAATGCATACTGTATATCAGGCTGATGCTCATATCAATTCCTTAGCATGGGATGTAGCTTTTGTATATAGGATTAGTCAATAATAGAAATATGTCAAACATCGCAACTAATACTGTGAAGAGACTATTCAGTCCCTCAAAAAAAGGTGATACATCTTTTAACCTAAAAGAGAACCGACAGCACGATGAATCACCATGATTTTAAATTGGTTTGAATAATATTACAACCTATGTATGGAAGGCCATAAAGAGCAGCAATAATAATATGCTCATGACTAGTAGAAAATCATTGTTTTTTAAACTGGGATATGTTAATGACTATATATTCTATTACAGTCACAGAGAGGTAATATATGTCACTATGTATCTTCTTTTTTTTTTTAAAAACTGAGTAATTTCTATATTATCATTCAAGAAGCAAAACAACCTAGCCAGGACCAGGGACATACTGGACATGCCATTACTATGGTCTGCTGAGCTTGGCAGGAGTGTCCAGCACAAACAGTGGCTTTCCAGTGAGATGGTCTCAGCCTCGTGAAAAGGGGTGAGGGTGTGAGTGGCAAGAGCTGCGACATTTGGGGTGTTACAGCTTCAGTTGGGGAGGGGTTGTAAGGAAGAGCCCTGCAGGTAAAAGCATGAGTACATGACATGTGGATAGCCTCACTCATTCACCCAGTACAAATCAGGCAATGTCACACTATGGTCTTTTAGAAGTGGTACAACAAGCCACTACCAGTAAAGGTGGATTGTGCTGAGGCATGGTTGTGGGATACTTGCACTGGGGGCCACTTATACCCTGGTAAATGACTCAGAGAAGTCTTCAGGATCCCATGTGATGGCCCTTATGAGTTGTACAAGGCTGAGAACTTAAAGTCTGCCAGGGATTGACTGGACCTGCTTCAGGCCAAGCTGGAAAAGAGGAGGCTGGCAGGGAGGATCATGGGGCCATACACTGCCCTGCCGTCACCCCACCTCAGGGTATCAATCAGCTGGTTTACCAAGAAGGTGCCAGGTGTCTTCAGGATGATCAGTCATCTGTTTTATCCAGAGGAGGACTACATCAATGACCCCAGTCACCCATACTACATGGCCATGTCATACGCTTTGTTTACAGGGATAAGGAGGTGGTGCCGGCAGTGGGTAAGGGTACTTTTCTGACAAAAATAGACAGGGAATCCGCAGTAAGGCTCCTATCTGTCCAGGGATCAACCATAACCTTTTTTGCACTAGCCATTAGGACAAGCTGATTCAAAATTGCACTAGCCCACAGGTGGTTGCACTAGCCCACTATTAGTATGGTAAACTTGGATAACTTCTACAGGACAGAATGCAAGCCATAAAATACTCTGATTATCGCACATTTATCCTACTCTCACATTGCTTCCTGCACCAGCCCCCCAAAAAGGCTACAATTCAATCACACACACTGTGCCCCTCCCCCATTGTTTTGTTCCATGGTCATCTCTCAGCCTCTTTCTGCACCCCGCCACTGAACCAGATGATACCACAATAGCAAATGTTTAATGAAGCAATCCTACCTCTCCATACACACAATAGCTGGCATATTCATGCACCACACGCACTCTCACCCCACCTACAGGGTAGTGAACAGAGGCAGGCAGAGAAAGACACTCTCAGCCCCCACCCTGTCATCAACAGAAGACTTGCATTTCTGGAAGTTTTTGTACAGTGTCAAGTGAGCTAGGGGAAAAGTAAGGATTTCTTTGGGTAGGGGGCTACACAGCCCTGAGGGGGCTTAGGAAATAGAAAACTTTATGACATTTTTATTTATATATACCAGGCACAAAAGTATTCACTTTAACATGCTGTGTTGCAAAAGTAACATTTTTTTAACATTGTCCTTTGATCAGCCCAGGGGAAACAGTACCCAGGCAGGATGCTCTATTACCTCTGTTTCTCTTTAGGAGGCTCTATGTACCCCAGGAATGCTTATTTTAAACTTTCAAATGATTTATTTTATTAAGATTTATTTTTGAACCAAACATGCTCAAAAAACATTGCTCTAAGGATGAAAAGACATGCTGGGTGGTATAAGGGTGAGACTGCATTGATGGCATTGACTGGTATGGTCCATTAATAAGAGCTACGGACCCCTACACCTACTAGTAATGGAAACTATGGGTCTATAGATGTTCATTTCAGAGTCTGGTCTGCAGTGCTGTCCAGGGAAAGTACAGAGTTGAGAGACTGGGAAGGGATCAGGCCGGGAGCAACTATAGTGAAGCTGGGATAAAACCCAGCATCCGGGTGAGGGCAGACCCTCATACCTCTTAGCATTTTGTCACTGAAATGTGGATACAGACACTCAAACTGTAGAGAAATGATGGCCACTTGTCTTAATTATATGGGACAAATCATCAGAAAGAAAAGTTCAGAAAACTGGAAGCTAGTGACTTAACAGGGCTCTGTCCTAACAATGAAGTGATAATGACTCACATTGAATAGTTTGGGATTCCCACCTTGAACTGCCAGATAACTATAGCTCTTAATGAGCTACTAATCACACCAGGCCATCTGGAACACTGAGGAGGATTAGCACAAGGACTTAGAGCTTGCTAAGTAGGGACTTTTCATAACTTCATCGACAGTTATGGAAAACTTGCACTAGTCAAGATGGACACGTGGATGGTTAGCTGTACTAGCCCTGGTCAATTTGCACAAGGCCCTGGGCTAGTAAACAATGTTAAAGTCAACCCTGTACCAGTCCACTTGATGACAGTGACCTTCTGGGCTTAAAATATAGAAGGCCAATACTTATGTGGATCATTGTACACCAATGGGGTGCAGTGGTTTGTATAATGTTCAAGTAGTTCAGCACTTTCCTTCACTGGACAGTGGTGAGCAAGATGGATCGGGCAGAGGTGGTCCACTACTTTGACAACTTTCTGTTCATTGGCAGGCCCAGAACCAGGGAATGTGCTCACTTGCTGGCATTTTTTCACATGGTGTGTGCCAATTTGGAGATTCCACTGGCTTGCAACAAGACAGAGGGGCCCTGTACCACCTTGTCCTTCCTGGGCATCAAAATCGATACTGTGACCACTGAATTTTGCCTGCTACTGGAGAAGATCATGGCCCTGGAGCAGTCATTGTCTAGGGTGGCAGGAGCCACAATATTACCTTGCATGAGCTCCTGCAACTGCTTGACTGCCTCAACTTAGCTTGCAAGGCAATTCCATGGGCAAGGCCTTCCTCGCCACTTGTCAAAGGCAGAAGCAAGATGTCAGAAATTTCATCCCAGGCTCTGGGTAACCAGGAGCATGAGAGGGCCTGGTGTGTTGCTGGCCTCCCTGAACTCCTTCAATGGTGTATTGATTTGGCTGAGTTAGCCACCAGCCAGGAGATAGAGTTTTCATGGATGCCCAGGGTGCTTTGGCTTCTGAACCTATTTCTGCTGGGGCTGAAAACTAGTGGCCCCATGCCTAGAAAGAGGCAGGTTTGACTAAACAAAGTTGCATTGCTGGAGTTCTTTCCATAGCGGTTGTCCAGGATGAAAAGGTTATCTTTAGGATAAATAACACCAGTATGGTTCACACAATAAATGGACAGTTCAGGGCAAAGGGTCCACTGAGACCTCATGTGGGTATTTGTACTCAGGTGTCTCAAGCTTTATATCCAGTTTAAAGCTGTGCATGTGCCTGGTGTGGATAACAGTGCTGCTGATGCTCTTTCTAGTTTGCAGTGGCAGACGTTCCAGGAGCTGGACTCAGAATTGGAGGAGCATCCAGGAAGTCCTAGCCTTAGTCTGGGAGTTGGTGATCTAAAGAGTGGGAGTTACTTAGAACTCTCTAGTGCCTAGCACATGGGTGGCAAAAAGGATGGACACTGAGAATTTTCTAAGGCTGCAGCTATCTCAGGGCTGGCAGAATGTATTGCCCATTCCAGTGAACCAGCTATGTCTTTACCTGTTTCAGATGAAACAAGAGAGGTTGAAGCTGGGGGCAGTCAGTCAACTCTTTGCAGGCATTTAATGGTTCTCCAGGGTCACTGGGTTGGGGGAAAAGAAATGGGAATTTCAGCCTCAAAAGATGCTGGAGGAATGGTCCATGGTGTCCCAAAACAGCCTGATGGGCACACCCAATTAGTCCTGACTTTCTAGAGCAAGTAGGGCTGAGGGTTCACCCATGTTATAGTGACCAATATGTTGCCAATACCAATTATGGTGTCAGCAACATTCTGCCCAGCATTACAGCACCAGGCAATGTTTTACAGGAGTTACAGTGTCAAAGCACCCTCCAGAAACAGTAATTTTGGGTGGGCCTTCTCCCCACCACTCAAAATGAAATATAGCCTCCTCCAGCGGGCATGCCCTAGAGGGGTAGAAACTGTGGGGACAAGGGTGACAGGAGTGAGGGACAATCTAAAATCAAGATCACCCTTTCACTATCACCCTTGTTGCAATGCTGTAATTGCAGCTACAACATTCACTCACCTTCCTAATGGTATACCTGGGCTGAGCTACTTAGGATGTGCTCATACAGAAACACAGAAACATAGAATTTGACGGCAGATAAGGACCGCTTGGCCCACCTAGTCTGCCCATTTTCCTACCTAACAGATAAGCTGCAGATCCTAGTTAACCAACAGCTTACTTCCTCCTAGCCCCACTAGACTGCCTTATGTCTGTCCCATGCATTCTTGAATTCCCCACTGTTCTTGACTCCACGACCTTCTCAGGAAGGCTGTTCCATGCATCCACAACCCTTTCTGTGAAAAATACTTCCTCACATTACCTCTGAGCTGTCCCCCATCTTCAAATTGTGCCCCTTGTTCTTGCACATCTCTTTTTCTGAAAGATGCTACTCTCTGGACTTTGTTGATTCCCTTGAGGTACTTGAAAGTTTCTAACATCCAGTAAAAGTGGTGTTATTCCATATTGCTTTCTTGTTAGCCTAATCTGCAGGACTTTACAGATGTCGAAATTAGTCTGCACAAGCAAGGCATCAGGAGTGGCAGTTATCTAGGGAATGAGGATGTGGCGGTTACCCAGGAGAGGGTCTTAGTGCAACTCAGAACCGCAAAATGGACCACCTGGCCAAAGGTTGCTAGTACAGCCTGAGGCCACCCTAGGGGCTCAGTGGAATGTGGTCCCAGGTACAGGAATATCTTCCCAAAGGGCAGGTGGCAGGGCTTCTTCTGCCATGGAGACGTAATCTTGCTGACAGTATGCCAAATCTACCACATCTTCGCAGGAGATAAGAGACTTGGGCATGGACTCTACAGAGTTTAATTATAATTTTTTCACCTTTGTGCTGCCATGATTGCGAGGGCTGAAGGTTTGACTGATGGCAGATCCATGTACTTGTTCAGTGGAAATCACAGGCTTTTGAAGTGTATGGGCAACTGCATTTGCTATAACCCTCTTGTTTTTGTTTCCCAGGAGGTGGTGCATCCCAAATGAGAAAGTTTGGATATGGTCATTCCTTCACTCACAGAACGCTAGGCGAGCAAGGTGGATCGGGGAGAACCTTTCCTGACTCCCAGTATCAGTGAGTATGATGTATGGGACATCTGGGGATGAGATGAGGTGACATGCTCCCATGAGTCACTGCCAAAGCTCAGCAGCCACGCCTCCCCAGTGTGTTTATTTATTTATTAGCTTTTGTTAACCAGGTAAGCACACTAGACAACAAGTGACTATTTTCAGGTGTGACCTGGGAGGTTACAGAGTACATAAGAAACATAATACAGAGTCAAGATAATATACAGGCCTACGAACAAGTGGGTGGAACAGCAAACAGTACAAATGGCTCTAAAAGGTAAAGATGGCAGTATGTCAACAGGATACATAACAGCATTGAGCGGTAGAATAACAACAGGTAACATCATGGCAGAGAGTTGGCAATATGTCAACATGATCCATAATAGTATTGAGAGGTAGAATAACAACAGGTAACAGCATGGCAGAGAGTACATTAAAAATAAATGAAAGTATGGGCATGTATTTGCATGACATGAGGGCCTATCATGAGATAGAGTGAGCATCAAATTAGTGCAGCTAGAAGCGGGTACTGATATGACAGGAGCACCTCTTCAACAGAGTTGGTGGTTCACATGGGAGGCAATAACCTGGGTTTGGTAAAGTCACTGGAGTTCTGCACCAAATGAAGGATGATCTGCAGCTGCTCCAGGAAGCTTGGCTGGGGGTGCACATTGTCTGATCGCACATCATCCAGAGAAGGCATTGGTGGCATGCAAGCACCCTACAACAATTGAGAAGGCCTATGGGTTAACCAACATGACAATGAGGAGAATTATGGACTCTATTGGTGGGGTTGTCCTAAGGCACAACAAAATAGTTACTGCAATACCCTATTTCTATGGCCAGGATGGTGTACATTTATCAGATTCATGGTATGACAGGTTTTTACCAGATATACAAAATAGTTTGGAGAATTTCTAGTGTGAAGTGTTTTGAGGGATTGAGCATCACTCATCCTGTGGCAGCACAGTAGTCTTGCAAGAAGTATACAAAGGAGGGAACAGAGGAAACTCTCTTCTCAGCGGATGGTTCCCCTCGAGGCTGACAGGGATGAGGTCCAGATGGTCAGGCACCCTATAGGGGTTGGTGAAGGGGATAGCCTCTTCAGGCATGACTTGCAAGTGAAACGCCATCCGACAGGGAGGGGCACATATCATATGGCACAGAAGTCATCCCAATGCCTCAGACACTGGTGTCACTCCAGAGACCATACTCTGGGAGTGTGGGATCCAGTCAGATGGTCCCCTTTGGGGTAGGGACAGACCAGTGTAAGGTATACATACCAAAGACTTGCTGAAACTCTAGGACTATGCATGTCACGCTGATGATGTAACTTGGGTTTTGCTTCTCAATAAATTATTTTCTCCAAAGCATTGTGTACAGTATATCTCTGTTTAGATGAGAAGGGAGAAAGTGGCCTGCTAAGACAATAAGTAGCTTGCAAACCCTTTGCAGCAGGTGGGACTTTGTCTGTGGCCACTGACTCCTTGACACCTGACTGAGCAAGTCAGTGAGGTACTTAGAGTACCTCCCACTGGGGGGGGAGCTAGGTAGGCAGGTAAGGTTCCCAGGGGGCAGAGGGCTTGTAGCCTGAGGGAAGGGTCAAAGGGTATTTTAGCAGCTGTCTTGAGGAGCTGTCCCTCTTGCTCCTCAACTCTTGGAATTCACATCCTCCCACCCATGTTAAAACAGTATAAGTGGAGACAGGAGGTCAGTAACCCACCATCCCACTGGGTGGGATTGCCTTACGGGCCAAGGAGAAATGTTCCCATTTTTTCCCATGAGGCTTTCTTGGGTTTTTTTGCCTTCTCCAGTGGGCATGGTAGGTTTATCACAGTCATGTAAATGTGGCAACATGGTAGTCTCACAATGAGTGTACAAAATGGGTAATGAGGGAAGTCGCTTCTCTGCAGATGGTTCTCTTCAAGGGTGGCAGGAAGTGAGGCCCAGATGACTGGGCACCCCATGGAAACCAGTCAAGAGACAGCTTTGGGTATGGATTGTGTGTGAAGCACCATCCAAAGGGGAAGGAGTGTATGCCACATAACCCAAAAACATCCCTTTGCCTCAGAGGCTGGTGTCCTTTCAGAGGTCATACCTTGGGTGTGGAGGTCCACTTGGAGTGTCCCTTTGGGACAGAGGATTGGCCAATGTAGGGCATTGACAACAAAAGACTTGCTGAGACTCCCAGCTTGTGCACATCATGCTGATGATGTAACTTGGTTTTCATTTTCAACAATGCATAACTGTAGCCATTTTCTTCAAGGCATTGTGTGCATCTCTTTTTGTTCAGGTAAGATGGGGAGAATGTGGCCTGCTAAGACAATAACTGAGTACTCCATGCAAAAGATAAATAACCAACAGGGTGGATTTTTATCAGCTATAGTAGCTGGTGAGGTCAAGGTGTAGGGAGGGAGTTTTCTTTGTAGTTTGTTTCACTACTGAAAGAAGTGCCAAACTGTGGCTCATATTGGATTCAACAGTGGCTGTGAACCAATCAAACTGCAGGATGTTCAGGACCCATTTCATAAGGTGGTATAATGTTTGAGGGAAGGTGACAATTGATTTGAACGGACGGAAGGAAGAGCTAGATAGAAACATAGTAATTTATGTGGGGGGGCCAGGATCAACCAGATATTGAGAAAATGCCATGGGATCTTTAACTTATAAATCAGCACAATAAATTGCATACTCACTGACTAAAATAGAATTCTTGTTAAAAGTCGTATTTCATGGACAGCAAAAAGCAACACCAAGGCTTTTGTGAATACTGTGCCACTAAACTACTCCCTAGTTTTGTAGAGCTCCTTCGATTTCTCAGGCATCTTTAACTTCCACTGTAACAGTCACCTGAAATTGGCAGAAGGGACCTGAGTGTAATTTCTTATCTGAAGGATGGCACCTCCAACAGCTTAATACCCTCTAAGGCAGCTCTGCTGTGTCAGTGTGCTGGTTGTCACACTTAAACCACAACCATCTGATCTTCTTGGCCCAGAGCCAAGAGTGCTACCAACCGAGCCTTTGACACTTGATGAATGTAACTAGATGGAGAGGATATTGATATATCAGAAGCTGCATTCTATCAGGAGAAAGTCCAATTAATGTCTATTATAAAATGACTATGGAACCTCAAGCAGTCTAACTGGCTACCCTCATTTCAAGACCCATGTTTTATTTTGCATGACCACAATACTTTAGTCTTACTCTTTACTATATTAAACAAACAGTTACTGTCGCCATTTTATAACACACTCCAGGATATGCACCCATTGTGGAACACATGCCCTTTTTAAGTTGTTAAATGGCAGTTGGTTACTCCTTGTGCCAAGCAACTACTCGAGGAGTACATTTTATTCCACACGACCACACGTCCTGTCATGTGTTATCACTTGTTTGGGGAAAAACAAGAACTTGACCACAAGAAGTAATTAATTATATCAGAGTTCACCATACCAGGGTCCCACTGTACTGTAGATAGGTGTAACCTCCTGCAGGCAAGTGAGGGTTAAAGGTTTGTACGAACAAGCCTCCTTTCATGCAGGATTGCTATGTACTGAATGTATTAGAGCATTGTAAACATGGGTCATCATACAGGAAATGAGCTGCTAGGACCCAGCCACGGTTGTCATTGCCCATTAGGTGAGCTATAAATAGAAAAGCATGGAAATAGTTATTTTTTAGATTGGGGTTTGCCCAGAGATGAAAGCAGACAATTTCTCTCATTGCATTGGCTTTGAATGGGCAAGGGAATCTGCCTGGATTGGGGTTGGCACTATAGACCCTAAGTCTTGGATGTGGCACAGTTCTCTAATCAGGTGCAGTCTTTGGTTACCTTCCAATCTGCAGTGGAGACAGAACATCAATAGGCACAGTGAAGGGCCTGTAAGGGAGGTTATTCCTCATGAGAGTCATTCATTTGGTCACACCAAGGATCCTGAATTTTGAATGCCATGATATCTGAGGTTGAAATTGTCAGCCAGTTTAGCAACAGTTGGAAGAGTCAAGGTATGTAAGTCTCTTTAAATCCAAGGAGACTGGATTCCAATTTTCAAGGCAACATAGTAATTTAAGGTTGGAAGGGACTCTAGGTCCATGATATACACGCCCCCATGTCCTAAGCAGGGATTAAATAAGTGTGATGTGCCAGCAGTTACCAATTTACAGGGTTACTGTACCCATTCTACTACCAAGGGTAAAAGGTGATTCATTTGGTAAGTAGAAATTTGTCCAGGCTTACCTTAAAGGTCTGTACTGTCTTTATGTCCACTGTCTCCTCAGGTAGGCTATTCAATAGGTTCACCACCTCTGAGAGAAAATGTGCCTGCTAACATTACCACTGCATTTACCACCCCGAAGATTCAAGGCATGTCCCCACATCCCAGCTACAGGACACCAGATCAAACATCTCTGACTGTTTGAGCTTGTTGATACTCTTAAGTATGCAAAGAAATAATATGTACCCTCTCAGCCTTATTTTCTCTGTGGTGAATATGACAGTTTTCGTTCTCCATATTCCTGATCATTCTGCTGGCCTTGAATAACACTTTCTCAACTGTCTCAGTCTACTTTTTAGGGCTGCAGTAGGCATAGCCTGCAGACCTCTTGCTATGAGAAAAGGACTCCTGCATTCTTCCAACCAAACAACATGTTGGAGTTTCAACACAGTCACTTCCACAGTCTGTGAAGCACTCCACTGTGTCTATGCAGTTTTCTCAAAGGCACTATTTTCTGCCTGGGAGGTCAGGAAGAACTGTATGTGTAGCAGTGTGCAGCAGAAGAATGCAGAATCTTTGAACTGTAAGACTAAACTTGAAAATCTAGCAAGGATCCTTTAATGGGCAATGTTTTCCCATCATATACTCATTTACCTCTTACTGGCCTTGCTGGTTTTAATGACAGGATGCTCTGAAGATTATTAAGGAAGCAGTTTAATGCTAAATGGGTTTCTTTTATTTACTGAATGTAGCCTAGTATATGAGTCAGACTGTGGTGCCCCAGCCCCTGATATCTTGCTATTCAGTAAAGATTGCTTTCCAAACAAAAGACTAATTTCTGTCCTCTTTTAATAGCCAGAGAATGCCCCCTCTCCACACCCTGCTGTTGATTTGTCACAGTTTCCCATCAAGAGCTGCCTGCTCCTTGGAAAAAGGACATGGCTCCATCCCCTGGCACCACCATTGATCAGCTGATGGCCACAAGCCTCACTTACCGTAAGTCATTCAGTCTATTTATTAGACATGCTGTGGCCCCCTCACTGGATGAAACAGAACTGCAGGCTTCCAGCTGCAGCTACAGAACAAAATTAGGTCAGCCAGCTTGGTCAACAAGGTAGCCCCTGCCACCAGTCCAGGGCTTTGAAAAGATGACTGTTGGACAGCCCCTGGAATCCTACAATGCATCAGAGAGGCAAGAACAATGATCTGTACCTCCCTATATACATCTCTCGCGCCACCTTTCTCGCCTTCACTCTCACTCTCCTTCCACCCTCTGTTTCGTCCTATCTCTTCCTCAGCTTTCCTCATTTCTCTTGCACAGTAACTGGGGTGGCTGCTATGGAGAGTGGGGCTGCTGGGTGGATGTGACAGCGGCAGTTACTTGATAATGGAACTTGCCTCTTTTCACACTGATGTGACACTGCTGCTCCACTGCTCCTTCATGAATGTCAAGGCAATCACCATCCCTGACTTGCCACTCTATAAGAAAGAAAGAAACTGAAATGCTTTAAAATACTCATAACAACTCATTTTATTGGTTTATTAAACCAAACTGAGCATTGTTAAAGACAAAGTACTGCTATAATTTCAGAAACGGGAGCTTCCTTGCTGGGGTGATGAGTTTAACCATAGATTCAATATTAGTTTTCAATTTCATGCTGCAGTGTCAGTAAAATAAAATGCCTATTTGAAAGCTCATATTGAGTGCATGGGCCTGAACTCCCCTACATGCATCTTTGAAAATGTTACCTGTCTCAGCCTGCTTCAGTCCACTAGCAACCCCCCCCCTCCAGTTCCCCAGTAGCTTAAACAGCCTTAGCTTAAACAGCATTTATAATTAGAACAATTAGTGAGTTAATGATTGGAAAGAAAGATTCCTAACACTGCAAAAAAAAAAAAATCTATGAAGCTTGCAGCCCCTCCCCAAAAGACAATGCAGTCACAGACAAAGCAACATGGAGAAAAACAAACTCTGGCCAGAGCTGATAGGGTTGCAAGGGAGGAATTTAGGGTAAAAATATTGAAAATTACCAATGTTACGAGTCTGCGTTAGGAAACTGTAACGTAGGCTCATAAATGAGTTGTTTTGTAATATTTGTACACCAAATTTTCAACATAGCCTAGTTATGACCCTGCTTCATGGAGAAGGGAAGAGCAAATGTTCAACTCCTGCCTGAAAGGTGATTTCATGCAGGGACTGCAAAATCAACTATTGAGATGCAAAAACACATTTTGGGCTGGAATTGAAAAATGACATCTGTCACATTCATGAGGTGCTATAAAGAAATGGCTATGTTGTAAATTTGTGGTAATAATATTGCAAATTGCCAAACTTAAGAGCCTGTGTTTGCAAATTCAATGAAGGCTCATAACTTTGTTGTCTGTAAATATTTTTAAGCGAAATTGTCAACATAGTCAAGGCAGAGCTTGCCATCAAAAATGGTGGCAATGTAGTTCCTGAAGGGTCCATCACAGAGGGCATTGTTCACAATATACAATAATCTCTACCAGTGAAATGAAGAAACAAATGGATTATTCCAGAATTGGAAAGTACCAGTTACAGATCAATCCAAGAAGAGAATCCCTACTCCTTTGATAATGGATAGGAGAACCTTTCTTAACTGGAGCAGCACCACAAGGTGTCCTGGCCCTACCAAACAAGTAGGCTAGATTTATTCTCATACCCAAATAGAGAACCAAGAGGCAAACACCCTTAGGCACAGCAGGATGGCATCCACACCATGGTGAAATCAAGTAGTGCCCGTGATTGTTTTGCAACAAACCACAGACTTGAGCCCAATACCAAACTTGACAAAATATTAATAGACATGGCAGACCATAAAATAGCTGCCAATAAAACTAATGCAGACCTCGCATCTCTCCCCTCAAGGGTGACTCAAATAGAATAAGTGATACAGACACAAAGAGCTGAGGTGTAACAACGGCAAGGAATTCTCCGGATCATCACCTTAAATTGCAATATTTGCTAAATATGGTAGATGATCTGGAGAACAGGGCACAGAGGAAAAATATCAGGACTGTGGGTGTGCCAGAGTGGACTGAAGGCTGGGACATGACAACCTTTTTGAGGAGGATGCTACCAGCCTTGGTGCAGCATAACTATGGGAAACCACCAAATATTGAACAAGCACATAGGTCCCTGGCACCAAGGCCCCAACCAGGAGGCAGACCTCAACCCATACTAAGCAAAGTTCTCAGATATCCTGAGAAGGAACTGGATTTTAGAAAAGCAAGAGAACAAGGCTAATTTCAACGGAAAGGACAGGGTGCAAATTTATCAGGATTTCTCGCAAGAGCTATCAAACAGATGCTTTGCCTATGCTGCAGTTAAACAGCCATTTTACAACTTGAGCATAGCCACATCACTGAGATATCCAGCTCTCTTCTGAATCCAGGTTAACAGGGAATTTATCACATCTGAAACTCCAAGAGAAGCAGAGCAGTTTCTAGAGGAATACAAAATGAGAAATATGGAAACCAACTTACTGCCGTCAAGACCACAAGGAGAGGCAGCATGAAAGATGGAGGTTGACCACAAAGTGACAACCAAGATGCTTATCCCAAGACAACTAAAGCAGATCCTCCATCTCCCTGGCAGCAGATATCTAGAGGTCAGCAAAAGAATAAAAAGATGGCTAATACACCCAGCTAGCCAGACCAGAGAATAGATCAATCCAGGAGTAAACAGAAAAGATGTGTCCCTTCTGATGCAAGCAGCAGCAGCTCTCTTGGATTAACACCAATTAAGACATCCAACAGGTACGAGCCACTCAGGGAGCTTCTTCTTGTACCCTTAGATTTACCCAGAGGTTCGGCTCAGACCTCCAATGACAGTGATCCGCTCCACCCTGATTTGCAAGAGTGGTCTCCCCAAGGAAAGGACTGAGAAGACTGCGTCCAGGAAGCTGTGGGAGATGAAGCTTATGCTATTGAGCAGCTTGTGGCACTGTTCGAGCCCATGGATCAAGCCTTTCAGTCAGGGTGAATAAACTTCACCTTGAACTCTATAAGTAAATATTGATAATGTTATTGTTGCTTTTGTTGCTCTGGTTAATGGTTTAAAAATAGATAGGAGCCACTAGGCTGGAAGAAAAGGGTGCATTGACAAACAGCAAAATGGGGTGTTGCATAGGGGAACAAAGGAGGTAATGATCTAACGGTGATCTGTCACCTGTAATAGCAGAGAAGGATTATTGCATGTTGAATTCCCTGTCCCCTCAATAGACTTGCCAATCGAAAGCTAACCATCTGCAGCAGATGAGCCCCAGAATATGCTGCCAGGTGTAAAGAGCTCTACCCCAAACTTTGTAAATAACTGCTAATGCGGCTGCCTCCTTGTCATTACAAGTAGCTCCCAGTGGTATAGATAGCTCTGCTGCACAGTGTCTGAGAGCCCTAATAAGAACAAAGTGCAGGTGGCCCTTCCTCAACTAACTTCAAGAACAAAGAAGGTGGTATCTCAAAAGGGGGAAGCCGTTAAGACAAACAAAACAGATACAACTGCCAGAAGAAAAAGTATGCAATGCAAATGTATGAAAAACTGTTTGATTATGGTTGCTCTGAGCTTGATTATGATAATGCTGAAGGTGCCCTGAGAATGAGAGAGGAAGGCTTGACATTAAGCAGCATAACTGGGTCTCACACAGAAAGCCAAGAACGCTTGAGGTCATGGCAGAAAACAGTGCATGTTCACCCACTGCTTGTTTACAGTGTGGTGCAACAGCTGTGCCCAAGGGGAAAAACCCAGGAAGTGTCTAGCCAGATATTTCAAGCTCCTACCAAAAACCTCTAACACTGTTGCGGGCTTTGTGCAACCATTAAGCAATTAACCACTAGCTAGATGCAGCCTTGACATGATATGGAGCAGAGGTCTCCAGAGATGGCTCCGGTTGGTAAGAGTTGGGTGCTCTGGAATCAATGATCCACTGGTAGTCCTCTGCTAGTTAGAAATGTACACAAAATGGGCTAGTACCCCAAGAACCAATAGCCAAACAGAATAGCCTTTGCAGGGGAATGAGCATAACTTAAAGATGCTCACCATAAAAGCAAAGGAAAGTTACTGGCCCATACAGTGAATCTGGGGAGTAAGGGGGCTCTGATGTCAATTGGATAAGGGAAAGGGGAAGGGTGATAGAATCACTGCAGAAGAATATACCTTTAATGTCAATTAACCCCAGGGGGATGATTTTTAGAAATAGGGAGCACAAACAGGAAAGGGAACTCTATGAGGCAAATCAGGCAGATGTCTACTAAAATTGAAAGTGGCACACCCACTGCTTGCTCCATACTACTTTGTTAAAATGAAGGGCACCAAATCAGCACCTCTTATCTCTCTCTTCTACCCCCCCCCAGGAGGCAGGGCACAATGTACATGAAGGGAAACTGGAGATGGGATAATATTCCCTCACCTCAGGATTTAGGGACTTATCAGCAAATGGAAGACAGTTAAGAATGGTAATACATACATGGAGGGATACTAACAGTTCAAGTTCCCTCTGATGGTGGCCACCTAAGGACCCCTGGAGAAGTTAAGTTTTGAAACCCTCAGCATGACTCCCTCCCTCAAAGTGATCAGCCCTGAGGGCTGGAGAAGTGAACTGTCCCTAATCTGGGTCCAAGAGAGGGCTCTAACTCCAACATTAGAGGAGTGTTCAAGGGTTACGAGAATCAAGGGTGCAATCTCCCAACATGTCTAGGAGATATCGAATAAAGTTTGCACCCTTTACAGCAAGGTTTATGCTATGTTTTGGAAGGTTCGGTTGGTATTCCCACTGTTATAAATCAAACAAATCTTCAAAGTGTATAGATAAAGAGAAAAATGGGAAAACTATAAAGTTTAGTGACATGGTACAGGTTGAAAATGAAATGCATAAAGTAAATCCATTGTGAATGGAGAATGGGACTAGCAATTTCAAGGGTTAGTAGAATTGGCCAACACCAAGCCCCTGGAATAGCAGGTGAGACAACGCACTAAAACAACCCTAGCATGGATATAAAAATATTTATAATCGATCATTATGGATTTGACAACACCGCTGACTTTCATCTCCTGGAGTGTAAGGGGGAATGAATGATCCTATTCAAAAGAAAAACATTATGTCCAGGCTCAAGATGCTCCAAACACAAATTGTCTTTCTCCAGGAAACAAAGGTGAATAAATACAAAGCCCAAACATTTGCAAGGGATGGGTAGGGTGGGAAGTGCATTGCACAGCTGGAAAAGCAAAAAGAGGGGTCTCAATTCTGTGTCACAAACGACTGAAATGGTAGCTTGTAGAACAAAAATGTGACAAGGATGGAAGATGGGTGTTAGCAAAAGTGAACACCACTCATGGCTCTTTACTTCTATGGACTGTATATGCCTCAAATGATGACCACCCAGAATTTTTTAACTCACTTTCACAAAACATTCTGGAAATGACCAAGAACAAGCCAGATATAATTCTAGGAGGAGGCTTTACTTAACACTGGACTACAAACTAGATAGATCCAATGCTAGGCCAGAACCCCATGTTAAGTCTCTGTGAATGGTCCAGGACCTGTTGACATTGCACCAGCTATCCGACACTTGGAGGACCTTTAACCCCTCAACAAAGGTTTCACATACTACTCGGATGCTCATGAAATGGCCAGTAGGCTGGACTACTGGTTTACCTCAGCTCACCTTAACTTTGTAATAGCAGATGTAAGCAGTGCCCCAATGTACATCTCAGACCACTCACCTCTCCTGCTCAAGACATACCTTAATGTCCACAAAACAAAATCCTTTACATGGAGATAAGATCCCCTTTTGCTGCAAGAGCAGGAATTCCAAGACTAGCTGAAACAAGAAGCTACCGCCTATTTTAAGGACAACCTGGAAGGGTGTGCCTCCCCCAATATGATCTGGGAAACCTTTATGACTACCCTGACAGGTTGCATCATTGGTTACTCTGCACACCACAAGAAACTGAGGGAGCAAGAAGCCCAACAGCTAGAACAGCAGCTTAAGCAAAAAGAGGTGCAGTAGAAGACAGACACTCGCAAATTGAAAACACAGCTCTGTGTTATGAAATAATGACCCTAAGAATAAAGCTCAACACCCTGGCCACTAGAAAAGTGGAGCTACAGGTAAACAGGCTTAAACATAAGTATTGGGACCAGGGGGGAAAAAACAGGAAAGCTGTTATCCTATAGGCTAAAGAAGCAGCAGGCAGAAAGACACATTGAGAAGTTAAGGAACAGTACTGGCAATTTAGCCCCATCCCCCAAGGCCATTAATCAGGCCATGTCGGCATTCTATGAAAGTCTTTACAATTCCTGGGCATCATTTACTGAACAGAGTCTTGAGAACTTTATAGCACAAACCAAACTCCCTTCCCTATCTGAAAACCAAAGGGCAGAGCTAGATGCCCTCACTGGGGAGGAAGAGCTCTTACAGGCCATAACAACCATAGCACCACACAAATCATCGGGCTCTAATAGATACTTGGCAGATTTCTACTAGGCAATAAAACTACAAGTGGCCAAACCAACGCTCCTAATGATGAGAGAGGTGCATGATAGGGGTTCCCTGCCAGACACACTCAAAGAAGTGGTTATCACAGTTCTACCAAAAGAAGGTAAGAACCCGAGGCTCCAGGCCAGTTATAGGTCAATATCTTTGATAAATGCAGATGCACAAATCCTAGCCACAATCTTGGCAGTTCACCTGGAGAAGATCTTACCATCACTATACACCCCTCACAGGCTGGTTCGTTACAGGGTGATCCAGCGCAGACCACATTAGGGTATTGATAGCCTTGTTTCAGAGGGCAGCAGTACTCCTCTCCCTGCAGCAATGATTGCAATCGATTTTGAAAAAGCTTTTGATTCAGTAGTGTGGGAGTACTATCCAGGCTGCCTATACTGTATATCCTGGGAAAAGCCAGTACCAAGAAGTGTCATAAACTAGGAAAGTACACATATTTGAGGAATAACAAGGAATTGCCCATGAGGGTGCCCCAGTCCAATGGCCTTCCTAGGAAAAGAGGTCCATCTGTGGGTGGTAGACCTACTAGCCATAGGACAGGACATCATACATTCCTTCCAAAGCCTGCAAGATAATATGGGCTGCCTAGTCAGGCATTTGGAGGTATCTACAGGTGAGGAACCAACTTGAACAATGGAGCAAAACTTGATGCACATGCCCTACCTGTAACTTCAGGAACCGGTAAGCCAGAACCCTCCCAGTCAGGACCTGGCCTCATCTACCACTGGAAGGGTGGGTAAAATATACAAAAGCATGTGTAAAGCAGCTCCAGACCCTACTGACTATGCTAGGGAGAAGTGGCAAACTTCTCTCTGAGAACCATATCAGATGAAGACTGGTGGGATGCTGGTGGTTAGCACATCTAGCCTGTGTCGACCAAAACAGCCAGCTGATACAAAACAAAATAATGTACCATTTGTACTGTATACCAGCCAGCTGAAAACACTAGGCCTCATATCACTGTAGAACTGCTGGAGGTGTGATGCAAGGGGAGCAGATTTGCTCTGTATCCTTTGGGAATGCCATTTAATTCAACCCTTCAGGAAACAAATCACATGAGCACGCTCCCACATTATAGGGTAGATATCCTTATGTCCCTCAAACATACTTGATAGGATACAGACTAGGCGCTACAATTTGAAGATGGGGTGATGACTCGGGCAACGTGGTGAAGTATTTTTCCATGGAGAGAGTGGTGACACATGGAATAGCCTTCCTGAGGAGCTTGTGGGGTCAAAACAGTGGGAGAATTCAAGAATGCATGGGATAGACATAAGGCAATTCTAGTGGGGGTAGGATGAAGTAGGCTATTGGTTAACTGGGATCTGCACCTTATCCAACAGGTAGGAAATGGCAGACTGGGGTGACCAAGTGGTCCTTATCTGCCATCAAAGTCTATGTTTCTATGTTAGAACTCCCATTCACTTCATTGACGTGAAATGTCTCATGGAGGTCTCAGTGGAAGCCAAAAGGTTCTTACTAAGAAGATGGAGAATTACAAAGGTTCCCAACACTCAGGAATGGTTTAAGACTTTAGAAGGGCTTGTAATGAATGTACAGTTAACATACAAAATTCAAGCCAGACTACAAGAGTTTCATCAGCTATGGGTCCCATATTTGATATATCAAACAAAAAGCCAGCCCACAGATAGCAGCCACCAGCAAAGACCTCTTGAAACCCCCATAGGTTTCTGGCAGGCACGGGGTTTAAAAGTTATTCTAGAGCCTAGTGAGCAACAGAACTGCTGAGGTAGTGCCACCCCCCCCCATTACTGTCTGCAAAAATAGGAAATGAAATAGATGGTAATCCCCAGAATGATAGTACAGGTGATAAGAAATAAGTTCAATCATGTTTACACAACTGGATGAGATGTATGCTTGTGTGACTTCAATATATCGTGGCTGTTCAACTCTCTATCCATGGGTTGTGCCACCCTGTAGGGGTACAATGCAAGGACCCTAGCTGAGGGTTCCCTCCCCATAGGTACCACAGGAATAATTATCTTTGCTAAAGGTAGCTTAGAAAGAAGCCCACAGGAAAGAGATGAGCCACTGGAGAAGGAGGGTGGATGGTGGGCAATGAGAAATGAATCCTGGAACAGTCCAGGAGAGTGGCCTTTTAAGGCCTGATGGAGGAGTGACATAGTTGATCCCTATTGAACCTCAGGCTTAAAACCTTCCCATTAAGTTGTGCTTACACAACTGGATGAGATGTAGCTTGTGTGACTTTGATATGTTGTGGATGTTCACCTCTCTATCTGTGGGATATACCACCCTGTAGGGATATGTCTCAAGGAACCCTAGCAGAGGGTTCCCCCCTATAGGTGCCATGGGAATAATTCTCTTGGCTAAAGTTAGTTTAGGAAGAAGCCCAAAAGGAATACCCAAAAGGGTGTTGAGCATTGAAGAGGCAAGAAATCAAAAGATATCTAGACCAGAAATAAATGTGACAGACATAGATAGGCAGGACAGGACAATGAACGGAAGGAAATCTGACAAGATGAAGAAGGGCAGACTTCCTAAGGAGAGAGGGAACAGCCGGGGTCACCATCCGACTCCATCCAACAGCGGAACCTAACTAAGGAACCTATGAAAGCACCAACCCTGACTATATTATGACCACTGGCATGGAGCAAAGGGAAAAAAACCCTCTGAAGAGGAAACCTATGGGGATCCAAGGCCTAGGTCACCTTCCCTTGAGGCTGAAGGGCATTTTGATTAGGGACAGCACTGCTATAGCAATTTAAAGTCGAGATCAAGGAAGTAGAAAAGTCCAGTGTTAGAAGAAGCTCTCACTCTGTCCTTCTAAATGAACAGCTGTTGAGGGACGTGAGTGATGTCTCCACAACTAGATGCTCAAAAGCAAGAGAGGAAGTACGATGATGGAAAGAAGCCTGGAAGGCCTGAATGGTTTATGGTGAGATATGAAATGAATGATGCACGATGATGGAGAGAAGCCTGCCAGCCCAAGCAAAGGGGCAATAGACACAAAGGCGTTCCGAATGGAGAGCAGGTCAAGTTGAGGAGGCAGTATAGCACACTGGTTTAAGGCTCTGAGCTGCAAACCTGACCTGCATTTGAATCCCACAGCCTACTTGCATACTGTGTCACCCTGAACAAGTCACTTAACTTCCTTGTGCTCCCAGGTCGCACCTGTAAACAAGCTTTCAGCTTAGTGTGTCTCTCCTGGTTAAATAACCAAAAAAAAAAAAAAGTGGCATGGACCTGAGAGGGTTATGCCCAAGTAGTCAATGAGAAGAAGTAGACCCACATAGAGGTCGGATGGACGAGGGATACCCAGATTCAGTCATGAGAAGACCGATGGTGATAATAACCGCAGGAGTGCATCAGTTCAATGAGGTAGCATGAGACCTGATGAGAGGTATGCTTGATTAATTGATGTGAATGAGTGGACCCTGAGGTCAGACTAAGTGAAGGAGAACCATACTCAGGTACCTAGATACCAGACAGACTAAGGTAAGAGGAGAAAACGAATATGGAAGGCGATGGCAGGAAAGAAAAAAACTCCAAAAGAAAGCAAAGGTCAGAGAAAGAGTGGAATGGAGGGCAGAGGGAATGGGAGGAGGAGGGCAACAAGTGCAGTCAACAGGGGCAGGCACTCCTGATACAGCAGACAGAGGTAGAGAGAAGGATCAACTCAAGTGACCGAGGCCGATAAAGGAACAGGTTGGCAGACCTTTCAACTGCTATGCATGTCGCATAGTGCTATGAGTGCACACACAAAGTACTCTTGCTTAGAAATGACTGGAAGGGAGCCAGCAGCCAAAGCTGGGCCGATGAGAAGGGCAGTAAAATATAGAGCTGGAAACAGCAGAAATGAGCATGACTAAAAACTGTCAGAGAGGAACATCACATCCAGAAATGCAGCCAAAAGGGAGCTGCAGGGAGGTGATGGTACCCCCAGCAGTAGGCAAGGCAGCTAACAAACAATCATTCCAAACACTGGCAGCCCCAACTGACATGGCAGAGGCATGGGCAGAATAGTCAAAATACCATGAATGCAGGGAAGGGATGCATCAGGAGATGAATGAATCGAGGAAGGTGAAGGTATGGTAAACAGGAGGAGCCAGGAGTGGGCAGTGGAAGGAGCGAAAACACAGAAACATCACAGTGTATACACAAGTCTAGGTAGCCAGCAGGGTCCCCAAGGTGTCTGACATAGAGCAAGAGTATGAGCAATCACAGGGCAGGCAGGGATTAAACTGGAAACAGCAGTGTGATAGATTGAGGAAACATACACAGCCCCAATGAAAAAAATGGAGTTCGGCGGGTCTGAAATTCGGTGATCTGGGTTGGTGGCTACCGAGTAGGTGGGTCCACCATATGAGAGCCAAGAGCAATGCTTAGAGGATTGACTGCCTTGCTGCACCAGAAGGGCCCTAAAGGTACGGAAGATGTACAGAACATGTCAGGTCAGAAGGAGCACAGCGAATGTGATGGCTACTAGGAGGTCCCAAAAAGTAGCAGGAGAGAGGAGTAGTAATGATCAGGAGACAACCAGGGAAGAAAGGAGATAACAAGAGGAAGGGGGAGAACAGCAGAAGTGGGAGACAGGACTGGGCAGCCATGAGAAGCAGCAGGAGAAACAGACCAAAAGGAGAGGGGAAAGCAGAAGCGAGAGATGGGAGAGGTGTGGGGGTGGCCAGAGGCATAAGAGAAACTGAACGAGGAGAGCAAGAGAAGGATGAGCCAACACAGCCTCTGACGGCAACGAGAAATGAATCCTGGAACAGTCCAAGAGGAGTGACCTTTTAAGGCCTGATGGGAGAGTGATGTAGTTGCTCTACCCATTGAACCTCAGGCTTAAAGCCTTCCCAATACCTCAGAATTAAGAAAATACCTGCAAAGTCAACATAAGATTATGTACTGTGTCCTTGATCTCTGTTTGGTACATTATTCGAACTGTACCCAAATGTGATATATAATGTAGTGTAATAGGTAATATAAAGGTTTCAACAAAAAGATTAACTGCAAAAAAAATTTCAGCATTGCCTGCTTATGAACCCACCTCATGAACAAGGTCACAGAAAATGTTCAGCTCCTGCCCAAAAAGCGATTTTGTGCAGGGACCGCAAAATCACCTTTTTAATTTGAAAAAAAAACCATTTTGGCCAGGATTTGAAAAATGACAGCTCTCACATTCATGAAATGCTGTAAAGATATGGCTATGTATTAATTTGGTGTAAAAATATTGAAAATTACCAACTTTACGAGCCTGCATTCTCAAAATTCAATGCAGGCTTATAAGCTTGTTGTTTTTAAACATTTGTACACCAAATTTTCAACATAGCCTTTGTATGACCCCACCTCATGAACAAGGTCTTAGAAAATTCTCAGCTCCTGCCTGAAAGGTGATTTTGCACAGGGACAGCAAAATCACCTTTTGGGACAGATTTGCCAAATGTGAGTGCAGTGGTAGCCTGTGATGATGGCAACTGCGATTGAGCGTTTTCAAAAAGGATAGCTCCATCACGGCACCTGTGCACACGGCTATCAGGCAGGGAGGGTGACAGGTTAGGAGGGGTCAGTGAATATAGCAACAGGATGTTGCTATTTATACACTTGTGTGGGGGGACCACACCATGTGACGGGCAGAAGGGGAGGGAGGGTTTGTAGAGTGTAGTGCGACAGTGGGCTGCTGAGCTAGCCACGTGGCATAGTTGGTTGGTGGCAGGCTAGGGTTAGCAGCGTGCCGGGTTCGGTTCTGGGCACATGCTAGTTTTTTCCGCTGGTCCAGGAATTTTTTTGGGGGCTTTTGCACCCCTGACATGACCCTCCTGGAGTTAAGAATCCTTTAGTAGAGGGGTGCAGGGGGCACTCGGTGATGTACACTCACCCTAAAGGTGATCACCTTTCTGTGATCACCGTTATGACATGGAACCGAGTGCAAATGTTCATGAGGTAGGGTCCCAAAATAGGCGTGTTGAAAATCTGGGCCATAAATATGCAGAAATTCCCATATTATGCCAGTGAGTTCAAATACCCATTGAAATACATTGAAGTGCATATCTGTTTCTTCAGTTTGCGGTCCTGCTTTGAAAAGTGAAGACATGTCTGACATCCAGGCAGGATTATGGCGTTGGACTCCCAATCAGTAAGTCAGGGTTTGGGGTGGTGGGGTGGTGGGTGCTGACTGGGAAGATCAGGTGGGGAAGTCTAATGGCCACAAAAGACAATGATGGATTTTTTACAGTTTAAAAAAATGAGCAAAATTCCTGCACTTGAGGATTGGGCACCCCAAGTGTAACTAGTATGTTTCTTGAGGAGGGGAGTGGGGTGGTGGGTGCTGAGAGGGAGGGAGAAGTGGAGAAATATCTTTAAAACATACAAAATAAACAGAATGCCTAATCTGGACACTGGGGGACTGGGCACCCCTACTGTCACTCATGTGTTTCTTGGGGGGTTGGAGTGGTGAATGTTGAGAGGGAGTGTCAGGTCGGGGGATATCTATAGTTGAAACTGTTTATTTTCAGTGGTCATAGCAGAACACTGTACACTCTGCTGTGACCAAGATGGTCGCCGCAGTACACTGCATGCACTCGTGGTCGTACATGCGAAGTAGGGTGAGGAGGTCTTCTTTGTTATGGTGGAGTGTACATTGTTCAGCCATGACTGCCAAAAAGAAACAGTTTAAACTATAGATATCTCCTCACCCGAGCCTCCCTGTCAGCAACCACAGCCCACACACCTCCCAGAAACATACGAAAGTGATACTCAAGTGCCCAATCTCCCAGTATCCTGATCAACACTGCCAATAAAACAAAAATTGTGCAGTGCAAGTGGAGTGCTCCAAAGACGTGGTGGCAACTGTAGTTTAAGTATGGCATGTTTTCATTCAAAAATGCACGGAATGCGGGAGTCCTGTTTTGAAAGCAAAGAGGTCTGCAGGGCTCTGCCCACTGCAGCCCTAAAAACTAATTAGAACTTACTTGGGAGACAGACACAGGCTGAGCAGGCAGCATACAGTTTGTTTCATCTTTTAGTACCATGAAAATTTTGTCACAAGTGTTTGTGTTGTCCAGCCTGCAGAAACTTCACCCAGGTAGTAAATGAATTTCTATTACCACCACACCAGACAGTTATTACTTCACTAAACCATAGCATCTATTGCTAGTTGGTATCAAGGAGACCAGATTGCCAGTTCATATCACCTCAATACAGAAAGGACATTGAGGCAGTTGGGATCTGCATCTCCAAGTGTGTCCTGACCAGTGACTTGCAAAGTAATACAATTAATTCCTCTGCTTTCAGGTTTGCCTCTTTGATGCATCCCTAGCATTTATGACACCGCTAGTCCTGCTTCAGCCTTTGTCTATTATGATCCCCAGGTTCTTTTCCTCCTTACTGCAGTAAGTCAAGAACCAAGGCATGTTACAAATGAACTGTGCTGGGGGGGCAGAGTCAACCACCACAGCAGGAAGACATTCTTCTCTGTGGCTCTCCTTCGTGGAAAAAATTGCCCCTTTATTTTTCTTTCAGTATGTCCAGCAGTACTTCTGTAGTGGACAGTGTTCCCAATATTAAGAGTGAATCTGGTGGGTTTCAACCATGCGGAACCAAAATAAAATGCAGCTTTTGATCTCTCAGTCAATCCTGAACCTACTCTGAGGGATGTCCTGTGGGTGACTGCATCTTTGGAGGTACAAGTGGTAGTGCCGGATGGCAAAGTGCAGGATTTCAATACTCGGTTGAGTGCCTGCAAAACACAATTGCAGCAGGCAGGATCTGAGGCTTAAGGATGCAGCAACTTCAGTGCTGCAATCTGCTGCTACTTCTGTGGGCTCATAAAGTAGAACATAGTCCTGCAGTTTCAACTGGACACCCTAGAAATTAGGCAAGGACCTCCAACCTGTGTAATCTGGATCTCACTGACACGTAGAGGATGTGGGGGCATTCACAGGGCAATGGCTCCAAATTACATTACAATTAGAAGCTGCACGTGTTGTGCATCAAGCATACTGCAATAGCAAATGGAGACAGCAGGAGGATGATTCAGCTTTGTGGACCTTACTAGTGGTTCTTGATGGCCCCCATGAAAGGGACAGAGTCTTCAATGCAGAAAAGGCTTATAACCCTGGAAGACAACACTGAAATATCTATCTTTTCAGACCTCAGCTTTGCAACTAGAGACCTCTGGAGGGCATTTGATGCTTTGCAGACCATCTGAAAGCTTTTGGTAATTTGTATACTCTTCAATATCTGGCCCATCTTAAAATAATTTATGCTGGCAAACAGTATTTATTCCAGGACCCCAAAAAGTCAGTACTCTGGTGAATTGAATAAAACTGATTTTAGGTTGCATACAGTGCAGTCCAACCAGGATTAGGACTATCATTTATATATTAAAACTGTGAGTCAGGGGGGTGGTATTGTGGTGGTGCTGACTCTAGAATGCTATATGCATTGGCATGGTACATCCTGCTATCCCATTTTACATAAAATATGTTTTCCTCTTTAAATGTTTGAGACCTTGGTACAAAATGGTGTAGAATGCATGGCCACACACCAGTGCTGATTTCTCTCTGTCCTCCCCACCTTCTCTTTCTCCAGTCGGCTGGTTAGTGGCCTGGAGACAACTGCACTGTTACACAACGCTACACCTGGGACCAGCTTGCACAATACATTGAGAAACTGTTTTGTGTTTTAAAGACTTTCCAGTTATTAACCTGTTGACTCTTCAAGTTTGCTCAAGTTCTTTCATGTTTGATCCAAGCACAGTCTGGCTATCAGAACCCCACAGCTAATAGATTCTGTTCTGGATTTTTATTGACTGTTGCTGTTAGATTGTGATAACATTTGATGTACCCTGGAGACCACTGATAAGAATATTCTATGTTGGGATGGGAGCATTGATATGTGTTTCCAGTTGAGCTGTTATAACTACAGCAACAGTTTATTATGATGCTGGAGTACTATAGGAGGGGAGGAGTGAAGGAAGGAAGAAATAACTTCCATTTATGTGTTCCATATTTGTAGAAGTAATGAGATCCAATGATTGTGTATAGGCAGCCTGAGACTCTGAGTGTATGTTATTAAATAACCAATCCTCTTCGTGACTAGAGTGTGGTGGTACATGTTATCAAAACCTTAGATTTGTCTAACCTAATCCCCTTCAGATGTTAGGATACACTTAGCAATTGCTATAAAGTACCCTACTGAATCATTGCAGACATGTGCTTATTATAAACAAGGTTTACTGCATATGTATCATATTTTAAGTTGATCTTTAAAAAGAAATTTAAAACATTTACAGAACAAATCAGCTGTGTTGAGATTTAGGTTTGGGAACTGTTGGATGATTGTAATCAAAGCTACTGCAAAATCTGCCCACACATGTCTGCATGCTGGTATGTGACAGGAGCTAGACCTGTTTAAGTCAGGTACCATACACTAAAGGAGGAGTGAACAGTGGAACCAGGAGAATGAGAAGGTACTGGGTGCTTTTAATTCCACATAAATTTTGCTTCTGTGAGGAGAGGTTCATACTGCTGCCTACCTGTGAAGGTGTATAATAAAGTGAGAGTGTCCCTGTAGTGTTTAGAGATTACCAATAGAAATGTGCCTTGAAGTGTTCAGGATTAATATGTATGCCAATCTCACCTCTTGAGAAACAGAAGGTTACTACCTCACAACCCAAGTGCAGAGTTGAAAGACACACTTTGTCTTGTTGCTAGTCTCACTGTGGATGCCAGCCTTTGTCATTTGAAGCCACATGTCATGGCCCATAACAGGTAGGGGATTCCATGTATCATTCCTATGCCTAGGCTCAGAATTGGACAGAAGGTATCATGAGGGACAATTGTATATCGATTGTACAACATCCAATGAATGATTCCATCTAAAGACCAGTCAATACAAACTATAAGTAAAGTTCTTCTTATTTCATTGCTAGTTGAGGTTTTTGGGTTGTTCTAGACTTTCTTAATGCAGTGAACAGTGACTGGATGGTGCAGCAAGATGCACTGAAAATTGAAAGGTAAAATGGCAGTTGTTGTTTAATTAAGCAATAATTCATGACAGGGTGTGGGTTATACTGGAATTTACCCACAGGTGGTGTGGTGCGTCATGAGGACGCAGGCTGAGAGATGAAAACTACACCAGAAGTGGGTAACTCCCAGCACAACCCACCATCTGAAGTGGATTATTGCGATTATACAATTAATCATAAATAATGGTTTAAAAACAATTCAAAAGCTTCTTTTTTTTAAATAAATATTCTTTTTTATTGATTTGTAGTGTAATATCTATCCTCTATATTAAATAGTCCTCTGTTGCTAGGTAGAAAAATGGTTGTTGGAGACAGCCCCCCCCCACCAAGATACACACTAATAGTAGGATGCTTCTTTTTTTGTTTCGTTTTTTCCTCTGTAATTTTACCTCTCCATATGTTCTGCTGCCAAATAGAATGGCAGGCAGTCAGTCTGTGTTTTCCTTTATACTTCCAGTCTGCATCTCTCTTTCTTATTTAAAAAAATTATATGTTTTAGTAGCCAGTGTGTGTGTGTGTGTGTGTGTGTGTATGTGTGTATGTGTGTATGAGCTGGGTGAAAATGGAGCAAACTGATGACTTGGTAGCAGTCACACGTAACATGATAGAGAGGGGAGGTAAGAGTTTTTCCTTTCATTCCCTTTTTTAATTTTTGTTATAAATTAATGTTAATTTATTCAAACCTGGCATGTTACTCCCTGAATAAAGAGGTGGACTGTATCTCCTCAATTGAGTCTCTAGGAACCCAGTTGCAATCCTTAGAGAGTGAGGGAGATGAGAGCTTTCCTTTTCTTTCTTTTACTAAAAATTGTGTTCATCCAGGCAAGTATGCTGCTCCCAAACTGAACTAGATGCTGACAGTACAGACATCAAGAAGTGTGGTTTGAAAGGTCAGCTACACTACTGTGTGAGTCGGGGGTTGTGAGCAGTGTTATTGGTTTCTGTGAAAAGTAAGCAAGGATCAGAAATGTAAGGTATGGGGCAGGATTTTCAAAAGGGTTGGACATTGGCACAAATGTATTCTGCATCTGCATCTATTTTCTTGCATCCAGGCAACCCTGCTGCTATTTCAGAAGTTTCACCTGTTTACGACAATAGGTCTCAATTTGTGGCAAAAAAAAAAGATGCAATTGCATCAAATTTGGACACAAGTGTAGTTCCATCTCTTTTTGGACACAGTTGTGTCTGTTTTTGAATGAAAACTGGATGCCGTTATGCCATCTAATGGATGGTCTAACAGGTTTGGATGTATTTTTGCTATGAAAATAGCAGCAGATGCAGATTGAGCAGATCTTTTGAAAATCCCCACCTTGGTGTTTTAAAACACTTTAGTAGCATGCTGTTGGTGTTTCGTGGCTGTTTTGTATGCTACAATGATTTGACTTTCAGAAATATTTTTGAAAATCTCCACCTTGGGGGCATGGCTTAGCACCAGACATGGAGCAGACAATGACATGTGGTAAAATAGCTATCAATAAGAGATTCAACATATTTAATTAAAATCGGCAATTCTATACATCTTTCCAAAGCAGAAATAGTGGAAATCACTTACTGCAAGCTATGGAGATTTGACTGTGGGAAAGCCAAGAAGTGCAGCACCTTTGGGGAATTTTTTGCCCCCCCCCAAAAAAAACTAAACCTTAAGTCACTGTGCCACCCAGCCATGTTGCAGCCTCTGGATCAGTGGAAATGGTGGCTAATGAAGTCACCCTACTAACACTAAATACCACTCTGGAGCAACTGGTATGTACCGTTCAGGATATAAATTGGAAATTGGATGATTTGACTTCTTGGTTCAGGCAGCTGAAGACCAGAATGGACTCAACTGAACAGGCCATGCAAAACACCAAAGGCTCCTTCCTCAAAATTCCAGACACAGCCACTGGCCTGGTATGGGAGAACATGTTATTTCATCAGCACCTTGAACATCCTTGAAAACTAAGCCAGAGAAAAATCTTTGCATTGTGGGACTTACTGAATTAGTAGGGAAGACCACTTGATTTACATCAACGTTCCTACCCCAAGTTCTGGGAATGTCAGAGTCTGATCCACCATTCACGATTGAAAAGCCTACTATCTCCGCATCATGATCTAGCTGACCCTACCTACCCTCACATATTCATGGTGGTCCTGACCAGAAGAGGTGATAGGGACAGACCTCATCTATTGCCTACAGATTATAAACCCTCAGATGGAGGGATGCCATTCACATTTCCAGACTTGGCTTATAGCTAGCACCTACAGAGAAAGACATTGGATAAAGTAAGGAGTATATTGAAACAACACGAAAAACAACACCAGTTGCTTCTATAAGCAAAGCTCCATATCCTGTGGAATGGGCAAGTGCACATTTTCAATTATCTGAAGGATGCAGCACGGAGAGTGCAAAAACTTGAACAGGAGCTGATACAGCATGAAAGAGTAGAAACTGTGGAAGATGAGTAGTGTCTCCTTCTATTGTTGCTTGGGACTTTGTTCTTTAGAGAAAGTTTTTTGAGTCATTAAGAAATGTTGACTCTACCATTGGTTTGTCAGGTTTTCCAAACTCGTTCCGTTTATCTGCATAAGGTGTAATGTTATGATACACTGTCTCTGTGTTAATAATCCTTTTCTTTTGTAGGTCTGGAATTTCTGGTGAACTGCAATCAAATTAACTGATCTGAACTTTCAATGACTCCTGATTTATAAAATTGGACTACCTATCACCACTGCCTTATGCCTTAACATATCTCATACCTTAAAGAGCTGGTGACAAGTTCAGGAGAACTTTAATAAAACCTAATATTTAGACACAGTCCAGCTTGTATTTCCCATTAGTGCTGTATTCTCCTCCCCATTATTTATTACTGAGGTCATCCGTGTAAAAACAGGAACTTTGCTCCTGATGCATTCATCAATTCCTGCAGCTTTCTCCCTACCAGAAGTCACAGAGCACTGCTTGTGATATCACAGTTACTCCTATGGCAACAGATTGTGATGTCACAACAGAGGACTATGTCTAGAAGTAGGGAATAAGATATAAAAGCAAATGGACTCTAAAGGAACTCTAAGGGATAAAGCTCATATATTCATGCAAATTTCTTAGTAATAAATAATGGGGAAGGAGAAAATATGAAATATAAATGGAAAGCAGGCAGCACTGTACCTAATTATTATGTTTTTTAAAGTTTTCTTTGAGGCATCAGTAGCTCATTAATACATCATAATGTAGCCTCCTCCCCAATGTGGGACTTGCCTTAATTCACCTGCCATTGTCCCATCCACCAGCTCTCACCAGTCCCAGTCTTGGTTGCTGCTATGTAACTCCTGCCAGCCCTGATCTAGTTCTTATGAAGGGGGACCAGCGGAGAGAACAAAAGGTGAAACTGGCCATTGGGCCATTCTCAGGATGCTGCACTGCAATGTGTGTGCATCTATGTAGGATGCCTGCATGATGTGCGAGCTGGCTGTAGCCAGCTCATATGTTTGAACGCGCTAAACTGCTCTCTATGTAAAAGCCACTCTTGTGGCTATGAGTGTTGCCTCTGTGTGTGTGCTCTGGCCCAGGGACTCCAGAACACAAGTGGGATCTGGAGGGATACAGGGGAGCAAAAGAAATAAAACTTTGTTAAAGCGTTCTTAAGCTCCACTATTAAAATGAGGGAGCTGTTACTTTAAGAGCAATCGAGGCTGCTATATAAATCAATAGCTCTGCCTCTCACCTGGGGGAGGTGTCAGCACTACAGCACTAGCAACAGGCAGGGGGACACTCTATAAAGCCACACTCTGACACTGGATGACAAGGCAAAGGGGCTGCTAACAGAATGTGCGAGCAATTTAATTATTAAAACAATATTGTTGGCTGCAAAGGAACTTAAAAGTTGGGGTATTTTATAAACTGTGTAAAGCAGCCATACTTGTTGCCTTTGACCCCCAGCCAGACAATCATGATTCAAGAAGCCCAAGTAGCTGCAGCTATGGGACATGGGAAGGGGAAAAGTATTATGTTCTTAGTGCCCAAAAGGGCCATCCAATCAGGTGTCAAAGGGTCTCATCCATATTAATTTTAAGAATAAATAGCTGTAAAAACCACTAGGAAGCTGCCATTCTCTCTTCAGACCCCAGGGACAGTTACAACTGGGGCAGTTCTCCAGAAGCTCTCCTCATGTGAGGAGGGCATACAGCCAGTGAACAGAGCAAGGGCTTCCATTGCCAAAGACTGAGAGTCTGCCTAACTGCCCACCAACTGGTAGCCTCTGAGTGAGAGTGTCCAGAGCATTTGGGGATGACTTTCAGGACACTTGCCCTGAGTGGGTGCTCTGCCGCAAGCTGAACGGCCCTGAACCAAGCAGGCCGTGAACCTCCATCTGCCTGCCTACCCAGACTCAGGACACTTGCCCTAAGTGGGTGTTCTGTTGCAAGTGGAATGGCCATGAACTGAGCTGGCCGCGAACCTCCATCTGCACCCCCACCCAGACTCAGGTACGGCCTTAGACAACCATGGAAGCCCGCTCTCCCTATACTGAACCAAAGTCAGCAGCCCTAGCCTGGACTCACCTCCTCATTGGTCAACACCAGTCCTTGCTGTCTCCTTATTGGCTCATCTTATCTCCCTTGTTTCAGCACTCCTTTTCAAATTGGAACTTCGATTTTAAACTAAATTTCTCCTGTTTTTTGCCTTGCATAGCTTGCTAACCCATATAATTTTTACCACCTGCCCACCCCGGCCCTGACTGCTATTAAATAGGCTTTGGCTCCACCCACAAGCTCCACTCCTAACTTGTTACTGCGTACAGTCCTCCCCTTAGAGGGAACTGTTCCAAACTCTTTTTCCTTCCTCCATACCCTCTTTTCTCTGTCAAACAGTCTCATACTGAAGGCAACCCCTCCTCAAAAATGCTAACCCTGTACTTCTTTCTTCCCCCCTTCTTGGTGCTGTCCTTCATCTCCCCTTTCCCCACTTTGCCCTGCAACAACCTTCCCCCTCTGCTACCTCTACCTTCTTCATCCTTGCAGTCACCCCCTCTGACCCTTTTGAATTATGGTCCTATTTTTCCCTTTTCCCTCCTGCCTCTCTTTTTTCTCTTCCAAATCACTATGCCTATCTTCAGCATCTTATCTCCTTCTCTCCTACTCTCCCCCATCCTCATCCTCCCAGATATCCCACTTTCAGTACAAGAGTCCTAAATTACAGTGCTTCATCCTTGCCCTCCTCCTTCTCATCTGGCAACATCCATCCCTACCCTGGCCCCCTCCTTTCACCCCCCTCGGCTATTCTCCCCAACTCCACTACATCTAACTCCACAGTCCCTATGATTATCCCCAATGGGTTGAAGCTTCTTCACCTAAACATTAACAGACTGTTACCTAAAACTGACCTCATCCAAACTCTCGTGGTATCAAACACTCCAGAAATTTTAATAACTGAGACCTGGCTCAAACAAAGCATCCTGGACAATGCCATTGCCATCCCTGGGTTTTCCCTCTCCAGATAAGACCAGATAGGTCGGGTAGGAAGAGGAGTAACCATGTATATCCTGTGCTCATTGCAATCTACAATGATACTATCTTCTTCTGTCCCAGCTACTTACGAGGCCCTTGTCACCCATATTACTCTTCCTTACACAGTCCCTATTTTTGTAGCTGGTATCTACTGTCACCCAAGCATCCCACCATCGGTTGCGATAGAACTCTTATCCTCCATCACCTCTGCCTCCCAATCTGAAGAACTGTTTATACTGAGTGATCTGAATCTAAATTGGTTGTCTCCCCAGTCGACTAAGCTACAGAATGACATTGCTTCACTAAATCTCACCCAGCTTATACTTGAGCCCTTGTCCAAATCATGTAAGCAATGATACCCGACAGGGTGGGCATTATGGGAAATACCGGACCGCCCAGGGCGTGCCAGAGGCCGCGCGCAGGCGGGCCGGCCTGGAAGGTCTGGTATTTCCTAGTCCCACCCTGGAGGTGTGTTATTGTATAAAATAGCCATGTAACTACATCTTTGTGATAAATGAAGAAAATAAAGAAATGAGTGTGAAACTGTTCAAAACACTGTTGAAAACAGTGTTCATTGACAAAGTAGTGCACCAGCTGTTCTAGGTGCTGTTACTACTCCCTGCAGTGCTGTTCTGATTTCCTGAACCCTCCCCCCACACACACACACAGGCAGATTTTGGACTTCTTGAAGAAGGAGTAATGGAAAGGGAATGGAGAGCGGCAGTGGGAGGAGCTTTGACTGAAGGAACGAGTAATGAAAGGGAATGGAGAGTGGCAGCGGGAGGAGCTTTGACTGAAGCGGTAATGTGTGTGTTGTTTTTTTTAAGAATGCCGCGTGCTGGATGAAGCTGACACGAATGTCGGCTTCGGGAGTACAGATTGCAAGAACGGCAGTCAGGAGACTGGTGTTGTGTGTTTTCAGTCTTTTGACCGCAAAATTACAGGACTCCAGTCTTCCTTTTTATTTATTTATTGTCTGCCGTTGAGGGAAAGTGGGGGGTGGGGGGATACTTGTCTCTAGCTAAGCGAGAGGAAAACATGGCGGTGATTTTAAATTTCTTAGCTGCCTTCAGCCAATGAAGAAGTAGGCTGGGCAGCAGGGTACATTGTAAAATGGATTTTGGTGGCACTTGTTTTTAGCTGGGCATCTATTGAGAAATAAATGCCCAGCTTAGAGGCAGTGTCAGCAATCAGATGTGAGAATTCCTTCTTGCCATTTTATAAAGAACATTAAACCATACCCAGCTTGACTGGGCACTTACTTCACATCCACACCGCATAATCATGTGGGGTATCCTCCCTGATGCCCTCAGTGGCCACAACCCAATTTTCATGGTTCGCAAGGTCCATCGCCCCAAACCCCCTCCTACAATCATTCAGCTTCACTCCCTTAAATCCCTAGATCTTGCCCCACTCAAATCCATGCTTGCCTCTACAGACTGGGCCCCCCCGTCCTCAGCCACTTCCGTCAACCAAGCCCTTGACTACTTTAAGGATAAATTCATCCCCACTTGGAACATATTTACTCCCTTCAAGAAGATCAGAGTCCATGGGATACACCTACCCCGGATCACTCTGGAATTATTGGCTGGCTTCAGGCATCGTGACCGGGCATGGAAAAAACACAAATCTACAAAACACCCCAGCAACTATGCCTTGTACAGGATGCTACACAACTCTTGCACTAAAGCTACCAGACTGGCTAAGTGTGAATATTTCAAATCCTCATTTCTCACAAACATAAACTCCCCATCCATATTCTGGAGGGTGGTCCACACCCTATTCTCTCCTCCCTCTCACTCCTCCCCCTCAGTTCTCAAAATAAATAACTCCTTGGTATCTGACCCTTACTTGGTGGCCAATGAATTTAATGCCTACTACACCTCTTGAGCCTCATCACTCCTATGCTCCCTCCCTCCACAATCAACTTCTACCTCAAGCCCCTCACCACATCCTTCATCTGCCTCTCCCCCTTTCTCCTTCTCTACCGTCTACCCTGATGAAGTTTTAAACACCCTCCTCTTCCTTAACCCCTCAAAAGAGTCCACTCCAGATGATCTTGGTCCTAAACTTCTCTATCTTTCTTCTCCTGCTGTTGTTTATCCTATCTCTTTAATCTTAAACCTCTCTTTTACATCTACTCAAGTTCCATCCTCCTGAAAACATGCTGTTGTCCTTCCTCTCCCCAAAGGAGGCAACCCCCTCTGCTCCTGGTAATTATCGCCATATCTGTCTCCTTCCTACCCTTGGTAAATTCCAGGAATACCTGGTTCTCTCCCAACTCTCCTCCTTCCTCACTAATTCCTCCTTCTTCACCCCATTCCAATCTGGTTTTCAGAAGAACCACTCGACAACCACCTCCCTCCTTAGGCTCTCTGATTCCGTCCTTGCTGGGATGGACGATAGCCTGATCATCTCAGCTATCTTTGTTGACCTAGCCAAAGCTTTCAACACTGTCTCCCATACTTTGCTCTTTGACTCCCTCTCTGCAGCAGGCCATGCTTTGTCTGCTACTAACTGGTTTAAATCCTACCTCATTGGCAGGACCCAACTGGTAAACATTTTCAACTCCAGCTCCCCTCCTTTCCCCTATCAATGCTGGAGTCCCACATGGCTCAGAACTTAGTCCGCTGCTTTTCTCCATCTTCCTAAATGACCTTTCCACTGCCTGTTCCACCTCCTCCATCCACATGTATTCAAGTTCAAGTTCAAGTTTATTGCAGGAAAACTCCATTGAGCAAGCTCATTCACAAGGAGGTCCTGTGACATAAACACTTAAAGTACAAACACAGATAGGTAATAACAGTATATACATGAAATGCCGTTACATGATACAGGCTGGATATACATACAAAAGGTACCAATAGGGTGACACGGGTGTGTTAAACATTGGTATGAGACAGGAAGCGACTTACAGGTTGCATACTGATAAATGAAACATGATGACTGGTGTGTGCAATACATATACAGTATTTTGCAGCTAGAACAAACAACAGTCTACAACTGATATGGGGGAGGTGATTTGATAGAGTAGCAGTGGAGCGTAAGCAAAGATAAAGCCAGGAGTAGAAGGGAAGGGAAGGAAAGCAGTTAATATGACAAATCAATTATACCGTAGACTACGTCACAGTAGTCAAAGATGGAAGTATCATTTTCTGAATAGGTTGTGCCTCACAGTCAGCAGGATGCTGATGATAGTGTCTTGTACTGCTCCAGTGAAAACCCTGCTACTGTGGAAACCAGCTTACTGCATAACTTCAATCAAGTTCAGCTCTGGTTTGACTCCCATCAGCTCTTCCTTAATGCTAAGAAGACAATCTCTGTGACCTTTGGCACCAGGCAGAGACTCTCAAGGCTTACCAGCCTGCCCTCTTTCCTCATCCTCGATGGGACAACCATTGAGGACACATCCTCGTTTAGATATCTTGGTGGTTGGTGGGACCAGCATCTCAACTTCTCTGTGCATAATGACACCATCCTGAAAAAACTGCACCCCAAGCTTGTTGCCCTATACAGGAATCATAGTTGCATCCTGCTGACTGTGAGGCACAACCTTATTCAGAAAATGATACTCTCCATCTTTGACTACTGTGACGTAGTCTACGGTGCTGCTCCCAACTCTTCCCTGACCAAACTGGACACTCTTTTTAACTCCTTATGCCACTTTGCCCTTGATTTTCCCTCTTGTATCCATCACTGTGAACTCAATCGTTCCCTTGCCTTCCCTCCACTATCAAACAGGCACCTCTCACACTGTATCAAAATAACCTCCAAATTCTGGCTTGGAGAACTCCCTCCCTCACATCCTCTCTCTCTCTCCTCCTCCTCCTCCATCTTCCCATTCCTCAGATCTAGCAACATCGCATTGATGGTCACACGAAGGTCAACCCCCATTGGCCGGACTGGCTGTGCCCATTGCTTCCCTAAAATCTGGAACTCCCTCCCCCCTCAAATATAGCACTCCTCTTCCACCTATTCCCTTAGTACTGCCCTTCACAATTTCTTTTCTCACAGCTGTTCCTGCTTTAATCCTCCTTAAATTCCTTTACTTATAGTCCCTACCTACCAACTCCCTACGCCCTTGTAGGGTTCAGAGCATCCTGAAGGGGTAATCTAGTGTGAGCTGCCTCCCCTACCCTACCCTCCTTCCTTCCCCTTTCACCTCTTCTGCGGTGTTAGCTAGCCCCTCTTACTCCTAATACAGCACTTGTGTACTACCTTGAGCCCTCTCTAGGTATATCATAGCATTATGATTGTTCTGTTTATATAGTTTGTACCACCTGTTATACTGTATCCTAATCTGTGGAATCCTTTTGTTATAATTTTTGCAAACTGTATTGCCTGTATCGTGTCCTACTGCTGCATTCTTTTGTCTACCCTCCTACACAATTTATAGCTATCCTTCTATCCATTAATTGTATAATCTGTGTTTCTTATCCTCATGTAACCCCCTCCCCCAGGTCACACTGTAAGAGGAGCAACTTGTTGTTCAGTGTGCCCTACTGGTGAAACATTTCAATAAATGAAAAATAAATAACTCCTGCAGCAATCCTGAGAAAGCCCTCAGCTGTTATGAGAGTTGGACAATTTTGCCAGAGTCAGAAATAGTTGTCTGGGACCTGCTCCAGAGAGGGAAAAGTCTATTGAGCCCTGCTGCCTTTGGTTGCCCCAGAGGCCATGAAGACTTGCAGCATGAAAGCTGGGTCACCGATAGCCAGATACTGTTTCCAGAGCACTCTGTAGAAAGTGTGACTCAAAGGGCCACTGCTGCATCCAAGAGTTACTGTGGAGACAGAGGCTGCATTCTGTCCAGGCCACTTCTGCACCAGGTAAAGGGTCAGTTCGCCCTTATCAAGTAGAGTGGATCAAAGAACAGGGAGCCTCAGGAACATGCCTGAGTGCTGGAGTACTCTTGACCCATTTGGGGGCGTTGGATCATGGTGTTGTTGCTCTGGGTCTGGACTCCTTGGGAAACACAAAGCAGCTGTGCAGTGCTCCTGTATCCTGGGTGTGACTCAGAAGACTCATGATACAGAGTGTGAGCCAATAGAGCTGCATTCACAGAGGATCAAGACAGAAGATTACAAGCTGCCAGATCCTGTAACAGCCCTGAGCATACAAGCTGCAAGATCCTGCCACGGCCAAGACAGCTGCCCTACTTGTGCAGCTTGAGGACCCAGCTCAACAGACTGTACCAGCACCCAGTGCCAGACCCAGTGAACTGAGCAACAGAACTGTGAGTAAAACAGGGCCTGCCTTGACCTGGGGAGTTAAAGGTTTCACACCAACTTGCAGTTTTAGTTTAATGGCAACAATGCTGGCCAACCTGCGAATGATCAGGCCTGCACCTTCATCTGGGTACCCAGGTAGGCTCTTTATGGACACTGGTACCAGTGGGGAGGTGGGCAAGATAAATGTGTTGTTGCTCTTGGGGGTGGGCACAGTTACGAATGTGTTTCATTGCTGTTCCAAGTTACCAATTTTATACAACTGCTTTAAATTTCCATCTCCTATTCCCCTTCCCCAATAATAAAACTGTTACTATTGTTACTGTTAAAACTGTCAGTGAGCATATTATTAGTTATAGCCATTAACTGCATGTAAGGTAAAGCAGAGCACTGTTTATGGTATTCAGTGTTGGGAGTGACTGGAAGGGGGGTGGGAAGGTGCAGCATCCCAAGGGGTTGTACTATGCAAATAACTGGCCCACTATATATTAACTTTGGGTGGAGGCACCATGCTGTTTATTTTCTGTTTTGGGAAAGAACCTCCAGTTGCCATCAGAAAAGAGTCCAGGCCCCTCAACCTATGTTGTGGTTATTAGGCAGAGTAGTAGTGCCCGGGTTACAATATGATTGTTTTTGTTGCTGTTAATAATACATGTACAGGTTAGGTAGATTGTGCATGTGGGGTGGGGGAACTGGAAGGGGAGCCATACTATGGGAACTGTGTGTGTGTGTGTGGTTCAAGATGGTGCCTCCCGCTTTTCTTCTCCTCTTGAGTGGCAAAGCAGTCTCCCCTTCAGACTTGAGGCATTTAAGCTGCATTACAATTGTTTGTCTTTAAACTACATTTGTTGGTAATATAGAAAGGAGAGTGAAGGTTTGGACAATTTGCGGAGACTAGCTAGTCGGGTAAAAATTCTGGTAGGTCCATCCTAATTGTATGTACGTTCCGTTTCCTCTGTGATATTTTGTGATTCATTGATAGTTATTTCCAAGTCTCTCTCGGGTTTTTATCTCTGTTACAAGAAGATTGAAGCATATGAAGGATACTGGGTGGTTGTTTATGCCTGGATGGGAAAAGGGAATCAGAGAATATTTTGTAGCATTGTCCCTGTAGAGTTCCTAGTGTGTATGCCTTCTGCAAGGAAAATGGATGTTTATGCTTTAATTGTTAGTTTCCCCATGTTGCAACACTGGAAAGGGTTCAGACAACATCCTTGCAGGTGTCTATCTATATTAGTCAAGTTATTAACCATCGGGGCGTGGTCTGAACAGGCAGAAGATGGCAGCATAGTTCAGAATCTCTGCAGGAATGACTGCAATCTAACCTCATCCAGCCTTCACCAGACCTTTCTTTGATAACCAACTCCTGTGACCATCCTGTAATTTACTGCCTGACACAGTTTGTAAGTCATTTTGATCCATCATCTACTCATATTCAATTATTCTACACTGTACTGCAGCATACTAGGCCTCATCCTTCAGCACCGTGGCAGATCTCCAAGCACAGCAAGGCTCACTTGCAAGTGGAAGTAATGTTTTCTAAACTGATGGCTGAGATTAATGATCTAAAACCTCCAGCCAACAGAATCGACCACTCTTGAAAATTTTAACCAGAAAATTGCATTTAATGAGAAAGCAACAGCCTATAACACCACTACTATTCATGACCTCCAGGCTACTGTCCGCAATCAAGATCGAACTATTAAATCCTACAAACCAAAACTGGCGATACTGAAAATCATAATGCGTCTCAACAATTCACGATTTTTTGGCTTCCCTGAAGGTGTAGAATTAGGAGACACTGCGCTTTTATTACATGTGCTGCCTGCAATGCTTAAACTGCCTTCTGACCTAACGTTAATCATTGAGGAGTCTGACCGCACTCTGGGTCCCAGGCCAACATCAGACCAGTGACCAAGGCCCATCATTGCTCGCTTCTTGAACTATTCCCTTACAGAATTAATACTGAAACGAGCCAAAGAAATAGGGAAACTTCAGTGGCAGGAGTTTAATATTTCCATCTACAGAGACTTCTCAAAAGATTTAACCATCAGAAGGAAGGCCTACAATCCACTTAAACAAATCCTCCATCAAAGAAGCATTAAATTTGCTCTACGTTATCCCGTGACACTACGCCTTTTCTCAGGCTCTTCCTTCAAAGATTTTGAAACCCTGGCGCCTTAGCCAACTATCTGGGTCTCTCTCTCTCTCTCTGTAATCTTACCCTGGGAGGTTCAGTAGCAATTGGTAACCTGAGCACAGCTTTGGTGTCCACAAGGAGGGTGGATGAAGAGGTACAGAAACATGGGGAAAGTGTTGAGGAACTCGTAGCCCCAACAGCAATGCCACAACTGATTTGACCCAAGGCGATCAACACGGCTGCAAGAGAAGCTTCTGCCAGGGCATTATTCTTCAAGACTTTCATGCTGTTCTAGTGAGGTTTCACCCCAAACACCCCAAGCTGCAGCCTCTAACTTTCAAATCAACCTCTATTCTCCTGAGCAATAAGTTTGCTCTCTTAAAGGATGACATGTGTTCCTACTGGGAGGATCTTTCCCTGTAAATTTCAACGAACATCCCTCTAATTTGGGCCCTGTGCCTCAATGATGTATTTCTGCCAATACTTCAAGGGCAAAAGTTGTTGCTTGTTCCCCCCTCAAATCTTTAGAGCTGCCCAAAAAGAAACGTAAGGCAAAAACCAAAAGAAAGAACATCAATAGTCAAAATCCTGCTAATAAATCTATGGTGTCATGAGTTATATGGTCAGTAATATGGTCACAGTTGCTATATCTTGGTAGCTTTTGCTTCCAGGATACTTAAAGGGAGTGCCAGTACACTTTTTCTGCCTAGCCGCCCACTCTACAGTCTATGCCACTTGGTTGCTTTCTCTCCCCCAGCGGGTGCAGAAAGCAAAGGCTGTACATCGCGGTGTGATCAATTTACTTTTTGTTGCAATGTTTAAACGAGCAGCTTAAAGGTCTTCAAGGGAATTTTGGTACATCAGCAATGCTTTTCTAACCCATTATTTTAGTGTTAAATCTTATACATTACCTCACTAAACAGGTTCTCTATATCTAGCCTTTTACTCTCCAATTTTAGCAGTGCATCAGGTTTATAGTCTTTTGGCTGTTCAACTGCATATCTTCAATCGGTATGCATCCTGATTATTGCCTTTTCTTTTTTCATATGTGAATTATTATATGTTACAAGGCAATTTACCCTCTCTCCTGATGACAGGTTCTTAAGTATTATTGGCAACTACATTTAATTTATCTCCTTCCTTATGCTCCACTATTCTTTAATACCTCCTGTTTACAATATGGAACTATCATTAGCACTCAACGAGGTGGGCTATGTTCGGTGTACTGTTGCAAAGGATTGTCAATCTACATCTTCCTTATGCTCCTTATTTTACTCGAAGCCTACAGATATTATAGAAATCCACTGCTGTGTGGTCCCTCCTGTTTTGGGGCTCACTGGGCCTAGTCTTCTAGACCTAGTCACCCCATATAACACCTGTTTAGGTAATTTTTGAGTAATCGGAGCTGATCTTTACTATGACTATCTCTTCTGTCTATAGTTATCACAGAAGCCTATTACCTCTCCACATAATCCTGGTTTACATTTGGCTCAGGCGTAGGGCTTAAATTGACCTCCTTTCTTCTTCCCCTCAATATTGTTTTTTATTATGTACTTATTCTGTTGCTGCAAAGTATACTGAGAGTCACTCTAATGTGGTAATGATCTACTTTTCCTTTTATATTTGTTCATTTGCATTCCACCTGGCTCCTGAATTCCTTGTTCTATGTCTAGGCTGTACTGGCATCTCAGATATGGTTCTTTAATTTACTGGTATTTCAAGTTGGTATATCATGTAGTATTACTATAACATTTATAAATAAGTTCTGGTGTTTAGCTTTATCTTATACCTTGTCCTGTTAGCTTAGATTTAAGCTGAGGTTATTACAGTCCCCTGCCTTTCTTTGTATTATTCCTTTCAGTTTAGCTTATCAGGAATACTTACTTATTATATTACTGGGATCAGACTTAGGTTTGGGCTGATATTTATAACCATTCCTCCTTAGTCTCCTTCCTACCTCAACACCCCAGAGTGTGGTGAGAGTGTCTCTTAGCCAGTTGGCTGACTCATATCTCCTCACACCCATAAAACATTTTCTTTGTTATTTAGCTCACTAGTATTGTTGTTGTTGTTAATGACTTTTCTCCTTCCCCATCTCTATTCTAACTTTAATAAGATATCTGTGCCACTCATGTATCATATATCTCACTTTTTTGGCTTGAATGTTCCTGCCACTCTCTGCATATACATAAGCTTTCTATATTGTATTCTAATCATCCTCTGCCTCATTTATTTGTCCCTTCACACTGCAGCAATTATTCCCTTTCTTTAACACTAACAATATGAGTGACATATTTTTATATACATGGAAAGTGAAGGGACTTAATTATCCTTGTTAGTGGAAGCAAATTCTTTCACATCTCAAAAACATAAAACACAAATTGCTTTCCTTCAAAAAACAAAATTATTAGCAGAGGATGTTCATAGACATAGAAAAGATTGGGTCGGTCAGATCTACGAATCATCCTATACCTCAAAAAAAAGAGGAGTTGCTATTCTTATTCATAGACCCTCCAAAAGAGGGGGCAGTGTGCTAATATATGTTAAGGACACTATCCCTTCCTCCCTCGTCAGGCTGCCCCTTGACATGTCCCTGGACGCTGAAGCAATCTTCGTACGGCTCAAAATAGGTGGGGCTAAACACCTCACTATTGGCTGCGTATACAGCCCCCCCCATCCAATGCTCTCGGCTCTCTGGATGCGCTCCTGAAGAGCCCAGTGGTTGACACTGCATCTGAGATTATCCTATTAGGCGACTTCAGTTTAAACTGGGGACTTGAAGTGAAGTCTGCCATCAATGAAATTGTACACGACTCCCACCTCACTCAAATTATTACCCTACCGACCAGAATGAACCATAAATCAGGTAAGCACTCTACAATAGACTGGGTCCTGACCTCATCCCCAAGTAATGTAAAGCTGGCCGGGATCCTGGGAGATGCCTTGATTGACCATTCGCCTATATTTGCCATTTGGAAGAATAATGCTATCAAAGTCCCTCCTAGATCTTTTACTACTAGGGACTACTCCAACTTCCACCCTGGCCAGCTCATAGGCTACCTAAATAGCATTGACTGGAACCCCATAAGACACCTACCTAACCTGGAGGAAGCTGTAAAAATTTTCCAAGCCACCCTTACTGAGTCACTGACCTCGTTGCCCTATGAAACCCATAGGGTTAAGGGTAGCTGTTATAAGTGGATCTCACCCACCCTGAAGCCCTGATGTCTACTTGGGACAAAGCATGGAAAAAGTTCAGGAAACAGAGTTTCCTGTGGACTTTGCTAGCTACAGGGCCCTCAGAAACCAATGCAAACTGGCCATAAAGAAAGCTAAGAAACAATATATCACCAATCTCCAAAAAAACTAACCTGGGAAACCCTAGTTACTTCTGGTCACACATTAACGAACTCCTAAAAGGACATACAAAATCAACAACCAGCCCGATCCTGGCGAACAGGCAAGTACTCGAAGAGGCTCCACTCATCGTAGAGGCCCTAAACGGTTACTTCGCAAACCTGGATGCGTACAAGGTGGGACCTATAGATAACAGGAACCAGGCCTAACATGTACCTGCCCTGTGAACTAGACCACCCTCTGTTTCATCTGCAGCTGGTTAGGGTAAGGAGGTTCTGCTCATCATCAAATCCCTCGGGCAAGAGCACTGGGGCCCCGATGGGATCAGACCTAGATCATAAGGAGGGTGCCCCAGCGTTAGCCAAGCTACTAACCCAGCTGATAAACTTGGAGGTCCATTATGGAGGGTCTGTCCCTGAGCCTTGGAAGCAGGCCCTAGTAGTGATCCCCCATTCACAAGGGAGGTCTACCAAGCCTATTGGGAACTACAGGCCCATCTCATGATCATGCACTATCAGGAAAATACAAAGCTAGTCTACTCCCAACCTCGTGAACATGCTAAAACACATTAGGTAATCTCTTCATCTCAACACGGCTTCAGGGCCAAGCATAGGACCGGACACTGCACTAACCAAATTTTCAGCAGAAATCCTGTGCAATAATGACTCAGGGTCAGCACAGGCGATGGTCTTCCTAGACCTCTCTAAAGCATTTGACCTGGTAACCCACCCAGCCTCCTTTACAAAAATGTGCTCTCTTGGCCTGGACACACACTGCCCTAGGATGGTTTCTGCGAGTTACCTCAAGGGCATTACAGAGGGTAAAGTGGAAGGGACAATGTCTCCCAGGCAGCACCGCTCAAAGCAGGGAGGTACCTCAGGGGGTCAATACTTGGCCTCCTTCTCTTCCACTTTGTTTATAAATGATCTGCACTTACATTACTTGCGGAGCAGCAGCGTCATCCAATATACGGGACGATGCTGTCATTTACCGAACCTCCCTAACTTAGGAGAACTGGAGAATGCCCTCCAAGGACATCAGTGGAGGACTAGCTCACTCAGAAAAAATGGTATTAAATACCAGTAAAACTAAAGGCAATGTGTTCAGGCCCAGATCCTTGGGAACCGAGAGGTCGCTGCTCCTTCAGCTGCAGTCAGAGGGGTGATAAACTTGAGGTGGTTACCTCCACTAAATACCTGGGTCTAACCCTGGACAGAGGCTTCACCCTAAAAATCATGTTGACCAACTCACAAAAAGCCATACATGGGAAGTCGGTATCCTCTACAGAATAAAGGACCAGATTTCCAAAGCCAGAGTTGCCTCCATAACTAGCATCCTTCTCCCCAAGCTCACTTACCACGGCACCTGTTGTCAAGGCGTGGCCTTTACGGAACTTGGCAGGCTCCAGACCTTATACAATAAGATTGTCCGATTTGCCACATTATCACACCCTAGGACCCACCACTACGAGCTCAATCTAAAGCTCAGCTGGCCGTCATTGGAAGCCCACCTCATCTACCCAACACTGATGCCTCACATTTAAGCTTCTGGGTCCCTCACCTCCCCCTAGTCTCAAAGGACTAGTTAGGGTCAAATCCAATCTGAGGAGTCTCCGTACCTCAGGTCAAACTCTCCTTGTGGTCCCCAAAACAAAGACCAAAGCTGGGTCCAGGTCCTTTGCTTTCACAGCCCTTCCTACTGGAACAAACTCCCACTGGAGTATGGGAGGCAGGATCGGGCCCCTGCTTCCGGTCTAAGTTCAAAGCACACCTGCTTGACAGGAGCACTTGCCAATGCCTTAGGAACTGACCTAACGGCATGCCTCCCTCACAGGGAGGTGAGTATTCTTGGTACAACTTTCCCCCCTCCCATCTAGCCCAAAGAAGGTAATCTGT